>VCKV01000305.1:1415293-2830587 GCA_005876975.1 Drosophila orena
ACGAAAAACAATGCTGAACTATTTTGGATTGGCACAATAGAGACGGGCAGTTTCACTTGGGTATTTGGTGGGTGTTGGGTTGGTAACTACGGGTGAGTAATACGGATTTGCACATTCACAGTGGAAGTTCCAGCTAAATTTAAGATTACCATAGGATTCTTCTTCAATTCCAGTTACGTTTATTCTTTTAGATATTATATATAATTAAAAGCAACGTCAATATAGTAAATTGATATACTATAAAGATCAACTTTTATAGAACTGAATGGGCGCAAAAGTGACTTGCTGAGTTTAGAAATAGCTAATTGATGGATGAGCAAAACGAAATGGCATTTTCCGTTGCCTTTTAAGTTTGCCCACTGACTCTAAAATCCAGCGACTGTCAGCTATTCGCACGTAAACCTACCGACGATCTGACTGAAATCGTATCCTGGCCCGCCAGGACATTCCGCAGCAACAAAGCTCATTGCAGCGCTGTCAACATTTGTTGACGCTTATTGAGGACTTTCCGTTGAGTTCTGGCTCTGGTTTGGCCGTTTCCCGTCGGTGGTTTTCATAATGACGTCCCTGCAACTGCCACTGGGTGCCACTGGGTGGCACTGGGTGGCAGTGGGTCCTTGTGGGTGGGTGGCTGTGATTGCGACTGCCACTTTGTTTGTATGGCAGGCACGTGTCCTCGCAGTTGCCCCATTGTGCGCCCTATGTTTTATGCATGTAAAGTGTGCGCGATAAGTGGCAGTTTCACAATGTGCACTATCACACTCCTGCCCACAGAAACTCATAATTCAGCAGATTATTCGCGCCCGGAAGCATGGCAGCACAGTGAGCACGATGCTGTACTCAGCCCAGGTTGATATCGCTCATACGCCGCGTACGCCCGCCGAAGTAAACTTTTCTCATCAGCTGGCAGGCAAATGAGCTGTTTAATTCCCGAGCTGTTTGCTTTCCACGCTGCCATCGAATGCGAGTTTTGCACGAGGGAAAACATTTGCGTTATGCATGCCAACAAGACTCTTCATTCACTTAGCGACTCAATGTTGCATACCGACTCATACTCAAAGTTTTCAATAAAGGAAAAAATAATGTTCAATAAATTGAAAAAATGTGTTGTGATTCTTTATTGAACTTAACTTTCACCAATTAAATGTAGCTTATATGCGAGCAGAAAAACATGCGACTATTATGGTTTAATAACTACAATTTTAAATTTGAATCCAGATTTTCAACCACATCCATAAATATCAATACCAATTTAAGTTCGGATACAATTTGAAATAAAAACCTTTGGGTGTACAAAAAGTGATCTTAACCGTGTGCAAGCGTTCTAAAATCAAGAGTAAACTGCGAGGGACATTTTTTGGCACCGTCATCGTCCTTTTCCGTATCCTGCGTGACTCACAGGTCCTGCTGGTGGCGGAATAAGTGCATTGCACTTGCCTTCGCATAGAATTTATGGAGCGGTGGGTCACAAATAATGCATAAACCTGGCCAAGTTGCAAGTGCCGGTTGAAGAGCTTGGCTCTGGTCTAGTTTCGGTTTGGGCTTGGGTTTGGGTGTTTGGTTGTGGTTTTGTCTTGGTTTTCGAGTCTGCTTGCGTTTGACTTGGCAGTGATTTTTTTGGCATACGGCAGAGTGCACTTTAATTAAAAATTTTAGCCGACTGAAAGGCTGGGTGTGAAGCGTGTTTGAATAGAGTTTCGAATACGCCCGGGTGTGCGGCTTTTAATTGAAGTGCTGCTGAAGTTGAGGCTGCTGTTGTCGCCTGTGTATTTGCATAATGAACTCAATTAAAAGTTGGCTACTTCACACCACCCTTCGACGTCGTGCTGTCCCCCTCCGAGGTTAAACTTAGTCTAATGGCAGGAACTGTTTAGCATGGGCTTGACTCCTTCCTCCCTTCACGAGCTCACTCCTTTTTGTCCTTGAGCAGCAGCTGCATTCGCTGGCCCACCAATCCCAGCGGCTTTCGTGGCACCAAGTGGCAAGTGGATTGCCTGGAATGCATAGGGTTTCAATTCGGGGTGCGTACTCCTGCATGGGCATGTGTCCTGATTCAACACTCACTTGTATATGATCTTCTCACGGTCTGCCCAGGGCCAGGATCGCTCCAGCTTGTCCAGTCTGAAGAGCAACTATAGGAAGAGTTATGCTTTTATACATTTGCTCAAAAGTGTTATGTGTTTGTTAGGCCAAACGATTCTTAACAATATAGTTGTATTTTGAATTCCATACTAATTTGCAGATTCATTTACTATATTAAATTTTAAATACACATTAAAATATTCCCTTTCCATACTTTGTAATCGCAATCGCTTGGAATCATCATAAATTACTGAGCTGATTGAAATATGCGGTGGCATTACCTTTTGTGTCTGCCCCTCGGCGGATTCTTGAGGCGGAGCCTTTGGTGTGGGCGTGGCTGGGCGCACCTTTGTTGGCTCGGATTCCAGGCAAGGCTCCTTCTCCCGTGGCTGCTCCTGCTGGGGCACCGCCCTCGCCTGGTGTCCCAGTGTCAGTTCACCTTCGGCCTCGGCATCGTTAATTCGCAGCTTGGGCACATTGCGGAGATTCCATGTGTAGGTGGTGTTCAAGAAATCGCTGTCATCCTCGTCCTCTGTAGAAGAATACGTATCCTCGGCAGGGGCCGCTGGCAATCTCATGAAATACACCGTGCTGCTGGGCTCATCCTCATCCTCATCGCCGGATTCCGTGTCATCGCTTGCCTCATTTGCCGGATAATTGGCTTCCGATGCATAATCCGATTCCGGTGTGACATCCTTCAGCAGCTTTGATTGCTTGGCACCTTTCGCAACATCCACGTGCTCAGCATCCTCCTCCCGAACCAGCAGCAAATCCTCACCGTCACTGTCAGTGTCACCTGCCTGTTCCCCGTTCCTCAGCTCAAAGTCAAGGGCATCCTCGTCGTAGGAGAACTTCCGCTGCACATAGGCCTCCTCCTCGTCCTCGTCCGCGTCCTCATCCACCTCCGATTCACTCATCCGGCCAAAATTCTGCGACACGGTGGCCAAAGTGGAGCACAGGATTTTGGGTATTTCGGCTATGGCAGACAACTTTCGCTGCATCTCCAGCAGACGCATCTCGATGGAGCTGGCTCGTATGCGTCCTAAATGGAATCCATTAGGGAGCAGTGGTATTTTGGGGTTTTCAGGGGGTTTCTTTTTATTAAAGCGACAAAAAACAGACACGAAATATTCAAAATTATGTACAAGTTGAAAGAGTTAGGGAACTCTACACAGAGGAAAAGCTTCATCTAAATCAGGTCAATTTATTATCTGAGATTGCAGTTTTGTATAGTAGCTAATGCATTTTAGATAGAACATAGATTGAACATTCGAAATGCTTCATTCTCTAAATTGAAAAAGATTTAAATTAGTAATTTCGTTTCAAAATGTTTACTTCAACTAACATAATATCTTTCTCATATTGGTAGGGTGCAAAAACTTTTGATTGGCATTTTTTCTAAGTGCAGGTGTAGGGATGCGGCAGCTTCTGCTGCCAGGGATAAGCCGGTTAGCTGGGTGAACGGCTCCTCACTTGGCCTTGGAGGCGCTGGGCAGGGCCATCAGCATGTTCTCGATGGTGTTCGTGCGCAGCTCCTGGTTGTCGCCCACCTCCGCGAAGAAGCGCCGGATGTTCCGGATGATGCGATGGTGGGGCAGCTCCTGGATCGCGGAAGGATTACATGCGGACATGGAGAACACGGGCGAGAACATGGCGGAAAGTGGAGAACGGAAAAACGGAATGTGTTAATTTCGATGGCAGAGTTGTTGGCATGCAATCGTGTGGTTGGTTCACCTGCTCCTCCTCGTCGGACGACTCGTCCTCGCTGAGCTCAATGACCACCTCGTTGCCCTCGTCGTCCAGCTGCGTTTTGGTTTTCTTTTTCTTGGGCTTCGGCGGCTCCGGGGGGTCTTGCCACATTATCGGATGCCAACAACGCGAGCCAAGCAGGGGGGTTGGAGTGAAGTCTACAAAAAGTAACAAAGCCAAGTGAGTTCGGGGCTACACAGGAAACAACTGGGACTGTGACATTCTTTTTTAAGTAATTCCGAAGCAGTTCGAAAACAAGCTGTAAGTGTGTTTTATACTTAGGCACATTTTAGTATTGTTTAAAAAAAATTTTCCCATAACTAAGTATCACTCAATGTTTTGCATTCATTGAATCAGATTAAGGAGTTTAATTTTACTTATACATTTGTAATTGAAAATAACCATAAACTATACATTACTCATGGCCCAGACATTACTTCCTCTTACTTACTTATCAAACAAACACGTACCATATTATTAATTGCACTTGGGGTTTATTAATGAAAAGAACAACACATTCACATCACTTTTTTGTGAGTAATCAAGGAATGCAGCTGGAGGCGAATGAACTGATTTGGGAGCCCAGGTCAACAGGCCAACAGGCAAACAGGCAAAGAGTAAGTACTCACCACTGGGCGGAGGCAAAGGCTTCGGAACCCGCATCACAATCGACTTCTCCTCTCCGGCCTCGAACTGGCCCATGGGATCGTCCTCCTCCATGCTGCGGGGGAGATGGACAGCAGACAGTAGTTTGCTCATTACATAAGTTAAACGGCCTGAAAGCCTCCCAGACGCACCGCAGACCAAGTGCATCTGGGGCAACCTACTTGCGCAGCAGGAAATGTATCTTCTTGGGTGTCGAGTTGATTTTCTCGTGGGCCTGGGACAGCGTCAGCTGCGAGGCGTCCTCCTCGTTGATCTCGAGTATGATGTCGCCCAGGCGAATGCCCGCTTTGTCGGCCAGGCCGTTGGGGGTAACCTGCAAGGAGCACAAGGATATCGCTTGAAATCGAGAGCGATGCGATGCAATGCCGATACCGATGCCGATGCCGATACCGAATGCGAAAGGGAAAGGGGAAACCCGGTAGCTCCTTTCACTTTCAGCAGATGAAAGAGCAGCAAAAACCGCACCGTGCGAGTTTCGAGGCGCAATTGAATGGATATCTGCGTACTTTGAGTTTAGGTTCAGAAAATATACGCGATGCGCGAACGACAGATACAGATGACATGTATACGAGATGGGCTAACTGAACGGCTGCTCCCAAAAGAAAATGGCCCAAAAATAATGAAAAAAAAAAAACAATAACATCTAAAAGCAAAGCAGACACAATGCGGTGAATCAACTTGGTGTGTACCCTTTAATAAACATACGTGTACTTATGTTGAAAAATATAAATAAAAGCAAGTACCTTCAAAGCATAGTAAAAATATAAGAATTAAGGAGCAAAGAAACTAGCTGAACTCAAAAAAAGGAAATATTACGTAGTACATATAAGTATAAAAAATCTTAATTTTCCTTGGCGAAACTACATTGGCATAGGGTTCATCAAACTCTTCAAATGTCCCCCTCAAAATGGCTTGAATTCAAAAATAAACAAACAAAACAACGGCTGATATTTTTCTTAAAGACTAAACGCGAAACGTCAAACGGAAAATGCTGCACAAAAGCCAAAGCAATACTAATAGTTTTGCCTTATGGGAAATCATTTTGCATACATATACGCTACAGTGCGTCACATTTTTATAAGTGTTCTTCATAATACAAATATAATAATATAAATATATAAATGGCTAGGACTTCGATACACAATACATTAGTATAGCAAAGTGATTTCGCCAGTTGCATATGACTCTTAAATTACTTGTATTGATCCGATAATCGATGGGATATCTGCTTGGAGAAATATCTTTTATGACACCCAGCGTACTTAGTTCGTGTATGAAGGGGAGGGGTGTGAGGCTAACCCAAATATTGTACATTCACTCGAGCCTCAAGTGGGCCAAAAAGAGCAAAAAAGGGGAGACGAGACACGCCAGCTAAAAGGCTAGAAACGACTTGAAGACTAAACTCTGAAGACTGGGCAGAGAAGAGCGAAGAGCGAAGACCGAAGACCGAAGACAGAAGACGGGGCGCGGCAGGTGCAGATAAATGCCAGAAACAATAAAATGCTAGCTTTTATTTCGCGGCAGCCAATTTGCATTCGATGCGACCTCGTCATAGCATAATTGGAATTCAAATTTGACGTTGCCTGGTGGGTTGGGTTGTTGTCGTTCTGGCTCGTAACCAAAAAATTGGAAACAATGACGAAACAGCGGTTGCAGCGGAAAGAGCTACAGTGAAAACTGCTGCATGTGTCACTGGCGCCAGTTAACTATGCTTAAGAGGTCTCTATATGCCGTTCAATGTTCTATGAATGCACAAAAATGGTTTTATTCCTGTTTTAAACTTATCTTTAAGTATTGTTCAATTATGCTTACATGTATTATGAGCTTGAGATGATTTTACTGGCTATCCAGTGATATCCAAGAGATAAAGTATCTTTTATCGGTATTTTTTAAATTAGAGCCAAGTGAAATGGGAAATTCATTTCTCTTGGATTTGGATTTGAATAATATACCTTTAAAATGTATATTTACTAAATTTCTACCTAATATGTATATGATATATATTTTGTTATCTCCTGGAATTGTTAACCAGATAAAAAGTTCAGCCTTTCCCACAGTTGGCAGTGGCTTGAGATTGACTGTATCCATTATTGGGCTGGCACCAGATGGTCTCGCTCCCAAGGACGGGCCACCCCTTCGCATGTAACTCACCTGGAAGACTGTCAGTGGCATGTGGAACTCCGCACCGCCGGTGATGAGGAATCCCCAGCGGCTGTCGTCCTTGGTGGCGTACGCATCGGAGTCGACATCGAAGGCGGGATAGCCGTCCGTGTCGCCGATGCCGCAGGACACCTTGATGATGGGCGCCTTCGCCTTGGACTCCGGCACGGACCATACCAGTCCCAGTGGTTCCGGCATCGCTTTGTTTACCCGCACTCTTGCGAAGAGATTCCGGATCTCTTGCTATCCGCTCGTTTTATTTATAAATTCGCACTCTGCCGGCGGCACTCAAGCTCTTCTCTTCAATCTCTCTACTTTTATGTTGCTCTTTTTTTTTGCGGTGCAAAAGTTTTAGTTGCTCTTTTTTTTGCGGTGCAAAAGTTTTGGTTGCTCTTTGCCCAATTGCTTGTTGGCGTTCGCCTGTCAAAATTCTGCCCGTGCCAAAAAATATTACTTGGATTTTGCCGGCTTTTCGACACAACCTGAAACTGGGCTACTTTCTATACAGACTTTCTATTGAAACTGAGGGAACCAGTTGAATGCCTGCACTTGGGGCAATTGTGCGACTTATATAATCAGCAGTCAAGCATTGCACAACCCCAAAAAATTATTAAATCTTGATCTGCGAAGCGGCGAAAAGTGCGGAAACTCCGAAATTTTTGAATAACCAAGACCACGACTATGAGGGATAATTATGGAAAGCGTATTTAACACTTTTTTTTATGCCTGCTGCCTGGTTGTTCTTTTATTTTTTATGTTGTGGCTTCTCTTTCACTTCCACACGACTGCACTCGACTTGGGCAACTAAAATAATTTTCGAGAAGTTTTCCTTTGTGGCTGCATCTTTTCCATTTTCCCCATTCGCTCTCGCGCTTTTCCTCAGCTCCTCTTGGTCTGTTTTTCCTTTCCTTTTTTTAGATAATGTGTTGCATTCCTTGTTGCTTTTTTCGAACAGTTGAAGCGTTTCTTGCTGCTGATTAAAGATATTCCCAAACATACAAGATTAAATTCAGAAACGCGTGTGGTAATGATAGTCAGAGCATCAGCTGTTTCGCTATTAATTTTTTATTCATTGCGAAACTACTAATTAAGCTAGTTTTATGGGAACTAGTGCTAGTGATGGGAACTGTAGATGAAAATAACAGATGTCAGCCTTATAAATTCGCTTATGACACCCATACTCATATACTAAAAGCTTGTAAAAAACTTACTATAAACCTCCGAGAATAATATTTAATCAGTACATATGGACATGAACAGGCTGACGGGCTTACTTTACGAGTAACAGGTATACAAATAAGGCCTACCAATTATTATTAACTAATTGAATTGGTTGTCCATAAAATCCCGTTTAAGGCATTGCACTACCAGGTTTAAGGCAAAACAAATAACTCAAACGTGCCGTGCTCACAGGCACAGAATTCCGCTTGTCAAATAAACAACAATGGAAATCAGAGTTCCATGTGAGGGAATTTTCAGGTGAAAGGCCCAAAAAAGTGGCACACACCCGACAGAAAAAATTTCGATTAGCACAGGGTATACGGCAAATGTAGATATGCTCATGTGTGTGGTATGCATGTTTCAGGAATAGTTCGTGCACACATTTTCTTGGCGTGGTCATAAAAGAGTGAACAAAACGTGCCTTATCGGTCGCAAAAGTACAACAATAACAAATGTTGACAAAAGGCGAACCAAGTTTTCAATATCCCAAAACGCCGGAAAGGGCGCAAAATGCAGATGACACGAATCACAAAAAAGGCTCTTCACAAAAAAGAAATTCGTTTAGCGTACGTACACGTACATGCATAGCTTTTCGCACAGAAACAAGGGGACACGCTATAGTCAAGTCCCCCGTCTATCAGATACCCATTACAAAGCTAGTAGGAGTGAAACTGACACCTGGCTACTTTGACGACCGCTGTCGTGATAAGGATGGTGCTACTGATAATGATGACATGATTGAGGGAGAACCATTTCATACGAATTTTGGAATTTTTGAAAGTTTAGTTTGCCTTTATTTATTTTAGAAACTCGGCTCTGTTAAAGTAAAGCAAATCGCAAGCAAGTCCATTATTCTAATTCTAGAATTTATGGTACTGTCGTTCTCCAAGTCGCTTAAGTCAGCATTTGGGCAAATCTCGGCCAGGAGTTCTAGGTTCCTGGACCGTTCGTTAGACCTGCGCCTTCTGACACCGGACGCCGCTGGTTCCTGGGAGTCCACAATCAGTTTATGTTCCTCCTCCGAAGAGGATTCCATCGAGCTGTCCTCCCTACCGTTTACCTCCTCATGGACACCATTCGTGAGCTCCTCAGAGGTGCTGGTACTAGTGTCCTTGGGAGCTCGATGGCCGATAGTTTCTTCGATACTGCTGTTCGCATCCCGCTGCTCCGAGAGAAGATTAGATTCAAGATCCTTGGACTCGGCCTTCCTCCAAGCTGAGGGCAGACCAACTGCCCCACTCAGCACAATGGCGGAGATGAAGAGCAGCAGCACAGATCGACGCATTCCGGTAGTCCTTTTATGTCCTGGTAAAGTGTTTTCCGCGGCTTCCTCGGAGTGTTCTCCTCTCTGAGACTGACTTCTTCGAACTGATTCTGACCAGCTGCACACGTACCCGCGAAACCTCAACAAATGTGCTATCGCCTCTTCGACGCTTATGTGATTATGGACTCAAGTTCAATTGAGTCGGACAGATAGCGGGTCTCAGAAAATTCTCATTATAATGCACGTAAATTGAAACAGATGCACCTAGTCCCTTAAAAACGTCTTGTAATGCATAATTTGACTTACACAACTAAAAAAGCTTGGTTCCCCTGCCTGTACCATTTCAGTTTTAGGTGGGCTAATTTCCAAAAGCCTTTGAAATACTGAGAAAATTATTTAGTCATATATTTATAATGGGAGTGTTATCAGCTTATCGATCAACACAATGAGCACACAATATACGAACAGTACGAGTATGTATTTATTATTGTATTTCAACTACTGAGATGGTCAATTTAAAAACTAAATTACACTTGCTTAAAAATTGTAATCAAACTTATTACATGCCTCCTCACATCCAAGCAAATATACTAAACACAAAGTACGAGGTCAAAAGCAATATTATTGAGGAAACGTAAGTCTTGGTAACTACTAGGGAATAGCTAACTTCTTTGTAATGAATTTTAAAGAAAAAACTTTAAGGTTTTATGACGTGCGAGCGGAGAGAGGACTGTGAGTTGGTAGGTCACATAAATTTGATAAGGTAATATGACTACGAAAACACACGCTATAGAAAGCTACATACACGTACATATATACTTTCAATGTTATTTATGTTTAATGAAAATCAAGTTCTGTTTAAGATATCATTCGGCATAGGTGGCTTCGTTGGCCTCTTTGGAGCTGACCTCCATGACTTCGCATCCCTGGGCGTAGTCCTCGATGCTGGTGTTATCTTTGCCCTTCAAAAGCTCCGCCGCAGCCTGCGCCATCTCCTCGTCCAGCTCCTTCTCCGCCTGGGCATCCAGGGCCGGCTCATCGCTGCTTTCCTGAACCCCGAACTTGCTTTCGGTTGCCTGGCGCCTTCTTCTGGACTCCCTTAGCCCACACAAGTTGTTGGAAGTGTCGTAAGCCTTAGTATCCAATTCCTTCAGTGCTTGGCAAAGGGCTTGTATACTCGGATCTTCAATGGTTCTGCGTTTCCTAGCGGCTACTTCCGTAGTAGTTTCTTCTTCCGCAAGTGCTGTTGTCTGCTCCTCGGAGGAGGAGGCCCCGGAACTGTCCGCCTTGTCCTTGAACTGGCCCTTATGCTCCTCAGACGAGCTGCTGGCATCCTTGGCAGATCGTATACTGATGTGGTTTCCGATGCTCTCGCCCAGATCCGGCAGTTTATCGCTGTTTTCGCTTTCCATCAGCCACTCCACCAGCCAATCCTTCTCGGACATCTTGGACATTTCTGTGGGCAGAGCCACTGCAGTGCAGAACAGGATGGCTGTCACAGCCAGTGGCAACAATGACTGCTGCATTGCTCTAGTCCTTGTGGTATGTCCTTAAGGTGTGTAAACTCTCCTGTATTCCTCCAGGCAGGCACACTTTGCGCCAAGACCTTATTTTGCAAACTGACTACGACCGATGGCAATGATTTCCCAAGAAACCTCAAAAGTTCGTTCCTGTCCGGATTTCGAGATTACGGGTGCAAATGTAATTAAAGCCTCCATCAAATACGTATGCCTAAATGCATATTGCATTGCACGCGAGTATTGAAACACTCTTTCTCATTTCCACTTTCCGCGGCACTGCGCAATTTCCGAGTTTGCGCCAATTGCTAGTTCAGAAATCCAGACTATGTACTTGCATAATTCATGACAACAAATTGAGGGGCTGTGGAACGCGATGCACTATCGAGCTGCCACAGTAAGGCAGGCGGAATCGCCCTGATAAGCCCGCGGATCACCACGGATCACCACAGATCAACCCAGACGCGCAATTTGTAATTATTGATGCTTTTCCAAAACAGTACAGCAAAAATGAGTCAGCGTAGTCCGAGTACACAGCAAACAAAAGGTTGGCATTACCATCGAAATCGTTCTGCAGTCACTGCAAATGTTTTCTTAGCTCTCCCACTAATGGCCCTTACATAAGTGGTTTTATTAAGTATTTAAATAAATTTAAACACTAAAATTTTTGAATGTACTCATGTTGTTTTGCTAGCATATAAATTGTATTTCATAAGAAAAAATAAAAACTCCATACATTCATAAATGCAATGTATTATATGTGAGAACTCATCTAATCTTTAAATGATTTACGGTGAAACCCAGATTTATTTTTTAATAGCCCACAAAAATTGGGCTTCTAATCTCCTAGCTCCGTTTCGAAAAAAACATGAAATCATTAAGCTACATTATTTCTGGGAAATACTATAAAGAAATATTGATTATATAATTAATTATAATAATTCCACCGAATTCTGTTAAATCAAAAAATTAAGATTTAAGCGCTTGTCTAGTTCTTCTTTTCGTATAAGTTCAGCAGCATAATAACGTCGGAATTTTTAAACAAAGCTTTTACCATAAAAAGTTTAAGATTTTCTCAATCTGCTGGTTTTTCTTTTCTTTTCCCGCGCTGTGTAGATTACAGATCGTAAATTACAATTTTGCCAGTCAAGTCCACGCTAGAGTCAAGTCCCTAGCCTATCAGATACCCATTACACAGCTCGAACCCGGAACACCAACTCCGCACCCCGCACCAACGATAACGTTTGTAGCTATTTATTTTTAAACAAATTTTTTAAAATAATATTTTAGGCTCGTTTATAAGAACATATTGGTTAACACAGCGTTTTACAAAATCGTTCCAGAATGTAAACTTTATTTTTAGTTATCATGAGTACATCATCAATTTAAAATTGTAAATAAACATGACCTGACATCTACTACTTTGACGACTGCTGTCGTGATAAGGATAGTGCTACTGATAATGACATGATTGAGGGAGAACCATTATATACAAAATTTGGAATATTTTCAAGCTTAGTTTGCCTTTATTTATTTTTAATAACCCGAACTGGTAAAGTATCACGCATCGCATACATATCTCCTATATTAATTCTAATCTTTAATTTAATTTACGCTGAAGCCCAGCAAAATAAAATGGGCTTCTAATCTCCTAGCAGCGTTTCGAAAACAAGCATTAAATCATAAAGCTACATTATTTCTAGGAAATACCATAAAAATAAATTGATATTATAGTTAAATATATTTTTCCAGCGAATTCCGTCAAATCTAAAAATGAAGATTTCAGCGCTTGTCTAGTTCTTCTTTTCGTATAATTTTAGCAGAACAATATCATGGAAATTGTAAAACAAAACTTTTACCATGAAATGTTTAAGGTTTTCTTAATCTGCTGGGTTTTAGTATCTAAAGGAAAAACACTCGTAAATTACAATTTTGCCAGCGCAACGTGCCAGCGTAATTGAAGCGTTTCGTTGAGGGAAAGTCGAGTTCAAGAGTTCTCCTAAGTATCTATAGGATACTATAGACGCCTAAGCCGAAAATGCCACTTAAGGCTGACAAACAGAACGGAGGAGCAAAAAAAAAAGGGGAAGGATTCCCAAAAAGCTTCGGACGGAATGATAAATAGCAAAAGGATTCCCTTTCGGTTTCGCTGAGGACGTGAGCCGACTGGAAAGTAGGCCCACCAGTAGGCCACATGTGTCCACTGATGAGTGTCCAGTAGGGGCAATTATAGTGTCACCGGTGTTTACCAGACTATTAAATATCCATCAGAATGGTGGGCATTCAGGTGAATACCTGAAGGCGCGGCCGTGGCAGCGTCTTAAATAACATCGAAAACAAATTTATTTAACAGCCATCAAAGGGGATTGGGATTGGCCCACTGCGTCTGTCATAAATAAAGAAGTTATTTGCCCTCCTGCTGCGGATCCGGCTTATTGAATATGATTCCCAGATGTCCCTTGCAACATCAAAGGGAAAGCAGTGGATTGGGAGAGCAAAGTCGCAGGCTCATGCATAATTTAAAGCAATTTGGCATTGTGCTGAATCAATTTCCACGCCCAGACAATCAAACGGAGAGTATTAAGACCCGAAATCCATTCCAAGTGCTGCAGTGCTTCCATGCAAATTACACTCTCCACCACTGCAGCACTTTTATGTAAATCCTGGCAGGCACCTGCTGCCTGCTGCCTGCTTCCGCTGCCCAAAATGGCACTGAATTAAAGCACCAACATTTTGTCATTTTGTCATATTTATTAAAAATTTATCAATGCCATAAAGTTTACCGCAGCCGCACAAAAAATGCCAACAGCAATCCAGGAACACACGCACACAATGGCCAACGATCAATCAACTTTAAAGCTTTCGCAAGATTTACTTAGGACCTCCAGTTGGACCCCAGATGGTGCTTAAGGTCGGGAAGATTTTATTCGGCTTCATTCCACGCAAAGTTTGGCAATGGATTTGTATTTATTAAAAAGAAAAGAAATCACTCTTTTATTTAGGACCAGACCAGCACATATATTTTTGCATATCTTTTCAGCCTAAAAGTATACCAGTTTTTCTTTAAATCAAATGCAAAACGTATTTGGTAATTTCCATATTTAGATCTTATCTTTTTGCTGCCTTTTATTTCGCTTGAGTTTTTTGTCACAATGACAAAGAAACCCAAAAACACAACACACACCCACAACACAATAAATACACACAACAGAAAACGACAAAAAAAATCATAAAAAATAACCAAAACACACTAAAAACAAACACACATAAACACTAAATATGTCCCAGGATCCTGCCCCCACGGAGGAAGTCTTGCACGCGGTGGAGGCCATCGAGGCAGGAGAAAAATCCGAGGTAGACACTGTGCCAGTGGTTGTGTTGCCAGAAACAACGGCCGAGTCCGAAGGCATCTCCAGGCCAGAGGAGCGCAACCCACCAGTTGGCGATGAGCCGCGGGAGGAGAAGTCACAGAACGAGTCTGGTGCTATGACCGCTCTGGAGGCGACGGAGGAGGGGCAGGAAACGGGAGCCACCGAACACGTAGCTACCGGAACATCTGAGCTTGGTGTGGAAACGCAGCAAACGGAGGGCTCAGATGATCTGTCGCCAGAAGAAAAGAAACGGAGGCTGAAGAAGGAGCGAAGGGAGCGCTTGAAGAATTTCGCCACCACTCGCTTTGCCCCGACGCAATTTGAGGACGCAGTCAGTTTTATAGGGGGATATGTGGAAGAGGTCAGGGATATTGAGGTGGAGGAAGAGCAGGAGCCGCTGGCCAACCTTGATGAACCCACCGATGGAGACGATGGAGCCGATGATGCCGATGGGGACGATGGGGCCGGTGGGGACTCGGAGTCCGATACCACCGACGAGTCGGACGACGATGCATTCCAGGCACCCAAAATGGTGAGCCTATTCCCGACCTATGGCTTCTCAGACGGCCCCGCTGATAGAAGCATATTCCAAACGGATGTGAAGATTGACGACATTGATATTACGATGAGTTTGACTGGCATGAGCATTGTATCGACGAGAACGTTGAAAAGCGAACGGGATCCGGACTCCGTCCAGTTGAAGACCAACTTTCTGAGGGATTTCGATGTGCCCAGTCTGTCGGACATATCGGAGGAGCATGACCTCTCTGCACGGTCAACGGGGGTTAAGTCGCTGATAAGCGTCCAGGATGAGAATGGCTTCTTTGTGGAGCCTACGTCGAACATGGAATCCGGTTCCAGCTCGGCGTCGGAATCGATTGGAGACATTGACAAGGAGCAGCAGGCTGAGGAGGTGGCTCCAGAGAGTGAGGTCGGCTCTCTCGATATCTCCGACATCCCTGAATTCAATGAGCCACCAGTAACAAGTAGTCCCTTAGAAAAGCAAGCGACTCTGGAGGAGTTCAGCACCTTGTCAAAGGTGGCCTTCACCGTTCCCGAGGTCAAACAGGATCTGGCCATTTTGCATGCTCTCGAGATAAGGGCGGTGGTCAAGGAACTACTGTACGATCTTTTCGAGGAGACCGCTCATATATCGGACATCCACAACAAGGAGAACGCTATTCGGTCCAAATTGGATAAGAATAAGCTATTGGACCGGCTTGAAAACGTGGTCAATGCATACTTGTTTGAGAACTCCACCAACGAAATGGTGGGCAATCGACTGATAGAGTACTTCAAACGCAATCGCAATGTCCGGGTCTTCGTTCCGCTCTCGCAGGAAAATGAAAAACGATTCCACGGCAGATACATGCAGGCTCTGGCCCTGCTTGACAATCTGAAGTATCGGCTGGACGTGGCCAAGCACAAGCACGCCATCCAGATGAACAGAGTGATCCTGGACCTGCACTCCGCCCAGAGTGTCGCCTCGATCACTGAGCAACGCCTGGAGCACCTGTTCCGGAAACACCTAGACCGGGCCGACTCCGATCACCTGCGACGTCTAGTCGATCGCGAGCTGAGACTAATGACTGCCAAGCGGAACGAGATCAGCGACACCCGACTGTTCCTGATCACAAGAAAGCACACCTTGGGTCACATAATTGGTGTAAGTGTGCTTCAGCATATGTATTTTACAAATTTACAAATTCTTCCTTGACTCTGGCAGAGAATCAAAGAACTGGACACACTAAGTGACACCTTGAACATCAAGGACTTTTTGGCCGTGCAAAATGATGTGCTTGCCCTGCAAAAGAAAATCGAAGGTAAGCCCAACTATTGCCACAGAAAAGTCAAGGGCTCATGATCCCATTACCCGCAGAGCGCAATATCGAGCTGAAGAAGATGCGAACCCAGTTCCTCATGGACGTTCATCTAACCCGACACAATCGGGAAAAGGCGCTGGCTCTGGGGCAAAAATTTGAGCTAAAGAAAATGCTGCTGCACAACGCCATCAAAAATCAGAAGAGCCTGCGAAGACGCCTCTACGAAGTGAAATTGGAGCGCAAGAAGATGCGTCAGCAGTCGAAGGACCTCACCTTCCAAGGCGGCATCCTGTCGATGCCGGCGCTGATGTATGACTTCGATAGCACGGTGGAGCGAGTGAAGGAAAAGCGGGAAACGGTTGCCAAGCTCAAGGAAACCATGAAGGCACTCCAGCGTCGGGTCAGCCAAGTAGAGGGTAGGAGTGTATAGGGTTTTACGAACAGACAAATTGATTAAACAGTGCAATTTATTACAAAAACTTTCGGCTTATTTAATTGAATTAAAAGGCATCACCTTTATCATTTTTATAGGAAATGGCACATGGTTTTAAGCCTCTTTAATTCGAATGTATAACCCGTTTAGGGTATATAGTGTACCCTTCCAAACATCTGCCCCCATGAAAATACTGTCAATTCAAGCCCAGGGCAAAATCACAAAACAGATGTACACGAGTACACAACAACTCTAAACAGAAACACTAAAAATATAATAAAAAAAAAACAGCAAAAGCAAATTAAAACAATTATAAAAAAAAATACAAATACAAAGAACGCATGCAAAAACGAAATAAGAAGAGAAGCATAAACATACACGATGGAAACGGAGATAAATGAAGAACCTCAGATTGATTTGTTCGAGGAAAATGAGACGGATTTGGCTGAGGAAGATCTCTATCTGTCGAGAGGTTCGGGAGATAAGTCGCATTCGGCGCACGTATCAATGGTTTCCATCTCTCCAACTGAACAGAGTGAAGAGAGGTTGAAGGTCATGAGGAAGGAGGAAAGGAAGGGGCTATTAAGGGAAATCATGAATAGACTAAAGGAGCGCGACGCGGAGGAGGTGCAAAAGAAGCTGGCCGGCGAACAGGACAACAAGTCACAAGGCAGTCTCCAAAGACCGATGTTCAGCTTACAAGTGGAGGAGTGGGATGAAGCATTGCCAATGCCCAATCTGGATGATGCCAACGACAGTGAAACCCGGCACTCGGATGCTGCAGTCCTAGCTGCAACTGTGGGCGCAGTTGATGCCGAGGAGGAAGACGTGCTCGATCCCATTGAAACCCCATCGGAATCTGATTCGGAAGCACCAGTGACCCAGAAGTCCATGAGCATAGATCCCATGCAAGTGGCAGTTAAGTCTTTGATGCTGGTGCCCAGTCTGTCGGATATATCGCTGCCAAGTGAACCGCTTCTTCCAACAAAGTCTATCCAGTCCATGAAATCCATACTTGTAAAGCGTCCCACAACCGATGGCAGCACAAGTGTCGATTCCGAGGAGGCGGAAGATGAGTCCACCAAGGCGCCCAGTGATTCCCGTACTACTGCAATTGAGCAATTGTCGGAGTCTGAATCGCTTTGCGAGTCATTGCCGTCCATTCCAAAAATTGAACCCACGGAAACCGAAGCTCAACCTTACATGGACTTCGAACGGTTTTTTCCAGTCACAACGGATCAGGTCGTTACGGGCCAAATCGACTTGACAGACAATCTGAAGATTGTAGAAACACGCCAGATTGTTTGTGACTTCATAAGCCACTTGATACAAATGGTAATCGTGCCAGAGTATCGCAATACTGAGGAATATATTCGGGTGCGACTGGACAAACAGAAGCTGCTGGACGCGCTGCAGAAAGAGGTGCATGATTACAATATTGTGAAAGATCACAACAAACAGCTGGAGGAGCAGATGATAGAGTACTTCCGGCGCACCAAGAACTTTCGATGCTTCGGCCGTCTAGCCCAGGACACCGAGAAGACCTACTCCCGTCGCCTCGATCACGCCCTGTCCTATCTGTCCTATGGCCAAGAGCGCCTCGCCAGGGTGAAGGAGAAATATGGCATTCTAATGAGCACTGCGTTTTTGGACCTCTCCAACGCCATGAACATCGTTCTCAGCACGGAGCATCATCTCGAGCAGACGTTGAAACAAGTCCTGGTTCGCCCGGACGCCGAGACCGACTTCCTCAAGCGCTTAGTTGCCCGCGAACTCCGGCTCATGGCCGACCATCGAAATCAAATAAGCGATGCCCGCCTGACGCTCATGTCGCAGAAGCACACCTTGGCTCGCATCCTAGCAGTAGGTATCCCTGATGCGCTGTTGTCCAAAAAGTTGTCCACGATCGCGTTGTTTCCGCCGTATTTTCCTACATGTTGTCGCCATGTTGTTCGCAATGTTATCCGCTATGTTATAGCCTATGTTGTCCACCCTGTTATCCGCCATGTTATCTGCTAAGTTATCCGCCATGTTATCTCTTATCCGCCATGTTGTCCGCCATGTTATCCGACATGTTGTCCGCCATGTTATCCGCCATGTTATCCGCCATGTTATCCGCCATGTTATTCGCCATGTTATCCGCCATATTATTCGCCATATTGTCCTCCATGTTATCCAACTTAAGGATATTCTAATGATCAAATGGAATTTCCACCATATTGAGCTCTGTATTGTCCATTAAGTTTTCCACATTATTTTATACTCGTACATCCCAATTTTCCTCCACTAGAATTGTTTTTAAAATTTCGAGATTTTTCTAATATTTGCATTCGCACCATCTTCTTCTAGAAAATAGAAGATGTAGAAACTGTTTGCGACGGCGTGAGCTTGACTGACTTTATTGCCGTGCAAAACAAGATGTTCGGGCTCGAAAAGAAGATTGAAGGTATAGTTTTATGAAAAGTTATGCTTTCGATTTGATCCTTATGTGCATATTTACCAACTTGATCAGAGCGAAATATTGAACTGAAAAGACAGCGCAGGCTATACCACACCGATCTGCATATAACTAAGCACAATCGAGAGAGGTCCCATGAGTTGAAGAACAAGATTCAGCAGCTTGAATATAAGCTGCTGGAAAAGCAGCAGTTGAGGAATAATCTAAAATTCGATTTGTGCCGCGCGAAATTGGAGCACAAAGCCATCAGGAGGCGGATGCAAGAGCTGACAATCCAGGGTGGTATCCTGGCTATGCCCGCATTGATGTATGACTACGATCGAACTGTCGCCTATATTTGGGAAAAGGAGAAAGCGGTCTCGACCCTGCGGGAAACCCTGAAATCACTTACCAATAACCTGCATAGTGTGCTGGCACCCCCAAAGAAAATCTCAATAATTCAATAGGACAATCTAGACTTTTCAACGAAATACATTTTTTCACAAAAATCATTTCGTATTTGTCGTTTAATAATACTATAAGGAATGGAAAATTCAAGACTTCCTACTCGTAAGCTTATGCATCAATAATAACCCTGAATCGGCACAGAAAATCTCTTAATGAACCATTATGAATTTATATATATCCCCCACATTTTCAGTGTCAAGTTTGTTATTTATTTGCCTGCTTTGTTTATTCCACCCATATACACGTATATGTTGAGCAAAATGAAACCAAGGGGAAATACCGTTTGGTTGTTCTCATTAATATTTCTAGCCAGCAATTGTTGGAAATTTTCAAAATTCTAAATATAACAATTCGGAAATTGGCACGCTTTATTCTTAATCATCTTTTCTGAGCAAATACACACGACCTGAGTACACTTCAATTAGCCAAAACGAATGAGGGAAATATTTCATTTGAGGACTGCGTCGTTTAAAACTAATGTGGAAAGTTCCCAGCAAATATCACATCGATGCTGAATGTATTCTGCGATCTAAAACATACGAGTATTTCTGAAATATATCGAATTTGAAATGAATCCAAAATATTTCCAGATTCTTTCATTCGGCATAATAAGCCATAAGAGATCAATATCTCCAACTGACGGACTGTAATAAATGTAGAAACTAGAAAGGTGCCAACTGAAGGCGTGAGATATTCGCGGGGAGATGTCTGGTTTTTCATTCTTGGCACCATCATAGTTGCACCTGCAATACATAATGTTGTGTGTGTGCGAGTGAACAATTTCACGCCTCGCACAGGTGAGTTTCGGCATTCCTTTCCCCTACATATATAGTACATATACATAGGTTATAGGTAGTCAGTAGGTAGGTATAGGTAGGTGGATGGATGCCCATCTTGATAATAACTCTGCCCAACGCTGATGCTACGACCTCGACACGCTTCGGTGGAATTTTTCACATCGCACACACTCATCGAAGTGTGTTTATGTTTGGTTTATAACGTTGATACGATGATATATCTATATATATACGTGTGTATATATATGACCGACTATATGGGGCTATACGTATGAAATTCATTTTTAGAACGCACCATAGGCAGATAAATAAAGTCTATACACCCACACAAGCAACAGCAGCAAGAACGTGGAGAGAGCTCAAGGTTATAGAGGTGATCGGAAAGTGGAAAACTGGGATTTTGAATTACTTTATTGTACTCATAAATAGATTAACTTAGGCGTATACTTAATATAAGGCGACAAGCCTTTGCGTTGCTTTTATGTGTTGTTTTGTGTGAGTGTGTTCTTTTGGTGTTGAGTTTTGCTTTGGTGAGGAATAGCATTGTGTTCATGTTGTTGTTCGTCATACAAAATATATATGGGTGTGTTCACTTAGCATATGTGTAGAAAAGGGCGTGGGGGATCCTGGCCATCCGGGCGCTTACTTGCCGAGCAGGATCTTGCGGCCGGCGCCGAGGTTCTGGCCAGCCTGGGTGGCTCCCTTGTTGGAACCGGCCTGCAGACCCACAATGGTCTGGCCGGCCTTCAGCTGCTCATCGGTGAAGTCGCGCTTGCACTCATCGGCGGGCTTGGGGCCCAGGAAGGGACCCTTGAAGTCGGCGTGCTTGTAGGTCTGCAATGGGTGGTCGCAAGTCAAAGGTTAGCCTGGATCACAATGGCATAGGAGGCGATCTTTTGAACTTACAGCACGGCCCAGGGCGAAGATGGTGTTGGTCACGTTGGCAATGTCCTTCTTCTCGTACAGATCGACGGTCTGGAAGACATCGATGTCGGGCACACCGTACTCCTTCAGGGCCTTCTGGAAGTTGTTGATGTTCTCCATGAACTTGAACTGGCCACCCGAGGAGTTGACCTTGGCCACGGCATTGGGCGACAGCACGTTGATCAGCTTGCACAGCACCTGGCCGTCCTTGAGCACATCCTCGTAGGACTGGCCGGCGGGGAACTTCTCGGCAATGATGGCCTCAATCCACTCCTGGGCCTCCTTGTCCATCTCGGGATTGCGCTTGCCGGCAATCTGGGTGGATCGATTCAAGAACGAGAAAAATATGCATATTTTAGGCACAACATTTCACACAACTAATAGTTAGATATCACTGTAAGATTTCCATCGATTTTCGTGCATACAAGTATACTCGTATGTATGTATGTATATATTATATATTGTCGTAAGGATCTTATTTTTTCACTGATATTGGGTGGGTATTCACCTTGGCACGAACGGCACGCTCAAGAGACATGTTTGATTCTTGGTTTTGGGTTCGGGTCCTGTGGGATCTTCACTAAAGCTCTGACAAGCTAACACTGATGCCAGCCAACGGGGCGTATTCGGCTTTTAAAGCGCGAGAGAGCGTTCTCCGACGAAATCGTTCAAGAATTTTCCAAAAATATATCCGAATTCGGAGTCGAGTGTGTGAAAATTTCGCAGCGTGGGCGTTCTATATATTCGAAACGCCGACTTTGCCCGTCTCCCGCGTATGAGTCGTGCGTTATAATTTTAGATCATCATCGGCCGCGAAGAAGGAAAAATCCAAATGCTTCATCATTTTCACACATTTCCAATCGATGGGTGTGTATGTGTGTGTGTGTGTGTGTGTGTGTGTGTGTGTGTGTGTGTAGATTGTACTCAAAGTGCTCATTTGCATGTTAGCCGCATTTTTTCGGACTTGCTGTCCTGCTGTCGTTTTGCACTCACTTCGGGCGCGTGCATTCGTTGGCCGTAATTTCCATCGGCTTGCATTGGGTCATAATTAAAAATGGCAGCAAATTGGCTCCCATCGAGCGACACATCCTCCAGAATTTACAGGGAGATTTATGATGACATGAACATACACGTACTTACAATATTCACAATTGCGAACGCTGTTCACAGGGCAATTTCTTGTTAAGAGAACTTTCTGAATAAGCAGTTTCAAAATTGACTAATCCTTACACAAATCTAACGTGCTCATTAAATTTTTGTGACAATTTTATTATACCCGTTACTCGGAGACTAAAAGGGTATACTAGATTCGTTGAAAAGTATGTAACAGGCAGAAGGAAACGTTCCCGACCATATAAATTATATATATTATTGATCAGGATCAATAACCGAGTCGATCTGGCCATGTCCGTTTGTCTGTCCGTATGAAAGCCTCGATCTCAGGAACTACAAAAGCTAGAATGTTGAGATTAAGCATGCAGTTTCCAGAGACATTGACGCAGCGCAACTTATCTTAATCTGATTTTACAGTGGCATACCTCTAAATGTTTCTGGAGCAACTCTCTAAAAATCTGCATTCAAATTTAGAAATTTATTTTTTTTTAATATTTTTGTTATTTTTCTGATATTATGATGTTGTGGAAATTCAAAAATTTCCCAAGGCTGAAGTTCTAAAGTCCATAACTCAACTTATCTTAGTCGGAATTTAATGTGGCATACCTCTAAATGTTTCTGGAGCGATTCTCTAAAAATCTGCATTCAAATTTAGAATTTGATTTTTTTTTAATTTTTGTATAATTTTTTCTGATGTTAAATTATTATAAATATTATGGAAATATTATTTTTCATGTTGAGTCTTGTTTACAGGGCAGTCGCGATATTAAGGGATATTAACAAATAATATAATAAATAATTACAATTTAACGATCTTTTAAATCCCCTCTTGATTGCAGTTAACGCATAAGCCATACATTGCATTTATAATCTGATAATGAATGCAAATAAAGAGTCGAGGGACTTTGCGAGCATTAAAAAGCAAAAGGACAACAATTACTTTATGAGCGGAAAATCAACTTGAACTGCGCTGTGTTATTGAAAAGCACTTTGTCGGAGGACAGCCGTCACCAAAACATGCCTTCGAAATTAACAACGAGGGGGCAATAAAGTGATGAGGAGCAGTCAAGGCGACTTGGAACTGTCAAAGTTCGTGACCCCCAACCAAAATGAATATTTCATTAGAGTGCTTCGGAGCGAAGGCAAACAAACAAATCGCACTGCGATATCTATTTCGGCATGCGGGGGAAATCTTTTGCTAGAGCAGATACAGTTTCGATAACACTCGGAATATCTACGAGATACACGCAAAAGGCGCGACGAATTTGTGCTATGGGTAGCGCGACTATTTCCAAATTCTCGATGCCGAACAGGTGGAAGCGAGCCGAAATAGTTGAGATTTTCCAGGCTTTTCTTGTTTTTCTCTCGGCCGAGAAAAACAGATGGCGTGTTCGTTTATTTTTGCCGCCTCCTTGGCCCGCGGCACTTCGTCGAAGAAGCGCTTGCTTTTTTACATTTTTATTTTAATTAACAAATATACGCGGCGCATTGAAGTAAACCGCATTTGCTGCCATTTAAGTGAATTAAATATGCCCCAGGCTGGCTTTTGGACTATTGTCTTCGCAAAAATTTAATTAGTGCCCCGCAGCTGGGCGGCCATTTTTCACGGCAATTAAATTATTGTAATTGCATTCGCTGAGGGGTGTGGCCCATCAAGTGAAGGAATCAAATTCAATTACGATATGGCACTCTCGATGGTGTTGGGAAAGCATGGCCGCCTCCATTCGATTGCAATCCAAAGAAATGGCTGATTAAATGTTTATCCGGACCCCGGGGTCCTTCATGCATCCTCATCAGGCGACATCCCTCCATCGTTTTGGCCAAATTGCACAGCGTTCACACACGACGGCCCAATTGCGTATGTGTGTGTGTGTGTGTGTGTGCGATTGTGTTTGTGTTTGGGCAGGAAAATTAGATTCGAGTGTGCAAACATCCTGGCGGCTGAAGCATTTGGCAGGCGCTAAGTTAGCCGGGATTATTTTCCCATAAATCAGCATAAAAAATCCACAACCGGGCCAAAGGCCTGTGCCCCGCAAAATGGCCAGCGCACAATGGCCCGAAAATGGCAACGCATATCCGAAATGAAGTCAAGCGAAAATTAGGTCGTTGGGGAAAACGGCAAGAAGGGATCCCATGGATCCCAAGGATCCCAGGGATCCGGCGAGCCCTTGGGGCATCCAGCAACCACTTGCTGGCATTTGTGCCGCTTCCGCTGGCTTACAGTGAAGCTGGGCGGAAACGGAAATTGAGTCAGGCATTTCAGTTTGCAGACTGCAATTTCATTTATAAACAAACACAAAACGGACAACAGCGATTCGAATACAGATACTGCGAAACTGGGAAACTGCGAAACTGGGAAACTGGGCAACTGGGAAACTGGGAAACTGGCAACTGGGAACTCGTGCCCCACTGCCACTGAGTTGGCCGCCTATAAATAGACGCATTATTTATTTAAGCTCAACATTTAATTGGAAAATCACGCCCAATGTCGTCATTTTGCCAACGAAAATAAACACTCGATTCGCCGCGGTCATGGCATCGAGTAGTTATTTATAAGTTTCCCATAATTTCTGTAGACATTTTCTCGCTCCCTGCCGCAAAAGCAATTAAATAAATTTCAAAATTTTCACTTTGTCGTCGCGAAGACATTCGAAAACATAGTGATGTTGGCGGCATTCTTCGTTTTGTATTTAGAATTTCTCACCTTTTGCCAATTTTCTGGCTTCCTACATTGCATGCTATGAGCCAAACAAAATAACTGTCAACTTTGGACCAATCCTACAAGTTAATTGCATTTATTTATTGACTCAGCACACACACTCAACGTAAAAGTTAATAAAAGTGTATATTTTATCAATTAATCCTTAACATCTCATTTCTCGGCAGCCTCGAGCGCATTTTCATTGGAAATTCATTGGAAAGTGAAATATTATTTCGCTCTAAACTGGATTCAACAATGATTGCGATGCGGCATCCTTTGAACTTCTTGCTAGTTAGATGTTTGTTCTCGCCTGCTCTGTTTGGCTTGCACCCAATCCCATTCAGTCGAACGGACTTTGGTAAATTCTGAGACGTAAGCCACAGATAAATGATGCTGGCGCTGTGGGCGTGGCACGGCGGCACGGTGGCACGGTGTACGCCCACAAAAAGCCCGAAAAAAGGTTAATTAGAAATTCGGCCGGACCGCAACCAAGATGCCCAGCACTTAACCACAACACAAAAGGTCCTTCCGCTCCACCAGCTGGCCGAGAATACAGAAGGCCGAGAGGGTGAAGGTAATATAATAGAAATGAATATTTGCGAGGGCGGTTAGTTGGGCGAAAAGTATAGGGATCTTGAAGCAATAATTCAACTGTGACTGCTTTCTTTCCAATTTACGACCAACTCGGCAGAGTTGGCCAAAGGCGAGTTGTTTGACCCCAAATAAAATCAGCAAATATTGGCCCAAGTAATAATCGAAGAGCTAAACCCCAAATCGCTTGTCCCAATGGTCGAATGCGAAAACTTTATCAATATTTCAGCATCACGCTCCGATGCCCGCTGCTGGCCTCCAAATGTTACGAGTGTTTCGAATGTTTCGAATGTTTCGAGTGTTGGCAATGGGAATGGGAATTGACAACGTGGAATGGCCTGGCCTAATTGAATTTCCTGGCTAACACTTTAAAGCTGGCTGCCTGGCTGCCTGGCTGCAACTAGGAGCCCGTAATGAGGTTTCATCCACTTCCACGCATCGAGAAACTTTCCATTTGGGGACAAATTGAACAGGCGGACTTCAAAGCAGCGTTTTCACTAAATCAATTTGCACAATGTAGGCTCAAGGAGTTCTGGACCCCATCTGCCCATCACTTGCGAGGGGAAAAAGTTTGGCCCAAAAGTCGTCGCCTGTCATCCATAACTCGATTTGTAAGTGGCAACGTGTGCCGCATCAGGGTTCTCTCCCATCCAGATCCAGATGGGCTTCCTCCAGTTTTGAACAGCCAGCTAGCTAGGCTAATTTGAAGCCATTATACGGCTAATTATGGGCGAAATTCCTGTGCCATGAAATGGGTGAGCATATAGGCAGCTTGGGGAGAGTGGAAAACTTTGATTTAATGTGCAGCATACAGCAAAGCTAAATAGGAAATCACTGACATTTCGAGATACTTTATAAAGGCGGCTGCAGTTGGGCCGTAAGAAATGAATCCACTCGAAATCGCTTGATTTTATTTCATTTGAGTACGAGGTTATGCTGCTCAGACGCAATTAGATTCCTTAAATATTCTTAATTTTCACATTGTTATTACGAGGGCATGTTTAATTTGCATACCAGTTCTGGTTGCCAGTTGTGGAAAAACAAAATATTTGCTTTTTTTGGGCAAAAGTTAACTTGTTTCCCATTCGACTTTTGCATCTGTGCCTTGCCGTGTCTAATTTATGCAGGTTGAAGAGTGCCTGGCAGTTCGATTTTAATTATTTATTCTAGCTTCGTAAAAACAACAATAATTATTTAAATTAAATTGCCTTTCCGCCCAGTTCGCACAGTAAATTTGCCTTTATATATCAATTTGATTGCGCCAGGCTGAGGCATTTGGACATTTCCCAGTGGGTGGCATTGCATCATCATCGTCCGCCGCTCGAATTGCCCATAAATAAAGCCGCATGTATGGGACAACGTGGTCTTTAATCGAATTCATAGCCACATGCAAATATACACGTACACAAAAAAGTGGCAGGAAAAATGCTTCATTTTGGGTGTCGACACAGTTTATGCTCTAAGGCAAGAAGCAAGTGGTTGAACTAAAACTTTTTTAATATAGGATGTACTCAAAAAATCGTCCTTAGGCAAAGTACACAATAAAATTTGTAAATATACATTTTGTGCTGCTAATATTTATTATTTGTGTTTGTGCACCTATGGTTGATAACTTTAGATCAAGGCAACAAAATATTTCAAATACGTATTTAAATCTATTCTGATTCCTTGGCCACTTGTGCATACACAAATTGCTCTTTGCGACCTGCTTGCCCACAGAAAATTGCAAATTGATGCAAATCACCAGACAAAGTTGCTAATCTCTGCGGCAAAAGAGTAAGATGAGCTTAAGTAAAATTATTCAGTTTTATTTTCGGGGCTTTTATTTTCGGGATGCGCTTTTGGATGGCCTTTTGGTTGACAGAAAGCTAAGGCATTCCGGTGGCCATGACAAAAAATCTCTGTACAAGCACTGACAACGTGAAGGGCAGATAAATGTTGGGACAACGCCGGGTGAAATTGAAAAACTTGCTGAGCGCAAAGTTTGCCGCGTGCCTTGGCTGGAGATGGATATTGCTCCGACTCGGATGCCAGCAAAAGGCATTAGAAATGGCTGCATCTTCCCGGGCACTTGGCAGACAGGGAAGACAGGGGGTCAGAGGAGCAGGCATCCGACGAGAGGACCAGGTGCACGTAGACACCAAGCTGTAAAGATGGACGTGGATGTGGATGTGGATGTGGATGTGGATGTGGAGGTCGCTGCGTGCGCCAAAGTTTGTTCGAGTTGGCTGACCAGGGCATCGAGTTACTTGCTCCTCGAGGTTCGATGCCGAGCAATTAGCGAACTGGTCCTCGAACAGGATTACCCCGCTCAAATGGAGGGCACTTGATACGGCTATTAGGCCTGACAAGCTGTCATTAGGGCGCAAACGTCCAGGGCAGTCAAATATTTGCCAGCGTTTTGGAAGTAAACAAGGGTCAATCGCATATATGTATGCTAATGAGCTTGCTTAAGGGTCGCGGCCAACCGCTAAATTACTTTGAATTTCGCGGAATTAAACATATATTTTCCCTTCGCCAGAGCAAATATACATTTGCTGCACCCTCGTAAAAGGGTTGAATGGTTAGATATCCGTTTATTTCCCTTCTAATTCCTATTTAAATAGATGGATATATGTACTATGTATTCTTAATGTACTCCTATATAAGAAAAAACTAATCACAATCGAAGTTTTATTAGGACTTCAGCTCTATCAAAAGATTTTTTTAGAATTTATGTATATGTAGGAGATTGAGCACATGTGCAACCCCCTTTGAAGCTTAATTAAACAAGCCCTCTGATGACCAGTGCTACTCCACTTTCGCGGTGACTGGAGCGGATGAGGATGGGAACTGAAAGCTGCCGACGCTCTCCATCGTTTGGCGGAGCTTCTCCAAGCCGCTGCAGTTCGCCTCGTAGGCATCCAGCTGCTGCATCGCGGTGAACCAGCGCCGCAGACGTGGGAACTGCGACAGGGGAAACATGAGATTGACGGTGCTCAATGTGGTCACGATGGATAAGTCGGCGAGCGTCAGCTGAAACCGCGGCAACAAAGGTGAAATTCAAGACTTAATTGAGCCGCCACAGCGACAGGGAATCGCAATCAGATGAGCTGGTTTCCTACCTGTGGCCCGGCCATGAAATCGCTATGTTCCAGGTAGCGCTCCATGATAGTGTACGCCTCGGTCAGCTTGCGTTCGTGGTGTGCCACATCGACATGGGCAAATCCCTGGCGGACAATCGCCGACTGAGAAAAATCAAATCTAGATATGTGAATATCTCGTTTTAGCTGCGGAACACCCACCATAAAATCACTGTCACGCCGGAACAAAAAGGAGCACTCGAAGAGCAGGAGGTTCAGGACCTTCATCCGTTCTCCGTGCTCCTGGGGCCACAAGCTACCTCCCTCGTCGAACTTCTCCGCCAGGTGGATGAGTATAGCATGACTATCCGTCAGCACCAGATCGCCATGGACTAGAGTGGGCACACTGTGCTGCGGATTCAACTAAAAATGCAATAATATTAAAACACCTCCAAGGATTTCTTATAATCATAAGAGGTATTGCAAATTTGCTCGAATTAAATGCAAATCCTTTGAATAAATTTGCTCACTTACCGCTAAGAAATCTTTCTGGAATTGCTCGCCCTTGAAGAGATTCACAAACCTGAGCTCGACATCTATATCCAGCAATTTGATTAGCATAAGACAACTGCGGACGGGCGGACTGCGCTCGTCGTAATACAAAATCGGCTTAGGCTGTCCCATTTCGTTAAGATCAGGTAGAAAAGCAAACGAACGCCTTGAAAGCCGATCAGTAACTGAATTGAAACTGAATTGTGTCGCCATGGTCGAATGTCGGATGGTGTACCATTAATGTGTTAGTTCAAGTTAGTTCATCCTTTTATTATTATATTAAAATTAAATACTTTTGACTTTCACCGAAACCATAAATGTAAGTAAATGTAAATAAATAGGAAAGTAAACGAATTCATCTTAAATTTGGCGCTCATATTTAAATTCGTGTGGTATCCCTGGTATAGTGTTGAAAATCGACGTACTAAACTGCTCTGTTAACCGGACTGTTAGCCTCAGCTGATCAGCCACACTTCTTGGGCAAGAAGAAGCACCTGCATTTTCCCCACCTAAAACCAGAAAAACATTTAATTTTCTTGGTTTTATTACTGAAAATCAGGTTAATTTGTGTGCAGCCCGCTAAACAATGTACCTCTCGCGACAATTGAGACTGCTGCCCAGGGCGAACATCGCGCGCAGCTTGAGTTCCAGCGGAGCGCATTACACAACAGCGGCGCCGGCGGAAGATGCCCCCATTGAGATTCCCAATCGGATCGAGCGTTCGCCAACCGATCTCCTGCAGGCTCTGGCAGGCACTGTGGCCAGGGATCATACCGCACCCCACTACAAGTACCACGATGACCCGTTCCTGATACCCATGTCCAATGCGGCAAAGCGTACTTATGCCATGTCAAAGGAATCCGGACGCAAGGCGGCCAAGTGGATCAAGGAGGAGCACCGCGAACTGTTTATGGTAAGTAGCCAGGTGAAAGTGTAACCACAAGCTAATCATTTTCCATGTCACAGCACCAAGAAGCACAACCGGCCATCGAGAAATTCGCACCCAGCATGGTTTATACGGAGGATTCAGTGGTGGACGAGAGCTCCCTCGGTCAACTGATTTGCCAGGGTGAACTCAAGGACGCTGTTCTAGTCTACAACCTTCTGGAACAAAAGGGAAATCCAATCAGTCCCGATCTTAAGCAGAGCCTTCTGGAACTGGTGTGCTTCCACAACAACCAGGAACCGCTGCCGGAGGAATACATTGAGGAGCGCTGGTTCATGCAGAACAATCGACGACGAGAGCGTAGTGGCAAGACCTGGAAGGATGGCGATCTGGCAGAGAAACTGTACTCTGAAATCGAACCAAAGACGCCACAATCGTATGCCTCGCTCATCCGTGGAATGGCCAAGTACTTGCAGTGCGAACGGGCGTACGCATTGCTCCAGGAGGCTGGCGAGAAGCAGGTGCAACTGGACACAAACACCTTTAATTCCGTTATCGAAATAGTAAGCTTTCTGAAGGACACAGCCGAGCAGCGTTGGCAGCTCTGCACTGAGCTTTTGAATGAAATGTCGCAGCAGAAACTAAGACCCAATTTGGGAACTCTGAACGCGGTGCTTCAGTGCATTAGTACCTTTGGCAACTTTAAGCTGGCGCGCACCGCCGCCCTCCAAGCTCTGCCCGAATTCAAGCAATTGGGTGTGAGTCCTAGCCTCGGAACCTACTACTACCTTCTGATCATCTTCTGCCGAGAAAGAGGACCAGTGTCCCATGTTATTGTGGATATCCTTAACGATATTTCTGGCAAGGAGTTCCAGATTCAGCATCCCAAAGACACCTACTTCTTTGCCACCGCCATGGATGTGTGCCGCAATCATTTACACGACAAATCGTTGGCGAAGAAGGTAAACGAACTGCTGCACACGGGCAAGAACTACGATTTGATTGGCGACTCGTTCAAGGAATCAATCTACTACCGCAACTATCTAGCTCTGCTTTGCCAAACAGAGTCGATTGATGACTTCATGCTGAGCTACGACCTGATGGTGCCCAACATCTACATACCCGAACCGGGTATCATGGAAGAGATCCTTAGAGCCATTGAGATCAACGGCGGCGTTGAGTATGTGCCACGCATTTGGTCTGACATGGTGGTGTTTGATCACACGCACCGGGAAAGTCTTCTACTCTATGTTCTTCGCATTTTGGTAGACAATAAGCCGAATCTAGATTCTGCAGCCCAAGCACAGTTGCCGGAGCAGGGCGCCAAGGTGGCGCTGGATATGTACGAAAGGGTGGAGGAGGCTATCAAGCGACTCCGAAAGGTGTCCTTCACCGGCCAAATGCTGGGAGATATACTCACGCTGCTCGTTCGCGGTGGTAGCTACGAAAAGGCGACCGAGGTCTTCGCCCACATTGACAAAAACCAGCACAGGATTCCCGGAACACCCAGTTTCAATGCTCTGCTAGAATTTGTGGACGCAAGTGTGCAGGAGAAGGCACCCAGCCAGGCGCTGTTCGCCCTGCAATACGCCGTCGAAAACAACATCGATTCCAGAGCGTTAGCCAAACGCATTCACGAAGGATTTACTCTAAATGAAACACATCTGTCCAAGCTGAAATCGCTAGTGGGCGAAAGTTTCCTCGATAAGTAATAGAGTCTTTTGTAATTGGTTGCTAAATAAATTACCATTAAATAAATACTAGTATGGTTTCATTGAACAGAATAATTTAATACTTTACACATACAATATACGTTACTGAATACACAGTACTCTAAATATTTTGTAAAGCTTTACTCGTATGTTAATAAAGGCGGTTTGTACTATTTTCACATGTAAGCTGATCAAATGTGAGATTTGTAAACATTAAGAATTAATTTCTCTAGGTCAAGTTGAGAATAATAGCTAGAATAATTTACTAGTACCAAATGTATGATATACACAAAGAATTTGGATACCAATTCAGATTCAAATGTTGAATAGTGAGTCTTAAATAAACAATACTGATTAATATAATAGGTTATGCAGTAAATATAGGGAAATGCCTCTAAAGAATGTCAAAAATGAGTAAGACACAATGCAGATCTATTCCTCCTTTGGAGAAAAGGCGGCTATGGGAACCCAGTGCACTCCGTCGTGGGGCAGATCACTGCGTAGAAACGGCGACAGCCAGGTGAGATGCATTCGTCTGCCCAGAACCATCTCCAGGTTGCCCCGCAAGCCGCGATCGTATTTTCTTGTGCCGCGCTCCCTTGTCACCGAACCGCTCTTGAATATTGACCAGTGGAAGACAAGGAGCAGGGATGATATGGCGAAGCCCAGAAGGGTGAGATCATAAATGACCAAGTAGAAGGACTCCCAGCTTGGCGACAGCATTAGGCTGACCACAGGAGCAAAGATGGTGAACAGCGTGGACCAGCGCCAGTAGATGTCCAGATGAAGATGCCACAGATAGATGCTCTCCATGATGGCGGCCGCCAAGGATCCGATAATCATGTACACCAGATAGTAGAAGAAGTACCTGTAGTTGTGGTGTCCGATGCAGCAGCACGTGAACCGGCAGTGATGGTCCCGCTTCAGCACGCACACGTTGCACACTTCGCAGTGCCAGGATCGAGGTGGCACCAGTGTTTGGCAATCGTGGCAAGAGTGCCACCGGGCCAGCTGCCCGGCATCCATCGGTGGCTTCAGGAGCTCCTCTATAAAGATACTCTTAGAAGAGATACCTCAAAATCATTGCGTTCTACCCACTCCGGATACTAGTGTCCACAAGCATGCAGGCCAGCATGTTGGAGGTGATGTTGAAGATCAGGAACAGGCTGGCCAACCAGAATAACGTGTACCAAAGGGCACCGATGGCAAACAGTTCCGGCATGACAACGGTCACCTGGAAGATGTATGTCACGGGCACAAAGACAGCCACCAGGAGGAAACATGCGAAATCCGAAATGGAATGAGGCTTAACCCGATCCCACGAACGCAAAATCATTTTACTCCCGTTATTTTTTGTACCCCCAGCTGCGACAGTGCTGCAAAGCGATCTTTGGCAGTGCTGCTAACGGTAAAACTGTTAAGCCAGGACAAGGAATTAGTTAAATACAACTGTTAACGTGTGGGAGCCATGCAGTGTTAAAAAACGGTTCTTATCAGCGGTCATTCATTCTATTATCTATTTTGTTCTCAGAAACGAAATTTCTTTTTAAAAAACCCATACAAAGTTCTTAAGTCACTGAACTGCAATGAGACGAAAGCTTTTCCTATTTCCTGGAATTTTTGTGGGCATTTCCATTGATATATGAATAAGCATAAATAATAGGAATGCTTTTTTTATTGAAATCCATATAATGAACAAAAATACACAAGAATAAGCAATATGTTTAAACTAAACAATGAAAGGTTTTAAACTCAAAGAAATAATCATTTCCTTAATGTAGAATGCAGGCCGTGCAAAGCAATGTTTTGTAATTTATTTATTTATTTATATATTTTATTTTAATTCTTGAAACTGCTTGGAACTAGTTCGCAGTAATAGTAAACTCTGGGAGCTAAAAATTATATACAACAAATTGTTTTTCCTAACAATAAGCTAAAGAAATTTACAAGTGCACAAGTGAGCTGGCACCGACCACTTTTAACAGCGTTTCGCTTGGCGGAAAGTAGCTGAATACTGGCTATAAAGCAGCTGATGTGGCATCCCTGCCAGCAGTTAATCAAACCACTTGCGACCGTAAAACATTCCAAATGCTTCGATGAAGTTAAATCTTATCGCAGCAGAGCAGCAGTCGCGTTCCACATCGCATTTCGTACGATTCGCAACCGCTCCCGCAAATTGGCTAGATCCGCAAAATGTCGGCGACGAACCTGGTGATTGTAGCCGTCGCCCTGCTGGTGGACTTCGCATCCGCGGGCGTTCCCCTTCCGCGATACGAGGCACTCCTCAAGGAGCAGTCCGCTCCATCGGATCCCACACTGGGTCTCTACGACGACGAGGATAAGGTTGTCCGCCTGACAGTGGACAACTTCAATGCCACCGTGGTGGATCAGAATCGCGGAGCACTCGTCGAGTTCTACAACACGTACTGCGGCCATTGTCGCCGATTCGCACCCACGTACAAGACGGTAGCGGAGCACCTGTTGCCCTGGTCTGAGGTGGTTATCGTGGCGGCCATCGATTGCGCCGCCGAGGAGAACAATGGCGTCTGCCGCAACTACGAGGTGATGGGCTATCCAACGCTGCGTTACCTGGGCCCCGGGTTCCAGCCGGGTCCTCAGCACTACGGGCAGAATCTGCAAACGCAGGATATAAAGGAGATCCGCGAAATACTGGCGGGCATGGTGGCCGCTGAGAACCTGACCAGCAGCCACAACAACTCCCACTGGCCAAACTTTCACTACTTATCGGAGAACGATTCCGCCAGCAGTTTGTTCGAAGGCCTCAGCAGCGTCAAGCAGTACGTGGTAGTGGTCCACGAACCGGAGAACACCACTCTAGGCGCCGAGGTTACTCTGTTCATGACCCAGTGGCCAACGGTGAGCGTTCGGCGCGTCATCGATCCTGCTGTGGCCGCTAAATTCAAGATTGACCCGAGCAATCGACCCCTCAGCTTAGTTGATCGCAAGGGCGAGATTACGGCGTACGCTGCGGAACATAACAATAGTGAATCGTATATCAAGAAGCTGTGGGAAGTGCTGGGTAAAAAGAATATCACTCCCAGGCCAGTGAAGGTGCATCAACCATCGGCTACGCCGGCGACCAAGATTACGGGACAGAACGAATTGATCAATGAAGTGCACCGGAACAAGCACTTCGTCTACCAGGCGGATCTCGAGCAGGCCATTCGCACAGTGCTGCACAACGAGGTGTCCAAGGTGGGCGAGATCAGTGGCGAGAAACTGCTCGCACTGCAGCGATTCCTGGCCGTGCTGCAGCGCTACAATCCGCTGGGCTTCAATGGCCACCAGCTGGTGTCCAAGCTGAAGGACTACGTGGTACAGTTTAATGAGCAAGTGTCGGGCAGCCAGTTCGAGAAGGAGCTAAAGCGTCTGGAGGCCCATCTCTCGCCCGTCTACTCCTCCACCCACTTTGTGGGATGCGCTGGTTCCAGTCCTCGACTGCGAGGCTTCAGCTGCTCCCTGTGGACACTCTTCCACTTCATGACTGTGCAGGCGGCCAACAACGAGGAGTCCCAGGATCCACTGGAAGTCCTGCAGGCCATGCACGGCTACATCAAGAACTTCTTTGGCTGCACTGAGTGCTCCGAGCACTTTCAGGTGAGTCAGCTGGCGGAGAGGGAGCTGTGTACGTGCCAATGACCACAATAGTGCTGATTAGGAAGGCGATCGTTATGGGGTAGGGTAGGATAGTTGATTACCAAACAAAAGACTTGAGTGCTGACTGTCGGAATTTTCCATGCATGCCAATTCGATCTTTTTTCACCAGAAAACTCATTTAGCGCCAAAACTAGACCATTAAACAGCTGCAACTGTGTATAATTTAATGCTGTGTGCATTGAAAATTACAGTCTGTGGATCAGCACCTCCGAATCCGGGGCTTCACTTGTATTCTTTAGAGCCTATCTGGTATTATTTTCCCTACACGTTCACCAGCTTGTATAAAGTACTAATTGTATAACCACTATGCAGTCACTTTGCTAATTGTTTTCAGTTTTTCTGGCCCTCTCGCTGAGCCGGGATTTTATTTGTTATTTATAATCCGTGAGTCACGCATCTACATCTACTTTCTCTTGAGGCTAACTGCACAGGTGATTTACTAGTAGGCTACAAGGGTAGCCAGGTAGCCAGATAAATTTAAATAATAGTTTGCAGCTACATATAATATATTTTACGATGCTATTTCATTGCAAACTAATTTTGAATTCTTACTGATTCAGTAATTCAGACTTCTTCCCGAAACTTGAATTGTTAATTAGGGAGCTGAGCACACCTCCTGTAAATAGATTTTTTACCCGTTTGGCATTTCTTTTCGGGGTTGCTCTCAGCGAGGTACCACTGTAATTAACTAGGTTTCCGTTCGGCAGCTGTGACAACAGTTGTTTTTTTGTGACGCCCACGCATTAAGTAATTTATTTTGTTTACGTTCCACAGGCAATGGCATCGAGGCGAAAAATCTGGAGTGTGCCGAACAAAGAGGAGGCGGTTCTTTGGCTTTGGGCAGCCCACAACGAGGTGAACCAGCGATTGGCGGGCGACGCCACCGAGGATCCAGAGTTCCCGAAGAAGCAGTTCCCAGCTCCGGATAGCTGCAGCGAATGCTACCGTACGCCCGACTCCAAGTCGGAGAACTTGGATATCGAGTGGAACAAGAACGCCGTGTTGGCCTTCCTCAAGAACATACACAATCCGCTGTTCATCAGCCGGTACGGTGTGCAGCGAGAGGAGCTGCTGCATCCCACGGAGGACAAGATGCGGCAGAAGCGACAGATCTTAAACGTCTTCACCGACATGGATATGCGGATGGGCATGCTGCTGTACGCCTTCTGCATTCTGATGATGGTGTTGGCATTTAAATTGTTCGCCTTCAAGGGTTACCGCAAGAAGCCCTATGGCCACGACGTTCTGGGCAAGGTGTAGGCTAATCACCAGACAAGCTTCCCCTAATTCTAAACAACAAACAAAGACACCGAACACCCAGAAACAGATTTTAACACGCCACCTCCCTACATGTCTTGTATTCGTGGCCCCTAGATTTATGATTAAGTTAAAAGTGTGTATATATGTATGAACAGTCTTCTGCCAGTTGTAGCCTCTAAAATAATCGCTTTTTACCACGACGATGCACTTGATTGCTTTATTTTTTAATGATGCAAATGTTATTTTTCCCTCCAGAGGTGACAGCTTGAATAAAAACGATCAATGCTACACGAATGCTTACACATGTTGAATGTTGAACACTTGTTTTGGGCGGTAGCACTTGTGATAAGGTGCAAACACACAGATGTTGTAGATAAGAAAAGACAATTGGTATGAGGCGAGGGTTTTATTTAATCTCTGGAAGTCCGGATGCCACCAGGGCAATACTTTGTACTTTTCTATGCGAGCGTATTTAATGGTTACACACACATTTTGGCAGCCATCCTCGGCGAAGTCCAACTCTAGCTTCTTGGCCCGCATGTCCGCGCAGAGGAGTTCCCGGGTGGCCCGTAGGCGATAGCATGCCTGCTGACGGCTGTAGGATAACTGGCTGGCAGTTGGCACGACGTGCCGGCACTGAACAAAAAGCATAACCACACCCTCGTTGGGATTGCCCAAAGTGGGAGCTAGCTTCGCCGCATCATCCTCCGCCAGGGATTCCCAGTCATTAACAACTTCGCTGGTGTCCGTCTCCGATTCGTCCTGCACATGGGGCCGTCGGTTCGAAAACTTGTAGCACATGATCCACAGACACTGGTACTGCGTCTGCCAACTGGAAATTAAGATGCGATTCAACAGCCAGTCCAGGTTATAGCCTTTCTGCAGGCGAACGCTCAACGGGCGGTAGCAGTGGAAGAGCGCCTCGAGGACAAGTGATCTGAGGGCTCGGGTATCACATTTGCGTATCTGCTCCAGCTGCAGCTCGGCGGGCAGGACCAGATTCCAAGCAGAGGTAGCTCCGGTGCAGTGACGCCGGTAAAGATTGCGCCAAAAGGCCCGTGAAGCCACCAGTCTGGCGGTTTCTTTACATATGAGAGCGAAGGTCTGCACGTCCTCCGGGTCAATGTGCATGGATATGTGGAACCAAATGTCATGTTGCATGTTGATCACATTGTTGTTGTGGCCGTCCGCCATGGCCAATGTGGGTGCAGTGGCTCGGAAAGTGGACTTTTGCTTCACTGCGACGTAGACTTCCGATTGACGTGCATATATTGCTGTGGGTCACGTTAATTTATACTGATAATTCGGAACGCCCTAGTAGGCGGTATGGTCAACTTACCACATTTCCCTCTAGTGCGGAATAGTTTCTGTTGAATAAACTCATCACAGTCGGCATCAAAACTCATTGTATTGTGCTATCGCAGGTTCAACAGCTGTTGTTCATTTGCAAGTTGGCGATGGCCGACAGAGTTGTCACCCGATCCGTATGCATTTAAGAACAAATATAGGACTATTATATTATCTTCTGTGGTGTTTATTCTTTATTATGATATTGTTAGCCCCAAAATTGTCTGCAGAAAACTAACACCAAGAGACAGTGTTTTTTTTTTTGCAAGAATACACAAATTTGGACTGAATGTAATTTAATTTTTTATTACGATACCGCAATCTTATCGAAATAATTTCTGTTAAAAAAAAATAATTGTATACTGGTTAACTTTTGAAGTAGCAAACCTAAATCACCAACTCTAGCTATTTACCGTTAGGCATAGATATACATGTAGAGCCACAACTGGTCACTCTGTTCAAGTGGCATCTCTAGTTGGAAATCCCGCTAGGTCTAGCTGGAATTAGATAGAATGCCACAACTGCTGAAATTGATTAATTGTTAAAGCAAAAATTTCGCCAAAGTTCGTTGATAAGCCTCTGCTGGAGTTCCGAGGCAATAGCAACGATTAATAGCAGCAAATCCGCCCGAACCGGTCACTAAGCACCCGCCAAATCACAGCGAGAAATCGGCAATCGGGCCGAACGTAAAAAAGCAACTACCCTGCCGTGGGGTAAAGTTCACAGCACTTTTCCTTTTGTGCGCGAAGTCAGTCAGATTTCGTCACCATGGTCGACAACAATAACCTGCGCAGTGCGGTGATCAGCGAGGCGCCCCTGCTGCCGCCCTCGAGCAACAGCGGAGTGGGCGTGTCCAGCGGCGGAGGATCTCCGCCGGAGGCAGTGCTGCGCACTCCGTACGGCAATGTTAGGGCGCTGCCCGGACCGGCGCAGCCCCCTCCACTGCCGCAATCACCATTCCAGCAGACACAACAGTTCGGTGGATTCGGCAGCGGGTACTGCGGGAATAACTACGGACTTGGGGGATACGGTGGCTTCAATAGTGGCGCCTTTGGATATGGTGGAATGGGCGGGCTTGGAAGTGGATTCGGAAGTGGATACGGATATGGAGGCGGCTATGGTGGAGGCTATGGCGGAGGATTCGGCGGAGGATACAACAGATTTGGAGCCCTGGGCGACAACGATTCGGAGCAGCGGTTCATTCATATGGCTGAGTCCAGCTCGCGCCCGGCCTTCCAGAGCATCGAATCCCTAGTGTCGGCCATCGGCAACATCGCCTCCATGCTTGACTCCACATTCTTTGCGCTGACCAGTTCGTTCCGGGCCATTCTTGGCGTGGCCACGAACTTTGTACGGCTGCGAAGTGTTTTTGCCCAGTTCTGGACCACGTTTGCCATATTCCGCGGTCTAAACTGGATCTACAGAAAGTGAGTGCGGTGTAAAAGTGTGGATGCCAATTTAACCATTTATTTCGTTAAAGGATACTCTATTGGCTGCGAATTTCGAACCTGGACCCTTCGTCGGCGGCCTTTAAGAAGGCCTTTGCCGAGGCACTTACCGAAAACAATGCCCAAGGGAAAGGAGCACCCAATGTGCCGCGAAAGGGCAACTCGCCCTGGCCGGTGCTGGCCTTTATCAGCTTCATCTTCACTGCTCCCTACTTGATCATGAAGCTGCTGGGAACCGTGACGAACACCGCCCAGGAGGAAGGTAAGCCCTGCACATTGCACAGCGCATTTTATCTAATCGAGAGCACTTTGCTCCGTCCATGTGCTATAATCTGGCCGATAAGGCCTCTTAAGATAAGACTGCGAATAACGCCTGTGCTCTCATCCCAAACAGCCCGTAATCCAGCCAAGTGGACTGCGCCGATTCAGACTCAGGCCGTTTACGACTTCGTGGGTCGCAGCCCAAGCGAGCTTTCGCTGCGCGCCGGCCAAACGCTCCATGTGGCTCCCCGCGACATTCAGCAGACGCTCAATCTGCTGAACACTGGCTGGGCTCTAGCCACCACAAACGGGCAAACATCCGGCATCATTCCAATTAGCTATGTGAAATCGCCACAACAAATGCGCCAAGAGATGCAGGATCAAATGAAGCCCGCTCAGCCACAGCCGGAACTAATGAATTTGTCCGCGGCAGCCTTTGCCTCTCCTCCGTTGGAGCAGCAGATGAACTACGACTTCAACCTGGCTGCCCAGCAACAGGCACCTTTGGGCCCGCCCTCAACGACGTCAGTTGTGCTGGGCGAGGGATTCGCCTGAGCCGACCAAATCCTCGGAGATTTAGCTTAAGTTTAAGTTATGTTTGGTTCAGCTTCTGTATATGTACGTCGCTGTATTTTAAGTTAGCTCCCGCCTTTTGTATATTTCCATTAAGTTGTAAATGTTAATTAGTCAGCGATCCCAATGAAAGTAAACACTAACCATATGTGGTGCCATGGATTGTTGACTTGTTGGGTGGTGCAGGGGCTTCTCAGGTTATTCTCTCTGTGAAATGCGTGCAAGCAACGGAGGAAAAGATTAAATTCTTGGTTTATCATATTTTACAATATGCAAATTACTTCTTTATTAACTTGTCACTCGGTTCGATTTCGTCTCACTTGTTTGTAATTTCCTTTGCATCCACGCAATTATTTCGATTTATTACACAACTACATGCTCGACACTTAATTGTTAACGCCTTATACTTGACTTTCTACTAATTTGTATTTGTATTTGTATGCTGTTGTATTCACTTGAAGAAGGTTCAATAATATAAATACAAATTCTGAAAAATGTATATCTTGTTTTAATTGTTATTACTAATTAGGTAGGTTGATTATTTCGCAACTATCTGCACTTCTTTGTCAACTTAAAATGTTGGGTTTTGAGAATCTAAAACAATCGCTTTGTCGAAGGGTGTTAGCAAATTAAACATATTTCATATGTTCGCTCTTGTCTGCAGTTCAAACTGCTCGTGGCCTTCTAAAAATAATTGCATTTCACTGCGGTTGTGTACAGTTTTGGTATATTATTTTAATAAGAGACAATTACCCATAACATTATCGCTTTTGCTTAAGCCTACCCAAACATGAAAAGGCCATTGGGGGAAAAGGGAGACTGATAACAACTAAGTAGAGAGTGAACATTAGTCTGGGCCTGTCGTTTCGCGGTATTGCCATATGTGAATTGTGGTTTGAACTAAAATACGTGTTCTCCTTAACTAGACAAATTATTTTAAAAACGTTTGATACAATTACAAACTGTGTATGCAAACTACACTTACATACATGAACTACCGAATCAATCTTTCTCGTCGCCTCGAGATTATATATAATTTAATAGAGTCTCATTGAGAAGTAAACAAAACCAATTGTGTGGGTGGGTCGGATTGGGTGTGGAGTGGAGTGGAGTGGAGTGCGGCCCCTGCCTATCCAGGGGGCCGTGGCAAACCTAACAAAGCGTTGATAAACGTATAACTAAATGTGTCCTCCGCATCAGCATCTGCTCCTCCATCCGCATCCGGGTCCGCATCGGCCATGGCTGGCACAATGACGGCGGCACAATCAGCTCAATCAATATCGTCGTCCAGCTCGTCATCGTCCATCTCCAGCTTGAACTCGCCATCGGTGGTGTGTTGTGCCGAGTGTTGTGCAAAACCCTGGGACTCATTGGCCGAATCCAGGTACCCGTTGAACTCATTGTCCTCGTCGTCCGATTCGTAAATGGTTTCGCCAGTCTTACCGGTGCCGTAGGCTGAGAATATCATAAATTAAACTTTATAAGCGAATTGTAAGGACATACCTTCTACGTATTTGGCGAGGTTTGGGGGCACCCACGACTTGACTCGTTCAATGTTCTCCGGCGTGCATTCGCCCTTATCCAGTCCTGCAAATAATAGCATATGCAATAAATTTCGTATCCTGACAGCATAAAGTAAAACACACCCACCCAATAGCAATCCCATCCGCTTGAGCACCTCAATGTCATCGTGCATTTCGAAGGTTTTGTCGAACTTGAATATGTATTCGGACCTGAAACGAAACTTGGTATATAGAATACAAGCCATACTTCGACTGAGTGTAAGCTCACTTGTCGTTGGTCACACTGCAGTTGATTTTCGTGGACTTGTGCGTGTTCACGATGATGAACGGTAGCTGGATCGAGGCATTGGGGGAAGGCACCACGCCCTGGCTCTCGTACCTCTTGTTCCGCTCGACCAATCCCTTGAACGCCACATGCTGCATGATCATTTCGCGCAGCATTTCGTTTTTCTGTTTAATTCGCTCGCGGCGCTGACTGTTTTCCTCTTCCAGGGCTAGAAATGTCTATGGAAAGGGGGCAACATTATCATATTAGCATGGCGTTTGGTGCTTATGGTGAACGCAAGTCCAACCTCTGCCGAATTGGCGGGCAGTCCTATCCAGCGAATCTCCTTCTTGTCCTTGGAAATAACATTGATTGCCATCAGTACGTTGAGCGCATCGTAGACACGACGTCGGATATTCTTTTGATCACAGTTGTTGTCGTACGCATTGTTCTTCATCTCCTCGCTGACCAGGTCGTCGGCCACCTCATTGTAGGTGGTCTTGCCCTTCTCCTCCACCTTTTCGCAGACCTTCATCGAGAAGTGACGCAAACCCTTGCCTGCCTTGTCCGGCTTGCGTTTCCTTTGTACGGACGATGACGAGGCGGACATGGAGTGCAACGAGTTGCTCTGAATGGTATGGCTGTTTGGAAAGCGACAAAGCTTTAGTATCCTAATCCAAGCTGCTCGGTTGGCTACTACTTACAGTTTTGATTTCATTTTCATGGGATTTGGCGTAAACTTCACATAGCGATCTCCCTTTAAGGGCAAGTCGTGAAGACCACTGCCAGCACCCGAAGTCTTCTGCGCCGAAACGGTGGTGAAGGTAGTACCTGTTACACGAAGGAATCCAAGGATTAATTAAATCAGTAAGAGGAGGATCACCAGGGGTGTGACACACTTACCTTCTGTTTTTGGAATGGACAGTCCGTTGTCCTGCAGCCGTATAAACTGCCCCTGACTGCTGGAGCCCTGTGGGTAATTCGGATCGTTAGGTACTAAGTGTAGGCAACGTGGAGAACGTTTACACTTACCAACTGACTAAAGGCGCCCATGCGTCCCACGTTGCCGATGCCGCTAGCATTTCCGCTGTTGCGCGCGGATGAGGTGGTGGCGTAGACCACAGCCACGGGTTTACCGCCCTCCATTTCGGACCTGGTTTGGGCCGGCTTCAGCATTTTGGATATTTGTCCTGCGAAGTTGGAAATAGGAAGATGCGGAGGTTCCTTACTTTCGGATATACGCATAACACGCGACTAAAATGACTTCTTTGATAACACAACTGCATGTATTTTCACGGATATACATGGGTGTCGGAGTGTTAGTGAGTAACTGAGTATGTTTGTGTGTGTGTGCGTGTGGTACTATCAACGATGCGTTGTTTTCGCCGTATCCACGGCGAATTCATTGCAGCGAAGTGAAGAGAATGGAGCGAATGAAGCTCACGGAGTCGGAATACAACAAAAGGCCAGCGGCACAGCAAGATTGGGGTGCATATACACATACACGCATACTAAAAGGTATACCCACACTCAATTTGTGTTGGTGTGCGTGTGTTTCAATCGGTGTTACAAGGATAAAAATGCAGTAGCATAAACAACCCGAAACCAGATCGCCTGGACATTAGAGATGGCCACCCCGTGACCCTTACCCAAATAGAGATGGTTCGATACTTAAGTTCGTGACTCGACACGATTGTTGATCAAAGACCGGTAGTCCATTTGTAGGATTAATCCGAATTCAAATGAAACTCGAACTAAATACAGTGCGATGGGTTTCACATTAAAAATCATTATTCTAACTTTACATTTGAAAACAATAAAGCAAGCAGATGGTATTCAGAAAAAATAATACAAACTGATTCGGTATTACAATTATTAACTAGTTTCAAAAAGTGGGACATATGGAATCCAGTGATCTCAACTGGGATTATTAGGTAATAATAATTACTCCTAATTTGCTATGACAAGCAGATTAAACATTTACATTCCAAAGCAACATATTATTATATTATATAATAAACATATAATTTAATGCAGAATTAAACTGAAATCTATTAAAACTACACGTTTGGCACCCCTGGTTTCCTATCTAACCGGCTTTTTGAAGCATTTCCAGTTTTAGATCTCTAAGGTCTTCGTCTTCATTCGATGTAATAATTATTCACCTGTCGCTAGCCCGATATTTGCATAATCATAACAACAAAGCAGGTGGTGGACAACGGAGAATGGAGATGAAGATGCCCAAAACAAAAACCGCAAAGGGTCGAACGCTAAAAATACCTGAAAACTCTCCCGCACCCACGGACACACCACACGCACACACACCTGCACACACACAGGCATACAGACTCACGGGGGCTTAGGCAGCGACCTATACGAGAAAAGGCCGGACTGTCCCACCAGATGGTAGTCGTAAATGAGTCTTAAATTCGGCGGGAGTTATCCTACAATGTCTAGGCAGAGTCCCGAAATGCAGGTGAAACCATAATCCCGGCTATTGGAGAAACAGTTGGACAGTTCGTCTGCACCAGTCAACTAGATAACTACAAACCAGGTTCCTCGCTAGTACGAGCGGGCTGATATACTGATATACTGCGTTTATGCGTGCACCAAATTCAACAAAAACCCATATCATGGATTGCTTATTACAATTTCTTTACATACTACGGATTATTAAACATTATATAATAAAGACACGTCAGGGAAATTCAACGGTTAACGAAGAAGACATAATTGATTTTCAGCCTTTCTCTAAAGTAAATTTTTATAAACGATGACTTCAGAACTAAAAATGTATGCATCAGAGTAAAAAAAAATGAATCCTTCGCCCTTTCAACGCATTTGCTTGCTTACTTAAATCACATAACTTTTTTCGTTTTTTTTTGGTATCATGACTGAATGAAACTCATTCAGTTAATACTGCGGTTTACGGTAAATGCCGCATAAACGCGGCGACGGACAACCACACACGTGTACAGCGCTTACACCTATTTGCACACTGCCTGTTTTGGGCTTCAGCTTCGTGGCTGAATACGTGTGTGTGTTTGTGTTTGTGGCAGTGTTGTTCTTGTTCGGGCCTTTATTTCTCTCACCCCGATCTCTCACTGTGTTGAGCCCCGTCTCTCTCCCACTCGCTGAGATATGACAGAATGTCACGCTGTTAAGATACATTTGTTTCAAGTTGAATTTAACGTGTCCCTCACAATAATACCTATGAACGTAGCTGAAATCAGCGATTTATCACTACTTCACTTCATGCTAAATCCTCAAAGTGAATTCGCAGTAGCGGCGAAGTAATCAGCTGTTCGCCGCCCAATGAAAAAAAAAAAAACAAAAAATAAGTGGGAGAAAACGCGCGCGTGCTAGTGTGCGTACGTGTGTGTGTGAGAGTGAGCGCGCCAACTGGGTGATGGGCGTCGATGGTAGAAGGGGGCGGGTGGCTCACCGATTTAAGTTGTTATTTAGTGGGGGTCTCTCTGTCTTTTATTATTACTTTTTGCCAATTCCTAGCACTCTTTTCGGTTCGTCTCACTGCTCTCCCCCCGCAAGGCGTATCAAACGATGAATATGGTAGGCAAAAGAAACCCGAAAAAGCAAAGATGGCGCTTTACGCTGCCCATGCAACTTTGTAGCGTAGCTGTGTGGGTCGGCGTGTGTGTGAGGGGGTGTGTGTATGTGGATGTGTGAAATGGGAAGGAGAGAGGAGGAGGAAAAACTCCTGTCACAGGATTCTGCTTCCGCCCACTTACCGTGCTCATTCCGGAAGAAGAAATTCACCTCATCGGCCTTCACCGTACCGCCCGTTGAATGCGCCATTTTTTGGTCGCCGGAGATCAAGTGATCTTGCTGTTGCTGTTATTGTTGTTGCCGCTTACCGCTCACCAGGTGGACCGCCAAAAACAGAAAGAAACAGCAGTGCTACGTGCCGTTGCCGCAACGTGTGTACTGGGGGGCAAATAGAGCTGGAAAGGGGCGACGGCGGTGGGTAGGTGGGCGGGCGGACGTACTGCACCCACGGACTGGGGCACGTGTGCAAATCCGGATGCGGACCACGACCACGACGACGAATGCAACGACGATGGGGAGCGCACTTGTACAAAAAATAAGTGTCGCCCGAGTCAAAATGGCGAGCGAATTTTTCACTTCCAGCGGCAGGGCATTTTTTTTTTTTTCTTTTCTGCTGCTCACACACACTCACAGCGGCGGCCCCTTTTCGGTGGCCTTTTTCGCGGTCTTGCGGCGCACGGATTTTCACGCGATTAGTGGCAAAAGATTCGGCGGACTATAAGCTTTCGAACGGCATGCAGCAGCGCGTATTTCCGAAATTTCTAAGCGCAGCAAAATGGTCACAAAATTTCCACAAAGTGGCTGCTTTTCGTTTTCATGTGGGAAAGGCAAAGCAGGCTGTGTACGAGTGCGAATGAAAAGGCAAACAGTGCGCGCCAATTTACGCATCAATTTACGCAGTGTTGTAAGCAGCTGTGTGCCGCTGTCGCTTTACTGCACTGGTCGCAGATGTAAACAAAGTTGCCACTTTGTCCAGGTGAGTGGTATTTCGCTGCCAGCCCACTTACGGTCACCTTGAATCGCAGAATATTAAAGTTTTGGAGTTTTTTTCTTCCCCATTTGGTTGGTGTGGAAAAATGACAATCAACAGGAACGGGTAAATCCAAGCAGCTATCTACAAGAGCCCAGCAGCGGAGCAGACGCACACAATGGTTGATCCTGTGGCGGCGCTGTGCAATTACAATGTGCTGGAGGTGATATTCTCCTACCTGGAGCTGGAGGACCTCAGTCACTGCTCGCAGGTGTGCAAAAGTTGGTATCACTTTCTCAACGACGAGAACAGCGACGTCTGGCGCTGGCACTGCCTGAACAAGCTGCCGAAAGAGGCCCTCAAATCGGACTTGCTGTCCTCCGTCTCCACATACAAGACAAAGCTACGGGCCTATTTTCACGGCTGGAGCCCCAACGACTGTTCGCGGAATGTGTACATCAAGCCGAATGGTTTCACCCTGCATCGGTAAGGCTTTTGGATGGCTTGAGCTGGTGTAATGTATCCTTCCATTCCCGCAGCAATCCCGTGGCGCAGAGCACAGACGCGGCCCGTGGCAAAATCGGATTCCGCCACGGTCGTCACACCTGGGAGGTGATATGGGAGGGACCGCTGGGCACCGTAGCCGTCATCGGTATATCTACCAAGGAAGCGGCTCTTCAGTGTCACGGCTATGTTGCTCTTCTCGGCTCCGACGACCAGAGCTGGGGCTGGAATCTGGTCGAGAACCACCTTCTGCACAACGGCGACATGCAGGGCAGTTACCCGCTGCTGAACAACGCTCCCAAGTACCAAGTTGGCGAGCGGATACGCGTCATCCTGGACTGCGAAGACAACACCCTGTCGTTCGAGAAGAACTACGAGTTTCTTGGTGTGGCCTTCCGCGGTAAGGCGAAATAGTCCGATGATACCAGCGTTCGGTTTCTATACACTCTTAGCTTGCAGGCCTGCCGGACAAGAAGCTCTATCCCACAGTATCCGCTGTCTACGGCAATACCGAGGTTTCGATGGTCTATCTGGGCACACCGTTGGATGGATAGCTTCGCAAAAGGGCCTACGACTTGTTTAACAACTTCCTCCAATCTATGAATCCACTAGGTTATTGTGTACATTTGTATGAGTCTCAATTATGATTCATTCCACCTGCAACTCAGTTCGATAAATTTAGTTACTAGTTTCGTTTTTTTGTACAAAATGTATGCATTTTGTTGATTTACGCTACGCCAAAGTTCATAACCACCTCGGCACTATCTTCACATGGCAATTTACGTTAGTTATACGAACCAAATGAATATAATATAGCGATTAAACAGTAGTTGCAGCAATTTTTTATACACCGATGATCGCTGATGACTGTGCAAGTAAAATTACAAAGAGAAAAACGAATTGCAGACACATTGCTTTCAATCCATTCATTGTGTGGTGGCATCTACTGTTTGCCATCGGATTTCATCTTGGCCCAGTTGTCGTCGTCGAACAGATCATCGAAATCATTGTAAAAGTCAGCGTGGACGTGCTTTTCGCTGGACGGCAGGTGGTCCATCATCATTCCTGTGGCTCCGCCGGACTAAAGGAATACAATAGAGGAAACCATAATGTTAGTCTTGCGTTTATGGCGGCAGCTTTTGAAATGTTATGTAGGATATTATCATGAGCATTGTCTAACTTCTGGGCGGTGAAACAAAGTGATATATACACCACTTAATAGACAAGTTCGTCAAAAACTATGGTGTTTATGTAGCCTCACAAAAAACTGTCTATGGAAGATGTTCATGCATTGAATCTAGATTATGGATTCATGGTCTTGGGAAAGACCACCTCTTAAGATTGTGGAGTTAGCTATTAAACTATTTAAGTAAAACTTATAAAGGCCTGAGTGATGTTAATGAAGAATAATGAGTTGATGTAAATGTAATGTTGTCTACAAGAATAAACAAGGTTTACCACAACCATTTTTTTTTTTTGATTGGAAGCTATTTTTGAGGACTTACCTCGTCCATTTCCATGTAGCCAGGGCCTTCGGAAAACATTTCGTCAGCAGCCAGAGAGGGTTTCATGTTCAAATCCATACTTAATTCTATTTTATTCCAATTATATTTGTTTTGTGCAGAAAAATATGTACTTTGCTGATGGCGTTGCCACTGCAATGACAGACAGTAAAAGGTTGCCAGCCGGTCACCTTGCCAAACAGCTGATTGCTGCTAATCGCTGAAATATAAATTTTAACTTGTATAAAAATGGTGCGTGTGGGCCTTCAGATTTCCGCCACGCTGGAGAACGTGGACAAGTTGGAGACGAGTCACCCCGACTACTCGTTCTTCTTGAAATTGAAGTGCAGCAACTGCGGCGAGCAGTCGGACAAATGGCACGATATCACCGAATCCGAACGTGTGCAACAGGATTCGCGCAATGCGGCCGGCTTTAACTTTTTCATGAAATGCAAGATGTGCAGCCGCGAGAACAGCATTGACATCGTGGATAGGTCGAATGGTAGGTGGTTTGCTTTGAGTAACGAAGCCCCATTGACCTCCTGAGTGATACCATTTTCACAGCTCCTTACACCGCGGACGACTCCGGCGGATTTAAGACCATCGTGGTCTTCGAGTGCCGTGGCGCAGAGCCCGTCGAATTCTCACCCCGCGCCGGATGGCGCGTCTCATCTGCTGAAAATGGCCAGCAGTTCGAGGAGGTGGACCTATCCGAGGACGATTGGGTGGAGTACGACCAGAAGAACAACAACTCTGTGGGCATTTACGAGTTCGCCTCCAAGTTCATTAAGCTGAAGAAGTGAATCCTTTGCTACATTTTGCCTAGGATTTCTTTGATATTTGGCTTACGCCTCGAACTGATAAATATAAAATCCACGGCACACATATATCAAGCAAATAGAAATGGTTTTTGAGTTATTAACTATTTTTGTTAACTATAAATGACCATTTTAAAGTTATTCTAAAAACGTATTGCTGTTTCGAAAATAAGTTTTAATCGCTTTCCTACTTAGACAATACAGAAGTTTTTCAGATATACATATCGCAAATATTATTTGTGATCGTCGTTCGATTCTCTTAGCCGCTTTCGCTGTAAGAGAAAGTATCCCTCAAACTCTCTCGGTATCGATTTTAATATGCCGGCTATTTTGATTTCAGATTGAGCACGAAGATATATGTAGTTCTCTGGCAATTTTGTTTGCCTCTCTGTGTGCGTTTACATTTGATTTCTCAAGACAATTCAGTGTTTCGCCAGACGGCAAGCGATACGGACCGGATACGGAATTCGAAGCCAACTGCCGGACCCGGATGTCGTAGGAAAAGCCGCGTAATATCTTGTGAATGGAGACCCTTTAAAGAAACTTACGTACACCTGCCAAGTGTTTAGCCAGTGAGTCTCGGGTAATTATTCCGTCTGGTGAGCGAGAGCCGATAGTCAGAAGCACCAAGTGCATCGTCAAACCTCGGAGTGATTAGATAATGGGGGCAGTCTTATCTGGACATTTGGGCGACGTAGTTCAACAGGCTGCAGAGGTTCCCACCAGTCCGATGCAATAATAGCCCAACCCAATCCCAGCCCTGACCTGACCTTTGCAAAAGAACTTGACATGGAATGCTCATTTTAACAACTTCTTCACCCCTGGCTACTTCCCACACTGTGCATCCATTATGCACGATTCTGGGCTGGCACGCTTCAATCATGCATCTTCTCCAGTTGTCAACTGCAGCACTTGGAAGACGTATCCCCACTACGCTTTTTAAGATGCATTTTATCTCAATTGACAATGATTGGATTGCGTGCATGCATATAAATTCCGGAAACTTGGACAGATTTTACATTGAGTGGTGCTTCGTTTAAATCAACAACAAGATCAAACAGTATATCCATCGATCTTAATGTTTAACAAAAAGAAAGATGACATCGACTTTAATATCGTCTACATGGATTCTTTAGCAGCTATTCAGCAATTTTACTTTGCATAGAATTATGTACAAGTTAATTTATTTGATATTTAATGGAGTTTTGTTCGACATTTCTAATTTTTTTTTTTTTAAAGTGTATGGCGTAAGCATTTCTATTTCTGATCGGTTGCACGCCTTCTACATATACATATGAACACACACACGTGATCAAAACTAGAATGCCTTATAATTACCTATTGTAATCGCAGGTCAAGAGCCGTAAAATCCGGAATCTTTGGGCTTGAACCGATATTCACTTTAGAATGTCAGCTCCAGCGGCAGCTGCAGCGTCTGCCGCCCTGGACTTCGACGACATCCTAGTCGAGATCGGAGAATTCGGACGTTTTCAGAGGCGGAACTATCTGCTCATATGCCTGCCCGTACTTTTTGCGGCCGCCAACAGCCTGTCGTATGTTTTCACGGCAGGTTCGCCGACCTACCGATGCTACGTGCCCGAGTGCGATAAGGTGGAGGATGCGGAATATGGAGCGGATTGGGTGTCGATTGCCGTGCCCGGCAGCTGGAGCAAGCGGGGCCAATTTACGCCGTCCACCTGTGAAAGGTTCGTGACGAACAGAAGCCGCTTTGCATCCGCGTCAGAGCCTTGGAGCTCTTGGCCTTTGGATCAGTGCTCGGCTGCGAATTTCACGGCGGAAACGGAGAGGTGCCATCAGTTTGTGTACGGCAGTTTGGAGCGAACCATTGTGCAGGAGTGGGGGATGCAATGTCAGGAGAATCTCTGGAAGCTGGCCTTCGTGGGCACTATGCACTTTGCCGGCCTCGTTGTGGGAACAGCTCTCTCCGGATACCTTGCCGATCGGTAAGTACCGAATCTTTACAATTTATGTTTTTGAACAGACTGATTATATGAGCTACCTAATATACACATATTTCAGATATGGACGCAAGCACATTTTCCTGTTCTGCATCGTGTTCATGGCGCTGACGGGAGTGGCGCAGGCGCTATCCTGGGACTACATAAGTTTCCTGGTCTTTGCCTTGTTGAATGCAGTGGGAACTTCCGGTGTTTACCCGCTTGCCTTTATCATCGGAGTGGAAATGGTCGGACCGCGAATGCGTGAAATGTCCTCCATCGTGCTCAACTACTTTTATGCCGTGGGCGAGGCGCTTCTTGGCCTTTCCTTTTTCCTGCCCCACTGGCGACAATTGCAGCTGGCGCTCTCACTGCCGCCGCTCATTTGCGTTGCCTACTTCTGGCTGGTACCGGAATCCGTACGGTGGCTTCTGGCCCGGAATCGGCGGGAGCAAGCGGGTGTCATTATCCGGCGGGCGGCGAAGGTTAACCGGCGAGACATCTCCGTCGAGCTGATGGCCAGCTTCAAACAGCAGGAGCTGGAAGCGGAAACCGGCAGTGAGGCCGAGGGTGGCATGGACGTGCAGAAGGATGACAAGATCTGGTTGGCCATCAAGGAGGTGGTGGGCTCTCACATTTTAATGGCCAGATACGCCATTTTGCTTCTTATTTGGGCCGTCAATGCTATCGTCTACTATGGCCTTTCGCTCAACGCCACCAGTCTGAGTGGCAACAAGTATCTAAACTTCGCCCTGGTTTGCCTCGTGGAGATCCCCGGCTACAGTCTCGCCTGGGTAGGTTGACACCGCTTTCGTCCGGCTCCTCGACTAATCCCACCCCTAATCCTCCGCCAGTAGTTGTTCTTACGGAGATTCGGGCGACGTATGGCACTTTCAGGCTCCTTGCTGCTCTGCTCTATCACGTGTGTGGCCAGCGGATTCGTCACACTAGGTAAGATATGAATCAGATCACGATCAGTATTTACCTTGCACGTTGAAATCTTTAATCATTCAATATTACCCATACGAAGCTTTAGCCAGTTAGAAGTTAATTTAGCACAATTAGACTGGGTTTCATTAAGTAGATTGTGTGGAATTGTTTTTCATTTTTCATTTTCACCAAAGGTAGTATTATAATAACGATCTAAATCACCATGCAAACACGCTAAGCGCAAGGAGAGTGGATTCCCTGCCAGACTGGAATCGATAGTAGGCATTCGTGGAGTTGTAAGTTCCCTATATTCCGATTCAAGATCGCTTAGCGCTTAAACATACCTACTGTTCATCTGGTAATAATATACACCTTGTTTTCTAGGTGCCAATTGGCTAGTTGTGACGCTCTTCCTTGTCGGAAAACTGGGCATCACCTCCTCATTTGCAGTCATCTACACATTCACTGCGGAAATGATGCCCACGGTACAAACTCATTTAGTTGGCTCAACTCAGCAGATTAGTTTCTATTTCGTTTATCCTAGGTCATTAGAAGCGGCGGCGTTGGTGTCATGTCCACATTTGCCCGCTTCGGTGCGATGCTGGCTCCATTTGTGCCATTATTGGTGAGGTTTAGTACTGAATTCATTGGAATTTCATAATTTGGATTAATTCTTGGCAGGCTTCGTACTATGACCCACTACCTCTGCTTCTTTTCGGGAGCTTATCGCTTGTGGCTGGACTCCTTTCGCTGCTACTGCCGGAAACCTTCAACCGAAAACTACCGGATACGGCAAGTAGTTTCTCGAAGTATTGGAATCACAGTGATAAACATTCCCATCTCCACAGGTGGAAGAGGCGATTGCATTGGGGAAATGATTCATTGTTATTTGTCGCCGATCAGCAGCCTATATTTTTCTAAAAACGTATGTTGCTGATTTTAAAAAAATACTCGTAATAAAGTGTTTTATACAAAAATATGACTGACCTTAAAGATTGAGCATCGACAACAATACACATGTGGCTCTTGTACATGATTTTGTAATTCAAATACTAACAAATGGGTGTCTCCGTAACAATTGCCTAAAACTATATTCAATCTCCAAAGAGGCCCTCAAAGAACTGGGGATCACTGACATGGCCAAAGCGATTTAGAAGTTTGTACCGCCTTTTGGGATCGCTGCGCAGGCAGATCGACGAAACGAATCGCAGTCGGGACGAACTTCCCTGCTCCCAGCTGGGCAGCAGATCCTCGGTGTCCACGAGTGTCTCCTGTCGCCGTCCCCAAAAATCCACGTAGGCTAGCTTGAGCAGATCCTGTTGCTCGTTCACGTAGACGAAGCCCACGAGATTCGTGGCCGCGTAGCTGGCGAGTGTGAGGGTGATCAGGCCAGTGACTCCCACGGCTGCGTAGATGGCCAGTGCGTCCGTGCTTAGCTGTCCGGCGCTGCCCAGGGTGAAGACAATGGGCGTTCCGGCAGCCGTGAGGACAGCCTGGTACACTTTAAGCCTACTAAATGCGGCCACGAACCTTATGCTCGGCAGGCTATAGACGGTTCGCCATTCAGTGAATCCGGCGTTTTCGTGGCCCGCACTTTTTCCGGCCGCTTCTGTTGCGAAGCGGCGTCTCTGTGCCGGCTGACATGCAGCTAGGGACGTGCAGCTCCTCCATGGCAATCTAGCAAGACTGACCCGACTCAGCAGCTTCAGCACTAAAATGATCCATATACGATTTAAATTTATAAATACTACTTGTGGATGCAAAATCAACTTACTTTCATTGATTTGTGGGTGTTTAGGCAAGGTAATTTAATCAAAGTGTTTGGTTTTGGTAAAATTACTGTTCTCGACTTAACATGTATATTTAGGTTAGCAATTTATGTTATAGTTTACCGTCTTAATATCATTATTTACTAATATACCTTGCATAATAAACAAATGCATGGGTAAATGTCTATCGATAAGACAGGGGCCAATCGATAAATGAGCACTGCCAGTGCTACCCAGCATTGCACAGCGAACTGCGGTTACCATTTGAAAATGGGCGCTTTTTATGGCACACAAGTGAGATATTACGTCAGGACCCAGTGGATAAATTTAGCATAGCCAGATGATTTCCCGGCGCGCAGAGAGTGATCAATATATAAGTCACTTGTACTAGGCCTCAGTCGTCGCCCAGTTCTCGCAGCCTTCCAACGCGATCACCCACCACAATTCGTTAATCCAAGTATGTGCATTCTCATGTCCAAAAACATGGAACGCGTCTGCAAGTTCTGAGTTTCTAAATTTCGTACGGCATCGTTGCAGCAGCATCTACGATTTTCCAACTACTTGTGTTTATTTGACTTTCTTTTCGCGGTCAAGACTCAGCCAAAACATTTATTTTTAGATATCTCGCTTGTGCACTGCATTCGGAAATAGTTCTTTTGCACACAAAATGCCCTGGTGTGCAATATTTTTCAATATGCAAATTGTTCAAGGTTCAGGAGATAAGAAGGCCTTGATTAAAGGGTCACTTGCATTAGCCATTTCAAAGTTCTAGTCGCGGTGGAAAAATATTTTTATTAAGTTTCATAGTAATATTATTTTCTGAAATATAGTTCAAAGTTCTTTGATCATGTCGATCACAAATATTCTGAGACCAGTTCAGCTTTCAAAACAAAAAATAATATAATATAATATAAAATAAATATAATTAAAGAAAGTCCTTCATGTAACGCCTAATTAAAGCTTCAAATATAACTGGTTAACTGATCGAATGGAGGCACTTTTATGACCACAACCTAGAATGAAGCAGCTTGAACCAAAGTATTTAAGAAGTGTCCTTCCCAATCGCAGGACATGTCGACGACAGCGCTTGGGATCAGCGCCCTCTTCATGGTGGGCTGCTGTGCTCTGGCCCAAATCGCTCGGGTGATCTGCCGGCGTCTGGTGACCCGTGAGGGTTTGGTTCCCGTCCTGATCAACGAGGCCATCGCCGCCGCCGAGCTGTGCGCCTGCTGCTTCGAGCTTATTATTGGTGAGTCGAAGGCTTGGAATCGAATCTATTGGGTTACATATATTTGATTTCAATCGCCGTGTTTTGGATCCGAACATTTTAGCGATTCAAATGAATACCCTCGGTGTTTGGTGTGTTTCTGTAAATATTACTCATACGCAACGTATGCCAGATTGAAGATTTTGAATTAAATCCTTCCTCCACTCTTATGTTAATGATAAGAAAAGTCAAATATTTGAAGGAATATAAATGGCAAGAAAGTTTTTGTCAAAGGCAACAGTACGTATGAGTAATCAGCTTAAAGGCCAATACTGAGACTCTAGTTTAGGAACTATAAAGTTTGATTATATTATTTAAAACTGGGAGACTCAAATGAAGACTTTCGCCCTTAATGCACTCCCCAGTGGCCGACAACTTCGGAGTGTCCATGTACGCCGTCTGCCTGTTCCTGCTGACCATCTGGTGGGGCCGCGTGTGGGGCGACGCCTCCGCCTGCCCCTACACACACATGGAGGACGTGGTGGAGGGTCGCACCAGCTTCAAGGAGATGGCTCTGCGCAGCTGGGCCGAGCTGATGGGCGGCTGCTGTGTGTACCGCGTGGTGCAGGTCTTCTGGTGGCTGGAGCTGGCCGAGACCCATCGTGGGCGGGCGTTCGAGGCCTGCAACGCCGATCTACAGGTCAGCCCATACTTGGGGGCGGTCATCGAGGGCGTGGCCACGCTGCTGTGCCGCCTGGCCTCGAAGGCGATCAGCGAGAAGGAGCCACGGTTCGGGAGCTACATCGACTCCTTCATCGGCACCAGCCTGGTCGTGGCAGGTGAGTGGCGTAGCGCTTGTTCGATCCGATCCGCCTGCCCACTGCTGGTCTCCTAAGTAGTTTACGCCTTTAACTATGTTCTGCTTGCAGCTTTCAATTTCTCCGGCGGCTACTTCAATCCCGTCCTGGCCACCGCCCTCAAGTGGGGCTGTCGCGGCCACACCCACATGGAGCACATCATCGTCTACTGGATCGGCGCTTGTGCTGGCGCCGTGCTCTCCATTCCGGTCTTCAAGGTGCCCGCGGTGCGACGCCTTCTGCTCGGCGAGGAGGCAGGCTCCAAGTCGAAGTCGAAGCAGGAATAAGCCCGAAGCTCATGTATTTCAAGTATCCGCCGATATCTAGGTAGAAATGGCATGTCTTCTAGCGTTAAGGTTTCAGCCTCTCAGTTCTTAGAGGACGATATGAAATGCTATTGTTTGGGGCTACCCCAAAGCGACTATACAGCTTGAGATACCCTCCACCCTCTTTCCTCTCACAAAAGGGTTCTTCATCCCTCCTTGCAGGGGTATATTAAATTGACAGACTGGCGCACATGAACAGAGCGGATCGGGCTTTAATATATAGATAACATACGTGTATTTGCTTATGAAGAAGGTATCATACATATATTTTTATGTTATTCTTGCCTGCGCACTCTGTTCAAAACTGATATGGTCCTGCTTTTGGGTTTCAGCTTCTTTTTAGTAAGTAGAATTAACTTGTTAATGCTTTGCGAAAAACAATAAAATATATACAAATAGATATTCAAACTTATTATTTCTGGGCTAGTTATCAGATTATTAAGTGAATAATTGATAAAGGAGAAGGATTTTCGGTAGAAAACCCATTCAGTAGTAACCTTTCGTAAAACTAGTAGTATATTATATCTTTACCTGATCCGAGTGCTCTCTTTTCAATTCTCCGAAAACTAGTTCACTTTAAAATTTCATGAAATGGGCATCGTCGACAAATTTCTTTACTTCTTCGAGCTGAAGTACGGTATACTCATAATTGGGTTCGTGGACATCATCCAAAGTATACTCTGCGGGTGCTACTTGCCATGTAAGCCCTGTGTTAGCACGGAGGATGAATGCGGGTGGGATAACCAAGTTGGTTTTCTCTCACAGGGATAAGACGCAAAGTGGATAAAGATGCTTCGATCCTTACAGAGCCGGCGTATACTATTTATGGGCAATCCCTGGCGAAACGTTCGCAGTTGTACAAGTTTTATGTTGGTGAAGACTTTTACTTCAATAGGTTCGGCTATTCAATGTATATATTCTGCGTGATTGTCCTCGTTCTTCACATTGGCGCTTCCATACTCATCATTGTTTCCGTATTTTCGGTACGGCCATACACCGCCTTCTCCACGCCCCCAACCAACATCCCCCTCTACTCGTTTAGGAGGAGAAAACAATGGCTGCCCCCTACGTAGCCACTGCACTGATGCGCTTCGTTGTGCTGCTCCTCATCCTAATTTGGATAGTGACCAAGTCGTTCGACTGCACCACCAGTTTTTGGCTGATAGGCCTCAGTCTGTGTGAGTACTCTCAGGGGGGGGAATCAAAATGGGGACTGAAACATGGCCTCAATCTGTCATCATTCATTTGATCTCTTCTTCAGTTCCAGCCACCTACTTTTGGCTAACGGTCGTGTCTTGGTATAACCCGTCGGCGTCGGAATGAAAATTGTACGGCATCAAGTATCCTTATGAAAATTTTGGGAAAACCAAGCAGTTCAACTGACACTTGCCATATATACATAAATATATACTTAAAGATCTGATGCGATGGCTATACCAACCATAAAGAAGTGCTTCTGCCTTAAACTGATGTGGGGAGTGCTCATTGTCTTATTTATTGATTTGGTGGTGTCCCTACTTTTTCACGGTAAGTTTTCAAAGGTTAAAGAAAGAATGAAGGAAATCGCCACAAATGGTCGAATCCTGCAGATTACGATGCAATTTGGAGAATCGGCCATTACTTCACCGCAGTGGCTCTGGCTGCCCACCTAGTCAGTATCATTTTGGTTCTGATTTCTCTTTGTGTGGTAAGTGGTAACTGGCACACATGACCATCGAGCATCAGGAGCATTCAAATGAATTTTCAGGCAATCAAAAAACTCGTCATCCCTTATCTGATAACTGCAATAATTAAATTAATAGTGAATATCATATATGACATACGTTTGTGTGTCGAAGACGTCGATGCGATTGTCGCGTTACTGTTGGACATAATTATTAAAGGCAAGTTGTTTCATGTACTCGTTTTTCAAATACGTCATACATAAGATGGCCTTGGTTTTCCCTTAGACCATGCATATGATACCTAATAAATTCAACCTAACACTCTTCTTATCGCTACCCACAGTTGTTGTATTCTTCGTGTGGATCGTTATCTACTCATGGTACAAGAGGCTTGAACGCTTAGAAGATACATAGATCACTCAGGCTACAGCAATATCCATACGGAAATCACAGGACCCTAATACAAAACAATTTAACTATTAGCACGATTAAGGCGATATTGGAATGAAGTGTACCATTACAAAGTGCTGCTGCTGTGAGCTGAGATGGGGAGCTTTGACTATGGCCCTTGTAGACATGATTGCGACTGCGGCAGTTGTTTTGGAAACTAAGTGTAGGCGATGTTGTGCGATCGGAAAGGCTTTGGATATGTGTAAATAATGTGTTCCACAGATTTGGCCTCTTATGAAGAATGGAGCATGGATCATAATAATGAGGTTCTTCAAAGCAGCTACAACACTTTAGCCTACTATATTTGGATAATCACACTTTTCATCCACTTTGCCCATCTAATGTCCTGTGTTTTGGTTATTGCCTCTGTTTGGGTGGTAAGTACTCATTTCTAATTAGGAGCAATCGATTCCAGAGAGACTCTTCTTCCCCAGCAAACCAGAAAACTGCTTATTGCCTATCTAATTACTGATGCAATTCGCATTATTTATGACTTGATATTTTTTATTTATGTTTGCGTCGCGATTGGTGCTATGATTCTGACCTTGTTCCTCATCGTCTGTGGATTCGGTAAAGCTGATAACCTGACTTTTGCCTACTGGCCAGAAATAATATTGCTTATTTTAAAAACATTGCTATTAATGTGCATTTAAACCCCACAGGTGTTGCCATTTACTTTTGGGTCGTTGCCTACTCGTGGTTCAAGATGATCAAAAGCTCAACAGGCTGAAACTAAAGCACCTTAAGCACTAATCGCACCAGACTGGACATTAAATAAAAATAAATTCGAAGTAAACAATTGAAATGGATTACAAATTTATTTCAAATTGGTTCGTCAGCAGCAGCAGTGTGTATTTCCATAGGTGTTGGTTTTCGTCGGGGACCCCGCCGTTTCACTCTTAGAATGACCTCGTCCTTTATCTGCTCGTACTGGTAATCTGTGTTGCCCAGAGAGCAGCGTTTGGTCACAGTTGAGCTCTCGTCATGCAGGCTAGCTCCCAAAGTTTCGTCGATGGTGACATCCAAGCTGGCGGCTTCCAGATGCGACGCACTGTCCATGTTGACTTTTCTCTTTTTCAGCGGGGTTTTCTCTGTGGCCTGCTTCTTTGGCGTCGCCATTGGTGACGCAGTCTTTGATTTCGTTTGGGATTTTATGGGACCGCGCTGCTTTGGAGACTGGGTGAGAATCGTGATGAGGCTTTGCTTCGGCGTCTGCGGAGCTCTATTCGACGTTGAGGTCACTACAGTTTCGTCCGGTGACTGCTGGTGCAATTGCTCTAGTGCCATCTCAATGGCGTCTTCTGCGATCCGCACATTGGGATAGGTGGGATCTGCGGCCCTCGCCACATCCTGCTCGTTCGTCAGTATGTCCATCGCAGCTTCCAGAATAACCTCGTCATGTTCATCGCTGTGATCCAGTTCTGTTGAATCGGGCTTGGCATATAAAACAGTAGCAGACTTAATGGGAGTTTCGTCCGCGGAGCTTAAAGCAGTTGAATCTTTCAACTCTGCACAACAAATGTTTGTGTCTTGTGTGGCTTGGTTCTGCTGATTTGACGCGGAATTTGTGAAGGCCGTGGGCGCCTCGCCCTGTTTGTCGACCTTAACAGCAAGGTGGTCGATATTCGCCATCTTTGGCAACCGAATATCCTCGATAATCCTTACTCCCATGTCGGACTTGACAACGTGGCTTACTTCATCCGTCGGTTCTTGGATCTCTTTTCTTGAGCCCGCTTTCTCATTCTCATCATGCTGAGAACACATATCAGTTACAGGCGTCAGATACTTTGATAATGCTACATCGACATTTCCCTCTTCGTTTTTAGCCGTTTCCACAACAGTTTCAACTGCAAATGGCTCTTTTTTGTCTAACATTGCCTGTGGCTCTTGAACTTCTCTTGCATCCTTAAGATCGTCCAGGTGTTGCGCATCTGCTGGACAATCTTCTGCTGAAATGTTTTTAAATTTTTCATTCGACGCCTTTTTTAATAGTTCGTCAGCAGAGTCTTTTGTATGATTCGTTAGCTCTTTTACAGGATTTTTGCCTCGTTTATCCAACTCGATTTCGTTTTTACAAAAATCCTTAGATTCTGGGTTAATTAAGTTTAAGACCGGAATAATAACATGTTTTGGGATACAAGCTTCAGAATTTAAACCATCTGTCGGTTGAGCAATATCATTCTTTTGTACCTTTGGTTCGCTTGAGGAATTTGCATTTGTTTCTAAGGCAGCATCTACTCGCTTAGAAACGTCTTTCCCAGACGGTTGGGACTCATTTATCAGTTTGGTGGACACTAGGATGGGGCACTTGCTGCGTGGGTCATTTGCTTCATCGCTAGTAAGTGTGGTGATGGCTTTGATTCTTTCTCGTGGCAAATGTATCTTGCTACAAAAATTAGATGGTGCTATCAACAAATGTAACTTATGTCCCTTTGCTTTACTGACCTGGGCGATAAGGAATGGCTTCGGCGTTTGGCGTGCCGGAAACTGCTTTCTTGACTCTTGGGATGATCTCGGCGGGAACTATGTTTTGGACTCCGGCTGCGGCTATGGTGTCGATCTCTAGATCTGTGTCTATTTTCTAGACGACGAGTCTGTGTAGTAGATTTTCGATCGGTGGTCTTGAAATGTTCCGGCCTGAGAGACTTGCTTTTTTGGTCCGATTTCTTTGTGTCTTCTCTTGTGCTAGATTTCGGAGCATCATCCTTTGATGACGACTTCTTGTCATTATCTTTAAAGGCTGGCTTCTTATTATCCTCCTTTAACATCGCTCTCCTTTTAACATCTTTTGAGACAACTTTCCTAGCGACATCTGTGGTTATCATCTTCCCAGCATCATCTTTAGCAGTGAACTTTTTAGCGCCGTCTTTTTCAGCTGTTTTGAACGGATTTCTATCCGTTTCCACATCCCTCTTGGCAACGACTGGTTTCGATTGAAATTCTTTCGGACGCTTACTCTCTGGTTCCCTTACTTCTGGCACATCAAACGGTCGCGCTCGTTTTCGCCGGAAGCATACATCGTCTTTTCTGTGGAAGAATACGTTGTTAGTTAGGAAGCCGGGGAGTTGGAAATTCATACTAACTCGTTTCGCAGCTCGGAAATCAGAGTCTCTTTTCTCTTAACCTCCGCCTTGGCTGTGTCCAGTAGATTCTGCAGATTAACCTCCATGGTTTTTATCTTCTTTCCGAGTGCCTTATTCTCGGCCTTTAGCGCGTCAATTTCGTTCAACGCCTTTTCGTATTTGGCTTCCCATTCTTGCAGCTCCTTGGTTTTCTGCAAGATGGTAATTCAGTCACCGAACTCCGCTCGAATACTTCCACCTGCAAAACTTACACGATCTTCGGCCTTCTGGAAGTCGTCCAAATCATCGTAGATGTCCAGTTCAAGAGATCTGTCAATTTCCTCGGGCTTTGTTGAACCTGCTGGCTCCATCTCGAACAAATCATCGTAGATATCCAAATCCATAGACTTATCCTTATCGCTTGACTTCATCACGCCCACGCCCTGGTCATCCAGATCCATCAAATCCTCCAATGCTTCGGGTAGCCCTTGTTTCTCTCTGGATTTTGTGCTTCCCTTCCCGATCGCCTCCGTTTTTTCTTCGCTTCCCTTCAAACGAGGATATTTACAATTAATAATGATTAATAGAGTTACAGTTGTGTAACAATTATTTTAAAGTTTACCTGATCAGCCATTAATTAAACAAATTTCGAAACAAAAGAACTCCTCCAATGGTGTTAATTTTCCTTTCAGAAATACAAAAAAACCACTAAAGTTCAATAGTCCGTTTCTTGTCCGCTTCCTCGGAAATTGCATGCGATTTGATAGCACGGTGGGTATTTGTATTAATGATATATTAACTATTCGTATTATTCTAATAAATATTGTAAGAACATTCCCTGTTGCCGCCAATCGATAGCACCAGATGCGACTGCCTTTCGGAAGCAACAGCTGACCGCCTACGAACGATAGATTCATGATGGCCGATATCGATTCCTAGCTTGCAAAATTTGGCGCCAAAACAAGTAATTGAAAAATTGTTTCCTTTCAAGTTCTCAATTAAGACGCTTTGCCAAATTTCATTGGACACTTTTCCCATTATTATAATTTTAAAAACAATCTAGTTCACATCCCCTAATACTCTACTTTCTATTTCCTTCAAAAAAAAAAATAAATAAATACATAAATACCTAGAAACACTACATAATGGCAGACATTCCAAAAAAAAGTTCTTCCTATAAGAGGGAAAGAAGGAAGTTCGCCCTGATCACTTACCTACTAACCGCGATATTCTTGATAGTGGCACTGTTACAATGGACCCTTTTCCGCTTTGTGTACGTATGTATGTATTTTCAAAATCCACTTTATCCTCATTCCACTTTTTTTTAATTATCAGAAACTTTTTAAATGTATTTTTTACTTCATACTATTGGGTGAGCTGCTTGTTTTTTGGAATGGGTCTGGTGCTCCTCGTTCTTTTCATATTCTTTGAGGTACTGCGCTTTAATAAAATGGTAAATTGGTTATTTGCAGTCCTAATCGTAAGTCTACAACGTGATTTGCAGTCTGGGTGCCAATATGAACTTATTCTTCCCAGTTTGAATGCATTGTACTGGGAATCGCACCGCTGGTTGTCCGCCACTATAAGTATCAGTTCCTCCTTAGCTTCATCATATGGACCATAGCCTTGGCACTCTTTATTGTCTGCGGTTCCTTCCTTCCGGTAAGAAGTGTCCCTAATCGTTTTTATCATATTGTTATGTAGAGTTTCGGACAATTTATTGTGAATTTATTTTAAGTATCAAGCTATAGTATCCCATCCAACTTCAAGGCATTTTGTTCAAATCTTTTATTGTTATCCCCTTAAGCTTGATCTTACTTTGGATGTGGTGGTGCTATTTGTGCTCGCTGTGGTTTCTATTATCGGCGCCATATACTTTGTGATGCTTTACATCGTGGCTAATGTCGCATACTCGTTTGTCATTGCCCGGTGCTTTATCGTGATCAGCATATTGATGGTTAGTAATATATCAGATGTTGAATTATCAGTTTCTGTTATTCATTTTCGCACGTACAGTTTGTCATGTATCACGCGCAGATTATAAACGGTGGAAGGTTTGCAGAGATGCGAACAAAGGACTACTTCCTGGCAGCAATCATACTATTCCTCGATTTCCTGCTCCTCTACCTGTTCTCCTTCCAAATGGCTCCAAAATGGTCGGATCTTTGCGACCGCGAACTTTCAAAAAACTGGGTGCTGTTTAAAGAAACTACAACTTCGTATCCTCCAAAATGGTGGTATACGAGCAACTCGTCAACGGAGGGTATGATATCGAGATAATTAACTTAAAAAAAATATATCACTAGTTCAAAATTGAACAAGATTTCTTTATTTTCTCAAATCTATACTTATGATTTTTAACTTTAATGTAAACTTTTTAATTTTTATTTTGCTCCATTTATCCTAAAGGTTAAGGTACCACCACCCAACGTCGTTAGCCAACACTGCCGCCCATTTGGCGCCAAACACAGCAGTCAGCTGATTTAATTTCGCGTTCTTACCGGTGAAAAAACTTTAATTGGCACAGAGCTGACCTAAACAAAAAAATAAATAAACGCAATCCGGCGACTGAAAGACAGCACGACATCGGGCCGCAGCCAGTGTAAAGCCAGCGATGGATCCCACCATTTCAGTGTCTAAGGTGAATGGCGTTGGCTTCCAAAATTAACATTAAGGTTTAACTCTTATTGTTTTGTTTGCAGGGTTGTTTTGTCTACAAAAATGGCGCTACGAGAGCGGGGAAAAAGGCAGCCGGCAAGCGTAAGCGTCCTGCCGCGGAATCCAGTAGCCTACTGGGTCAAGAGGTAGTGCAGCAGCCCTTCTATGAGGAGTACCGCAAGGCCTGGAAGCAGGTAAACGATCACATCGCTGATCTGCAGCACCGCAGCTATGCCCGCACTCTGGAGCAACTGGTGGACTTTGTGGTGGGGCAGGCAGAGCGCGCCACCCCGGACGAGGTGCTTCCCACCGCCGCCTTGTTAACGGGCATTAATCAGCCGGATCATCTCAGCCAGTTCACTGCACTTACACAGCGACTCCATGCCCAACGTGCTGCAATGGTCTGTGTGCTGCAGTCGAGAGATTGCGCCACTCTGAAGGCTGCCGTGGAGTCATTGGTTTTTGGGCTTGTAGAAGATGATGCGGAAGCTGAGCAGATGGATGACGCGGACGAGGATGGCGCCGAACGGGATCGGAAGCGGCTACGTCGCTCGCAGTGCACCATGAAGCAGCTTAAGTCCTGGTACTCGAACAACTTTGACTCGGAACGGAAGCGTCGCAGGCTAGTCGTTATCCTTCCCGACTTTGAGTGCTTCAACGCAAGCGTGCTGCAGGATCTCATCCTCATCCTGAGCGCCCACTGCGGCTCACTTCCATTCGTCCTTGTCCTGGGAGTGGCCACGGCCATGACAGCAGTGCACGGAACACTTCCCTACCACGTGAGCAGCAAGATTCGTCTAAGGGTTTTTCAGACTCAAGCTGCTCCAACGGGCCTCAATGAGGTAATCCACTTTTCCTTACCAGTGTGGGTTTATTTATGTGGTAATCGATTTCTTAATCACTTTTAGGTGCTAGATAAAGTTCTGCTATCGCCCAAGTACGCTTTCCACCTGTCCGGAAAGACATTCAAGTTCCTGACCCACATCTTCTTATACTACGATTTCTCAATCCACGGTTTTATTCAGGGCTTCAAGTACTGCCTGATGGAACACTTTTTTGGAGGAAATGCCTTTGCGCTTTGCACGAACTACAGCCAAGCCTTGGGACGCATAAAGCAGCTATCCCACGAGGATATGGAGGCTATCAGAAGGCTCCCATCGTTTCGTCCGTACGTCGAGCAGATCAATGATTGCAAACGCATAATAGCCGTGCTCACAGACGATGACTACCTAAAGAAGAAACTGCCGCAGCTGCTGCGCGACTGCCTGCTCCACTTCCTGCTCTTTCGCTGCTCCCTGGAGTTCCTTACAGAGCTTGTAGGGGATCTGCCGCGCTGCCCTCTAGGAAAGCTGCGTCGTGAATTGTACGTTAACTGTCTTAACCGAGCGATCATTTCGTCACCGGAGTACAAGGAGTGCCAGCAGATGCTTAGCTTTCTGTCCAAGGACGAATTTGTCGCTAAGGTAAACCGATCCTTGGAAAAGACTGAGCAGTTCCTAGTTGAGGAAATTGCTACACTGGAATTGGGCGAGGCCTGCACTGCTGTGCTGAGACCTAAGCTAGAAGCTATACGCCTTTCAGTGGACGAAGTAGTCAAGGCCACCATGGCGGCAGAAACGGCGACATCGCCCAACGAAACCCGTCAGCCAACAGACCACCTGACTCCGGTGGCCTCACGTCAGGAACTGAAAGATCAGCTTTTACAGCGCAGCAAAGAGGACAAGCGACATCAGCTGAATACGCCCGCCACCCAATTTGCACGGGCTCTGCAGAGGACTCTGCAGCTTATCGAAACACAGATTGTCCAGGCACATCTTCGTCCGCTGCAGGATGCACCACCTATTCACGAACTTTTTGTGTTCAGCGACATTGCTACCGTGCGGCGAAACATAATTGGAGCCCCGCGTGCTGCACTGCACACCGCCCTAAATAATCCACATTTTTACATGCAGTGCAAGTGCTGCGAGCTGCAAGAGCAGTCACTGCTGGTTGGCACACTGCCCGATCTCTCCGTGGTTTACAAGCTGCACCTGGAGTGCGGTCACATGATCAACCTTTTCGATTGGCTGCAGGCCTTTCGATCAGTTGTGAGTGGCAGCGACAACGATGATGTGGCCCAGGAGCAAATCGATCCCCAGATCCAGTGAGTACGCAATTAGATTTCTCTCCGTGTACCATAAATTCCTTTTGATGTTTCCATCATTCCAGAGCCCGATTCACGCGTGCCGTAGCCGAGTTGCAGTTCCTGGGGTACATTAAGATGTCGAAGCGCAAGACGGATCATGCCACCCGATTAACGTGGTAGCTCCGGATATGAACAACCGAAATCCCTTAGCGAATATTACTTTTCTATTTATTTATATTGGGGCAAATTTTATGTGTCGGACGTTATAAATAAATAAAACATCAATCGATTTGTCTACTCTGTTCGAAATGCATTAACTTTGTTTGCGATTGAAGCGTGTTCTTGTATTTTTAGGTAAAGCCCAGCAGCTGTTAAGGCAAGCGTGCTAAATATCAATTACCAGTGATCCCGACAAGCGGCTACTGTTCCCTGTTCACATCAGTTTCAAAGTCTCAATGGCGCCGGCGATGCGTTCGATCTCTGCCCGCGATTCGGAAAGTTTTGTCTCGTTGGCCTCCTGCACCTCGGCGGGAACCTTGGTTGCGTAGTCGGCGGCCTGGATGGCCTGAGTCAGCTTGCCCACCGTCTGCACCAGCTGGTCGCTCTTCTTCTGCAGCTTGGCGATCTCCTTGTCCGCCTCCACGAGCCCTTTGAGCAGCAGATGCACCTCGCACTGGCCCGTTACAGTCAGGATCGCACAGCCCTGTGGTGCGGGACTGTCGAAGACCACGTTGGAGCAGTAGGAGATTGTGGCCAGATCGCTGGCGTAGCGTTTGAGTATTTCACTGGGCACCGAATCTGTGCACACTATATACACCTCGGTTTTAACCTTGTTGGGCAGATTATAGTCGGAACGGGCAGAGCGGATAATTCGCGCCGCCTTCTGCACAAATTCGACGTCCGACTCTATTTTTGTGCTGCGCCAAGATGTATTGCCTGTATTGTAAGGAAATTAAAACAATTTCAATTCCATGAAGAAATCAAATAAGACTTACTGGGATAGCTAGCCACGCAAATGCTAGGTGCAGGATTTGCCCTTGGAAGCCGCTGGTACAGTTCCTCCGTAATGAAAGGCATGAACGGAGAGAGCAGGCGCAGACCATAATCTAGACATACGTAGAGCGTTCGCCTGGCGGCGGCCTGCTGCTCCTCGCTGCCGCTCTGGAAGATCGGCTTGAGGCACTCTAAATACACGTCGCACAGATCATAGAGCCAGAATGCGTAGCAGGCGCTGGTCGCTGCAGCAAAGTCGTAGGACTCAAAGCCGGTGTTGCAAGCTTCAATGGCCGCTGCCAAGCGTGACAGGATCCAGGCGTCCATCTGGTTGATCGCTTCAGAGGCACTCAGCTCCGTGTCAAACTTGTCAGACCCTGTGAAGTACAGCAGGGCGAACTTGGTGGCGTTCCACAGTTTGTTGCAGAAGAATCGATATCCAAGAACGCGGTTAATGTCCAGGTTGATGTCACGTGCCTGCGTGATGTAGGCGCACAGCGCGAATCGAAGGGCATCCGAGCCGCACTCAGGGATCCCCTGCGGGTAATCCTGTTTCTGTCCAGCCTTAGCCTTTTCGATCTCCCGGGATCCAGGTTGGAGCCCACAAGTTGAGCATGGAGCCCTTCGAGCGTAATGCCACGAATAACATCCATAGGATCGATAACATTTCCCAAGGACTTGGACATTTTGCGTCCATGCGCATCCCTCACCATGGGGTGAAGGTAGACCTCCTTAAACGGCAGTTTGCCCAGCAGCTTCTGTCCAAAGAATACCATGCGAGCCACCCAGAAGAAGAGAATGTCGTGACCCGTCTCCAGAAGCGATGTGGGATAAAACGTCTTCAGATCCTTAGTTTGATCTGGCCACCCAAAAACGGAGAAGGGAAAGATACCCGAACTGAACCACGTGTCCAGGACATCTTCGTCTTGTTTCAGAACTATCTTGCTGGCGTCCACTCCGAATCGTTCGGCTGCCTTGGTCAGGGCCTCCGCCTCGCTGCGTGCGACAATCCAGTACTGCTCGTCGTCGTTCTAAGAAGGAAAATAGTAAGAAAATTGTAGTAGCTCTAATTCAAAAGAGTTATGTAATTTTGTTTTGACTTCTTACGCACCACTGTTCCATGAGCAGACTAAGAATTCCAACACAATATATTACCCACATAATTTGTTATTATGCACAACAGATTTACTCACCGATCCGGTTTGGAGTGAAGGGTCGGTGAAGCTGACATGGTATGCCGGAATCCGGTGACCCCACCATAGCTGCCTCGACACGCACCAGTCACGGATACCGTCCATCCAGTGGTACCACGTCTTAGTGTGGTGTTCCGGTATGATCTTCAGTTCGCCGGAGCGCACCGCCTCAGTGGCAGAGGCGGCCATGTCCGAGCAGCTAACATACCACTGCGGCTTAATCAGTGGCTCCACAACGTCCTTGGAGCGACTGCAGATGGGCACCACCATCGGATTGTTCAGTGTCTCGCGGTATAGATTCAGGGCCTTAAGCTTCTCCAGGATTTTCTTGCGGCACTCGAATCGCTTCATTCCAGTGAACTCACCGTAGTCGCCAATTATGTAGCCGTCGTCGTTGAAGATTGTAATGAAGGGCAAATTGCAGCGCTTGCCCACCTCGTAATCGTTGGGGTCATGGGCCGGGGTGATCTTCACAGCACCCGTACCGAAAGCCATATCCACGAACTCGTCACAGACGATAGGCAGGCGGCGCGTGGAAAACGGATGGACTACGAATTTGCCATGCAGATGCTTGTACCGATCGTCTTGGGGATGCACAGCCACAGCTGTATCGCCCAGCATTGTTTCGATACGAGTGGTGGCTACAATGATCTCCTCCTCACTGCCTTCCACCTTGTAGGCGAACTTTATCAGAACACCGAACTCCACCTTGTCCTCGTATCCGGGAATAGAGAGGAATGTGCGACCGGGAATCTCCACCTTGTCCACCTCAATGTCTGATATAGCCGATCGCAGTGTGCACGACCAATTGACCAGTCGGGAGCTACGATAGATGCTGCCCTCCTCGTGCAATCGGACGAAAGCCTCGGTAACGGCGCGGCAGAGCATGGGGTCCATGGTGAAGGCCACTCGAGTCCAGTCGTAGGAGGAGCCCAGGGACTTCAGCTGCTCATAGATGCGACCGCCTTTTTCCCGGCGCCAGTCCCAGATGCGCTCAATGAACTTTTCGCGACCAAGGTCGTGCCGCGATAGCTTCTCGTCGCGCCACAAGAGCTTCTCCACCACCACCTGGGTGGCGATGCCGGCGTGGTCGCAACCAGGCACCCACAGAGTGGTTCGTCCCTTCATGCGGTGGTACCGCGTGATGGCGTCCTCGATGGCGTTGGTCAGGGCGTGGCCCAAATGCAGGGAACCAGTCACGTTTGGTGGTGGAATGATCATCACAAACTTTCCATTGGGATTGGGGGCATCTATCGATGCACGCTAAAATATCAAGCAGGATTAGAAACCACAATTTTAACCAAGACATGGATAAACTCACTCCGTATTCGGGCGTGAAGAATCTCTCCTTCTCCCACCAGCTGTACCACTGTGCCTCCACGAAACGCGGACTGTATGCATCGGGCAAGGCTCCACTCAGATCCTTCTTCTCTCCGGGCGCTGTTTGGGCCGTGTAGACGGCAGCCTCTTTCACCTCCTTGGTTCGCTTCTGCAAAGGAAGGTAGTTCGAGCATTACATATAAGTGGCACTCGCTTTCACCAGTAACAATGGGCAGCAATTACTGCCTCTCACTTGGCCACATAACCTCGATTTGAGACCTCAAATTAGGAGGCACTTGCGGAATGAATATTTTACTAACCTCGGGCTTCTCCTTTTTGTCGCCCGCCGCTGGAGCAGCTGCGGCCTTCTTATCCAGCTTCGCCTGTAGCTTGGCCAGCTTCTCCGCCTTCAGACGCTCCTTCTCCAGTTGCTTGGCCGTCTTGGGAGGATCACCCCCGGCTCCGGCTGGTGCGTTGGCATCGTTTTGTAATTCAGCCTCAGGCATTTCTCAGGTGATCTCAAGAGTAAATCTGTACAGTGCAATCGTTGGTCAAGTGATGAAATGGACTGAGTGTACATTACTCACATGCAGTTAGACTGGAGTCGCAGAAAAACAGATGAAAACGTGTGCAGTTTGTGACCAGGGTTGCCAGCAGATGCTTATAATTTGAATTATGTTTGAACAACACTATACAATTAATATAAATATTAATTAAAATTTGAGTGTTATTTACTATTTGTTTTGAGAGCTTGTTGAAACGTTTATCTAAAATTCATTTTTAATATTATATTGTTTCAATATTTATTTATTTTCAAGACAATATTAATATATCATTCTTTAGAATAAAGATTATGGCAAATACTTAAAATTCAATGTAAATATATTAGATATATTTTTTATTTTCTAGATGACCTTTTTTGTTACAAGCTTTCGCTAAATTCAGTTTGGCAGCACTGTCGGATTTCGATAGGCCTGTTCAAGAATTGAATGTGTTATCGCTACAATCTGGTCACACTTGCAGTCGTGTTTTTGGTGTTTTTGTATTGCAAGAATTTTGCGAAAAATAAATACATAAGCTAGTGTAATTTGTGTTGTTCTTTTGTGAAATGTAAAGTGAACACAGATAGATCAGGCCACAGATCGGTGGATACATTGTACACATTGTACCCCCGAATGAAATGACAAATTACTGGGCTTAGTGTAAGTGTTTCCATTCGAGTGTGTGTCCATTGGACTGCGGAGGAAGCGTCTGATAAGCAGCCATCTTCTTATATGAATGACAAGGAAATACCTGCCAAATATATATAAATCGTAAAAACTATTGCCGTGCAGCCAGGGCAGGGGCGTTCTGGCCGTCCACGAGATCGAGAAACAATAGATTTAGCAACACCACAACAACAACACACCCAGACATGTGCATCGCGCAGCTAATCTATTGTAAATAAACTGCGTCTGCGTCCATTGTGAACGAGCACCTTTTCTCGGTCACGTACGCCGATTCCGATTCCTCGATTCCCGATTCCCCGATTCCGTTGCAAACAGCACAGCGGCTTTCAGGGAATTCGCGAAAAACCAGGTGCCCCACATCCTTTAGAGAAGCAGCCGCCACAGAGCTGCCACACGCAGGAGCTGGAGGAGTGCTAGAGGAGGAGAGCAGCATCTGCGGCATAACCATCGGGTGAGTTTCCCAGCCGAAAGTGCACTGCATCCCAATTGGCGATTCGCAGCAGCGAGTCCGCCATGCAAAATCGATTTTTCAATTCACCCACTGGGGCTGCCTCCCTACCACCCACTTTTTACTGGAACGCTTGGACGCGAATTAATTCCATTAACTTGGGTAATTCGCCAGTTCGGTGTGGTTCCTTTTCCGATGACTGTGATTCACAGTCGGGGTCGTGTTTCTAGGGTTCTCTACACATTAAATCGGCTTAAATTCAATTTATATTATATTTATATTTTTTGTTTAATATGTAATACTTAACACACATTGTTTTGAAATTCAATTTCATAGAAATAGTTATTTAAATCCAAATAGATTATTGAAGTGCAACCGACTGAAAATAAAGTACATCTATTTGCTATCGCTAAAAGGGAAACAAAAAGCTATCTTACATTTTTACAAACATGCGTTTGTTTGTTTTATACAACAAATTAGGCTAGCTTAGTTGCATTTAAATCTTAGAACTATATGTGTCATACGCCTGTTTCTAGTGTTGTCCCAAATTTTCTGGGACTTAATAGTATAGTTTTCCGATTCATTCAAAATTGTAGGAGCAAAAATTGAATTTCACAGGGTAAAAAGGATTGTGATTAATTAATGAAGCTGTAATTGCTTTTCTATTACTTTTCCATTCATTTTCCGATCGTAGCTCAGAAAGTGAGGAAACACAGCGAAGTATAATTTTTGTCTTATTTATTTGATAAAGTATTATTAAATTAAATTGATCTCTAAGTATTTCCCGATTATTTCTATGGGAGCCATAGGATTAGTTCTGCGGCTTCTATTCAGATATATTTGTTTTATACTATAAGCTACTTGCAATAGAAAGAAGGTATTCTGGAAAGATTCAAGATATCATTCTCTGCGCTTCAAACTTGTAAGACTATTGGAGTAACCTTCTTATCAATGAACTGGACATAATTTTACAGTACGAATATCTAGATCGAACTGAAATCAGAAGACTTAATGCATTCTTGAGCTGCCTTTGTTGTAGTCTTTATTTAGAAAGCAGCTGCGGTTTAATAGAACCTTGCCCGCCGTTCAATGACTTCTTCTAAGCAAACAAAGGTAAACAAATGTTTGACAAGCCTTTGACGTGCCCACAGGATAACGAAATCAACTCTTCTGGAGGCAGCAACTGACCTGCGACAAAAGGGACTGACAAAGAGGAACATCTGCCGTCCTGTCTGGCTCAGTTTTTACCTGCCTCATCCAGCTAAAAGGACTAGGTTCAATGTACGCCTGCGCAAACATCGTGGCAAAATGCAGCTGCCACTGGAACAGGACAGACTTTAAACCGAGTCGTGATTTTTTTTAGCGACATTTAGCACTTCCTTTTCGACGACAGTCGCAGCCGGAAGTCTCGGATTGTGTAACAGTTCTGACTGGCTCTTTTCACCAGCACTCGTTCCTTGTAAATTGAATGTAATCGCCTTCGATCGCATTCGTGTCCTTTCGCCGTTCACATACCGGTTTTGATACCCAGTCCGCCAGTTGTTCAGAACGCAACTCGAAACTCCTCCCAGTTGGGGCACTCATCGTTCCCCTCTTCCTGTGCTCGACCTTATCCCTAGCCCCATGCCCATGCCCATCCTTATCCCTACGGGTTTCGGTGTCCAGTTACAGCTGGGAGAGTTCATTTTTCAGAAAGCTGTTTGTTCTGCGTTTGCCGCAGGTTTTTTATGCTGGCTCTTTGGGCATTGGAGCGGCATCCTGTGGGGTCGGGCAGCTGATCTAACCCGATCCAAATGCTGATGCTGGAGAAGCAGCTGGGCGTGGAGCCAGCATATCAGCTTTGCATACCAGCTTCATCGGTTTGGAGTTTGGAAAATAATAAAAATATTTACAGAGCAGAAATAGAGTTATGAACTATTACATTTTGGATATACACATATGTAGTTTTAAAAAGCATTTATGGCGCTCTCGGATTTTACGTTTGGTTTGTGAGAATTTAGACCAAATAAATTCATTCATTCAAAAGTACGGCTGTTAGGATTGATTTATTACATTTGCCCCGAAAAAGGTACTTTTCTTTGTGTTTAATGGTGTTACCGCAAAAAACTGTAACTGCCTTGCAACTGCGGCAGGACAATGGATGTCATTCATCAAAAACGAGTTGGAATCGCCCTATATTTCGTGTTTAATTGGCTTTTCGTCGTACTTGCTCGCAAAAAAGAGCGCATTACAGTGGTGAAGAGCTGAAAATGTATGGCAGAGCTAGATAGATAGATAGTTGGGGGCCCTTTGTGCAGCTGGCAGATGTCCTTTGGTTCGTGGCACATGCCAAGGCGAGGATCGATGAAGGATGAGCAGGGCAAAACGGGCCAGATGTTAACGACCGCTCCGTTTCTGTTCCGTCCGTGAAGTAATCAATGCAACAGCAGGCCAGCTACGTAGGCTCGTTCTCGATCCCTTCGGAGCCATCGTCCTTTCAGCTCGGTTCTGCTCAATGCCTCAATACCTCAGTGCCGGCTGCAATTCGTTGGACTGCCTGCCCACGAGCGACCATTGCGTTTTCCGTTGCCGACATCGACAGACATCTGTCGGTTCTAAAAGGGCCAGTCTGCTGCTGTGCTGCTGTGCCGCTGTGCCGCTGTGCCACCCAGCCAGCCAGCTGTCCTGAACGAGCGAGCTGTTCGAATTAAGGACTCGGCGTGCAGGTGATGCAGTATTTTTCGCCTGGAGCACACTTTATCCTTGCAGAGTGCCCGGTTTCCCTTTATGTTTGTGGGTGGAGAAGGGGTGCAGGGTGCAGGGGTTGTGTGGAGCGGAATGCGGGACACTGCCTATGGGGGATGGCCAAAAATCAGCTGTTTGGCGCAATGTTTATAAACAAAAAGCGAAACTGTGACAGTGACAGTGGCAGTGGCAGTAACCCTTAGACACGTCTGGGCATATTTTTGGAATCACCACCAGGGCAAGAGCCCGAGCCAGAGCCGCAGCCAGAGCCAGAGCCAGAGCAACCACCGACCTACTTTGGCGCACTTGCTCTGGGCCACATGGCGCATGGGGTGGTTCCGCTCACACGCACGCACCACATCGAACCGCACGGCCTTCTCGTAGGTGCAAGGACGTTGGGAAACCCCCCAAAATGTAAACAAACGCAAGCAACCCCAGCAGAGACACCGGCACCGACCGTATCCGCTCTTGCTCTTGGTCATGTGCCTCCGAACCCACCACCTACGGAACGGATACGGTACGGCTGATATGGATTCGCTGGCGTGTGCCGGCATGTCATCCATCCACACAACGTCTTCGACGTCACATTTAGGGGTTTTCCCAACCAAAAAAAAAAAAAACCCAAACCGAACCAAACCAATTGAGACCAAAACAGAGCGAATCCGTGGTGGTCGGTGGTAGTTAAGGCAAAGCAAGGAGCATCCGCTCCCGCTCCCATTCATAAAGCATAATAAACATACCCCCGGACCGACTAGGTGGTGCTTTTGCCAAAGATCCCGTCCGTAGGTCAGGTGTGATGGTTCCGAGTGGATGAAGTGCGAACAAGTTGTCAACTCAACAGGTCGCCGCCCCGCCGGGTGGTTGTGATGCACTGGTGGTCGGTGGGTGGTGCGATGCGATCTGTCCCAATCCAACTGAGGGTATTTCACTGAATATTTCACAGTGACGGGGGTTAAGTGGCTAGAGCCCTTGGTGTTGGGTAAGGTTTGGGGCTTGCCCCCAATTCGCAGTTATATAGTTGCTGGGGGTTCCTTTCGCAAATCGTGGAATACTTTGCAGAGTTTTTTTCCAACATTGGCTCAGTGTTTCTAAAAGTGTTTCATTCGTTTCATGTAAATGGATCGCTTCTATGAATTTCATAATCAAATGTAAATTGCCTTAAGTTGTTCTCCAGTTTTCAAAATAAATGCCTTAATGCCTTTCAAGTGAAGATTTAGCTCCTCTGCTTAGTTCTTATGCTTTAAACCACACTTAGGTGTCCTTCGAATTTGCCTATGCATTCTAGTGTCCCATGGCCTCGTTCTATATGTTGCAATGCCACAGATCTGAATGCGGAGCATAGAGTGTGTATCTGTTTGCTGCAACTAAGGTCCTGGTGCGCACATCCTGCTCCGATCGACTTTCCCTTCGCAGGATAACGAAGTGACCACTTGAGCACGGACACGAACACGGGCACGGGCAACTTGAAAAGTTTTCGCTTTTCCTCAGAGTATATGTCAGTATATGTATGTACAGGATATACTTAGGCATACATCCTGGCACTTTCTGCTTCACATGTACTTTACCCACATATACTGAGCCGTATATCCTTGCGCTTTCTGCTCCACATGGCCGCCATTTTGTTGACCAATAAGACTTGGGATGCGAAAAGTGTCGAGCAATAGAAGAACAATGGCGAGCAGAAGGAGAATTAATTAGATTGGCAGCTGCTGGGTGTGCTGCAGCTGAGAGAGCGCCAGAGAAATAGAGATAGCCATAGAGAGAGAGAGTGAGTGAGAGAGAGAGAGAGTGAGACCGAAGAGGGGGACAGAGAGGGAGAGAGAGCAGCGAGTGTGCGCGGAAAGCCTGCAACGGGAAACTTGTCATCGAATTCGAATTTTGCTCCTTCTATCTCCTTCCTTTGCGCTTTCTATTCACTTAGCACACAATAACAGCACAACAACATCAATAGCCGAAAGAATGGACGCCAGGACGAATGTAGCTGGGCGCCTGCTCAAAAAAAAGGACTCGCAGGAGCACTAGACACCAGGAATACACACAGACACACACACACGCACCAGAATCACAAAATGTAACGAACGAAAAGCATGAAAACAAAACAAAGGCCAGCGGCAAACGCAGAGAAACGAGCCAAAGCCAAACAGTTGTGCAATTGAGATAAAGGACAACAAAAGGGAAACTTCGAAAAGGGGACGCGTGCTTTGCTTTTCGGTCGATGCCTGTCCTCGCCGCACAGTGGGATGTATTTCATGTTATTAGGAATTTGTATTCTTTTTAAGTCATTTCAAGCCCAAAAATTATTACGCGCATTGTTTGATGTTCCAGTCAAATTTCTAAAGCTAGTAACAATCTTTGCATACTTTCAGGCGACTATCGCATCGAAATATTGCAACAGCTAGTTAAATTAATATTTTCCAAATATGTATATGCATATCCATATATTTTAGGTAGTAAAATTAGGTGAAGGATACAAATAAATTAGGTAAGAATAAGAACAAGTTTAAAATGCTCTCTTGTACTGTGTGGAAAAGGGATTATGCTCAGTAGAAAAAATGCAAAACCAAGTCCCAAAATCCTCAACTAAAATAATACCCTTGTTTTATAAAATTTTTAAATATACATATAAGACCTTTTTATCAGTCGATTTTAAAGGAAAATAAATTTGTTGTATTACACCAAATTTGTTCATAAAATAATTAGAAATGTAAACAAAGTAAATTTAGAATGTTACCACTTTATAAGTTAAATCCCACTGTGCGGCTGCGGCGCGCGTGCTTTGCGTCACAAAAGGATATAAACAGGCAACTGGCAGCAGGAGCAACTACAGCAGCTACAGCTACAACAACAACCAGCGGCAGGATACAACAAGCATAGAAAAAAGCATAAATAATCTTGTAGCTGTTGTCGCAGCTGAGGCGCAGCGGAGCTCGAATTGAAATTTTGTGAGAAATTGTGTTGGAGAAATGCCTTGTGAAATCACACGAGTCACAGGACGAATGTGTGTGCGTGTATGTGGGTGCGTTTGTAAAATGGAATATAAAATGACAGGCGGAGTGGAATGGTGTGGAGGGGGGCGCGGTGGGAATATGAGAAAAGGGGACGCGCATTATGGCGGTTCTCCGTGTGTTCTTCATCGACGACGTCATCGCCAGTTGTTGTTGTTGCTGCTGTATGTTCCTGTTTTCGCTTTTTACCGTTCAGTCAATGACCACATTGTGTACACAACTGCACGGTTAGTGTGTGTGTGTGTGTGAGCCATTCCTGCCGGAAGTGGAAGCCGCCGCCTGGTCATTCTCGCTGCTTTGCTGCAAGCTCTCTCTCTCTTTCGTCCTTTTCCGCTCGTCCCTTCTCTCTCTCTGTCCAGCTCTCTATCCTGCTCTTTCTCTGCGTTATGCCAGAGTTGCTTTGGAGAAACAAGTTTTCAGGACAGGATCCTAGGACACCCCGCCACTTTTTGTTTCTTTCGTTCCAAGTCCAGCCATGCAGTGTGACCATTCGTTTGTGCTCTGGTCACGCTTTGATCCTGCCGTTGGCCGCTCCCCCAAGCTCCATTTTTCCAAAGGCGTCGCCCGGCTAATGACATGTTGTAAATTATACTACCAAGCGGCATTCCTTTCGCCGTTTCAAGCTGCTGTAATTACTCAGCCCGTCTTCCCTTTTTCTTTTTTCTCCCTCTACATCGCTCCCCGTAATGTTTTATTATTTTGCGTCGGTTTTTGTATGGGTTTTCTGCGCACAGGATGCAAGAAACCTTGTTATCGAAACGCTATCACGTAATTGCTCGCTGCATTTGCAGATGTGCTAATTTGTATTCGTCAAGCGCATATGCCATTAAATTGAACATTATAAGGGATTTACCAAATTATACTTTGGCGCTGTTGGCAAATTAATGTCGTTAACAGTTGTTACAATATAACATTTTCTTATTACCAAAGTGATTGAGAAATTTAATTGAGGACGGTATAAATTTGAGGACATAAAGCGATCGGCTTAATGTGATGCCCTACAATTCTTATTTAGCTGGTACAAGTATCTGCAAACATTATTACTTCCTTATAAAATGTAATGTGAGCACAAACCATATAGCTAATACGATGAGTTTAAAATCGATCAATAACATTGCATACTCTGTATATCACGTATTAAATTGGGAATGTTGTAGCATAATCGTACAAGTAAACAAACAAGTATGCCAAACGTGCCATTGCTCTGAAAGCTATTTGTTGGTTTTGCAATAATTATAAAAATATGCAATTAAGTACGAGACACACGAAGCCGTCTCAAGTAGGAGAGTCCTTGCGACCCGTCTCAAGTGGATCCTCAACCTCTAACCTCTGTCGCTGTACTTTACCTACCAACGATCGCTGGCGATCCGGGATCAGTAAGTCCTAGATTAGATCTTCGCCAAAATCCGAAATCCGTGCCAGGACAATGCATAATGAGGATTAAGTCCTTTGCGATTTCTCTGACTGCCTACTGAGCTGCAGAAAAAGAGAGAGAATTTGCGAATGGAAGTCGCGACTGCAGAAGAGAGTGTTTCGCCTGGCGAATGCATTTTTCCATTCGTCACATTTGCTTTTCGCAATGAAACTAAAGAGCAGAAAAATGGCATTGTTCGAGCCACGGATGAATAGAGGAAAAGGGAGGAGCGATTAAAACTGCCAGTTTTCCACACGGCTTGCATTTCCCTATCCACAATTATCCTGTCAAACTTGTTTGCGCCGTCTCCCTCTTGCTCTACACCAATTTTCCTCTCGCATTATGCTTTGACCAGAGCATTCGCATTAAAAGGACAACGCTCTTGTGCGACGTGACTGTGTGTGCGTGAGCGTGTCTGTGTGTGCGCGCCTGCTGTGTGTGTGAGTGCGAGCGAAGAGCGAGTTCTTTCGACGCCTGCGTCGCCATCGTCCTGGCATCGAATTGCCGTTCAGTCGACGCTTGCCACTCAGACCGCTCAGACATGTCGCGCCCGTCGTGAGTGCCAGTTAGCAATCCACATACATATACATATATATAAATATACATCCTCGAATAGAGAGAGCAGCAGCCATCAAGTCGAAGACTGTGTAAAACGCAAAACAACGACGCCATCAGATGTTGCAGGATAACATAAAATAATACCAATCTCACAGCAAAACCAAAGCTAAATCATTCTATAAGAATTGCAAAACCCTGAAAATAGTGCTCAAGTGTATCGTATAAAACATCAAATTGTGCAAATTAGTTACAGTTAGTTAAAAATCAGCAAAAGTTTTATATGCAAATACACAATAAAAATAATGTGCAATAAACTACCAATCAACTCAAACAAAAGCAAAGCAGCAGCATCCGGAACAACAGTCACATCCAGCAGGAGTTATTCATATAGTTACAGAATTACTTTTGACATTTTGTTGGGATTTACGCACGGAGAGCATCGAATAAACTAGAGAAGAAGAACCAAAAAAAAACCCATCAAAGCACATCACAAGTGAGTTCCAAATTTCGTCCTTTCACAAACACACTCACATATTCGTAAACACACACACACACATACATACACATATGCATACGCACTCGCTGCATTGCGACTCGCTCATACCGATTACCCTCTGTAGCGAGTATATCCTGCCCGCTCACTCGCTCTTCTCACCATATTCGCTCTCCCCTCGTCAGCTAGCAAATAGTTTTGCGCACTCGTCAGCTCCCCCTCTCAGATATCCCGTTACCCCTCCCCTTCCCCAACATCGTCGGCTCTCCGCTCTCGTTCGCTTTTTGTCTTCTCTCTCTTTAAAAATTCTCGGGTGGTGGTACAGTTTTCTACGTGGTCGAAAAATTGCGTAAATTTTCATCTAGTGCTCTGGGATGTCTCGCACAGCGTTGTCCTCGTTATCGTTATCCTTGCCGCTCCTCTGGCCTGCAGAGCTTCCATTCTGCTTGTACGGAAAATAGGAAAAACAAACGGAAAAACCATTGAAATTTGTATTGACTGGGAAAAAGATGTCGCCGGATTTGTGTCATTTGCTTATTGGGCGTTTTCAATCCCTTTAAATGACTTGACACGGGAATAACGGTTCGTCCTGGGGCTCAATAATTAATTATCCACTTCATCTTGATTTATTGTGTTTTTTTTGGGAGGCTTATCGTATACAGAAATACACAAAGAGAAATTTTCCAATCACGCATGACTCATGTACTTATAATTTATTTTACGTTTTACACTTTAAAGTCATTCATCTATGGAATTATATCCATTATTATATATGGAGTAATTATCCTTTGAGACTTGTAACAAATAAACAACTATAGTATACAAAATAGTTTGGAGAACTAGTTCTAAATTAATTTTAGTTCAATTATTTTGTATGCTAATTCTAACGATTAATAAACCTAATAAAAGGATTGTGTGAACAAAAATCGACATATTAAGAAAGAAATTAAAAATACATGAGCTAAAATTTATTATTTTAAGTTATCTTAATTCTGTCGATGATCGTTTATACATATTTTGTGTGTTCACATAAATAGCGGTCTAAAACACTCTACTCTAAAACATTAAATATTTAATCAAAATAAAAAGAAGAAATGAATATATTAACCATTTTCAGCCAACATTATTACCGCTCCTTCCGTAAAGTAACAACTTTTCAGCCGGTTCTGCATGAAATCTGATATCGTACTTATTCAATTTACAACATTTCACCGTAGTTAGTAAGGTTATCAAGCGAACGATCATTGCACTTTTTATGGGTTCCTATGGGTTATTGCGGGTCCTGCTGGCCCATGAGGAAAACCACTCGAATGACAGGGGCGGGGTAAAACGGCAACTGCATATCCTGCCAGCCTCTATTCTCCTGCCAGTCGTCCTGCCTGCCTGCCTGCTGTTGTAGCTGCCGCGCCCATTAACAAAAAAAAAAAAGAAAACCTCGAAAAGTTGCAGCTGTTCCCTCAGCGCTCCTTCTCTGTTTGTTTTGTGAGTGCCAGCCATAATGCCGATCCCAAGCGATCCGATCGCCGAGCGCTTAGCAACGGGGCAGGCAGACGGACTGGCCATGAATGGCATCTGCCCGGGATTAATGGGCCGTGCACGGGAGTACGGAGTTTTAATGCTGCTTCTATCACAGTTCCAGATCGAAGCGCCCGAGCTGTGAGAGAAGTGTCTCGGCTTAAAGATTAGAAAGTCCGACAACAGGTCGGAATTAAGGAAAAACAAAGAGAAAAGCTGAGACGAGAATGAAAATGTCAGAGGTGCCACGCATCATGGTCTTTCGACCCACCTGGGAGGAGTTCAAGGACTTTCCCAAGTATGTGGCCTACATGGAGTCACAGGGCGCCCACAAAGCCGGTCTGGCCAAGGTGGTGCCTCCGCCGGAATGGGTGCCCCGTCGCAGTGGGTACGCCGATCTCGATGCCCTGAATGTCACGATTCCAGCGCCCATATGCCAGGTGGTAACCGGCAAGCAGGGTTACTATCAGCAGATCAACATCCAGAAAAAGCCACTCACTGTGAAGCAGTTTAGCGAGTTGGCTAGCACCGAGCGTTACGCCACACCCAAACACTTTGACTTTGAGGATCTGGAGCGCAAGTACTGGAAGAACATAACATATGTGGCGCCCATTTATGGGGCAGATGTTAGCGGAAGCATCACAGACACCGACCAGGATGTAAGTTGGTTAGGGCTAGGGGTTAGGTTTGGGCTTTAGTTGATGATTCGTTGCCTTTGCCGTTGCAGAGCTGGAACATCAACCGGCTGGGTACTATTCTTGACTATGTCAACAAGGATTATAACATCCAGATAGATGGAGTGAACACAGCTTACTTGTACTTTGGCATGTGGAAGACGACATTCGCATGGCACACGGAGGACATGGACCTCTATTCCATCAATTACTTGCACTTTGGGGCGCCAAAGACGTGGTATGTGGTGCCGCCGCAGTGTGGTCGCAAACTGGAGAAGGTGGCCAACCAATACTTTCCGGCCAGTTACAAGAATTGCAACGCATACTTGCGCCACAAGATGACGTTGATATCACCACAGATTCTCAAGCAACACGACGTGCCCGTCAGTAAGGTGCGTTTATCGGTAGTAATCATGTCCCTAGTGGCCGTATTAAATCCGGCTCTTGCAGATAACGCAGGAGGCGGGCGAGATCATGATCACTTTTCCGTTCGGCTACCATGCCGGCTTCAATCACGGCTTCAACTGTGCCGAGTCCACCAACTTTGCCATGGAGCGCTGGATTGAGTACGGCAAGCGGGCGGTGCAGTGCACGTGCAGCAACGACATGGTCAAGATCTCGATGGACACATTTGTCAAGCGCTTCCAAAGCGATCGCTACGATCTGTGGATGGAGGGGCGTGATGTGGGGCGGCATCCGGAGGATCCGCCGAACGGGGTGCCCAGTGCAGCTCCCCTGCCACCACACCTCGATGTCTTGCTGTGTGATAAAAAGTAGGTTTCCTTGCGCTCCCCAGGGCTTTCAGCGTGTCTTATTCCTATCTCCTGCTCCTCCGCAGAATGAAAAAGCAATGCAATCCCACCAAGGCCAAGAGTTTCAAAGAGCGTAATCCCGATCTGGATCTGGATGAAATCCAGCAGAATCCCAACGTGCCCGACGATGTCAAGGCCATGCTGAAGGAGAGCGTGCTGACGCTAGACACGGGCGATCTGGCCACCGATGAGGCTGATTTTCCCAACGAGGATGCCATGAGTCTACAGAGTCCGGCGGTTCTGAAGACCAAGCAGGAGCTGCTTGAGTACATAGACGACGGCACAGGTGTGTGGGCCGGCTGGTGCCCTTTCAAAACGATCTCCCCCCTTCCCCAGCTGAACTATAATATGTTTCCTTTCTCGCATTTGTTCTTTGTCTTCCCCTTTTGCTTGTTAACAGAAGATGATGATGAGGAGGAGGACTTCAAGCGGCGCAAGCAGAAGCGGCGCTACGATGCCGACTACGACGACGATTGGCTGGCGTCCAAGCGCAAGAGTAACTCGCGAAACAGTCGCGGACGTAGTCCGCGCATCAAGGACGATCGTTCCACATCGCCAGCCTCCTCCACTTCTTCGACGTCGCGGGGCGCAAGGCGCGGCAAGGCCAGCGGCATGCCCCGAAAGACTCCTGCGCGGCGAAAAAAGGACGCAAGTAGCACATCTCCGGCGGTTACTTCTGCTGCAACATCACTAGCCACAACCACAACAGCAGCAGTAGCAGTAGCAGTAGCAGATGGCGGAGGAGGTGAGAGCAGCAGCTTAAGCAGCCACTGCACCACTGCATCCACATAATCACAGCTTCACCTGTCCACCTCCAAGCCATCCAAATTCTTTAACCCAATGCCCCAATTTTCATTTCCCTTCTTTAGCAGCAACAATCATTCCAAATTCCACAGCATTATTTTGTTCTAACCAAATTGACAATTTTTCACGCCGTTCCACATGCATTTCATCGTTTTTGCTTTGCGTTTAATGTACAAATAAATCGTTCTAATTGTAAGAGTGCGTCAGAGAAATATACGATCACGCTTTTAAGTCTATGCTAAAAACTAACCGAAAACCAAAACTGTTTTACTAAACCGAATCCAAGGTGTTGGTGCTGTCTGGGCCTGATCCGTTCCTCTTGTTTTGCTGACCCAGAATCCGCTTCACTTGCTCTTTCGCCTTGAACTACTCACCCTCATTCCACCCAATTGCAATGCCTCCTCCCCAGAAAACCCCCGAGTCCACATATGTGTGTCTGTGTGTGTACACCAACAGTAACCGTATCAACCGCATTTAATCACAAACAATTGAAATCCCTGCTCGATCAAGTACTAAACTCTATCGATTGACGTTTTTCAGATGCCAAAAAGGAGCGACAGTCGCTGCAGTTTATGCAACAATCGCGTAAATTTGAGGGCAAGATACCAAAACTAAGTCAAACGAGTGCAGCAGCAGCAGCAACAGCAGCAGCAGCAGCAACAGCAGCCATAGAAGCATCCACATCCAAGTCTAGTCAAGAGCAGCAGCAACAGATTGTCTACGTCAACATGTTGCCCGCGGCCAATACCCTGAATGGCATTCCACAGCAGCAGCAGCAGCAGCAGCAATATGCGAGCACGGATGGAAATGTCTATCAGCTGCAAAATGAAATACTCTGTGATGCAAACGGACATGCCGTGACTGCCGCCACGGCTTCATATCAAACTACGGCCAGTAGTCCGCAGCAGCAGCAGCAGCAGCAACAGAATGTTGCAAGCAGTGTTGCCGGTAAGTGTGCAACTTGAATTTGTTCGCTTTACGTTAATTTGTTTGTTGGTTGTAGTCTTTGTGTATGGTTTTAACCCTCTTGTGTACTCGTATTTGGTGTTTCAGTTGAAGCTATTACCACTAACCGCTCTCATTGTAAATACAAACTCACACAATTACACGTATGATTTTGACCGTCATCCGAATTGGCCAACTTTCGAATCCAATCAATTGTTTCGTTCTGTAAGTTGTTTTGTCGCACATCCATGTCATCCATTCGTTATCATCTTGCCATTCTTGCCATACTTGTCATTCCAAATTGAAAACTCCATTTTTATTTATCAACTTTTTGTGCCAAAATTCAAACGCGCCACTAAGCAAGGGGAGTACGTTTCGAATGAGAACGAACAGTGAATTTGACTTCCATTTGTGTTCCGTGTTCTTGTCACAAGTTTGCCCCTCCCAAAAAAGCAAAAGAAACGATATGAAAACGATAATAAATGAAATGCAATAAGAAGGCAATGAAATCTTCAATTAACCATTACCACCGACCTATCTCAATAAATCCAGTCAGAAATCCAATCGCATCGCCCAATTAATAACAACAACCGCTTTCAACTGCTCCACACACTACATGCTCGTCTTTAATTTGCGACACCCTTTCCCAGGTCTGTGTCCTGTCTCTTCTCGAATTGTCGAGAGCATTGGAACAATCACATAAATAAATGCACAAATCATTTCAACCGAGGGAGCTCCGTGCGAGACAGTAACGCGTCGAAAAAGGCTCAAAAACAATTGTCGATCACGTATTATTTTACTTTGTTAGCTAGTTTAAGGTTTTGCAAATTTTCAAAGTTTGGCGCCCAAGCAGTGCGGCCCATGAGCGCATCAGTGCTGCCCATGCGCGCGCCCATCACTCCTGGCAGCACTTGCGCGCCAAATTTGAAAATTGAGTTTATAATTTTTAGATTTGCGTTTATGATTTAGTTACTTTTAGCAACGACACTTTCCCGTCTTCTACCTCTCACTTATTGTTTCCCACTCTTTGGACACAACACGAACACAATCCGTTCCCAGCTCCTGCTCCTCGGCAAAAGTAGTAGAAGGAGGAGGAGGAGGAGGAGGAGTCTGACCAACGTTGGCCACACACACACACACCAGTTTCATCCTCTGCTCTGTCCACCTGTTACCACCCCAGTTACTGAAGTCGATTATTTATTTAACTTTATTTAGTACGTATTGAGTTGCGAGTACTGTACCAGAGTTACGATTACGATTGCTGTAATGTAGATCTAAGTAAACACAAATTCTACCGACAAACAAAAACCAATTCACTCACGTTCTATCTATATGTCCTGTTTCTATATTGCCGTTTCCAATCGATTCGATGAAGAGGCCCGCCCGCAAATGCAGCAGATGCACTACCTCTGTTGCATTTGCGTATATGCAGTTGGCCGCAAGTAGCTTTCATTTTGCACAACATTTGTTTTATGCGAACCTGATTTGAGTGAATTGTTGATTGATTTCGATTTCAATTACGAATTGATTTATTGATTTATGCAAATATTACATTCAAACACATCTTTTATGAACCAAACCAAATATGTATTTTCAAAATATATATAAACAAAAGACAATGTGGTCACAACTATTAGTTCGTCCTCCATCCTGCACACGAACGCCCACACCAACGGAGTGGACACAATCGGCGCCACACAGCAGCAGCAGCAGCAGCAGCAACAACAGCAACATTACCACTATATCACCACCACCGGCGAGGATGGACAAACCCCGACCACCATAGTGTTCGAGAACTACAACGGCGGAATGCCAGCGGTCAGTTCCGCCGCACCAACGCCCGTGCCCGTGTCGCAGGCCAACTCAGCCGCGACCACGACCACCACGGCCCTGGTCAACACGGACGGCACGATCATCGAGTTCGATGGGAGCACGTACGAGGAGTACCACGTACTCAAAAGCGAGCCCGGCAGCAGCGATTGCCTGAGCAATGGCAGCAGTGCCGTGGCCGCCGACATAATCAAGTACGATCCCCAGCACGGAGTCGTTGTCGACGAGGAGGACGACGAGGAGAGCGGCCTGTTGCAGGTGAAGTACGAGGAACAGAGCCTCGAACACGATCCGGAAAACGAGCACGATGCGGATCAGGAGCACGAGTACGAGGAGTTCCAGGTGATCAAGGCCGAGGTGGAGGCCGAGGCGGCGGAACTAGCAGCCGGCACCACCAGCTACACGATCAGCCAGGACCAGCCGGGATCAGGCACCACGGTGCTGTCCTCAATGGTGCCCAAATCGGGATCGGCGGCGGCCGCCAAGCAGAAGCGCAAGCGCAAGACGCGCGTCATCGCCGACGACGAGAAGGGCGAGTACCTGGAGAAGATGAGTGTACGTGGCCTGGACATTGCCCGCTACGAGCACATCATCGACGGCGTTGCCTACTGCCTGGTCTGTGCCAAGAACGATATTTTTAAGACGTTCAAGAACAAGTACAGCTTCCAGCGACACGCCTACCTCTTTCACGAGGGCCAAAATCGCAAGATATTCGCCTGCCCCATCTGCAACAAGGAGTTCTCGCGTCCGGATAAAATGAAGATGCACAAGAAGGACAAGCACGGCGACGTGCCCATGCCGCCATCGGCCACCACGACTCCACTGAAGGCTGACGGTCCGCCGGCTAAGCGGGCGCGTACCTCCCGCACTCCGCGCGTTCGCAAGACGAAGGGCGGCGATGGCAGTACGCCGTCCAAGAAGCGGCTGGCGCAGATCGACAGTGTTCTGGACGACGTGCAGAACGGGGAGTCCATGACGATGGCGACGGTCAGCGTGAGTCACTCCCAGCAGCAGCAACAGCAGCAACAGATGCAGCACAGCATCACAACGCTGGCACCCTCGACGCCGTCGCAGCCGCAGCATCAGCTGCAGACGCTGCCCTCGCTGGACTTCAGCGGCATGATTCTGCCTGGAGGTGCACAGCTGGCACTGGCCAATCCGGGCGCCACCAGCTCCGTGGGACTGCAGCGAGGACCAGCCACGCCGAATGGTCAGCCGGCGGCGCCCACCACCACGTTGATCTACTCGAACCAACTGGAACTGCAGCAGGCGCTGCTGCAACAGCAGCTGCACGGCCAGAGCATCATGATCCAGGATCAAGCCGGCAACCTTGTGCCCCTGCAGCTGGACGGAACACAGGCGATATACACGACGGCGCCGCAGGCTCAGCGCCAACAGACCACGGCCACATATCAGACGACGCAGCAGCAGCAGCAACAGCCAGCGCAGCAGCCCGCCAGCCAGACGCAGCAGCAACCCCACTACGAGCTGGACAACGTGACCTATTTAAGCTCCACGGCGGCGGCCACTCCAACGTCGGTCGAGCAGCAGCAGCAGCAGCAGCAGCAACAACAGCAGCAGCAGCAGCAACAGCACGTGATCGGCACAGTTCAGAGCTATCAGATCCTGACGCCCGACGGCCTGCAGAACTTCCAACCCAAGCTGGAGACGGCCGAGCTGGGCGACCTGTGTCCCTACTCGCAATACACCTTCACCACGCACGCCGGAGCGCAGCCCACGCTGAATGCGAATGCGCTGGACGCGCAGAACCAGCACCAGCAGCACCACCAGCAGCAGCAGCACCACCACCACCAGCAGCAACACCACCAGCAGACGCAACTACTGCAGCAACAGCCCTTCACCACGCACCACAATCCGCACCAGCAGTTCATGGAGCTGAAGAACGAGCTGCTGATCAAGGGCGGCGACGCCTACACCCTGGACACCGCCTCCATGTACCACCTGCCCTTCTCGCCCACCTCGATGATCAATGCGGTGAACGATGTGAACACCTCGTCGCTGCTGGAAACCAAAGAAATTAGGTAAACGCTCTTTCCAACTAACCAAACCCACTATTGCCCACTCCCTCCCCTGTCTGCCCGACTTTTCTCTTAGTGTAACGCGCTCGATTAGATTGCCGCTCTGTATCTGTAACTGTACTATATCTCTGTATCTGTATCTGTATCTGTACCTGTCTCTGTATCTAAAACTCTATACATATTGCTATCTCTGCCACCGTAACCCCCTTATTGCGACTGCGACTCCGATCTTTCTTTCACGTATTTAGAATCGCGAATCGACGGTGTACTTAAAACAGAAAAATAAACACTAAACACCCGATGGCCGCCTACAAAACATGAAAACTGAACATTGTGGGAAGGAGGGGGGGATACGTTAAGTATTGACTTGTTTAGTTTTAAATTAGAATTATGCATATCTTAGTTGTATTATTTTGTAACCATTCATTATGTACATCTTTATTTATTACGTATTTATATTACTTGGTAGTCTTTAACCGAGTTTTTCAGTTGGTACTTTAGTCGTATGAATTGAAGTTTGTGCATTTATTTATTTACCAATCATAAACCCACTGAGGTATCGCACTCTATTTCAAATAGATTGTTCCTTGTGTGGCTTGCTGTTGCTTCCTTGTAAAATGATATGCCATCGAATATAACCAAATGAATACCCCGAATTAATCACAATAACCCATTCGAACCCCTTTTTGTTTCGAGAAATACTTGTGTTCAAATACGTTTTATACTTCAATGCAATTTTGTTCTTTTTCTTTTTTTCTCTTGTTTTATTTTATGTACACACAACCAACCCACCAACCAACCAATCAATCAAACAATCAATCAAATCAATCAAATCAACAACCCAACAATACAATACCCGCTCAAAACAAAATAAATAAAAAACGCTTCCTAACTTTAGCTACGATATATCAGAGGCAGTGCTATTAGCTCTCTGAATAAAACGATCGACACAGAAAGCTGCAGCCAAAGTACCAAAAATTCTATTTAACGAATACAACACTCAACAACTGAGTTCGCAATGAATACGATAGCTAAACGAAACGAGTTTTAAAGTGAATACCACCTAACCATTATCCCCAATCGAAAGCAACGCAAATGGAAGCCATTTTCAATGTTTGCCCAGATCAGCGGCCAAGCATATAAATAATAATCCACCAAACTTACTTAGCGAATCATTTGTGTACTTACATCCGACACATCACATACTCATTGTATTCGGTTGATTCATTGATTCATTCACTCTTCCGTCGTCAGTTGTTGTGTGTGCGTGTGCGTGTGCAAGAGCAGCAACGAGCAACAACCAATAGTCGAAAGTTACAAACAAACAAGCAAAACATGATCTCCAACATACTTAAAAAATAATATAAACATATAATAAATATTGGACAATTAGTGAAAGGTATGTGTACTTTTGTTTATTCGCCTTATTTTCTTGTTTCCCATTTTGTTTTGCATAACACTCTTCTGTTTTGTTACTACTAACCCATGTCCCCTTGGGTAACTGCATCCCAATAACCATTGCCCACTAAAATCAGATACTTTCGTGTACATGGGGTGTAAGTATCTGAAACGGCATCTACTGGACACTGACCGCTGACCACTGACCACTGATCACTTACCACTGACTACTATCCGGGAGCAACACTATCTGATCCATTCACACATCCACATTCGATCCATTTAAGCTATCAGTCATAAGTGCCCTTATCATTTACTAACCAAAATTAACGTTGATTTAAGCATATCTAACAACAAAAATTAACTGAAAGGAGTCGAAACGATCGAAACTAACACCAATTGAAATGAGAAATCAGCAAATATGCTAATCAAATTGTTTTTATTTTTTCTTTTTCACCCGACAACATTTTGCGTTCGTCTGTTGTTTGTGTTTTTGTGTTATTCCCTATGATTTGCACACAAAAATTCATGATCATGCGACACAACAACCACATCAACAACATCAACAACAACAACAGGTTCTTCTAAACACGACAACCACCAGAAACAAATTTTCAAGCGGCCATACAACACCACAACACCCAGCAACAACCACAGAACCCAGAACACCACCACCAATCCAAGTCCGAATCAGAATCAAAATCAAAGTCAGAATCTGAATCCGAATCAGAGTCAGACAAATAACACCACACCACAAGATGATTGGCAGCGCCGGCAAGTGGAAGCGTATCGCATTTACTACGAAGAAATCATCGTCAAGCAGGCTAATGCCCGTGCTCGTCTTGCCGACAGCAGCACAAGTTGCAGCAACAGCATCACCAGCCGCAGCAGCAGCAGCAGCAGCGGCAGCGGGTGCCGCAGTGGCAGTGGCAGCAGCTTCGTCGACAAGTTCGCTGACTTTGTGACCCACTCGAGCCGAACTTCTCCCATGCCCAATCCCCCTGCCCAGTCCCATGTGCCGCCACCCACAAGAAATGCGACTAATGAAATCCTTCCTCCCAACACGAACAGCAGCAGCAGCAACGCCACTAGCAACACTGCCAGCAGCAACAATGCGTCCACCGTGGTGAGCAGCAGCGCGAGCAATGGCCTCAAGCCGGCGGCCAAGAAGACACCTGTCATTCTGCTGGCCGCTCGTGGTGCCGCCAAGCAGCCGCAGCTCAGCATTGTCAATGGCAACACCAAGGCCGGAACGGGAACTGGAACTGGAACTGCAAGTGGAAGTGCAAGCGGAGGCGGAGGCGGAGGAGTTACGTTGGTGCGCGTCAATGCATCCAATCGCAATCAGCGCCAAGTCATCGTCGCCCCAGAACAGCAGCCAGTGGTCGAGGAGGAGCTGTTGGCCGAGGACGACGAGCTGGACGAGGAGCTGGATGAGGATGCAGTTGCCTTAGCTGGGCTCTCCTCCTCGACTGCCCAGATCCTGCGAAAGTTCCGCATACCCAAGGGCACGGCTGTGACGGCCAAGTCGGGTGAGAACTACCTGGCCATGCCTACGCCAACACCCTCGCCGCCGGGTGTCGTCAATTTGGTTAGCTCCGGCGTGGAGGCTTCCGGTTACATAGAGAACGACGACGACATCATCGAGGAGCTCAACGAGGACGACCTGGTCGAGGAGGTTATCGACGAGGAGCCCAGCCAGGAGCAGCCGGAATTGCAGGAGGCGACGACCGCTGATGGCCTCGATCTGAGCAGCACGAACAATGGGACGGCTACAACGGGCACCACCATGCTGCTGGCCCCCCAACCGCCACCGCTTCAGCTGCAGACGGTGGCCTCCAACGGCACCGTGACCTGCTTCAATCTGCCGGCCAACACCATTCTGCTGCAGTCGGCCGATGGCAGTATAATCGCCGCCACCCAGGTGCCGCATCCCAGCAAGGCGGGTCAGCAGCAGCTGATTGCGTTGCCGGGCAACGTGGCCCTGGCCGCCGAACCGGCGTCGCAGGCTCAGGCCACGTCGGCGCCCCAGGCCACACAGACCCTGATCCTGACCGCCGACGGCACGGCCATTCCCATCCTGGCCACAACTCCCCAACAGCAGCAGCAGCAGCAGCAACAGCAGCAGCAGCAACAACAGCAACAGGCTGCCGCTGCTGCTGCTGCTCAGTTGTTCGCCGCGTAGGGGCTAATGGGTGGCCAAATGGGTCGATTTTTGAACAGTGCCACCATAATGCCGACCACTTACTTCTTTTAGAAATCTGTAAACTGTTCAGCGCAGATTCGGTTGCCCATGGCGCAAAGCTGGAACTCAGCTCTGGGCCGTCGGCAACGTTCAAATGTTCTTAGGGTTTTAGCATACACGTACTTCAAAAATCGTCACATTTGGCCACCAAATGGAAAGAATATGAACTCAAACATAAGCCAAGCTAACTCATTGATATTACCACACTGTTGGATGTGCATACGAAATTTATTTTTTTTACTCAAAAAACTCAAAAACCAAATGCCTACAAGAATATAAATCAAATGTTGTTCAACACACAGAAAAGCACACACACGCGAATGGATTTGCGACAGAATCAAATGTACGAGTATTCGGTTCACGGCAAACTTAAGAGCATCGTAAATTTAAATAATTTCTACGCCTAAGCTAAATTTTAAACATTTAAGTGCAAACACGAGACACACACCCCAAACCAGTTGTAACTATTTCACCTGCCTACAGTGCGGGCAAGAATATGTTTAGCGTAATTTAGTTTTGCGAGAACGGTTCCGCTTCCCTAAAGGATAGCTCACTTTTGTAACTACCGGGAGCGTTCTCGAGAAATACTTATAAATATAATTTGTTCCTTGCATAATGAGAGATGGACAGGCAACTATGCAACGTATTTCATGTAGTATTTATTCGATAAGTTCTGAATCTATTTATTTATTTTTGTTAACTATTCCCATCCGTGCACCCCGCCACCCTTGTCATTACACATTTTCTTTTGCCATGTTGTATATTCTTTACATATATATATATTATATGTTTTATTTGCAATCTTGTTATGCCATTCGTATAGGAAAATAGGAATTCAAGCATAGCACCGACCTAACATTACTCTAAGTTGTAGGCCCGATACTTTAGACTAAAGTATTTTTTTAACCCATTCTTGCGAAACCAACGGCCCAAGAATACAGACACCACACACGTTAAGCTAAGCGAAGCTAGGGTTAAGCCTAGATTAACTAAGATACTTTAACCGATGGAAGACAATGATTTAAAATAGCTTGTAGTATGTACTCTAAGACAAATAAGCAAAACTGAGTTGCACTTCTGTAAGATATACTGTAACTAAGAACAAGGCGGAAAAGCTACAAATCAAGCGACTCGAGTAGCCTACATTATGTATAATAAAAATTCTGAAGCTAATATTACTTTACGTATACATAAATATATATATATTTATTATAAACAATAAAATACAATTTTAAAAATTTAAAGCAATAAAACATTACATATTCATTTATTTAGACGCCTCGGTTGGGTTTCCTCTTTGGCTGGATGGCCTGCATGACCTGGACGTACCAGACAATACCTCCAACGAGTGCGCTCGACGAAGCTCTGTAGTTTTCCATAATCGTAATGTTCAGCTTGTAGAAGCCCAGGGGAAATACGTTGGGAAAGAAGGATTCGTTCAAATATGCGTCCCGTGCCAGCAAATGACCGCAATATGGACAGGAGTGATTGAAGTTTGAGAACGACCTCGTAATTTTCAGAATGATCAAACCATACGGAATAAAGCTGCGCTTTGCTAATGCATCGCACATGTTTATTTGGACGTCTATGAGGAAGGGCTGGAACTTGTTGCTGTAGTCCCTCTTGAGCATCTGTAACCGAATCTTGGGATTATCTGGTTAGTCGAGTGAGTAATCAGATGGGTAGGGAGTCCGCCGAACTCACTGTTATGTTGTACAACGGCCTCAGCAGATCGACATCCATTTCAGCCACGGCCTTGTTCCAATTTACTGCTCTTACATGGCACGAAGCGTTCGTTGAAAATCCAGGCGCTGTTGAGCACTCAATATTTTTCAGCTTGTAAACGATGATGGGTTCACTGAGCTGGAAATATTACACATTTTCAAGGACTTCAAGGAATACAGTCGCACAGATTGACTCACGACACTCCAGAATGGGTAACTGGCTAATAAAACTAGATGAATGGAATGCATGTTACTCAGCAAATAATAATCGAATAATAATCTATTGACCTCTGTTCAAACTCGTATCCCAACGTTCTAGTGTGGGATATCAAAGCTCCATTAATTGCTTCATTGACTTTCATCAACTTCAATGATAATGTACAAACCCTTGTAATTATACACAAAATATCATACATACATACATATATAAAATTCTGGGTGCTACAAATCAAGATTTGTAAGCCATGCTTACAACTTTGTTATTAGCAAACTTTTAAAATGACGATATAACTAATGTGCATTTGGGTACTTACACATCACCGACACATCACACACTCATTATACTCGACTGATTCACTCACGGTTTATTCACTCTTCCGTCGTCAGTTGTTGAGAGCAGCAACGAGCAACCACCAATAGTCGGAAGATAGATACAAACAAACAAACAAACAAACAAAAAACAAGATGATGCTATAGTCGAGTTCCCCGACTATCAGATACCCGTTACTCAGCTAGTGGAAAAGCAAACGAGAAATTTCAACGTTTTTTGGAAGTTTTTGAAAGTGTGGGCGTGCAAAAATCTTTTTGCAAATCTATAGAAATTTACAAAATATATAAAAGAGTGAAAAAATACCACATTTTTCAAAAGTGTGGGCGTGACAGTTTTTGGCGGCTTGGGGGCGTTAGAGTGGGCGTGGCCACATTTGGAAATAAACTTGCGCTGCGTCTATGTCTCTGGAAGCTACATGCTTAATCTCAACATTCTAGCTTTTATAGTTTTTGGGATCGAGGCTTTCATACGGACAAGGCCAGATCGCCTCGGCTATTGATCCTGATCAAGAATATACATATATACTTTATATGGTCGGAAACGTTTCCTTTAGACTGTTTTCAACGAATCTAGTATACCCTCTTACTGTACGAGTAACGGGTATATGACAAAAATATTTAAAAAAAATGAATTTCTAAATTTGAATGCAGACTTTTAGAGAATTGCGCAAGATACATTTGAGATATGCCACTTCAAAATCCGATTAAGATAAGTGGAGTTATGGAGTTTAGAACTTCAGCCTTAGGACATTTCTTAGTTTTTTTGGAGTTGTAACATCATCACATCAAAAAAATTACAAAAAAATTGAAAAAAAATAAATTTCTAAATTTGAATGCAGATTTTTAGAGAATTGCGCCAGAAACATTTAGAGGTATGCCACTTCAAAATCCGATTAAAATAAGTTGAGTTATGGAGTTTAGAACTTCAGCCTTGCGACATTTCTTAATTTCCTTGAATGTCTACAACATAATACATCAGAAAAATGACAAAAATATTAAAAAAAAAATGAATTTCTAAATTTGAATGCAGATTTTTAGAGAATTGCACCAGAAACATTTAGAGGTATGCCACTTCAAAATCCGATTAAGATAAGTTGAGTTATGGAGTTTAGAACTTTAGCCTTGGGACATTTAATTATGTTAAATTTCCACAACATCAAATAAAAGTAGATGAATTGAATGCATGTTACTCAGCAACCATAAAAAAAAATCTTTTAAACTATGTTCAAACTCGTATCCTAACATTTTAATGTTATTTTAATTATCGGAGCTTCATTAATTGATTTGTTAAATTTCAATGTTTAGGTGCAAAGGCTTGTCATTTATACACAAAATACCATACATACATCAAGATTTGTGAGCGATGTTTACAACGTTGTTATTAACAAACTTTTAAGATGACGATTTAACTAATTTATGGTTGTACCATAATAAAAAAAAACAATTTTAGAAAACTATACCTCAGTGAGCATATATTTCAATGATGGCATCCCGATTCGTAACATTAACAAGCACTATGACTAAATGTGAAATTCGTTTAGGCATTAACATTTTTATAGACCCGGTCCGACCCGGATAATTGCGTCCAATAACTAGTCACTGACGCGGGCGTAGACCACGGCGGTGCGTGACGGCGTGTAGACCTCAATGAAATTGGAGCGACCGGCGTAGCCCTCCGGATTGGAGGGATGTTTGCAGTTGGCATCGATGCGATTGTGGCCGCCGAAGAGTGGATCGTCTGAGGAGAGCACCGCCTTGTAGGTGCCCGCCCAGTTGGTGCCCACACGGTATCCGGTGAAGCTTCGCTGGGGATGGAAGTTGAAGACGAACACCAGGCCGGCACGCTCGAAAGCGATGATCTTGTCGCCCTCGTGCTTCCAGCTGACCCAAGCGGGTCCGGAATGCAGCCAGCCGTAGCGCTCCTCGGTCTCGTTCATGGCTCGATCGAATTCGTTGAGGTACTTGTACTTCAGCAGATCGTCGTCCACAAGATTCCATTGCCGGCGAGCATAGTGATACGAATCGTTGTTGCCAACGCGCGGGAAGTCCAGCCATTCGGGATGTCCGAACTCGTTGCCCATAAAGTTCAGGTACGCCTCGCCTCCCAGAGCGTGCGTGATCAACCGAATCATCTTGTGCATCGCCAGTCCTCGGTCGATGATCAATGAGGAGTCCGACAATGTTGACATGTGCGTGTACATCTCCTTGTCCATCAGCCAGAAGGCGATCGTCTTGTCGCCCACCAGCGCCTGATCGTGGGACTCTGCGTAGGCCACTGTGTTCTCCATCCAGCGGCGGTTGGTCAGCGTATGCACCAAGTTGCCCATGTCCCACTCATCGTCACTCTGCTCCTTTAGCAGCTCGATCCACTTGTCTGGGATGGCCATACCAAGGCGGTAGTCGAAACCGATACCACCCTCGGAAACGGGGCGACACAGGGTAGGCATTCCAGAAACATCCTGAAATGAGTACATTGTGAGTATGCAAGATCTCGAAAAACAATGCCTTATTTCTAAAGAAACAAAACTAGCGCATAGCTTACCTCTGCAATAGTGATAATCCTCGAGTCTATAGTGTGCAGCAGATGATTGGCAAGTCCCAGGTAATTGAGGGCATCCGTGTCGACGTTGAGGCCAAAGTACTCGTTGTAGTCGCCGCTGAAGCCCTCCCCAATGCCACGGGAATGGTACAACATAGAGGTTACTCCATCAAAGCGATAGCCATCGAAGTTGTACTCGTCGTGCCACCAACGCAGGTTGGATAGCAGAAAACGAAGCACCTCGTACTCCACGTAGTTGAAGAGCCGACTGTCCCACAGCGAGTGCTCCCCACGGGCTCCGTCGTGGAAGAAGCAACTGTTGGTGCCATCGAACTGGTTCAGACCATCCTGTACGTTCTTGGAGGCATGCGAGTGGACCACATCGAGCAGAACGAAAAGGCCGTGCGAGTGGGCCACGTCGATCATGCGCTTCAGCTGCTCCGGGTTGCCATAACGGCTGGAGGCCGCATAGAAGCTGGTCACTTGGTAGCCGAAACTGGCATAGTAAGCGTGCTCCATGATGGCCATAACCTGGATGCAATTATAGCCCTGACGCTTGATGCGCGGCACAATACGATCGGCAAACTCGTCGTAGCTGCCGACCCGCGGCTCTTGAGAGGCGATACCCACATGGCACTCATAGATCCTGAGCGACTTGGGTCTAGGCGGACCCTGGTGCTGGCGTTGATAGCGCTCGTAGGACGGTGGCTCCCACACGTACTGCTTGTAGTTGACCCCCTGGTTGGCCGACTTGGGCGGCTGCACCACGTACTTGGCCCAGGGCGACAGGCGGTCCAGCAATTGACCGGAATGGTTGCGAATGATAATCTTAATTTCGCTCATGTGCTTGATGGCCGGGCTGCCGTCCTCGTTGGGGGGCAGGTGGAGCTCCCACTTGCCGAAGTCGAGCTTTTTAAACGGGTGCGATTCCCAGTGCCAGTTGTCTGTGGGGTTAAAGAAATCGTTTAGAATTGATCATTCGGATTGGGAATGGTGGACTACTCACTGAAGTCACCCGTGAGATAGACATCTCTGGCTCCTGGTGCCCACTCCCGGGCAATTACCGAATTGTCCGGCTGGAAATGAAGGCCGTAGTGTTTGTAAGCCGTCGAAAAGCCATCCAGTCCGCCCTCGCTTTGGTTTATCTTATTCAGCCAATCCTGGAGCACGCCATGACTGCGGAGCAATGATTGGATTAGGGATGTTTTTATCAACTATTTACTGATAACTTTGTTAACAGTTATTATAAAATAATCTCTATAGCGTAATACTATTTAGCGTAATAATAGTCTATTATTGGGGAAGGCAGATGTTATTTTTGATTTTTGTTACATTCCCATAAAGCTTCTGCCTCAGATAACAAAAACTGAGGTCAATTCGTGTCATTGCCAAAGCAAGTTTTCTGATTGTGCTTTAATTAATTTTTATTTATCATTTAAATATTATTCGAATTTGTAAGGTGCTTTTATGTTTTATAACGAATGGTGTAAAACCAAAATTTACGAAGCACCGAAATATAAATTATTCTTTTCACTGCAATGAGAGTTAAGTGGTTTGATTTCTAAAACAATCGACCCAAAAAGTAAACAAAAAGAAAGGCCAAAAGGCGAACATCTAGCAATCACAATCATCCGATAAAAGAGACCAAAACAAAAGACGTAAAAGCGGAAGAGCAGCCGAAACGCTTCGGTTTGCACCGATGCACAAAAATAGAAATGTCGCCGGCACAACTTGGGGAAATGCGGAAAATGCCACCAAGGCCAAGGAGATCCATGCTCCAAACACGCCGGCAGCACGCAGCGAACATATGTGTGTATCATCTTTTATAATTTCGTCTTTGCAAACGGCAAACACACACAACGCACACCGCCAACTGGCCAACTAACACACACGCAGGGGTGTGCCGGGTCGGCAAACACCGGCGACCTTCATTCGACATTGCGGACGCAGTTTTTCCAACTGCATGATACGGCTGCAGCATGGGTTTACGGGTTACGGATTCCGGGCTACGCGCCATGGGCTGCGATAGCCCTCTGTGGTTACGCCGCACTCGCTTATCAGCATGGAGCGCATAAAGCCGGCGCCAACCTTGGGTTACCTGATGTACATACATATGTACGTACATCCGTGCAGGGCGAGGGATCGTAACTCACCGGCGACGGATCTCGTGCTCAAACGGCCGCAAGTAGCCGTCCGTCTCGAACAGCTTCTCGATGTCCTTAGCCTCGGCCATGGCGGAGGAGAGTGGATCCCCGAGCGGTTGACAAGACAGGAGGAACTGAAGAAGGCGGCGGCGAAGGCGCTGCTGGTTTGTTTGCCTGTTGACCGACGAGCGACAACTGTGCTCATTTATCAGCTGCGGGCCAACTCAAAAGCTCCGCGGCGAACGGAAAGCTTTCGCTTGAGATCAGCTGTTTTTGCAGCTCTGCCTTTTGCGCCCACCATTCGCGAATGTAAACAACAAGGCGAGAACTGCTGCAATTGCATGTTTCTGTCGCCAAATGTTGCGTATTCGCACTTATAGCACCGCACCCAAGTTCATAGTACGTACATATACAACGTACATATAATATAAACCAAATTGCCGCTGATTGCCGGCTGGCATATCAACATCGGCATCGGCATCGGGATCGGCATCAGAGCGTTATGTGCACAACATCATGATGCGGGGTCGTCGTTGTCAAGTTCATCAGCGGATCGAATGCACAAACATGGGTTTGAAAGTCGAAGGGTTATGATTACTGCTCACAGATTAGGTCGCCCCTTGGAGACAGCTCTGCTCTGGTAATCGAATCGGTTCAAAACAGTTCCATTGCTGCTGGATTGAATCCCAATTAGCTATTAATTAATGTCCGACGATGTTTTCGTTGCACGCTTATGATGTGTATCTGAATTATCATGCTAGAAAGTAGAAGTATATAATGTAGGTAACACAATTTCATATTTTAGAATGTTTATGTGCAAGTTGTTCTCGTAAAAGTTATCAAAAATACAATTTCGCAGGCGATAGGAATCGCCCATAAAAAGACAGGTAACTACGAAATAAACTTAATAGTTTTATTTAAACTGCTCTGTTATCTAGAACTTGTAATATTTGAAAATTTTCCTATGATTAAAGTTTTTGTTAAAATTCAACAAAGAGCGCTAAGCAAGTGCAAGGCTAGTTATTGGCTCACGCAATTCATACTGGACTGGTCGCGGAAAAACGATAGGGCCTGCAGACCTTGAAACTCAACAGTAAGGCCATTGTCGAAAGAACATCGTTCCCTTCCAACAAGAAGGCTTATAGGACGGAGCTGGAAACACTCTCGATGACCTCGAACGCATTGTCCATATCCGCACTCTCCAGCAAACGGTTGACGGCAATGCGAATGCTGGGACGGACTGGTTGGCGTTCCCTGTTCTGCAGATAGGCAGCCTGTACCACAGCCACTCCCTTAGCAATGCACTGGGGAAAGAGTGTAGGATTATATAGTTTTTATAATAGCAAGGGGGGCGGAAAATCCCTACCTTATCAGCCAGCTGTGTTAGAAGTTTCAGTTCCTTGTCAAAGTTCTCGGCGGGCTGGGCCAAATACAAGTGTTTCACTGGCGACAACTCATGACCGCGCAGGGTCAACTTGCTGAATCGCAAAAACTTCTGGTGCAACGTCTTCGACTTTGCCTGCAGCTGCTCGAAGATTTGTGGTTCTCGCTCGAAACGATCCAATGCTGAAATAGCCGCCTGAGTGAGCATGGGCGGCAGGGAGGCCGAGAAGATGTAGCCCAAGCCAGAGAGGCGCTGGTGCTCCGCTATGAAGTGCGAGCCAACACAGAAGCCACCAACAGTTGCCATCGATCCCTCCATTCCGGCCGATATCAGATCGACTTCATCACGCTGAAAGAAATATTAGCTATAATTTTAGGTTTGCGTTACGGTTGTCCACCTACATCGACATTAAAGTGCTCCGTAACTCCGTGACCACCCTGGCCCAATGTACCGAAGGAGATGCTTTCGTCGATGAACAAACGCAGCTTGTACTTCTGACGCAAGGCCACCAGCTCGGGAAGTGGACAAATCTCGCCTGTATTCATATAAATACCCTCGGCGACGAGGAAGCGCCGTGTCTTAGCTGCCTTTTTCGGATTTTTCTGGTCCCGTTTATCTTGTTCAATCAGCAGACGTTCCAGATCCTGAACGTCATTGTGCTTGAAGAAAACGATTGTGCTGCGCGAGGCATCCAGGCCCTTCTGAATGGCAAAGTTAACAGCCTCATCCCTACGAAATACAAGTCATTAGTCGCCAAACTGAGAAGATAAAGTGAGGAATCCTACACAAAGATAAGGTCGCCACGCTTGGCATATGCCGGAATGGCACTGGCCACTGTCGAGAAGCCGTAGGAATACACAATGGCCTCCTCTAGGCCCATGAACTTGGCAATACGATCCTCCAGGTCCAGATGCACGTCCATAGTGCCGTAGAAGCCCCGAGGTCCGCAGGATCCTACTCCGTACTTGCGCAGCGACTTGCAGGCCTCTTCCAGTATCTCCTGGTCCTCGAGGAAGCCGAGGTAGTTGTGCGAGCCCAGGTTAAGGCAGTCATGTCCATCGACCTTGATCCGCTTGCCCACCTTGGACTGCACAACGCGTGTGTGCAGCAGCGGATGATTGGGATCGGTGTCCGCCACCAATGGCTCGGGTTCATAGTCGGCGATTATGCGGTCTTCCTCCTCCTTGGTCAGCTGGCGGCGACGACCTCCTCCTCGCCTGTGGAGCAGCAGCCAAATCACGGTTATGACCAGTAGGGTCTCCAAAACAAGAGCAAACGTGGGAGTCTGCCGTAAAAAACAGAAAGTATAGTAAGCTAATCGTGGGGGCGAATGCAAACTCACGTTTCGGAAAATACTGCCGATTTCGTTGAACAATTGGATGGCCACCATTTTGGGAGTTTGCTTGCGTGCCCTTTCTGTGAAAAATCAATTGAAACCGCCTTAATTCCCTGAAGTTATGTGTCATCTAGACGACGCTTTCTTATCGCAGATATGTACAAGCATATGTACAAATGTAGCAATTAAGTGAACGAACATACGGAGCGTAGTTCTTTTGAATTGGGTGCGTAGGCTAACATAAGCCAGTTACCAGAATGTGAAATATGTGAACCCACGCCCTTTACCGATCTTTTTTTATATGTAATTTCTATTCAAATGCAGCACTCACCACAAAACTCAGTTAACTATAGCAAAAGTCGTGAAATATCCGGCGAAACAGCTGGTTAAAAGAATGTACTAAAAAATACCAGTGGGCGGATATCTTTAAGGCTCTTTAAGGGCGAGCATAAAGCTCCCAAATATCCATTATCAAAAATTATCAAAAAGATACGAGGAAATTTAAGCTGATTTAAAATTTTTCTTCGGAATTACCGAAAGTTTTCCTATATTATTATAATTATGAACTGAAACAAACATGCTACCTAACGGTTCTTTTCTAGTAATCGGAGTGCATTGGATTTGAAATAAATGTTCGATTACTGTTTTATATCGATAAGCAGGGCAGCCATTGCAGTGTGACCATGTGGGGGGAAATAACGAAATTGAATTGAATTCAAACCGCCGATTTGTTCAGTTTCCATTCAACAGTTGCTGCGATCGGTCGGTCGATGTGAACGATCCGCGTTACTAGCGCTATTCGAAATTCGAGTTGGCGAGATAAAAACCGCGAAAAGGCAGAGAACACGCAATAGTCGATGTAAACAAAGTGATATGGCAGATAGTACTGCATTTTGCAGGACAACCCTGTCATTGCATTACACGCGGATCGCACCGCAACGGACTCTTGTATGTGCACAAAGTGAAATCAGCCGGACAACAAGAGTATTTTGCAATTGACTTGGCTTATTTTCAGCCACTTGCGGCAGTCGTTTTCTGTGCAATTAACACTTTTTCTATTGGCAGTGATGGGAAGTGTCTATTTGAGCGTACCTGGCTGGCGATCTAGGTACATTTCAGTCTAGGTACTGCGATTCAGTCTTGGTACTACCTTTCAGTAAAGCTCACCCTACTAAATGTCCTTTTTCATTAACGAATTTCAACTGAATTTTATTTATTTTGCAACCTATACCTATTACCTATATTCCTATTCACTTCGATACTTCTTTTAAAGTCATTACTGTACTTAGAATATATCTATATACACCGGAATGTTATTAGATACTTGCGCAGACCGAGCTGCTAATCCAGCTGATGCACTGTAACGGGAATACATTAACTTGTAGATACCAATCAAACTACTCATGTGATATCACTAGCTGTGGACCAAATAATTGTAATCCGTATTGCCCATGCGATAAGGGCAAGCCGAAGTAGTGAAAAGAAAACCCACTTCCTACTTCTCTTGAACTTGATGCGCTCGATTGAAGCTACATATGTACATATGTATGTATGCCCACTTTCGCAGATAAATCGAGCAATGCACCCGACTAACTCCATGACACAATTGATGCATCGCTGTATTTCCTCGATTAGGTATTTTCGCTTTTACCCGCTTTTTGCAATGCGCAATATGTACGGATATCTCTTCGTGTGTGCGAAAATCGCTGGAGCAACCAGTTTTCGAGCTGCATTTTGACGCTGGCTTTTCTTTTACGTAACTCGCTGGCCGGGCACGAGCCAAAAACCAAAATAAATATCAATAATAAACGGCGCCGCGCCAACCCAGTTAGTGGTTTTCACTTCACTTCACCTCACATCACATCACAACACTTTACTTCTTCTTTGCGAGACCGACCAATTCGGTCCGGCTTGCTCCACAAAGCCGGTGGCCAGCACGTTCCATTATCGCACACATCCCATCCGGAATGCTAATGGACTAGTGGACATGGTGTACCTTTGAGGAAATGTATAGATAGGTTCATTTCGATCCACAGTTCGTTGGCCAAGTGAACCCGTCGAATCGGAAGTCACCACTTTGTGCACAGCCAAGCTAAAATGGCCGAGTTCAATGGAAATAGCCTGATTTCGAATTCCACACAGTTTAGGTTAGTTAGGTGCCAGATATTCAAAGTGAGTGAACTATAAAAAGCAGCCATGATGAGTGGCCAGCCACTTGGCTGGAGGGTTTGGCTATTGTCCGGAGTGCTATTAGTGACATTTGCCGCCGGGACAGATGCCTACGGATTTGGACGTTGCCCGAATTACCCATCGATGCCAAAGTTTAACATGAGTCGGGTAAGTTAGCTGCTGCCTCTCATATGTACACGATCTTGATAATGTTAACTAACTATAATTGATATCAATTGATTTTTCGATCGCTATTACATGGACAGCCTGTTTGGGTATGATAAATATTCAGACAGACATTTGTTTGCAGTCTATACACATTTTTGCAATGTATGTAGATTGGCTCAAATAAACCACCTTTCAAACCTGTTATTAAAGCCACACTTTATTGACCCAGCTTAAGTGTAATGTTCATAGCTGAATAAACTCTGTTATTAGACCTAACTCTATAAGTCTCTACTATGAGTAGAGAGAAAGACAGTATGAGTATGTCCTTACAACCCCGAGATGCACTGTAAAAGAGTCCACTCATCGCCTATTTGTCATCATCTCAAACGTGTCACATCTTCGATTAATTGGCACAAGGCGTCTGCCGCAGACGAAGACCCCTCTCTGCATCTTGTGGATTGTGCAGATGATGAACTTGAACCAATTTAAGGCCAACAAATCCGATCTGCCGTGTAAAATGCAAACCAGTTTTACAGAAGGAGGCGAGCGGCACAATAGCTTTATGGCCAGTGCGATGGTAAACAAGCCACTTATTTTATAAAGAAGTAAATCAACCAGTACCAATGCTGAGACATGGGCACGCCAAGGACAACAAAGTGCACTACAGTCGGGCCCCCCTATTGCGAACACTTCGATATTCCATTCAATATCTCAATCATGGTGCCAAGCCACCAAAATGAGACCATAAATGTGAAATTTATGTTTGTTAGTGAGAAGATAAATTAGCAAATAGATTTTAAGTGGCTATAAAAAGAATATTCAAAAGAATTCCTGAGATTCCATAAATGGACTTTGTTTAGTACCCATAAATGCATGTAGTTGTTTCAGCTATAAAAGCGCGACCGTTCGCTTAAATATAATGTCGAGATCATAGACTAGAAAATTGGTTCACTCACTTCAGCAGCACAAATTAAATTGATTGAGCCTTGATTTGCATAAAAGATAATGCACCATAATTGCCCGGGTGAGTTGGAGGCATTGTCGAGCACATTATGTGGGTCTGGCGGCGACCTCCTCTCCACTTCCCCAAATGGCACATCGTCCAATTGAGTTGTTGACAGGCGTGAATTAAGCCACTTGCCACCGGCCCCGCCCCCTAAGCGCACTTTTGACCCGGGGCAAAGACCTCGGATGGTCAGCAGTGGCAACTTAATCCGATGCGGCGCCCTCCAACTTTGAACTCTCAGATGGGCTGCAGCCAAAAGAGCGGCTCTTCTCAATGGCCAGCAGCCACAACCAAGTCCATAACCAGTTTCCGAAATGTTTACGTTTTACGCATTGTTTGGGCTAAGTGGCAGTTTGCTTAGTAACCCAGTTAAGTGTTTCTCGGCCGAGAGAAACGCTGTGTGACAAAGGCTTTGGATTTCACACTAATGCTTTTCAGATGGTTCTAGTTTCAATCCTCTTTCCAGACCCATGAAATATGTTACTGGAACAGGAAGTAACATATGTACATATGTGCCATATGGTTATGAAACTAGAATTACATGTTAGATAAGACGTGAAACAGTAATAATATCTATTATTTACACGGATGCAATTATCTTTTAGGTCCTTGGACACTGGTTCGAAGTAGAGCGCTCATTTTACCTTCCTGAAATCGCCTCCGGATGCACCACCTTTCAGTTTGAGCCGTACAACAAGGGGGAACTATCCAAGTTTTCCAATTTCAAACTGGCAGTGGCCATTAAAAACATTAATCGCATGTATGTAAAACTAATCTTTTAATTTAGACTTTGTTTTCACATGCTGGCTCCTTTAGAACTGGTAATCCCAATGTGAACATAGGCTATGCGACGCCAGAAAACAGTCGATCTTCCATCATGGACTTTAAGGTATCTACAACAAATAATATTAATAACACTAAATTAACAATTCACTATTTCCCAGTTTACCACCCGATTTCCGGATGTAATTGCCCGACTGCTGCCAGGTTCCGGAAAGTACCAGGTGCTTTACACGGACTACGAGAACTACGCCATCTTGTGGTCCTGCGGCAGCATAGGCTCATTGGGCCACTCCGATCAGATCTGGATTCTTGGACGTGATCGGGACTTCGAGGTGAACGTCCGCTCCAAAGTGTACGACGTGTTGAAGCGACTCTCCCTGGATCCAGAAAGGCTGATCATCAGCAAAAACAAACAATGCCCCGAGGCGCTGTAGGATGCTCCTCTCGCGGCTCAGCCCCCATCTATATGTTTAAGTTCATTCGGTTAAGGAACCAATTACATTTGATGCCTAATCATTTAGGCTGCTGTGATATTGAGGAGTGTGAATCGGCGCAGAGAGGCGAAGCAACGCAAATACAGAAACAAATAAGAGTAACTCGATCGGGATTTTCAATGTATGAACTCATGCCCGCATTGCCAATTAGCGCGGGTGTCCTAATTAATTTGCAATAAATAGAATTTAGAATTTCCCAGTCAACAGAACTTAGTCGTGATTTATCAACGGATCGAAAAGGTTCTAGCCGAATAAGATGTCCCGACTGTGGATTTTGTTTTGCCTGATTCTCCTTGCGATCCAGGCACAGATGACCGATGCGAGAGGAGGTGGAGGTGGAGGCGGTGGCGGACATGGTGGAGGCGGTCATGCTGGAGGTTTCGGTGGAGGAGGCCGAGGAGGCGGATTCGGAGGCGGACGCGGTTTCGGAGGAGGTAGAGGCGGCTTCGGAAGAGGCGGTTTTGGAGGACGGGGACCAGGATTCGGTGGTGGTGGTTACGGTGGACCAGGCCGCGGAGGCTTTAGAGGAGGACCTGGTGGTTACAGAGGCTACGGAGGATATGGCGGATACGCCCGATATGGTGGGTATGGCGGGTATGCTGGATACGCAGTTCTCCCGGTGCCTCTGCCCGTTCCTTATCCTGCAGCCTATAACCGATGCTACTACGATAATTACTATTATAATTACTACTACTGCTGATATGATACGATTATAGATGGTTTATTTATACAAATTACAATCAACACGTTGCTTTAGTTACAAAGATTATGTAAAGTTACCCAGAAATACGGGCTGTAGACAGTTCTCTAAATATTCCATATCTTATTTAACTTATTGTTTTGATGGTCTCCGGTGTCTGGTTCCTGTTTGTCCACCCAGTGATCAGTGTTCGGTGATCTTTGTGGAGTGCTGTGTGGATGGCAGTGCTTAAGCCTAGTCAAAAATATTCCCATTAAAATGCAATCTACATATGCGCATATATATGTATAAACTTAATCTACAGACTAGATATGGATACGAGACGTTGATGATGCGTTCGTTGTGGCAGACTATTCGATCGAGAGATCAGAGGGTTTCTATCAAAATATAGTTTCTGTATCGATTAAAGAAAGTTATGAGGAAGCATCGAATGAAAGACTTGGTAACGGAGCGATCTCTTAAAGATATGGAGTTGTCATTTATACTAACTTAATCACAAACCTGTTGCCCTCTGATCTCACCATGTGCGAAAATTCAATTCAATATGCATAAGATCGTACGAAAGAGGGTGCAAGGTCGGTTTAATTCAAAAGGGATAGTCTAGGAATGCCATCTTTATCCAATTCAGAGCTATTTTGTACGCCCTAATAAAATTCGGTAATGCCGAGATACACCACTCTATCAGATCCTGAAGGTCTAAGCTGATCATCAAGTGTTAAGAGGATGGCATTCCCTTCTAGCCTGGCGTGTTCATGCGGTTCTATTGCTTGCCCCCAAGGACAACGGACGATCGTTCTGCTCCTCCGGCGATCCTCTAGAGCATTGCCTTGCACTCGCTCTCGGCGATGCTGTGCTGGATGCAGTGGTTGATCTCGGCGAAGCCAGGTCGCTCACTGGGCTTGCGGTTCCAGCAGCGGCGCATCAGCGCGTAGACGGAGAGCGGCGTGTTGTCCGGACAGCCGAGTACGTTGCCCTCCTTGATGTACTTGATCACCTCCTCGTGGGTCAGCCCGAAGTAGGGCTGCAAGGCGAAAGAAAAGACCTCCCACAGACAAATGCCGTAGGCCCAAACATCCGACTCCAGCGAGAATTTGTTGTATAGGATGCTCTCAAGCGGCATCCAGCGGATCGGGATGAAGTCGTTCTCGTCACCTTTGTAATAGTCCTGCAGATAGATCTTGTGCGAGAGCCCAAAGTCGGCGATCTTCACCGCCATGTGCTCGTTGATCAGGCAATTCCTTGTGGCCAAATCCCGATGAACGAACTTTCTCTCCGAAAGATACAACATGCCCGCCGCAATGTTGGCCGCCATCTGCAGCAGATGCAGCTCGTTCAACTGCAGACGATCGCGTGCCGGCGCCTGGTGGGTGGCATATGGGGAGCAGGCGCGCAGGAACTCGCTGAGATCGCCAGGCGCCATGTACTCGAAGAGCAGGCACATGGGTCTGCCCAAGGCGCACACACCGAGCAGCCGCACGATATTTGGATGATCGAATTCGGCCAGCAAACAGGCCTCTCGCTCGAAGTCCATCTGCATCTGGTCGCTGGCGTCATCCTTTAGCATCTTAACAGCGACTAGAAGATCTTCCTGATCGGGAACAAGTCCAGGTGCCCTGGCCTGGAAGACTCTACCGAAGGCTCCTTGACCCAATGATCTCACGTACACTATATCCCCACGTGGGTACTCCAACTTCTCCAGGCGAGCGTTCGGTTTCGTGCCCTTCGCATCGGCCACATTGGTCGCGGTAGTAAGGGCCACGCAATTGCTGTGAACCGTGGCCGTGCTCCTGATGGTGCCCCACTTTGCCAAGGTATTCGTGTTTCCATTGCCTCCGAGGGTTTCTCTACTGGTATTCAGATTGCCGCCACACTCCCCACCACCACGCATGGAAACACTGCAATCGGCAGTGGCTGCTCCAGGAGGCTGGGAGTAATCCTTGTGCTTGGACAGCTTATAAACAAGCAAGATCATCAAGTGCAGCGTTACAATGGCCACGAAACCTATTCCAGCCAGTAGAAAAATCATCGATGGCGTGAAGAACTTCTCCATCTTGATGGGCGTGTTCAAATCACCAGCATTGGGGTCCACATAGTCCGCTAAAACGAAAGTGGGTGAATTAAATAGAAGTTGTAGAGGAAACGAACTATCTGATCTTACGGCACATAGGTATATCGCAGTGCTGCCAGCGCACTGATTCATCAACAGTGTAGCACCAGGGATGCGGTTCCTCGCCGCCAGCATTCCGGCAGTAGTTTTCGCCCTCCAGGAGCTGATGGAAGACCAGAGGTGGCTGGAAGTGCTTGTGGGGGTACTGAGTGTCCCAGCGCTGGCAGGGAATGCCCGACTTGGACATGTTCATTGTGCCCATGTAGTAGCGTCCGTTGCCATTGCGGCAATCGTCTGTGCGAAAAAAGGGTCAGCAAAGCCTCCTCAAGGGTTAGAGGTAATGAAGACTCACAGCTCACTTCGGAATCCTTGAGTTCGGTGAGACCGATGTAGGAGCAGTTGGGACGCCGCATGGAAGCGTTGTAGTGCGGCAGGGAGGAGCAGTTGGGTAGCCGAAAGTGGCCGCGGCTCTTGATGAACATGTTCCGCTCCTTCTTCTCCTCGATGAGCACCCAGTCGTTGTAGCAGAATTGCAAATGCGTGGCCTGGCAATCCTCGAAGCAGAGAGGAGCCTTCACCGCTCGACCGCCCTCCATGTGGCAGTTGGGAAATGCATAGGCGCAGAGCATTTTCTGTGGCCGAAAAGAGATTAATAATGAAAGTTAGCACAGTTTTACAAATCTATAAAGGAGATGTATCTAATGAAACTCACCTCGGCTGCCTCGCGACACAGACCCGTAAGATCGGAGATAAGCTCGTCCCAGAGCGCCGTGGTCACCTGCTCGTTCTTCCATCCGCCGGTGGGATCCTCCAGACTGTACCACACCTGACCGGTGAGGAACTCCTTGCACACCTTGCCGCTGTACGGAGCGCAGTAGCCGTTCTCCTCCCGCTCCCGCTCGTGATGCCGCTGGTGGTGGCGCCGGGTGACGGGCTCCTCGATGGTGTTCAGTGAGTTCGCGTGCGTGGCGCTGGCAAAGAGAAACACGCACAGCGCCAGGACAGCTAAATTGGCCCCCCATTTCAGCCCCATTCCCCGGAGCACCCGCTCAACCACCCCCACCCCCAGCCACTGCCCGGCAGCCATGGCTGTGTTTTATGTATATGCCTTGTTTAGCGAACCGTTTCCAAGCTAAATCCTAAATCCGGGCACTCATAAACTAAGGCATTTTACCGGCTTACACCACAATATTCTGACTTCCCGAATTTTACAATAGTTTTAAAAAAGCAAATCGGAGTTAGTCGGCAGGATATTTGTTTATTTCCGCGCTCACAGCTCGACGACGCCTTTTCACCGAATACCACACAAAGCTAACGACGGGATGTTTCGCCACCCGTACATCTCCCTTAGGGGTGGTTTCCTTTCCTGTCACGAGAACAGGGTTGCTAAATGCGCGGCAAAGGCGCCGAGAGTCCTGTGCTCGGGCTCGTATTGGGAGCTGCACTGGCGAAATGTTTGTTTGTTTATTGATACTAATTTTTCTTCTGCTTCTCCTCTTCCTTCAGCTGTTTCTCCCTGAGCTTTTCCTCCTTCTTCAGCTGTTTCTCTCTCAACTTCCGCTCCTTCTCCCTCTGCTTCTTGATAGCGGGATCATCGCTGTCCTCATTGGGATCCTTTTCCTCCTTCTTCTCCTCTTCATCGGGAATTTGTTCAAGTCCCTACAGAAAAAGAAGCTTTACACCTGCGGCAGCATACAAATCTGTGAAGAACTACAGGAAAAACTCAAAGGCGACCATTTCAACTATCACTTCCGAACTGCACGTTTCGTTTATTCACTTTTGCACTTAAGCTTAGACGGAAAACTTTACTTAATTAAAATTAGTTTGTTTTCTCATCCGGTATGGCATCCAGACCCTGCAAGAAAATCGGTACGGCTCTTTATAGATGGAATAGGTTCATAAAGCTCTTCGGATGAGCGTGCAAGAATGGATGATGTTGGTAGAAAATCGAATAACATAATCGAATCGAATAATGCCTGATACCAATGTTAATGAACAGTATAAATGAAAATACAGTACTCAAATACAATAAATAATAGAGACGAAAACAAGTTAATAACACCAAAATCGATCTATTTAATACATGTACATGTACATAGAAAAACATAAACAACGAAACCAAAATGAGCGTGCATATTTATGGAGTGAGTGCTATGAGATAACCAAACTGCTGCCAGAAATAGGGCAAAAACGAGCGTGATAGTTGGCCGGCCGTACAAAAATCAGCTGTAGGCAGGCCAGACTATAGCATACCACTTACGTTCATCTTGTAGGGATTGTCGGTCAGTCGGAAATCGCGCTGGTACATAACTCGGCTAAAACGCTCGTCCATGTTGCGCCGGAAAGCCTGTGAAGCACACGAAAACTATTAGAAACTCCGTAGCCAGTGTCCAGTGTTCTGTAGAACTTGTTGCGAACAGCAGGCGGTTGAATAATGTTTAACAGATTCCGATTGGTGCACAAACAGCTGCGGTTATATAAGAATTTCGAGCTGCTTGGTCAGAAGACCACCGTGGAACTCACATTGCCGATCGTCAGCTTGTCCAGGCCGTACATAGCGTATATGGGCACCGAGAGGAGCGTGGTGATGATCACGGCACCAGGTAGGATTTCGAACCACATATTGTCGGGGAAATAGATTGTTATGATATTTTCTACAAGACGACACCCAGTGTGACCGTGTATGGACCGTTCCAAATTACAGATAGCCCCACAAAATATACCAGAAACTAGAATGCTGAACTAGAGGTGGGCCAGTAACGATAAGAAAGTGACGTTGACTGAGTTCTATGCTGCTACTACGATTTGAAAAACGTGAATGTTGATTTTAAAATGGTGTTAACTAATAGTTTAATTAATTTGTATTAGAAATAATTTCATTGAAATAATCGTTGGCCTTGTGCCTGAAATAAGTATGTCCATTTTATTGCTTTAATAAATACAAGTATTTATCATATTTTCAAACCTAGTACTAGGTTTATTTAGGTTTATTTATTTTTAAAACTAGAAGTTTCATAGAAACCAATTTTCAGTGTAAGGCTGTGTGACCGTTTTACGTTCGATTCAGATTGGTATATTTCCCGATACACTTGCGGTACATGCAGTTGCTCCAAATACAAGTAATTGTCATATTTTCAAACCTAGTTAACACAAACAGCTCTATTTATTTTTAAAACTTGAAGTTTCATAGAAACCAATTTTCAGTGTAAGGCTGTGTGACCGTTTTACGTTCGATTCAGATTGGTATTTTTCCCGATACACTTGCGGTACATGCAGTTGTCCCATTTTTTTGCACTGACATCTCGGTCTTACCAATCCAATTCTTCATTGAACAGCGACCAAGGAATTCGCAGAGAGTTCTGAGCGCAGCTACAGCAGCCAGAAGATTACCAACAACGAGCAGAGCGACAAATCAGGGGAGAGCAGGATGGCCACCAGCGGTATTGTCGAGTCATTTCCTACGGGCGCCCTGGTTCCCAAGGCGGAGACGGGAGTGTTAAACTTCCTGCAGAAGTACCCGGAGTACGATGGGCGCGACGTCACCATAGCCATCTTCGATTCCGGCGTTGATCCGCGGGCAACGGGACTGGAGGTGAGTTGGCACTTTTTCGTGCTGTTTATACCAGTGATTAAGTACTGGTACTAATGATTCAACTACTATTTACAATGTTCCTCTTTACCAATTTTATTATGTTTCATTCTTTCTACATTCTACTCTGCTCCTCTACGGCTTTTGCTCCTTCTTCCGCCTTCTCCTTCTGCCCGCTCCTGCTACTGCCCGACAGACGCTGTGCGATGGGAAGACCGTTAAAGTAATAGAGCGGTACGACTGCTCTGGATGCGGCGACGTGGACATGAAGAAGAAGGTGACGCCGGATGAGAACGGCAACCTGAAGGGCCTGTCCGGAAACTCGCTCAAACTGAGTTCGGAGCTGATGGCTCTGAACACAGATCCGGAGAAGGCGGTGCGGGTGGGCCTTAAGAGCTTCAGCGATTTGGTGCCCTCCAAGGTGCGGAGTAACATTGTAGCGCAGGCCAAGCTGAAGCACTGGGACAAGCCGCACAAGACGGCCACTGCCAACGCCAGTCGCAAGATTGTTGAATTTGAGTCACAAAATCCCAGTAAGCCCAGTGATTGATAACTAACTTGGCAAAATGACCTACAACCTTTTTTTGCAGGAGAATCCTCAAAACTGCCCTGGGACAAGAAGATATTGAAAGAGAATCTAGACTTTGAGCTAGAGATGTTAAATAGCTACGAGAAAGTGTACGGCGACATAAAGACCTCCTACGACTGCATCCTTTTTCCAACGGCCAACGGCTGGCTGACAATTGTCGACACCACGGAGCAGGGCGATCTGAACCAGGCCCTGCGAATTGGCGAGTACTCGCGAACGCATGAGACCCGCAACGTAGACGACTTTCTTTCTATATCGGTGAACGTCCACGACGAGGGCAATGTACTGGAGGTGGTCGGCATGAGCTCACCACACGGCACCCACGTATCGTCTATTGCCAGCGGTAACCATAGCTCCCGGGACGTGGATGGTGTTGCGCCGAATGCTAAGATCGTGTCAATGACCATCGGTGATGGTCGACTTGGGTCTATGGAGACCGGCACGGCACTAGTGAGGGCCATGACCAAGGTGATGGAACTATGTCGCGATGGCAGACGCATCGATGTGATTAACATGAGCTACGGCGAGCACGCCCATTGGTCAAATTCCGGGTAAGCAAGTGTGAAAGACCGCCGGCAACTAATCCCAAAGTTGGTGTGATGTCTTTTAGTGGGTCTGTGTCGGATGAAATGCGTCGCAGAAGAAAGAAGATGTGTGCGCCTAGGTAAATGCCATGCGAAATCGAAATACTCACACACTCCAATCCTCTTGTCTCCGACACGTTATAGCCGCCACACACCTAACTGATATACATCAAAAGACATTAAAAGAGACCTAATCTCTATCTCTAATCTCTTGCAGCCGCATTGGGGAGCTCATGAACGAGGTTGTCAACAAGTATGGCGTGGTGTGGGTGGCTTCGGCCGGCAACCATGGTCCGGCTCTGTGCACTGTGGGAACCCCGCCGGACATTAGCCAGCCCAGTTTGATCGGCGTAGGCGCCTACGTATCGCCCCAAATGATGGAGGCCGAGTACGCGATGCGAGAGAAGCTGCCCGGAAACGTGTACACCTGGACATCGCGAGATCCCTGCATCGATGGAGGACAGGGCGTGACCGTGTGCGCTCCGGGCGGAGCCATTGCGTCCGTGCCTCAGTTTACTATGAGCAAGTCCCAGCTGATGAACGGGACCAGCATGTCTGCACCTCATGTGGCCGGCGCTATTGCCCTGCTCATCTCCGGTCTGAAGCAACAGAACATCGAGTATTCGCCGTACAGTATTAAGCGGGCGATCAGCGTCACTGCCACCAAGCTGGGCTATGTGGATCCATTTGCTCAGGGCCATGGCTTGCTCAATGTCGAGAAGGCATTCGAGCATCTGATTGAGCACCGCCAGTCCAAGGATAACATGCTCAGGTGAGTGCTGTAATCCGCCAATCAAACGTCTTGCTAAAACCGGTGCAATTAATTGACGTTTATAAGCAGCCAAAGTCAAATTAACAATTAGATACATGCGTACTTATACCGGTTATTATTTCGGGGCTAATTTTCTTAATCGAATAAGTCCAAATATGTAGAGGCAGAAGAGGCTTATATGACAAATTATAAGCGCACTTTCTGGTTTTATATATTAGTGATTATCATTATATTAGCAATTTTGTGGAATTAAATGTAAAATCACAATTGTCCATCCAAATTATGAATTCTCTTGGTTTTAATCCTTTAGCTTCTCCGTACGCGTGGGCAACAACCAAGCAAAGGGCATTCACTTGCGTCAGGGCGTGCAGCGCAAGTTCGTCGATTACAACGTGTATATTGAGCCCATCTTCTTCAATGATAAGGAGGCAGGTGAGTATAGACTTTGGGTCACCCCGTTCTAGCTCTTACGATTCTTTGGGACTCTTTCCAGATCCAAAGGACAAGTTCAACTTTAATGTACGCCTAAATCTTATTGCCTCGCAGCCGTGGGTACAGTGTGGAGCTTTCTTGGATCTTAGCTATGGCACCCGCTCCATTGCCGTGCGCATCGATCCCACTGGACTCCAGCCAGGTGTTCACAGCGCTGTGTAAGAAGCTTCGCAACCAATAACCTTTTCCTATCTAATCTGATTTATCAAACAAAATTTACCCAGGATTCGGGCTTATGACACTGACTGCGTGCAGAAGGGCTCTCTCTTTGAGATTCCTGTCACGGTGGTGCAGCCCCATGTGCTGGAGTCGGACTACAACACGCCCGTTTTTGAACCAGCCTCTACCAAGGGAGACAATAGCGTAGAGTTTCAGCCGAACACCATTCAAAGGGACTTTATCCTGGTGCCAGAACATGCTACTTGGGCAGAGCTGCGTATGCGTATCACCGATCCCAATCGTGGCAAGGACATTGGAAAGTTCTTTGTACATACGAACCAACTGCTTCCCAAACAATCCTGCCGTAAGCTTGAGACTATGAAGATCGCTGTTGTCGGCTCGGAAAACGAACATACGATGGCGTTCAAAGTTAAGGTTGGTAAATCTATTTAAACCTTTCTATGTAGTCATACTAATTAAAACCCACATTTCCATGGTAGCCTGGCAAGATTCTGGAGCTATGCATTGCCAAGTACTGGTCAAACTATGGCCAGAGTCATCTGAAGTACAGCTTGCGTTTCCGTGGCGTAGAAGCGCACAATCACAATGCCTGTGAGTGCTTCGTAAAATGGTAAAGACTCTGTTGAACTAAAAGAAACACTTATTTTTTAGATGTCATGCATGCGGGCAGAGGAATTCATAAGCTTGAGATCGAGGCCCTAGTTTCGGAGGAAGTGAAACCCCTGCTACAGCTAAAAAATGCCGAAGTGGTGCTAAAACCGACCGAGGCCAAGATCTCGCCGCTAAGCGCCACTAGAGACGTTATCCCAGAAGGACGTCAGGTGTACCAGAACCTACTGGTCTTTAACTTGAACGTGGCCAAGCCCGCAGATGTGTCGCTATATGCACCGATCTTCAACGACTTGTTGTATGAAGCGGAGTTTGAGTCCCAGATGTGGATGCTTTACGATGCAAACAAAGCCCTAGTGGCCACCGGCGATGCCCACTCGCACACTTCCTTCACAAAGCTCGATAAGGGCGAATACACGATTAGACTGCAGGTGCGTCACGAGAAGCGCGAACTGCTGGAGAAAATCTCGGAGGCAAACCTGGTGGCTGCATTCAAGCTGACCAACCAGCTCACCCTCGATTTCTATGAGAACTACAATCAGTGCATCGTGGGTGGTAGTAAGTACACCTCGTCCCCGCTGAGGGGGTCCACTCGGGTGCTGTATATCGCTCCTGTTACCCAAGAGCGACTGACCAAGGCCAATCTGCCCGCTCAATGCGCCTGGCTGAGCGGCAGTATTGTATTCCCGCAAGATGAGGCCGGACGACGGGTGGCTCAGCATCCCTTCACTTACATCCTCAATCCCGCCGAGAAGAAGGCACACACAAATGGCTCAAGTAACGGTTCCAGTGCTGCAGGGTCTACAGCTGCAGCAGCTGCTGCCCCCACTGCAAATGGCGCAAAGCCGAAGACTTCGGCGACTCCACAGGCGGCCACCGCGGTAACCAATCCTGCGGCCGGCGATGGAATCACAGTTCAGAATGATCCCCCTGTGGACAGCAGTGTCAGTCCCACCTCACCCAAAAAGGGCATGACCAGTGCTGACGACTATGCTGAAAGTTTGCGCGACTTCCAATGCTCGCACATTGTCAAGTGTGGTAGGATTATAAGAAAAAACGGACTGCTTTCTGATTGATGTCACAAATTATCTTCTTTCAGAGCTGGAAATGGCAGAAAAAATTTATAATGACGTGGTCGCTGCACATCCCAAGCATTTGCAGGCAAACCTGCTGCTCATCCAGAATATCGAGTCCACTCAGTTGAAGTCGCAATTGCCGCTGACCTTTGTCAATGCCCAAAAGACATCCCCACCAGAGGCAGGCGAGAGCTCCGACAAGCAAAAGGAGGATCAAAAGAAACTACGAAGCGCCCTGGAGCGAGTTGTTACGCTAGCCGACAAGGTGATCCAGGAGAGCGATGCCGAGGCACTGCTCTCCTACTATGGTCTGAAGAACGATACTCGTGCCGATGCAGCCAAGATAAAGACGTATGTTGTGTTAATGGGTTAGGCATTCCAATCAGGAAATAATTCTTTTCTTCTTTAGCAAAATGGACAAACAGAAGAACAATCTCATTGAGGCGCTTAGCAAGAAGGGCGTTTCTCTGGCTAAGCTGGCCGTTTTAGACGACACCATCAAGGATCGCCTGGCTGAGATCAATGATCTGTACAGTGAGATTATCAAGTTTGTGGACGCAAACGACTCCAAGGCCATCCAGTTCGCCCTGTGGCACGCGTATGCCCATGGTCACTACGGTCGCATGTACAAGTACGTGGTGAAGCTGATCGAGGAGAAGCGATCCCGCGATTACTTCGAGGAGCTGGCCGCCATCAACGGCGCCCTGGGTCACGAGCACATCCGTACTGTCATCAACCGTATGATGGTCACTGCATTTCCCAGCAGCTTCCGTTTGTTCTGAGCACGTTTCGAGAGAAGACGCAACAAATATTAACGCTTCGATGCGATCATTGTTTTTTGTAACTAATGTAATCCATATGTATATGAATAAATGCTATTAACTGAAGTTAGAAACTGTGAGTCATTTCATCTGAACTAAATTAGTTAATTTAATTTATGTATTACTTATAGATTATCCTGAAGAATATAATATTTCAATTGAGATGTAATGGAAATTTGAAATCCCGCCAAACCGTTACACCGTCGAATGCAGCATTTTCCAGCACTGCCTCGTGGTAATTGAGCCGACTCCGCGCGACGGTCTTACTTATTGCAGCAAAAAAACAAAAAACAATGCAGACGCACACGCGAGTGTAAAATGGGTAAGTTTGACAGAAAAGGCGCTATTAAAACCTGAAAAATTGTCCAATGGTGCGGTTAATAATATGAACTCGCTGGTGACAGGTGAGAAGTGCAAGAAAAACGACTTTCAACTGTTGTTTCCTGCTACGTAGTTGAGATGAGGCTTCCGCCTGCGTGTGCAAGTGTGTGTGTGCGTGTATGTATTGGCCGATCGATTTTATTTTGCATATTCAAGGACAAGCGAAGTCCTGCGGGAAAGTGCGGCCGGGAATCGAAGAAACGAGAATCGGGGCGGCGCCGGAAACTGGAGCGAGCTCCTGGTCCCAAGCTGAATGACTCAGTAATCGCCCATGAAATCCCCGGGACGATATCAGCTCCGCAATCTGTGTACATGCATTTGTTGCTTAAGTTCCACCCCGCGCATCCAGTCCCAGTCCCAGTTCCAATCTCACTCCAACCTACCCCTTGCCCACCCACTGTGTCAACTCCGGAGAGGACAAACAATGGCCCCTTGCAGCCGGATGACAAATGCGGGTGCAGCGACATCAAGAAAGAACCTTCGACTCTGGCGACGCGACTATCAGATACTCTCCTTTTTTAAGTTTGCCTATAAAGTGCATTATGTGTCACTAAAATGGGTTATAATTCAAACCATGGGTGTAATTACATAGCAGATTAAATCGACCCATTGTGACTTACGGAAGCTTAACTTAAATTCACCCAATAAGATTACTCAATATGAACGTTAATTTCTGGTTAGGTTTCATTTTAAATTGCGCATCTAGTTAGATATTTCGACCCAACATCACGAAAGTCTGTATCTTCAATCATGAAACTTCCGAAAAGCTCACCTTCAAGAGGAGGAATAAGGTGAGGGCTGTATACATTTGAATGAATGTGAACGAGTGTAGGGTATAAAATAAGGCAATCGGAATTCTGTGTCAATGTGCTCACGTACTCCTGCGGGTGCGGGGGCGGTGGCGGAACTTTTGGGTATTCAGGAGATGTGTGTGTTTTATTTTATAATATTCAAAAAACCATCTGCGTTGGCGGATCGATCGTTAAAGAAGTTATTTATTGCCTAGAGTGTTCCCCCTTTTCGCTCTGCGCTTCAAAGATAAGGGCCCCCAAGATTTAGTCTTGTGCGGTCGCTTATATAGTATCTATATAATGTATACCAACGATCTTAATGTGTTTATTTTTGTACATTCTCCGGTTCCAGAGTATCCACAAATTGATTTATACGAATTCCTCACTGAGTCCGAACTACAGCAGTACTACAATGCCGTCAAGTGAGTGACCCAAAAAGCGGAAGCACTTCCCCCCTCGTTTCAACCGAAGTAACTCATTACACTTTTTACTCCCCGCAGGAACGAATTGAAAATAACGAATGCGGCCCAATTTAAGTATGCAGCGGACGAGGATTTGCGTTTTATCGGGCTCTCGCGCCCGGAAATCCGGAGGCTGCGTAAGTTCTACGAGAAGCATTTTCCCCACAGCTACCTCAGCAAGATCAAGCGTCTGCTGCAGGCGCCCGGCACTATGGTTAAGCGGGAAGAGGCGCCTGGCGGCGGAAGCCAAGTGGCGCTGGATGGCAGTAGTGCCTCTGCATGCTCCTCTCTGGCCGCTAAGAACGGAGCCAGTTCTCCGAGCAAGGTGCCCAACAACAAGCACATAATACCGGCGGACTCCATTAGTGTAAACAAGCAGCTGGGAACCGGAGAATTTGGGATCGTCCAACAGGGAGTCTGGTCCAATGGCAGCGAAAGGGTCAGTCCAGATCAGTTTTTACCATCTTCAAAATTGTTATCCTCCATCTTTGACAGATCCAAGTGGCTATTAAATGCCTGTGTCGAGAGCGCATGCAGTCTAATCCCATGGAGTTCCTTAAAGAGGCGGCCATCATGCATTCCATCGAACACGAGAATATCGTGCGTCTATACGGCGTAGTCCTGGCCACTGACTCGCTCATGCTGGTCACTGAGCTGGCCCATCTCAGATCGCTGTTAGAATGTCTCAAGGATTCGGGACTGCGAGTCAGTTTCCTTACAATTCCCACGCTCTGTGAGTTCGCCCTACAGATCTGCAATGGAATGCGCTACTTGGAACAGAAGCGCCTCATCCACAGAGACCTTGCGGCGCGAAATATTTTAGTCTTCAGCAAGGACAAGGTCAAGATCTCCGACTTTGGCCTGTCGCGGGCACTGGGCGTGGGCAAGGACTACTACAAGACCAACTTCAACGTGAATTTAAAGCTGCCGATCGCATGGTGTGCGCCCGAGTGCATCAACTATCTGCGCTTTACCAACGCCTCAGATGTGTGGGCCTTTGGAGTGTGCCTATGGGAAATGTTCTCCTACGGCTTTCAGCCCTGGGCGGCTCTTACCGGCTTGCAGATCCTAGAGGCCATTGACGCACCCAACTACCAGCGTCTTGAGCAGCCCGACTGCTGTCCCAGCGAGTATTACACATTGATGATGAAGTGCTGGCAGGATGACGCTGCCAAGCGACCGCGCTTTGGTGAAATCTATGACCAACTGCCCGATATGAAGCCAGAGCAGCTTAAAGCTGTAGTTAATTGCACGGAACCGAAAAAGGACCATCTACTTTATCGCCAGGGCGATATTATTAGCGTTCTAGACCGCAACACGGGCACACCCTTCTGGAAAGGAGTGCTTAGCACTGGCAAGACGGGCTACTTCAACCCCTCTAACACTGTGGCCTTTCTCGAAGGTCTGCCCAGCTCCACGCGTGATTCATTCAGCCGGGTGAGTGACCACAGAATCAGCAAGCGCAAGCTGCGCACCGAGATGATTTCGAAGCCACAGAACGACTTCAAGCACACCGGCCACGTAGGCATTGACGGAGCAACATTTGGCGACATCGCCTTCCTGGGAAGTTCGCAGAATGTGAGTCCTATAATCCAGTCGATTTTCTTCTGTTTACTTAGATGTAATGTTCATTGACTGTTTCAGTACAATCACGTGCCCAAGCAGATAGTGACGCCCTACAAACCGTCAGAGGACATTGAACAAACACCCCTCCTACTGCCGCCAACGCCCACGAGTCCCGACTCTCTTCAGACTGCCAGTGGGTATTTCCCAGAGGGTGCCAGCAGCGGAGGCGCCATGGGCACCTCTATGAACCCCACATTCATTCCATCTGCCGAGCACACGCCCAAGCTGATAGCCACCAACGGACAGAGCTCATTCGACTTTGCCAGCGGGTCTACAAATCCGTTTTTTCCTAACAGGGGAGACGATGAGCTGGAGTTTGGTTTGCATAACAATAACTATGGTGCGGATGGCAAGAGTGTCCATTCGGAAGCGGGTTGGCGCCCCACCTCTCGAAGTATTGCAGATGATCCCCATGAATACCACGAGATATCAGATGATGAGATAGCGGCTGACAAGCTGGACTTTGGCCCTTCGCTGCTGGATGAGATTAACTCGATGTTCGGATCGATTAGCGCAGCTTCAGGCAGTCACCCCAAGTCACCCGGATTTGATCATGTGAACAGCAAAAATGAGATTACGGAAATGTCTGCCAAGTTGTGCCAAAAAAGTGGCGACACCAATGGCAATAAGCATGGCCATGGACTGCTGCCCACGCTCTCGAAAAAGAAATCGTCGGGAACTGTGAAACCTATTTCTGTGAAGGATGAGAAGATTCTTAACCATGCCATCGAGATAGCCAACGAGATTAGTGCTAGGTGAGCTGACGCCTTGCATATCTCTTAAATAAATGCTAATCAAACAGTTTTTTGTTGTAGGTCGATGATTGATCTTGTCTCTGATCAGACACCTGTCATCCACAGTCCTAAGCGCAAATTTAGTTTCCGGTTTCCGCATTTGAGTAATAATGGAAGCGGCGACAAGGCTGGCGGATTGGGAGCCAGCGGTTCCGGCCACACTCCCACCCATGGCAATGCATCGCCCTTTTCCAAGAAAAAGAATTTCACCGAGGAACTGCAGAGCATTCCGGATATACAGGTAAGGCCCCATAAGGAATCAAATCCGTTTAGTTACCCAGTACTGCTATGCCACCAATCTCCGGTTCTGAAATAGATTCTAATCCTTGAGTTTTGTCTACACTTTGCTCTTTCTCCTTCATCTACATCGTTGCCCTTTCATTTCCCCTTTTGCGTTTGCGTTTGGCATTTTGTTTTGGTTGTTTTCTCGTTTTGCTCCTCCATTGATCCGAGCAGCGTTTCCGCTCGCTGAGCGAAATTAAGAACAGCACCGATCTACGTGTACCCATCTTTGACAAGGAGAGCTCCGATTTCCTATTTCAAAAGTCGCGCGAGATTCTTAGCAGGCCATTGAATCTAGAGCGAGAGTGTGCGGATGAACAGCCGCCAAAGAGTATTGACGACAACATCATGGACATTGAAAACACACTGAAAGCGCTCAACCTGGACTTTATGCACACCTACACAGAGTTGGATAAAAGCGACTCCAACGACACCATCCTCAACGACCAGCTGCCCCACATGGCCAGTCTGGACGATGGGATCAGCAGTGCCACCGGCAGTCTGAAATCAGCGGTGTACAGCTACAGCAACGGTGTACAGACCATGTTCGATTTTAATGCGGCCACCAGTCACCTGGACAAGCACCTCCAGTACATGCATAATCAGGCCCAACTGAGCGCCGCTGCACCCGTCGATCCCAAGCCTATGGATGACAAGCGGTCGAGTACTCCAGACACGGGATTCGCCTCGCGCGACACCAACATCTCTCTGTCGCGTCGTAGTAGCCAAAAGTCCAGCTACAGTCCCCAGGAAAGTTTTCATTTTCCCCTTAAGGGCGAGACCCTCTTCAGCGCACCGCCAGTGGTTATGTCTGGAGGATATGCCAGCCTCAAGGATGAGCTCGGTTACGAGAGATTTGGAAACGGAGCCACCAAGCAGATGCTGGCCAGCGCCTCGCCCATCAAGTCTGGAGCCGGTTTGAATGCTAGCAGTGGCTCTGTTTACATGGGGTCCAAGGGCTACCGCCAGCGTTCGACATCATTCAATGAGAGCTTCCATCCCATTTCGCCGGTCCTCTCTGAACCGCCCCAGCGAGACAGGGGCGTGGTCCAGCGACAAGTGAGGCTGGAGCAGCAACCGCCTTTGCCACGTCGTTCCGCCTCGTATAAGCCACGTTCCATCAGAGCCCGCACTCTAAGGCGGTTGAGCTACAATCCTATGACCCTGGATTCGAGCTCATCCAGCGGCGAGGAGCCCGTCAAGCCAAGTCTGGCCCGCTCCGAGTGCGACATTCGCGCCAGAGTGGCGGCCAGCTCGAACTCGTCGTTGGGGAGACGCCGCCGGGCAGGAATGAATCGCCAGGTGCAGTCCGCATGCCACGACGAGCGTGAGGTCATCATCTCTCCTCGACAAATGTACGGATCCAATTCGAGCATCAAATCGGCGCCGCACTATAATATTGGAGGGCAAAGACGCAGCTTTCACAGAGGAGGACCCGGCGTGATGGGTGGTGGCTATGAGCAGTTTCAATACGACGAGCGCATTTACGATTTCGGAGGTCGTGGTCCGGGCAACAACTACAATATGGCTCATGGGAATTATCTGAGCTCTAGTCAAAAGCCCAGCTATCTTTTAAATGGAACCGAATTGCCCGGATCCGGGTCGGGCTCTTCTTCGGCTGCTTCGTCAGCAGTGCAGGCCACCTACAGGACAGGAGCCGGAGCATCTATACAGCGACCAATGAGCGGAGGAGCTGCTCTGTACGAGTTCGATATTAGTCGTCTTACGGGAAAGAGTCCCACATCCACCAACTTCGTGGGAAGTTCGCCCGAAGAACTAAAACAGCGCCAGCTTTCTGTGGGCTCCCTTCAGGCGCCAACTAACAAGGTAGCGAAGCCCCAACGACCCACGGAATTCCACTGGCCGGAGAAGATACATGCATCGGCGGTAAAGCAGCACGAGATGCACTGGCGACAAGTGCAACAGCAGCAGTCGCTGCCCACAGCATCGATTATCACAGCAGCGGTTGGTGGACAAGTTGCAGCCCGAAGATCCAGTGATAGCTCCTCCTCGTCAAGCACCGAGAGCGGGGATGAGTTCCAGTTCCGGCGCGAGTTCGTGGCGCCACGAATTCCGCCCAGTCCGGCTCCATAACTAAGGAAAATGCTGAAATACGTTCTCAATTTACTGTTTGGCAATGTGATGTCCGATTAGAGGCGATGGGAAGAGGATGTGGGGAGATGCGAATGGAATCCGGAGAGTCGTGGTCACGAATGGATGCTCCGCAAGGAGCTTGGCGGTGTTGTGTTTGTGCTACTGTCTGTGTGTGAGGAATAGAGCGTTGAGTGTTGGCGTCGAAGAGTAAATTGTAGAAGTATTTACAGCGAATAGATTATATATTTTTTGGATTTGAATTTTTTGAAGCGAGATGAGAGTGTGCCTTATAGGAAAACACCGAAGACCTCTCAGAACAGATAATAATGATGTGCAGATCACCTGCATACCTTTCAAACTTCCATTACATCATCTATCACATGGTTCATCATCACTAACAGCTAGACTCTATTGTATCAATAAAATCGGATTTCTTTTCCAGTTTGATAAAGTATGTTGAAATATAGTGGTCTGTAATTAGTTTTAGACCTCTGAACCTGATTGCAAACACGCTTTTTATATTTCTTCGAATTCTATCCAATTTGAAAAGGATAACACCGCGAAAGTTTTCTCCGCATTTCTCAAACAGGAAAATATTAATAGCCTAACGTCAATATACCGAACTTTTCTTCAACTTTTCACTACAAACTAGCATATATAACAAAGTTAATGGCTTCCAAACGGAATAGAATGTTCAAGAATTTTGTAAAATGAAACCCAACAAGAGCTTGGTTGTCGAAAACAGTATTGCAAGGCACACGACAAACACAAAACACCTACACTTTTTGAGGGGAATCCAACTAGACAGGGTATTACCTATTGCCGGTGAGAGCTGAATCCTTAGAGCCCACGGTAGTTATAAGTCACACACAGACACAGAAGACAACTAGACAGACAGTCACCCACACAAAACTGTTGACAATCCTCAGAACTTGTCCACATCCCAAGACATTCGTCGGAGCAAGAATCCCGTACGGATTATGTGCCATATCCTGACGCTTGCATTTTTTATGAAACCAAAGCAAAAACAAAACAAAAACCAAAACCAAAACCAAAAAAGTTAGACGATACCGAAACCAAGAGAAGCATTTACGCTCACTTTAACTAGAGTGTCGAACCCTAAGTATCTTTAAGATTGGAGATTGAAGAGTCCAGTATTGGCATACTAACCAAAATGAAACCGAAAGCAAAACTTTAAATTGAACTTAAATTGAATTGCCGACGGCTGCAAAGTGTCGAACGTTTTTGATAACCTCACTAAGAATATATTATATGAATTAAACTTACTAAAAGATTTTCGCATTCTATGCATTTATGGATAACATTACATGAGAATATTATATACAGATTATATATACACCTACCTAAATCTAAATCAACCTAATTATATGTATACAAATATTTAGTACGAAGGCCGTAATGTAAGCATTACGAAACATGATATTCTAAACTATGCGTTTGAAGCGTTTCAACCCAGAGAACATTAAATTAAAATTAAAACCAAAATTTACTCGAGTATTATACAAGAAACCCCAAAAGTAAACTAAACTACACTTAACTAAGCGACAACTATTTAAAAAACAAAACCGTTTGAATTCTAAGAACCAAACAAGTTAATTGGTAATCAAAAAAGAAAATGTTGTGCATATTTAAAGGGATTCAATAAAAAAAACTAATTCTGAATTTCAATTCTGGCGTTGGGTCTTACGATCGTTTAGTATTGATATTGATTTCCCCTAAGCTTTAGTTATTATTGTTTTGTATCCCTGCATTATCATTTTGTACAATTTCATTTCCATTCACTTTATTCCCAACCCGACCAAACAGTCGCTGATCGGCAAGGAGGGACTGGAGGCCTACAACAGCCTGATCGAGCGCAAGGCCCTGCTGGACATCGGTCCCAGTCCGGCGGCCACCTTGCTCCGCCACCTGGACACCGACGAATTCGATCTGCAAAGCCTACACCAGTCGCAGCGCCCGATGACATTGCCCACTCGAGGTGCCACCCAGCGGGTGCGCAAGGCGGAGCTGGCCGCCGGGCTGAGTCGCCACAATGACGAGAACTCGAATTCGCTGGAGGCTTGCGAGAGTCCCAGCTACATGACCCACGGCAGCTACAAGTTTCCCGAGGCACAGCCGAAGGAACAGCTTCCGGAGCCGAATCCGGAGTCGCCGAACCCTATTCCTCTGCCGCCGCGCGAGGGCAAAAAGCAGGTGAAGACCAGCACCAAGCGCCATGTGCGCAAGTATCCGTTGATAATCCCGGCCAATGGTTTGCAACGCACCCTCAGCAAGCTGACGGACTTTGGCGACGAGGCTGCGAAATCAACGGAGCTCTCCACCTCTTCCCAACCACAGCCAGGACGAGCCATCGAAGTAGTGGCCGCTGTCCGGCCTAGTGGCATGCGACGTCCGTCGCGGCCTTCGGAGCGGGAATACGAGAACATGCCGACAGTGGAAAAGGAATCAGCACACACCTACCAGAACTTGGATAAGCTGGCTCCCGCTGATGCTGCCGGCTTAACGGATACAGCTTCGCTGCAGTTCGAGTCCATCCTGGAAGCTGACACCAGTAAGGAGGGCATTCTGCAGTCACCGGATGTAACCGACGGATTCTACAACTTCTCCATTCAGAAGGAGCACTACAACAAGGGCAAAGATGTCGAATTTGAGGCCACTCAAATATCCGGCCTGTATGTGAACGATGACGAACTTCGCAACCTGGACATCGAGAGCAGTCGGCGGACAGCCACGCCAGGCAGCACTTGCAGCGCTTTGGAATCAGAGGGCAGCCAACCAGATGCGTTGCCGCCAACAGAGTCTGCATCGGAAGTCAGTCGCTTCTCAAGTGCGGACAGTGAGTTGGCTGGAAATGCCCTATTCAAAAAGGTGCGAGCCTCCGTGAACTTGGCCATGAACAGGAAGTCAGTAGCCGAAACCAGCTTAAGCAACAGCCAACCAGGAGGAGCTTCTGCCAAGCCGCAAACTGAAGCAGAATACTTTGCAGCCACCGCCGCTCGACTGGCGGATTCCAATTCGGTGAGCTGTGAGGACTTGCTAGAGTTCTCTGACAAGAAGCCCAAGGGTTGCGAACGAGGCGTGGACTCGGATGAAGTGCGCATAATGGTGAAAGTGCTTGGGAAGGATGTGAGTTCACTGTACATTAGGAAAAAAGTATCATATAATCTAGTGTTTATTTCACAGAGCACGCCCAATCGTTGCTTGGGTGCCCTGGAGTTCATCAACTGGGACGTGCACAAGTCTATCAAGCTCATCAAGTTGCAGAACCTGGTTAGCGAAGCCAATCTCAGCCTGGAAGCCTCCTTCGAGGCGTTGCAGCAGCACGAATGGGATCTGCACACAACGGCCCACAAACTAAATGGCCTTAAACTTTAAATACTCCTTTGAGGCCCCCACTTCTGGATCGTCTGGTTTCGGTCTGGTTTCAACGGCCGCCGTTGCCTTAACCTCATAACTATCGTTTCTAATTTGTAGGCTAAGCTGGTATAGATCTAAGTAATTTGGAACTAACGTAATCACTGCTCGCCATTGGCTGCCTTCATTCGGATCCATAGAATCTCAGCATGTACTTATTCACGCATGCTTGGTCTGCATGCCAGTAACCGGCATCAAAATACAAATTTATGCACTTGCGTACATATATAGACATTTTCAATAAATTATAATCATTTTATATGCGGCCTTTAGTTAATTTAAACTGCCGACCTTTTGTTTCTGTGAAATTATTTAACGATTTATTTAAACTTTATACTACTACATAATTTACAAATATTTTACACAAACAAACGGGCACGCCACTTAACGCTAACGAACGTACAGAGAACACACAACGTGAAACTATCAGGATAAGTCTGGGCGGACGCTATTTCCGCCTGCCGCGCTTGCCGTCCGTGCTCATGGACAGGGCAACGGCCCGGGTCACGCGCTTCGCCGTGGACACTTGCAGTTGACCGTCACTGAGAGTCATCTCGAGGGACACCCGCTTACGGGTCATGACACTTGCACTTAAGCGCTGTGCACGCGCCTCGTTTCGCGTGGTCATTTTTGGGGTGCTGGTGCTGGGGCGGGATCGTATTGTAGATATCGTCTTCCTGAGTGGCTTTTTGGGTTTCGCAGGTTCTGTTTCCAAGTCCGGTTGAACAGCAGGCGCAGGAGGTACTTGATTCTCCTTGACCGATGATGTGCTGTCTGTGGGACTATTTGTGTTCTTGGCCACCTGCTGTTGCCGCGAACTCCTGTTGTCCAGGCGTTGCTGCTTCCGCAGCGGCGAGGTGCGGGGCGGAGAGAGAGCCGTTGAATCACTGGACCGTAGTGATCGGGAGTTTGGATCTGACGGAGATCGCCTCAGCACTCTTTTGCGTCCGTTTCTTAAAGGCGTTTCCAGATGCAACACTTTTCGCTAATGATAATTAAAAAACAAATGTAAAAATCAAATGAATACAGCCCCTTTTGCGAATTAAGATATTGTGCTTTTTATAGTAAATCTTTCCAGTTGCAAGGCTAAGCAAGCGGTGCATCATTAATTTTAAAGTTCTTCAAGGAAACTACAATTTGTGTTCAGTTTTAAAAACATTTGTTGATTGTTAATACCGATTGCAACTTTTATCTTAAACTAAACAGCGAGTAGGCGATGCGTGTGTCCTTTGGGAGTGGTTAGAGCTGCAAGCGCAAGCGCCTCATACTCACTTTGCTAACTGAGATGGGTGTGGTCTGCGATATGGAAGTACCGGCGGCCTTTTTGTTGCGCAGTGAGCGGATGCGTAGGTGGCTAGCTTCGAGTCGTGTTTTTGGACTGGGTGAAGCGGCTGTGGGCGATGCTTCGATTACCTCAGAATCGTCCGACTTAAAGAGAAATTATGTGTTTAAGACTGTAATTCTCTGAAGGAGAAACTTGCTCTTACCTGGTTTGCTGCAGTTGGACTTTCGCTTATCTCCTCGTCGGATGATTCCTCCTCAGTGGAGGGCCGCTTTTCCGGTGTCTTGGACGACCTGGCAAATGCCATTTCAAGGCGACGCCTCATTTTCGGGTGGCGTAAATTTCGCTTGGATGTCTCTAGCGCCTCAGATTCAGTGCTTTCCTCTAGGTAGGGCGACTGCGGTCCTAATAAACTCTCGGCATCTGAATGGCTAATGGCCATTGAGCGACGCAGGTGACGAATTCCCACAGTGTTATCCTTCCCAAAGGTGGTTACAATGGGCTCGGGGATAGGCGCTGCTGGTTCTGCTGCCTTTGGAGTTTTATTAGGGCTTACTGCGGTTATGGCAGCCGATTGCGTCAGATCGTTCGGAGATTCTGTGGGAGCAGGAGATTTCGACTGTGCTGGCACTGCAGTTTCCGATTCTGCGGTGGTCACAGTAGCAGTTTCATGCTCTTCATCACTTTCGCCTTCGCCGGGATTTCGACGAGGTGGAGGATTGAAACTGCCGTTTACCACAAGCTTAAAGTTTTCTATGCTCTTGATCATGCGCGGATCTAAATCGCTCTGAAAGTGAACAGGAGTCAAGTAAGCAACGGATATTGAGGGGTCCCAAAAAAGTACTTACTGCTATCAGATTATCAGCCAGCGCTAGTATTTCAGCTTTTATCTCTGGACCGTTGAATACGTTTATTGTTAGAGACGTTAGCTCCTTGGCCAGTAGACGGCACATATCTTTGCGCTCCGTAAAGTAGTTCTGAATATATTGCAGAAAACTTATCGCTATTTTGTTGTGGATATTCGTTTGTGGCGTGCTGATCGCCTGCATTGTCATTTCGAGGAAGAACTTGGTCAAGTTTTCGGGTTGGACGCCGTGAAGCGGCGAGTCAAAGCTGCAGTTCATGATGGTCCAAACGGTGGGTAGGAAACACGGCTGTAGGAGGCTTTGCTTGTTTAGCCGCCTAATCTCTTCGAAGAACATGCCCAGCACCTGGCTGATAATGGGCTCGGTGTTTGGGTTAAAGTACCGCTTCAACAGTTGCTCCAGAACATCCGTGCGATCGTCTACGTGGCCTCGGAGCACTAACCGACAGAGACCGCGAACGATTGACAAGCCCGCACCTTTGTTCTGTAGACGCTCCACATAGTGCCCCAATACCACGAGAATGTCACTATTCTGCTCGTTGTTCTGCGTCTGGCTGCCATCGTCGTCATCGTATAGCTCCTGCATTGTGTACAGTTGTCGCCGCTTATTCTTTGACAGTGAACATATGGTCTGGTTAAGATCGCTGAAGTAATCCACTCCATAGCGATCAAGTAGCTCCAAAATGCAGTTGGCCGCCGTCTCGCACAGACGCACGATGTTGTTGTTGCAGAACTGGTCCACCACCACCTCGAACACGTCCTTGCTGTAGGCCTCGTAGAACATGCTAAAAGTGGTGCCGCATTTGATGGCCCACTCAAAGATGTCTACCTCGGCGCACGGTAGGTAACGGCAAATGAAATCCTTGTACAGCTGGCAAAGACTTGGCGTCAGCTTGTGAACGTGAGGCGATGCGGTCATGTAGTAACAGGTGTAGAGACCCTTCAGCACACGCTCTTGCTTGGAGAGCTTCGGGCGAGTGGGCATTTCAATCACGCCGTTCTTCTCCAGCAGCGGGCGAATTAACTCCGTATACTCTTCGGTGACAGCAATTTTTTCATCGTTTACGGATTGAGCCCGTATGTACTCCCTCTGGCGCACGTAATTGCCCTCTTGTTCCTCCATCTCAAGAATTCTAACTTTCAGGGAAGAGATCTTCATCTTTAGCGGAGTGTCCAAGTCGTCCAGCAACTTATTGATCAAACTTCGATCGTGAATCAGATCGTTCTGCTTGGTGTTCAGCTCGCACAGCGCGTATATGATCTCGATAAAGAACTGCATTCGGTCGTTCATGTCGGTGATCAGTTGCTCCATGCAGCGCACCAGCACGCGCACGATCTTGTGGTCTAAAAGGCAGTCTTTTAGCAGGTTGGAGATCAGCAGTCGCATATTGCCGCGCCCGATCTCGTCGCCTAGATCGTAGGACTCTAATATCTCCACCAGCGAGAGAAGCATGTTCTGGAACTCAACCTGGGCAAACTTGTCCATATCAGGCTTTTGAAACTGACAGAATCTACGAAAAGGAAAGGAATTTAATACCAATTGCCAGTGAGGACTAGATTTTGCGACTTACTTCTCCATATAGGTGCAAAAGACACTGAGTTCCGGCAACACCGATTCCATTTCGGGCGCTTCCTTCTCCAGATACTCGCTGAGACACTGCCAGTATAATAGAAGCTCTACGGTGATGGATTCGTGTGGGATGCAGCGGTGCAGTTCGCAGTCTTCGCTTAATGGCAGCTGATCAATGAGTTGCTGGACGTCCGTTTGCTCGAAGATCACTCTAAGCATTTGTTTTGCCACGCGCCGGAAACGCAGCAGTTCTTCTTCATTCGAGTCCAGCTTAAGAGCCGCTGTCAGAGCAACGTAGTTTTGCTGGTAGGACTCAATCCACGTCTTTAGCATGAAATTGATCACCGTTTTGCGCACGGTGGCCGATGTATCGTTTAGTCCCTGCTCCAGCAGTGTGAGCCGCTGGGCCACCTTGTAGGAGCGCACCGGGTAGTTGCACATGTTAACGTAGGTATGGCGGCGCACCTTTTCATCGACGTCCCAAAGCCGCTCCAGGATGTGCGGAATTGTAATGTAATTGCGACCCATACACGTGATGATGCACTGACGCACGTTGGGCGAGGGATCAGAGGTGAGGTGGTACTTGTAAGCGCAGACGACGGGGTCGTTGGGATTGTCTGGGTTTTGAAGGCGCTGCATGGCCAGAACGGCCTGTTTCCGTACACTGGGGGACACATCCTTCACGCGGTCCAGCATTGCTTCCAGTATGTCATCGCACTGGTGGTCATCCAAGGCGGCATTGGGTCCGAGCTCCTTAAGTATGAGATTCACAAAGTAACAGATGCGATAACGTATGTGCGGGTTGCTTGAATAGGTCTGTGGGGGCGGAGAAAACCAGGCACTAGCATTAGATACACAATTCGTCAGCACAGTATGTACAGTAGACACTCACCGTAAGCAGCCAGTGAAAGGTTTTGCTTAGCATGGGCTCTGTGCCATCCGAATCTGAGCTGGTGACAAAGGTGGCGCAGAAGTTTAGGGCCATATTGGCGTTCTCATTGCTCTCCTCAGCTTCCAGGACGGCTTTCAACACGGTGATGAAGGCCTTTAGAAAGGACTCGCGGCCCATCTGTCGGGAATGAACAGTGTTAGCCTCTGAAATTCTAGATAAAATGCCAGGAATAACGACGCCACTTACCTTTGCGTACAGTTGCTGCATCTCCTTTAAGTAACGCTTGTGCAGGGATTCCTTGAGCTCGGCTTGTCGCATTATCGCGTACATGAGTTCCGCGGATGCGTCGGAGGCGGTGGCCATGCTCTGATTGTCGTTTTCCTTCTCCGCATTTTGTTTGGACTTTTTGATGGTCGCCGGACGCTTTTTTTCACCAGTTGCCTTGGGTTTGGGGGTTTCCTTCTCGCCCGCCTTCGCCTTTGGTCTGGCCATTCCGTATAGTTTATACCTTTTTTTGTGGTCCGCAGCCAATACTGGATATCCGTATTTTACGGTTTAATCTTGAAAACTACTATTAAATTTCATCAAACGATGGCGAAACAAACAAGCGTCGCGTTATTGCTTTCTCCTCTTTCCACCCCCATTCGCTTGTTAAATTCAAAAAATGCGTATGTATTTTTTAGTGTATTTCTAGTGTTGCGATCGATGAATGTGATCGTTTGCCTATCGATTGCTGTTCTCCATTTTAAATTTAACGGAATTATGTATACACACATATTTTCGTTTTGAACAAACATTCCGATATTAAAATTATGTTTTAATTACCATATTTACAGCTTTGAAAACTGAACGTACATTAAGTATTCAATAAACGGTATTTGTTATTAGATTTTTGGAAAAACTATGAAATATCATAGTATTTTCTATGATATTAAATATCACAGTATTTTCCACCCTATTAAAAATCCTGTACCAGATTTTTTGCAATATTCAGTTACTTTTTAAGTCCGAAATGGGGATTTTACTAAGGGTGGTTTTTAAAAAGGAAGAGGGATATTACTTAGCACTTAGAGATTTATCTTTCAAATAAACATTGTTCAATGGAAAATACAGGCTGAAAGGAAATGGCAGAGAGAAGAGATAAATGTTATTTTATATTGCAATAAGAACGAGAAGAGATATTCCTTGGTTTTTCTTACATATATATATATGTTTTACAGTTTCAGGAGTATATCTAAAAAATTGCCATTCTATTTGAATATTAAGCAGCAAACTGCTAAATTTTAGATGTCTTAGATTTTGAATGCAAATATGTGCATATATGAATGATGAGCGACACAAAGATTTTCGGTAATACTCTTTCCGAATTCATAAAACTCATTGTTTATCGAGACACAATGTCTTAAAAAAAATTAGACATTAAACATAGATTGCTCCACACCTTTACGAATTTTAATTAATTTTTATGACATGTAAAACATGCATTGGGTGTAAATTAAAAACAAAAAGAGATCTTAATGTAATTGCAAAATCATATATTTCAAAATACAGCTAGCTGGAGAGCAGTTGACATTTAAGAAATGTTTATTTTCACATATATAAAATATAAATATTAATATCAACTATGTCCCGACCCTCGAAGCGCGTCTACGAAGCCAAGACCACTTACCCGGATCGCACCAAGTCCGAGGAGAAGTCCTTCACGGAGGTGAGTGTTCCAATCAAGAAGCTGGACACGGCCCTGCTCTTGCTGAGCTCCAAGGAGGAGTGCGTCCTGCTGACCATTTTCAGCCACATAACGGACTTTGCCCGCCGCCAGGATGTGAATGTCCTGGAGCTAAGGGCCCATGGCTTGTTGGAGCTGCTGCTGGAGAAGGATCTGTTCATCGCGTCGGAGAACACGATGATCCGACGCTTTGCACTTTACTTGCTCACTGCTCTGCTGGACAACACGGACTTGTCCACCTACGAGCCGGAACAAGCTGATCAGATCCTGGAGAAGGCGTGCAGGTTCTACCTTAGAGAGGTGGACGACTTCTGCATCGAGTACTTGACCTATATACTCAATGTGTGCCTCAAGGATCCCCAGATGGCCCACGGCATTGTGGAGGCCACTGAGTTCCTGGAGAAATTCAAGTTGGTGTTCGTTAATTCGGAGAATCCGGATACGGTGTTCAACTCGATAGAGGCACTTCATCGGATGCTGCTAGTTCAGAGTGCAGATCAGATGCTGGAGTTTACCACTCTGCCGGATTTTCCGGTGGATCGTATTATCTGTGAGGTGACCAACGAGTTTCAGGAGATCCGCAAGGCGGCCCTAAAATTATTGAAGACTCTGCTGGCGGACACTGGCGACGATAGCGTCTTCGAGCCACTGCATCGCTGCTACTTCGTGCTGGAGCAGTTGGTCAAGGTTTTCTGCGAGAATCCTCAGGGGCCGGAGGCTGCCGATGTGATCGAGGTTCTGGCCACAGCTCTGCGATCCGAAAAGATGACCAAACTGTTCTTCGAGCAGAACCTATTCGACCAGGTCGTCGAGCAGCTGCGCAATCACGTGGAACTATTGCCGCTGGAGATGCGCTGCACCATCATATCGATCTTCGCGGAGACGGCACAGTACGAGCAGTTCCTGCCGCGGATGAACAAGGCGGAAATCACGGACATGTTCCTCAACTGCCTAATGCAGAACAAGCCGGCTCCAGCTGCCTTCGTGATCCAGGGCCTCCATCGCATGTCCCACCATCCGGATGCGCTGCGTCGAATTGTGGCCGCCTATCAGGAGGGAGCAATCAGGAAACTGGTGGCCATCCTCATGTCACCGGATGTGGCCATCAAGGCCCGGGAGCAGGCGGCTGAGTTACTCTCCCGTCTCCTCGTGGCTGCCTTCCGCGACACAGCTGCCGCGCTGCAGGAGCAGGACATCGCTGTTGTTCTCACCGCGGTCATTGCGCAGGGACAGCCCACTCTGTCCATTGACCTCATCCTATCGCTGTTGACGATCATCGAGAGCCTGGCTCAGAACGAGGAATACCGCACGATCCTAGGGGAATATAGTTCACTTACCGAACAGCTTGCCCAGCTTCTAATGGTGATTAGTCTGAGATTATTGTGCATCTCCCAAGCTAACCACATTCCGATGACAGCGTTCCTTTGCCCACTCCATCCTGGTGAACAACATCTTCCGGTGCCTCTGCACTCTGATCGACGAGGCTCCGGTGCGTGAGACATTGCTGGCCAACTACATAGTCTCCTCCATAAAGCGGGCCCTTAAGTCCCTGTCCAATCTGGTGAAGACTTCGGTGACCAACTTCATTCTACAGACCACGCGCTTTAACGAGTTCATAGATGCCTACATTGACCGTGGGATCATGGAAGTGTAAGATAGCATCTCTTTTTCACTGAAGGGTAAACCCTTAAACCCTTCGTCCATTCCAGATTGCTGAATTTCCAGAAGCACGCCTACTGCATTTCCACCTGGGGACCGGCAATCGAGAGCATCTTGTCCAAGTGCCCCACGATGAAGTTCGCCATCCGCAACTGCCTCACCTTTACGGACATCACGGCTGGCAAGGACTTTTATGTGTCGCGCAGGAAGTTCGAGGACTTCCGCAAATTCCAGGACATTCTGCGCAACGATTGTTCGCCTTTGGACGCCGTCCTGGTAATGAACTTCGATCGTCCCAAGCCGAATCAGAACGACGTGATCGCCGTGCCGCTGCGTTGCCTGAGCACGATCACGGATTTACCTGGTGATCAGGGTTGGGGCTACTGTAAGCGACCTGGAGACAACAGCTTGCCGCAGTATTTGGAGGCACTCAACCAGACACTAGCGGTGGGTGGATCTTTTACTGCAACTATCTATTATTTAAACTATTAACTTCCCACAGATGCACGGCTTGGTGGAGAATCCCGAGCGGGTGCGTCGCTCCATTGACTTTGAGAACGTGGCCAAGCGGAGCAAGCTGATCGCTCAGGCGGTGAATGCCGTCATGAGCGAGAATCTCAAGATTCTGGACCTGAACTCAACGGAGGAGTGCTGCCGGAATACGGTCCGCTGTCATCTGCAAGATCTGCGCCACGTGCTGCACACCAACTTCATACCACTGGGCATGGTGCGCAGTGGCTGCCAGTTCGAGCGGGCGATCCTCTTCAAGGGCTTGGCCGACCAGATCGGTCTTCCCTGCACCTTGCAGCGCAGTGTGGACGGCAGGATGCTGTTCAACGAATTGCCACTGCCCCTGGAACCGGAGACGGATGTGCACTGCGACAAGAAGACGCTCAAGTACATGCCCTGGCGGATGCTGCGTCCCACCCACGTGGTGGACCTCCTGTACAATGTGGGCGAGCTGTACCCGATGCAGAGTCGCCAGGCGCTGCAGTACCTGCGCCTCTACTAGTTCGACTAGTTCCACTAGTTCCCAGTTTCTGCACTGAGCTCCATGATCTCTCGGTTGCGCTTGCCAAATTATCCTGTCCAGTTCTTTGTCCTCAGCTGTTTATTAAAATTGTTTTATCGGGTATGGACATTTTTACAATTTGTTTATTTCGCGTATAAATCCATTACTTATTTTGGAGCAGTGCTTAACCATTAACCCTGGCTTGCACTTCCACCATCTGAGTTTTATCTTGCCTTGATTTAGCTTAGGTTTTTCTTGGTGTCAAGGACAACTACAAGTTATTTGAGTGTTTTAATTCGATTTGGAACGAAAGTTACCAGCAAAACAAATACTTTTTAAAGCAGATTACCATTTTTAAAAAACATAGTACTATTAAGTAGTGCGGTATTTTTTCGAGTAAGAAAGTAATATTTCTGAAAATCCTGGTTTGTTTCCCGACTACTTACGGAAGCCACTGCGCATGTCCTTCTCCTCTGGAACTGCGTCTGACATTCGTGGTCCAAGTGTCAGATGGAGAGCAGTGGGGTTCGCGGAATGAGGAGCACGTAAACAAGAGAATCTCGGGCCACGTTAGATTAGCCAACGGATTGGGTGGCCAGCAGCAGGATGATCCGGCCCTTCGTCACGCTGCTCTACTTCCTGCTGACCAGTTCGTCCATCGTCTTCACGGCCTGCGTGAATAATGGTGAGTCCTGGTAGAGGCGCGACCTTGGCGTAGAAAAATCAATAACATCTCCCATGTCATCTGCGATGTCCAGTGACGGGCACCAGTTCACCCGGACCCGGTCCCAGCACCTCGCTGACCAGCGGGCACATCCACCGCACGGCGGCAGCCATCGAAAGGGTGAACAAACTGTGGTGCTTCGCCTGCCACACGATGGATGATGGGGAGGCCTGCGTGGATGTGGCGATCCGGAACGATTCCGCACTGATGAAGAAGTGCCAGGGCGAGGAGTTCATCTGCATGGTGAGTAAGCATGGCTGATGCTATAGCTTCAGTTCTCGAATCACTAACCATAGCCCATCCAACTTGCCAGGTCAAGCGATTCTCGTACACCACCAGCACGGAGAACTCCACCAGTTCGCCCAAGATGTGGTCCCTGGACCGGCGATGTACCGCCAACTGTGAGCCCGGCTGCATCATCATTGGCGAGCGGACCAAGCTCTATTCCTGCACCTCCTGCTGCGAGGAGTCCTTCTGCAATACGGGCCGAGGTGCTGCCTCCGGGATCTTCCATCGCGAGGACACGGGCATCGGCACACGGCTCTTTTGGCTGGCCGCCCCCTTTTTGGTCAACATGTCGCTGGTCCTGTACAAGCGGCACGCCGGCCACGTTCTCCTCAAGCTGCAATAGGCCAACGGGTCACCTCACAGAATTTAATGCTCCACACTGAACTCAACTCCACTAAATGCCAAATCCTAGCTAAATTTAGTTCGGTGTCTCCTGTAATGTAGATAGGCCGGGTGATGAGAAGAGCTACAGCTGGCTCACACACCCAACAAAGCGGGAAATCCTGAAGTGGACCCTTGTTTCTGTAGGCTAGTACTAATATTATTATATTTTACCATGGATTACTTTTAATTAAAATTAGATTTCCCATATATGGTCGAGTTTTGATTTGAATATAGCTTTTAAAATGGTTTACAGTACGCAGATATCTGGAATTATATGATCCAAACTAGGATAGCATCAAAAACTACTGATTACCGTTGATTTCCAAACACAAACTTCGAACCTGGCCACAAAATTGGGTCTATCTGATGGAACCCATGTCGGAAGTAGCCCGTTCGAGCTGGTCAATCAATTATAATTTATAATTTATTTGTAAATTAAGCTTTTTTATCCGATAACTCAAGTGCATTCATCCATAAGCCAGCTTATTGCATTAGATTACAACTTACAAGCATATTAATTTATGGCTCATTGCGCATCCCTATGCAAACTGTTAATAGAATAATTGTAATCTCTAAATTGGGGGCCATTGTCGGGCCAATGTCCCAGCCGAATTCTGGTAAACATCGAGGCAATGAATACATGCATTAAGCCCTTCATTTGGCCCTGTGAATTGCATTACGTTTCCGTTTCCACGTCCACATCCACATCCAAATCCGCATCCCCATCCACATGCACATGCCCAGTTTCCTCTGTCTGCATCCGCATTACGATTTTTGAGCTGGGTGCGGATGGGGGATTCTGTGGGGCGGCTCTTCTGGGCAGACATGAATTATTTATTGGACAAGCAGTCGCCGCATCGTAGGAGTGTTCATAGGCAGCTGGGGGCGGGGCCGGACTTCTCTTCCGGCCTTTGGGTGGGCGGCAGATCCTGCTCATCTAATGGAGTTGCCATTAAAAACAGATACTAACATGAGACATGCTGCATCCGTGTTTCCGAGCGTGAGCCTCTTGTTTTGTCCTTATTTTAGGGTCTGGAACGCACCACGCCCCCTCATTTGGGCCACACATGCAAGAAGGCTTGTTAACGCCCATAAAGTACACAGGAAACGAACAGAGAGAAAAAATCTGCGTGCAAGCATCAAAAGTTGAATTTAATTTTATAATTGTTATTATAAATTTATCATTTTATTAGGAACAAATAGTTAGGTCCTATGAAACTTAAGAGATTTGGTTTGTCCATCAGTCAAATAGATACAAGGAACTTTTAACTTTTTGAGATACCATTTTCTTACACTGCATGGGATCTTCCTGCTCCAATTTTGTTTCTCTAGAGGGATATTTTCCGGACCAAAAATGCCGGGCTGGCCTGGAACTAGCTGAACTTGGGGCTCCTAGGCTCCTCCATCTTGGCTAATAGAGCCGAGACAAATCTCTTCATTTCGGGCTTAATTTTCTTAGCAAATTTACATAAATGACCGGGGGGAGAATGGCATGAAAGGAAGTTGGATAGGGTTCAGGTTCAGCCGGCTGGCCATCCATCATGGCTCTCAGTGGGTGGCGAAGTGGGCGGGGGCGGGGGTGGATAGCTTTATGTGGCCTTCGTGTATTTGGCGTTTATTTTTGCGGCTTTCATGTCGTAAATCTTCATCAGACGGCAAATTACGTGGTTTCCATCGCGCCGCGCCACTCACCCGCTCCTTCGACGGCATCCTTTGGTGTTTCGGGGGCACTTTTCGAAATGTGGCGGAACGTATCCGGCAAACAATAAAGTGACCGCATCGCGAGGCCCCAAGCCCCCAAGCCCCCATAGCGTTGGTCAGGAAAAAACAATAAACGGTGACAGAAAGGCAACAGGATGCGCATGAAAACGGCAACAACAAAGGCATAGACAACAACAAAAATAACCATTAAAGGACATCGGTAGGCGGTGAATGCGGCCTAGCCATTGACAACAGTTTCATTTATGAAAAATAATAGCCACGGCAATATGCAAAATTTATTATTATATTTGCGTTGAGCCGCAAAAATGCGACGGATTTCGAACCTCGCGACCCCAAAAAAGCTGATGTGACTGTCCGAGCCGGCTAACACGAATTTGAAATACCCTATCAGATAGCTTTAGACATTTTTATATTAAATGAAATGTTTGATTAGCAATGGCTGCCAAATACCGGAAAATATTTTCATCATTAGTTTTATTATTAGTTTTTTAAGGTTGCAGGTTCCACCAGCTCTTTTGGGTTCCTAGGTACCTTATCATCAATGTGGGATGTCTGCTTTTCGATAGGATGGCTTTTTCCCTTTGGCCTCAGCGAAGTGTCAAGTCTTCCGAATGGTGCCTCCTCAATGAGCAGGTGCATCACATAGGAAAACAGCAAGGTGAATCCAAATTTCAGATGAGCATCTGAAAATTGGGTGTTAGATTAGCCAAGGTGCATGGGTTGCATAGTATCCATCTCTCATTGCTTCTGGAGAGGCAGTACTGGAGAAAAAGGGTTCGGTAAGAACTTGATTTTCACACCAAACAGAATGAAATAATGACAATGAAAATGCCAGCAGCTGCTTTCTTGCCGAATTTGTAGAGGAAAATCAACAGGATCGGCGAGATGATGTACAGCTGCATGTCCAGCAACCAGGATACCAGGATACCAGGATACCACGATAACAGGATACCAGGATACCAGGATACCAGCATACCAGGATACTAGAATACCAGGATGCCAGGATACCAGGATACCAGGATACCAGGATACCAGGATACCAGCATACCAGGATACTAGAATACCAGGATGCCAGGATACCAGGATACCAGGATACCAGGATACCAGGATACCAGGGATACCAGGATACCATGATACCAGGATACCAGGATACCAGGATACCAGGATACCAGGATACCAGGATACCAGGATACCAGGATACCAGGATAACAGGATACCAGGATTCCAGGATTGAGCTAAGCAGTTTTTGGGAATTGCCACAATACACAACAACAAATTGACAACAACACACATTCTTACCTATTTCATCTTGGGAACATCAAGCGAATCCATCGCAATAGTCAGCATACCCGACTGGCTTTCTAGGGCAAGTGTCACAGAGTTTCCCCCCGGTGCTATTGCTTTGCCCGCTTTATTCATTCATTATTATGTATTGCCACTTTGGCATTGGCACAGTGTTTCGCCATGTTTCTGGTTGTTTGTCCGCCTGTTTGCTTTTATTTGCCATCATTCTGTGCACTCGTTAGCGGTTGTTGTTGCTGCTTTGTCGCGCCAAGTCCACAAAGAAATTTCAATTAAAATGCAACAATGCCGCACTCCATCATTGGGGCGACGCGCCAAGCTGACAAACCGCGACACATTCCCCCGCCAGGCATCCTCCAAGTACTCTTCCTGTGGCTCCTCCTGGTGCTCCTCCTGGTGCTCCTCCTGGTGCTCCTCCTGGTGCTCCTCCTGGTTCTCCTCCTGTGGCTCCTCCTGGCACTCCTCCAGGCACTCCTCGCTGTCGGAAGTCCCCAAGAATTTGGCAGCCACGAGAGTCGCACGTCTCGCCAATGGCTGGCAAATGACTTTTCATGGCGCAAAGTTTTTGGCCAGGCGGCAAGGGGGGTTTTGGCCAGGCGGCCAGGGGGGTTTTGGCCAGTACTCGGCAAACTGCAATAATGAGTTGGGGAAAATAAATGAAGTTAGGGAAAAGTTCGCTGGGGAAGATATTCAAAGTTCAACTTACAGCTTGCTCATAAAAACCTAATAAATGCACAATTTTTGTAAACTAATAAGCTAGGAAAATAATGTTTGTATGAAGGCATCTCTTTGAGATACACAGCTCTCTAAAATATATTATATTTAGCTTATAGGATTATTTAGGACTGGTTCCTGACTTATCATTTCATAAAAAGGCGGAAAATGAATGACTCTTTAATGATTATTAGGTCTTTTTTAATCCTTTATAATGGAAATGCCCATTAAAATGGAAAATAATTGTTTTGCTGATGACAGAACAATCAACATTAAATTTGGATTAAGTAATGTTACAACCTGTTATTACTTCCCAATGAAAACTCAACAACCTTTTCATTGATTTATCATCGTGATTGAAACTCAACAACCTTTTCATTGACTTATCATCGTGATTGAAACTCAACAACCTTTTCATTGATTTATCATCGTGATCGAAGTGCTGGCTGTGGATAACTTAAAACTATTACTATATCAAAGTCGATGTTCTGTGCCCAGTAAAGTTCTTGATGGCAGCGCAGCGGGTGATATCTATCCGGATTCGCATTGGGATGATGCACATGCAGAACATCGCCAGCTGGCCAAAAACAAGTGCAACTAACTGTGCAACATCTGGCGGGGCATGGGGCAGGGGACACCGAACAAGAGCGGCCTGATGTTCCATTGACAGCACCCGAATGTCAGTGGCCTTGTAGACGGCTGTTCCGAGGAGCCACCCCACCCACCACCCACCACCCACCACCCAAGAGCCACCGCCCAAGGCCTGGGGGATCGGCTCCCTTGCAGTGACTGTGTAATTAAAACTTTGAGTAACAGCCACGAAAACTACAATTGACTGACTGCCTGACATCCTGGGGGCATTGTTGTGTTTTGGATGGTGGGTGGTTTGGTTTGGTTGGTTGACTGTGTGTTTGGGTGTCTGGGTGTAGGTTGTGGGTGGTGGGTGATGGGTGGTGGGATGTGACCTAAGCTGTCAGTTTGGCGCCACTTTGGGTGCGAAGTGTTTTCGTTTTTTTAATAAACTTTCACCAGTCTGCAGCGCCAGCAGCTCATCCCTTATTGGATTTTCAGCTTTCGGTGCGAGCGATGTTAATGGAAGCGGAGCGAGCTGCAATACAGATAAAGATAAAGCTGAAAGTCGGAGGACTCTGGCCTCTCTCCATTAAGAGCTTGCTATGCTCTTGCGATTTGCGTAAACGATTTTGATAGGTTTTGATGGGATTTTGGCTTTGGTTTTGAGTTGGTCTCGAGTGCCTCGAGTCTATCCACTGCCGGCTGCACTCCTTTTCGCCCACACAAAGTTCTGGCTTTAATTCCAGCTCTTTTTTGGCCAGCGGAAGGACACGGAAACGCACTAAGCGCAAATTAGAAGGAGCGGTGGAGATTTCGTGTTGGGAAATTGATTTTCTCGTGTCTTTTCTTTTGCCAGCTTTACGGTAATTTGCTCGCACGCAGTCACACTTAGCAAAATACCGTATCTGTACACATGCAAAATGTAAATATTTAATATGTACTGTTATGTTACATAAAATTCAAAATTAAATTGCTTTTCAAACCAAGTTTCATAGATTCAAATTTAAATACTATATATTTTAATAAACTTATACCCTATACTTTTCCCGTGCACAGCGGTTCACTCGGATGCACACACACAAAATGCTGCTCCGCTCACGTTTAATGCTTTACATGAATTTGCATATTAATCTTGGGTTTCTTTCCCATCTCCGGGCTGCTCCTGCCATCCGCTCCTGGCCCGGTGTCCTGGCAACCTTTCCGAAATTACACGGAACTACACATTTTGGTTTGTCACCTCGGCATTACGGCACGTAGAGCGTAATCAGCTGTGTGTGTAAAGCTGTGGGACATAGTCACACCAGTCACCCCAGTCAGCCCAGTCAGCCCCATAACCCCAGTCAGCCCCATAACCCCTTTCTGGACCCGTCCCCTCGAGCGTATGCAAATGAGGAGCCCGCGCTGTTGCCAGCTGCTGCTCTCAAGGCGACTTAACGCCTGCTTAATGAACATAAATTAGTCAGGTGTCGCTGTGCCGCGTCCTTTTCCCACCTAACGCCCCCATTAGGGAGCACGTGGGCGTGGCACAGCATGCGCTTGTATTTCAATTTCGACGCTAGTAACTTCCGCCATGTGGCAGGACACCCACGGGCTTCCCTACTCGCAAGGTCTTTAATCAAGGTCGCAGCGTGACTCCACTTTCCTCTCAGTGGTCACAGTCCTTGGATTTACTTTGAAAGGGAAAGCTGCTTTAAAATCTGCATGGAGTTGGCATCAAAGTGAGGGAAATATGTATCTAATAACAATTTAGCAGCGTTGGAAATGCAGCTTAATGGCCCTATGTGTTTCAGTCCTACGCTCTAATTGACGTTTCGATGGAGAGCCTGTCAAACACTCGCCGGATCCGAATCCTCCAGTTCAGTGGAGCACTTTGACCCAGTTATCGCCGCCACTTTTATGGGAAACCCTTGTCTTCAATTACTGTTTGCTAATTATCTGCCTCCCTCCCCCGATTGCGCCATTACAGTTGACAGTGGGCATTAAGTGCAGGCCCAACCGGCCACTCATCCCACTCCCGCCCATTTTACCCAATCCCCCATTCCTCCATTCACCAGGCGGAGCGATTAGGGCCAACAGTTATGGACCCACAACCGCTTGACCGCAAATGAAATCAGCCAGGGCATCTATAAAGTCCAGCCCACAGTGGGATCCATTCAAGCGGTTGGGTGCGAAAACCGCGGCATCCCGCCGGAGGCAAGAACTATGGCCGATGTCCGATTGTGTGGCCTACGCACGGGTCACGGGTCACGGGTCACGGAGCACGGGTTGCGGATCACGGATACGCCCTGCATCAGCCCCCACATCCGCTGACCTCTGCTGCGGCTGACAGGAAGCAATCAATAGTGTAATGGCAGACAACAGCATCCGGCGGAGTTGGTTGGAGCGCAAATTGTAAAAAAGTCCTGCGACTGGCCGTGAGCTAATTTGTCAGCCTATAACCATGGCTCTTGTTGGGCGGCGTTATGCCATTGGAATCACCACGGCACTAGAACACCCATTAACTGTCCTCTGAAAACGCCAATTTGTTTTACCACCCACTAAGTTTGGTCGTACATGTAAGTAATGCGTTTTAATCAAAGAGAACAGCGAAGTAAATCCATTAAAAGCGTACGTGTCGCCAACTTCCACTGGGGTTAGAACTCCCTGGGCCTAGATAGCCAGCTCCCCTTTTCCCTGAACATCCCCCCACGTGGAGGGCAGGAGCTCCACCCCCCGCTGAGCAGGTTGATTTACAAATTTCTTTAATGGGGCGACAACAACATTTTTAATTAGCACCTGTTCCCGCTGCTGCTCAGGCTAGTCAGCCATTTGTCGATCCAGTAATCTCCATAAAACAGGAGGACACGCTCGCAGTTCCGTGGAAATTAATTTCCAACTTTCCTTGGCTCCTCGCCGCGCCATTTCCTCCGTGGTGCAAGTACGCCCAAGTACTTGCTTCGACAACTTTCTCCCTAATGATGCCATTCAAATGCGTGGCACGATGTTCCCGGCTTCTCTTAACCCATTACATCTGGGTTCTTGGTGCTGGGATCTTGGTTCTGGGTACTGGGTACTGGGTTCTGGCTTATGGGTTCCTTTCGCTCTGATTCCACTGTTTGCTCCAGTTCCTTTCTCTCTCCTCCAGCTGATCCAATACTCTAATGCCGTCGCTTAGATTCTGTTTCAATGGATCCCCGCACATTGCGCATCCGCCCTGTTGTCCTTGGTTTTAGCAGCCCCCTTGGAATTGGCCCTTTGTTGTTGGTGCTGCAATAATATTTTGCAAGTGTTTCTAAACAAGCACAAAGTCATGTTTCAACAGCTGTAGTCTGGTTTCTGTTCGCTGCTGTTTTTATTGTTATGTGCCACTACTTCCCTGAGCTCCCTTAGTTCTGTTAGTTCCACCCCCTTCACCCTCCTTGCAACCCCATTGTAACTGCTTTTTGCTAAACTTTCGCTGCACATTAAAGCAATTTGGCCGACGTTTATAGACTGATTTAATAGAATCCGCAGGGGCGGGAAGAGGGGGTGGGGTGGTTCCACACCCAAATGAGATATTTCCACACAAATGAACAGAGCCAGACCTCGGATGTGTGTGTGTGTGTGCGTGAGTGTGTGTGTGTGGGTGCGTGGAGTATCTGTGTGCAATTGGATATAATTGTTTGACTAAATGAGTGCGTTCGCCTCTTGTTTGTGCCCCCAAATGTGCCATACTTCGCTTAACGCTCACACATGGCCAAAAGCCTGGCCAAAAGGAAGGGGGGGGGGGGGGGGGGGATGGGGTGCAGAGGATCCTTTGGATAGCGAGCTGAACATAACGAAACAACAATAATTATGGCAAGCACTCTCACCCCCAACCGCATCCCCACTTCCAGCTCCATCTCCATCTCTATCTCCACTCCGCATCCCCTTGAATTTCGGTGGAAGGGGTATATAGTATATGGGTACCCTGGAGAGCGTGCAAGTGGGATAGAGAGCAAGCGAGAGGGGGACGGGGAATTCATTTAATTCCCAGCCGTCTGCTTCGATGCGTGCATCCTTCCACTAGATAGAGGCGAGTCCAAATGGATATGACTCTTGGCATTCTGTGTGGCCCGATAGCCGTGTAAGTGGAGGGAGGATGGTGGATGGAGGATGGATGAGCAGCTCTTGCCCCCCATTCCATGTGCGATTGGAGGCTGTTCCCATAATGAGGATGAAATTGAAGTCTAAACAAACGGGAATCGCTGGGCAAAGAGCGGCGGATCAGGCCGAAGGAGATGAATTAAGCTGAGCACATAAAAATCCCCTCCAGTTTCCAGGGAAATTGAATATTTAATTATGGGCCGATGGAAATTGCGTTAGAACTTGGTGACGAAAATGGGCCAGACATCATGATGTTGGGGAGTCTGGAAAAATGCCAGAGTGGGAGCCAGGAATGTTTACAAGGACAACAATTGAAAGAGGCTGCTAAATAATTTATTCCAATTTGGCAGAGATTTCCTAGACACCAAGAAGTTAACTTGGCTCGAAAGAAATGCTAATGTTCCCCCTAGAGGGAGAAGTGCCTTTAAAGAGGGAGCGAAAGACTTCCACTCCTCCCAAGTGGATGCGAAATAATCCTAGTGCCTTGGCAGGAACCCTAATGGTTTGGGTTCATTCAGTGGTTAGTTTGGATTAAGTTTACTAATTTTCGCCCAAGGGGTATGCATTGCCTAAAACTCACTGGATTGGAAGCAACAACCGAGATAAACAGGGGCAGACTGTCTGCGTCTCTCTGAATGGAGCACCTTTCGCTTATCTAGGCGGACATTCCACCTCCTCCACCTCCACCTGCTCCTCCTTCCTCGAGAGACTCACATGCTCCGCCTCTGGAGGCACTGGGTTTGTGTGTCGCCTGCACCTGCGCCCAGCTTCCACTTCCCACCTGCCACACGAAGTACGTGAGTGCCACACGAAAGTTTCCCCCTTCGAAATCAGACCCAGCCATCCAGCCATCCAGCCATCCAGACATCCAGACATCCCCGAGGGGAGCGGGTGGGAAAAGCCGCATATTTATGAATGGCTCTTGTTTCGAGTTTAACGCACTACGGGAGCTTTATCAGCTCGTAAATATAAATTAGAATTTAATTTTTATCGTCGAGGAAAGGTGGCTCAAGAGGGGTGGGAGCGGGTCCTCCGCCTGGGGAGCAATCGAGTGGTCCTTGGCACAAATTAGGTGGTAGGTGGTAGTCCTGGCAACAGGAAAGCGAAGTCCGCTTTAAGGGTATCTCCATTTCCATTTGCGCCTGCCACGTGTCGTAATATATCAAAGGCTTTGATTTCGCAGTGGGCCCGCTCGGAATCCCCATTTCAAATCCAATCCCAATCAAGCCCCTGGGATGGCCGATAGTGGGTTAGTAGATAGTGGATCCACGGCACTCACCTGGGTCAGTTGCGAGGAGGCGTAGTAGGAAATCCTCGAGGGACAGATCGACTCTGCAGTAAGTCGCCTCTGCGGTCTGTTCAACGGGCAAGGTTGGAATGGGTGATGTCCTGAAACCTGTGGATTGGTCTAAGGATTGCCGGGGTTAGTTGGTTTCCAGTTGCCCGCAACTATTTGTTGTGAACCGCAAATCACAAATCTGGGAAATATCAAGGCGATAAGGTGTGCGTCATGGGATTCAGCTGAGATGCTTGTTAATGAGATTGGTTTCAGATGATTGATGCTTGGCGGATAAGTTGAGTGAGCGATGTTGAAACACCTTGAAACTCCTTACCATGAGTTAAAACCCATGTTCCCATGTTCTTAGTCATGTACATCTTGATGGGGAGCTACAGGTGCACCAGAAATCATTTGCCTTCTGAAATTCCCACCTTGGTTGGATCAATACCTCCTGAAGGCTAAATTGTTAAGGAATTTGAGGTTACTGATAGCCCACGCTGCGAAGGTTAAGGAAAACACCAGGTGTGAGTTGGTCGTGGAGAGGAGCAGGATGTGAGAGTAAAAGCGGACGCAAAGCGAAAGTTTACACTGCATTCACTCCTTTACGGATTCTTCCTGCTGAGCAAACTTTGTGCATTTGCTGTTTACACTCCCCTCGAGCGTTTCTCTCTACCATTAAGCGGAAATTGATTTTCTCAAAGAAAAGCGATGCTGGAAAGGGGGCAACACTAGGTGACAATGCTGGTGGGTAAACAAAGCCCAAGACACAATAATAATCGAAATCGAATCCGTCACCAGCAGGCGAGGAAGCGAGGAAGCGAGGAGTGTCTCGAGTTCTTCTCCGGTTCGAAATGAGGAGCGACAGGCGTCCTGGGGGAAGCAGCTCGGGTTGGAGATATTAAAAGGTGTCAACTGCGACTGCTTCATCATAGCATAGAGTAGCATTGGCGGGCTCAAAAGTCCTGGAGTGTCCTGATCTTTCCCACTCTCCATTCGAGCTCCCCACCCGCTGGCATTGAAAGACGAGCTGCTTGAGTTAAAACGACGTGAAATTAAATTTCTTCATCCGCTTTTATTGTTGCTCTTCCTATTTCTATTCTACGCTCCCCTTTTCAGGGGCGCATTATTTACTCCACGGGATCAGGCCAAGTTCGCCACTCACCCACCAGGTTGGGAAAGAGTGGGAACAGACTGGAAGGAATGCCTGGTGTTTACCCGCTTCAAGTACGAGCTTCCTCCGACTTCGAGTCCGACTCCGCCGGATGTTGAATGTAGCAATTCCGCTTCCGGCGAACTGAGTGAGGGGATGATTGGCGCAGGACGAAACCGCCTGCATTTAGGATAGAACAAAGCGCTCGCTAGCTGCTTAAAACAATTTTAAATCCAATTACAGAACAAGAAAAAGCATTTTTCGTTAGCTTTCATCCCGCTCTCAGCTTCATCTACATCTTCAGACGGATGCTCCCCACCAGCTCAGCTTTCTATGCGCTTTCCAGTTGCCTTTTACTATTCCACCATTTCACCATTTCACCATTTCTGGCTTGTTTTTGAGTCCCAAATTGCTTTGCTCCCCGTCGCGTTTTTAACCTGGCTTTCAGAGTGGGCCAAGTGCACCACTTCCCACTGCCCACCTACCAACCCACGAAACTCCTTTGAGCTAGTAGAAAGTGAAAGAACACAAACATAACCCCAAAGTGCTTGCCATCAAATATGCACAAACACGGAAAAAGGACAATGTTCCCAGCTCATCCTGTGCCCTCTTGTCCTGTCCCCCTCATGGAGTTTTAGGCAGGAGGCATTTGAATAAATGACTGTCTCAATTAATTCAGCACTGATTTCTGGGATGTCGCAGCTGCTCCACCACTCCCTTCTCTCCTTTCTCTTAGCCCGTGTAATGCCTGTCACCTCGATTGGCTTCACTGGGGAGCAGCATCCTGAATTGCACTTTAAGCAGCATCAATTGGCAGTTCTCACCCCTTGCACAAGTTCGTCCTGCTCCAAGTTGGATATCTTCTGGAATCCCCCATCATACCCCACCCCTTCCCCTGTATTGCCTGTAATGCCAAACTTTGCTCGTCTTTCATATCACGGTGCCGCCAACTTTGCCTGCGAAAGTTTCGCCGTCTTTATGAAGGCGCCTTTCTTCCCAGCTCTCTTCTGGATGTTCCCACTTTGAGACCTCTTCCTCCAGACCCGGTAATACCGCCCCACTTGTCTTGGCTGCCTGGCCATAATTATAATTCCTGCCATTGCGATTGTCTGAATGACTCCGCCACGCACACGTGACGCTGCAACCGCAACTCGTATTCTCATGGGTGGGGAAATGGGATTCTGGAGATGGGGAGCAAGTGGGTGAAGTCGGAAAAAGGCGGAAACTGGCTGGCTAAGGTGAGTCCTGCAATCTCGCATTTCCAGCGAGCTGAGACACTATTTGCATATGAGATTAAGGGGGTAATTAGTGCCATTAGTTGGGAGAGTGCACTGCAGCCCCCAATCCCCATCCTCATCCACCTCCTCCGATCTCAGGGGAGGCAGGTTCCCTCGTCGCTGATTAAGGGTGTTCCTGCTAATTGTCCTATGAATCAGCGATGAGGATGCCAGTTCAATTGGCACAGTTTCTGATTGCCCCCCTTTGGAAGCAATAAAGACGGATTCCAGATGCCAAGCCACCCTGCTTGAAAGAAAACATGTAACAGGGGGTAAATTAATGTGCGGATTTCGAGCTGTTTTCTATTCATTAAAAATAATTTTCTTTTGCATTAACTTTTCATTCGCAGGGAAATAGCAGACCGTACCCGCCGAAGGTTGTGGTCCACCCTTAGGGTGGGGCACTTGGAAGCCGGTGGTCCGAGGGGATCGGATCGGGTGGCAAAGAAAAAGTGTGCACATCAAAGCGAAACTTGTTGAAATTGCATTTTTACGCACCCTTGAACAGGAAAGTCTTCAGCGGAAGGTCGGAAAATGGGTAAGGAGGGGTGGGAGAGGGGGTGGCGGTGTCGTTGTCGGTGGCAACGGGAAAAATGGTTCGTTGCTGGGACAACACATCCAAATTGAACTCAGAGGCGGAAAATCTCCAACAAAGCGCAGAAAATGTTTAATTTTAATGCTTTCGACACTTCATCGAAGGGATTGGGTGTCCCGGGAAGGGAAAGTTCAGGGATTCGGCTGTGACAATTGATGCCAAATGGGAGGAAAGCAATGAACTTTGTTTACTCTTGCACCAGAAAGTCGCCAGAGAAGCCGAAAAGTGCACAACAAATGGTTGCAAGAAAAGCCCTCATTTCCATGTGGGAAATGCAGCAAGAGAGTCCAGGAAAAGTTGGATGGAAGTCGCACTGGATTGGAATGGGCACTAGTTCGTGCATCCGTGACGAGCCTTCCACATGAAGAAACTCCCATGGAGACCGAGAAGCAGCGGAGGATGAAAGGGAAATGAGGTGGAAGTCCAAGGGAAAATCATGCACAGGAATTTTTCATCTGGGGTGCGAGAAATGAAAAAATGGAGGAGGATGGGGATGAGGATGGGGATGGGGGTCAGTTTGTTTGATTTCATGCTGCTTGTTAATTTTCAAATCGAAGCAACTCGGAGGGTGGCGGCCATCACAAGTTTTCAGGGGTGTTAACTGGTCGTTAGAAATATAACGAGCTTGTGGAAATGGAGGCAGGACCGCCAAGAAGCGGAGGAAGGGAGGAAGTTTGAAAAGAATCTTCGCCAGGCAAGGGAAATGGTTAGTTATGATCAAAATGCCCATCAAAAATATTTTAGTTTCTGCCAAAATCGGTTTTTTCGAATTTTGGTCAAAAAATAATCAGTTTTATTGCCACAACTTTAAAAATAATTGTCTGAATTTGTAACGGTATACCTCGTTGCGTTCGTAATTAAATTTCCAATCGAACTGTGTTTAAAAATGGGAACTCTATTTTTTTTGCCATTTTTGCAAATTTTAATGATGTTACCCCTTACAAAAAATGCAAAAATTGACCCAAAACGAAAATCCCAAAATCCGTCAAAAAGTGATAGGGATCGTTAGCATTGGTAATTAGCTGCTCAAAACAGTTATTCTTTCACGTTTATGATAATTTTTAGCCAAGTTATGATCAAAATGCCCATCAAAAATATTTTAGTTTCTGCCAAAATCGGTTTTTTCGAATTTTGGTCAAAAAATAATCAGTTTTATTGCCACAACTTTAAAAATAATTGTCTGAATTTGTAACGGTATACCTCGTTGCGTTCGTAATTAAATTTCCAATCGAACTGTGTTTAAAAATGGGAACTCTATTTTTTTTGCCATTTTTGCAAATTTTAATGATGTTACCCCTTACAAAAAATGCAAAAATTGACCCAAAACGAAAATCCCAAAATCCGTCAAAAAGTGATAGGGATCGTTAGCATTGGTAATTAGCTGCTCAAAACAGTTATTCTTTCACGTTTATGATAATTTTTAGCCAAGTTATGATCAAAATGCCCATCAAAAATATTTTAGTTTTTGCCAAAATCGGTTTTTTCGAATTTTGGTCAAAAAATAATCAGTTTTATTGCCACAACTTTAAAAATAATTGTCTGAATTTGTAACGGTATACCTCGTTGCGTTCGTAATTAAATTTCCAATCGAACTGTGTTTAAAAATGGGAACTCTATTTTTTTTTGCCATTTTTGCAAATTTTAATGATGTTACCCCTTACAAAAAATGCAAAAATTGACCCAAAACGAAAATCCCAAAATCCGTCAAAAAGTGATAGGGATCGTTAGCATTGGTAATTAGCTGCTCAAAACAGTTATTCTTTCACGTTTATGATAATTTTTAGCCAAGTTATGATCAAAATGCCCATCAAAAATATTTTAGTTTTTGCCAAAATCGGTTTTTTCGAATTTTGGTCAAAAAATAATCAGTTTTATTGCCACAACTTTAAAAATAATTGTCTGAATTTGTAACGGTATACCTCGTTGCGTTCGTAATTAAATTTCCAATCGAACTGTGTTTAAAAATGGGAACTCTATTTTTTTTGCCATTTTTGCAAATTTTAATGATGTTACCCCTTACAAAAAATGCAAAAATTGACCCAAAACGAAAATCCCAAAATCCGTCAAAAAGTGATAGGGATCGTTAGCATTGGTAATTAGCTGCTCAAAACAGTTATTCTTTCACGTTTATGATAATTTTTAGCCAAGTTATGATCAAAATGCCCATCAAAAATATTTTAGTTTTGCCAAAATCGGTTTTTTCGAATTTTGGTCAAAAAATAATCAGTTTTATTGCCACAACTTTAAAAATAATTGTCTGAATTTGTAACGGTATACCTCGTTGCGTTCGTAATTAAATTTTCAATCGAACTGTGTTTAAAAATGGGAACTCTATTTTTTTTGCCATTTTTGCAAATTTTAATGATGTTACCCCTTACAAAAAATGCAAAAATTGACCCAAAACGAAAATCCCAAAATCCGTCAAAAAGTGATAGGGATCGTTAGCATTGGTAATTAGCTGCTCAAAACAGTTATTCTTTCACGTTTATGATAATTTTTAGCCAAGTTATGATCAAAATGCCCATCAAAAATATTTTAGTTTTTGCCAAAATCGGTTTTTTCGAATTTTGGTCAAAAAATAATCAGTTTTATTGCCACAACTTTAAAAATAATTGTCTGAATTTGTAACGGTATACCTCGTTGCGTTTGTAATTAAATTTCCAATCGAACTGTGTTTAAAAATGGGAACTCTATTTTTTTTGCCATTTTTGCAAATTTTAATGATGTTACCCCTTACAAAAAATGCAAAAATTGACCCAAAACGAAAATCCCAAAATCCGTCAAAAAGTGATAGGGATCGTTAGCATTGGTAATTAGCTGCTCAAAACAGTTATTCTTTCACGTTTATGATAATTTTTAGCCAAGTTATGATCAAAATGCCCATCAAAAATATTTTAGTTTTTGCCAAAATCGGTTTTTTCGAATTTTGGTCAAAAAATAATCAGTTTTATTGCCACAACTTTAAAAATAATTGTCTGAATTTGTAACGGTATACCTCGTTGCGTTCGTAATTAAATTTCCAATCGAACTGTGTTTAAAAATGGGAACTCTATTTTTTTTGCCATTTTTGCAAATTTTAATGATGTTACCCCTTACAAAAAATGCAAAAATTGACCCAAAACGAAAATCCCAAAATCCGTCAAAAAGTGATAGGGATCGTTAGCATTGGTAATTAGCTGCTCAAAACAGTTATTCTTTCACGTTTATGATAATTTTTAGCCAAGTTATGATCAAAATGCCCATCAAAAATATTTTAGTTTTGCCAAAATCGGTTTTTTCGAATTTTGGTCAAAAAATAATCAGTTTTATTGCCACAACTTTAAAAATAATTGTCTGAATTTGTAACGGTATACCTCGTTGCGTTCGTAATTAAATTTCCAATCGAACTGTGTTTAAAAATGGGAACTCTATTTTTTTTGCCATTTTTGCAAATTTTAATGATGTTACCCCTTACAAAAAATGCAAAAATTGACCCAAAACGAAAATCCCAAAATCCGTCAAAAAGTGATAGGGATCGTTAGCATTGGTAATTAGCTGCTCAAAACAGTTATTCTTTCACGTTTATGATAATTTTTAGCCAAGTTATGATCAAAATGCCCATCAAAAATATTTTAGTTTTTGCCAAAATCGGTTTTTTCGAATTTTGGTCAAAAAATAATCAGTTTTATTGCCACAACTTTAAAAATAATTGTCTGAATTTGTAACGGTATACCTCGTTGCGTTCGTAATTAAATTTCCAATCGAACTGTGTTTAAAAATGGGAACTCTATTTTTTTTGCCATTTTTGCAAATTTTAATGATGTTACCCCTTACAAAAAATGCAAAAATTGACCCAAAACGAAAATCCCAAAATCCGTCAAAAAGTGATAGGGATCGTTAGCATTGGTAATTAGCTGCTCAAAACAGTTATTCTTTCACGTTTATGATAATTTTTAGCCAAGTTATGATCAAAATGCCCATCAAAAATATTTTAGTTTTTGCCAAAATCGGTTTTTTCGAATTTTGGTCAAAAAATAATCAGTTTTATTGCCACAACTTTAAAAATAATTGTCTGAATTTGTAACGGTATACCTCGTTGCGTTCGTAATTAAATTTCCAATCGAACTGTGTTTAAAAATGGGAACTCTATTTTTTTTGCCATTTTTGCAAATTTTAATGATGTTACCCCTTACAAAAAATGCAAAAATTGACCCAAAACGAAAATCCCAAAATCCGTCAAAAAGTGATAGGGATCGTTAGCATTGGTAATTAGCTGCTCAAAACAGTTATTCTTTCACGTTTATGATAATTTTTAGCCAAGTTATGATCAAAATGCCCATCAAAAATATTTTAGTTTCTGCCAAAATCGGTTTTTTCGAATTTTGGTCAAAAAATAATCAGTTTTATTGCCACAACTTTAAAAATAATTGTCTGAATTTGTAACGGTATACCTCGTTGCGTTCGTAATTAAATTTCCAATCGAACTGTGTTTAAAAATGGGAACTCTATTTTTTTTGCCATTTTTGCAAATTTTAATGATGTTACCCCTTACAAAAAATGCAAAAATTGACCCAAAACGAAAATCCCAAAATCCGTCAAAAAGTGATAGGGATCGTTAGCATTGGTAATTAGCTGCTCAAAACAGTTATTCTTTCACGTTTATGATAATTTTTAGCCAAGTTATGATCAAAATGCCCATCAAAAATATTTTAGTTTCTGCCAAAATCGGTTTTTTCGAATTTTGGTCAAAAAATAATCAGTTTTATTGCCACAACTTTAAAAATAATTGTCTGAATTTGTAACGGTATACCTCGTTGCGTTCGTAATTAAATTTCCAATCAAACTGTGTTTAAAAATGGGAACTCTATTTTTTTTGCCATTTTTGCAAATTTTAATGATGTTACCCCTTACAAAAAATGCAAAAATTGACCCAAAACGAAAATCCCAAAATCCGTCAAAAAGTGATAGGGATCGTTAGCATTGGTAATTAGCTGCTCAAAACAGTTATTCTTTCACGTTTATGATAATTTTTAGCCAAGTTATGATCAAAATGCCCATCAAAAATATTTTAGTTTTTGCCAAAATCGGTTTTTTCGAATTTTGGTCAAAAAATAATCAGTTTTATTGCCACAACTTTAAAAATAATTGTCTGAATTTGTAACGGTATACCTCGTTGCGTTCGTAATTAAATTTCCAATCGAACTGTGTTTAAAAATGGGAACTCTATTTTTTTTGCCATTTTTGCAAATTTTAATGATGTTACCCCTTACAAAAAATGCAAAAATTGACCCAAAACGAAAATCCCAAAATCCGTCAAAAAGTGATAGGGATCGTTAGCATTGGTAATTAGCTGCTCAAAACAGTTATTCTTTCACGTTTATGATAATTTTTAGCCAAGTTATGATCAAAATGCCCATCAAAAATATTTTAGTTTTTGCCAAAATCGGTTTTTTCGAATTTTGGTCAAAAAATAATCAGTTTTATTGCCACAACTTTAAAAATAATTGTCTGAATTTGTAACGGTATACCTCGTTGCGTTCGTAATTAAATTTCCAATCGAACTGTGTTTAAAAATGGGAACTCTATTTTTTTTGCCATTTTTGCAAATTTTAATGATGTTACCCCTTACAAAAAATGCAAAAATTGACCCAAAACGAAAATCCCAAAATCCGTCAAAAAGTGATAGGGATCGTTAGCATTGGTAATTAGCTGCTCAAAACAGTTATTCTTTCACGTTTATGATAATTTTTAGCCAAGTTATGATCAAAATGCCCATCAAAAATATTTTAGTTTCTGCCAAAATCGGTTTTTTCGAATTTTGGTCAAAAAATAATCAGTTTTATTGCCACAACTTTAAAAATAATTGTCTGAATTTGTAACGGTATACCTCGTTGCGTTCGTAATTAAATTTCCAATCGAACTGTGTTTAAAAATGGGAACTCTATTTTTTTTGCCATTTTTGCAAATTTTAATGATGTTACCCCTTACAAAAAATGCAAAAATTGACCCAAAACGAAAATCCCAAAATCCGTCAAAAAGTGATAGGGATCGTTAGCATTGGTAATTAGCTGCTCAAAACAGTTATTCTTTCACGTTTATGATAATTTTTAGCCAAGTTATGATCAAAATGCCCATCAAAAATATTTTAGTTTCTGCCAAAATCGGTTTTTTCGAATTTTGGTCAAAAAATAATCAGTTTTATTGCCACAACTTTAAAAATAATTGTCTGAATTTGTAACGGTATACCTCGTTGCGTTCGTAATTAAATTTCCAATCGAACTGTGTTTAAAAATGGGAACTCTATTTTTTTTGCCATTTTTGCAAATTTTAATGATGTTACCCCTTACAAAAAATGCAAAAATTGACCCAAAACGAAAATCCCAAAATCCGTCAAAAAGTGATAGGGATCGTTAGCATTGGTAATTAGCTGCTCAAAACAGTTATTCTTTCACGTTTATGATAATTTTTAGCCAAGTTATGATCAAAATGCCCATCAAAAATATTTTAGTTTTTGCCAAAATCGGTTTTTTTCGAATTTTGGTCAAAAAATAATCAGTTTTATTGCCACAACTTTAAAAATAATTGTCTGAATTTGTAACGGTATACCTCGTTGCGTTCGTAATTAAATTTCCAATCGAACTGTGTTTAAAAATGGGAACTCTATTTTTTTTGCCATTTTTGCAAATTTTAATGATGTTACCCCTTACAAAAAATGCAAAAATTGACCCAAAACGAAAATCCCAAAATCCGTCAAAAAGTGATAGGGATCGTTAGCATTGGTAATTAGCTGCTCAAAACAGTTATTCTTTCACGTTTATGATAATTTTTAGCCAAGTTATGATCAAAATGCCCATCAAAAATATTTTAGTTTCTGCCAAAATCGGTTTTTTCGAATTTTGGTCAAAAAATAATCAGTTTTATTGCCACAACTTTAAAAATAATTGTCTGAATTTGTAACGGTATACCTCGTTGCGTTCGTAATTAAATTTCCAATCAAACTGTGTTTAAAAATGGGAACTCTATTTTTTTTGCCATTTTTGCAAATTTTAATGATGTTACCCCTTACAAAAAATGCAAAAATTGACCCAAAACGAAAATCCCAAAATCCGTCAAAAAGTGATAGGGATCGTTAGCATTGGTAATTAGCTGCTCAAAACAGTTATTCTTTCACGTTTATGATAATTTTTAGCCAAGTTATGATCAAAATGCCCATCAAAAATATTTTAGTTTTTGCCAAAATCGGTTTTTTCGAATTTTGGTCAAAAAATAATCAGTTTTATTGCCACAACTTTAAAAATAATTGTCTGAATTTGTAACGGTATACCTCGTTGCGTTCGTAATTAAATTTCCAATCGAACTGTGTTTAAAAATGGGAACTCTATTTTTTTTGCCATTTTTGCAAATTTTAATGATGTTACCCCTTACAAAAAATGCAAAAATTGACCCAAAACGAAAATCCCAAAATCCGTCAAAAAGTGATAGGGATCGTTAGCATTGGTAATTAGCTGCTCAAAACAGTTATTCTTTCACGTTTATGATAATTTTTAGCCAAGTTATGATCAAAATGCCCATCAAAAATATTTTAGTTTCTGCCAAAATCGGTTTTTTTCGAATTTTGGTCAAAAAATAATCAGTTTTATTGCCACAACTTTAAAAATAATTGTCTGAATTTGTAACGGTATACCTCGTTGCGTTCGTAATTAAATTTCCAATCGAACTGTGTTTAAAAATGGGAACTCTATTTATTTTGCCATTTTTGCAAATTTTAATGATGTTACCCCTTACAAAAAATGCAAAAATTGACCCAAAACGAAAATCCCAAAATCCGTCAAAAAGTGATAGGGATCGTTAGCATTGGTAATTAGCTGCTCAAAACAGTTATTCTTTCACGTTTATGATAATTTTTAGCCAAGTTATGATCAAAATGCCCATCAAAAATATTTTAGTTTCTGCCAAAATCGGTTTTTTTCGAATTTTGGTCAAAAAATAATCAGTTTTATTGCCACAACTTTAAAAATAATTGTCTGAATTTGTAACGGTATACCTCGTTGCGTTCGTAATTAAATTTCCAATCGAACTGTGTTTAAAAATGGGAACTCTATTTTTTTTGCCATTTTTGCAAATTTTAATGATGTTACCCCTTACAAAAAATGAAAAAAATTGACCCAAAACGAAAATCCCAAAATCCGTCAAAAAGTGATAGGGATCGTTAGCATTGGTAATTAGCTGCTCAAAACAGTTATTCTTTCACGTTTATGATAATTTTTAGCCAAGTTATGATCAAAATGCCCATCAAAAATATTTTAGTTTCTGCCAAAATCGGTTTTTTCGAATTTTGGTCAAAAAATAATCAGTTTTATTGCCACAACTTTAAAAATAATTGTCTGAATTTGTAACGGTATACCTCGTTGCGTTCGTAATTAAATTTCCAATCGAACTGTGTTTAAAAATGGGAACTCTATTTTTTTTGCCATTTTTGCAAATTTTAATGATGTTACCCCTTACAAAAAATGCAAAAATTGACCCAAAACGAAAATCCCAAAATCCGTCAAAAAGTGATAGGGATCGTTAGCATTGGTAATTAGCTGCTCAAAACAGTTATTCTTTCACGTTTATGATAATTTTTAGCCAAGTTATGATCAAAATGCCCATCAAAAATATTTTAGTTTTTGCCAAAATCGGTTTTTTCGAATTTTGGTCAAAAAATAATCAGTTTTATTGCCACAACTTTAAAAATAATTGTCTGAATTTGTAACGGTATACCTCGTTGCGTTCGTAATTAAATTTCCAATCGAACTGTGTTTAAAAATGGGAACTCTATTTTTTTTGCCATTTTTGCAAATTTTAATGATGTTACCCCTTACAAAAAATGCAAAAATTGACCCAAAACGAAAATCCCAAAATCCGTCAAAAAGTGATAGGGATCGTTAGCATTGGTAATTAGCTGCTCAAAACAGTTATTCTTTCACGTTTATGATAATTTTTAGCCAAGTTATGATCAAAATGCCCATCAAAAATATTTTAGTTTTTGCCAAAATCGGTTTTTTCGAATTTTGGTCAAAAAATAATCAGTTTTATTGCCACAACTTTAAAAATAATTGTCTGAATTTGTAACGGTATACCTCGTTGCGTTCGTAATTAAATTTCCAATCGAACTGTGTTTAAAAATGGGAACTCTATTTTTTTTGCCATTTTTGCAAATTTTAATGATGTTACCCCTTACAAAAAATGCAAAAATTGACCCAAAACGAAAATCCCAAAATCCGTCAAAAAGTGATAGGGATCGTTAGCATTGGTAATTAGCTGCTCAAAACAGTTATTCTTTCACGTTTATGATAATTTTTAGCCAAGTTATGATCAAAATGTCCATCAAAAATATTTTAGTTTCTGCCAAAATCGGTTTTTTCGAATTTTGATCAAAAAATAATCAGTTTTATTGCCACAACTTTAAAAATAATTGTCTGAATTTGGAATGGTATACCTCGTTGCGTTCGTAATTAAATTTCCAATCGAACTGTGTTTAAAAATGGGAACTCTATTTTTTTGCCATTTTTGCAAATCATATCAAATCATAACAAGCAAAGTGTCGCTAATGAAATCCGATTTGCATGGGGGATAAATAGTTGAAAAGGCGGAACAAGTTGTTTATTAGGTGCAATTGCCAGGAAAGAGCCCACTTGCCCCATTGAACCGGATGCATTTGAATGGCTTGAAGGCGGGAATGATGGAATGATGGAGTGATGGACGACAGGAGACGGTGGATGGTGGCAGTAATTGGATGCAGCGCAGCTCATTCATCCATCAATCTAGTATCCATCTGATTGTGGATTACTTTTACGCCATCAACTAATTGAAGCGCTCTGATTTGGCAGCTAGGAACCTGCATAATGAGATGGAAGCACTTATGCTCCAATTACAGCCAAGTGCCGGAACATGCTGTGACCAGCTAAACATCGAGTGATGGAACTAGGCCAGTTTCCATGCCTTCCCATCGGAGTTGCCACTCCACTCCACTCCCACTCCCAGCTCCACCTCCATTCCCGCTCCTGCGATCCATTAATCAACCTGAGGAGCAGGAAAATCGCGAGCCAAACGACAAGCACGAGGCCATTCCTCCTTGGCGCGTCTATGAAATCCGTGTAACTCCCGTCTGGAGGAGGTGAGGAGCGGAGGAGTGGGCTGGGCTGGGCTGGGAAACTTGGCCTTGGCTCGATCTGGAGCCGGCGCCATCAATAACGAGAATTCGCGTGGAGCAACCAACGGAAAAACAAAAAAACAAACAGGGAACGGCGAACGGCGGAAACATGGAAATGTGGGGAGGCAAGGGAAAAGTTCGAGGGAAGCGGAAAATGGGGGAAAGCTACTTGCAGCTGTCAGCAGGGCGAAGGTGGGTGGGTGGTTTAGGCCCAGCGGAAATCGATTTGTGTGCGATTTGTTTTGGTTCCGCCCACTGAGTATGGCCATATAATTCCACCTCCCCGCGTCCAAGAGTCCAGCAACAACCTTTCTTTAATGGTCAACTATAATTTCGGAACTATTAATGACTGTGACATGGTCTCCGACTTCGGGGACTGTTTGTGTTTTCGTGTTCAGGGATCAATGAATTTGTCCTGTCGCACTTTGGCCTCCAACTATTAATCATAGATCCTGGGGGTGTGCGGGGAGTCCTGCTCGTGGAGTGGGTGTGGCGGTGCCCCAATCGAAGTTTCATTAATGGATTAGCAAGCGGAACTGGGACTGGACTTACCCATCAGTTTCATCACCTCGTGGTGGCTGATGAAAATGTTCAGATAGCCGCTGACCGAAGTGGATATGGTTAGGCATAGGAGCAGGATCGGCAGGGGCGGCTTCGGAGGAAGGAATCCCATGGTGGAGGTTGGAGGTTGGTTTAGTGGGTGTGGATGCTGCGAGGAGTCAATGAATTGTCAGAGCATGTGTCGCCGCAAGTGGCGAACATTTCCACGGCTCCACTCCACTCCACTCCGCTCCCGTTTACGGAACCCGGATGCTCCCCTTTGACAGCCAATCTCAATGTGTTGCCATTGATGCGTAGCTGCTTCCAAGGGGAGTTGGGGTGAAGTTCTCCTGGTGCTGAGTTTAATTCGGCTGCCAGTGGCTCCTGCCTTGGTGATGGTTGTCAGTGGCTGGTGCCACAAACAGATCCTAAGCTCTCGAATAAGCGTTAAAATCAAATTCCAGCTGCTGCTAACTGTTCCGGCTGCAAATGGGAACGAGGTGGCCAGAAAGGAGGGGTCTGTCTACCAAATTTGGAAACTTTTCAGCCTCGGCTTCCGCTGGCTGCTCCCCTCCTTCCCCTCAGTCCCCTTTTGCAGTCTGTTTCAGAGCAACTTTTCCGTTTTCAGTTTTGTTTTGCTGCGGTTGCTGCTGCTGTTGCTGCTGTTGCTGGTGGCTTCCTCCTCCGCCTTCTTGCATCAGTGTGTCCAAATTTGGCCCAGACTGAGTTTGGTTGGCTTTTATTGGCTGAGCTCCTGTCAACTGGTCCGGCCTTCCTCCTTCGCCTGTGTTGTTCTGTGGCTATCGCCTGTCACTTTGTCCACTTTTCTGCTGCTGGTCACTCCATGTCCTTGCTCCGATTTCTTCCTCGCTTCTGGCCAGTTCCTGTTGGTTAAAAAGTGATTTGATTTAGTGCAAATCAGACTGCAGAAAGAAGTGGAGTTGACAAAAGAAGATGCGTTTATGGAGATGGGGCTTCCTCCATTGCAGGACTTGGAACTGAGTGTATGTATACACATGTGATGGTGATGTGTGGTGGTGATCGGTGGAGCAAACAATTTGCAAAATCAAAATAAAAGTTACTCCCCTGGAAAAGTAATTAGGAAGTTGCCAAAAGATTAACAGCTTAGGGGTTCCGAAGGAGATCCATCGCAACTTTCCATGGAGTAACTGACTTACATCGCATATGAGTTGGTGGTTGAAAATGGAAGGCGCTTTAATAAATTTGAGGCAGTGTTTATGGGTTTGTTTGGCATAAGTTATGAACTGGAAAAGGGAACAAGTTTTGGCTTTGGAAATGTTTGTGGTTCAAGTGGTTCAGGTGGTTCAGGTGGTTTTCCCCCTGCTCATTGTTGTTTGGTCTACGTGTTTATTCAGCTGTCCCTCCCCCTCCCCCTTCCCCATCCCCATCCCCTTTCCCCTCTATCCTGGCGGGTTATCCTTGCTGGTTGCGTGTGCAGGTAACCCGAATGGAATGCCAACTGCACTGGAGCAGGGAGGTGGGTCAAAGTGCAAGGGGCGGTGGGCAATGGGGTGGGTCTCGTGGGCATGGCAATGGATCCGGGACAGTCGAGTGCTCCCAAAATGAAATTGTTGCCAAGAAGCAACCAAAACTGCTTCTATCTCCATGGCAAACTGTTTCCCTCTTTGGCTTTTGCTCTTCTCGCTTTTCCCCATTTTCTGGCCGCAATAAAAATCGAAATCAGAAAAGTTTGTTGCCTTCCATTTTCGATCTCTCTTTTTTGCTTTGGAACATTTTTGGAATTTTAAAGTTTCACCAGCAACAGAAGATAGTTTTCTAGCCGATGAAAGTAATTCCCGAGCTTAACCAAGGAATGTTGCGGTCTTTTTAATTAAACTTATCGGCGCCCAAAAAAGCGCCGCGGGATGGCAAGTGAATCACTTGATTAGGGGTCGGCACATCGGGTTTGGAAACCACCAAGTCCACTTCTATGCCAACCCCATCATCACCTTTAAATACTTCAAAAGCAGCTGCACCCACTCAAAAACGACTGTAGACTTTGCCCATGAATTATTGGGCTTTCAGAAGTCACTAGGCGGATGCATTAATTATTCAGAGGAACGAGTGTGTGTTTTGCATGTGAAATCAGTGTAACGAATTCAAATGGAACGGCAGACAAACAGAGAGTTGCAACTAGGAGCACATCCTTGGTCGATAACATATTAACTGCATCAACTCAATCATAATCAGCGAGCGGAGCTGCAATGAAGGAACTGAAGGAGGCTTCTGTTTAGTCACTCGCATCGTCATCCGTCAGTCTTCAGGTCCTCCTCCTGGCATCCCAGCTCCTCCGGCAAGTGACAAATTGAGGAGCAGTTGCCATTGTCTCTGGCACCGAACGGAGCTGATGAGATGCGATGCGATGAGCAGAAGATGAGCCCTAAATGGACGAGTTGGAGTGGGGAAACTTTTCAATTACTTGCAAGGAACAGGCCGGAGACTAAGAACTGACTCCGGGAAGAAGTCTGAGCAGTAATGAATAATAATCTGTTACCCCCTGCTACTCCGCATCCCGTGGCAATTCATCATTAGGAATCCCTTGGAGGAACACGTTCCACCGCTTTTCCTTGGACAATTCCAGTCTGGAACAATATTTACTCTGCCCTGCTGAGATTGTGGGCTCTCCACTTGGCCCACCCATTCTCCAGCAATTAAAAGGACATCGATGGGCTGCCCTCTGGCCTCCTTGTTTCAATTACAAAGTGGCTTTCACTTCTAATTGAATCGTGAGCTTGCCTCAATTCCGGCTCATACTTTATTCCACCTCAGCACTCTACTCTGTTTGCACTTGGCTTTTCCAGGGGGCATCTCAAATGACTGGCAAGGGTTAACGAACTATGGCTCGATTAGTGTTTTCTTTGAAGTGATGAAGTACTTTCCCCTTACTTTCTCTGTGTTTTTTTTTAGCCCAGCTCCAACTAAGCAATGAAAAATGTCACAGTATTTCGAAAAACTTCCCCAAAAACTTACGTTAATTACAAAAAATATTACATTTAATTTACGCAAAAGGGACGATTTATTGATTTAAGCTCAATTGAATCTTCGATGGTTTTCATAGTGCGCCGCAAACATGAACCATAAATTCCATTTCCATGCGATAAAAATCTGTAACGGCAACCAACGTTTTTGTTAAACAAGCTGCTCCCCAATGAACAAATCGGTAACAAAAATTAATTGTCTGTACAAATTAGCCCTGAGAACGAAAATAACCATTCCTTCTCATTCCACTCGACAGAGCATTTGCAATCATTTTCCATTTCCAGGGACAACAAAAGCAAATGTCGCTCGTTATTTTTAATCAGCCATCAAAATATATGGCTGAAAATTTGTCTGCCCAATGGGCAGGTGTTTTTGGCCCGGTTTTTGGGCCACTTCCATTACTTCTCCATTCCAGTTTGCATTACAGGTCCATTATAACGTGCGCTGCGAAATATTTTACGCGAATTTAATAAACCCTGGGAATTGGGCAGGCACATTAAAGCTAATGGAACATTTTGGCCAGCAGCTGATGTGGGATAAGCTAGTTATTCGCATTTGGTCATCTGTCGATTGTGAAATTGCATATTCAATGGAAGCGGCTCAGACTCCATAATGTGATGTGTGAATACATTGCAAACTGCGGGGCATGCCTTCTCTATCGGAGCGTTATCATTGATTTATGGCTTTTGAAACACGTTTTCCTATGTCGTTATGATAAAAAAGAAGTCAGTCTGGTTGTGTTTCGTCTTTGAACCAAAAGCTTAGTACACTTTAAGAAGAACACTCTTTAAGAATTTAAGCAACTTATACCATTACAATAACTTTAACAAAACATGGAACAATTAGCTTTTAATTGCATTGAATTGCGTGTGCACTAATGGCTTGACCGCAGCTGTAAGGACATTAGGATGCCTCCTTGCCAGCGCGAAAATCATAGCACACTTCTAGGTTACGACATAATTCAAGTAGCCAGATTATTGGTCGTCCTTCGCTGCTGTTGTTTTTCTTGTTGTTGCCACTGCTGCTTTTGGGGGCAAAGCACTTAGTGGCCATTCAATCAACGAGCCACTAAGCGAAGCAAGTGGACCCAGCGATGGGCGAAGGATCCCGGTCCCCCCACTGGAAAGTGTTCGAGCGGAACATCAAATTTGCATAATATTCTTTTATGGCTTATGTCTTGTGGTCGCGAAACTTGAGCCGCACAAAGGTTCGGCATCGGGGGAGGGGGGAGGGGGGAGGGAAAAGGAAAGCGGGGAAAGGAGGGGATGTTGTTTGAGGGGGGACGTTGGCTGGCATTTATTGAGTGGCTTTTAATCCCCGGCATATTTCAATTAGTGTCAACTTTTTGATTTTATGTAAACACATGCGAAAGCGGAGCAACTTTACAGCCCACCGTTTTCCCCACCCAAATTGTTACTGCCGTAATCACCCCCCACACACACGCAGACACACACACACACCGCCACTGGGTAACACATACATATGCATGAGTGTTGGTCACGCAATCCTGCGGTTGCGGCATGTGTGGATGTGTGATTTGTGCGCAAAGGTGGTTGTGCCACACTGCGTATGAGTGCTTATTCTGAAGCTGAGAACTTCAAGTGTCGTCGTTGAGGAGTTTCTAAACTTTAATAAAACATAAAGTTCAGATTTCCACGCTGGTACTACATTTCAGTTTAAGACTTCGCATGCCATTTTACGCAAAGGTGTTTGCTTAGTCTAAAAGTTACAAAAACTCTTAAAACCCCTTTTAAATATTCGTTTGGATATCGGTTTGGCAACAAACTGAAGCTACAAAATGATGAATGCTACATCAATCAAACGGCATTTTAAAATGGATCAGATATATGGAGCGAGTGGGTTCCAATTTAAATAATGGACTAAGTCCAAAGAGCTTAAAATATTCTTTAATATCTTGAAGATTTATCTGGGGGATTTAAGAAGCAACATTCGTGACAAGCCCGTTGTCTGGAATGGACAACTATTTCATTATGGAGTGCAAATATTTGCCCAGCTTCCTCGTTTCCTTCGGCAGTGGAATAAATATTCATCCGTGGCATGGGTAAATGGGTGTTCCGGACAAACCCCTTAGCAATCAACACAAACTGCTGACAAGTAATGTGGGAACAATCTCCGACTACGGGCCACTGGCATTTCTCGGGGATTCCATATCAAAGGTGTTTCATTACGGTGAGTAAACGACATGGCATCTGATGATACCGGATACAGTCCCTTTTACCCATTTACCCACCGTTTGGCTTTAAGGTTCGACATGGAAAACCTGGTACCGGCACGGATGTTGTCAGAGGTCCGGAAGCCAAGCCCACCTTCGATTTGCCGAGTATCCGAGCACTCGGACAAGCCGCAGTCTCGCCGGGCGCCGTGTGTCCAACTGTCGTTTGTTTACATAACATCAGCATGGGCCAAAAGCCAGAAAAGGCCGAGGGATACTCGGCACTGCCTGTGTGGGCACATGCGCACTGGGGAGTCCCCCTGCTCCCTGCTCCCTGCTCCTGTGGACAGATACCCTTGGGGTGGCCAGCTTTGGGAGCCTGCAACTGTTGCTTCGTGCTCCTGATTGCACTGGCAACTGACACTAATCCAATCTGGCCGAAACAGCTGCGGAACGAGCTGCAATCCCAACTGGTGCCACTAATTGCGAGCAGGACACAAAGGCAGCGCCAATGGATTTAATTTGCAGTCAGACAAATTGCACAACTTGGTCAAAACAATTGCCAGGGTGTATATACACGTATAGTCGTGCTTTCCCCAGCGGGAGAATTCAATTACACTTGGCAGACTTTATGTCAACGGGCGTAATAAAAGTTATCGAAGCGAAACAGTTGGACATGTACGTAAATCCTTTAAAATGTAATCAAATTTGAAGAGCTTTCGAGCACGTGACTCAATGGCAGCTATTAAAGCCTCGCCAAGCAAATTGACTGTGATGAAGCAGCGATTTGAGTGGCAGTGGGATGACCAGGCGGACCTACACGGATTCCGACCGATAGAACGATAAGAGACCGCTAATCCCCCAGACGTGCACTTATCAGCGAAGCAAACACACCCCACTCCCACTTTCCCTGCAACCAAAAATCCCCATCTTCTTAAGGACTTAGTCCATCCCCTCGTCATGCTGGAAACGAAAGGGGTGGGCGCTACAGTCATCCCCCGATGCAACAAATGGCAGCAGCAGAGCGGATATAGAACACAATAAGAAGTGGGAACACAAGTGGAAAGCACTAAATAGTTGCAGCAGTTGCAGGACAAAGGATAAACCGGAGAAAAAGCTGCAGCCGAGTGCCAAAGTTCACACCAACCCCCCCATTGGGGAATCCGTAGAAAAAACGAGCTGGGATCAGGATAATAATGTGGGAGCAAAACAAATACACGCTGATCTGTGGCAAAGGGTATATGACGAAACAAAAAAAAATGTGTGTGTGTGTGGCGAACAGGAAATGGAATCAAATCGATATAGAAAACAAAGAAAACAAAATACAGCAGCAAATCCCCTTAATGCAAGCGAAATGGGCACGTGACCAGCAAGAAGGAAGCAATAAGGATGTGGGGTTAGGGTCCAAGCTCTGGACAACAAATTGCCGCACAAAAGTAATCCTGACATTTTGCAGATAGTTGCATCTTCACGAGCTTCGCACACTCGCACAATAGGAAAGCAATTTGAGAGTTGGTTTTGTACCATTAAAAGCGAAAATAAAACAGAATTGTGCATTATTTTAGACAGCACTGAATCCATCTGCCGGATTTGAATAGCTGTCGAATCAAACAAATCTTGAGAGCAATCTGAAGTGGAGCAGGCACGGATAAAATGAAAGAAGCGATTCTCAATTCCGCAGCCACTTGTGGATTTTTCATATTTAAACTACTTGAAATCCGATCAACTCGAACTGCTTTGACATATTTTTTAAGTCAATCATCTAAATGATACCTTACAAATCTACATTCCTAATGTTCTTGTTGGCTTTGAACTTCTCGAGAATTTCCCTGCCCAGACGACAGGAATGCTCTGCCACTTGGTGCAAATCCAACTGCGTCTTCTGGTGGCTTCCGAGTTTCCTTTTTCGGAGGCACAAGCTCGGTGAATCCTCGCCGAGGTTAGCTTCCCGAGCTCGCAATTCAAAGGAATTGGGTCCGGTTCCCGGCTTATAAGCAACCAAGTACCGCCTGCCATCTTGCCTGTCATAAAATCTGGTCGTGCAGCGCATCTCTGCGGCAAAATGTTGCACAATGGCCTCTTCCAGCACAGGCATGGGACTAAACTCGATGAATCTGCGCTGGCTGGCAAGGAATCGACGCAATCGTCGCACGATCCCAGCTGCCCTAAGAGTATGCTCCTTTAGGACCGCAAAGTGAAGTGGGCCATGATTCTGCTGTGCATGCAAGGAACACACCAACTGGCGAATAGTTCGTTTGAACTTGATTCCTGCTTGGTTATCAGCAGGAACGCAATTGTAGTTGTGCTCAATGTGGATAAGTCGGATGAGACTGCCGGTGGGCCTGGGAACTGAAATCTCTCGTAAAGTATCTGTAAAGGAGCTGGTCAGAATACTTTCTTGCGAGTTTTATGTTCTACACCTACCTATATTGTCTTCATTAGTTTGAAGAACCTCTGTTAGTTGATTGGTCATGCTGAAAGATTTCTTAAGTCGCGAGATTTCAGTCGATCGAGTTATGAAGTCTTCACACTTACTCAAAGTAAGATACTCAAAGAGATTGCAACTTATCCCAAACTCTAATTCGGTTTTAATGTACACTTTGTCCAGAAAAATGGCAAAATTGGGTCTCTCACTTTTTTCCTCACAGCTGTCGATGACTAAGTAAAGGGCTGCACAACAAGATCAACTTTTTAGGAGCCCTGGAAGCCCTGTTTACGAAAGGTGACAACCCAGAAAAGAGCGCTGCCAGTTGCTTTACCGAAACAAAGGAGAAAATGCAAAAAATCAAATTTGAAGTACGTTGGGATCGGATCTGCATGTTGCATGCCACTTTTATTGCCCAATTCGCCAGCAGTCAGGATATTATTAAGGCCAGGCCAAACAGAAATCAAAGTTTTAGAGCCCCGGAAAAGTGGGTCGTGCAAATTGCTGGACGCTTCCCATGCAAAACTGCGCCTCCGGGCTGTCGGAAGTGACGGGAAACTTTTGTGGCCAGCAGCAGGAGCAGCAAGTCCCTGGCAGGACGAGCCAGCCACAGCAGCAGCCAGTGGACATCAACAGTCATCCAGTTTTATGGTATACAGTCGTCCGAAGAGGATAAGCTCAAAGGATGCCACTTTTGTATGAGACGGCAACTCGAAGTCGGAAACTTCCTTGGTGAAAGATTTTATTGCTTTCAGCCGTTTGCTAGTGTCCTCATTCTGAATTTGGGCACTGCTCGGACAAGCCCCCAATCCTCCCCCGCGAAGTTGGCCTAAAGTAAATGAAGCGTGACGCTTTGCTTTGCTTTGATTTAGTTTTATTATGCGTCTGCATCGGATGTAATTGAATTATGCAAGTTGGCGCCGACGGCCAGCGGCACCGACTTTATTAACATTCGATCGTAAAGTGGGGAAATGGGGGAAAAGGAGCAGAAAAGGGATGATGACACGGATGAAGGATAGCACCAGGGGGCAGGAGGCAGGATACAGGATACAGGATACGGGCGGACTCAGACATGGCTACGCTTTAGCGGTGATATTTGAATATCAGATGAGTCCGCACATCTCGCGACGAAATGAATTGGAAAATATGTGGATGAGCCGACGGATAAAGGATATTGGAAAGTGCACCCGAAGGCCAGGGGAGCAACAAACCCGGCCACATCATGTAAATGGGTATGGGGATGACAGCAGGATGTAAGCCGTAATGAAATAATCAACTTTTTATCTGGCGAATGGAGGCCATTACATTACCATTACCACCAGGAATCAGGCAGCGAAAAACTGCCTCAGGAAACCTCAGGAAAGCTCTTTTTCAACATTGCGGACCAATAATTCATTTATAAGTGCCAGGCTATTGATATTTGCGGAAAATCTGTAAGCTCAGTGCGAGATTCGTATGTGGGACACTCCGTTGCGGAAACTTCATTGGAGGGTCCTTCGCTGCACTGGCAGATGCATCTGCAGCGTCCTCGAATTACAGTTTCATGAGCTGTCCGATGTGGTGGGTGATAAAGTAGGGTGGCTGGCACTGATACCGAATGTATTTCCGAATCGAAACCAGTGACAAATTGAATTCAAAAGCGTTCGAATTGCATCTGCATCTGCATCTCCACTGCCCCTTTACTCCATTCCCCATCAAAAAGCGATGCGGGGCAGAGAACATCCGGGAGCTGTTTGTGTCCTGTCGAGTTGAGTTGAGTTGTGTTGTGTTGTGTTGTGTTCGACAAGGACTAAGCTGCTTCAGGCGATTTCGATTCCGATTCCGAGTAAGTGGCTATTGCAGCTCACGCATCATCACCCAGGCTTACAAATGTCAAAAGATATCGTAATTCGCATCAACAGGAGAGATGGTTCACCGATATGGTACCGAACCGATTCACAAAGCTAACAGAGTACATCGTTCGATTGCAGCAGTCATCAGCAATGGAACAATGCACTTAACCAGGCCCCCAGGACATCCTTTCCGCACTTTGCCCCTCGCCTCCTGCGGAAACTTCGGTAGCACGTCGAAAAGTTGCCTAAAAATGCTCACGTCCCAGGCACGTGACCAAAATGTTTGGCCATAAACAAGGAAAATATGAAAATGAAGAGCCGAGCTCGGCAAATAAAGGAAAATAAACGAGGAATAAAGGAAATCAGGAGGCGGAAGTTCGGAGTCGGTAATCGGGTTGATATATTCATCCTGCCCGGGGAAAGTTCGCTCGAAGCCTCTTCAAAAATTCATCAAGGAGCAGCGCTCAAGTTGACTTCAGCGGAACTTCAGTTCGTTCTTCTTCGCTCCTTTCTGCGGGTGTGGACATTAACCCCAATTGGCCAAATGGCTCATTAGGTCAGTGGGGGAGCTCTTTCGTGTTCCTGGAACTCCAAAGGAAATGGAGCAATAGAAACAGAAACAGAAGCAGAAACAAACGCAAGCGAATTGCACTGCTGCGTGGTCAGTTATAATTAGGGGCATTCGCATTCGGAGCTTTACGACCGGGCGATTAAGCGAAAGGATACAAGGGGATACGCCCAGTACAGGGAGTACTGGGATGACCAAGGCCAAGGACACAGGAATACCCACTCCACTTCGGGCTCACATTCAATATTATTAATTGACAACGCGGTGTGTCCATAGCAACCCGAAGAATCGTAAATATATCGCTTACAGGGTTTTGTCCAATTGGAAAGTGGCCAAAGGTGATGTCCAGGATGTTTGTTTAGGAGCTGTTACGGGAGTGGTTGTGGAAACGGAAAGTATATCCTCCTCCTTCGCCTTTGCGGCACTGGAGAGTTGATTAATTGGCCATAAACCAAACGATTATCATCCAAATTCAGTGGGTGAATCTCTTCAGCGGAGGTGAGGAATGCCCCAAACCCACTCCAATCCATACCAGACTAACATCTCTCCCCCTTTCGAAGTTCGAGTACCAGACATCGCTGTGGATTAGCCAGGATACGGTTGTCCTTCGGTGGAGCGGCTGGTGTTGGACTGATTCTGATTCCCACTTGTGCACGGGGTACCATTTCTGGTGGTCTGGAGCCCGATTCCATTTGCCTGGGCAGCATTTACCATTATGATTGCAGAGCCCAACTTCAGCTGGTGATTTTCCCTTGAAGTTGCCCCGTAATCAAGGGGATGTGGTGGGTGGTAGGCGTTGGGCGGAGGGGGGCGAACGCCAGGCAGTAATTGCTTAATTTGATTACGTGCCGCCGTAAAAAGCAGAACAGGAAATTTGCGCACACACAAGCTCCGTGCTGGGTAATGAAGTTAGGATGGATGGATGGATGGATGCATGGGTGGATGGATGGCTGTTTGGGTGTAGTGGTGTATAGGTGTATAGGTAAGTGGGGGCAAGACCCCAACCGCAGCCCCGAATCCTCCCCATCGAATCAGGAGCGACTTTAAACTTTGTCGCAGACGCAAGCAACTTAATTCGTGTTTCGGCTGAGCCTCTCGCCAAATGTCGCAGGCCATTTGCCATAAACAACATAACAACAAACAAGATGAAGGGTTCAGGCTGGGGTCCTGGAAAAGGGGAACAATGGCGTTAAGGGATCGAAATGGGAAATGGGAAACTGTTCGCTTCGTGCGATAATTAGAAGCGCCCAGTGCACGCTCAATTAGAAGCTTGTAGCCCCATCCCCGTGGGTTTTCCGGGTGTGGAAGGTTGTGGGTGGAAGGTACATGGAACATGGAAAGTCTTTCTCCCGCCCCGCTGCACCTCCTCCACCTCCTCCTCCTCCTCCTCCTCCTGCTCTTCGTCGCGATGCAGACACGCGATGATCCGGAGCGGAGCTCGGCGTGAATGAGTCGCTCGATGGCCGATTGGCTGGGTGGGTGGGGTTGGCTTGAATGTCTTAATTAACTGTTAGCTGCACTCTGCGAAATCAACAGGCCATAAACGGCAAGTGGAGCAGAGTGGCAGATGGGCAGAGGGGCAGAGGGGGCAGAGTTATGGCCTGCTGTTTGCCTCTAAATAATGTCGAGGACGTCGTGCCTCATATTTATGATTCGCAATTATTCTACAACGTGTGCGGCAAGTGTCCTCTTCTCCCGCTGTAAGTTGCAAGGACTTTAGGCAGTGGCCCACTGCACTGGGATTCAAAAGGTGTTCAGATATTGTTGGGTTCTGAGCTGAGCAGGATTAGAGAATGAAGTGAATACCTACTTTTTGTAACTATGTATTCAATAGTGTAGTGCTCTGGCTCCTTTTGCAACTATCATTAATAATCTGTCGTTCGGGGGGAGCTTGAACTCAAAAGTACCCCACTGGAGCCGCCACTGTGCTGAAGTGTTTAGGGGGCTTTAAAGCCAACTTCGGAGTGGGTTGAGCTGTGTGCTCCGCTTATCTGATTCTGGATACACGGAGAGTGCATAAACGTGAGCACACACAGACGGGCTGGAATAATTCTCTTTGCCAGACGCAGTCGAAAGTGTTTCCAGACAAATGGGGTGGGGAATTGGTGGGGCATGGGGGTGGCCAGCGAAGGGGAGGAGTGGGTTAGGTGGATTTACATGTCACTTGGCCATAAAAAGAGTTTATGTCTGACATGAGCCGAAAACAATTTGCATATATTTCAGCGCTGGATAACGACTTCATTTCGGATACATTCGGGGTGTCCCAGAACCCGCTCAGTTTTGTCTTCCTCCGGGAATCGTGTTGCGTAAGCGGCATGCCCTGAAGGCCAAAACAGAACTTTGGCCACTCACTTGTCCTGTTTGGCCGCTGTCCGTCCGGCCACGTGGAAGGCAATCCATTTGCGGACTGCTCCGTCGTCTTCCCGTTTCTGCGCTGACTAACGCCATATTTTCCGCTACATTTCGCAGGGCAGGATTGGGGGTGTGTTCCGCCCGACAGAGATGCATGTGGCGTGCCACGGCGCTCAGGACAAAGTGCAGCTTCGGAAATGGCCTGGAATTAGTCAGATGTGAGCTTGAGCTACCTCAAAGTGATTCCACCTCGGGTGGAGGAGAAGGAGCAGCAGCAGCAGGAGAAGGAGGAGGAGGCAGCAATGAGCCCGCTTCTAATTTGATTTCCACCGACAATGAGCACTCAAAGTGGCCAATCAAAGTGGAATCGGAACTCGGCACAAAGTGTTTGGCCAAAAGCAGCTGTACAGGAGGCAGGTTTGAAAAGGTAGATACTCGTAGGAATAGTTGGCTCAAATACCCTACCATATTGGTTGGTGTTTCAAAATCGGAAGCTATACAACTTCGTACAGATTGGCAGAGGATCAAAATATGTATGTTTATGTATAAATTTGATGCTAAATCTTCAGCAAAGCCATCTAATGTCAAGGTATCGCAGGTTGTGCAGTCAATTAAGACTGTTTACGTAGACAGCCCCATTATTTTTAGCAGTGCATCAACTAACAGCTATAGTTCCCAGTCTACCTAAGCAGTTGGCGCTTAACTTTGCCCATTACTGGACCCACTTAGAGGGATGCATTGGCCATGGCCAGCACCACTGGCCCTGGAATTTGCAACACTGCCATTCGAATAAACTTGAAAGTTTTTTGCCCAGCACTTGTAGTGGAAAAAAATGCTTTGGGGTGAAAAAAACTTGCTCGTAATCCCACTCCATTCAAAGTTGCGGCAACAAAATGGCGCCCAATGGCGTCGGCAGTGGCGCCAAATGAATTGCACTTTGTTGGAGCAGAACTCGAACCGAATCCCCCTGAAATCCTACTCCCAATCCAAGGTCCCCAGAACCCCTAACCCCGAACCCCGAACCCAGACCTCCGCGTCCACCAGACTGGCAGACGCAACGCGAGCAGTTTTATTCACTGTCAAACGGAATTTAACTGAGTTCCAGTTTCAGTTGCCTGGCATTGAAATTAATTTAGTATATATTTTTTTGTTTCCTTTCAACTACCAGTTAAACTAATTTGCCGGCCGCCATCTCCATAATTCTCGCCAGCGTGGAGCATTTTTAATTCATTTCGAATGCAGGAGAAGCAGGAGGAGCAGGGGAAGCAGGAGGAGCAGGGGGAACAGTGGAGGAGCACTATCGGGCGAAATGTTCAGCTGGAGCATCCGAGTGGTCAATGGATGCCACTGGCAGTTGACAGTGCACCACGGGGTGGACACACCCTCGATGGACCGATGGAGTGGCCGTTGAAAATAGAGAGATGCAGCTGGAGATGGACGGCAATAACACCTTCGCATCGTGGCCGATGCTCTTCAAATCCTGTGCTGATTGTGTTGTTAATGCCAGGTCCACAAGGGTTGTCCGGGCAACCTGTTCCTGATGGAGGACGCCTTTCCAGAGGCGGAGGAGGCACGAAAAACAATTTTGCAATTGGCATGTCGAGAGTCAAGATGCACTCATGCATGTGGAACGAAGCAAAACCCACGGCTCAGTGCACTCCAGTGGGATTGGTAGTGGGAGTGGGACTGGGATTGGGAGTGGGACTGGGAGTGGATGGGAATGATTCGGGCATTCCGGTGGCATGGCAACGGCAAGTCAGAAATTATGGAAGTGGCATTCATTACACTAGAGAAGTATCAGTTTTCAGTATCGATGGCCGACGCACAAGTTCAATGCTCATTCCGACTGACTGGGCTGACTGCCAGGACACGAATTGCCTTGCTGCAATTTGGACTTGGGCTTTGAGTGGACTCCCAAGACCCACCAGTCCGCCTCCCCCTCAAAACACTTGATTAAGGTCAAAGGCAGTTAATGAAAGTTTTCACTAGGCGCACAAACACAAATCGTTTGTTGGCCACAAAGAGCCGAAATTAATTTCATGCCTGAAAAAACACAAATCTAAAATAATTGTTGTTTGGGAAAAATCCAAAAATCCGTCGCACACACACACATACAACACGCAATCCCCGAGCACGACAATAAGCCAAATTTTTAAGACCCGAAAAGCAGGGCATTTTTTGGCAACAAGCCAGGGATGAACTGCTGTTTCGGGGTGCCAAAAAGCCAACGACAATGGCTCGAAGGAGCCAGATAAATCCGTTGCTTCCAGAGCCGGGCAATAGATGACATTCCCAACACTCGAAAGTGGGAAACTGGTCAACTGGTCAGGGGAAATGGAAAACGGGAAATGGAAAATGGGAAATGGACGATGGGCAATGGGAAGCACAATTGAGTTCTCCACAAGCCGCAATTTGTGCAAACACGCAACTCAAGGCAAGCAAACCAAACCGAGGCAAACTGGCCGCCGCCTATGAAATCAAAGACAATTGGCAAAGTTTGTGAAACTTGCTTGATTGGTCAATTGTCCCCCACTTTTGAGCCGGACATGCAATTAAAGTTTGCGGTCTCTTGGCCACTTCAAAGGCCCTGTCTGTCAATCGACCTGCGTTTTGGCCGCACTCTGCACTCTGGCTACTTTTAATTGCCGTACAAGTTTCGGCCGGCGAGCACTTTGCCAGTGGAAACTACCACAACTGGGATGCATGCGGCATGTGTTGCAAGGAACTGCCCGAACTTGCAACCCCACAAATCACTTAGGGAGCCCGCAAATACATGTGCGAATGCAATCACCTGGGCGATTGGGGGAATTGGCAGCACAAATCGCTTTGGCGCCGCCAACAGAAGCCATAATGGCATACAAAATGGATCCCAGCCCCACCCCCCTCCTGTTTGGGAAGTGGATGTGGCAAGTGGATGCTCCGCATTATGTTCGCGCATTGATCTCAAATTGAATGTGAGTCGCGGCGAGTGCGTATCAGTATCCGCATCTGATTCGGCGCCTGATGAGGCACGTGGGAATCGGGCAGGTGGAGAAAGGCAGCTCAGCTTAACCATTTAAAAGGGGCAAGAGTTGAAATGTGGCCCCCGACTAAAAAACGTGCGCATAAAAGGAGTATTAAATAACATTTTCATCATTGCAGCCCATAAAATCACAGCTTATTCATGCGAAACGTGAAGGGAATGACAAGCTGAAGATGTGAAAAACTCATGTATGCCACCAAAATGGCAACTCCAGTACTTCAGACTTCATTCAGAAGGCATCATGTTTGATGTCATCCAATATTGAATAGTACCGAATATTGAATACCTCACTTAGACAGCTAACAGCTATGGTTTTCTTTATTATTTGTGGTAAAGCGGATCTAACAATAAATTATTTCAATTGCATATCGAGTTGAGTTAAGTACTGAAATGGAAGTAACAACAATAAGGGTTTGGATTGAACATGCTAAATACTTAGGTAATATATGCACATACCCTGTAAAGATGGAACGGCCTTACTAGATGTAATTCTTAAACTTTCTTCGATTTGCATGCACTTTGAATGGACTATTTGGGGGTTTTCCCAGCCCAGCAAACAATCTTTTCGGGGGAGGCTTTTCCGAGCTGCTGATGACTTCATGTGCCATTCGGAACTTGTTTTCTGTTTTCGTGTTATGGCCCCTTGAATCTCCCTCAGCTGCTGTCCTTGCCACAGACTTTTATGACATTGAAGCACATTAAATTTAACAGCTTATCAAAGCAGTTGACACTTGCTTCGTGTTGCCGCCCCCCACTTTGCCCCCCACTTTGCCCCCCTTCGCCTCCTTGGTGGGGCGCCAACAAAAAGGACATTTACATTTTGGTTAACTGTAAATTGGCTTTGTTGTGTGTGCTGGGGCAAAAGTTTCCGAAGCTCATTGAGCGCGTTAATTGATTTTCGCGCCAAACAAAAGGCAAAGTTTCAAAAGGACATGGACACACGTTACGTCGTGTGCTGGAAGTGCAGGAGGATCGGCAGCAGGAGCAGGAGGAGCAGCAGGAGCAGGGGCAGGAACAGGAGTGGCTGCCACGAAACAAAAGCCGCAGGAACAGGAAGAGCAGCTGGGCGGAGGAGCCGAGCCCGCAGCCAGAGCTAAAAGGCCAATTGTTGGCGGTGGACAAAATAAAGCGAAAAGGACAAAAAAATAAACTAAAGAAAAACAAAAAACAATGCAGAAAACATAAAAGGAAAGAGGAACCCAACCGAACTTTCGATATGTATGGGGATATGTATCGCTATATGTTTGTGTTTCAGCTGGAAGCCCTAAAAAAATATGCCAACAAGGGTGTGCGGTTTGTGGATGGGAATGGGGATGGTAATGGGGGTTTGGGATGGGGATGGGAATGGGGATGGGTATGGGGAGCAGTGAAGTGAAGCAATTTACGAAATGACATTATTTGAACGCAAGGCATAAAGAAAGCGACGACGACGGAAAAAATTACCCCAGCAACTAAAATGAGAGGGGGGGGGGAGGGAAGGGGGAATCCCCCCACCAACACCTCACACCCACCACCCCGCTGTAGTTCATGCAGCATTGTCCTTGTTGTCACTGCCATTGTCCTTCTTGTTATTGTTACGGCAACATATATATGGACTATACATATATATGGACTCCCCATTTCATTTTTTTTCTGTTAAGGAACACACCAGCAACAACAAATACACGGCCAGAACGAACGTGTTGCAACTTTACATATTTTTACAAGGGGAGAGGTGGGGGGGCGAAACTATTTTTTTTTTACCCATTTTTTAGATCCGCTCCGGGAAAAGCATTTTCCACAGCGGAGCAGGGCGGGTCAATTGCAGGCGATTCTTTGAATTTTTTTCCATTGCTTCCGCTCGAAAAATGATGGGGGGTGCGGGGGGTGCGGCAACGGGGGTGGCTGGGGGTGCACTCAATGCACGAAATGATAATAAAAGCGAAATAAATTTTATGCAGCGGAACGAAGCGCAGCGGCGGCGACGGGAGGGGCCGCAGAATGACTAACCAAATTCATGGACATTTAAGGATACAGCGAGCGCATAAACTAAATGAAGTGCATGCAACATTAACCAAACACACACACACACAAACACACACACACACATGTGAGGCAAGTTAGGGCCATAAGAGTCCTTGAAGAACCCATGACTCAGCCTGAGCCACAACCATCGATTGAAGGCGCAAAATGAGTCAATCTTCGATCGGTTTTACTGGCAACTGCACTCAATCTGCATATCCTCTGCCATATTTGCCAACATTTTTGGCCCATTCGGCCTTTTAATTAAAAGCCCGCCCCTCCCCCTTCAGCTAGCCATCCATATATACACACATACATGCACATACTCGTATATAGACAGATATAGCCGATTGCAATGGAGGGGAGGAGGAGGGGGGGGGGGGGGGGGCGGTGGGCAGCTCGTCGGTCAATATTTACCTGCTATGATTTTAAAATGTTATAGTCATTTTCTCTGATATGCATTTTAGTCGAGTGCGAGATTTTCCAGCCATTGCCCGTCTGTGGCAAATTGTGTTTGCCATGTCGAGAGTGTAAAAACAAATAAAATAGTCCTGGGACCCAATGTACACTTACAATAATGTCCGCCAAGCTCTCCGATTGCCAAATATTTTCGTTCCTGACTGTGGTTACTCCGAAAATGATAAACTTGTATGGAGAAATTGCTAATTAAACTTAGAACTTGATAACAAGAACTTGATAAGCTTGATGGAAAAATTAAAATTAAATAGAATTAGTAGGGTAGCAATCAGTAGGTCAACTCTTGGTAGTAAACAAACTGTTGATGGCAAATAGTTAAAAGTTTTGAATAACTCAAGCACTTCATGTGTTGGGTTGCACTATAGCTTAATTGGACTCTGACTGATTGGTTTTGCAGGAGCATCTATTAGATACATTCGAGCTGCGCAGTTTTGCAGATGAAAACGATTTGCAGAACATTCTCGACGTACTTTGCATAGCAAAGCAAACAAAATGTAGCATGTTGAACATATTGAACACAAAGTAAAATGGCTCGAATTTGCAAAAGGGGGCCAAGTGGGTGGCCAATGGCCAATGGTCAATGCAATTGCAGCCAGCAAGCCAATGCCAATGACAGATGCAATTATGCAAATGCGAATGTGTGTGGATGTAGATGATTGGGTGGCTTGGGTGTTTCGGGTGTTTTAAGTTTGGGTATTGGGTGTTGGGTGCTGGGTGTGCGAAAGCAACAATGCATAATGAATGCTCCCCGATGCGTGGGTGTTCGTGTCATGTTGAATATGGACACAAAAGGTTGCCAGTGCCCACTGATGCGTGCAGCTGGTATTGCAACTGCAACTGCATCATCTGCAGCTGCAACTGCAAATGCGACTGTGGCTGTGGCTGTGGATGCGCCTGTGTGACTGGATGAGCAATTCCATCTACCGTCCAGCCGGGCAACCTTTGATTTATCAAATGAAATTGTTAATTTTGCAACCAATGCCAATTTATGTCGGCAGAGGGGCAGCCGCAAAAATTGCATCAGCATCGACAATAATTGACTCGGTCATTGAAAGACTCCTTGTGCCCGCCAGTTAATTCAGTTTCCATTTCCATTTCCATTGCGGATTCGGTTTCGGATTCGGATTCGAATTCGAGCGAAGCGTTTTCGTTTTTGGTTTTGGGCTTTAGTTTTTGGCCGTACAATACGAATTTCAATTAAAATCACTGGCAATCCGAATTAATTGATTTCCATTTAAATTTTAATTTAAATCAATTGCCCTGTGCAGGACACACCCACCATGGCCACAAAGATTGGTACAATCGCATGGCATCCCCCCCCCCCCCCAAAACCGTCACAATTATAGTCATATAGTACGAGTATATTGTTGTTAATACCCATGTACTGCCTGAATTTGTTTCATTTGCGGTCAAGTGGTTCGGGGTGGTATTGGATGGGTTTGGATGGTTTTGGATGGTTTCGGGGTGCTTTGCTGTCTACGGAGATCAATGTCAGACGCAAATCCATTTACCCTAGCCCCTTTGATGGCTTTAATTGGCATTGATTGCAAAATAACAAGTGCATTTAATGCTTGTACATATATGTACGGCATGAAAGGGGTATGCGGGGTACATGAAAGAGTATGGGTGTCAAATGCAGATGGCTTTTCAGCGAAAACAAAATGCATTGAGTCAAAGTATATAGCTTTTAATGCAAATGTTTCAATTTAGTGCGACGAAATGGATTTATCCGATCCTGATACCGAAACAGAAACAGAAAGCCACTAAGCTACTGACGCATTACACGTAAGCTAACTATTATTAAAAAGATTAAAACTATTAACTTGTCAATTCACTGGTAATTCGCACGGTACTTTAAACATACGAATCGATAGCAATTGAGAGCCAAGAGAGAACGTTATAGCGGAATTTCTCGACTATCAGATACCCGTTAATCACGTGATTTCACACGAGCGCCACCTAACGGCGGTTATAATTATGGATTAGTTATTTCTGAAGTAATAAACTGGTTCTGACACTTTTTGGTGCATCGCTAAGTGTTTGTTGATTAACTATTCTAATTCTATTCTAATTCTATTCTAATTCCTAATTCTAATAAATAATATAATATTGCTCGGCAACCCATTTTAACCCATTTGGTTTACTCTTCTACTCTACTAGATGGAACAATTAAGCATTTTGCTGCACATCATTCCGATTTATCGAGCATCCCAGTACAGTTGTGTCCAAAAGTTCCGCCGCAGTGCTCCAACTAGTCAACTTGACTGCGGGATGGGACGGGTCGAGTGCTCTTGAAAATGGGAGAAATGTCACCCCGTTGGAGTGTCATGTGGGTGTCACCCATGCCCATTTCATCGCATGTCGTAATCAAGTCAAAGCCAGACCCGCCGCACATCCCATACCCTGCGGAAAGTCCCGTGCCGCCGATTCCACACCCAATCCAGGATCCAGGATCCATCCTCTTCCGGTGCCTGGTTTTTTGGTGTGACAAGCCACATTTCAGCCGCAGAGTCTTTTGTTTGACGCGAAATTCAATTAACGTACGTTTCGGGTTGGGGACGGCCGTGGTATCCAAAATTTCCGTGCCCGAGTACCGAGAGCCAATTTACAGTTAACCAAAATTTAAATGACTTTCGAGCGATACCCTCCCCCCCCCATCATTCACACCCCATGCCATTCCGGATTTTGACACATCGCAAAGGAGGGAGTAGGCATTGGGGTGTGGGATGTGGGGTGTGGGATGCCGGGGTAAGCTTTGGCCCTTTGATAAGTTATAAAATTTAATGCGCCATCATGGTCGTAAAATCTGCGAGACGACAGCTCCGGCAACAACTCAATGCCATACACAATATGAAGTCATAAAACGGAAGGAAGCCCAACGAAACGGAGCGAAAAGTCGACAGTTTTCTGGCGGGGAAGCATAAGGGAAGCATAAACAAGCGAAATATGCGAGATGAACGACACGGGATGTGCCTGGGGGAGCTCCATGGAGCTGGGCCCAGTATAAAATGGATCCTCCTTCGGCGCGGCTACTTGGCATTCCATTGGCATGCGCCACATTGCAGAAAGTCCGGCAGGTGTTTTCGTTTTCCTGCTGATTTAAATTATTTGCATGCCTTGCTGGGGGGCCAAGCCCCCGGCATAAATTCCCCCCGGCGGCCGCACACTTTAACCAAAGCCAATTGGCCAAGATAAGATGTAATGGTCTTTTATGGCCCAGTTTGCTGTGGGCACACATGCTGGCTGGCTGGCTGGTTGGCTGCTTGGTAGTGTCGCCCCTGGTTATCTGGAAGAGTTACGAGTGGAAGGACCCTGGACATCGGCCACTGACCATAGGAGCAGCTCTGTCTCCGAGTCAACGACACTCTGGCTGCACTCTGTTGCAATGGCTGCAGCAGCGACGTTTAATGGCAGTCGCATGATTTAGCAGAAAGCCAGGACACGACCACCAGGACACCCCGGCGCGGCAGACGGCGTCCAGACAGGAGCAGGGCTAACAGGGAGTGGGCTGGCAAAGGATTCCACGCCCGCTGTTGCCCAACACTGGCAACATTGTGGCCGGATGCCCCTGCCTGCAGTCGAGTGCTCCTCGCAGCGGGCAGCTGCTCTTTCCCACGTGCATCATTCGAGTTGCCGCAATTTACATTCAATTTTAGATCAATACACAAGCATAATGGCAGTGCCACACCCCCCCACATCGAAATCCGTCCGCAATAAGTGGGCGGCATTTCGGTATCATTTTTATTGCTCCTTGTGGCGGAGCTAAAGCGATTTGGTAACATTCAAGGTGGTGGCGCCAGAGATGCCTGTTTAGCTATAACATTCAACTCGCTTCTCCTGCATTTATGATTATAGCGAGTCAACATTCTTTTTTATATTTTAATGTTTATGTTTTTTATTTATAGTTCTTTTATTTATAGTATTTTTTATATATTTTTAGTAGTCATAATGCATTAGTAAGTAAATGTAGAGTGATTATGTATGTACTAGTTCCAATAATGTGCAACAGATGGCGCTGCGATGGTCCTTAAACCACACGATTTTTTTTTTAATATTTTTGAACTGCGTTTGGTAAGGCTGCGTTTCATGATTGCTGCCCTATCAAATTGTGTGATTCTTGTAATTTCAGCTGTAAACTTTGGCGACAACACTGGGTGGGATCAGTCACCTCAACCCAAAGGTGCTTTTCCTGGCGTGCTGATTTCTCAGGTGGTCGCTTTCGCACATGTATTTACATTCACAATGCAGAATGCTGTGGCATGGGGCAGGATGGAGTTCTCCCAACGACTTTGTCGTGACTTCGCCTTCGCCTTCGCCTTCGCCTTCTTTTTCCACATTTCACCCGGCATTTTCCCCCAGAGGCTTGTACTGCGTCTGCCATTCGTCCTGTGCATGCTCATGCTCATGCTCATGCTCATGCTCATGTTCATGGACAAACATTACTTGCATCTTTGATTGAGGCCAGGGAACTATGAACCACTCGAAAGTTGTTCAACAATTAAAAGTGTTCGAGCTGCCGTCTGTGTGACGAGCGGGAAGAGCTACCCACCCAAGTGGCGGACAATTGCCCCGGGTATTGGCCATCTCACACGGGAGTTTCTCGAGTGTTCGAGGACCACAAACTTTAATTGCATGTCCAGCTGAAAGTGCCGACAATTGGCCATTGGAGCAATTTGCAAAAGTTTGTCAGTTTGCCAGTTTGCCAGTTTGCCAGACATTCAGCTAAGCAATGGCTTCTTCGCCAGAGATGACAGCTTAATCTGCATGGATGGAATGGCCATTAGTTCTCACTCTTTTGGGGGATCTCGATTGGCAGACAAGCTTCCATATAGCATGATCCCAACCAGCGATTGTCCATACAATATTTGGGCAATCACACAGGTTCCATTCTTTTAAATAAGTCTAAGTGCACACATTTTTAATTTCTACCAGCAAAAAGTGTATACTTATCCCATAGTTTTAATATCGATTGGCCTTCTCACTTATTTTCCAACCCATCAATCCCGCTTGATAGTGGAAATTTTTAATAGTCTAGCGCTGGCATGGCGAGCAGAAAGGAAGGGAAATCAGATTTATGGGGATTTCATTCTCATTAGTTTTTATTAGTTTTCATCCTCTGTTCCGAGGGTTCCGAGAGTTTGATGGAGACCGAGCATCGCCATCACTTTGGCACTTAACATATTGTCCTAATTCGTTTCATGGCCGACATCTCTTTATCGTGTGATTCATTCGGGCTTGCCTCTGGCATTGGCTCCGTCGCTGGCTTTTCCATACCCAGATCCACAACTGGCCCACTTTAACTCAAGTTTATCTCAATTTGAGGAAAGAAACCTCGGTCGCCGGAGCATTTGGCATGCACTGCCCGGGCTCACTAATCGCTTTGTCTGGAGTCCTGCCTTGGCTTTGGTAATGCCTGCGGGCCATTTTCGCAAAATCCCTAGTCACTGTGCCACAGTTACGGCCACGCCCACCTAGACAGCTTCACCCGCCCACAGCGCAGTTGGGTGGGGGGAGCTGTGGAAATTTGCCAGCTCATCATTTGTGCAGGACTGTGTAATTAAAGGCGCTCGAAAAACTCGACCACAGTGGAGAATCCCGGCTGGCATGGGTGGGTGGGCAACTCCAAGTGAGTTGCCATTCCTGGAGCTGCCTTTTCATGTTGATTATGCTAATTCCAAGTCGAAGCTGAACACGAAAACCACTGAGCACGACCACTCCCACTCCCACTCGCACTCCCACTCGCACTCGCACTCCGGGTCCGCCGTGAACCGGATCTCCTTCACAAAGGACCTTGTAGTCTTTGGCGCTCCACTTCCGTCGCATATCCTGCCGCAGGGCAGCCAAGTTGATGACTACCAAGGAGCAGACGGATCGCTTTGCCTGCCACTCCTAATGAAAAAATGCTGCATAATCTTGGCTAGCTTCAGCATGTTACTTGTACACGGTGAGAAAGTTAATTGGTAAATAGCTAGCTCAATTGCTTCAGTACTTCAATGCTAAATGCGAAATGTGTATCTTATTACATTTGTTTCAATTGAAAAGCGCACTGCAGAGTTTTCTTGGGTTACTGCTATAGCAGTACAACAATGAAGTCATACTTTTCTCGAAGTGCACCTGTACACGTGTTGTTCTTGTTGCGACGTTGTAATTAAGGCCTTGGCAAGTGGGGGCAAATGGATTCCTTTCAGGAGTGCTCGGGTTACGACGAGCCACTTCACAGCTATGGCCATTAACTGTACACTTCGATGGCTAAGCACAAAGGACACTGGGGGAGGGGCGGGGGGCAGGCAAGGGGGCAGGCTAAGGGGGTGAGATGCCAAAAAGCGACTGTGAAATATTCGCAGCTGACAGTTTTGAAAAATGAAAGCTGAGAGGGCGGTGGGCGGCGGGCGGCGGGCGGTGGGCGTGGCACAAGCCATAAAGATCCAGTGGCAGTTTCAGCGGAAGCGGAAGCGTTCGGCTCGTGCGAATATTGCAAATGTGGCGGAAAATATGGCGTCAGTCAAAAGTCAGCGCAGCGCGTTTAATGCCCGCGACAGCAAATAAATTGCATTTCCACTGCAGCAGCCAGGAGAGAGGAAAGAAATGGCGAAAGAAAGGCCATCGAGCGGAGAAAGCGATGAATGCAGCCGAGAGAAAGGAAATGCGCACAGAAAGCCAGAAGTAAATGGAAAATGGGAAATGGGAATGGGAATGGGAGTGGGAATGTGAAATGTGAAAAGCAATTTCAATCTAGCGACGACACCCGCTGGGCTTCAAAGGTGCGAAAGGCAGCCAAATCGCGCATCCGCCCGAGTGGCCCTGCAGTTGGCAGCTCACGGGAACCCACTCCGTGCTCCCCATCCCCACTCCCCGCCCCTATCCCCATCCCCATCCCCATCCCTTCAAGGCAGGCTTAATTACTCCGCCGCCGACGCCGCCGTTCCAGTTGGCTACGCAGGCGCTACGCCCCCAAATGTCTATGGGTATCCTAAATTAAGTTGTTATCCAGTGGAAAAATATGCAAATTGTTTTTGGCTCATGTCAGACATAAACTTTTTTATGGCCCAGTGACATGTTATAGTGAGCCCTCCGGCTCCAGCTCCAGCTCCTGCCCCCTAATCCCAATCCCCCAGTTACCCCATTTGTCTGCCCAACACTTTCGTCTGCCGCCAAAATAAAAACACAACACCACACCACATAGGAAACACATCCCACCACCCCAAAAAAAAAAAAATAATAAAAACAACAGCTCACTTTTATTTGTGTGAGTGTGCAAATTGTTTGGCAGCGGTGTGCGTGAGCGTTGTACCACTGTACCGTCTATGCACTCTCCGTGTTTCCAGAATCAGATAGCCAACCCTCGGAAAACCAACGGCGGTGCAATTTTCTGGGCAACGGCGGAGATTTGCCGCCACACGTTGTAGAATAATTGCGAATCATAAATATGAGGCACGACGTCCTCGACATTATTTAGAGGCAAGCAGCAGGCCATAACTCTGCCCCCTCTGCCCCTCTGCTCCACTTGTCGTTTATGGCCTGTTGATTTCGCAGAGTGCAGCTAACAGTTAATTAAGACATTCAAGCCAACCCCACCCACCCAGCCAATCGGCCGGCCATCCAGCGACTCATTCACGCCGAGCTCCGCTCCGGATCATCGCGTGTCTGCATCGCGACGAAGAGCAGGAGGAGGAGGAGGAGGAGGAGGAGGAGGAGGAGGTGGAGGAGGTGCAGCGGGGCGGGAGAAAGACTTTCCATGTTCCATGTACCTTCCATCCATTCCAACCTTCCACACCCGGAAAACCCACGGGGATGGGGCTACAAGCTTCTAATTGAGCGTGCACTGGGCGCTTCTAATTATCGCACGAAGCGAACAGTTTCCCATTTCCCATTTCGATCCCTTAACGCCATTGTTGCCCTTCTCCAGGACCCCAGTCTGAACCCTTCATCTTGTTTGTTGTTATGTTGTTTATGGCAAATGGCAAATGGCCTGCGACATTTGGCGAGAGGCTCAGCCGAAACACGAATTAAGTTGCTTGCGTCTGCGACAAAGTTTAAAGTCGCTCCTGATTCGATGGGGAGGATTCGGGGCTGCGGTTGGGGTCTTGCCCCCACTTACCTATACACCTATACACCACTACACCCAAACAGCCATCCATCCACCCATGCATCCATCCATCCATCCTAACTTCATTACCCAGCACGGAGCTTGTGTGTGCGCAAATTTCCTGTTCTGCTTTTTACGGCGGCACGTAATCAAATTAAGCAATTACTGCCTGGCGTTCGCCCCCCTCCGCCCACCGCCCACCACATCCCCTTGATTACGGGGCAACTTCAAGGGAAAATCACCAGCTGAAGTTGGGCTCTGCAATCATAATGGTAAATGCTGCCCAGGCAAATGGAATCGGGCTCCAGACCACCAGAAATGGTACCCCGTGCACAAGTGGGAATCAGAATCAGTCCAGCACCAGCCGCTCCACCGAAGGACAACCGTATCCTGGCTAATCCACAGCGATGTCTGGTACTCGAACTTCGAAAGGGGGAGAGATGTTAGTCTGGTATGGATTGGAGTGGGGTTGGGGCATTCCTCACCTCCGCTGAGGAGGTTCACCCACTGAATTTGGATGATAATCGTTTGGTTTATGGCCAATTAATCAACTTTCCAGTGCCGCAAAGGCAAAGGAGGAGGATATCCTTTTCGGTTCCACAACCACTCCCTTAACAGCTCCTAAACAAACATCCTGGACATGACTTTGGCCACTTTCCAATTGGACAAAACCCTGTAAGCGATATATTTACGATTCTTCGGGCTCGGATGGACACACCGCGTTGTCAATTAATAATATTGAATGTGAGCCCGAAGTGGAGTGGGTATTCCTGTGTCCTTGGCCTTGGTCATCCCAGTACTCCTTATACTGGGCGTATCCCCTTGTATCCTTTCGCTTAATCGCCCGGTCGTAAAGCTCCGAATGCGAATGTCCCTAATTATAACTGACCACGCAGCAGTGCAATTCGCTTGCGTTTGTTTCTGCTTCTGCTTCTGTTTCTGTTTCTATTGCTCCATTTCCTTTGGAGCTCCAGGAACACGAAAGAGCTCCCCCACTGACCTAATGAGCCATTTGGCCAATTGGGGTTAATGTCCACACCCGCAGAAAGGAGCGAAGAAGAACGAACTGAAGTTCCGCTGAAGTCAACTTGAGCGCTGCTCCTTGATGAATTTTTGAAGAGGCTTCGAGCGAACTTTCCCCGGGCAGGATGAATATATCAACCCGATTACCGACTCCGAACTTCCGCCTCCTGATTTCCTTTATTCCTCGTTTATTTTCCTTTATTTGCCGAGCTCGGCTCTTCATTTTCATATTTTCCTTGTTTATGGCCAAACATTTTGGTCACGTGCCTGGGACGTGAGCATTTTTAGGCAACTTTTCGACGTGCTACCGAAGTTTCCGCAGGAGGCGAGGGGCAAAGTGCGGAAAGGATGTCCTGGGGGCCTGGTTAAGTGCATTGTGCCATTGCTGATGACTGCAGCAATCGATGGCTTACCGAAATTACTAGGTAGCCGCCAGTTGTTGACCTAACTAGTGTCTCCCTTTTCTATTTTCCTGTATCCCTTGGAATGTTGTAAGCCCGCATTGCGATGCTGTGGTAGTTTTCCAGAATAGTTAGGAGCCGCTTAGTTGCTGTCGAGCAGAAAACAGTGCAACAAGACAGGAAACAAACAGCTCCCAACAATCCACGGATCCGATTGCAACGACTGATGGAATGTTTTGTTAGAGAGCGGATGGTAAGGATGCACTTCGAACGCTTTCGATTTCAATTTGTCATTGGCCTGGAGTCGCAAATAAACTCGGGATCACCGCCATGGCACCAGGCACTCCTTTCCACATCGCCAGTTCCCCCCATCTGACAGCTCATGAAACTGTAATTGGAAGTCCCTGCAGTCCTTGGGTGTCCCTGTCAGTTGGAGGAGGACTCTGCCATCATCGGAGTGCTGCAACAGCACCCAATTTTTGATAAACGAAACCCGCACCGGGATGACAGATTGCACCGAGCCGTGGTGATGGTATCCTCCCTGGCGCCATGGTGACTCACATATTAATTATTGGCCCACGACGATATTGAAACAGAAACCCCAGCAAATGCTCCGAGGCAGTTGACAAATCGATTTCTTTCCTTTGCCATGGCCATCGAAGGGACTGACCTGGCTGGGACCGCCGCACCCTTGTTGGCCTGGCCCTGGCCATATTCAAGTTACAGATTTGATTTCCGACTGCGCTCCACCCGATTTCTGCATCCCGGACATCCATCGGTGTCAATTAGGCCGTGGAAAGCATTGTTCGCCTGCAAATTGGCATTTCATTATGGATGCCTTCCTGTTGCCATCGCATTGCGCATTCATTGGGCTGCTTATCACTGCCTGTGGACGGCGGCGGGAGGCGCTGCTCCTCCGGCTTGCGGTGGCATATCGAATATCCCGCATCCTTTATCAGGCTCATCCACATATTTTCCAATTCATTTCATCGCGAGTTGTGCGGAATCATCTGAAATTCAAATATCACCGCTAAAAAGCGTAACCATGTCTGCGTCCGCTCGTATCCTGTATCCAGCCTCCTGCCTCCTGGTGTTATCCTTCATCCGTGTCGTCCTCCCCTTTCTGCCCCTTTGCCACACTTTACGATCGAATGCTAATAAAGTCGTCTGCCACTGGCCGTCGGCGCCAACTTGCATAATTCAATTACATCCGATGCAGACTCATAAAACTAAATCAAAGGAAAACAAAGCGTCACGCTTCATTTACTTTAGTACAACTCCTCGGCGGGGGCAGGTCCTTGGGATACATCCCACCACCTCCGCAGGCCAACAAGCCTCCATTTCGAAGTGGAGACACATTGAGCCGGCTAAGAGCAATAAAAGCGCTTGCCAAGAAAGTCTCCTTTGGCTCTATTTGCCCCTCGCAAGTATCCTTCGTGTTGCTAGTCTGCTTATCCTCTTTGGCCGCCACCCAAGCGCTTGGCTGACAGTTGACGTCCTTTGGATGGCTTTGGCTGGTGTGGTGTGGTGTGGTGTGGTGGTCTCTGGCAGACTCCCGAACTCCAGGAGCGCCCTGGACTGGCAGCCAAGCTCCCCGTACCCCGGACCCCGGACCCCAGACCGTCTGCTGGCCATGAAACATGAAAGTTTCCCGTCACTTCCGACGCCCCCGAGGCGCTGCTTTGCATGGGAAGCGGCAAACAATTTCCTCGGATGGAAGTTGGCTGCGACTTTGATTCCAGTTTGGGGGGCGGGGACCCGGCAATAATAATATCGCAGAATGTGATTGTCGTGACTGATTGCACTGGGTTGCTGCGAGAGTTGGCAGCAATTTCTTGCAGTGCACTTAACTTTATTGCACGCCAGTACGGAGCTGTGCTGCCCTCGTGGCGGATTTGAGTTAGTGCCAGGCATCGGGCATAAAGTGTTGGCGCATTATTATCTTTCGGACTTCATAACTTCTGGCCGTAAAGTTCTGATTGGGCGCCGGCGAAGTGCCAAGAGTGCCAAGAGTGCTGGCCGGGCGGTTGAGTTGTCTTAGCTGAACCAACAGCATTTGCCATGCTAATTTGCGAGGTCAGAGAGGTCGGGCCCCGCCCCCATCATTATTTTCACATTTATGGAGCTAATTAACAGTCGGGAAATACGTGAGGCAATTGAAGCGGCTGAACGGGAAAAGCCTTCATCTCGCAGACAAGCGTCAGAACGAAAAGTATTTAAACTGAAAATGCCACATCACAGGAGAAAACTGGCTGACAGTTCTCCGAAACTCGGAAGAAAATAACTCGAAAAATACTTCGACAGGCGTTGAGGAAGTGGCGTTGAAATGGCGAAAAGGATGCGAGCGTGCTCAAAGGATGTTTGATTTGACAGCCATTCAAGGATTGCAGTTGCACTCCACTCCAGTCTGCAGGATGGTGGTCAGTGCTGGTCATTTCTGCTCTCCGCTGGTGTGAATAATGCACAATCCTTTACTGACGCTTCTCGTTCCCCCACATTCCCCTACATTCCCCCCATATATCGGGGGGCGTAATAGTGTCTTGCAAGTGCTGTCTGCCAACTCGCAAAGTGCTTCCTTATTCTCTGATCCTGGCGCCTTCGCAGTCTGCGTCTTTGGTTTCGGTATCCGACTGGGTTTTATGATGGCGCAACAATCTGCAGGCTGTCAGGATTACTTTCATGCGGCAATTTGTTGGCCAGTTGGCAACTTTTGCCACATCCCCATCCACATGCACATCCCCATCCACATGCACAGTCCGCTGTCCAGAGCAGGGAATCCACCCCAGAGCTCCTTTATCCAGCTCCTGCTGGCTTCTCCCTTTCTGGTCACGTGCCCATTTTGTTTACATGCCGCATTAAGGGGATTCCATTCCGTTTAGTTTTCACTCGCTGTATTTCGTTTCGTTTCGTTTTATTGCTATTTGATTCCATTTTCTGTTTGCCACACATTCATTTCGCTATATACCCTCTGCCATATATCCCTGCCACAGATCAACGCATATTTGTTTTTACTCTCGCATTATTATCCCTATCCCACCCCTTTCTTCTTCCACCGGATTCCCTGATGGGGGGGTTGGTGTGAACTTTGGCACTCGGCTGCAGCTTTTTCTGCGGCTTATCCTTCGTCCTGCAACTCCTTGCAACTCCTGCAACTCCTGCAACTATTTAGTGCTTTCCACTTGCGTTCCCACTTACATTTATTGTACTGCTTTGCGGCTGCTTATTGTGTTCTATATCCGCCCTACTACCGCCATTTGTTGCATCGGGGGTTGACTGGCTTAACCTTTCCTCTTCCGCTCCATTCCGCGCCTCCTCCAGCGCACTCATTACTCCTCAAGGAGTGAGCGTGTGGCAGAAGCTGGGCGAGATGGGGTTCCGTTCCACTGGCAACGTAGATGTGTTTGCCTCGCTGATAAGTGCACGGTTGGGGGATTAGTGGTCTCTTATCAGCTCGTACTGATCCTACGACCGAGAATCGGGGATTTTATCACAGGCAATTTACTTGCTGGCAACTTAATGGCGCCCAACCTTGCACGTGCCCCACGTGCGAACAGCTCGCAATGGGTTGTTGAGATTGCAGAATTGAGACGGGGTTGACTGCTGACTGCTGACTGGCGCCTGGCGCCTGCCGCCTGGTTAGCCATGAAAATTTCAATTATTTTCAGAGGCCTTGTTATGATTTGTAATTGGTTTTCTTTCGTTACGTTTCAGTTTAGTACGTTTCAGTTCGGTTGGTTCGCTTCGCCACTTTCCGTGCGGATGTCCCTTCTACTTTAATTAAAAGTCCGAGCGTATCGCAGCGGCCAAGTTGTTGGGCCTAAAAGTTGGCACTTTTTTGTTTGCCTTCCTTCGCCTGCCTTTGGTAATGAGCCATTCTCCGATCTAATGGCGAACTAATCAACCTTTTTTAATTGAATTCCTGGGGGCCGGAGCTCGAAGCTGTCGTCCCCAGGCCGGGGACAAATCAACGAAAGTTATTTCATTAAAAAATTTTAATTGACATTCGTTCTTCCAGCAAATTAAGCTTTGTGTCGTAAAAATATTTGCCCATCTCAGCCAGAAGTTTCGGACCGGCCAGGCCATCTGTCAGTTGGACAGGACCTGTCCCAGGACCTATTACCTCGTCCTGTTTCTTTCGCCCTGCTGGCTCATTTTCACTTCCACAATGAATCAAGCTGACAGAGCTCATATATATTTCTATTCCGGTATTTTTTTTTTTTTCTCTTCAGACTCAAACTTTTTGTGCAAGGCTCGCCGCTTTCCCCGCTTTATAGATATTTTGATGTAATTACTGCGACAAGTTGCCCAATTTGCTTAGTTCGGAGTTCGTTTTATTTAATTAGTTTTGTAGATTGTTTGTCCCGGCTCCTTTTTGGCAACGTCTTCTGATTTTCCTCAGCTGCCTTCGCTGGCAACGGGAAATTGTTCAGTTTCGTCCACTGCCGAGTGACAAATTGAATTTGCTGGGACAAAATAGGGCTACTTGTGAGGGTCCATGCATCAGATCCTGTCGCAAGCACAGAGGATATATGTATGTATCACCCACATACCCTCTCAGGCAATTAGAGACTTCGTGCTATATCTTTCTGGCCACTAAAACGCTGCTAGTTTAGGGTCCGAGAACACAACAAATACGGACACGGAATTTTATGCACTCACTCCGGCCAACATTCCCCAAATGCAACTAACTTTGCAGCAACAGTACTGGCTTTGTTTTCTGCTACTTGGAACTAGTTCAGAGTAGGAGTGCAGGAAATAGTATCTAAATTATATTGTTGATACTGTAAAAGACAGTGACATCCGCACCTTCAGATCATAATTGTGACGAAAGCATACATTCGATTGAATAAACGCACTTTATATGCCCATCATATTGTAAAAATTCAAAAAAATTAAAAAATGTCCCAAGGCTGAAGTTCTATACTCCATAACTCAACTTAAATTAATCGGATTTTGAAGTGGCATACCTCTAAATGTTTCTTGCGCAATTCTCTAAAAATCTGCATTCAAATTTTGAAATTTTTTTTTTTTTAATTTTTTTGTAATTTTTTCGATGTGAAGATGTTGTAGAAATTCAAAACTGTCACAAGGCTGAAGTTCTATACTCCATAACTCAACTTATCTTAATCGGATTTTGAAGTGGCATACCTCTAAATGTTTCTTGCGCAATTCTCTAAAAATCTGCATTCAAATTTAGAAATTTTTTTTTTTTTAATTTTTTTGTTATTTTTCTAATGTGATGATGTTGTAGAAATTCAAAACTGTCACAAGGCTGAAGTTCTATACTCCATAGCTCAACTTATCTTAATCGGATTTTGAAGTGGCATACCTCTAAATGTTTCTTGCGCAATTCTCTAAAAATCTGCATTCAAATTTAGAAATTTTTTTTTTTTTAATTTTTTTGTTATTTTTCTAATGTGATGATGTTGTAGAAATTCAAAACTGTCACAAGGCTGAAGTTCTATACTCCATAGCTCAACTTATCTTAATCGGATTTTGAAGTGGCATACCTCTAAATGTTTCTTGCGCAATTCTCTAAAAATCTGCATTCAAATTTAGAAATTTTTTTTTTTTTAGTTTTTTTGTAATTTTTTTGATGTGATGATTCCACTAGCTTAGTAACGGGTATCTGATAGTCGGGGAACTCGACTTTAGCATTCTATATTGTTTTCTATTATCATTACAATTTAACGCGTAGACTTGTAGAGCGTTAATAAACTGATTTAAATAATAAAATATGACTTGAATAACCCTCGAGTTTAGCCACCTTAAATGCCCATTTATCAAATTTATTGAAATTATTCAAACTAAGCACACCGAGCGGAGCTGGATCCGCTCCACTTGCGCTATCGGGAAACCCGAAACTCAACACGACATCAAGTGCAATCATAAACAAGCGCAGTTCGCAGCTACAACAGCATTTCTCGCTAGCCATTTGCAAAAAAAATGCGCAACAGTTGCATGTGGCAGCCGCCAGTGGCGACAACAACAACAACAACAACGACGACGACGACGACACCAACAACAACAACAACATCGAGCACAGCAACAACGTGAGCAACACCAACACCAACACAAAACAAACAATTGTCCTTTCTCCGGCCCTAAAATCCGCACCCAACCCACTCCTCCCCCTGCGACCGCCCGCCCAATTTACTGCCGGCATTTTGGGCGCATTTTGGGGGCATTTTGGGCGCATTTTGGGGCCACCCACCGGAAAGCGACGCGATGCGCATGTGCCCACAGCAGAGCCGAGTCCTTTCTCGTGGCCAAATCGTGGATATGAGTACTGGGAGTCAAGGACTCCGACGAAGGACTTGCCGTCGACTGTCAGTCGCTCGCCACTTTTCGAAACACACGGTCGTCGAGGACTTTCCACCGCCGGAAAACTGTGGAAAACTGCGTGCGTGCGTGAGTGTGCGTGTGCTTCGAGGCAAAACGCGAAATTCTCCGTCCAAACAACAGCAAACACAAGCGAATGCTTCGTAGTTCCTGGCAGTGGTACGCGTACCGCAAAACCGAATCATTAATAAAGGAAAAGCCCTGCCGTCGACAAAATTGTTTTGCGCCACCCAAAGGCACGTTGACACGGCTTAAATGGGGCATTAAGTGCTCGGTGTTCAGTGCTGATACATGCAATTTCCGCTAATCACAAGTGCAATAATCCCACACGACTCTCTGTGCGATGCCAACTGGCCAGCAGAACGAAAAGGATTAAGTTCCGGATCCACAAACAGCCCAGTGTTCCCAGTGCAGCGACAGGCGTTAAGCTGATTGCCCGGTGATATAAGTAAGCATTTAATGTGTTTTGTTGGCTCTGACCGGTTTCAACACCCGCTTGAACCCGTCACAAGAATCGCACCCACTTCAAACTCTCGACCGGAACTAAATAAATAATTGTGCTCGCCACCCCCACATCCCACATCCCACACACACATACATATATATATATATATATATGGTTTTTCAGTTGCTTTTTTATGGTGTCACATTGCGTGACTGAGTGAACTTGTGGACTGACACTAATTGCAATGTGTGAGAATGATGGCCCTTTCCTTGCGACGTCCGAAAGTAGGCAATAAAAAGTACAGCAAGTTCCAAGTGGACAGCCAAAAATATGAACACGTAGACAGCTTGAATATTAAATGGCCTTTGAACACCTTAAGGTTACAGGGTAACGCGCAGTCTAAGTTTTGCAAGCAAGCTTAGGGTAAAAAGAGAACTGATTCTAATTTTAATGTCATTGGAAAAGCTAAATGGTATGAATGGATATGGTATCTATAATATGATATCTATGATATTTAATGCACCTAAGCTGGCCACTGATTTTTACATTGAATACGATGTCATTCAGCAGCAAGTAAAGCTGTCAAGGAACAATATTAGTTACCAACGAAAGTAAGTAGGAAGACTAGTCTTTAAGTGGCTTTAAGAAATCAGTAAATCAGGTTAATGGGGTCCGCACACTAACAATAGTTCTCAAAAACCGATATACCCCGGCTTACAAGGAGTAGCCCGCCCAAATGGAGAGGAATAAAGCTGAAAATGCAAATCTCTCGTTGCGCTTGGGCAGCTCTAAATGGGCTGGCCCGACACTTAGCACCACCCAACCAACCAGTAGACCTTTGGGCCAGTGCCCCCTCCCCATCCACATCCGCATCTCCACCTCCATCCACCGGAGCACTCAGTGCACGCCAACGCCTCGACACGACAGCCTACGTTGATTGAATGGCTAAGTGGGCGGCGGCGGCGGCGGCGGCAGCAGCAACAAAGGAGGCACAAAGTGAAACTAAAAGTTGGCCTAAGTGCGGGCCACAGTTTCGCTTTTAGCCCGGATTTTATGCCTCAGCCCCTGATTAGGGGTCTTTGGGCGAATATGCATAGATTAGGCACGCTTTTAGCGCTCGATTGCGGGACACTCGGCTTGATGTTTCAATTAGGGGCATAAAACTCTAAAAAAGAAAAAAAAAAAGAAAAAATAAAATAAGCGGCCACTGCCGCCGTTCCTGTCTTGACCCAGATAGCCGCCGCCGGCTCAGATGTCGCTTCACAGTCAGATTTTCGCCAGAGCCGGAGAAAATATCATTTTAATAACCGAAATGACAGCCATAAATCAATGATTATTGCCCATTGTCTGGGGAGTTGGGTGGCGGCATGTCGTTTTCGTTGCCCTCGTCACTCGGAGGGGCTTTAAAACGAGGGTCCTGACTGTCGTCGAGATACTTCAACGGAGATAAAAGTACCCCCCCCGACCCGCTGCTGGGTGTTTTCGCTTAGCCCGGCTTGTGTCACTTGGCAGCATAAATTTACGCCACATAATATTGAAAATTCCCATCAGACAACCGCACGGTGTTGAGTTAAACTCGTTAAACGTAATTGAGGTTGTATTTCATGTTAAATGGCCGGCTGCCCAGTGGCGCAGTCCTGTGTCCTGCGGATCAGCCAACTGGATATGTGAGATGGTCATTATGGGGTTATTTACTAGGCACTCGCTTGCATGCAGACGAGCATCCTAAAAGCCCTCATTCTGTTTACCCGGCTGTGCGGGGTGGGGTGGGGAATACCCTATGCGGTTAGATCTTTAGGTCTTACCTTTAAATTACGACCTCTGTATGGAAAGTCTGCTCATTTTTAAGCACAACCGTATTACGAAACAAGAAGTCGAGTTCCTCGACTATCACATACCCATTACACAGAATGCAACTCTAAGGGAAAAATAAGCAGAAGTACTATTTATGCGCATTTCTACGAATTTGTGGTTAGATTTAGGTTTTTAATTTGACACTCTCTTACCAAAACCACTGGAATTCGGGCAAAAATAAATGATATTTGCATTTCCATTTGCACTTGCACTAATGCATATTTCATTGTATAGTTGACAAACCATTAAATGAAACAGCAAAAATAATTGAAATTCCATTAAGATTTCCCTTTCACTGCAATGTAACACTTTGATTAAAGGAGAGTAACCTAAATAACTTGGAATTGCTGAAATTTTTGGAATAATTTTCAACGGATAATTTTCCAAAGGAACACTGTAAACAGCAATACTATTTGAACGCCACTTTAATGCCAATTTGGCATTGGAATTATCAATAATTTTCCCTAATTTATGGGCACAATAATTACAAAAGTAATTGGAGTAGCAACGCATTAAGTGGAAACTGTCATCACGCGAAATGGCACAAATTCTGAATTTAATTGCTTAGCCAGGCTAGACACTAATGCTCAATTTCGCCGCAAACTTGAATGTCCTTTATGAGGGGTCCTGGTATTGGGGATAAATATATTTAGCGCACATGTACGGCGGAAAATCGTTAGTTTAGTGGAGCGCAGCAACAAAATTACACAAAATAGAACAAATCAGAACGACATTTTCCAGCCAGCCCCTCCTGTTGTAATGTAAATTAATTGCCTGCACAAATTAGCCAGTCCGGCGAACATTTTGGACATTAGGCCAGCATTTAGGCACTTTTTGGCCAGCTGGCGGAGGGGTGGCGCAATTCCCAATTGTTGGGACAACATTCGCCAGCAATTCGCCATTAAATATACAACAATAGTCGGGTAATGCCAGGTAAACATGGCAAGCTGTCGCTCGTTACTTTTAATCAGTTATCAAAATTTATGGACAACAATTTGTCCGGTCAGCGCGAAAATTTCGCATTGTGTTGCGAAGTCCATTTTCCCAGTTGGAGTCCATTTTCAAATATTTACGTCAATTTAATGAGGTTCGGCGCGATTGTTTATTCGTCAAATTAATGTGAGCAAGGCCTATGCACTTGGAAAATAACATTTGGAAAATTGGGATACATTTTTTATTCAAAAGTTCATAAATAAATATTTTTAAAAGCGCCATCTGTAGGAGAAGATTGTCATCTGTTGATAATTAAAAATATATTTTTTCCAAAGAAAAGTTATCTGGTAGGAATTAATCATATTGGCCATATATGGCCTTTAAGCCATTTATTAAGTTTTATTTACGGTCTTATACGGACAAACGGACATTCCAAACGGACAGACGGACAGAGTGAAATTTAAACCAAAAATTGAAGGTTTCCTACTTGCATAACACTCATCATTGAATGTAATTAAATGAAATTTACTAATGAACACGTTTCGAACTAAAGACACAGTCATAGGGAAACTGTATACATTAAGTAAATGGGAATGGCCACAGGGATGACGTGGAATGCAATTCGATATTTTATTTGGGGGCGGAAAAACTATTCTCGTTCTGCGCCCAATGAAAGCCGAGGGCGAAACTCAATTTGAGTTTCAGTTTACTTTAATTTTTGGCCACTCGCATTACTCAAATGCGAAATTTGTTGTTGTTTCTGTTGGCCAAAATAGATTCCATCGGAGTTTTAATAGCCAAGGAGATGGATATCCTGCCACATTCGGTTGTTTATCATCAGTTATATAGAAGTCGGGGCAACGCCAGTTTGGTTGCTACTAGGAAAAGCCCCGCGGCTGTTTTCCCAGCCCAAGCGACAACAAATGGGATTGGGAGCTGGGAGCTGGGAGCTGTGAGCTGGGAGCTGGAAAATGGGAAATGGGAAATGCGGAGTTGGGCGTAAAGTGGGTGAGCTAAAGCCATGACAGGGCATTTAGGGTCGGTTGGAGGAACCGAGCAACTGGAAACGCTAAGCAAACAGAGCTCGGAAAGATGGAGATAGAGATGGAGAAGGAGAAGGAGCAATCGGTGGAAATAAAATATTAACTCAGCCCGACTCTAGCTCACGATTCAATTAGAAGCGAAAGCCATTTTATAATTGAAACGAGCCGGCAGGAGCCCGAGGCCCCATTTCCCCCACCCTTCAGCTCAACCACCGATGCGAAAGCCTTTTCCAATCTAGGCCGAGCTCAGGGGGGCGGAAAATAATACACATCGATAAATATTAGCTGGGGAAAGATGATGCAGGCAGCGGCAAAGATTATTATTCATTATGGTACCAGCTTCTCCCGCCTATTTTCCCCCGAGTAATTGAAAAGTTTTGCCCCACCGCCAACTCAACGCATCCATTCATGGCTCATCCTTAGCGATCTTTCCTTCGGCTCCAGAAACAACGGCCAATGCTCAATTTGTCACTTGGCGGAGGAGGAGGAGGAGCAGGATGGATTCGGAGGCGTGGCAGGCTGACAGATGATGCGTGTGAGTAAGCGGAAAATGCTCGAAGGAAACTTACTGTGCCACCTCACTGTGTCACGTCCCGTGCCATCCTACCACCATGATTATGATTGAGTTGATGTAGTTAATATGCTATCGACTAAGATGATGATGATTGCCATGAAGGATGGCCCATCCGTGTGCCCCATTGGGAAGCGCCCCTTCAGGAAGTGCACCCTGCTCAATGTTTGTCTGCTGCTCCATTTAAATCAGTTACAGTGAGTTTCCCCCTCGGAAAACACACAACCAAAGACACACATTTCCCTCGTTTATTTGTCTTTTGAATTATTAATGCACTCGCTGAATGACTTTGAAAGCCCGAGAACTCGTGTTTTCCATCTGCAGATGCGGCTGCCTCTGCTCCTGGGCTTCCTTGCATGGTGATAAAGGTGATGATGATGGGGCTGAAGTGGATGGTGGCTAGATGTGCTGATGATCTGGCCCTTAATCAAGTGATTCACTGCCTTTCCGCGGCGCTCTTTTGGGCGCAGATAAGTTTAATTAAAAAGACCGCAAAATTCCCTGGTTAAGCTCGGAACTCGCTTCCATCGGCTGGGAAACTATCTGCTGTTGATGAAACTATAAAATTCCAAAAATGTTCCAAAGCAAAAAAGGGAGATCGAAAATTGAAGGCAACAAACTTTTCTGATTTCGATTTTTATTGCGGCCAGAAAATGGGGAAAAGCGAGAAGAGCAAAAGCCAAGTGGAAAAGAGTTTACCATGGAAGCAGTTTTGGTTGCTTCTTGGCAACAATTTCATTTTGGGAGCACTCGACTGTCCCGGATCCATTGCCATGCCCACGAGACCCACCCCATTGCCCACCGCCCCTTGCACTTTGACCCACCTCCCTGCCCCAATGCAGTTGGCATTCCATTCGGGTTACCTGCACACGCAACCAGCAAGGATAACACGCCAGGATAGAGGGGAAAGGGAAAGGGGATGGGAAAGGGGAAGAGGGAGGGACAGCTGAATAAACACGTAGACCAAACAACAATGAGCAGGGGGAAGACCACCTGAACCACCTGAACCACCTGAACCACCTGAACCACCTGAACCACCTGAACCACTTGAACCACAAACATTTCCAAAGCCAAAACTTGTTCCCTTTTCCAGTTCATAATTTATGCCAAACAAACCCATAAACACTGCCTCAAATTTATTAAAGCGCCTTCCACTTTCAACCACCAACTCATATGCGATGTAAGTCAGTTACTCCATGGAAAGTTGCGATGGATCTCCTTCGGAACCCCTAAGCTGTTAATCTTTTGGCAACTTCCTAATTACTTTTGCAGGGGAGTAACTTTTATTTTGGTTTTGCAAATTGTTTGCTCCACCGATCACCACCACACATCACCATCACATGTGTATACATACACTCAGTTCCAAGTCCTGCAATGGAGGAAGCCCCATCTCCATAAACGCATCTTCTTTTGTCAACTCCACTTCTTTCTGCAGTCTGATTTGCACTAAATCAAATCACTTTTTAACCAACAGGAACTGGCCAGCGAGGAAGAAATCGGAGCAAGGACATGGAGTGACCAGCAGCAGAAAAGTGGACAAAGTGACAGGCGATAGCCACAGAACAACACAGGCGAAGGAGGAAGCCGGACCAGTTGACAGGAGCTCAGCCAATAAAAGCCAACCAAACTCAGTCTGGGCCAAATTTGGACACACTGATGCAAGAAGGCGGAGGAGGAAGCCACCAGCAACAGCAGCAGCAACCGCAGCAAAACAAAACTGAAAACGGAAAAGTTGCTCTGAAACAGACTGCAAAAGGGGACTGAGGGGAAGGAGGGGAGCAGCCAGCGGAAGCCGAGGCTGAAAAGTTCCCAAATTTGGTAGACAGACCCCTTTCTGGCCACCCCGTTCCCACTTCCAGCCGGAACAGTTAGCAGCAGCTGGAATTTGATTTTAACGCTTATTCGAGAGCTTGGGATCTGTTTGTGGCACCAGCCACTGACAACCATCACCAAGGCAGGAGCCACTGGCAGCCGAATTAAACTCAGCACCAGGAGAACTCCACCCCAACTCCCCTTGGAAGCAGCTACGCATCAATGGCAACACATTGAGATTGGCTGTCAAAGGGGAGCATCCGGATTCCGGAAACGGGAGCGGAGTGGAGTAGAGCCGTGGAAATGTTCGCCACTTGCGGCGACACATGCTCTGACAATTCATTGACTCCTCGCAGCACCCACACCCACTAAACCAACCTCCACCATGGGACTCCTTCCTCCGAAGCCGCCCCTGCCGATCCTGCTCCTATGCCTAACCATATCCACTTCGGTCAGCGGCTATCTGAACATTTTCATCAGCCACCACGAGGTGATGAAACTGATGGGTAAGTCCAGTCCCAGTACCGCTTGCTAATCCATTAATGAAACTTTGATTGGGGCACCGCCACACCCACTCCACGAGCAGGACTCCCCGCACACCCCCAGGATCTATGATTAATAGTTGGAGGCCAAAGTGCGACAGGACAAATTCATTGATCCCTGAACACGAAAACACAAACAGTCCCCGAAGTCGGAGACCATGTCACAGTCATTAATAGTTCCGAAATTATAGTTGACCATTAAAGAAAGGTTGTTGCTGGACTCTTGGACGCGGGGAGGTGGACTTATATGGCCATACTCAGTGGGCGGAACCAAAACAAATCGCACACAAATCGATTTCCGCTGGGCCTAAACCACCCACCTTCGCCCTGCTGACAGCTGCAAGTAGCTTTCCCCCATTTTCCGCTTCCCTCGAACTTTTCCCTTCCCTCCCCACATTTCCATGTTTCCGCCGTTCGCCGTTCCCTGTTTGTTTTCTTGTTTTTCCGTTTGTTGCTCCACGCGAATTCTCGTTATTGATGGCGCCGGCTCCAGATCGAGCCAAGGCCAAGTTCCCCAGCCCAGCCCAGCCCACTCCTCACCTCCTCCAGACGGGAGTTACACGGATTTCATAGACGCGCCAAGGAGGAATGGCCTCGTGCTTGTCGTTTGGCTCGCGATTTTCCTGCTCCTCAGGTTGATTAATGGATCGCAATAACGGGGATGGAGATGGAGCTGGGAGTGGGAGTGGAGTGGAGTGGCAACGCCGATGGGAAGGCATGGAAACTGGCCTAGTTCCATCACTCCATGTTTAGCTGGTCACAGCATGTTCCGGCACTTGGCTGTAATTGGAGCATAAATGCTTCCATCTCATTATGCAGGTGCCTAGCTGACAAATCAGAGCGCTTCAATTAGTTGATGGCGTAAAAGTAATCCACAATCAGATGGATACTAGATTGATGGATGAATGAGCTGCGCTGCATCCAATTACTGCCACCATCCACCATCTCCTGTCGTCCATCATCCCATCATTCCATCATTCCCGCCTTCAAGCCATTCAAATGCATCCGGTTCAATGGGGCAAGTGGGCTCTTTCCTGGCAATTGCACCTTATAAACAACTTGTTCCGCCTTTTCAACTATTTATCCCCCATGCAAATCGGATTTCATTAGCGACACTTTGCTTGTTGCTCCTCATTCTCGCCATTTCCCTTGCCTGGCGAAGATTCTTTTCAAGCTTCCTCCCTTCCTCCGCTTCTTGGCGGTCCATTTCCAAAAGCTCGTTATATTTCTAACGACCCCTTAACACCCCTGAAAACTTGTGATGGCCGCCACCCTCGAGTTGCTTCGATTCGAAAATTAACGAGCAGCATGAAATCAAACAAACTGACCCCCATCCCCATCCTCATCCCCATCCTCCTCCATCTTCTCATTTCTCGCACCCCAGATGAAAAATTCCTGTGCATGATTTTCCCTTGGACTTCCACCTCATTTCCCTTTCATCCTCCGCTGCTTCTCGGTCTCCATGGGAGTTTCTTCATGTGGAAGGCTCGTCACGGATGCACGAACTAGTGCCCATTCCATTCCAGTGCGACTTCCATCCAACTTTTCCTGGACTCTCTTGCTGCATTTCCCACATGGAAATGAGGGCTTTTCTTGCAACCATTTGTTGTGCACTTTTCGGCTTCTCTGGCGACTTTCTGGTGCAAGAGTAAACAAAGTTCATTGCTTTCCTCCCATTTGGTATCAATTGTCACAGCCGAATCCCTGATCTTTCCCTTCCCGGGACACCCAATCCCTTCGATGAAGTGTCGAAAGCATTAAAATTAAACATTTTCTGCGCTTTGTTGGAGATTTTCCGCCTCTGAGTTCAATTTGGATGTGTTGTCCCAGCAACGAACCATTTTCCCCGTTGCCACCGACACCGCCACCCCCTCTCCCACCCCTCCTCACCCATTTTCCGACCTTCCGCTGAAGACTTTCCTGTTCAAGGGTGCGTAAAAATGCAATTTCAACAAGTTTCGCTTTGATGTGCACACTTTTTCTTTGCCACCCGATCCGATCCCCTCGGACCAGCTTCCAGCCCCACCCTAAGGGTGGACCACAACCTTCGGCGGGTACGGTCTGCTATTTCCCTGCGAATGAAAAGTTAATGCAAAAGAAAATTATTTTTAATGAATAGAAAACAGCTCGAAATCCGCACATTAATTTACCCCCTGTTACATGTTTTCTTTCAAGCAGGGTGGCTTGGCATCTGGAATCCGTCTTTATTGCTTCCAAAGGGGGGCAATCAGAAACTGTGCCAATTGAACTGGCATCCTCATCGCTGATTCATAGGACAATTAGCAGGAACACCCTTAATCAGCGACGAGGGAACCTGCCTCCCCTGAGATCGGAGGAGGAGGAGGAGGAGGAGGAGGCTGAGGATGGGGATGGGGACTGGGGGCTGCAGTGCACTCTCCCAACTAATGGCACTAATTACCCCCTTAATCTCATATGCAAATAGTGTCTCCTCTTGCTGTAAATGCGAGATTGCAGGACTCACCTGAGCCAGCCAGCTTCCGCCTTTTTCCGCCTTCACCCACTTGCTCCCCATCTCCAGATTTCCCCATTTCCCCACCCATGAGAATACGAGTTGCGGTTGCAGCGTCACGTGTGCGTGGCGGAGTCATTCAGACAATCGCAATGGCAGGAATTATAATTATGGCCAGGCAGCCAAGACAAGTGGGGCGGTATTACCGGGTCTGGAAGAAGAGGTCTGAAAGTGGGAACATCCAGAAGAGAGCTGGGAAGAAAGGCGCCTTCATAAAGGCGGCGAAACTTTCGCAGGCAAAGTTGGCGGCACCGTGATATGAAAGACGAGCAAAGTTTGGCATTACAGGCAATACAGGGGAAGGGGTAGGGTATGATGGGGGATTCCAGAAGATATCCAACTTGGAGCAGGACGAACTTGTGCAAGGGGTGAGAACTGCCAATTGATGCTGCTTAAAGTGCAATTCAGGATGCTGCTCCCCAGTGAAGCCAATCGAGGTGACAGGCATTACACGGGCTAAGAGAATGGGGAGAAGGGAGTGGTGGAGTGGTGGAGTAGCTGCGACATCCCAGAAATCAGAGCTGAATTAATTGAGACAGTCATTTATTCAAATGCCTCCTGCCTAAAACTCCATGAGGGGGAAAGGACAAGAGGGCACAGGATGAGCTGGGAACATTGTCCTTTTTCCGTGTTTGTGCATATTTGATGGCAAGCACTTTGGGGTTATGTTTGTGTTCTTTCACTTTCCACTAGCTCAAAGGAGGTGGGAAGTGGGAAGTGGTGCACTTGGCCCACTCTGAAAGCCAGGTTAAAAACGCGACGGGGAGCAAAGCAATTTGGGACTCAAAAACAAGCCAGAAATGGTGGAATGGTGGAATAGTAAAAGGCAACTGGAAAGCGCATAGAAAGCTGAGCTGGTGGGGAGCATCCGTCTGAAGATGTAGATGAAGCTGAGAGCGGGATGAAAGCTAACGAAAAATGCTTTTTCTTGTTCTGTAATTGGATTTAAAATTGTTTTAAGCAGCTAGCGAGCGCTTTGTTCTATCCTAAATGCAGGCGGTTTCGTCCTGCGCCAATCATCCCCTCACTCAGTCCGCCGGAAGCGGAATTGCTACATTCAACATCCGGCGTAGTCGGACTCGAAGTCGGAGGAAGCTCGAACTTGAAGCGGGTAAACACCAGGCATTCCTTCCCCTCTGTTCCCACTCCTTACCAGCCTGGTGGGTGAATGGAGAACTTGGCCTGATCCCGTGGAGTAAATAATGCGCCCCTGAAAAGGGGGGCGTGGAATAGATATAGAAATAGGAAGAGCAACAATAAAAGCGGATAAAGAAATTTAATTTCACGTCGTTTTAACTCAAGCAGCTCGTCTTTCAATGCCAGCGGGTGGGGAGTTCGGATGGAGAGTGGGAAAGATCAGGACACTCCAGGACTTTTGAGCCCGCCAATGCTACTCTATGCTATGATGAAGCAGTCGCAGTTGACACCTTTTAATGTCTCCAACCCGAGCTGCTTCCCCCAGGACGCCTGTCGCTCCTCATCTCGAACCGGAGAAGAACTCGAGACACTCCTCGCTTCCTCGCTTCCTCGCCTGCTGGTGACGGATTCGATTTCGATTATTATTGTGTCTTGGGCTTTGTTTACCCACCAGCATTGTCACCTAGTGTTGCCCCCTTGCCAGCATCCCATCCCTGTCCTTTCCTTTGCTTTGAGAAAATCAATTTCCGCTTAATGGTAGAGAGAAACGCTCGAGGGGAGTGTAAACAGCAAATGCACAAAGTTTGCTCAGCGGGAAGAATCTGTGGCTCAAATGGAGTGGGTGTGCCCAGCAAATTGCGGGGAAACTTTCGCTGCACGTCTGCAGTGCATCCGCATCCGCATCCCCATCCGCATCCGCAACTCTCTCATCGCATATCCTGTTGGTTCTTTTCTGGTATCCCCGCAGGACTCGAGGCGGACCTGTTCTATGTGCACGAGGGAGCCATCAACACATACGCAATGCACTTCACCGTTCCAGTGCCGGCGGATGTCCATGAGCTGGAGTTCTCCTGGCAGAGTCTGATTGCCTACCCAGTGAGTAGCCAGGAGTAGTCATCTAGAACCTGCGATAATTAACCATTCCACTCTCGCCCAGCTGCCATACGCCATTAGTATTGAGTACAACAACGACCAGGAGGCTCTGGGCACGCCCACGCTGAGCATTCCGCACAAGGGTCTGGTTCCACAGGAGATCGAGTCCTTCCTGGTTTACCTGCCCTGCACCGGAAATGCGAGCCTACAGATGCCCGTCAATGTCAACATGGTGGTGCGTGCTCCTCCGCGATTCAACGACACCCGGCTCCACTTCAAGCGCAATAAGATCTGCGCCAAGGGTGAGTACACCAAGAGAGAGCTCCATCACCCACCCAGTTATCCATCCACTTATCCATCCATCACTCATCGGAATTCCATTTCGTAGGCATCTCACCGGAGCCCAATCAATCGCCGGCGCCAGCCCATGCCCCCTCCCAAGGACCCGCCCTGCTCAGTGCCGCCGCCTGTGCTCTGGGCTTGGTTTTGGCCGTGGGTCTAGTGGCCAGCATGATGTATGTGCGGGCGCGCAAACAGCTCCGCCAGGACTCGCTACAGTGGGTTATACGCCAATCCCCCTTTGCCATGCCACTCCATTAACACTCATCCCCTTTTTTTTTTCGTGTTTAGCACCAGTTTCACCACCGCAGCTTATGGCAGCCACCAAAACGTGTTCATCCGGCTGGATCCCCTGGGAAGACCGCCGAGTGCCACTGGATCCTATGCGACCATTGCCAGCCTCAACAAATACCCTGCGGACAGCAAGAAGTCGTGCAGCATATTCGACCGTAAGTTCATTACCCACTCGCCCACATCGATGACCCCCAAACAAACCCCCCTCGGCATTCCCTCGACCAATCCACAGGTTTCAGGAGCTCACCCACACCCACGCCGTATGCCACCGCCCTGCTGCCCATGAACCTAGAACAGACCGCAGAGACGATTTACTCCAAGCCCGAGTCGATCTGTCCCTCGAGGATTTCCTACTACGCCTCCTCGCAACTGACCCAGGTGAGTGCCGTGGATCCACTATCTACTAACCCAATATCGGCCATCCCAGGGGCTTGATTGGGATTGGATTTGAAATGGGGATTCCGAGCGGGCCCACTGCGAAATCAAAGCCTTTGATATATTACGACACGTGGCAGGCGCAAATGGAAATGGAGATACCCTTGAAGCGGACTTCGCTTTCCTGTTGCCAGGACTACCACCTACCACCTAATTTGTGCCAAGGAGCACTCGATTGCTCCCCAGGCGGAGGACCCGCTCCCACCCCTCTTGAGCCACCTTTCCTCGACGATAAAAATTAAATTCTAATTTATATTTACGAGCTGATAAAGCTCCCGTAGTGCGTTAAACTCGAAACAAGAGCCATTCATAAATATGCGGCTTTTCCACCCGCTCCCCTCGGGGATGTCTGGATGTCTGGATGGCTGGATGGCTGGGTCTGATTTCGAAGGGGGAAACTTTCGTGTGGCACTCACGTACTTCGTGTGGCAGGTGGGAAGTGGAAGCTGGGCGCAGGTGCAGGCGACACACAAACCCAGTGCCTCCAGAGGCGGAGCATGTTAGTCTCTCGAGGAAGGAGGAGCAGGTGGAGGTGGAGGAGGTGGAGGAGGTGGAATGTCCGCCTAGATAAGCGAAAGGTGCTCCATTCAGAGAGACGCAGACAGTCTGCCCCTGTTTATCTCGGCTGTTGCTTCCAATCCAGTGAGTTTTAGGCAATGCATATTGTATACCCCTTGGGCGAAAATTAGTAAACTTAATCCAAACTAACCACTGAATGAACCCAAACCATTAGGGTTCCTGCCAAGGCACTGGGATTATTTCCCATCCACTTGGAAGGAGTGGAAGTCTTTCGCTCCCTCTTTAAAGGCACTTCTCCCTCTAGGGGGAACATTAGCATTTCTTTCGAGCCAAGTTAACTTCTTGGTGTCTAGGAAATCTCTGCCAAATTGGAATAAATTATTTATCAGCCTCTTTCAATTGTTGTCCTTGTAAACATTCCTGGCGCCCACTCTGGCATTTTTCCAGACTCCCCAACATCATGATGTCTGGCCCATTTTCGTCACCAAGTTCTAACGCAATTTCCATCGGCCCATAATTAAATATTCAATTTCCCTGGAAACTGGAGGGGATTTTTATGTGCTCAGCTTAATTCATCTCCTTCGGCCTGATCCGCCGCTCTTTGCCCAGCGACTCCCGTTTGTTTAGACTTCAATTTCATCCTCATTATGGGAACAGCCTCCAATCGCACATGGAATGGGGGGCAAGAGCTGCTCCTCCATCCTCCATCCACCATCCACCATCCTCCCTCCACTTACACGGCTATCGGGCCACACAGAATGCCAAGAGTCATATCCATTTGGATTCGCCTCTATCTAGTGGAAGGATGCACGCATCGAAGCAGACGGCTGGGAATTAAATGAATTCCCCGTCCCCCTCTCGCTTGCTCTCTATCCCACTCGCACGCTCTCCAGGGTACCCATATACTATATACCCCTTCCACCGAAATTCAAGGGGATGCGGAGTGGAGATGGAGATGGAGATGGAGCTGGAAGTGGGGATGCGGTTGGGGGTGAGAGTGCTTGCCATAATTATTGTTGTTCCGTTATGTTCAGCTCGCTATCCAAAGGATCCTCTGCACCCCATCCCCTCCACCTCCCCCCCTTCCTTTTGGCCAGGCTTTTGGCCATGTGTGAGCGTTAAGCGAAGTATGGCACATTTGGGGGCACAAACAAGAGGCGAACGCACTCATTTAGTCAAACAATTATATCCAATTGCACACAGATACTCCACGCACCCACACACACACCCACACACACACACACACACACATCCGAGGTCTGGCTCTGTTCATTTGTGTGGAAATATCTCATTTGGGTGTGGAACCACCCCACCCCTTCGGATTCTATTAAATCAGTCTATAAACGTGGGCCAAATTGCTTTAATGTGCAGCGAAAGTTTAGCAAAAAGCAGTTACAATGGGGTTGCAAGGAGGGTGAAGGGGGTGGAACTAACAGAACTCAGGGAGCTCAGGGAAGTAGTGGCACATAACAATAAAAACAGCAGCGAACAGAAACCAGACTACAGCTGTTGAAACATGACTTTGTGCTTGTTTAGAAACACTTGCAAAATATTATTGCAGCACCAACAACAAAGGGCAAATTCCAAGGGGGCTGCTAAAACCAAGGACAACAGGGCGGATGCGCAATGTGCGGGGATCCATTGAAACAGAATCTAAGCGACGGCATTAGAGTATTGGATCAGCTGGAGGAGAGAGAAAGGAACTGGAGCAAACAGTGGAATCAGAGCGAAAGGAACCCATAATCCACAACCCAGTACCCAGAACCAAGAACCCAGAACCCAGAACCCAGAACCCAGATGTAATGGGTTAAGAGAAGCCGGGAACATCGTGCCACGCATTTGAATGGCATCATTAGGAAGAAAGTTGTCGAAGCAAGTACTTGGGCGTACTTGCACCACGGAGGAAATGGTGAGGCGGGGAGCCAAGGAAAGTTGGAAATTAATTTCCACGGAACTGCGAGCGTGTCCTCCTGTTTTATGGAGATTACTGGATCGACAAATGGCTGACTAGCCTGATGAGCAGCAGCGGGAACAGGTGCTAATTAAAAATGTTGTTGTCGCCCCATTAAAGAAATTTGTAAATCAACCTGCTCAGCGGGGGGTGGAGCCCCTGCCCTCCACGTGGGGGGATGTTCAGGGAAAAGGGGAGCTGGCTATCTAGGCCCAGGGAGTGCTAGCCCCAGTGAAAGTTGGCGACACGTGCACCATTAATGGATTTACTACTGTCCTCGCTTTTGATTAAAAGGCATTACTTACATCAGGAACAAAACTTGGTGAGAGGTTGAGCAAAGGGAAGACAGTTAATGGGTGTCGTGGTATGTGACCAGTCAGGTGACGAATCCAAGGGGTTAGGCCGGCGAACAAAAGCCGTCGCCAAAGGTTGACAAATTACCCAAACGCCGGTCGATATTTTTTCAAGTCGCTCAACTCTCAGCCATCCGCTGGGGAATCCCCTTTTTGGTCAGGCAAACTGCGGCGGATGCCTTTGTCTGGCATTACACTATATTGATTGCTTCCTGTCAGCCGCAGGAGAGACAAACGGAAGTGGCGGATGTTTCTTTTGTTCCGATTTTCCTTTGTGGTCCAAGGACCAAACTCTTCCCCTTCGCTTCCCCTTTTGCCTGCCCCTTTGGTGCGCCGTTTACACACTGCACTTTAGTTTTTGCGATGGCGCAACATGGAAATCCGCTGAACTCAAACTAGAGTACAAGACTTCTGCATTAAAATGGGGGTCCTCAGCTTTAATTGACGGATTTCATTGGCCAGTTTCAGTGGCACCTTTCTCGGGGAGCAACGAACTGTGGGGCTAGCTGCATTCGAGCCAATTGCAAATTAATTTCATTTGCAAAGTCAACAAGCCGGGAAAATCAATGGAAATCCGTGGGGGGACATGTGTAAATGGTGCAACCGCATTATTAAATGCTGAGCTAAAAGGTGGAGGCGGTGGGGAAAACAGAGGGAAGTGGGGGCAAGGAAAGGGACGGGCAGACAGGTGAGGGAGATGGGGGGCGTGGCCAGAGCACGCAATGGCTAATTGAAAGGCAATTATGCGTGATTAAGTGCGTGTAAGCGGCGACTTTGGTTAAGTATGCGCCACCTTTAATTAGAAGGCAGTGAAGCGCCGGCCAGCCGACATCTTCCCCTCTTTAATTATGCATTAGTCGAAAGAACCTTTTCGCTTTGCCCGAAAACGCTTATTAAACGACCGGCCTAACGAGGTCGACTCATCAAAATGCCATGCATCAAAGGCGGGCCGGGGGGGGTGGGACGGTTCGGGCCATGGCCAAATCGATCAGCCATAAATCAAACGAAATTCAAATTAGTTGGTCCCGGCAAATTAGAAGGCACACACAGTTTGTCCTGGCAGCATCGGCCATGGAAATGCCAAAATAATGAGAGTTCAGTTGGTTGGCTCGACAACAAAAAAAAACAAAACAAAAACAAAGTGAAAAGGCTGAGGAAAAAGTCAGACAGAGAGGCTTTCCACCTTGATTAAAGGCTTTTCCCCAGGGGAAAGCGTCGGGGAAATGGCCAAAAGACCTGTTGTCAGGTAAATTGAAATATAATTGAGCCAAAGGCGAGCAGGACGCACTGACAGCTCCACCTGGCAGCCAGCTTTTCATCTGGTTCCACTTCACTGCCATGGCTTATTAGGAGAAGGCGACAGGTCGTATACGTGATACGTACAAAATGCTGTCATTGCCCGACTGAAGTAAAATTCAGTGGTAGTGGGAAAATAACGCATAAAATGCTGCACACAACATAGCAGCAGCATCAGCAGCATTTTGCATAGTTGCATTTTGTGTCAACAATTTTTTGGCACAGTGGTTTCAAAACTATGGCTAGAGAAATCCGTGTTCAGTCACTATATGCCATTGAATACCATAATTGTTTTAATATATGAACAGCTCTAAATATCTTAGCCTAGTGAAATATTAGCTAAGTAAAATTTAATTCTTCAATGCTTCACTAGCTGTCTCTATGTATTTCTTTCAAGTTTAAGCATGATTGAGTTTAAACAAATTTGATTTATTAATTAATTAAGTTGATTAATTAATGTATAACAGACTGCACTTTTATATTCCTCTCGTTGGTGTGTGGAACGTAAAGTTTGCCACCGAATTTCGTTAGTGGTTGCCCAACACGAAAGTTGCAGCGGTGAGAGTTCATTAAAATATTTACGCCCACCCGGCCCACTGTGCGGTGTTGGAAAATTGTGTGAAAATGTTGTGCTGCTTTTCCCTCGGCTGCTTGCCAAAAAGTTGGACTGCAGCTTGGGTTTGCCGGCAAGTGACGTGCTGACGGGCGACGTTCTGGCAAAATTGTCATCAAGCGTTTTTAATTACAAGCGGGATTGGTTGGCCGAAGGGGGCGTGGCTGGGGCGGTGGGGCGGTGGAGCGGTGGAGCGGTGGAGCGGTGGAGCAGTGACGATGGTTGCGGTTGTTGTTCCTGCGGGCAGCCGTAGAGCTGCAAGTGACATAAGCAAATCAGACGCCTGTCAAGGCGTGTGTGTTTCGTTGTTGGCTTACGTCATTCGCAGGACACAGGCAGGACACACCACCACCGCCCCACCACCGCCCCCTCCCCTTACTCACCCCGATTGTCATTAGAAATGTCACAACAACCAAGCAGCAGCAGCAGCAGCAGCAGCAGCAGCAGCAGCAGCAGCAGCTGCAGTCCTGTCCTCAAACTGATATCTCGTATCCTTGACGCCCAGCTGCAAATTCTGTTTCGAAATTCCAGCTGCCCCCTGCCCATCCCATCCCATCCCTGCCCATCCCATCGCATCGCATGATGATCCCAAAATGGTCGAGGCCATTGGCAATTGGCAGTTATTTTTTGGCCTGCTCGGCCATTTCGAATTTCAAATGAAATGGCCAGCAATAATGGCCCGTCGTTTGACATTCGCATTTAATATCGAAAGCCGAAATGAACATTTTCATTTGCAATTTAAGTTGGGTGGGTGGGGGGCAGCACTCCAATAAAGTCCATAGCCCCCCATCTTATATATGTATGTATTGGCAACAAACATTGGCCAAATTTCATTTTAATTTTACTGGCATTTTTCGCATTTATTGGCCTGCTCACACAGTCTCACATAACTGAAGTATTTCTTCAATGACAATCAGCTAAGATTGAGGGCAATATGGCCAAGAGAGCAGAAGTCAATTGAAGTACACAATTTGTGTATTTTAAACTGAACCGTATCCTTAAACTATTTGCTAAGCCACTCGAAGTACTTTGGAAAAGTTGCGAGCTTGATGAAATCGTAATGTTTCTAAGAATGCTGCAGGGATTTCATTTATTTATTGAAGAGGTTATAAGTCACTTTAATTGCACAAAGTATATAAACTCGTATATTAGTATTAATGCCAATCGAATAAAACGGTTTGCTTACGAGCTGCAAAGCAATTTGAATTTCTTTAACATCAAGTTACGCTTTCAATTGCATTTTCGCACATTTAATGATGAACCGATTAATTGAATTCTAATTACATTTGAACGGAGCTAATTAACGCATTCTGCCAGAGTTGAAGACAGCCCAGAAAGGATTCGGTAAGCGGTCAGGATTAGCAATGTAACCAGACAGGTTCAAGGTCTGGCAGACGATCTGAATCTCTGGGTTGGGGCCTTTGCATGTGAATCCCTGAGGATTTATGGCTTAGCCAGGACATGCCCCACCAGTTGACCAATCGCAGCCAGCCACAGGACCTCCACCTCCTCCTCATCCTGCTCCTGCTCCGGCTCCTGCTCCAGCTCCTGGTCCACCTCTTACGCGGTGGGACAGCTTTGATGATGGAGTGCGATATTGTTGCGTTTTAATTGAATTTTCTTTGTGGGCCAAAAGCAGCAGCAGCACGACAATCACAATAAAGGACAAACAGCAGGAGTCGCAGGATTCGCAGGATTCGCAGGCGGGCAGCAGGACATCGGTGGCAGCGGGGGCAGCGGGGTGCGGCTTCAGGAAAGTGGCAATGAAGGCAATAATGAAATGAAATTCACTAACAAAAGGCAGCCAACTATTGTTTTTATTGCCTTTTGTCGCTCTGGCTGTTGCGAATGTGCTGCAATTGTGTCGTTTGGCTTCCTCGCGGCGGTCGTGTCCTTTTGTCCTGCCTTTCGCAGGAGCTGTTGTCAGACCACACCAAATAATATAATTCCCGCATATTGCCGTCGGTGGCTTTTAATAAAAACGCCATCCACCTGCTGCTGCTGCTGCTCCTCCTCCTGCTGCTGCTCCTCCTGCTGCTGCTCCTCCTCCTGCTGCTCCTCCTGCTGCTGCTCCTCCTACTGATGGAGATTTAGTGTCCAGGGAAAAGCCACTCGGATCCACTTGAACCCGGCCGCAGTTATGCAGATTGCCGAGGGAGTTGTGCAGATTTTTCTTGTGTTTATTAGACCAAGTATCCATCTCTTTTTTCTCTATTTTCATTTCGGCCAACTGTGTTTCATGTTGTGCGGGTATAAATGTGCTGTGTAGGCCGGAATTTAAGCGAACGAACTGAGTTGGCCTGCTCGACTTGCCCCATTCCAAAGGCGACTTCTGGTTATCTGGCAGCAGACTTTGTTTGCCCAAGACGAGTTCGCAATTTCCTACAGCTGAGCAACCCCCTCCCTCCCAGTTTCAGCTACTCCCCCCTACAATTTCCCCCACCACCCCGACGGCTGTGCAAACATAATGCTCGGCGAATTAAAGCTTTTTTGCCAGCCAATAAATTATTCATGCTGTAAGACAAGCGAGCGGATAGGTTGAGGGGCTAAATGATAGCTGGAGAAGATGTGGGAGTGCCTTGGAGCGGAAACGGAACTCAATTCATTAAAATGAATGAACGGAGGAGCGCAGCCGAGTGCATGACTAACGGTAAACGGATGCAAGCCGAAAGATGCAAATCCGGCAGCTGAAATTGCTGTTTCTCTTGCCAAAGTCGTTGCCAGTTGGCCTTTTTTTTGGGGGGAGCGGAGCTTCTCTCGGGTGGCAAGAGGGTCCTTAGTTGGCCCAAATTAGATGGGGCACGGAAATATGGAAATTTATACAGTTTCCCTGACTCAAGTGTCCTGCCACTGAGCGAGCAGCTCACTTGGGCGGAAAACCCTTCTCGGCTGGTAATCTTGATTGCAATATTGGATGAAAGTCACCTCGAGTTTCACTGCTTATATATTAATTGCTGAATTTATTATTAATAGCTATGTGTGTGTTCGATCGACCCACAATTTATAAATGCAATGCTTAAATAGCGTTTAATACATGCTGGGGTGAATAATTTTAATGTCAATATACATTTCCACTGCAAAGTTGCCTTTCGAAAAGAGCTAGAATAATGAAGTGTGTGTGCGCACTGTATAAATTTAAATCCAGTACAATAAGCAAACATTAATTAGGGCCATAACAATGCTAGTGGCTTGTTATTATGGCTGTTTATTTGGCCTTAAATTGATTTCATTTTTATTTTTCGCCCTCAGCCTTGCAGCCTGTCGACGCCAAAGAGCATTCGCAGCAACGGCAATGGCAACTGCACCAGCGGAAGTGGCAGCCTAAGTCTTTTTGGTGGCATCCCCACCGGCAGCACCATTACCATGGCCAGTCACGGCGAGAAGCATGGCAACCAGCGGCTGCGACGGATACCCAGTGTCCAGCCCGGCGCCCTCAGCTACGAGGAGCTGGTCAGGGAGGGCACCTTCGGCCGGATCTATGCCGGCAAGCTGGGCGAGTCCTGCGAGGCGCTGGTGAAGACCGTCATCGATGGCGCCTCGCTCACCCAGGTGGCCTGCCTGCTGCAGGACGCCTCCCTGCTGATCGGCGTCAGTCATCAGCACATCCTGGCACCGCTGCTGGCCAACACGGAGCTGCCGGGTCCGCCGGAGATTGCCTATCCCCATCCGTCCAAGGGCAATCTCAAGATGTAAGTGCAAAATGCTTAATGTTCTTAATTAATCAATGCTAAAATCACATTGTAACCCATTAAGGTACTTGCAAAAGTCGCGGGAATCGAGCACAGCATTGAGTACGCGCCAACTGGTTGAGTTTGGGCTGCACATCACCAAGGGATTGGCCTATCTGCACTCCCTGGGAATCGTTCACAAGGACATTGCCACACGCAATTGCTAGTGAGTTTCCATTACACACAGCCACCACATAATATAGTGCTAACACCATGCCAATTACTATATTATGTATATTATATTATATTTTTCCAGCCTTGACGAAGAGTCCTATGTGAAGATCTGCGACAGCGCCCTGTCCCGCGATCTCTTCCCGGACGACTACGACTGTCTGGGCGACAATGAGAATCGGCCACTGAAGTGGCTATCGCTGGAATCGCTCCAGAAACGGGTCTATGCCACCCAGGCGGATGTGTGGGCCCTGGGCGTGACCTACTGGGAGCTGGTCACGCTGGCCCAGATGCCGCACGAGGAGGTGGATATATTCGAGCTTACCAATTACTTGGCTGCCGGCTTCCGGCTGGAGCAGCCCGTCAACTGCCCAGATGAATTGTAAGTAGCCCGTCCCCTGTCCTTTGCAAAAGATTGCTGAATTTGCGAAAAACATACATTTATACAAATATACATTTCACTCTCTCCTCGATGCACGTTTACCAAACCCCCAGCTTCACGGTCATGAACTGCTGCTGGCACTGCGAGGCCAAGCAGCGACCTACACCCTCACAGTTGCTATCGTATCTGCAGGACTTCCATGCGGATCTGGGCATGTACATCTAAGCGAGACGAAGGACTGACGGACTGACGGACTGAGGATAAGGATGCGGATAAGGATGAGCGGTATCCAGGTGGAGTCAAGCGGAGCGAAGCCCAAAATAAATTAATTGAAACTTTTGCATTTTAAATGTGAGATTAAATGTGAATTTACCTGTTAGAGTTTGGCGCAAAACCAATTACACTGAAAGCCAGCTAACTTCAGATACGTAAGCACACGCATATACACACACACACCAGTACACTGGGGTGGACCTCTATGACTTCCTCCATGATATATAACTATTAAAGTTAATAAATGCAGTTACCTTAAAACAAATAGCTTAACGCCACCCAAACAGTCTCAAGAGATATCTGTAATGAGGTATATTAGCACAGGCCACACTGCGTATGAGCGATGTGTGTGAACATCGATTACTTTAAGGCCACACTGCGTATGAGTGATGCACTTTGCTGGCCTTAAAGTTCAATCTTACTTCGAGCATAGTGCCACTAAGGCCACACGGCGTATGCGTGATGCTTCTCACCATGCATCAAAGCGAGTCAAAAGTCAAATAGCAACTGAGGTCCACCCAACAATAGAAAAGCTATCATTTTCCAACCCGTTGACACCGGGCCCGGGCTCAAAATACCCCCCGAGCGGCATGTGGGTTAAGCGTTAGATAAAACTGACATTTAAGTAGTTAGCAATTGAATAACAAACACTCACACGCAGCGCAACATACCGAAACACACACACACACACACACACACAAGGACACACACACACACGGAGACGAACCTTAAATGATAAATGAATGTGAATTATTGATGTGCATATTTTATTGAATGTGTGTAGCGTGTAAGCACAGGACGAAGGATTGAACGGGAAGAGATGCGACAACAGGATGCGGAATCTTTTGTTCACGAATGTTGTCCTCGAGATTGTTACGAATGCGATATATTTATTTACCTTGATTATTATTATTACTATTGCGTATGTCATAAGGGAGGAAGTTCAAAACAGAATCTGAATCAGGTGAAAAGCAAAAAGAGCAAATGTTAAACCGATGGCAAACAACCGATAAACATTATTCACACCCACACATTCACATACACATTCACATGCACATGCACACCCACGACCACAAACATAACTACACTCGCTTGCATAGAGATCCCTTAGCACCTTAACCCCAGAATGCCCCACAAACTTGCAACTTGCAACTTGCTCGCATAACGCACTAATTCACTTTCGGAGAAACTTGTCGCAATCGTTTCGTTGCTCAATTATTTCGAAGTCAAAGGACAGGGGAATAATCTCCGCTTCTGGCAGGATGCGCCATGAAATATGCAATATGCAGCTGGGTTTTCGCTCAGTGCACTTGTGAGTGTCTGCGTTCGCTTCTCAACCTGTCACTTGGCCCCAATCCAAGCCTAAATCTCCAGCTTAAGACGTCCTTGCTGTTTGTGTACGCCTTTTAGTTGAATTAGCCAGAAATTGTTTCTCTTTCTGTCTCTGTTTCTATTTCTGTCTCTGTTTCTGTTTCTGTTTCTATCTCTGTATCCATTTCCTCAGAGTTATGTATTAATTTGCCTTTCCGTTAGCCAAGCCAGGCGGCAACTTAAAGTTGTCAAGCCCCAAAAAGCCCCACATCCCCCAGAAGACTTGGAATGCGGAATGGGATGGGAGTGGATGAGCCCCCGAAGACTTTGGAGATGATTTATTCAAGTGGGGGTAGCCATCCACGCCCATCCCAACTTACTTTCCAATTAATAAATAGCTAAAGGCCGCCACCTAAACGTAGTTTAAATGTTCTTTCTGTAGTAATCAAAGAATAAAGAATCTGCAGGATATGCAAATAAGAACACAACAAGCAGTCACGCACCGAATTAACTAAGGTTGAAATAGAAAATAGTTCCAAACCAGCAGCTGCTTATTCGTCTAGCTACGTAAGCCATCTTCGATATTGTTTATTCTTAAGCTTCGCACTCGACTATGGAAATGTTACTAAGCAAATACTGAAATACTGAACTGTAAGCTATCAAAGCTCTTTGCATTTAATAAATATCCCCAAAACGAAAAAAAAAAACAAGAGGCTGCCAGGCAGCCAACTCAGCACACTGACAGAAAAACACCCACACGAACACGAACTTATAGAATTATAGAAATCCCGGCGGTATGAGGAGAACTTTAAATATATACATATATTATAAAGCTAAGGAGCTACGGAGCTCTTGGAATCAAGGGAGCAGCCCACTACTATAACTAACTGAATGTGTTTCATGTTTATAAATGTGTACGTGAGTGTATGTCTATGACTAAACGTATATTTTGTCGTCAAATTGAAAACCTACTGTAAAGGCTATTAAGTGGAAAAGCAACACCAATACCAGCAAACGTGTGTGGCCCGGAAGGAAGCGGCTGAGCACACACAAGCAGACACACACTCGCACACCAGCACACCAGCACACCAGCACACCAACACACCAACACACCAGCACACCAACACATACACTAAGAAACACGCACACACATACACAAAGCGGAAGCCTAGAAACCACAAAGCAAAACAAGTTGTCATTCACTCTACATATGTCTCACTCCTTAAACTCTATATAGATGTATCCCTGTATCCAACTTTTAGATATACTCTAGCGTATGATTGTATGTGTATACAAAAACTCGAAACTAATGTGTTTTCGTCTAGAAACGAAATGAAGAAGGAATATCTGCTAAGACACACAAACACTCGTAACACTCGAAATACTCAAAACACCCTGACACCTTTGAGACCACCCCCCACCCAGCCCCCTCTATTCTATCCGCATGCTATTCTAAGTGGGCGTGGCACCAAGACAAAGCTAAGAACCAGAACGACAACCTTAAGCAGAAATTCAATTTTTGTGAAGAGCGGCAGCCGGAAAATGAAAAACAGCAAAACCGAAAAACCGAAAAACATAAAAGCATAAAAACTTTAAAACTTAAAAACTCAGAAACAAAACAAACAAAAAACAAAGCAAATAAATTAAATGTTCCTTTTGAATCATAAACAGAAAAAATTGCAAACGAGCAATCGCAGTGCTTTATTAATCAACTGAAGGGTGGCATAAAGGGGGGGCAGTCGGAAGAAAAAACCAGGATGCAGCAAGGGCTGTGGGGCGGAACCGCTGGACGGAACTCATCCATTCCATGCGAGGGCACGTTCGCACACAACAGGAGCGGTTCAAGGACCCGCGCGCACTGGGCCGCGCCCAAAAGGGGCCCGACTTCGTATAACGAACCATATTATCTAATGCAATTTCTGGTGTAAAGCTCAAGTAAGCATAAGTGAGGTAAGTGAAAGGTATAACCTTGGCCTTCTTGAACCGGTCCTGGACAGGGTCCGCCCTCCTTCGAGCCTGGAAAACATATTTGCAGTGCGTGTCAAAAACTGAGCGATGCGCCTTTGCTGACCCCATGCTACCCTTTCTTCGTGGGCTACGTTTGTGCCGCTCTAATTACGAAAAATGTTAGCACAGTGGTATCGAACTTCCTTTACCCTACAGCGGAAAAATAGAAAACTCTGGGGAAAATGTCACTTGCTACAACGTAACTAAACAGAATGAGTACATATGTACAATATCTTATTCTGAAGTTGCGACTTGAGAGCACTAGGCAATTTGTAGAGCATCCAAAGGTGGCACATACCCATGGTGTGAACTGAATCACTTTCCTCTTGTTGGGAGCTGTCACTGGACATTCGCTTTTTCAGCCATCCACCGCACGACAAAACTTTGAGTGGCAGCCCCACCAGATTGGGGGGCGTGGCCGGCGGGGGCTGCAGTGGCGTTATGTGTTTGCCTTTGAGTCGGCAAAAAATGGAATCGGAAAACAAAACAAACTAAATGGGAAAATCCGGGCCCAAGTTTGCCGTCGAACAACATCGTTGTACGAGGAAAATGGGAAATCGGAAGTGCGGGAAACGGAAGTGCGCAACGCGTATATACGCATATACAGGCATCAACAGGTGTCCTTGTTGGGGGGTTTTTGGCCATTCCACGGGATTAAGTTTTGTAATTAGCCAAGTCTGATTGAATTGGAAATCATGTTTCGGAATTAATGAGCAATTAGTTGACGCATTATGAGTGCGTCTGTCTCATCCATTTGTGGCTGTTTCCCTCGATCAGATAGCCGTATTAGATTAGAGTTTGTTTTTACCCACTAAAGAAGCTGGATTTAAAAGAAAATCGGGCATTTTATAGATCAGCTATGTTTTATAGCATTACTTACACCAATTAAAGCTTATAGTTACGTAAGCAGAAGCTTTATATGCAACATTTTTTATTTGCTGCTCCCTTTCATAAGTGTTCAGTTTACATATTGCATATTTATGATGATGATGATTGAACGAAAAAAACAAGCATTTGTCCTGAAAGTATTTATGAATACTTCAAAGTGCCATAGAGCAGGGTAATCGAGAACGCTGAGGTCAACAAGCCTATTTGGCAGGCATAAATCAGAATTCCTGATTGAGTTTATCGCTATTTTGCCATTTTAATCTATTTAGCATTTAATTGGCAGCCAGAGGAGCTGGGAGCAGGCATGCAATATGCAAAACGCTTTTTAAATCATTTAAAAGGCTTTATTATTAATGAATTCAGATGATTTGTGTGGCACGATGAACGCTCCGGAAATCGATACCGCCAGGCACTAAACCAATTATATATGTGTAAACATATCAAGCGGTCTTTCGCTGGCCACGATCGAAATGTTAGATTACAATGTATATATATATACATATACATATATATAATGTATGTTTTTATCCTGCGGTTTTAACAGTGTATTTTTTAACGCGCCATTTTCAACTCAATCGTTTTAATTGTTTATGCAGTCCGCGTTTTGCGTGGAATGTTAAACAAATTGCGGTATTGCGGGCACATTGCATTTTTATCTGCTCCGCATTATGTGCACTCACTGCAGCACATGTGTTTTTTACCACTTTTAATTAAAATGATGTATAAACCCACATATGTATGTACTTACATACATATGTACATATGTACTATACGAGCATACGGTGAGTCCGCAGAACTGCAAACCACAAAACAAATAGACTACCCATTCGAATGGCAGGAAATCGCACAACTGAAACTGCGATTATGTTTACGAGTTCTCGGGCACAAGGCTCACTGGATTGTTATTACAGCTTCCAGTTATCGCAGAGGATTTTCCATTTGATTAAACGTAAATATTGTACCAAAAACAATGAGCAAAACTACAAGCTGCCAGACTTGCCAACGCCAATTGGTTGCGAGAGTTCATCAATTTGACAGCAAAATTCAATAGCTCTCCTTTTTTTTTTTTTTTTGGCCACAAAATGGATTTGCTGCTCCTTGTTGGCTACACGCTGCAGTTGCATTAATTAAAATTTTTCGCCCCAGCGAACGGGGAGCAACAATAACCACTGGAATAATTCAACTTGATAGACTTGATAGACAGCAAAAGCGGCAATTAAGCACCCAAGATCGAATCTAATGTTGTGTCTGCCACAACAGCAACAGCAACAGCAACTGCAACTGCCAACTTATCGCCAGCTGCAGCTTTTGGCCATTTGGGCCAACATTCGTGGGTGGGTGGGTGGTGCCCGCCCAGCGACTGTCGACAGCGATGGATTACAAAATCAGTCAAAATAAATCAAGGAGCCGCTTGCGAATGACATGTGTATTACTGAACTGCAGCGCAGAACGATTTGAATCTATTTTAATAGTTGTTACTGTAGTTAAAATGCAATTTTCTTCATAAAAGAAAATTTTTTTTGCAATATATGTATTTTTAATTCATTAGTTTTTCAACGACTTGATACCTACAGCACTTAAATGTTAATATATTCCTCAAAAACATAAGCTCACAGTGCTTAAATTTGTAATTTATTATTTAAATATATATATTGTCTTACTTAAACATTAGTTTATGTGTATGCTATTCGACCTAGCTAGAAAACCGCCAAGTTGGCAGGCCTGCTGCTTCGGCTATTGATAAAATAAAATGGCAAAAGCAGTTTACAACTTTCGACCGTTTACAAGCAACAAAGGGTCACAAATCAAGTTGGTCCGGAGGGTTGGCTCGTGACTAACCGGAAGTCGCCATGTGCAAGCCATCTCACTTCCTCCCTCCACCAACACCCCCCCCCCCCCCCTCCTAGTCGGGCCGCCTGCAGTGTGTTGCGATTTAATTAAAGCGCCATTAAGTCGGCAATTAACAACAACAACAACAACAACAACAACAATAGCGACAGCAACCAAAACAAAGGGCAAACAACTTTGACGCCCCGGCTTCGCTTCGCTTCGGCTTCAGATTTTCCTTTTGTTTTTCCCGCTTCCGTTTCCGCTCTTCCCGCTTTCACTACGTTTGCATTTGCCGCCGCTGCTGGCGCATTAAATTCTTTTTGCCTTTTCTGTTATCGCTTAGAAAATTCATTAGGAATTGCAGGGGGGCTCTATCATTGGCCTTCCTTATTTTGCATACTGCTGAAAAAAAAAGAAAAAGAAAATGCAGAGGGCCGCAACCCTTTGATTTTCCCGGCTAACTGCAGCCCCCCACACCTTCGGAAACAAACCCTCATTATTCTGCATTCTTCCCGTTGGAACCTTTGAAATTCCAATTGCAAGAATGTGACAAGTTCTTAGGGAATAAGTTTGAATTACTTGGAGCAGCACCGCAAAGGTTATTTTTGAAATTTAACAAGGAAATAGTTTCAAACAAATAAGTTTGCTTTCATTTAAATGTGAACTTTTTTGCAACAGTTTCACGCAAGCCAAATAAATGAATAAAATTAGGAAAACCATCTAGATTTAGTAGTGAGGGAAAATTATATTCTCAACAAGTAGTTTTAAATAGTTAATCATAAAGAAAAGTACATAAAACGTACATCAATTTATATTAAAGTGATAAAAGTAGGTTAAAATCCACACAATGAAACAATTATAGCTTTAGTACGCCCAAATCCCATAATATGTGTATGTATTACATTTAAACTCATTGGACTTCAAACAATATTTTGGCATTTAAACATGTAATAAAATAGGCTAAAGTTACAAATATTTTTACATTATTACTATCATTTTCAACGCGAAACGGCTCAACTTATTCATAATATTTGGCGTGCATTTAAATGAAAAACAAATGAAAATGTTGTTATGGCAATTGCTCAATAAGGTATGTACTGATATAATATTATTTCAATGAAAGCCCGAAAGTTGCGGCCTTTTTGGCCACTTGAAGCATACTTAAGTGGAAGCCAAACAAACACACGCATTTAAAGTCAAACAACATTTTATGAAAACCACTCGAAAATGGAAAATTCCTTGAATTCGAAATTACGAGTATATGCGAGTGGGGACGGAAGGAGTCAACCCCATTGTGTGGATTATTATTGCGCCTTTCCATTGTTTAGCATAGCAACTAAACTCGATTTTCTCCACCAGGAAAGGTGAAGGGGTGAAGGGGTGTGCAGTGGGAGGTATTTTGTGAGAGGTTTCTACGGCACAAAAAGCACATTAAAATCATAAAAAAAATATAAAATAAACCAGCCGCTGCTGCTCCTGCTGCTGCTGCTGCTGCTGTTGCCATTTTGCCCATTTTTCCTAATATTTGACTTTGTTCTTTCGTCCGACGAGAAAGTTTTATTAGGGGTACGTGTCAGGGTTGCCATGTGTGCGGATGTCGGGGCGATGTTTAGGGTTGCCCGGGCTTTCGGTGGGGGTGCGACGAATGAACTGAAACTGTCAGAAGTGCACATACCGCTCTTGACATTTTACCAAAGCGCAGCTTGAACTCTGGTCTACAATGGGGGTTAAGGGGTTCAGGGGTCGGGGGGGATGGGGGGGATGAGGCTATTGGGAAAGTGGGAAAATGGGAAAGTGTCGTGCCAGCTATCGACATTGAAAGCGCAAATGAAAGGGAAGTCCTCCTTTGAATGGCACTGGCAGCTTGCGATGGAATCCCAGACATATCCCAATCCCATGGGGTGGAACCCGCCATCGCTGGAAAGTACTGACGGCACGCGTCCTTTCCTCCCTGCCCCCGGGGGTGGCACGCCCCCTCCCCCTACCCCTACCCCTCCCCCGACCCCGCCTGACAAGCAGTTAAAAAAGGCTAAACGAGGACGAGGCATAAACCCAGAAATTTGCTCTCTGTACGTTTATTGCTTTTAAATTTGCCAATTGTCGAATCTGGCGATGGTAAGTGTGTGTGCATGTGTGTGCACTGAAAACAAATTGGCGAGACAACTGATTATATAGTGTAAAAGGCATCCTGTTTGTATGCAAACCAAATGGGTTCAAATGGTGTTCAGACAGTCTTGAAGAAACACCAAACACTTTCTAGATAAAGCTGCTATTTCTGTTTTCGTTATTCATTCAAAGGGGGATCATCAGTTTTTTATCAGTTCCTTGACGAAACACTTAATAACCAGCCAGTTATAGAATACACAAATATAAGCTGTTTGGCTGTTTGGCTGTTTTCGCCATACTCTTGCCTCCATTCGCACTTCTTTTGGCCAGATAAGGGCGCCCTGTAAAAAAAGTTAATTAAAAGCGAAGCGTCTCGCCCTATAAAAGCTGCGCACTTTCAATAGCTGCCAACAAACGATCCAAGAACGTCGTAGTAGCCCATTCAACATGCGTCTTCTGCTCATCCTGTCCGTTGTCCTGGCCGTGATCCTCGGCTGCCACGCCTACAGCGCCACCTGGGGGCGCAGGGTGAACAACGACTTCCTCCTCTCCCGCACCAACGAGGTGCGCAATCCGATCAAGAACAACTACTGGAACGTGAACGTGAACTACCCCAATGGATTCTACAACATATCCGCCGTGATCGTCTACGACAACTTCAAGAACAGCTCCGGCGCAACTCCTAGTCTCTATTCCGGCGGTCCGGGCTACCGATTCGCCACCGTGAATCTCCGTGGCCAGGTGAACCGCGGAATCGACTCCACCGTCGAGATCTGGGGTCGCTAAGTGATCCTCGGACTATCGCTGGAAAGTCTATTGAAATGGCTAACATGTAGCTTTACTTATAAGAAAAGCCCATTACTTGGAAGAATGTGGAAAAAAACTGTGCTATTTTATAATAAAAGTGTAAATTCATACTCGTATGTAAGATGTTGTTTTTAAAACCCCTTTAGCTTTCAGTGCATGAGCAAAAATGTGAAGTACTCAACTGAGGATTCAAAAGTTTGTAAAAGAAAGATGCTTAGCAAAGATCCAAAGCTGTTGCGATAAAGCGCTGTTCTTGTTTTGGTTTGTTTAAGTTTATTTTTGGTTGAAGTTGCATCGTTTTTTATGCAGCTTTTAGCGTAAGTTTAGCTAGAATTGTATCTTGTATCTTTAATTCGAGACTCAAATTAGGTAGATTGCGCTTTTTCTCTCAGTGTGTGTCGTTCATGTTTGGCTGAGTCCACAACAAATTGCTTATCAGGCGAGCGCATGTAGCAGTCAAACTGAAGAGGGGCCCTGCACGGCCAAAAGCAGCCCTTAATTTGGCCAATTTAAAAATGGAAATCGATTCCCCCGAGTAGCGGCGATGTGTATGTGTCAATAAAATGTGATTAACAAGTTGCTGCACAAAATGCCAACACAGACTGCAATCGGATAATGGCAATGGGTACATAATGCTGCCACGACATTCCCTCAGGCATTTCCCGCTGCTTTGTATCTTTCAGTTGTCATTGTGGGGTTCCATTCTTTTTTTTCTCTCTTCATGTTCTTTTTTAGCATAGTGAATCGAGGCGGGGAGATGGGGTAGCAAACATCCTGGGAGCGTGGCGAATTATCCCTTTCATAAGTGACAAATACGTCCACCCTCATCAGCCACGGCTGCTGCAAGTAATGAGATTTGATGGCAAACCAAGTGACTGCCAGCCGTGGTAATTCGCAATAAATATGCAGCCAGGATGAGGCCAACCAGCTCGACTTGTGCGCCCGGCGATAAGGACGCCACCCCAAAGGATCTCGGTGGCACTGTGATTCCCTGATTCCCTGAATGCATTCCTTCGCAGATTACGCAACTATAACGACGCACTGCCGCAGGCATGAATGGAATTATCTTTGGACTTCATTAAAGTGGGGGCGAGTTGAGATGGCTTACATTAGGAATGATTAAAAGTTCGCTATTCGACACTTTCATTGGCCAGAGGATGCCTGAACCTGCCAGTGTAATCATGGCTTAAATCGACAGCAACGCGTGAGCATTTCTTACGCAATTAAATATCCCACTGTGCTCTAATTTCAATGAATTCTGCATGTGGCTGCTATATATATATATAACTCACATTTTAATTACTTAGCACTAATTTAATTGCTTATGCATACGCATTCCTCTTCAGTTGATAAACCAATACACAAAACTCCTGACAGCTTCAGAAAGTTCTGTTCGTTGGCACTTCGCATATTTTGGCATACACACGATTATGGATTATTTATTAAATAAAGGATAAGGCATTTCGGTGTTGTTTGAAAAACTAGCGATTGAAAATGATTCCAGGAATTCAGACTTCTGACTAATAATCGAATGGAAAACTCTGATAAGATGGCAGAAGTCCGAGTGTTGCCAGTCAAGAGCCAGTATCTATAAGCTGAAATCTGCAGCTGAGATTCGTTGCCGATCTCCAATTCCATTATGGAGGGCTTAGTGTTCCGTGATAAGCACACGAAATCTTTTCCAGGAAGGCTAGCACAAATTTCAGATGCCGCCTTGTTTTTTTTGCACCAGCGCTGGCGTGAGTCAGGTAATCTTATCGGGGCCACTTGATTGCCGGGGGGTTTCTTATACCCTTATGCCTTTTCCACCAGATTCTCGCCATGCCCATGCCCATGGCCATGCCCACTTCATGGGCTGCGATAAGCGCGCCCTGTAACAGAAGTTAATTAAAAGCGAAGCGCTTTTGTAAACATTGCCTTAGTCATGCTGGCCATGCCATTATAAAAGCTCGGCCATTCGCAGCAGTTGATACCAAACGATCGAAGAACGTCCAAGCACCAGCAGCCCATTCAACATGCGTCTCCTGCTCGTCCTCTGCGTTGTCCTGGCCGTGATCCTCGGCTGCCACGCCTTCAGCGCCACCTGGGGGCGGCGGAACAACAACGACTACCTCCTCTCCCGCACCAACGAGGTGCGCAACCCCATCAAGAACAACTACTGGAACGTGAACGTGAACTATCCCGCCGGATTCTACAACATCTCCGCCGTGATCGTCTACGACAACTTCAAGAACAGCTCCGGCGCATCTCCCAGTCTCTATTCCGGCGGTCCGGGCTACCGATTCGCCACCGTGAATCTCCGTGGCCAGGTGAACCGCGGAATCAACTCGACCGTCGAGATCTGGGGTCGTTAGATGATCAAGCGAATCTGTTCTAACCGAATGAAAGTTAACTGAAACATGTGGCTTGTGCAACTCAAAGCAGAAACTTAAATCTTAGAAATAAAAACACTATAGTAAAATAATTGTGGCAGTATTAAACCAAGTTATTTTCTTCAAATGCAAGACAATTAAGCCTTCAGCTTTCAATATCAATAAGACTGTGCTTCCGAAGTAAACAAAATAATACCCAACTTGCACACGTGCATCTAATCAGTTAAAAAGCAAATACATTTATTTACTTTATAAGAAAAAAAGAGGTTAAAAGTAAATATAGGTCTACTTATAAAAGGTTATGAAAATGCGAATTGGTGTGTAAGCAAAATAATTATTTCGCCAGTTGAGGCAAATATCAAGGTAAATATGAAGATAAAGAAGCCAAGATAATAAATATTTAATATCAAAAAATGTTGTTAGCATTTACAGTTCAGTGCGCAAAGTGGAAATCACAAAAAGTGTATCGTATCCAAACAATAATCGGTGGATATCTTTATCACTGTGCGCTGTCAATAGGAATAGCATATTGATGTATCTATCTCTGCCGGACTTTGCATAATCGCATATTAGCCCAGGGCCAATCCCCAAAAACTCCGTGCAAGTTTCGAATTTTCCCTCGAATGCTGCCTGCCACAAAGGATGAAAGTAGACCGCCCGGGGAAAGGGAAACTTTTCCTTTTTGCCCGCCAGAGGCGTAGTCATCTAGCAAAGGAAAACATTCAATATTTAATAAACATCAGTGGGTGTGGGCGTGTGTGGGTGGGAGTGTGTGTGTGTGTGTGTGTGTTAGCAAGAGTAACTCGAAATTAGGGCTGGGGATAGGACTACCGGCCACAAATCCTATGAGGCCCAGACAGACTGTTAAAAGGGCTAGAGGGCTTAGCCAGCACAGCAAAAAAAAGCAAGACAGAATGCTATAGTCGAGTTCCCCGACTATCAGATACCCGTTACTCAGCAAGCGGAAGTGCAAACGAGAAATTTCTACATATTCTGGAATATCGGTAGAAATTGGAGAAAAAGGAGGAGAGGTATGCCACTTCAAAATCCGATTAAGATAAGTTGAGTTATGGAGTATAGAACTTCAGCCTTGGGACATTTCTTAATTTCCTTGAATGTCTACAACATCATCACATCAAAAAAATAACAAAAAAATTTAAAAAAAATAAATTTCTAAATTTGAATGCAGATTTTTAGAGAATTGCGCCAGAAACATTTAGAGGTATGCCACTTCAAAATCCGATTACAATAAGTTGAGTTATGAAGTAAAGAACTTCAGCCTTGGGACATTTCTTAATTTCCTTGAATGTCTACAACATCATCACATCCAAAAAATAACAAAAAAAATTTAAAAAAAAAATTTTCTAAATTTGAATGCAGATTTTTAGAGAATTGCGCCAGAAACATTTAGAGGTAAGCCACATTAAAATCCGATTACAATAAGTTGAGTTATGGAGTTAAGAACTTCAGCCCTGTGACATTTTTGAATTTCTTCAACATCACATCAAGAAAAATAACAAAAAAATTAAAAAAAAAAAATTTCTAAATTTGAATGCAGATTTTTAGAGAATTGCGCCAGAAACATTTAGAGGTATGCCACTTCAAATTCCGATTAAGATAAGTTGAGTTATGGTGTATAGAACTTTAGTCTTGGGACATTTTTGAATGTCTACAACAAAAAAATTACAAAAATATAAAAAAAAAAAATTCTAAATTTGAATGCAGATTCTTAGAGAATTGCGCCAGAAACATTTAGAGGTATGCCACTTCAAAATCCGATAAAGATAAGTTGAGTTATGGAGTATAGAACTTCAGCCTTGGGACATTTCTTAATTTCCTTGAATGTCTACAACATCATCACATCAAAAAAATAACAAAAATTTTAAAAAAAACATAAATTTATAAATTTGAATGCAGATTTATAGATTTTATTTAGCCTTCGTTCTTTTTTTAAATTTTTTTAATTTTTTTTAATTTCTGCAATATTCTTGCTTTTGTAGTTCCTTAGATCGAGGCGTTTAAACGGACAGACGGACGGACAGACGGACGGACAGACGGACATGGCCAGATCGACTCGGCTATTGATCAAGATCAAGATGATCAAGAATATATATTCTTTATATGGTCGGAAACGCTTCCTTCTGCCTGTTACACACTTTTCAACGAATCTAGTATACCCTATTACTGCACGAGTAAGGGGTATAAAAATGACTATAACTGGAGCCCAGCGAAAGGGGAGACAGGCTTATTGGCCTTGGCTCATTTGATTCCCGGGGATGGTGTAAAATTTGTATTTCAAATTGCCAAAAGCAGCCCCAAAAAAAAGGCTTCGAGGGCTCGATATGTTAAGCTGCACGGTCAAAAGGATGTGCCGCAGTCCCTTTATTTCTCTATTTCTCTTTTTTCTACTTCCGTAGTTTATGTATCGAATTTAAATTTCAATTTTAAACGTCTTGAGGCAACGGATTTGGATGGCCACCTCCCCAATCGCCGTCGTGGCTGTAAATATTTGCACAGGGTGCACAAATGTTTGAAAAGTTGTCAACGAAAATGTTTCACTTAGTTAATATGCAAAGCGCGGCCATTCGGCTGCGATGCAGAGCCCCGGATCCGGATATGTTTACGGATACGGCCACGGCCATGGCTTCGACTACGGCTGGGATTCGTCCCCCGCCAAAGGGAAAGTCGTTTCATAAAAAATTGCCCCCCAAAAAGTCACGTAACTGCAGTGCCGCCGGAGCAGAGAGAGTACGAAAATGCCAGGAGCATCACCAGCAGCAACAGGAGCAGGAGGAGCAGCAGGAGGAGCAGCAGGAGCAGCAGGAGCAGGAGGAGCAGCAGGAGGAGCAGCAGGAGCAGGAGGTGGTGCATCCGAATTCGATTTGTCCTGCTGCCCTGTGCTGTTAACTTTAAGAACTGCCAAATGCGACTGCCGAATCCCGCTTCCGGGCGCATTCACTTGACATTACTCATACGCCGCGTGGACCGCCGCCGCAACGAAATGCCCAACGTAAGCCGCTTGCCGGCTAAGCTGACCACTACATCGTTGTGCCCGGGTAACCAGCCTGCCACACACACACACACACACACCACTCCCCCCACTCATCCAGTCGCCGGACCTTGTGTCCTGCCACTCCCACCACCGCCCCCCTTTGTCAGCGGCAACAGCTTGCCGAGCAATTACTTCGGACTGCCCGGAAATGTCGACCGAAAACCAGCAGCGACAGCAGTGGCAGCTGCTTGGAACAGCTCCAGCCGGAACCCCGCCGCCTTCGTTGCGCCCCCACTCGCCTTGGGGGTGTGGCATATGTCTGGCGCTGCCAGGACATGCGTGGGCATCTGCTTACACTGGCCGCTGTGGCTGCGGCACATCGAAAATACCCGCCTCAAATGGGATTTCAATTAGCAGCAACTGTCTCACACCAGCCGGCGATTGTGTTGTCCAGTGTTGCGGCTCACCCGGCCACGTGGAAAGGACACAGCCAGGGTGCACAGGGTGCACGGGTAAAAAAGGAAGTCCAAATGGGGTCCTATTATCTGTCTTACAGGCTAAAGATGGTATCATGTAATACTTTAACTATTTTGCTTGGAATGAAATATGAATTTAGAACTACCGAAGAGAGAGAATCCTTTTTGACAAATATATTGCATTCGTTATATGTAGGCAATATATGTATTTAACGTATATTTAACTGATATTTAACATATATTTAATAATTTATAATATTTGTATGGTTAGTAAATACTTTTAAGGTTTCAAAGTCGTTTGGAACACCAATAAGATACACGTATGTATCTGTATGCTTCAAGTATATGTATGTACCTCAGCTAGCAATGAACTAATAAATGTAATTTCCCAAAGCTGACACCCCTTTTCTGCCAGTGTGGCCGGGGTGGTGGCAGGTGGTGTCCTAGGGACACGACATAAAAGGGTGTCGGACATGCTGTTAAGGCTGCTGAAATTGCTGATTTGCCGTTGCTGGCGTTGTCGTCGTCCTTTGGCGATCACGTCGCTCGGTGGCCAGCAGCATTGATTTTTAATAAATAGCAATTTGGCAAACCAATCTGAGTTGTGATTATTTTAGCTGGCAGGTGGAAAAAGCATTTCAAATGTGCAGCGGACAAGGCGAAAAGCTGCAGCTAATGTGCATCCCGCACACAGCCATCGACCGCAGGAGCCTTTGCGAAAGGTAATGAAGTATTTATGATCGGGCTGATTGCATGTGGCATGGTGTTGTGTGGCATGGTGTTGTGTGGCATGATGTTGTGTGGCAGGACTTTCAGGACAGGCGAGGTGTCGCCTCGGCACCTCAATTTACGTTTTGACAGGCGCTGCTGGGGATTTGTGGCATAACAAATTTTAAGCGGCTAAATTGTAAAATACCTCCGCACGCTGGGCCAACTGGAGCGGCAGGCAATCAATATTGATGATGGTCGAATCAAAAGGCTTCGTTGGTTTTGCATATCCAATAATAATATACCACTTTAAAAACCAAAAACTACTGCAGTTCAACACAAAGTCAAATACAAATACACAATTTATAAGTGGACTTTGATATGCACATCTTAAACATGAAATATCACATAATAGGTACTTTTGATTTGTAGAACAGAAGAAATTTTCATATTTTACGGAGCTTTATCTGCAACTACATATACTGTCATAGTAATAATATTAATAAGCCGATTAATACAAGTTGTATTACAAAAAACCATTTGCTTAAGGCTAAAAATATTCGTTGCATCTTAGCTTTAAATACCTAAGAATCCATTAACTTTGCTACTTTTAAAATTCCAAATCAAGCAAATTCAAGGTAAAGCATTCAAGTAAAAAGGAATTATTGAATCAGTCTGCATTTTAATTCTATAAGCTTCTCGGTCCGAAAAATTGTTTTTGTTAAATTCACTGAAATGTTTCAAAATTAGCAGAGACACCAACCACTCAAAGAATTTACTGCTCTAAGCTGATGCACTGCTTTGCTGGTTTTGGCTTTAGTTTATTTTACGTTGCAGCATATGTTTGAACTATTTGACACCTTACATACGTGAACTGCATTATTGGTTTGAAGCCATGATTTTACACTATTGTTTTACATGTAAGTATGACATATACACGTCTTGCTCCTATTCACTGCTTGAAAACTGCTTGGTGGCGCTAAAGGTGAAATTCAAATATTTTTATTTTATTACAAGTTAGATAACAGAAATTATTACATAACACATTTTCAGTTTTAACTGTACAAAAACCAAATAAGAAAATGGTTAAGGGACTTTAAAAAATATAAAAACATTCTAAACAGATTTAATTTACCCTTAAAAGAGTAGAGGCAAATTATTTTCGATAGTGTTTTCAATACTGTGCATATCGCAGAACAGATTTCCTTCCACTTAAAATTGTGAGCACCCATTCCAGATCGAAACGAAGATGATACTCTGCAGATACTTTTTCCTACACTGTTTTATTTGTCGTCGTACTTCGCCCAGCGCTGCCTTCAATTGCCGTCGAACAACCCCGAAAATGCCACGAGCTGTATTATACATACACACGCAGCGACAGACGGCTTTTCCCTTTGTTTTGACTGCTCTTTGCTCACTTCGTTTGAAAAGATATCTTTCCATATGGCTGACTTTGAATGGAAGTGGTTTGCTTTTCTTCCCTGTCATGTTCGCAAATGAATAATGAAGGGAAGACGTGTTGGTTTCTGTTTGGCCTTGAATGCAGTAAGACTTGGCTTACCAGGCCAGGCTTTAATAGCAGCTCAGATCGGCCAAGCACAACTGTACTTGAGCCATAGAGCCGGCATTAAGTGCAGCTCTCAGCTGGCTTTTCGATTACCTGCCCATTTTCATCGAACTACCAGCGCTGATGTATTGCTTGGTAATTTCCTGCTTATTCACCTCAACCACCCATTTGGCCCATCAATCAATATTCCACTTAGGCTGGCCCGAAAAGTCGCCCCCAGAAAAGGCAAAAACAACCACCCACCACCCAAACTTGGAAAACGCCCAAAACGAATCGAATCGAAGCTATAAGCCAATCATTGAATCAAAGAGCGCTCGGCTGCATTCGGCTATCTTCGGCTTGCCTCATATTCCGCCAATTGCGTTTGCCCTTCAAATCCGACCAATCACATTGCTTCGCTCAGCCGACTACATTTCGCCGCACGTTTGCTCTCTTCGGTTCGTCATCGGAACCGGTTTTCGCTGCTTTCAACCTTGTTTTCTCTCTCCTCTCTCTCCTCTCTCTCTCTCGTTGAATTTTTCACGAACATTGTCCATTTGTACTCGCAATCACAACATTTGACATTCAAGACTTACAATTTGTCGTATAAAATATAATATTATGCAATATATTGCGAATATTTATTATCTATATTCCACTTTCCAGTACTCTTAATGAATGCAAAAGTCCAATGTATTGTGTTGGCTTGGTATTGAATTCAGCATGAATTCTTTTTCCATCCACGTGGAATTAGTAAGTACCACTACTTCAAATTACCAGATTGGGATTTGATTAAGGTTTACAATGTAATTTCAGATATCAAATTCCTAAGAAGTGGTTGTTTGCTTCTCTCTCCTCTCTTTCGGGCCGCGCCCTCCTTCATTTTCCTACGGCCAAAATGTGCTGCCTGTACTTTTTGGAGCGGCTACCATTTTGAACGGCTGAATGCGAAGAACTGCTTTTTGGAAAATGTATCTCTTTTTCAAAGTCCAACTCGATCTAGCGGTTAGTATACCATATATTTGTTGCCTCTTTTCTAATGCTTATACTACAGAGTAATCTTGGTTTTAAACGAGTGTGTGTTGACAATAAGTATAAAATGCTATATTTTAGTGTTGAAAAAGCAAAGAATTCTGTGAATTCTGCTTGGAAATGTCACCAGTTTGCAAATAAAAAAATATATAGATATTGTAACATGTATGTATGTCAAATAAAATGCATTTTTAAATAAGTAATTAATATTTTGGATTGGCAGTTGGGATCGAAATCGATTCGTCTCAATAGCGAGAAGACATTTTCTTAATACCTAAATATGTACAAATTTATACAAAAATTAGCGGTAGCCATATGCAAACTGATAATCGTTCGATCTCGATCTCGAGCATGAGTCGATCTTGGCTATATTTTTGAGTTCGAAAATACTCAAATCGAGTTGGTTTAGAACGATTTTTCTCTGCCTGTATGCATCTGCTCAGTCATTACTTGAATGACTGGAATAAATTCCTGGAATTATTACCCTAGCGGAATGCAGCAGATCAGCCTAATTGAGCTTCAGCCTGTTGTCCCTGCTCCTGATCTCCATTGGCTTTGGGTGCCGGGTGCTCCGACCGCACTCACTTCCAGTCACTTCCACTCACTTCCAGCCTTCCGAGTGGCTGGCAAATGTTACTGACAGCTTTCCGGGGCATGTCATCCGCCTCCCGACTCCTTACGCCCCTCCCCTCGCTCCTCCAGTCACCATTTTGAGGTTTATGCCCGTTGGCTGTCAATCTGTATTTTAGGATGCCGCAGTCGGTGCGAGTCGGTTTTTGTGTGCCTGCTTCATTTTCTGCCACTGACTGACAGGCCATAAAATGGCTTCTCCGCCCCCGCTGAACCCCCGCTGAACCCCCGCTGAACCCCCCGCTGATTCACGTCATCAGATGGCAGTTACAGCTGCTTTTTACTGCTCCGCCAGCCGTCCCGCTGCAAATTAGCATTTTTGAGGAAGTGGCCTGTCGAAAGATGCGATTTATTGAGGCTCCCGGCTTGCGAAAAGTGCGGTAGTCGAGCTGACAAAAATGGTGGCGTTTTGAAAGTGTACGGTACCTATTTACAGTTCTTGGTTATTGTTGACACTAAAAACTGGGATGTGCCTGCAAAATGTCTTACCTAAAACTGGAAAACCTCCGTTGGGAGTTTCATTTCTTTGAGTGTGCTTGACAACTAAATGTGAAACTGACTTCAGGTCGCTTAAAGAGACATATTAACTATGCAGTTAACTAGCATTCCTAAGTCAGCAAGCTCGTGAAACGTCCATTATTGATTAAAGTATATTGTATTGTATTGTAAAGTATATAAAGTAAGTCAAGATACGACATCCAGTGTCCAGATACATCGAATACTATCGGATCGCTTATTTGATGAAAGCACTCCGTCTATTGTTATCCACAAAAGGTGCAGTTTAAATGAAACCCAGAACATTCCAACAATGGAAATCTGTAGAACGGCAGTAACTTGTGCGTTGCAAGCAAATAATTTAAGATTGCATTTGAAAAGGTGAGTCAAATGTTTTTGTATTTTTGTCAATGATGAAATGCAGGTTTTTGCTGATTCTGACCGTGATTTTCAGTTATTTTAGGATCGAATGTATGGTAACGATGTTGTAAACAAGTTACAAAAGTCTACAAGCAAGCTTATAAAATAATAAACTAAATGAAAATAAAATTTTGATAGGAAAATATTTCGCTTATACCACTTAAAATAAGTATCTGCAAGACCCTGTGTTATTTGTTCTCATGGGATCTAGTTTCTCGCACGAATAGTATCGTTTTATATAAGCATTTAGTTATAAAACGATATAGTGGCATGAATGAAATTCCATATATGGTGGCATTGGCTATGGATTTCGATAGCTGGCATCGATTGCCGCTGGATGAAATCGAACTGCGACACCGTCGACCGCAGAAAATGGCGTCAAAAGTGTTGGTCAGCGGGGCGGAGCGGGGGCTGCGGCATCGGTTGACGTCACAGCGCCAGACGGCGCACCACACACTCGCAATCTCACACCCGCTCACACACACATACACACACGCACGCACACCCATGCATGGCAACCAAATGTAATCTCGAGAAGCGAAAAAATCAAATATAATCGGGGAAGAAAACTTGTATGTATGTTCGCTTTAATTGAAAGCATAAATGCGCTATCGAAATGCGAAAGCGTCACGCAAAAAGTTCTATATTTAAATATTACCCAGGGCCGATCGCTCGAAAATATTTATATTTATAAATAAATGATGTAAGCAGCGAAAACGGGTGTGCAAATTAAATTATTTCAACGGGAAAGTGCGGGAAAAACCATTGGGGCGGCGGGTGAAAAGAGGGGGGAATGGAAGGTGCCGAAGGACAGTAAATGAAAATCGAATTACAGCTTACCAGCAGGTTAACTTAATAATCGTCATAAATGGCGCCAACGTGTAGTGCATGCCCTGCAACCACCCCTTCGAGCCATGCCACTCCCACCGCCCAACGCCCCTTTTGTCAGTTGTTCGTTTTCGCCATGCTACGTAATAACTGAAAAGCGGCAACAGCGCTCTATTAAAAAAACCGAATTGTAGTAAGTGCGTTTGTCGCTGTTCGCGTGTGTGTGTGCGCGCGCGCTCGTAACGACTGACAAGATATTCGAACTCAATATTTTATTCGAAATTCGAAAACGTTCTCCCTCTCTCGCGGCATCTCAGCGAAAGCGAATTCGCCGCGCTTTTAGCCGGCTGTTGTGTGTGTGAGATTTCGAAATCAAAGCGAGAGCGCACGAATTCGGAGAGCGTTTGCTCGAAAAACGCGGAAAATTTCACAAGCTTCTTCTTCGCTTCGTTGCGCGCCACTTTTTGTTTTTGGTCGTGCCGATGTGAAAACCGGCAACGCCGCTTAGCAAATCCCATTTTCAGCCCCCCACCAAAGAAAAAAAGCGAGAAAAAACCTGATGCGAGAATTCCGTGTTTTTCGGCTCCCCACCAATGTTAATTGAACGTTTCGTTTCGAAACGACGCAAAAACAGGCCTCCAAATGTGTTTTTCCCTCTTCATTTTTTTTTTTTGTATCACGACTCCGCTAATTATATTTTTGCTGTGCTCGTTTTTGTTGAAAAACCACGGGGGCGCAATGTTTTCGGCTCATTTGCCGCCTCAGTGGCCAAGAGTCCATTGTTTTTTCCCGCCCGTCTGCAAAGTTGGCAAAAACGAAAAAGCCAACGAGCTCTGTCTAACAAATTGGCCAAAATGCGGGGGAACGGCGAAATTTGAAAGGCCCCCGTTGGGGCACAAAGAAAGAAAGCCTTTAGCGCTGACAAAACTTCGCTCCCATTTACCACTTTCTCCGAATTAGCATGAATAGAAAACGGGAAATTCAATGCGAAACTTTTGCAAGCCCAATGCCAAAAACTCTGCAGATACAGATGTCGTAAATTAAAACTGCACACACTCAAAAGTTTTCCCTTCAACTTTTGATAACAATAAAACAAGGCAACAACTGCCAGACAAATAAATAAGTCATTAAAATAAAGCGAGATGTCTGTCGCGATTTTTGGAAATTTCTGTCGACAAGGTGAGCTAATTAAAATTATACTCATTAAATAAAATGTTAAACCTTCCAACATTTTTATTCGAATTCCAATTTGTCATAATATCAATAATGACCATTTAAAGTAGCATGTGTATGTACACATACATATGTATATTTAATAAGTGTTAGAATACAATCCTCTCTTGGTGGAAACGTGAAACATTATAGAGAAGGTTTAAAAAACAATAGATGTTAATCGCTTTTTGCCCAAAAAGCATACACTAAGTTGTTAAAGGCCTTTCGATTTTCATAATAAGCATCACAACATTTTAAATCCCGCTTCTTGTTCAAAGCTCTCTTAATCTAAATAACATTTTTATAACTTTATTTTTACAATCTCTTTTATCAACTGTTAACGTATAGTGAACATCGTAAAGTTAAAATTGGTGCTATAGTTGGCAGGGCCCAATCCTCTATCCAAAAAGTTATAAACATTTATAACTCGACAGGTAGTATCTTATCGAAGGCTCGTTCTGGCCGCCCGCCTTTGTTAACCAACCGCGAACAGAGGGCTATTATTAATATGATTTGGCTAAATCCCAGGACGACATCTCATCAGGCAAAGCTTGAGATCGAGAATAGTTTTTGCAAAACAGTTTTGGATGGTACTGTACGCCGTGTCATAAAAAAGCAGAGTTGCCCGCGAGAAAAACCTCTGATTTCAGAATCAATGTGCAACTTGACATTTATCGAGTCAGTCATTGATGGAGGACTAAAATTAAACATTAAACAAATTAAACAAATAAACATTTTGAAAAACAATTTGAAGCAAAGTGCTTATAACTTGGGTCTGGAAAATTAATATTGGTTTCAGCAAGACAATGACCCAAAGCACAATGCATTGAATACAAAGCTTTGGCTGCTGTATAATGTCAAAAATCAGATGCAAACATCTCCCCAGAGTCCTGATCTCAACCCTATCGAGCATTTGTTGGATCTTCTTGAAAGAATAATTCGAAAACACACAATAACACAAAAAAAGGAATAAAAAAAAAGTTAGTTATACTGCTTTTACGCCACACAAAATAATAAAACCTTCTCCTGTTCACGAAACTGTAGATCATATCCAAAGTCCAGATGGATCTATTTGTATCTTGCATCTTCTATTATCTGACTACTTATGTATTTAGATCTCTGCATTTGCTGTTCTTTCTGTTGCAGGCCCACGTTTCGAGTGCAGATCTATTTGTCTAGGTTTTCACTTACGCAGGAAGCACGGGAATTTGTCTAAACTATTCATATACCTACTATTCATACCCAGGCCAACATAACTGTCATATCATTTGACATTTTCACCGGTGCCATCCGCCATTGGTTTCTATTGTGTCATCGTCTTTCACAGAACCAGCAGCAGTAGGCTTTTTCACACTGAGGACCAAGCCAGGTCTGGTACCCATGTTTCTAAAGGGTTACCCCGATTTTTGGAAATAATTAAAATGTCTCAGAATATACGCAGCTGTTAGTTAGTTAGTCAATCAAGTATAGTGCCTATACCTTACTTCTAAATTACTGAAAGTGACACAATTCCGCATTTACTTTTGGAATAACATAATTTTGACAGTTGCAAGCACGGATGCATCGATAAGTTTATGCTCGAAATGTAATCGATTAATTAAAGCAGTTGAGGAAAAGGAACGAAGAAGAGGAATGCACACGAACAAGTTGAGTTATTACTAGATTTGGGATTAGATGATCTGAGTATTTCAGATGGTTGGAAGACTCCAATTCCATGGGGTTAAGGGTCTCAGTTGATTGATAGTGACATTCATTGGAGTAAACTGTTTTTGTTTGGAAACAAGTAGGTGTGTACGTTATTAGGTAAACGTCTTTAAGAAGATCGTTTTTAGTTATGTATCTAATCAGTTAGGCTTTCTTTTCCAAGGATTTTCGCCTAGTTTACTAGTGATGGGTTCTGTTTGTGTTGACAGGTAGTAGGAATAGTTCCTGGCTTGCAGATTTGGGAAAGACATGTTGGCAACTACAATTTTTAAACAATTTTAAACAACTTTGCAACATTTTACAATGTTTCTCGCTTTGCTTTTATGATTTCGCGGAAACAAGATATATAAATGATATAGAAATGATAAATTATGTTAATAAATATAAAAGGTTTTAGACACAAATTAGAATGTAGAAACTTTTTTTTGTGAAATAGGGACTTTATAAACATCACAATGTAGCGTCAATATAAGCTTTTAAAAGATTAAGTAGCAGAAAGGCCTAAAGTAGGCACATAAATTTGTATTTACATACATACATATATATGAATGTATGTATTTTAACTAAATGCTCAAAATCAGGCACAAATCAAATCACAAAAAGTAGCCGCAAAATACGCACATAAATTTTGCGTTCATGTAAATGAATTTTTCGAGTTCCGCTTTGTGTGGCTACTTTACTGCGGCGACAGTGGCGGCGGCGGCGAAGAGAGAGAGAAAAGTGAAAAAGCTCGAAGAAATAAACAGAAGCAGCGGCAAAACGCTGATGTTCCAATTCAGCGCAACTTTCGCTAGTTGTCGCCGCTGGGGCTTAAAAATGTGGAAGGGGGGTGGAGGGGTCGTGAGGTGGGGTAACGGGCGCTGTGCAAACGTCATCAACATAATTTTCATCACTCAGAAATATGCTGATGAAAGAGGCCGAACCACGACGACCACGACACGAAGCGAAATACGAATGACAATACGAAATACGAAGCCGAAGTCGCAATCAAGAGAGAGTGGGAGTGCGAAAGAGAGTGTGTAACGGAGCAGCTGCACCGCAAGAAAATCAATGTTTCTAAACTAAACCTTCGAAGTTGGCTCTATGCCAGATGATAAAAGTTTTTTGCACAAAAAGTATGAGAGGCTAAAATAAATAAGACAAAATTATTATTTTCTAAAACTGCAAAGTTTTAGCTTGTGAAAAGTCAAAGCTTAATCAATGGTATTATTTTTTATCCAGTGTGTGTGGGGCGGCAGAGAGGGAGAGCAGAAAGCACAATGCAACGGAAGCAACTCATCGTGGCACAATGGGCAGACTTCGTCCGAGGGCGCTCCACCACCCCAGACCCCATCCCCTCTCACACCAGCACACCTCTGCTCCGCGTACAACCTCCCCTCCCCACCTCCGCCACAAGCGAGTCTCTGCCGTGACACTCCATTTTTATTTTCCGACGCTGGCATGAAAGCAATTTCTGCAGCTACACCCATGCACACTCCACATTCCTCACCCCCTGACCTGCCACTGTCCATGCCCCTGCCCCACTGGTCGCCACACTAATTGGAACACATGATAAAGTTACTTTTGGAGGAAACACTAAAGTTCCAAGAGCGTCTGGCGCAGCACACAAGTGAACAGGAAGAAAAAGTCCAAGAGTGTGGGCTAAATTTGCCGGAAAACTTTGTTTAATATTTAACTGTGCTTTTAGGTAACGAAATTAAAACATCCCTAACGCAAATGTTGCGTTTGAACACAAGACTGACTAGTCTTTATATCACAAATCCATCAATGTAAGTAGTTCTATATAAAATTCAACTGTAAACAGGCATAACATAGTTATCTTATATGTATATTATATTATATTATATATTATATTATATTATAGCGATCTTCATTTAAAAAGAATAACTAGAAAGGTCAAGGGCTCATTCTGAATTGGTCCATAGCGAAATATCTGCTAACCGGTTAAATAGAACTAGTTAGATTTGTTTTAAGCTCATAACAAAAACTCAAACTATTTTCGTACATAGAAATGTACGACCATATAACATGATATTCGTATTAAATTAACAGATCATTTTATATGATCTATATTACATATAATGTTATATGATCTATATTACAGATCATGTTATATGATCTGTAAATATAATACGTGTATTTAGATTAAAATGAACTTTACTATCAGTCCATTTTTAAAATTTATCTAAGCTTAATGAATGCCTAAAGAAAATCTGTCGGCTAAAATGGTTTTAAAAAAAACTTTCAAGCTGTCACTAGTTTTAACCATTAGTGCATATATACTTTTCAAATAGATACTTTTTCAAAATGTTTCGATAAAGGTCGGGAGTAATTACCATTGGCGTTATTTTTCTCCGTGATACCGCCCACGCAAAATGAACTTCCGACATTTGTCACGCAGGTTGCCAACTCTCCATGCCCACCCACTCATTTGGGTTTCCTCTCTCGTTTTTGCGCAAAATGTCAAAATATAAATCAATTAACTTTCCGGAAAAACTTTCGGTGGAAACTTTCAAAGCAAATTTATCGCTGCCACAACGTGGTGCAGTTTCCTGTTCCCCGTTCCCCGTTCCCTGTTCCCTGTTCCCTGGAAATGGTGGTGCACTGTTATTTATGCGGCGAGAGAGGGTCATTTGTGCGCCACGCTGAGTGATACATATGTGGTATCCTCCAACCACTCAGTGGGTACCCGTTGCCTGTCATTCTCCATTTTGTTGCACGACTGCTGCGGGCTTTCGAATTATGGAGGTATTTAGCCAAAATAAATGTTGCACAAAAATGGTTTTCTGATCAAACTTTTCATATAAAAGTTTATGTATGGTCAGTCAGATTGATATATTATCTTAAAAGGGACCACAACTCGTTGAATTCATGACGGCAATGTGTACAGCGTGAATATGACAGAGTTATCATTATAAAACTAGAGAACGTTTGCTAAAATCTTAAATACCTTTTCTTACTATTTTTCTGTTTGTTCAGATGAGTTTCTACCGAGACGGTTTCCACTGGCCAAAATGGTGGAAATACCTGTTTGATTCGAGACGATCGTGGACATAAAGAAGCATTTTCATTTCTATCGCCATCGGCATCGGCATCGGCTCACTGAACGTCTGTTATTTATGACACAGATCATTATCAAGAGCCATAAAACGCTTGATAGATCCATCAATTCTCGGCCTTGACTCGTGCCAACTTTCATCCACAAGCAAACAAATCTGAGCGCCGCGAAAGTTCATTAATTTCGACCATGTTCGTCCATAGAAAGTTGATCAGCGGTCCGAGTAACACGAGTATCTGTATCTTCAAAGGCCTTCATTCGCCAGCGTTGTGTATTTACAAACAAATACGACGCACACACTTATGTGCATTTATATTTGTTCATAATCGTAATTATTTCAGGCCAAGCAGTTGGACGCATTGAAGTAATGATAAACAAAGGAATCATTTCAAGCCCATTTTCAAGGCGAACGAATGTTTATGCGCAGATATGGCGCGATACTGTGAGAGTGAGTGAGAGATTGGGGCAGAGGAAGTATTTAATCAGTGGAATTCATTAAGTTGAATGGAAACGAAAAACATTGATATAAACAAATTGGAAATGCGTCTGGTAATCTGTGTTGATCTCTCCGGAATGCGACCCTCTCGTTGGGCTGCGCTCAAAGTGAATAAATTACTTCAAGATCTAGTTGATCTTATACTATTAGCTAGCCAACTAATCTTATATAATATAATGCCGCCTCAACGTTGTATCTCAATCTGGCTCAATCCGACCATTTTCGTGCTATTTGTTCATTTTGTTTGATCTCCCACTCGGTCTGCCAACGAAATTTGATACTTTTTGCCAAGGAGAGGAGACAATCAAACAAACCAACAAACAAACTTGCAAACTGGCAAACACACACTCGCACAAACACTCAAAATCTTAAAGATACCCGCGAGAATTGCCAGCTCGAACCTGGTTTGAAATTGCGAACGTCGACTTCGAATTTAGATGCCGATAAGTAAAATGTATCTGCGGCCAAAGCTAAAAACCGAGGCGCAAAATTCAATGCGAGAGCACCAGCAACAACAACAACAGCAACAACAACAACAACAACGACAACGACAAACACTACTAGGCACAATACGAAAAGCAGCAACAACAAACAACTACAACAAAAGCCATAATAATAGCTTGCATAAATGGAACCAGTTTTGAGGCCGAGGAGCCAAGCAAAAGTCGAGACTTTAGTTAGCGTCAGCTTTTGAGTAAATTTATGCGGCCAGTTGCCAGTTGCCAGTTGCCAGTGGAGAGGAGGCGACTGCAGAGCCGGGAAGGGGCAAGAATTGTGGAGAATCTCGGTGGCGAATGAGGGTGGGGGAAGGGGGGGGGGGGGCTGCGGCACAGACTGCGACAGAGACAGAAACAGAGACAGACAGACGGCGGCCTCTGTTTAGACATCCAACATCGGACCAGAGAGCCTGAATTTCAAACCAATTCCAGCCACTTCGTTTGAGGCCTCCGAGCCGAGGAAACACACGGCGAGAAATGGAATCGCAATTTCGACCCACCAAATCTGACAAGCTTCTACATCACTGCGATCAGATCATACAAACACGTCTTAGAATCTTTGGAAACATGCACATCATTAAGGTTTCATCATGGAACTTTTTTAAGAACTTAGAAACTTGTTTTAATTCTTTATCCATAACATGAATTTCGTATCGATACATACAGGTTAACTTAGAGTATCTAGGTATTTCATTGGGTATAAATCCATAATAAATAAGAATAATGTTTTTCAGATACTTTAAGGTTAACTTTCAATCGTTTTCAATTTCAAAACTGGTCCATCTCTAAATCGTCAACTGTTTGAAATATTTTTAAAACACTATGGTTACAAACCCCAATAATTTAATAAAAGAAATAATATTTTATTCTTGGTTTTCTGAAAAAGTAATTTAGACAGAGAGACAGGGAAAACAGAAGTATCACTTATTTCGTTCTGAAAATAACCCATTATTTACGAGCAAGTGCAAACCCATCAGATTGCCTGATAATAAAAAAAAATTAAGGTATAACATAAATTATCCGAAAGTGAATAGCTGCTGGCTTACGTTTTTTACTGTGCAAAAACGACATGTGAATATTAATGCCGCCGATTCGGATCGCAGTACCTCCAAGTTGTGGTGACAAAATCTGTAGACTGTTCTTCCGCCTCGTCTTTCTTCTGCTCCCCTGCACTTCTTGCATTTTCGTGTGCAATTTTAGCTTTTTCCGATTGTGCAAATCGCAAATGAGAACGTGAAATGCCAAATGGGATATGCAATGCAATGGGATGGGATGGGATGGGTTGGGTTGGGTTGGCTTGGGATGCGTGTTAAGGATCAAACGGGTTTCATCCACAGACCATGTTGCAAAGACTCCGCACTGCCGCTTGACAACTTGATAAAGATTTCATGCCTTTGATTAATATGTTAAGTCTCGACAAACGGCCAAACGGGACTCGCCAGCAAATGAATGAAGAAAAAAAAGAAGCACAACTAAAACCGCAACGGGGAAGGAAAAGTGGGGAAATTCAGGCAACACGCACGATGCCAAGGTGTCCGGAGTCCAGAACATGGCAATAAATCAACAGCCAGTTGCAGTCGAAGGGAAAACGGAGGTGGAACGGAAAAACAAGGATGTTTTGGATGGGAGTGAAGGCTAGGAAAGTGAGAGGGCCACTCGGAAAATTCAATTGATCATCGACCACTGACAATGCAAACATCTCATTTACCTTCGTTATCCCGGAGCCGATTTCACTAGAGAGTACCGGCTAATACCCAGTTGGTTCCGGCAATCAGAAGGCACTGCAGTAATACAAATAATTTAATTTTAGACTTTCATTTAATCCTTCTTATATTTTTACCACGACTAAACTGTTTCAATAAACCAAGGAAAACGAGGCAACCGGCAATAAACGTACCTTAAAGTTATCATAATAGCCTCTTATATTTACTAAAGCCACTCAGAAATAGGAAAAAGTATCTTAGTATCTTATCTTAAAGAATTAAGAATTATCTTAATAGTTACTATGCAGAAAACTCTGGCCAAGTAATGTCTAGCACTCATTCAAATAAAAGCTTGTTTATTTGTCGAGATTATAATTAAATTTTTCGAATTAACATTTACCCGTGCGCCTTGTGTTTTTTTATTCTATAGTTTTCTATTGAACTGTAGAGAACCAAAAATGTTTATGCTTCGAGGGACCACAATACCGTTTGGAAAGGCCCACTAGAGCATTGGGAAATTGATCGACGGGCGGAAAAGTTTATTTTCCGAAGCAGTCATTAACTCGCCTAATTGTAGCTCAGGGGATTCGCCCCTCGGCGGTCAGTGGCGAAGAAATCCAAAAATATCTATCGTAATATAATCAAATGTCGAACGTATTAAATGGAAATGGAAATGGAAATGAAAGCAAAGGAAATTGAAAACGGACCCAGTCGCAAAGGGGGTGCAAGAACCACCCCCAAAGTGCATCCAGCAGGGCATGCAATAATGTCCTTAACACAAAAAGTCAAAACCAAACGAGAGCTGTCCACGTGGGTGTAGGTCTGTTTTAATGGGTGGGTGTGCGAGTGGGTGTGTGGGTGTGTGGATGTGCGGCTGTGTGTTTGTGTGGGTGAATGCGAATGGGAGCAAAAGAATGCCTGAAGCGAAGACAAGCAAACGGGCACAAAGCACGCGTCGAAAAGTTTCGTGTGCCCAGCCTCGGAAAAACAGCAAGCACAAACACACACAAGCACAAAGCACACCTACACATGCACACACACACACACACACACACGCACACACACTAAGGGAGCGAGCAAGGAACAGGAACAAGGACAACTGCGAGGACAGCGCATCAAAGAGAAGGAAAAGTTTTTGCTGCTCTAACTTTCTGTCGCACTTGCCGTTGTTGTTGTTTCATATTCCTTCCATCCAACAAACCAAAACCCAACCCCACCCCACCCCCCCTCCCCCGCACGCCTTTCTCATGGGCAAATATTTAATTTTTATAAAGCCCTCGTGCTCTCTGCCCTCCTTGTGTGTGTGTGTGTGTGTGAGCTAGAAAGGCTCCCTGGGCTTTAAAAATATTAAAGGATAAACGGCAAACGCACATAAAGTGTAAACTTTATGACACTGCAGAGGATTTCCCGAAAGCTTAGCTCAGGGATAAAATGGACCCAGCTGAGGGGGAGCGTGAGTTGGGGAAATTCCGATGGGCAGAGGGGATGGTATGTCTTTCTCTATTAGCTCCAGTCCTAAATAAGTAAAGACCCTGAATAGGTCCCGTCGTAAAATGCATGACTTGCAGAGTTGCTCGAGCTTTACGTGTGACCTGCCCCTTTTCATTGACAGACATAACAGGTAACAGCCCATTTACTCTGTCAGTGTGACCAGGTTTGTGTAACGTAACCTTAAGTTGGCCTTTGCAGTATTAGAAGCGGAAACAAGATGGTAGCAAAGGATAAATGAAGTGAATTTTAAGCAATACAGCAAATTCAAAAGGTTTATTTGGGCAGGCTCGGCGGTATAATTGGGTCTTGAAACCTTTCCCGTCTCGATTTCAATCATTTAGAATACACATAAATTTGCGTGAAAATTATTCAAAAGCTGATTTACATATTCATTGAATTACCCCACCCGTTCCATTTCAAAAATAAGTTTTCCAACACTTTGACAGCTCTGGTCACCCTAAGTCGCCGCTTACAAAATGGAGTTGCCCTGCCCTTCCAGCCTTCGTACGTGGAACGGATGCTTTGTATTTGTGAGCGTGCTCGAGTCCACCAAGGGCTCGACTGGCATTCATATTCATGCCGTTCAGCTCACTCGTTTTCGTAGTCCTATACCTACCTATGCCTACCTACCTATACCTACAAATACAACCCATACGAGTAATATAGGCAGGCAGCCGAGCTCGAGCTGGGTGTAGTGGGGATTGTGGAAAAGGGCACTTTTGAAAAATGCCAAAAGGGGTCCGAGGACGAGGACTACAGAGGCAGAATCGAAGGACGAGGCCGAAGCCACGACGAACAGCGGAAACATGTTCAATTATCTGAATTGACGCCGCGCTACCACCCCCCGATATTCACATATATAGTACAATATGAACGCTTATATGGAGACAGTCCACCAAACTGCCATAGCCATGGAGAGCAACAGAGAGAGAAAGAAAAAGAGAGAGAGAGAGCGAGAGAGATGGAGAGAGAGTCCTGGATAGTCGAAATGCTTCGGGGTTACGCTAAATTCATGCAATGCGGTCGTCCTCGTTCCCCACACCCCTTCATCTAGATCTAGGCTGCGTGGCGGGTGGATGGATGTATGGATGGATGGACGAATGGACGGATGGACGGATGGATGAATGGATGGATGGATGGATAAATGGATGGGTGGATGGATAGATAGTCGGGCGGTCGATGGGTCGAAGGGGTGAGGGGTGCGAAGTGCGGAGTGCGCGGGGAAGGGGAAGGAGAAGGGTAAGGGGCTGACAAGGACTCTGTATGCAACATATGGAATTGGCGTGTCGAGTGTGACGAGGTCGTTGTGTGTGGGTGGGTGCTCCAAAAGTGGGCTGAGCAGACACACACCAACACACACACACACACACACACACACACACACACACACACACACAGCAAGACACACAGACATAAAACACTCAACACGGCATGAAAATCGGAATGGGCTGCCCACATGGAAAACACGTCACTCGTGAGCCGTAAAGCGCCCCTGGGAATTCGCCAGATATAATTTATTTTAAATCTCGCCCCGTTCAGTCGTCCGCTTTAAATGGAAATCATTTATTTATGCCCGCCCGCCCCCCTGTTCCAGCAGCAGCAACAACAAAATAAAAATGCTTAACAAAATGCTGGGGAAAATATTAAAAACGCTTTACACACACACACAAATCCTAATTAGCTGGCGGGCTGCCCAATTGGCAAGGGGAAAATATATTGTTGTCGGCTTCTAAGCCATAATCGCCCATTTCTATATTAAATAGGTGTACTTTATGAACAGGATGTTTAGCTAAAATATAATAGTATGGAATGTGTATTTTTTGAATAATCAATTGTCAGCAAAATAAATATTTTTGAAATAACAACATTAGGCTGTATTATTTTAGGATAACTATGTACAAATGATGTTCAGAACACTTTATTAACCCTTTTCTCACTAACTGGATTTTAACACCAGTTTCAACTGGTTAGGAACGAGGGATTTCTTCTACTGTATAAAGAAACTTGATTTAAAACAATTATTTCTTCATTACATGTAACATACATAAAATATGATGCTTATGTTCCTAATTACTTAATTACTTAAGAACTGCATCTTTATTAGAACTTATAAATTGAAGTTCTACCTGAAGCTAACTTATAAATTGAAGTTCTACCTGAAGCTATGATTATAATAATAAAAAATCGCACGATTAAGTGAAGACTGACATTTGATAATAATTTTCAATGAAAGCATTTGATAAAAAGCATTCAAATAAAAGGAAAGCAATTATTTTACATTTTGGCAACATTAGGCCCATCCTAACCCACAGCAACTTAGTGGTTGTGAGTGAGGTCGAGAGCATTCAGATTTAAATGATGATTTAACGTATCTTTTTTTATTTCAAACACATCTACTAACGAAGTGGGATTTGGTGCTGGCCCGGCTTAGTCCGGTTCATTTTCCGCAGTCCGTATAATCCGGAAGCCCGTGAATGGGTTGCGGCAGCGTTGCTGCTGTTTTTCCATCGACACAGCAGGTTGCCAGGGAAAAAACACACAAAGGACGGGGCACCCTGGCAGTTGACATTTGGTGTTGCCCCTTAACCCACCACTGCCCCTTAACCCCGCGCTGCCCATTACCCATTTCCCATTTCCCATTGCCCATTCGGTTATTCTTTCGTGTTTCGTTGCTGCTGTAGTCGGCGGTGGTGCAATTAACCACAAAAGGTTTCCTTTTGTCACTCGCTCGCACCGCTCAGAATGAAAATGGGAATGGGAATGGGTTTTCTATTCGCTTGAGCGGTCACTGGCCAAGAAATGTTGGGTTAGCGTGGTTATCCGCCGCCTTTTTGGCCACATTGCTTTAAGTCATGGCATAATAACGGGCTCTTGGGCCGCGGCATAACTTTAATGGCAGTGTTATTAACTTTTCGTTTCGTCCTTCCTCTCTCTCTCTCTCTCTCTCTCTCTCTCTCTCTCTCTCTCTCTCTCTCTCTCTGTCTCTTATCGCTCAACATGATTATTATTATTCGTTTTTTTTTTTTTGTGCTTTCCCGTTTGGGCATTTGGGTAACTCGACGGTTTTTGGGCGCTTTTCCAACCGGATTGCCACTGTCGCCAAAAAAGGAAATCAAGTTTATTTGTCAAGTGGATACTTTGTCCTCCCCAACGGCGGTGACTTCGCCCCTTTGTTATCCCCCTTGCAAACAACGGGCTTCTCGGCAATATTGCGCAAAACAAACAAGCCACTGCATGGGTTGTATTCTATTAATAATAATTGGGAAATATTTTTCGAGGGTACCTCAGAATAGGATTATTCGACGGCCGCAATATAATATTGCCAGAAGTGCGTTGAATTCGTAATGATCTTCACAAATAAGTGAATATGCTAAATGTTACAGCAAACTCTTAGACTTTTAGACTATCAGGAAAGCAAGTTCTTTTTGTATAAAATTCTATACTCATTGAATATACCTTTAAACACATTGTGAAATCTCGCAATCAGTTGTATATCATATCTGATATGTAATCTAAAAAACATTGCATAAAAGTTTACATCACATAAAAGTTGATATACAGAGCTGGGAACTTTTTTGAACTTTCTTTACATTTCCTTGTGATTTACTACACGTGAAATTCCACCGACCTTCGGAATATTTATATCATCAGTCAGTCAATCAGTTGTACATATATCATATCTGATATGTAATCTAAAAAATGTAGCATAAATGTTTACATCATATAAAAGTTGATATACAAAGCTGACAACTTTTTTAAACTTTCTTTACATTTCCTTATGATTTACTACACGTGAAATGCCACCGACCTTCGGAATATTCATAACTGGCGATCCGAGTGGAGGAAAATCGCGAAAATTCCGAGGAGGCACAAGCAGAATCGTACGAATTTCCCTTTCACACAATTAAATTGCAATTCCACTGCGGCAGCGGAAGCCGGCCAATTCGAAAACGATTTCGACGGCACTGTGCTGGCCAAAAGTATCTCTATTTATGTATCTACATAATCGACGACGCTTGCCAAGTTTTTCAGTTGCCGAGGAAATGGAGTTTTTGCATTTTTTTTGCGGCCTTGCCACCGAAGCGAATCAATACAAATGCGATGGCATGGAATTCGTATTGAAATCGAGTGCTTGAGTATGGCAAACATTACCTAATCGGAGTGTCAACAGACTGCCGATTGTGGAAATTATCAGGCGGCAATCAATAATACGCAATAATGCGAATTGCATTTGTGGAGCGGAGCGGGCCGAGCGGTCCATAAAAAAAAGTGCACAAGTCGCAAAGCGAGAAGAAAGTCATAAATTAAATAATTAATGCAATACAATTTTATAAATACGGCAAATGTGTGCTTTTGTTGCACCCAGCGTGAGGTGGCAGCAACCAGTTTATGGCGGCGCAAAAATAAAATGCAAATGCCAATGCAAAAAAAATAAAATAAAATAAAACAAAAATGCAGATACACGAATACAGAAATAACAACAAGGCGGCGCAAATAAAATGCAAAAGGCCTTCGCTTTATTTGCAAGTACAACAGCCACAACAAATGCGAAAATGAAATTGAAATCGAAATGCAAATTAAAACGATCAATAAAAACGCGAATATGTCAATAAAAGTCAAATGCAAATTTGTTTCATGTTTTGAATGCAACCAAAAAAAAAAAACCAAACGAAACGAAACGAAACGAGAAGAAAATCAAATCCCTGGGGCGACGAGAGACGCACAACATTTGCGGAAAATGCTGTGAAAATGTGAAGTGATTAAAACGTAATGGCTGGAAAATGCATACGTCCACCACATAAGAACAGACATCATGTGCACTTGACTTTTGCTAAATTCTAGAGAGCATCATAATGAGCACTTGTAGTTGAGTCATCCGAAAAGCAGCGTAAAAATAGCACTTTCGTTTTCCTTGACCATTTCCAATCGGCCAACCGATTTTCATATCAACGTACTCGTATACCATTTATATAGCTTAGTTCTTATCAGCCTGTAGTTAATCTCTATGTAGTCGTGTGACTTTAATTTTAGTCGCAGTATGATAGCAGCTATGATTATCGATCATTCACTCACTAGATTTACAAACCAAAGACCACAATTTCTTAAGTGGGTTGTGTGTTTTACCTTCGTTGAGTCTAGAATCCAGATCTATCTTGCGTACAAAATAATCAAAAGTATTTTGTTTCCTATTTTGAAAAACACTGAAAAGAATGCTGACCAAGTGTAGGCCATAAATCTGATCGTTGAGCAAGAACTCCATTTAAATGATTCTTCTCTCATATCAAATCATTATATTTTGAATTTATCAGAAAATATTGTCCTGAATATGAAGACAACTCTTCAAAGATTCTATTCTATTTATACTATTTTAAATTTTGAATTTATTAGAAAATACAGTCCTGAATATGAAGAAAACTGTTTAAAGATGACATTTTATTTGCGATATCTGAGCAGTTCTATTTATATTATTTAAAATTTTGAATTTATCAGAAAATACAGTACTGTATATAAAGAAAACTGTTCAAAGATGACATTTTATATGCGATATCTGGGCAGTTCTGTTTATATTATTTTATATTTTGAATTTATCAGAAAATACAGTACTGTATATGAAGAAAACTGTTCAAAGATTACATGTATTTTGCTATATATGTCCAGTTATTGTTTGATAGCCCTTAACTTATCTGTGTACATCTTGTTATTTATTACTGAAACTGCATTCAGACTGCGATATTGAAGAATTCTCAATATCCCAGAATTCAATAAAAAAAAAGTAATAAACAAAGAGGAAAGTGTAATGCAGAAAAATGCCAAAGAGGACCGACCATTAACTGATTGCAAATTACAGGACATTTTCCCGCAGCAGCGGGCAGTTGGCGAGTGAAGCGGGCCCGTTGCAGTTGCAACTTCCAATCAAACGTGCCCATTACGGGTGGCAGGCAGACCGCAATTCAATTTAGTTGGCTCATGAGCAAACCTCCTTAACCTCACGTGCTGGTGCTTTGGCCAGCTTTGCTTTTGGGCCATCCCAGTGCCCAGCGCCGAGAATCGAGAATCGAGGACCGAGAACCGAGAACCGAGAATCGAGAATCGAGAATTGAGAACCGAGAGTGGGGAGAGTGGAGAAACCGCAGTGAAGCCTGGGCGAAACGATCGATTTGGGTGCAGTGGCGCCGTTTTCTGCGACACAGGAATTTCAATGAGCTCTGTTTTATTTATTTATTTATTTTGGCTTTCTGTGACCGGTGTGGCCCCATGGGTGTTAAAAATCGGGAAGCGAATAAATTTCCGTGCTCTCCTATATATATACATACGCGTATGTGTGTATGTGCAACAAAAAGGGTGGTAGTGGTGGGATAAGGGGGGGGGGGGTTGTTCATTCGTGCAGTGCATTCCCTGCAGCTGTAGCGCCCACTTAGCGCAGATACAGATACACAAGATACGCAGATACATGCGGCGATATGTGTCTGGACCGGGCTAAAATCGAGCGGCCAGGGCGGGCAGGGCGGGCAGGGCGACAGCGGCGAAAAGAGACGGGGCGAGTGCAAAAGAAAAAGAGGGCCGGCAATCAGCGTCATTAGCAATTGGCGATGTGGAAGTCTGCCGACTTCTGGCCACTACTGGACCACTTCTGGCCACCTCTGGCCACTTCTGGCGACTTTGGGCCACTTTTCGCGTAGGCAGCCGTTGCAAATGGGGCAGTCGTCGCGTCGTTGCTAATTAAAAAATGCTCGCCACAAAATAAAACTTAATTGCGATTTCAATCGCGATACCAACGTGCGGCGAGAGATTCGAGATTCGGTGCCGAAAGCCAGTTGCCAATTGCGACGGCACACGCGGCGTATGAGCGACAATTGCGGGCACAACACAACACAGCACCACACAGCACCACACAGCACCACACAGCACAAAAACTTGCCTCAAAGTTGCACTATAAACTGGTTTTTCCTTTTCAGCTTCTCACTGCCGGCGAGCTTGCACTTAATAAAGATTGATTTACACACATTGCGGCCTGCTGACGGTGGGGAGTCGTCCGTCCGTCCGTCCGTCCGTCCGTCCGTCCGTCCGCGAAGTGAGCAAAAAAGTCAAAAAGGAAAATTGGCAAGAAAAAAAAAAACAAAGTAAGTGTGCGAAAAAGCCGGGCTAAGTCCAAAGTTATTGCAAATGAAGCCCGCTCCCTGGGATTTCTTTCAAGCGGACAGCACAATGCACCGATGCCACCGATGCCACCGATGTCTCTGCCTCCAATCAACCGGCTGCTGGCGCTGTTGCCATTTATGGCCTTGATTTATGTATCTCAGCTACTGGATCTCTAATGCGCACACAGATACTCGCCACACACACACACACACACAGACACACTCATGTCGGCAGGGAGTCGCATGCATAAAAAAACGTCAGCCAACAGGCATATTGAATTTATTTGCCATTTATTTCATTTCCCCGGCTTTTCGGCTGACTAAAAATCACGGCACTTGAACGGAAGCCCCAGAAGGAGGAGATGGATTTAGTGCACTTCGCAGTGTGTACACAATGAGAAAAGATTCTGCGAAGAGGAATGCAAACTGTAGCTACCTAGAAAACTACAGTTTTTGGTCTCAACGAGTTGGTCAAGATAAAAGAGGAGCGTGCTAACTGTTGCACTTGATGCCATCGCTTAAAACGCACTATATTCCGTTAATGAACCATTTTGACAACCGAGCAGTAGGCAAATGTGCCGCATTTAATACGCGCTAGCGGTCATATCTCAGTGGATTAGATTGGCACATCGTTAGCCGCCGTTTAGCAACCCCAAAACAAACCCTCCAATATACCATGCCATCGCAATCGAACAACCCCCGAATCGCTGTACAATAATAGCACACACAAAAAAAAAAAACAAAAAAAAAAAAAAACCAACCGAGTCGAGGACATTTCCCCGGAAAAGCACAAAGCAAATTGAATTTGAAGAAACCGATTCAAGATAGCCAGAGCTTCAGTTGCAAGTTCTGTCTCCAAAAGTCGCCATTGTTGTGCAACTTCAGATACTCAGATATTCAGATATCCTCTTCACTTGCTTCGCTTTTGAGCAGGAAATTGTATACTTGATCAATGTAAGTGAGCCAATTGAGAAAAGCGTTAATAGGTTATATAGCACACCGTTTTTTGTCCTACTGTTTGCATAAAGAAACTATTACTATTATCTTACTTGCTTCAGAAGTTCCATCGTTTTAGCAACTAGTTGTTTTAGAAGCAAAGTATTTCATCCTTCTCTGTTTGCTATTAAGTTTGGGTGGCTACTCTGAAATTTGGCTGTTTTCTTTTTGGTCAGTACTGTGAGCCGAGCCAAGCCCGGGGCTACACATTCCGAAATTGGAAACCATTTACTCCAAGCCCCAAAATAGAGTTTGCTTTGCGCTCGAATATCAGGCAAACATATGTATGTACATAGTTGATTTTGATTTTCAGTAAAGTCAACTTCAGTCTGCCTTTTTCGGCACCCAAAACGAGCTTAATGAGTTGCAAATGGATTTTTATTTGTGGCGCTTTTATTGGCAGTTGCAAGTGAGTGGATGCGGTGTGGCAAGCATTTGCGCACATACACGTACATACATATTTGCCTATTTTAAAGCGAGCCAGCGAAATGATGAAAATGTGCTTATAGTGCTTAGAACTGTAAGTTCTCAGCCAACTACTTTCCACTTCAACCTGTTCAAAGAGCGGCCTTTGAAATATGTTCAAAGTACGTGTGTTTCTGCGTAGCTATGGCAGATTCTTTAGATTTCTTTGCAGACGCGCAGAAATTGCTTTTGGAAAATTTGTGCCATCTCATGGCATTTAACGCGCTCGGCTCGGAACAAAGTTGAAATTTTCTCCACCGGACTGTCGGCAAAAACCCCATGATCCCAGACCCCAGACCCCAGATCCCAGATCCCAGATCCAAGAGCCCAGATCCCAGAGCCCAGAGCCCAGAGCAAAGAGCCGAGATCCAAGATGCGAGACCCTCGGCCGAGAAAAAGCTGCTAAATAACATGGCACGGATGGGGCCAAAAGCAGGGGGGATGGCCAAAAGGGGGGGGGGGGGGGCAGAAGTGAAGGTGGAGTTGGAGGTGGCCGAACAATGAAAACGCCAAAGTACAAAAAGCGAACACGAAACGAAACTAAGGCAGCCACTAAAACTAAAAGCATACAAATGAGCATCTGGCCGGAGTATATGGCTATGTAAATAAGTGCCCACAGTTGCGGTCAGCTGAATTGCGAAAAGGTTTATGGTAATGAATTACCTTTGAATGTGGTTACAGGCACCATAAATACTTAATGAATTTGCTTGACAGACACCATCTAGCCAGCTGAAAGTCACTTAAAAGCCACAAAACAGCTATGATATGCTCTTTCTTACTGTAATGCAATACCAATTTGAGCGGAAAATTCAGAAGGACAGGTATGTTAGAATATTATATATTTGGTTATATTTATAAAACCAGTTTCAAAATGTGATCCATAGTTCTGGCCACATTTCGCATCGAAATAAGGAATACACATATTTGATAGTGCTATTAATTTGACCCCAATTGTATGTGCGAAATTCAACAGACGCGCGCGCACAATGTTTTGCGGGTAGTAAATAAGTTTTTCTAAGGCTTTATTTTTATTGCACGACATTGCTTCAGGTCTAAATAGAAACGAGCCAACAACTGTGCGAATTGTACGAAAAAACAGCAGCTACGTAAAACTTTCTTATCTTTAGTGCCCTGCCGAAAGTCGCAAAAAGCTAAGGCAGCAGCTGAAGTCGAATGAAAACGCTGGCGGAAGAAGGGGAGCTGAGCGTTAAGTCGCTAACTAGCAACATGTCGCAAAGAATCTGAATCCGAGGTGGAGCCCCAACACAATTGGGGCCCTTTCAATTGGGAAGACAAGTTTGCACAGTCTTTCGAAACAACTAAAATAGGTGTAACCCATACCTAGTTAACAGAGTTGTTCTTAGACAGCACTAATTGACACGTTGATATACTCGTAGCATCCAGTTTGTCTGTCTCTATGAATATTTTCCAAATACCCTTTTATTTTTTAGCTCGAGACATAGTTGTCATTTTGCGCACTGTTTCATTGCGAACTACTGAAGGCTTTGTCCGTACTGTTCCGCTTAGTCTGTCCGTATCTTTGTCCGTTGATGATGTCTACTTGTCAGTAAATGGTTAGTCGCCAATATCAATATAACCCCCAGAACTTAGAATTTTCATTTCATTTTGCGTTATGTTTCATTGCGAACTACAGAAAGCTTTGTCCGTACAGTTCCGCTTACTCTGTCCGTATCTTTGTCCGTTAGTCGCCATTATCGATATAAGCCCCAGAATTTTTAGAATTTTAGTTTCATTTTGAGTACAGTTTCATTGCAAATTACAGAAGGCTTTGTACTTACAGTTCCGCTTAGTCTGTCCGTATATTTGTAAGGATGATGTCTTCCTGTCAGTAAATGGTTAGTCTCCATTATCAATGTAGGCTTCAGAACTTCGAATTTCCGTGTCGTTGTCCGTTCGACTGTTGCTATGCAAACAAGTCCTATATCTTTATCGAATTTGAAGGTATTACAAAGTCAATAGTAGTAGTATCCACCGATAGATAGATAGTAGATGTATGACTTTAAACTATAATGAACTAAAAAAAGCTAAAAAATAAGTTTATAATATAAAAGTACTGTTCAGGTAAGTAAACTTCAACTCAACTGTAGTAACTTCTATATCTTAACTTAAACATAGTGAAATAGAAAAGTGAATAGAAAACAATCTGATATAGTCTTGAAAAGAGTTTTGTACATTTGGATATTTGTCAAATTGACATAACCTCACGAGAATTCCAAGTTTTGGTCCCCAAGGTCCAAAAGATCCAATCTTCCCTCTGGCTTGAAATCTTTTCGTACGCTTTTTGTGGGGGTTTTAATTTGCTTCTTTTTATCTCTGTTTTCCTCGTTTTTTCCCTTGTTTTTTTTTTATGTTTTCTTCGCACACTGAGCCCACCCACAAGTGTGTGTCCGTCCGCGCTTACCTGTCGTCGTTAAAATGAATACATAAGTGAATGAATGAATGAATGAATGAATGAATGGGCGAGGGAGAGCGACAGCTGTACAACTCGCCTCTTCTGGCGGCCGCTTGCATGCGTTCTACTTAACGTCTGATGATGACTTTGTCGGGGTTTCAGAATCTTTTTCATGAATATAGTATAGTATGTATGTATATATGTACGTATGTATGTATATAGAAGTGTGTGCGGGTTCTACCTGCGGAACCACTCCACTCCACTCCACTCCACTGCACTGCACTCTATTCCATTCCATTCCACTCAACTCGAAGCAAATAAACGGCGGGCGGTGGCGTTTTTATGGCATTTTATCTCCCGAAAGCATTAACACAGCAGCCAAGCAGCAGCAACAACAACAACAACAACAACAGCTTTGCTGCAAGACCTCGGGAAAGTGTGGATTTTGGTAAGAGAAACGAGCCACAGACCAGCGTCATTTGCCGACGCCATTTTATGTGGCAAAGGTCGTGGGGAGAACTTGCTCTATTGAAATTTGATGATATTATCCGGGGACATTCAAAGTTTTCCAATGTGTGTACGCGGGTATGTGTGTGTGCAGGAAATAGTGGGCGGTGGGGCGGTAGGGCGGTAAGGTGTGTGTGTGTGGTGGTTGGTGATAAAACGTGCCGATTACCAGAGCTTTACGAGTGAAAATGGGTACCATGCATAACTAAGCAAATGATGGCAATTGTCGGCAAAAAGGTGTTGGGGAATTAAACTCGTCGCTTTGGGGACAGCAAATTGTGAAATGTGCTTCTTGAGCGAACAACGAGTATTGAATTCACATTGGCCAAGTGGAATTATTATGCAAAGTGTCAGCTTTTATGGGTTTTATGGTTCTGTTGGCTTTGGCCGAACGGCATTTCTGGGGAATTGATATAGAGATTCATACGAAAGGTGTGAAAATTGCTTGTGTGAAATGAGCCATAACAATTGTGATAAAATATTCACAATTACCACGTGATAGCATTATTAGCTTGTGCTTTCACACAAGATATTCAAGGTTTTCCACTAAGAAATGAGAGCTATGAACAACTGAGAAATGCTTGTTCTTTAATACGACAACACTGAATAGGAGAAAACATGTTTGCACTCAATGTTAATTGGAAATCCATTTGCTAAATGCCGCGCCTAGGAAACTGACACTGTAATTATGCGATTATTATGCACACATCCACTTTTCAGTTAAGTCGTAGGCCTCTGACGGCCTTCGAGTTTGCCTGAATATCAATTCATTAAGCCTAATGAATGTAATGAGCAGAGCAAACAAACACTCAATCAAAAGCGGTGCCTGGCTTATTCATCTGAACTTACTGTATAAGGCGAACCCAGTAAATTCAATTTCGAAGGCCTCTTTCCGCTCATCTCGTTGAGCTGAATATCAATTCGCTGACTTGGGGATATGATATTTTTTGAATGGATATTCTGGCTGTCGCCAAATTGAATGCTTTCGGTTTCTATATTTGTCATAGCCCAAGAGTTATGACCAATAAAAAACGTCTCAAAATGGCCGCAGCTGGTTTTCAAGTGCGTCTTCACCTAAAAGGCGCGATTTCACAGGCCCGTCATTAAAGAAAATTGCCGTGTCTCACTAAATATGGAAAGATTGTGCTGGAATAGAAGTCTGTGTAATCACCCGATACCCTACTCAAGAGGTACATTGCCTATTTGATTGCCAATGTCAGTAAGCAGCGCAATTCTGCAGCAGATTTTTCCATTTTTATCTCTTTTCAATGGCCAAATGTAAATATGAATACGAATCACCTACGATTTTAAGCTGTGCTTAAAGATTCTTATACTTACTTACTTATATTTATACTACTATGATAAAATAAATCAAAGTATCTGCTGAACATAAGCCTAAGTTTCTTCACATCAAAAGATATTTGAGAATATTTTTTGTGAGTTGAAAAATAAAAACCGCTACACGCTCAAAAGACTTTAAAGGCATTCAGTTGGAAAGGTATTAAAAAGTTCACTGCCCATCATATTGCTATTCCTTTTGATTTGCGATATGATGTGGGTACATAAATGTGCAAATTTGATGGCCACGTCAAAAGTTTCCGTCTTGACCAAAGCCCGTATAAATGTGCCTTGAAAATGTTCCGGTTTCCCTCTTCGCAGTCCAGCGACCTTAACAAGCTGTCTGCAACACAAGTTAACATTTGAAATAAGAAAAGTTGCCGCAAAGCTTAAAGTTAGCCAACTTGCCACATGGGCACACTAACGCCAGTTGTGTGTGTGCATTTAATATGCGATATACCATGTGGAAGCCAAGAACAAAGCTCATAAAATACTTTTACAGATTTCAAAAATCAATTTCAGCGGAGCGCAGGGCGAGTAAATCGCATGCATAATTGAACTTCCTGGATGCCTGGCTGCTCGTAAGCTCAGATACTCACATACTGGATGCTGGATTGTGGCAGATAGAAATACAGATGCAGCTGTAAAGCGACGGCTGCGGCACCTGACTGCTGCACCTGATGCCCGACGCTCCTTTGAATGCCAATCAAATTGGCGCACGTCGCTGCAGGGGTCTATGCAACATTATGGGTCGCCTTGGGTCGGGGATCCTACGTGCACGTGGCATCATCAAATGGCTGTCGAGTAGGGAAACGCCGGGCAAAGCGGATGCCGCTTGTGACGCCATTTTCGCATCAGTCTGCAGCAGAGCGGCACCAAACTCATTGCGTACCTTCCCGCCAATTGTAATCACATCAATTTCAGTTTATATCGCATCAATGTCGTATGATGCAGACCAACTTTTCGGATTAAATTGCCATTTATCCGTGGAGAGGAGGATAGCTGCTGTGATTTTAATCGTTTTTAAATAATATACGTGTAGATTTGAATTCACCGTCAAAGTTCAGGGATAAGCACTAATCATGAAATCCAAATACTGCGGTTACTTAAGTTTCTAAACTACGAACTTTGATTAAAGAGAGATTACGTAACGTATAACGAATTTTATGAGCTCTATAACATAATATTTTAACGATGGCAAACGAAAAATAGTGTTATTTTTTGGTAAACAGTTTTGATATAACATTTTTTCTCATAATAATATTTACAAACAGTTTAACAAAAATATGGCTTACAATTACACTAAGCAACTAAACTAAGTGGAGAGCTAGAAAAAATTTGTTCAATAAAAGTTGGAAAATACTTTGTATCTAAGAACAAACGAAGTTTCATAGTACATTTCCATAAATCATATTAAATTTATAACATTTTTGGAATTTTTTACCAAATGATATGGAAGTTTATGGGTACTATTCTTATGTAGTTTTTAACTTTTATTTATAGAGTGACTAAAATGTTATCATAGAATGATTTGTAAAAAATAAGTTATTTAACAAACAAGATCCTATTAAAGTATACATTTACATTTGCTAGTAGTAACAATAGATGATTGTTTAAAGAACACACATGTTTTGTGTGTGTATTATTTAGTTGCCACTTGACTGACTGAGAAAGTCGTTTGAGCCACATTTGCAAAGGGCCATCGAGGAGCGGGTAATTAAACAGCGAACCCAGACACTAATTGCATTAACACTTGCGGTTAATTTGAATTTATGAAATTCTCTTCAAATGCTGAATAATGAAAAGCTCGCGGCAAAGTTAGCCCATCGAGTTGGGAGAGAAAAAAAGGTGGCGTGGAAAAGGAAACTTTACGAATATAATTAAAACGATTTTCCATGAAATTTAAAATGGAATTTCGCTGCGCAAAAAGTTGCCAACAATAACAATAACAAAAGCGAGGTGAGGAGAGGCGGCGAATGAAAAAATAAATGAAATGCCAAATAAAGCGAAGCCGTTGGCTGATTACACACACCAGCAAACAGGCACACGAACACTCAGTCGCACACACCACACATACACACCTATACTGTACTCGGGTTGCTCTCCCACTCTCCCACTCCCACCATTTACCCCACCGCCGCCCACCACCTACCCATCCAACAACAACTCAAACAGCCAACGAACTGCTGGCGATGAGAGTTGAAACGCTAGAAAATTGCCAAGGAGAGCGGGCTCTCTTGGGGTAGACAGCGAGAGAGCGAGAGTGAGAGGGGGAGCAGCAGCCAAAGAAAGAGAGCAATGGGGCCAAGAAAGTTGACAAGGGGGTGGTGGCGGTGAGCGGGGGATGGCAGCAGCGGAGAGAGAAACAGTTTTACTGCTAGCATTGCCACGTTTATGCGTCCCCAAATGAAACTACGCGTAGTTCGAGTTAGGCAATAACGATATACATACATATGTACATATAAACTGATTACGTGTACAATTCATACAAACATATGTCATCATCTAAATAAAAAGGTGAAACAAACACTTTTGCCTTGGAGCAGAAATTAAATGAAAACTGAAAAGCAATCATAAATGTTTTTGCCCACGTCTACCATGCCATTTTGTAGACAAAATTCAGCTTTATTGAAATATATTTATACCTTTTCACACCTTTTAAGAATTATTTACGGTAAAATGTCACTATTTTGGAAATACGATTTATCATGCCTTTCAATATTTAATATAATTAATACCAATTTTGAGGGCAAAGCGATTATGAAAGTCTTTTTAAGTAAGTGAACTAGATGTTCAGGTCTCTGGGTATGTTTGTTAATAAAGAAATTTAATAAATTACTGAAATTCGAAGTGAAAAAAAACTACAACTTTTTCTTTTGGGATTGATATGCTTTAGATCTATGTTTTCATATGCATAATTCGTAGAATTACAAGTTCAGGGAGTTACGCTGATGCATTTCTGATTCTTGAAACGTAAAACCATCGTTTAAACCGCATTTTGCGGCCAAAGAACTGAGCAACTGCTGAGCACAGCAAAAGAAATAGGCAAGGCAACGGTTGATGAATGGGAGCCGAGAATCTAGTTGGGAGGGGGGGCTGGATAAGGGGCGGATTGGGGCGGCATGGGGCGGAGTGGGTGGGCAGTATAAGCAGCAGAGGGGGGAAAAAAGCAACAAAAGCGACACATGACAAATGGCGCAGACGGCGACGTCGACTGCAGAGAGCTGTGAAATAAAATGTCTGCGTGCGGGTGTGAGTGAGTTAGCAACTGTTTTGGCAAAAGCCAAAAACCTTGAGCTGTGAAAACTCAAATAAAAATACTACAAAAAAAGAGCAGAAGCATAAACAAGAGACAGCAGCAATAGCAACAAAACTAACGAAAGACGAGACGCTGCTCCATTTTTGGCGCGCACTGCAATTTAAAATTGCTGTCAGCCAGCCAGTCAGTCATGAAATGAAATACGCCGGCGACGAGCAACAAAAGACCAGCGCACTAAAAAACTACAATCACAAAAACAAAAACAACAACAAAAACAAAGCAAAAAAAGCAATACAATACAACAGCACATCGCTTTCAATTTGTTCATACGAATTTATCGCTTGTCCGAGACGCTCTGGAATTTCGACCGAAACCGAAACTTTTTGCGTATTCTGCTTTGTGGCCGAAGTGCAAAATAAATGTTGCTCGAGAAATGTATAAAAAAATAAAAAAAAGCATATTTCTACATAGTAACAACAAAGCTAACACTCGGAAAATACAGAATAAAAAAAAACCGCATCTCTGCGTTGAACATTTCAAAACTTAATTTATAGCTCATCAAAGGAGGGTTGCGACTCGCTTGAAAAAAAAAAAAATAAAAAAGGGATGGGAAAATGCAAAATGGAGGCGCGACACTGAATCATAAACCACATTTTGAATAATATTCATGGAATGGAATTTCGCATTAAAATGTCTGCCGAAATCAGGCAGAAATACTTCGAAATTGATGCGAAACAGTATCATTCCGCATGAATATTCTCTTTTTATATATGTATCATCTAAGTCCACTTGGTTCTTAATTATAATTTCCAAAGATCTCTAAAAAAAAATTAAACTAAAAATCATAAAACGCCACTAAGCGGTCATATTCAACATATGATGTATACATGAATAATATATAAATACATGTTTTATTACCTCATGATAACACCATTTTAAGGTACACATTTGGAATTGCATGACATATCATATATGTATGTGTGCCGATTTAAAATGATGTTTAACTTCAACAATAAACTCTTTATAACTTCAACTTCCGGCCAATTGACTGAATCTGATGAAGTGAAATACAACAAAATTAAAAACCATCTCCATTTTGTCCATATGCCAAGTTTTAATTAATGTCTAACCAAAAAAAGATAAAACATTTATTCGACTTTTAGGTATACACATGGCTAAATGACAGCTTTTCATCAGACAGTAGTTTCCAATGTGCACATAGTAGGAAAATGTAGATATACGGAGCAAAAATCAAACGAGAGCCTTGTAGGTATTGCATATTTCATTGCCAAGACGACATGAGGTCTCAATCAAGAGATTGAGATTGACTCGATAGCTATGGGGGAATTAAATATGCAGTTGTAACAATCCGACTGAGAAATTTAAATGCAATTAATGCACAGGCATTTGTTCGACATAAACTGAAATGAAATTGACGTCCGATCGAGGGGAGCTTGCTGCAATTGAAAGTAATTTTGAATCAATTAGAAGTGAATTTGAGGAACTCGGGGCGCTGCTTTCAAGTAGCACCGCCACTTGATCGCTGCAGATACAAATACAGCTACAGATACATACATATGTAAGTATCTCAAGCTGATACCGAACATATCTTTTCTCACGCACCGCAAAGCTACCGAGAAACGGAGTGTTCGAGAATCGGAGAATCAGAGAATCAGAGAAACGCCGCGCACTTCACAAATGAGTGCACATAATTTTCGACCGATGCCGTGGACGCAAAAGACGCAATAAACCAGGGGAATCAGAGGAATCAGAGGAATTAGAGGAATCAGGGGAATCAGGGGAACCAGAGGGCAGCCGAGCGACTCGTCTCATCTTCCATTCCCGCTTTTTGAAAAACACGCCAATTGGTCATGACTCCGACCTCCGTGGGGCCACAGATACGTGTGTACGTAAACATATACATATGTACGTGTGCGTTGTATCTGTGGCTCGCAGTGCGTGTGTGTGTGTGTGGGTGTGTGTGCGCCTATTATTCGATTAACTCGAATCCCCCTGCAGCGGCAATATAACCTTTATACGAGTTACGCCCTGCACCAGGGCATCCTATACCGACCAAAAACCAGAACCCAGCCAGCAACCGTCGGCAAAAGAGCCGAAGTTCCGCACGGCAGGCAAAAGTTCAGCGAATGTGGCCAAAGAGTAGCGCAATCGTTGGCAGACAGGTGCAAGCTCCCACACAAGCTCACAGATACACAGATACAGGTACACACGGCCATCCATCCACAACAAACAACGAGCCCTGATTGAAACACCTTCCGCTTACCTCATCTCGTCAGCCGTCATCAACGCCACAGGAGATGCGATGACAGAAGGATTGCGAGTTGCAAAGTGAATACCGAATACGGAATACAGAATACGGAGCAATGGGCTCTGGAGCCGGAAGCTTTGGTACAGCAGCTTCATGATTGTAATATATCATGTCTGTTTGTCTTAGAAGAAGTAACTAACTAACTAAATAACTTACTAACTAACTAACTTACTAACTAACTAACTAACTAACTAGCTTACTAGCTAACTAGCTAACTAACAAACTAACTAACTCACTAGCTAACTACCTAACTAGCTAACTAACTGTGCGAGCGATCTCTAAAAACCTTAAATATCATATGTTATGCTTATGATATAAGTTATGATAGAAGTTCTGCTTTGAAGTCCCAAGTTAACGTTTTCTTCGTTATTTGTGCGTTTGAATAGCATAACTTTACTACAAAAGTGTTAAAAAACTGTAGTTTTGTGATAGTACCAACACTGCTATTTATTACAATGAATAAAAGTCATAAGTGGATCTGTAAAAAGTTTGATTAATTGAAAGCCACATAAATGCTACATTGGATGCAAAGTTATGAGCTATTCAACACTGACACACTGAATGTTCCGAAATTACGCAATTTAATACGTTTTTTGTGTCTGTCTTATAAATTATATCAACTGTGAAGGAAGAAATCCTTTGATAAAACCGTTTTCATAATTACTTTCCTAACAATTACTCAAAATATTGAGAAAATCTTTACAAACGGCGGGATTTGCTGAGTGCAAACGGCACATCAAAAACAAAAGGCAAAACTCCCCATTTTCGGATGGTTCATGGCTCGAAACTCGGCGAAACTGTGAAAAATTTGGAGAGCCGAAAATGCCACGTTCCAACCCCGTTGACCCCCGTCCCACGCAACCAAGTCGCCGCCGCCTTTGGCATCCAATGAAGCCGCAAAACTGCGGTTCGGCCTCCTCGCTCTCGGCATCGTACCCTGTTTTCCCAAAACGCCAACCCTCTACACCCCTTCGCCACCCCCTGGCTGCCCCTGGTAACCCCTCTTAACCCCCCGCCGCTGAAACCCCCTATTTCCCAACCCTCTACGCTGCGCTTTCGATGTGTACAAAATGGCAAATTGCCATGGTAGGCCTGGGGGGGAGGGGGGATTGGATCGGATCGGATCGGCGGGAGGGGTTGGTGGTCGGATGGCAAACTGAACTGATGCAGCGAAATCAAATTCGTTTTGCGTGTTTCGCATAACGTCTGTGCTACCAACGCCCTGCCCCACTCCTCCCCCGCCCCACACCCAGCTTGGGTGGAGGAAGGAAATCGGCCCCCACCCACACCCCTTTGGAGCCACCGCCCCAGGTCTCCACAACCACGTAACTCCTGGCCTCGTGTAAATTCCAAAACGTGCCGAGGACTCGCTTGGTTAACGCTCATTTTGTTGCTCCCCAGCCTTATATGCACATATCGCTGTCCCCCTCGCACGGGCGGCCCTGCATCTGGCCTGGCTCTTCGTTAATTTTAATGGGTATACACGAGGCATGATACCTTCTTCGGGGATCGGAGATCAAAGTTGAGGCTTGCGTTCCGTTCCGTTCCGTTCCGCTTCTCCTTTCATTTTCGGCAACCTATCGCCGCCAACGATCTCGCTCGAAAGTCGCAAATTGCAAGCCGGAGATTAGATGCGGACAATCCGGCTTTTATGGACAGCCCAAAACTAATACGTTCTCAATTGGGAGTGTTTTACGGCTAACGAGATTGGCACAATGACCACAAATAGTGCTGAATGCTATATAAGCGTTCAAAACTTAAAAAATCAAACACTTCTACATATCATGATGGGTATTACACAATAAATGGGGTATGATTTAGATAGTTGGTTCTTGAAGAACTGAAACGAAAGGATCAAAAGAGGCTAAAGATACATATTCTGTAAGTTGTGCACTACGTTTGATATCTGAAAAGGGTTACTAGTACTACAGCTAACAAATCTAAAGTGCAGTAGAAACCAAAAAGAGCTCTTTAATCGTTAAATAATATATCATATATATAATATATGTCTATAATGATATGGAAAACCATCAACACTCCAACATTGTTCTTAAAATACACGGCATTCAGAATGAGTTTTCATTAACAGAAGCTTTGGAATTCAGTTTGGCTTTAGAATTTGAATGAAATATTCAAAATATGCCATTTAGCAACAAGTTATTGATCGATTATATGGAGCTACCCACCCCGCCACTAATTGCATATGCATATAATGAGTGCAATCCATTAGCATTAATGACTGTGGGCGACAAATTGACGGCGCGGGCTGCAAAAACGCTCCACTACACGCTGATACTATCAGTTACGTAAGCTAAGTTAAGTAGGTGGAGTAAAAAACACGTGATTAATTAGCATATTTGTATTCGCGACAGCAAGGCAAATATTTGCGAAATTTGATAGCAAACTCAAGTTAAGCCACGTTTACTTCAAGAGGTGCCAGAACGACAAAACCCATTGGAAAACAACGGAATAGTTTCTGCCGCGAAATTCGTCAGCGACTTTGGGTATTTACATTTTCCGGTACTTATCAGGCAGATTGTGTGTCACTGGCGATAGACATTTGATTAATTGGTTTGAAATGCCAATGCACTTGAGAAAACTACTGCGTAGCTATGAATTTGTATTACAAAATTTGGTGTTATATGGACCCAGTGATCATCAAACTCAAATACACTCACTTTTAAAGCAATTAAGTCAGTTCTTGTTCTTTCTTTTAGGGCATTGTAATATTACAGGTTCTTAAGTTAATAGCCAAGTTAATATCATGTTCGTTAGAAACAATGCTAACTTTCTCCAAGGGAAACTTAAAATTTACCCAAGATATTAGAAAAATGTTTCGAATCTTAGATTGCTAATATTTGAAAACTAGTGTTATTTGTTTTTAAAGCTTTTACTATAAATATAATATAATAGCATATACATAGGTACCCATTTCTAAAAAAGAGAAAGCAGCAGCCGCAACATTTACAATTAAGTTAGCCATCAATTGAGTTGGCCAGCCAGGTGAGCCCGCTTTTGATATATTAATTATTATTGTGTGTCAGCGAATCAGTTACATCAGCGGCGACTGGGTAAATCAAACAGATAATAAATCATAGCGGCTAAGTGTTTTCAATTACCCAATTTACCAATCGCGAGTCGCAGAGCCGGCACGTTCCCGCCGGAACAGTCGCAGCAACTAATACTTAAATGCCATTTATCAGCGGGCTTTGTGTCGAGCAGCAGTGCCCTTAGAGGCGGGGGTGGTGGGTGGTTGGCCCAGGGGGGGGGCGGCACATGTCAAGGGGGGACCGGATGGAGCGGTACGGGGTGATTCCGAAAGCTTTCAGCCGACGCAGGCAGCGGCAATGGCAACAGCCAGAGCAACAAATACATTGTAAAGCTGATAAGTCTGTTTTCGCAACAGACGGCGAAAAGTCAAAAGTCCCGCTCCACCCCCCCCTATCCACAGCTTTTTGCCGAGGGGGGCGGGGCAGGGGTAGGGGGTGGTGCGCAGTAAAGTGCGACATTTTGCTGCTGATTAAGTGGCGTTCGGTTTTAATAAAAGTCCGACAAGCAAATAAAACAACAAGTTGCCTGAAGAAGCGATGACAGCGTGCAAACATCGTGAGAAAATAACTCGAAAGGCTCTGCAACTCCATTTTGTAAAGGGAAAATGCGATGGGTTTTCACAGAGTCAAATATTTATTATTGCGTTATATTGTTTTCAAATGCAAAGCTTCTTGAGTACTCTAGTTAATTACAAGATGTGCGCTTTGCATTTCGAAACTTTCCTAATACCCAGAAAGCCGACTTTATCTGCGGCATCCAATTATCACCGTGGTTTCCCAATGGACTAGAAATGTATCTTTTGTGGCTAGAGATAGCTTATGAACTTTTAACAAGCTTATCCTTATCACGCTGCCATCGCTGATCCGAATTCGCTGCTGCCGTTGGCTGGAGCACCTCACACACACACACGCACCCACACACGCACACACACACACTCCCACACACTCACACACACCCACACACACACACAGGGAGTAAAGAAGAAACTCATGAGCTGCCGCTTAGTGAGGCTTCCTTCTTCGGCTCGCCTTCGTCCTTGTGCACGTCCTCGTGAGTCCTTGGCTTCGGCGGCAGTCGCCCTTGCAGAAGGTTACGCCGCTGGGCTGGAGCGGATGGGTGATGGGCGATGGGAGGGGGGTGGTTGTGTGGGTGGTGCGCTGGCACGTGTCCCGTTGTGTGGCAGCAACTGCGGCAGGACTCTGCGGCTTTGTGGGGGAGTCAGTGGGCACACTCGCGAAAAACTTATATATTTGATTGTCTAGCATGCAGATAATTGGCAAAAGTGTGAATTGCCATCGTATACAAATTCTTGGTTAACTTATATCTTTTACGAGTCAAGTAGTTTTTTTAAATATTTTTTACGATCCTAGTAGTTTTTTAAGTATTTTTTACGACTCAAGTGGTTTTTTAAGTATTTTTTACAAAACAAGTAGTTTTTTAAGTAGTTTTTACGACTCAAGTGGTTTTTTAAGTATTTTTAACAACTCAGGTAGTTTTTTAAATATTTTTTACAACTCAAATACTTTTTAAACTATTTTTTACAACTCAAATACTTTTTAAACTATTTTTTACAACTCAAGTAGTTTTTTAAGTATTTTTTACAACTCAAGTAGATTTTTAAATATTTTTTACAACTCAAGTAGTTTTTTAAGTATTTTTTACGAGTCAAATAACAAACGATTGGTAAGCTTCAAACAAAATCAGCTATCTTCTGTATAAGAATATATGTATGTAAATACTTTTCAGTACAGCACAGATGCACCTACCAACTGTCAGTGTGTTTGGAAACCCCGTTTGGAAGATCAAGTTTTTCCGCTTCATTACGTCGAGCCTTCAACGTGCTAGCCCCGATTGTTTGCAGTGCAGCCCACAGTAGCGGCGACAAAGGGCTTTGGTTTAGCGTGCTGCCATATGTTTCCGGCAAGTGGTCGCCCACCGCCACCCACTCCTTTATGGGCCATGAAAAGCGTTGAAATCCGCAATGCCAACAAGTAAACTGCGGCCAAGCGGGGTTGGCAAGCCATCGGTGATTTGTGGACCCCAAGGCCGTGGATGCGGGGAGAATGGGGGTGGATGCCACAATGCCACGTTGGAACGATGGAACGATGGCTCTGTAATTTGAGTCGACTTCCTTGCAACGGGGCGACACCTTCTGTCGACGGCGACGGCGACGGCGAGCGCCCTGATTTATCCACAGCCCATAAAAATATATAAAGCCACACTCGCATTTGTTATACACTGTGTTCCATTTTTCATGTTTTTATTGTTTTCGAAAATCAGCTAATTTAACTTAGTGTGTGAGGGGTGTGAGTGTGTGTGTGTGTGTGCGTGTGTGTGTGTGTTTGTGTTTAGTTTTTGGATTACATTTCGAGGGTTTTCTAACAGTATTACATACAGTGGTGCATACAATCAGATTTCTAAACATATATATGCGTTATATTTAAGTATTCATAGGTTTATTTAGTTAAGGTGTTCGAACAGTACAATATCCGCTTAAATAAGTCGAGGACTTTCGATCAAAGTCCTCGCATATACAACTAGATATACATATATCGTGTATATATTTCAATAATAGGAATAATAAATAAATATACAACAATCAGGAGTCGAGCCAAAGTTGTTATTGGAATAGCTGGAGGTCGATCCGAGGCCTTCAATTTGTTTGATTGCCTGGAAATTATGTTAATTTCTTCGCCGATCATGAGGGATGCCGCCAACACACGGGGGTTGCAGCAAAAAGATACGGATAAACAATGGGGTGGATCTGCCACCATGCATGTATGTATTATATGTACTTATTCTAAAAATCCAGCTATTCCGCTAAGAAACTTATATAATTCAGGGTTTCTTTGCTCCCCTTATAAACTTTATAGCTCCTTCTTTGCTTAAAATATGTACAGACCATATACAAGATAACAAAACAAATAAAATATCAGCTAAGAGCAAGTAGAGAATTGATGTACGGAAAATCTAAAGCCTTTTTCGAGTGTACGAATATCGTAAATATAAGAAGAAGTTCATCAATATTTGCATAATGCGTGTGTGTGTGTGTGTGTGTGTGTTTGTGTATATGTTACTAAATATTTCATTTGGTCGAAGCTCTAAAAAATTAAAATTCATTTCCAAGTGCTGGGTGCGCTGGTGTGTTTGGTTGGCATTTTGTTTTTGCCTGGCTTCGATTTTTCAATTTATGTACAAAATTCGTGCTGCAATTAAACGTAACTCGCTTAAACAACTAATGCGACAGAGTATCTACAAGATATATATATATGTGTGTGTGTGTGTGTATATACATATATAAAGGTATGCATATATAAATTTATATTTATTTGGGGGTATATGTATAGAAATATACGCACTGTGCCAGTGCGAGTTTGTTATTTTCATTATTCCGCTTTGTTTGCGCTTGTTTATTGTATATGCCCAAGTATTGTTTTGTATCTTTATGCCTGACACGCTCGCCCAAAGCGGCGCAAAATCGTTAAAATTTTATCGCCCCGATGGAGGAACGTGAGTGTGTATCGGGTCGGGTCGGGTCGGGTATCGGGCTGTATCTTTCGCTATACGCGAGTGTGTTCCTTTCGAAAAATCTAGCAGCTAGCCCACCAACACCATCACCACCAACACCATCACCACCAACACCACCACCACCACCGAATTTTCACACTTCGTGGCAGTTTTTCCGAAGGGTGTGGTGTGGGCCAAGCACTTTCGGCACTGAGTGTGCTGTGTGTGTAATCAAATATTCCTGATGCGATTTCCGTTTTCGTATCAGTTTGTGGTTTTCTTTTTCTTCCTCTTCTTGGTTTTTACTCAAAAACCGTTTTACCATCGCGCATTTGAAAATAATTTCGCTATTTATTTGTAGGTTTTTTCATTTTGTTTTTCTTGGTTTCGTTTGGACTTTCCCCAAAAAGCAAAAGGCCAAACGAAGATCTATCTATTAAAGGCATGTGTTTGTGTTCGTGTGACCTTATCGCGGCTTAACACATATTTGCCGTTGATATTTTATAATTAATTTTGTTGTTGCTGTTTTGCCTGCTTTCGAAAATGCCAGCGAACGCCAAGCGATTTTGATTATTATTCTCCTCCTCGCTTCTCTCTCTCTCTCTCTCTCTGTCGCTCTCTCTCTCTCTCTCTTTCTCGCAGTTGGGTTATTTATTAATGAATTTTGTTGCTGGCATTTTTGAAATTTGCTTGGATTATTTATTTAGTCGCGTACTAATTCGATTGCAAATGTTTGCATATACATATGCATGCAAATATGCAAATGATGCGGTTTTCGCATCCAACAGATACATTCCGATGTGTAGATATTGCTTAGGGTTGTTCGGTTTAGTTCTAAGGCTTACGATCCATTCTACTGGTTGATTAAATTGCACTTCTTCTTCGGGAGCGAGGTTGGAAAACTTGTGCTACGGGGAGTTGTTTATACGCTTTTTCATCACCTCAGTTGTTGTCGGTATTTCGCAGATTCTCCAGCGGCGCCACAAGATACATTTGCGTTCCGCACAGCCAAAGAAACGCTGCAAAAGATGCGAGAGGAGGAAGAGAACGAATGAAAATGTTATTCGCCTGCCTTTCTATGGGTGAAAATACAAAATGATGTAATGACTCTACTACTCGGCCGATGTTCATTAAAAGGCCAACCAAAACAGCACAAAAAAACAACTGAAACCAAAACAAAAAACGAAAACTAAAACAAGAATGTTAGTCAAATTCGAATGATACGACTACAAGATACTCAGTGTTTGTGATCTAAGGCTTTTGTACAAAGCACACTTCACTCAACTTGATTGAATGTGGCTAGTTAGAGGTAATTCACACATATTTAAACCAAAAAAGATTTATATGTCATTTGAGATTTGTAAAAGCGACAGATTTCGTAACGTCTTCTGCTTTATAAAACTTAGAGGCGGAATAGTAAATAAAATCCAGATGCGCTCAAACGGACGGACAGAGATACGGACAGACAGTCATTTCTGTCAAACTCAAAACGTTTACACCAGTTCAAAATACCTCTAGTGCTCCACGACAGAGGGGTATAGAAAAAACACAGCGAAAAAGTCAAAACTCAGTGTAGTAACGTCTAAAATAAAAGCAAAGCGTCGTCTGAATGACCGACCAAGACCGCTGTCGAGTGACGAACGACAAACAGAGCGAGATGGAGATGGGTGGCTGGTGGGGAAGAGAAAGAGAGAGCGACAGAGAGAGAGAGAGAGAGAGAGAGAGAGAGAGGGCAAGAGAGTACGTGGAAGAAGATACATTATTTGTGTATAATGACTACTTGAGAAAAGCCAAAGCAGAGAAGGAACAACACAAACAACATCGGCCAGAAAATCGAGGCAAAGAAAACGCAAAACACGAAATGTAATTTGTATAATTTGAGTCTCAATTCCATTGAGTGTGGGAAATGCGCCGAAAAGAAAAATTATATAGCCAACTCATAAAGGCATTTAAGTGGAAAGCACAGCAGAACAAGCCATGTTCACGGGTTCAAGACAACTGGCTCTTACAGAAGAGTTTGTTCTGGTAATGTAGCGTAGAGTTGAAAAGGTCACAATGTATCGCTAAACAGAAAAGCAATCAAAGGAGTAAACGTAGACATACTCCTATGTAGATCGCAAGAATTAGGTGGTAACGAAATCACCACACCTACTGACCATCGCACAGAGTACATTCCAGAAAACCCATTAAGAAACCAAGAATATAATATGTATAATCCCAAAAATACAAAACAAAACTATGAAGATGATGTGTTGAAGAAATTCCAAAAACGAAAAGTTCAAGTTATGTGTGTTAGTTAACTAAAGCTTAACTAAAGTTATTCACCAACAGATGTTTCTAGTTATTTATGAAATGTTGATGACCCTACTTATGTATACTCCATAGTTGTACGCTTATCTATAACCCTTAACCAACAGAGATTAGTGCAACACTCACCTTGTGACTAAGCGGAACTCGCCACCGGAGCATTGGCAATCTGTACGGGTGGCTTGGCCATGGATTCCGGGACTGCGGACGCGGACACACTGGCAACCACGGATGGGATGGTCAGCAGAGTGCTGGCCGCCGAAACAGTGATGGGCGCCTCCTTGGGCTCTGGCCTCGACGCAGCCGTTGTCGTCGTTTTGGCCAACTCCGGAGATTTGGCCGCATTGCAACTGAGAACGGGCGGAGCCTCCTCGGCCAGAGCGGCGGCCTTGGCCTCGGCGCGAATATTCAAATTGGCCGCCACTTGATCGATGGTCGTGGGCTTCTTGGTCATTGCCCGCGGCGAGGTGGCTGCACTGCATCCACTGCTGCTACTGCTGCTGCTGTTGCTGCCGCCAGTGCAGCCCGTGGTGTTGGGACTCAGTGATCCCGGATTGCTGGTGGAAACCTTCAGCTTATCCTCGGCACGAACTGTCAATGGTTTGCTGATGCTGGCTGCTGCACTGGCCGCTGTCGGCTGATTGCGGAAAGCCAAAGCCGATGGATTGGGTATGCTCCTAACCGAGGCATTCTGTGGCCTCACCAATGCATTGGCATTCTTGGGTTTGGCGGTGGCTGTACCACTTGAGCTGCCACCACTGCTGCTCCCACTGCTGGCGGCCTTTATGGAGATCTTCTCCCTGGCCGTTGCCGATTCCGAGAGCATATGCAGATTCTGTAGATCATCGCCGTTGGTGGTGCCGTTCGAGTTACCGCCAGAGGTGGTGGTCGATGGTCCACCATTGCTGTTCGCCGATATATTCTGCTTGATTTTGTTTAAGGCGGCCTCCAAGCTGTTGCTTGTTGTGCTGTTGTTGTTGTTGTTGTTATTATTATTATTGTTGTTGTTGTTATTATTATTATTATTATTATTATTGTGGTTGTTGCCAGCGGGCGGTGAGTTGGGCGCCAACTTGGCGTCACTGCTGCTCCTGCCCGGGTTAGCTGATAAATCAAGTACATCGGCATCCTTGGCTAATGCTGTTCCCGTTCCTGTTCCTGCTCCAGCTCCTGCTCCTGCTCCTGCTGCTCCTGCTCCCGCTGCACTTGTGGCCGATGTGGTTGCCGTTGCTGTTATAGCCGCTTGCACTGCTGGCCGAAACTCGCGCAAACTCGTTTTGGACTTGTCCAGTGCGGCAGTGCCATTGGTTTTGCCCGGGCAGCCAGCTGCTGGCGGGGACTTCTTTGAATTGGCATCCACCTTTGGGCTCGACTTTGATGGAAACGAGTGCTGTGGAGCGGCTGTGTTGCGCAGATTTATTAATGCAGGCGGTGATGTGCGATAAGCATTTGAGTTCGACGAGTTACCCTTGTTGTTGTTCCTCTGGCCACCGAGCGCAACTGACAGTGGCGGCGATTTGACAATCGCCGGAATCGTGGTCATCGGCATGGGTAGCGACAGCGGCAACGGCATCGGCAATGTCGGCATTTGGCAGCTCCGCTTGCCCGCCGCACCATGTCCGCCCGCCTGTTTGGGCAGAGCCGCTGGTGGTCCCATCAGGCGCGCACTGGACGATGCCGGCGGGCTAAGCGGCGGCATCGTTAGACCCTTGCCGCCAGCACTTTGCTTACTCACCGGCAATCGTACGATTTCCAGGGCAGGCACATGGCTATTCGGCTCCGAGAAGGAATACACCGACGGTGTGACTCTGGGCCTTGCCGTAATCGTCACTTGGCCCGAACTGTTGGCCGGGCACAACAGTGGCAGCGTTGGCTTGCCGCCCAGCTCGGTAAGACCATAGGAACGCATCTGGGGATTGGGCAGAAAGGCGGCCGCCTGACTTTTGGCCTGGTTGCTGGTCTGCATATGCAACTTGGCCGCATAGCTGCCGGCCATCGCCTGGGCCTGGCTCAGTCTCGCCTGCTTGCCCGGATGCGATTCGTCCAGGGACAAGGATCGCTTTGGCATCTTGTTGGCCGCACTGGCAATCGAGCTGGGCGTGGACTGGTAGCGTTGCATGTGGTACATATTCCGGTGGGTTGGCGCCTGTGGCACCGCAAAGTGTCCACTGTTCGGCTTGCGATTGTTGTTGCTACTCAGCGGCGGTTTGGCGGGATTGCCTTTAGCCAGGCTTTGCTGTAGTACAGCTTGAGGCTGCTGTGGCATTTGCTGCTGTTGCTGTTGCTGTTGCTTGGATTTTCCGGGAACAGCAAGTGGAGTAGTTGGCGTTGTGCTGGGTGTATAGGCTTTGAATAAACTGGGCGGCAGAGGTGGCGATGTGGGCAAGGTAAGCTCTTTCATTTTTGGCAGCACCACAAACTGTTGTTGCTGCTGCTGCTGTTGTTGCTGCTGCTGCTGCTGCTGCTGCTGCTGCTGCTGCTGCTGCTGCTGTTCTGGCTCGGCGGTGGGCGTGGGCGGTGGTGTGGGTGCCCCACCCACCACCAGGCTGTTGATACTCCGCGCCTCCTCGCCCAGTGTGCGATTCAGTGCCTCTGAAGTGCTAGTACTGTCCAGTTTCAGCTTCTGCAGATCCAACTCCCCGCTGGCCAGCGAATGGGACCTCTTGAAATCCAACTTGTGATTGGGCTTGGCCGTTATCTTCACCTTCATTTTACCATCGGTTTGCGAGCTAATCTCCGCATGCAACTTCTTTCGCTTGCCATTCGCATCCTTTGGCTCCTTGGAGTGCTTCTTCTTGCGCTTGCGATGCGAACTGGAGGTGCTGGTCGATGTACTGGCATCGGCGGTGCCCAGACTGCCGCTGGATCCATTGGTCGAACTGGAGCACGAGGACATGGGCGAGGCATTGGGACTGTATTTGCTATCGGGATTGGATGCACTTTGCGTTAAGGGCTGATCAATGGGCTTTAGGCCAATGTTCTTGGCATAGGTCTCCAGATCGAGCTGTTGAGCTGAGGATGATGAGGAGCAGGAGGTATCCTCCAGTCGCGGACCCGCCGACAATGGCATACTCAGCTTGCTCTTCATGCTGTTCAATTCGATCTTCAATTTGGGCAAATGGCCCACACCCTTTCGATTTGCCGTCTTCAGCTCAAAATTCTCGGCATCTACGTAGGATTTTCCGAGCTGCGAGGGTGGTATGCTGACCACTATAGTGGTGTTGGCCTCCAGTGGCTGTTGTTCCCGTTCTCTTGGCAGAACGAACTGGTCCTGTTCCGGTTCACTTTTAACTTTGGACACGGCGTAATCACTGTACCGCATGTCGTTGCTTCGCAGACTTTTGAAGTTGCTCACCGGACATTCAGGTTCCGCTTCCCGTTTACTTGACGTCAATCGCTTGTTTTTCGACGAGGGCGAAACTTTTGGCGGAGTCTTACACCGTACCTTGGAGCGCGGAGAGCCGGAGTCCATTTCCGATTCCAGGTCCTCGGCAAAGGTCACCGATTTGGCCGACTTGGAGCGACGTACCGAATGCTCTGGTTCAATGTCCTGGTTAATCCTGGATAGGTTGTTCTCATCGTTTTTTGCTTGCTCGTTGTCGTAAAGCAGAATCCGGTAGCAGAAGGCCATGGGCGATTCCTAAATTCGGATTCGGAGAGGGGAGAAATAGATGGAAAAAGGGCAGGTTGACAAGGGTGGAAAATTGAAAGTGGGCATTAAACGCTAAACTGGCGGCACAATTGGATTGGGTTTCCCCTTCCGAACATCCATTGGATTATTGGGATAAACCGCAAAAAGGGACAATACATCGCACCCACAAACAGAAGAAAAATGGGCGTATTTAACACTTAAAACTGACCGATAATGATAAGATGGATATGTTTTCAAGTTCTTATTTGGCAGTTGGATGACCGCAGATCAAGTCAGAATTTTCAACCCTCTTTCTCCCCTTACTGTTTTACTGCATCAAAAAATGTAACCATCTGAAAAATAAGTTTCAATGCACTAACTGAGTACTGAGCTTCAGTACTCAAACCCTATTTCGAAAATTGCATTGTCCCTTGATTGCTGTTGAATCCCTTTAGTCCACCTAAATTTTTAACCCTTTATCCATTTAAAAATGCATCTAATGTATCTAAATATAGTTCTATAAGTAGCCTAGCAGCATTTTTATCTTTGTGAGGGCATCATTTTGAGTAAAACATCACTTACCCGACTCCAGTTGTAAGAGTAGGCCACGTCCATCAGCGTGAAATTGGTAGGCAGTACCTCATCCTTGTAGGTCACCTCCACTTCCACCAAACTGTTGTCCGCCTCAATGTTGTACTTGGAGCAGAGGAACCTCTTCAGTAGCTCCACAGGTAATCCGGCGGCACATTGCAGGTAAATAGTGGGAGGCACCTCGCCAGGACCACACTGCTGCAGCATGGCGGGATGGTATTCCAGGGATAAACTATGGGATATATAGATGAAAGGTAGGGCAACAAGTTGATTAGTTTTACAATTGCAAGCATTGCTTTTCAATGGCTGAAACTTACCTTATGAGTTCCGTGGTGGTGAAGAACTCGTGTTCATCAGTCGTCGGTTCATCCACCAAATCCTCGTGCTGCTCCTTGAAATCTGCCAGCTCCTTGCACTCCCTTTGATAGAGTCCCGGCACTAGCTTAAAGATCAGCGATCGCAACGTGTCATCCGATTTCAGATTCAATTCATTGATTTCCTTGCCTCCGCTGGCTTTACAATCCGGACAGTAAACCGCTCGCAGCAGGTGCTTTAGTATGCAACTCCGGCAATCTGTTCAGAAATTATTGTATTTTAGTTTAAGAACTGCCAGAGATTGTGTTTCAATGCTCTTAAGTTATGCAAAAGACCTGCTCAGATACTTGACTTACGGCAGTCAGACTCTATGAATGACCAAACTTAAATGTACACATAATAATATAAAGTAAGTCAGTAAAACTATCAATCTAATGAACTTTATAAAGATGAATGGAAGATGAACTTGATAATAGTGAATTACAAAGTACATTGTATAACAAAGTATCTATGAAATTAAGACGAAAGTACATGCAGTTAAGCAAAGTTTTGCTTCTATATATACATATACTAAAGGTAGTCTATGGTAACTAAGGCCACTTACAGGTGTGATAGCAGTAGTCCACTGTGGTTGGTTCGATCATGTAGCCGCGACATAGTCGGCACGTTATCAGATCATGGAACTGCCGGACATCCCGGGATGCTGGGTATGCTGAGGATGTGGACTCCATAGCGGCGTTTGGTTTCACTGCGTTGTGCGTGTTTTGCAGGTGCATCTTCCTGCCTCAATCCTTACTCTTTGCAGCCTCTTTCAATGGAGTCCTGGAAGGGGTGCAAGGATCGGGGTTAGGACTTGGCATATCCATGTTTGGCATGTGCTCAACAAGTGACACAAGTGTGACAACTGATGATGGCTTATCAACTGTTAGGGTCTTTCCATAATTATGACGAGGGCACCAAGGGTACAAAGACATTGTTACCAATGGCCAAGCAAAAAGTAGCAAAAGTAGCAAAAAGACACACAACTGTGAGAACCAACAGCCAGCACACAATCCCATCAACATCAAAATCACCATCACCATCACCATCATCATCACCATCATCGTCATCGTCATCGTCATCGTCATCATCATTGTTGTCGACATTTGTGGTTGTCGCTCGTCAACAAAAAAGCCACAGAGCCAGATATATCAACCGTGTATCTGTATCTTGTCCCAAAAGATACGGCAACGTCAGCACACTCGCACAATACAGAAAACTTTAGACTAGTAAGGCAGCCATCCATATCCATGAATCGGAACAATGTGCTTGCAGCTCACGAAAATATGAATAAAAAATAAAAAAATAGGAAGAAAAAAAAGAAACAAAAACAAAACAGAACACAAAAGTAGCAACTTTGTGGGCGGGTGGAAAGCAGGGCATGGAGGTGGGGTCTCTGGTCTTTCGTACGCCCTTCGTGCCACAGAGGGCACCTACCGAGAGAAGCCGAGAAGAGCCGAGAGAAGCGCACAGAAAGCGATGTGCACTCGACGGCGTACTTGAAGCTAGTTTTAGTTTGGCGCCCCCCTTTTCTGCCCCATCGCTTCAGATCTCCCCCTTCCCCCCAACCCTCCTTACCCATGCCAACCCAATAAAACTACGAAAATTACGCTTTTGTGCCCTGCACACCAGTGGAAACTGAATTTTCATCATTATGGCGATGCCCTGACGATGATTGCGACTTGATGGCAGGCAGCCGAGAGTTCAGGGCAAAGTTCAGGGCATAGTGGATCAGCAGGTTGTTTGGATACCTCCTAGGAAACTGGCAACACTTCAAGATACTCTTGGGTCTATGGTGGAACACCTTGGGTTAGCTTATAATACATGATATTGGAGATGTGAGTCCCTATTGGACAACACCTTTCGAAAAGTTTCATAACCATATTCATTACCATATTTAGTTGAAATGTATACATTTCTATATGATAGTACTACCAACATAAATAATAAGAAAAAAAAGTTGAAATGAATCAACAAGACCTCCATTACAAAATGAATACTTTCTCATGTCGTACGTTAATTGTTGAAGTCATTTTATTATGATAAAGCTGTTAGTCTTCAGAAAGTACAGCAAAACAATCTAATTATCAGTAGTATGATAAATAATTGTGCGCAAAGCAATTTGTTTTAGATGAATGCCTTTTCCTAATTTGCATTAGAGATTCCCGCATTTGCATAATGAAAAACAAAATTGCGTGTAAATGATGTTTTCTTCTGGAATGGGCCATCTATATTCGCCTCAATTCAGTTAGTACGGCATGTACATAAGTTGGAGATTCCTAAATTGTGACTGAATTCGGCACTGCATTATTCATTAGTCAACTAAGTATTCTTCAAATTGAAGCACTTTTTAATCCACAGCCACCCCAGCAAAACCGCCCATCGCATAGCGCAACCGAAAGTCGCATCGCTTCGCCCATTTTTTGTCTCCGTCGTTGCCTTTTGATTATTTACGTTTGCCGCTCACGCGAAAATGGCACGCAAAGAGGAGGGTGCAATGATGGGGAGAGGGGGAGGCAGAAGAACGGAGGCTGTGCTAGCAAAACAAAAAAGCAAACAAAACAAAAACAGAAGCAAAAACAAAAGCCCGAGCGGCTTGAACTAGAGTTGGGCAGAAAAGTGGGTGGTTTGCGTTCATGTGCCTACGCCCACTCAGCTGGAAAATGTTTGATGACGCTGTTAAATTGATGACGTCGCTGGTGAGCGCTTTTCTTGATTTTCCTTAGCCCGCTTTCTGTTTATACGCCGCAATTTCGTAAAAGGCGCGCACTCGCACACCAACACACACACACACATGGTCACAGCTTGAAAGTGTCGGCAATGCAATAACAACAATAACAGTTAGACCGGCACGAGCGCCCGCAGGGTGGTTACACACTCACACACTGGCCATTTCTCTCCCACTCTCTATCTCAACATCGCTCACACACACACGCAACAAGCTGGCTGTCCGAAAAATGAACTCACAAAAAAAAGTCGAAAACATGGACGAAAATCGACGTAAAATCGCAACAAGACTGGGAATACGATTTTTCCGCGGCCGCGTCCAGAGTTCAACTGAAATCCAATTCGAGAAATCCCGACTGCCACTTGCGCGCTCAATTCGCCGTTAAGCGAGAGCGCACGACACACACAAAAATTGTATCTATTCGCCGCGGCGAGAGAGACGACAAACAAACTTTCTACTTTTGCGCGGGCGCATTTTCGCCGACGTCGACGTTTTCGCCGCACGACGAAAATTCCAATACGCGGCGAGAATAACACGCACGCACACCAGGGCATTTGTGTTTACAAAATTTTCACCCATACATGAGAGAGGGAAAATTTCATGTTCCCTTTCATTTTTGGTTTTTATTTCCCGCATACGTACTCAAAGCAATTGCGTTGTTACTTGAAGAGTTTTCCTCTGTAGCATTTTCTCTTTGGATTTTCTATTAAACCTAATCCATTCGCCGACACCGACACACACGCGCTTTAGATTACTCCACTGCCTTTTCGTCTTCTTCTGTCACTTCAGCTGCTGTTATCGATTTCTCGTACACGCACAGATTTTCGCTGCCTCTCTGTTGCACACTCTCGCGCTCTCTCCCTCTCGTACTCGCTTAAGCTCGCGGACGACAAAAATATATTCTCCGTTCCGTTTCACAAAGTGCACGGCACGAAAAGTTTCCACAGACTGATTCTGTTAGACCTGCTGGCGCTGTCGCTGCCCAAAATCGCTCGGTTTTTACGTTTACGCGAAAGAGCAAGAGAGAAGCGAAACGAGAGATTCACGAGAGAGCCGCACGAGTGAAACACCAGAGAACAACAACAACCACTGGCCTACCGCATCGCTGCGCGAGCGAGATGACAACTGAGGGGCGCTCGGCAACAGCAGGCTATCTGCGTCGCACTCGCACAAATTGAGCTTACGCTGTGACTGTGTGGGTGGCGTCGTTTCTAATTGAATCCAACTGTCAAATGAGAGAGATTAACGCACATATTCGTATGTATGTGCGTGCAGTGTGCCCGTGTATTGGCCTTGGCGTTTATAATTAACACAAAAATGACCGTTTTCGCAGATTTTTTTTCTCCTTTTTTTGTTGATCTGATGTTCGCATTTCATTTTGTTGAAATCCGCGACGAACCTGTTTTTGGCCATATGCAAAGTGCGTTCTTTCGCATCATTTGCCGCCACTTGATTTCCGATGCAAAAAAGCGGAAAAACTGTAAAACAGAATAAAAACATTTGCATTTCAAAGGATTTTGGCATTGTCCTTGAGTAATTATTCGCACGTTCCACAGTAAGTAGCTTATGGCAAAAAGCGGATACAAAAATTATTCCGCTTGATCAAGTGACAAAGATAAATGATGATGGCAACTCCGTAAATGACGCCCCATTTTCCACGCATCCTCTATTTACATAAAAACTCTATTCAGTACGCCTAAAAACAATAGCAATTGGGATCGGTACTGGGAGCACAGTAGATATTTTGAAGTTTGTTCCAGCAATTATTACAGTGTACAGTAAGCCGGCAAACTAGATCCCTTCAAAAAAAAAAGTGGGGTTTGCTCCACGTTTGCGTGTGGTAGTCGTATCGAATCTAATCAATTTTTAAAACCGACGGCCACTCGACTATCAGATACTCGTTACTCAAGTAAAGGAAGTGAGGGGGAGAAGATATGCAAGTAGGAAAGTACACGAGCCCCAACTAGCGGCGATTTATATGTACATACATATTTTATCTATGCATCTTGCAACTAATTTTCCACCATTTGAACTTAATTTGTTTATACGTTAATAAGAAAAACACACTCTATGTATTTCGATCCAAAGTGTTTAAGCTCTACACTCATTGAGTAAAAAGGTATACTAGATTCGGTAGTAGAAGCAAGCGATTATGAATTTAATCTTGATCAGGATCACTAGCCAAGTCGTTCTGTCCATCTGTCCGTCCGTATGGAACTAGTTGATGCAGATGTTTGTTCATTTTACTAATTAACCTGCAAATTTCTGTCAATATGCATTAACATTTGATTGTACAGAACTTACACGCATCAAATGTCTATTGCAGAGGAAAGCCTTATAAGAGCTATTTCATGTAAAAAATAATTATAGTTATATTCTTCTGATCAAAAACTTCTCAAAGAGAAAGTGTAGTTTTTCATTGATCCTAAACGAGAACTGATTATAATTAAGAACTACGACTTTAAAGTTCGAGCTTCATATTTACTAGGTCTTAAAACAACGCTTACATAAATACATGCATATGTATATGAAACAATTATTTACTATATATCAGTTTCTTCGTTTTTTTTTAATATCTTATCAACCTTGTCAAACTGTTTGTCATAATTAAATTATTATCATTTGAATTTATTACTCTTACACTCGTCTCAGTGTAGACATAACCGATTTTTACCGAGCGTTTCGGTCTGTAAATTTCGAATATTTATATGAATCCGATATTATTACATCAATTTATTTCCATATTTGTAATTTGCCGATGAGATCTTGATATTTTAGACAACGGATTTAAGTTAGAACTTGTGTGGTTCTATTTGAATTTATTTCTCTCACTGTGTATTTACATTGGGGCTTTGGGTTTTAAGTGAGTGTAATATATAATTGAATTATAGCTCTGTTAATATTATAAGCAAACCAGTGCGTTTTAAGCATATATTTTCCTTTGGGAAAAGGAAGAATTTTGGTCATATGATGATTAACATTCTCTGCTGTAACCTTTTCCAATAATATGTCATTCTGAAAAGGAAATTTATCTAAATCAGTAGCGAGATACAGGAGTTGTTTGTTTTACGTACATCGTAGGGGCAGGAATGGTTTATATTGGAGACATCTTTGAAAACACCATAAACGAACTTAGTAACGGGATTGGAGTTTTGGTTTTTAAGAAATTTGCAGGCATCTACAGTTACATTGTAGAGAAAGGGCTTATAGCCATTCAGGCGTTGGTAAAAGGCCGTATTCACCTTGGTCGCAATTAGAAATGTTAATAAGTTTAGAAGTATGTATTTCACTGCATACCTTAACATCGGTCACGGGAGTTTTGAATAGATTGACTTTAAGGGAAAGATACTTGTACGTCCGGTTCACGGATTTAATGCGACAGTACTCGATTCCGCAAAAGTTAATATCCAATGACTCACACTTGAAATTCGTAAATTCCACTAGAGAACGGACCTGCAATATTCAACCTGCAATTATAATTTTCGAACAGTTTTAATGCAGTTTTACCTCTCCGATCAGATACATAATCACTAGGAAGCCAACGGAAAAATGCATGATTCTATGCACTTTACAGCGCGGAGGTTTAACGAGAACTGAGCGAAACTTCAAAATTAAGTTTTAAAGTTTTAACTGGAGGCTATCAAGCATAACAGCCCAAAACAAATTACACTATTATTTAGAAATTACCTAAAAGAGCAATTAAACGTAGCAAAAACGGTTTTGTGTCCAGCGTTTTTATTAAACTGAGAAATCGTGTGCATATGTAGATATAGTATATATGCACATACGTGTATGTACATATGAATTTCAGTTAATTTGTTAAGATATCGCCTTAAAATACCCGTTCTTTAAAGAGTTATAAGTTAGTATAACGAGAACTGATCGAAACTAATAACGCCCCAAAACAAAGTACACTACTTTTTGGCAATTACCGAAAAATAACAACTAACCATTGAAAACTGACTGTCGATTAAATGGTGTAGATTTATATGTTCAGATATAAGAAGATAAGTCTTTTATTACTTCATATGCATACATATGTATGTACATATGAGGAACGTATCGGTATGTATGGACTTACTCAACGTTAACGGGTAAATGCTGATAAATGGTAAATGAAACTGTTTACAGTGGTAAATATTGGAATAATGTATGCTTTAACAAATTGGGAACCTGCAAATATCGTGTTATTTATAGATATAGCAACGTCTATATAAAGGCATGTTTATCTGTATTGCATTCTTCTACATAGCTCAACACTCATTATCGAATTCACTTAACGAGATTTACGTGAAATGAAACAGAGTATGTCCGTAGATATATGTATGTATATTTAATACTTTTAGTCGCAACACTCAACAACATAGTTCTGCAAAAAAGCTGAATTTACCATTGTATTTAACATTGAGATTATTTTAATTACAGCCACCTTTATTGGTTTTTAAATTGAAACAACATAATTTGTACTACAAATTATTTAATTGTGCAAAGAAAACATAGCCTGTTGATTAGGAATTAGTTTAAAAACATAAATATAGTACACTAAGATCATTATTATATAGGCTTATACTACACATGCAGACAAATGTAAAGAGGTCAACAGCTACGAGTTCTGCGTATGCAATAAATTGGTCGTTTCCGACCTTTTTTAAGTCCGTTCGACGCTACTTGACCCCTCCACTGTATCATAATTTTGGTAAACTCAGTTAAGCACCCCACTGCCATGTGTGTGGAAAGTGATTATGTATGCTGTCCCAAAAATGTGAACTGCACATGCACCTAGCCACGTAGAAAACCAGTCGCACACGATGTTGCTGCGGGTGAATCCCTTGGAATCCTCTGGCAAAATGAATAATTAATGTTGCAACTGCTCAGTGGTTTTGTACGTGCGGTTAGCACAAACACAAACGCAAATACACTGAAATTCGGTGGGTGGGCATCGGGTGGCCAGAGCCTAATTACATTTACGCTTGAATGGGCCCCAAAAAGGGGGTTTTGGGTGATTCATTGACCTTGCGGGAGCTTAGAAAGTAATTTACAATCGGAAATGAATACCCACTGGTTTTTCATTCAGTCCTGATACTAGAGTATCATATGTCATAATTGAGTGAAGAGTGTCGTACTGCGCTTGATCAAGTGACAAAGATAAATGATGATGGCAACTCCGTAAATGACGCCCCATTTTCCACGCATCCTCTATTTACATAAAAACTCTATTCAGTACGCCTAAAAACAATCGCAATTGGGATCGGTACTGGGAGCACGGTAGATATTTTGAAGTTTGTTCCAGCAATTATTACAGTGTACAGTAAGCCGGCAAACTAGATCCCTTCAAAAAAAATGTGGGGTTTGCTCCACGTTTGCGTGTGGTGGTCGTATCGAATCTAATCAATTTTTAAAACCGACGGCCCCTCGACTATCAGATACTCGTTACTCAAGTAAAGGAAGTGAGGGGGAGAAGATATGCAAGTAGGAAAGTACACGAGCCCCAACTCACGGCGATTTCCACTATATGAACTTAACTTGTTTATACGTTAATAAGAAAAACGCATTCTATGTGTTTCAATCCAAAGTGTTTAAGCTCTACACTCATTGAGTAAAAAGGTATACTAGATTCGGTAGTAGAAGCAAGCGATTATGAATTTAATCTTGATCAGGATCACTAGCCAAGTCGTTCTGTCCATCTGTCCGTCCGTATGGAACTAGTTGATGCAGATGTCTGTTCATTTTACTAATTAACCTGCAAATTTCTGTCAATATGCATTAACATTTGATTGTACAGAACTTACACTCATCAAATGTCTATTGCAGAGGAAAGCCTTATAAGAGCTATTTCATTTTCATGTAAAAAAATAATTAAATTTATATTCTTCTGATCAAAAACTTCTCAAAGAGAAAGTGTAGTTTTTCATTGATCCTAAACGAGAACTGATTATAATTAAGAACTACGACTTTAAAGTTCGAGCTTCATATTTACTAGGTCTTAAAACAACGCTTACATAAATACATGCATATGTATATGAAACAATTATTTACTATATATCAGTTTCTTCGTTTTTTTTTAATATCTTATCAACCTTGTCAAACTGTTTGTCATAATTAAATTATTATCATTTGAATTTATTACTCTTACACTCGTCTCAGTGTAGACATAACCGATTTTTACCGAGCGTTTCGGTCTGTAAATTTCGAATATTTATATGAATCCGATATTATCACATCAATTTATTTCCATATTTGTAATTTGCCGATGAGATCTTGATATTTTAGACAACTGACTTAAGTTAGAACTTGTGTGGTTCTATTTGAATTTATTTCTCTCACTGTGTATTTACATTGGGGTTTTGGGTTTTAAGTGAGTGTAATATATAATTGAATTATAGCTCTGTTAATATTATAAGCAAACCAGTGCATTTTAAGCATATATTTTCCTTTGGGAAAAGGAAGAATTTTGGTCATATGATGATTAACATTCTCTGCTGTAACCTTTTCCAATAATATATCATTCTGAAAAGGAAATTTATCTAAATCAGTAGCGAGATACAGGAGTTGTTTGTTTTACGTACATCGTAGGGGCAGGAATGGTTTATATTGGAGACATCTTTGAAAACACCATAAACGAACTTAGTAACGGGATTGGAGTTTTGGTTTTTAAGAAATTTGCAGGCATCTACAGTTACATTGTAGAGAAAGGGCTTATAGCCATTCAGGCGTTGGTAAAAGGCCGTATTCACCTTGGTCGCAATTAGAAATGTTAATAAGTTTAGAAGTATGTATTTCACTGCATACCTTAACATCGGTCACGGGAGTTTTGAATAGATTGACTTTAAGGGAAAGATACTTGTACGTCCGGTTCACGGATTTAATGCGACAGTACTCGATTCCGCAAAAGTTAATATCCAATGACTCACACTTGAAATTCGTAAATTCCACTAGAGAACGGACCTGCAATATTCAACCTGCAATTATAATTTTCGAACAGTTTTAATGAAGTTTTACCCCTCCGATCAGATACATAATCACTAGGAAGCCAACGGAAAAATGCATGATTCTATGCACTTTACAGCGCGGAGGTATAACGAGAACTGATCGAAACTTCAAAATTAAGTTTTAAAGTTTCAACTGGAGGCTATCAAGCATAACAGCCCAAAACAAATTACACTATTATTTAGAAATTACCTAAAAGAGCAATTAGTATATTAGTATATATGCACATACGTGTATGTACATATGAATTTCAGTTAATTTGTTAAGATATCGCTTTAAAATACCCGTCATTATATATTTTACGGAACAACTTCTCAAGATTAAAATACGTTCTTTAAAGAGTTATAAGTCAGTATAGCGAGAACTGATCGAAACTAATAACGCCCCAAAACAAAGTACACTACTTTTTGGCAATTACCGAAAAATAACAACTAACCATTGAAAACTGACTGCCGATTAAATGGTGTAGATTTATATGTTCAGATATAAGAAGATAAGCCTTTAATTACTTCATATACATACATATGTATGTACATATGAGGAACGTATCGGTATGTATGGACTTACTCAACGTTAACGGGTAAATGCTGATAAATGGTAAATGAAACTGTTTACAGTGGTAAATATTGGAATAATGTATGCTTCAACAAATTGGGAACCTGCAAATACCGTGTTATTTATAGATATAGCAACGTCTATATAAAGGCATGTTTATCTGTATTGCATTCTTCTACATAGCTCAACACTCATTATCGAATTCACTTAACGAGATTTACGTGAAATGAAACAGAGTATGTCCGTAGATATATGTATGTATATTTAATACTGTTAATCGCAACACCCAACAACATAGTTCTTAAAAAAAGCTGAAATTACCAATGTATTCAACATTGAGATTATTTTAGCTTTGAAATAATTTGTGTGGAGATATCACCAATATTAAGCGTTTCGGAATTTGAATTTTGAACTTTTTTATGACGTTAATATTTGTGCAGCAATTAATTTTTATTTACGTAGTTATCTGATAATATTTAGGCTTATTTTGGAACGGAAATTTGAACTTGTGCGATTCTGTTTCTGCTTATTTTTTTCGAACTAGCCTATTTCCACGCTCGAAAAGCTGTGATTTTAACGAGCTAACCCGCGCAAAGTGAGTGCCATCCAGGAAAATGCGACCTATTGCCTATCCACAGCGTGCAGCATCACCTCACATAACCCATGTTGCGAAGGAAATAATTTTGACAGGTGTACTTATTACGCAGCTCTATGGCAATTACTTTTTGCCCGCCCACTTGGCGGGCGACCCACCCTGCCGCAATTAGTCAGCGAATGTATGCTCAAAGTGACATTTATGAAAAAAAAAAAAAAAAAAAAAAAAAAAAAAAACAAGGGAGCATAATTTATGCGGCCGCTCATGTGTGCGAGCGGGAGAGAGAGAACGAGAGCAAACGAAACTGAAGCCGAAAAAAGGGGGATTCCGTTAAGGGTATGAAAGATGAAAGATTTGAATTGCTAGCAGCTAGCAAATCTGTGAAGCGAACTGAAATATATATTTTTCGTATTAACCCTCGAAAAAACGCGCACAGCTCTTTGCCTCTGCTCTGCTTCTTTCCAATTCTCCTCTCGCCGTGCATTCGTAATGAGCACTTGCGGTACGGTACACGATAATGCGGGGTATAGTATAGCGCTTGTGCCTATTCCCATTTCGAGTCCCGAGTCTCGCCGCTTGAGTGCAAGATACCGAAAGGCAGCAACAACAGACGTCGCTCCGCACACAGATACTACCTCGCACACACACACGCACACACACACACAGAAACACACACACACGCAAACATCACACACACACTGTTCGGTGTGTTTGCTGTTTTTGTTGCTTTGCCCTGGCTCTTGCCGCCCGTTCATCGTTCCATTTACGACGCCAGCATGCCATCCACACAGCACAGCACAGCACAGCACAGCCGCAGCATAGCACAAGCACAGCACAAGCACACGCACAAGCACGAAGTGCCCCGTGTCCAATTTGGTGGTGGGATAGTTGAGTTTGCTGAAAAATTCATTGAATCAAACAATAAATCATAGGATTCTTTTAAGGAACTAAACTAAGTAGTTATTATCAATTAATCTTATTATCAATAAATGGAACTAAACTAAGTTATTCTTATTATCAATAATTCGAACTAAACTAAGTTATTCTTATTATCAATTGTTGGAACTTCACTAAATTATTCTTATTATCAATTATTGGAACTTCACTAAATTATTCTTATTATCAATTATTGGAACTTCACTAAATTATTCTTATTATCAATTATTGGAACTTCACTAAATTATTCTTATTATCAAGAAATTTCTTATGCTTCTGTGCATAGCACAGCAACTGTGTTTTAAAGAATTTATTATAAATTAACAATTTAATTTAACAATAATATTTTTTTATCACACAAAGCTAATTTATCCAGTTTACATATGTATTGTAGTTAACTTGCTTGAAAGCAAACTAAAGAAAAGGAGAATAATTTGTTTCTTCACAGACAGATGCAAACCCTAGGTGGTATAAAAAAATATTGTAACTTTCCTCTGCCATTTCCAACCGGGCACTTTGTTTTCCTCATTTCGCCTTGCGTGACTCGTAGCTGGTTGAAAGCGGGTGGGCGGGGGGTATGGGGCATGGGGGAAGGGTGTGGGCTGCTAGTGGGGCGGGGGGCATGGCTTTGGTATTGGCATATTTTCTGCCGACGTCGGCAGAGGCGTCGCGTCGTGCGCAAACATGGCGTTGCTTTTGCTGTTGCTTCTTCTGTTTTTTGCATTTGCCTGGCCAAAAGTGCGCTTCCACACACACACACACACACACGCACAAGCACAAGCACTCACACAAACAATCACTCACACAGAGGCGCACACGAACAATATTTACTTTCGGATTGCAGGCCGGCCAACCCCCTCGCCCAGCCCCCCGCATCCCCTCTACGGGCATCCACACGGCGAGCGAGCAACTGTCGGGAAATATTTACATTTTGATTGGGAAACTGCTGAGGCTCATTTTACGGCTACACTTGTGTGTGCGTGGGTGTAGTTTAGCATTCAGCTCTTGTCGTTGTTTTTTTCTTGTTCTCCTTTTCCGTTTCGATTCGTTTCGTTCACGTGTGTCTGTGGCCCGCTTGTGTGTGTGTGTGTGTGTGTGTGTGTGCTATCCGCTTTTGTCCAATTATAATTTGTTTCGATTTATCACACAATGTTTTATTGAGACACGCCAGCAACAACAAAGAGAGCAACAAGATACCCGGCGAATGATTAATTAATCGGCGAGAGCCAGAAATGCGATAATCTTATGACAATCGGCCATCTATTTATTATATCGAATTGAGCTATTCCAAATATTTTCCAAGTGGATAAGCCGCTTTGGGGCAAATGGAGCTTACGTAACCACCATTCAAAGTTCGGTTGGCATTTCTCATTTTTTGTTATGCTCTTTTAATGGCCTTTGCAATCACTTTTTATATGTATCTATGTTTCACTCTCTAATATGCATTATGCGGCTTTAGGTTACTTACCCCTTTTCAATTTTAGACTCATACTTATAAGGATCTGTTAGCCGCACAGTTAATTTTAAAACCTCCATAGGATTTTAGAAAAAACTTGAATACTTCACCGAGTTTTGTTATCAAAATTACAAGTCAAAGTCCTTTTAATGGATCCTTGATTAGTGTAAAAACTAAATATTTTTATAAAGATGTTTCAATTTTTGAGCATTATGGCGTTTAGTATTACTCTTTTTAATGAATTCAACATAAAAACGTATTAAACAGTGTTTTTGTTTTATCTTACAAATTCAATATAATATGTATGTATAATGAAAGTTTTTTTGGCTTCCAAAATACCATATTGCTTATAAGCCTATTTTTGTTTTCAGTTGGCGAATGCCAGATGGCTAACTACTTAAACGGAAAGCTTTAACAGTTGACCAACCAACCATCAGAAGTAAACGCTTATTTTATTTTCTCCGTCGTCCGACATCTGCCAATCTTAATTTGAAAAACAGTCTCGGTAATCGTGGGGCTTAAACCTTTTTTCGTAGCATCCTAAAATTGAATAGAAGCACCCTAAAATCCTGCACATTTTTTAAAGAACAAATGACTTACTTAAAGTGCTTATTAGTTATAATTTAACCAAAAAGAAATGGGTCTTGTTCCGACCATTATCAGAATGAACGTGTAGATCCGTGTAATGACAAAGCAATTTTTCATAATCATTGTGTAATATAATTTGGTTCGCCTTTGACAACCTGCGGGATTTGTCACACCCCTTAACTTGGTGGACCGGGCTCGAGAACCAGTCGCGACTTTTGAAATTATGTCACTAATTAGTTTATGCCAGCGATGTTTGGAAGAATTTTAAAGAGGGTTTAGCGGGTGGAAATTGAAATATGCCGGCAAGGACGTGGCAGGACGAAAGAGAGAGACAGGCCGCCTTCTCCACCCTTTTTTTTTGACTGGGCCCTTCGCTTTCCCCGGGGATATTGCAAAATTTGCAATTTAAGGGCTTAAATTGTTGTTTGTTGCTGCAGCTTAATCTCTGACGCTGTTAACTTTAAAATTCCAATTAAAGTGGATTTAAATTACCCAAAGAACAGGCATTCTGTCGGGCTTTTTGCCAATACCCGCGTCGCCGGAAATTTGCATAATTATGGCCCAAACTTTCAATATAAAATGCGCAGTGACTCGGTTCTGCCTTGATCAGCATTCAGCTTCAGTCCAAAGTGGCTTTTCGCCAGCTAATGATAAGTTTACAAAGTGGGTGCGGCTCACGGACTTGTTTTCATATAATGGCGCACATAAAACCATTCCTTACGAATACAATGTGGAGTAGGCTGATAGTTTAAAAACAACTGAACACCATTAAGTAGCAACGTTTTCTTGCATATTTAAGCCCGTACTCATATAACAAAAGGGTATTGATCCCTAGCCGAATCGATCTGCCGTGTCCGTTTGTCCGTCCGTATGAACGCTGTGATCTCAGGAACTATAAAAGATAGAAAGTTAGGGCTGAGCACAATCTGCGGCAGCGCAAATTGGATTTGTTTTATTTTTCTTGCAAACAAAATTACAAAATATTAGAACCTTGGGAAACTACCTATTTTTTTGTCAGTTTTAAATTTGTACTTAGTTGTATATTGTTCTTGTATAGTTCAAGATGCATTTCAATATTATCATAATAAATTATTGATTGTTATGTAGCATAAGAAGACGGATGCGAACATAGAATTTTTGATTCTAAGTAAGCGGTAAGATTTCTTTTTGAACGCTAACTTGATTTCATTGAACTCTACACATTAATGAAACTGTAATTAAAAATTTGGCTCCGTTTTACTGCATCACCGAATATTAAAAAAGTTTTTGTTGTCATAATTAGAGTGCACATTGACTCCGCTCAATTGCTCATCATTTATTATGAACGTTCCAAATTTTTGGAATGTAGATAAATATTGATAAGCTAAACAACTTCCAATTTGCAATGTGATACATTTGTGTATAATGTGTAGGTAATGACAAGATAAATAGATTCCAATTAAGAAATTTAATATTATTTTTAAAAAGTTGGGCGAGTGTCAACGCTGCTAATGGGCATTGCAATCTTTTGAATCAAAGTTGCACGGTTTGGACGTAACTTAATCTCAACTCTTAGCATTTTAAGTTTACAGGCGGACGGACAGTCAGATAGACGGTCGGGCCAAAGACATTAGAATTATTATTATTATACGGACAGATAGAAGGACAGATAGAAGGACAGATAGACGGACAGATAGAAGGACAGATAGAAAGACAAATAGACGGACATGACTAGATCGATTCTGCTAAAGAGCCCAACCAAAAATATAGTTACTTTAAAGCGTCGGAAACGCTTCCATCTTCTAACTCTTACGCATTAAAGAAAATTTATACCTCTTAATCCATAAATAACAATTATAATATAAGTTTAACCTAGTCGCGAGAGCTTAATACATGCAAATTATATCTCATAACGCCATATAAGCTTATTAACCACTGAAGTTAGAAAAAAGTGTATTGAATTATTATTTAAACATAGAAAATTATGCATTCATTCATCATTGACTCAAAGGGTTCATTTTGAAAAGTTTGCGCTCGGTCTTGAATGGCTTAAAAAATTGGCATTTGTGTTCGAAACCACCCTCTTTCCCAAAACGCCCTGACATTCAATGCGTAACCCCAAGGCAAATATTCAAAGCATGTAATTGAAATAATCCTCTTATTTTCCATGTCTTTCGGATCTGGTTTAGAACGGAAATCTGCAGTTGTCACAGAGTTTGATTATCCAACTCGGGCTTATTTTCTTTGCCTGAATGAAGTTGTTTTTTCTCTATCAGAGGTATTTATAAAATTATACGTAAAAAGATTTTTTAGGTGTCTTTTTCAAACAATAAACAAAAACGGGACGTTTTTTAAAAAATAAACTCAAATCGCTAAGCTATTTTACTTTCAATGTGTTAATGTTTACAAGTATTATTGAAATTTTGCTCCAGGCAACTTGAATACTTTTCAGTAAGCAAAAATTGGCAGAAATAACAAACAGAAACAGTTAATGGATGGTAAACAAAAAACCATGAATATGGAAAAATCGAAAATACAAACAAGCAAATGACAAACGATGTTAGTTTTAAACCGGATATCTTTTAAATGCTACCCCCCAAGTTTTTCGAAATGCGACTGGAGTAAGCATCGCTTCGATTTGTTTATTCCGATACACTATACACTCACTTTGATGTTGTAACCCGCATGAACATGTGAATCCATCGCAGGAAGTATTACCTGTAATTCAATAAGCCTTTGGCCGGGAAACTCAGCAAGCATCGTGCTCTTATTTCTCGTCAAGATTTCGATTTAAGTTCCCGAGAAGGTTAACATGCCGCTGTCAAATCCGGCAAATTGATTTTGCATCTTTAAGTGCGTCCAAATCCGCTTTCAACTGTGAAATGGGCTGATTCTACATCGGCCTGCCAGCCAGCCTGCCATCTTCGAACTTTTGAGACCGGGACCCGTTCTCATTGATCTGCTGCCGGATTTCCCTTACGTGTTGCGTCGTATCCCCGAAAAGGCCCCACCTCCCAACCCCCCCTATTCGCCCCCTCAAGCCGTTTCCTTTTGGGGCAAAGACATCGCATAAAATCGGCGTGAACATAAAAAAGTTGCACGACTTGGAGTGAACTTTGGCTCGGCTTGTTCAAGTTTTTAGGTAACTTTTTCCGTTCAACTTTTGCGACTTATAAATGGTGCGGCATGGAGTGGGAGCTTATGGTTGGGGCAGGGTAAGTACAGTGGAGCTTCTTGGAAAAGTAATTAAATTAATTTGTTCCTAGCATATCTTGAAGCATAGTTCATTTTTCATGTTCATGCTCATGTTCATTTTTATGTTAGTTATAGGGGCAGGAGGTTTTCAATAGAAGTGATCGGCAATAATATATAAATTTAACATGTTTTTAAAAACTCTCTGATAAATTCATTTATTTGGTTAGGGGTCTAACTTAGTGATTTAGCAGGAGTTCTTTTAAGCCGCACAGACTAAAATAATTCACAAATACAGTTCTGAAACGGAAACTATCTTGTTTTAAATTATTTTAAGCAATGACAATACTTAAAATAATAAGTATGTATGTAAATATTTCGCTGTTTTCGGTTATTGAGTTTTTAAAAATAGGTTTTAAATATATCGTATTCCAAAATCAAATTAAGTAGTTTTGTAGGACAATGTAATTAAATTACAACTTTTGTATGCAATTTTTCAAGCAAACTTAAGTCTACACAACTATTTTTCATCAGATTATGAAGCATATATGGAAAGTATATAATAAAACACACATATTTCAATAGAAATTCAACCATTTTATCAGATAGTCATTACATCACTTTGAACTCTAAAATCGACCTGTGGGAGTGCAAACTGTATGCTTTGACTTCTGTAATGAAAAATGTAAAGGTAAGAGGACAGCTGAAATGAATGGAACTCGGTGGCAGTTAATCAAATAATTAAATATGAACCTAAATATTTTTGATTAATTGAGAGCCGGGACGGCCGACAACAACAAAACAATCGGCGGCTACCTTTTGTTTTCACGCTGCGCTCAGCATGAGAACGTCGCTGCCGCTGGCGGCGTCGCAGTCGGCGTCGCTGCTGGCGTTACCCAACCTTTTGGCCCCCCAGTTTTCTCGAATGTTTGTGTCTTATGTATCGGCCGTTCCGCTTTGTGCTCGTTTCCGCTTTGCTGTCCGCATTCGTTGCTGCTCTCCCTCTCCGCTCTTGCGCTCTCTCCCTCATCCACTCTTCGCAGGCGCCAGCGGCCCTCGCACATACAACTACACATACTTACATTTATTTCGGAGTTTTGCTTTGCTTGCTTTTCGCCTTTTGCCTTATGCTTGGCTTGGCTCCCTCTCTCTTCACCACTCTCTCGTTCGCATATGGCTTCGCTCTGCCGGCGTTATTTCGCCCTTCTCCATTCCACTCATCTTCGTGCCCTCGCTGGCAACCAGTTTGCTATTGTACGTATGTAAATATGTTGTATGTATGTACGTGGTGTGTGCATGTACTGGATGTGGCTTGTTCCGTTTGGCCGCTTGTATTTCTATCTGAGCATCTCTGGCAAGCTCGCTTAATAATTTTCAACATTATTTCGCATTATGCTGTCCCAATTCCTTCTTCCCTTCTGCTTATTACACCCATGCCATACCATGACATCCCATCCCATCTCATCCTATCCCATCCCCCGTTTTCCGACCGGGAAAACTCGGTGTGCGTGGAAAGTGGTGGCAAAGCGGAGGCGAGAAAACTCATTATTATGCTCGCTGCGACGAAAGCAGCAGAAATTCTGACTCGACTGTTGGCCTGTGTGCGCGTAGATAAAAGCAGAGCGAGGCAATAACAGATTCCAGGGTTGTCGAGGGGCTCGAATAATTGTTGGCTATAAAATAGCAAATATTTCACATAATCAAAACCTTGCTGACATATAATTGCAAAATCAATGTAAGTATAGTTTAAAATTTTCAATAAAATATAAAAATGTTTCTCTTCAGTTGATAGCCCAGTTTTCAACATAAGCCTTTAGTGAGGCGACAACCCTGTTCGCACTATTTGCTGTTTGCTAGCACACACAGTTGCACCTTTTCACACACATACTCTCCGGCACACACACGCGCGCACTCTACCGTTGGCACATAAACATCTGCTGTTGCGTTGCTTTTGCTTTTGTGGCGATTGCAATGCGATGATGAACATGGTGATTATGACGATGCTGTTGCTGTTGCTCCTGCTGTTGATGCTCGTGACGTCAGAGCCGTGCGTATTGGGAAAACTCAACTGGCACATACAGGCGCATGTATATTTGGATGTATGTATGTACATTCTACATACATACATTAGGACGAGTTGTTGCTTTTGCTTTCGGCATGCGCCCTGAATGCACGACAACAACAACGAATACGAACCTCAAATGCTTGTGGGGATTGGGATTTCTGCTATGTGCGCTTCGTTTAAGAAAGAGGAGGGAAGGAGGACCTCAAGCAGAGAGAGGGAGAGAGACCGCGAGTGAGAGAGAGGGAAACGAACGAGTGGCGACGTCGGCGGCACACAAATTAAACTTAAATGCCCCCCATTCACTTGGGATGCTGCTACCGGAGTTACTGTTGTTGCCCCATTCCTATTGTTGTTGGAGTCTCTCTTGCATTCGCTACGTTTAAGTTGTTGTTGTTGCCGCTACGGACACGACTTTGGCTTGGCTCCATCGTCTTTTCACTGAGCGGCTCAAGACTACAGTGATGCCTCGATAGGTTCAAGCTAATGGATCTTAGGAACTAGATCCCTTCTAAAGCGAAAGAGTGCCACACAACAGGTTTTTATTTTCTATCTTGGTTTTTAAGCTGGCATCCGTTTTTTCACAATATAATATGCTTATATTACGTAATTATGTAAGTAATTATGTGCAGAGATTACCCTTCTGGAGAAGAATTTAATATTAATTTGGCCATGTAGTAACACAAACATTTAAAGGATTTCAAACTGCGCATATCTACATGTTTTATTGGTTCAATCCGTAACTGTAACATTATATCTCTACATATTACATAATTATCGAAATTTCAGACATTTGATCCATGTTAATATATGGATAAATCGTATCGGAGATGTGCGAAATATTTATAAAAACTTACTCTTCTTTGGAACATACATTACTATCATTACCTGTTTTAAAGCCAGATATATTATTATAATAATAAATTGTCGTTGGTTAAATCGATTTTGTATTCCTAGCATGGTTATGATTTTAGCTAAGAGTTTGATTCCTTTGAAAAGGGTATTTGCTTATCACCCAGTGGTTTAATAACAGAGGTTGGTAAATCTGATTTGCATAACCTTTCTCTCGCGGATTACGAGCAGTTCGCCACTTGCGAGCTGGACTGTAGTTTCTCTTTCCCTAGCTGCCACGACTATGACTTCGAGACTCAAAGTCGGAATCCGAGTGCAAGTCCGTCGCTTTATCGCATTTATTGCTTCATGGGGTCTCAATTAAGCTGTTAAAACCAGTTGGGGCAATCTATTGCCGGGCATTAAAGCCAATCAATAATTTACGTCCCTGCCTGCTGGAGTGGCACAGACCAGTGTCCAGCGGACAGGATGAGCTCAATCAGCCGCTGATGACGGCCGACTTAAGATGGCGTCCGCATGGGAGGCCAATCTGCTCCGTGTATCCCCAGTGCTCGGATATGTTTATACCCACAGTGGCTCAATGTCCGGCACACGCTGGAAGATTTCACCCAGGGATTAGCGTCAGTTCGAGTGGTTCTAATTGCCCAGAGAGACGGGCAGTTGCTGGCAAATGGAATTGATACTCCGTACTCCTAATGCGGATGGAATCGGAGAAATTGGGCAAAAACGCGGGATATTCAATACACGTAATAAAAATCAACGGGGAGTCCGAGTGCTTCACCCTCCTCAATGCGAATGGTCAAAGGGAGGGGCTAAAGGATCGCCTAATTGGACTTAACGACCGCTGTTGGAGGAAAAAGTACCTTTTAATTATGTCATATCGATCCTAGTATGGATATTCCATGCTTTTAGCACAAATAGTAATTTACTTCCTTATTATCCTTAAAAGGAACTGCAATGTGGGCAGAACATAGAACATCACGAAAAACTGTATACAATTTGGGGGAACACCAGAGCTTCCTTATAGAGATTACGCACAGACCGAACATGAAGAACATGTTTAAATTGTTTCTGCATAAATTTGTAATTTTAACTCATCTTATGTAGGTGTTGTATTTAATAATTCACTAATATTTATATTTATTTACAGATAATATCTTTATAATCGCATATTTAGGTATAGTCATTCCTTTTTCGATCCTTGCAAACGCATTTCATACTCTAAAAGCATTACTCATATAATAATAATATTTGTCTGATTCATAAGATTGGAAATTTATCGCATTGAATGATTCATACAAAATGACCAAAGCTCCTGAAAAGAACACTTTTTGTTTTTTCTAGATAATGTTTAACCGATAGAACAAACATTTGTAATCATAAAAGAAATATGTATTTTTTTTAGGTCCCTAATAAACATTTAGTAATATTAAACATAATAAATACTATTTTAATTATAAACGAGTAATATTGAACCAAAAGCCTTGTGAGGTTTCTGAAACGCTGGTAAATACTATATTTAAGTAGAATGAACTATATAATAAGTAAATATAAATTATGCATTAATGTTAACAAATTTAAGCAGATTTCACCGTCGGAATAATTTCAAAAATATTTTCTTGCAGCGGTGATAAGAGTGTGATATACATGTATGTACATATTTTGTGATTATTTCACCACTTAAATCCAGCACATGGTGCAATAAGTGGTAAATCTAAGTGGATTTTAGCAATTTACATATATGTTTATACAAGTTGAAAATACAATTATTTTGCAATATGTTCAGATCTGTAGTAACTGATGCAACCGAAAACGAATCAACGAAATCCCTGTTTAACACGCTACTTAGAACTAACCAACAACAATAAAATACACAAATAAGATGAAATTAAAATAATAATTTATTGGGTTAGTTTATCTATCCCTACTGTAACAATTACAATGTGTACTTTTATGCTACAGTCAAAGATGGTTGACTAAAGCCAATGCTTTCATTTAAAAGGTTTCAAATATACTTTAATATACTAAATAATATAATATAATATTCAAATACAAAAACATGTTATTCATAGGGTCGGTCGGCAAGGATTTAAAAGTTATGCATTCTTGCGTACTCCTTAATATTAACCGAAATATTCGTTGATTGAAAACCCAACTTTTTAAAATCTTTACGTAATTTAAAAGTCCTTTCAATTGTTGTCTTACTTTTTACGTGTGTTGATAAATCTAATCTAAAAGTATCTATATGTTTTCATTAAACTTTTACATTAAGAATTTAAATATATCCTAATATCACTACAGCATTTCGTCAGATCTTCTCTGATAATAAAAATGAAATTTTATTATTGCTTGGGATGAAACTGGTATAAACTTTTTAAATACTACTAGACTAGTTGAAGCAGTGGTTGCGTTTGAGATAAAAAAGTTAATGAATAAAAAAAAAGTGGGTGAATATTGGTTTTGTCTGTAACAGTATATCTTTAAAATTTATTGTACATATATGGAGCCTTTATAAATGATGAAATAGGGGATACAATTACTATAATAGAATGAAAAGTTAACAACGAATAGTTGCCTTTTAAAAACAATCAAAGATTCACGTACGTTTTCCTGCAATAAAACTAAAAGCAAGGTTTCGAAGATTTAAGAATAATATTTGGTGAGTATACTACGATTTGGAGGATAGGATCATTATAAGAAACAATATGCATAATGAACTCTTTACTCCCACGGCAATGATAATAATGGTGATATTTTGCATGGAAAGTATCGTCATGGTACGGTTCCTTCGCTCGCAAATTATCCGTTAGATCTGCATTGTTACGTTACGTAGAGCAGTCTAACGGTTAATTCGCCAAGACGGAAACGAAGTTGCTGCTTTTATTGTTGTTGGCTGCCACTGATTGGAGAGCTCTTTCGCGCTCTCATTGTGGTTGTTGGTGTTGCCAGCGCTTCAGTAGGGGGCAAAAAGGAAAAGGCAAAGGGAAAAGAAGCAAAAAGCATTTCCAATTTGGTGGCAATAAAAAGCGTGAGAGCGAGAGGGGTGCAGCTATAAACGTATGTACGCCTACGTGCAAATATGCGATTTCTGCTGACGGAAATTGCAAGTTGCGATTACATAGCCACTCATTCTACCTTGATTGCACATAGTCTTATGTATTCCAAAGTGTTTGCAGATGGATAAGAACCCGTAAGAGTCATAAAACCTCTGCCATTTATGTGCAGCCCTTTGTTCTCTGACCCCCTCCCTCTTCCATTTTCCATTTGTACATACAGCCACGAACAAAGAAACGGCTGGCAAAGCAAAAGAAAAAGAGCTAAATGACAACGTCGCCGTCGGCGGCGACGCAAGCAGCGGCAGCGGCCGACGATGTGGCGACCGAAAAACAGAGTCAGTGAAGAGCGTTTGCTTCAGTGCAACACCAACATTCATCGAGAGCGGTTCTCCGACGCTGTGCGGAAAGATTTCAGAGCGAACGAGAGAGACCGAGCGAGAGCGACGACGCCCCGCAACGAGAACAACAAAAGAGCCGAGTGAGCGTGCGAGAGAGATAGCTAACGAGTTGTCCAGTGAGAGGCCGGCTAGAGCGAGACGGCGGATCAGTGTGTGAGCGACGAAAAAGAAAACAAAGATATTCGCCCAGAGCAGTTGGCTACCTGCCTTTGGCCTGGTATATACGTGTGTGTTTACGAGAGAGAGAGAGAGTAAATAGCGGGCAACGCAGCAGTACATAAACGAAAAGCAGCGTGGTCGTTAGTCGATCAAAAGTTCTCAAAGCGAACGGACGTGCGCGGTCGGTTGCTCCGATACTCCTGCTTTATCGCTATCCAAACAGAGTGAAGCGACCACTATAAATAACGAAACAAGAAACATGTGTTTATATTACAAGCAGAGCTCAAAGCTTTAGTTACAAAATAATATTTATAATAAATAAGCAATCTGAAGGCAATTTCCTTTGTGTGACAAATGCCGTAGCAGCAACGACAACAAGCACAACTACAACTACGTCTGCTGGCTTATGTACGACGCGCGCGTTTATGTGTGTGTGTGTGTGTGTGTGGGCAGAAAACATAGAGCAAAGCATAATACACAATAAAGGTGCCCACGAAAGCAGAGCAGCCGAAAGTGCCAGCGCGTGTTGGTGTGGTTTGCCTGTGCAGGCGAAGTAGAAAGAAAATAAAATAAAATAAAAGTGAAGTGGAGCATAGTGAAGAAAGAGAAGCAGAAACGCTGACTCAAAACTCAACTGTGGATTATTTACTTGGATTATTCCTCTTGCCATTGGATTATATATATGTTTACAAGGCGACCACCGCGATGCCAATTAACTGGCTGGATTATTAGTGGATTAAAGATTGGATACAAAGGTACATGATTGGCGTTAAACAACACTGCTCTCGACCGGCAGCTGTTGCGCTCTCCCCAAACCCCCCACCCCCAACGCAGTCCCTCTTTCCGTTTTCTCTTCTCCTTTATGACCCCCACTCTCTTTCTCTTTGTGTGAGAATTTCGATTGGACACACGGCAATTGAAAAAGGGGAGCATGAGAATTCGAGTGTGTGTGACTGATTTTATTTTTTTTTACTGCTATTTCATTTAGCAACGTTTTTGTTTTATGCTTATGTACTTATTTCCTTGAATGAAAGTAATATGCGCGTGTATGTGTGTGCGTGTTTGTGAAATCGGAGATAAAGCCGCAGTCTCGGTTCTGCATTCTCCGAATTTTCGCTGGCTTGTTGTTTTTGCATTTGTTCACTGTCACAGTCTCGCGTTTCCCTTCTTTCAACTTCCCTTCGCATCCCTACCCACATACACACACATACATACAAGCATATGCGAGCACATCAACACACGCACACCACACACAAATGAGAAATTCCGCTACTTTTTTTTTTTTATTATCCTTTTCATGTTGGTACTCACTCACATTTTTTGCGCGCGCGAGAATCCCTGAGACTTTAAACACGGCAATGGAATGGGTTCGAAAAAAATAAGAAGGGAGAAAGGGCGAACAGAAGGGTTCTCTTTTTTTTCGCATAGCACTTAAAAGTGATGTAGAAAGGATTTAAAGAGGCCTGCTGGCAATTTCTTTTCGCCCTCTCGCATATACAGTCATTCATATTCCATTGCCATATTCCGTACACAAAATATACTTTACCATATTCTGTGTGCTGCCCCCGGAGTTGAAAAAGTTGCTCCGAAAAGTTTACCGTATGTACCTTGACTTTTTACTGGCGCGTTGATGCAAAAACAACTTGAAGTTGTTTGAAATACACATTTTGTTCGACGCCCCCACTTTCGATGTACTTGGCATCTGGTTAAAACTCTACTCGGCACTCTTCACCCTCCCCCCACCCATCCACCCCTTCACCCATCACTCTGCCATCCGTAATAAAACAAAGCACCCCCGTGCAACTCAGTTCACCACCCCCCCTTTTGCTCCCCCGAGTGCTGTGCATTTCAATATATTCGACGTAGGCATTCCCATGGCAACTACAACATCCATTATCGAGGGCCCCACATCCATCGACTGATTGCAAATAATAGCTGCCAGATTGCGACTCCTTTCTGTCTACTGCTCAAGTCCCACAAGCTTTAATTCGGGACATCATGACTGAGTTAAATGCATTTTGAATTCTTTGGTCTTAAGCGTCATCTAGCAAATGAAACCTTCTATACGTACTTAGTTAAAAGACAAAAATCTGTCAAAGCATTCACTATAGTCTACAAGTTAAATGATCTTGATGTTCAATTAATATGTTGATTTATTTTAAGGAAAATATGTGAATGCAAAAGTTCTTTATATTGAGTTAGCAAATTAAAAAAAATGTATATATTTTCTGAACAGATCTGTTTCCTATAACGATGATTGTAGAAACTTACTCACCATTCCCAACTATATTAAAGCTGATTCACGAAGAATGATGCAAAAGAGAAGATTGCTGTGAGGAAAAATACGATCCCACCGAGTTCATTAACTCTGCGAGTTTTCCCAGAAAATGTATATTTCCCTTGCTCCATTATTCTTTCGTAAACAGCGTGGGGCGAGTGGAGCGAGTGGAGCTTTAAGCTTTGCCCCACCAACGAAGCTACAGATATAGCTTCAGCTTATTGCTTTCTGCGGCTCAGCCGCTGATTTATTTATAATCTTCAGCACGCTCTCGTCTCAAGTCGATTTTGAATTTTCCATTTTCCATTTTGCATTTTGCATTTTCCATGCGCTCCTTTACTCGCATTTAATTCCAACTTCTGGCATTATCTATATTGCAGATTGACGCTTGTGCGAAAGACAAAAGCGAATTTTTTTTTAGCGGCAAGAGTGTATTATTACTATGATGACGCCAGAGTCGAAAGCAATACAGCCGGCAGCAGCAACAACAAAACAAACAGCAGAGGCAACACCAGAGGCAACAGCAACAACAACAATGGCTCACACACAACAAAAGTCGCAGTTGTCAACGTTGGCGAAAGCAACAGCAACAGCAACAGCAACAACAACTTCGACAACGACAACGAGTAAGGCGGCCAAAAGCGTTGTCAGCAATGCAAATAGCAGTGGCAACAATTCAAGCAAAAAGCTGGCTTTGTATCAGTCCCAGAAAACAACAACAACAGCAACAGCAGCGACGACAACAACAACAACAACACCAGTAGTAGCAGCAGCAGCAGCAGAGGCAACAACTACTAATGCTGATAAAATGCAAAAGCAACAGCAACTGAAGCAGCAACTTTTTGCTGCCTGCAGCATTAAAGTAAAAAGTGAAAACACATTAGCAACTACTGCAAATGCAGCAACAGCGGCAGCAACAGCGGCAGCAACAGCGGCAGCAACACCACTTGCCACCGGCAAAGTGGCAAAAACAATATTAGAAAACGGCATCAAGAAGGAAACTACGCCTCCGGCTGTCGAATCCATTGAGGCCTCCTCCTCATCGTCCTCCTCCTCATCCTCGTGCTCCTCCTCCTCCTCATCATCATCATCATCATCGTCGTGGTCGACGACAAGGAGAGCCACTTCAGAGGACGCCAGCAGCAATGGTGGCGCCTCCGTCGAGGAGGAGAAGACGGAGGATGACCAACCGGGGGCGTCTTCAACGGCGACAACGACTTCCGATTTGGCCACAACTTCAAGGCCGCACCCCGTCCTTCTAACGGCCGTCAATCCGCACATCATCTGTCACCTGTGCCAGGGATATCTGATCAATGCCACCACCATCGTCGAGTGTCTGCACTCCTGTAAGTATCCTTCCGCCAATGAAGTTCATCAAATTGTATTTCAGCTGCGTTGCGTACGTTGCACAAGTCAATAACCTTTGAGTGGCCACGGGCTGCAGATACAGATACAGATACAGATACAGATAGAGATTCTTTGCACTTTATTTTGAACTCCTAATGATTCCAATTCAAACTACCCCGTTAATGGAAGGAATGCGTTCGTTATTCTTAGCCTCGAATTCATTTCACTTGAGCAGTTTCAAGCGGAAACTTTACGAACTTGTACAGATTAACTTTTAAAAACTTGTCCAATTCTGCTCGTTGTAAACTATTGCAAATGAATCTATATCTATCTAAGTTAAATGAAATTTATAAATGGTTAAATGCGTTTGGATTCACTTTAAATGCTTACCATCTAAAACGAAAATAATTGCTTTTTGTTGTACGGAAATTTTACAAAGTACCACCTACCCTACAACAAGCTTACATAAATTAAAACACAAATTTGTTCATCAAGATATTGAAAACGAGTGCTACAAGAATGTAATGTATGTATGTAAAGCGATTTTGTGCGGTATATTCGGTGGCTCAGGGTAATTAGAATTTTTTGGGGCATTTAGATGTTATCCCATAAAACCATCGTCCGATGTCCAGGGATTGGTGAAAGTTGCAGCTAGTAATCGCTGTGCCTTAATTATAATGCCAACTGCCGACTGCCGACTGCCGACTGCCGACTAGGCCACCATCCCCACCAAATTCCATTTTCAATACCCATACTCAAATGTCTAGATGTTCTGCGAAATTGCCTAGACGCGATGAGTTATGTTCGCTTCGAGGGGGGGGAGGGGCGGAGGATTTCGCCAGGGCGCGGAGCAGGAGCTGGATGGTGTGGCAGCAGAAAGGGAAGTGGCAGGAGAAGGAGGAGGAGGTGGTGGAACACGAGGGGGCAGCAGGAGCACAGACGACACGCAGATGTTGCCGGGCGATAAGTTTTGTGGGCACATTAATGGTCCCGGCCTGCCTCGAAAGTACTTAGCTCGATTGATTGAGAAACTGTTGAGGTTGAGGTCTCTCGGTGGGCGAGAGATGATCCCCAGCTCCGCTGCTATAAAATCCCGGATGCGTTATCAGCGACACAGATATTAACACAACATTAGCATTCTGGCGGGGAACTAAACGGCATACAACTAGCGAATGCGGCCATACATCCAGCAGCCATTCGGTTTTGCTGTTCGTTTAGATATTAAAAGTTTCCCCCTTTTGCAGCGTAAGGTTAATTTCCCATTCAGCAGCTTCTTTCTTCTAGCTCCTTTTTTTTTTTTTTTTTGCTCCCGAACTGTGTTGGTCGTCCGTAAATCTGGCAACCAATGTGTTGATAATGGACACGGGATACATTTGGTCAGGCTCATTTAAATCTGTTGGCCGGCAGGGACGCACAGATATATGTATGTATGTATGTATGTACATACATGCTTACGTATGTAGAGCACCCGGGAGTCCCATCTAACTGTCAAACGAACCGAACCGAACCGAACCAAAACAAACCGAGGTGGAGTGGGGATGCCGGACGGTGGACGATGGACAGTGGACACTGGACAGTGGACACTGGACAGAGTGGACTGTTTACTGCTGACCGGACTTGGCACTGGGACCCAGGCAAGAGCAGCAGCAGCAAACCATCGCCGAAACCAAAAGCAAAGGCAGCGCAGAGCAAGCAGAGCAAACCAAACCAAACCAAACCAAACCGAAAACCGGACTGTAGTAGCAACAGCTGCCTTCGCAGCAGGCACTGCGAGAAATTGGGCAGCAAAGAGCAAGTAAAAAGGGTGGATTTTGCTAGGGCATGTCAAACTGATTGCAGGAACTACTTGTGTTATAAAAGGGAAGATAGTGTTCAATATGATATATATATCTATATCTATATATTTATATAGTTTATAAACCAGATACTAGACTCTGAAAATCAAGCTCAGCATTTAATACTTCATATCCTAGACAGTAACTTTTACACAAGTTTGAAATATTTAGTAAAATATTTAGTTCATGCAATCATTACAAACTTTGTAAAAAGAATTGTTAACGAGGCAAAGTTGTAGTTTGTAGTAAGCCCATGGCATTTCTCTCAGTGCCCCGATGCTGCTGCAACTCTTGCAGAATGCTGGCTGCTGTTGCTCTCCCCATTCGAGGCCATTTGGCGGGCAGTAAAACCATTTTTTTTTGTTTTTTTTTTTTGTGCTGGCTTGCACACGCCACCGCCCCAAAAGCGCCCAACAGCCGCCCCACTAAACCGCCTGCTTTTGTTTTTTTTTTGTGTTTTCCTCGTGCTCAGTGCGAATTTTTCCTTGTATTTCGCTCGGTGTGTGCGTGTTTTTTTCATTATTATTATTTCGGCATTGGACCAAAACTGACGGACAAGCGTAACAGGCGGCGGCGGCGGCGACGGGCCAGCTTGGACTGACTGACGGTGCTGCGACCCCCAGTGGACGACAGTCGTCCTTCGCCTCCTGCTGCATGCAGACCCCACCCACCGGGCAGCGCCATGGTCTGCTGCTGGGTGACAGTTGTAGCGGGCAGGATGTACGGGGGAAAAAGGGGAAGAAAACTGGGATGTGGCGGGGGTGCTACGCAGACTGGGAGGGAGAGAGACACACTGCCATTGACATTAAAGTCAAAACAACTTTTTTGCAGCACGGCACTCACTTTGCCTTGAAGGTTGTGTTTCCATGCTTAATGCTCCGGCCCCTTGCTTGGCGCTTCGTCCTTCGTCCTTCGTCCTTAGTCTTTCGACGGTTTGTGTTTTTTTCTTTTTCGCCCCTTCTTTTGGGTTTGATTGCGTTTCCGTTCCAGCTCGTGGGGTGGCTGGCTGGCTGGCTGGCTGGGTGGGTGGGTGTGTGGATAACAGGCATGGTTTTACATCAATCGAATCATCGAAATCTGTTGAGTTTACCTACTTCGAATGCCGTGTGCATCGTTATTTGCCTATTTCGCGTACCAAAGCCCTCTAATTTATACTCGTCTTTTCCGCACTCTTTTCAGTCTGCCACAGTTGCCTCATTAATCACCTGCGAAAGGAGCGATTCTGCCCGCGCTGCGAGATGGTCATCAACAACGCCAAGCCGAACATCAAGTGAGTATGCAAGGGCTCTTTGGAAAAGTATCTCTGTTGTACATAGCTGTGTATCCGAATGGATGCTCCTCGCAAACGTCTGTCTTTGACAACAGGCGATTAGATGATAGATACATAATGCAAGGTCGTGGGCTGTAAGGGGGGGGTGTGGCAAAAGGTGCTTGAGATTGCGATTCGTCGCTGTCTGGCTGAAAGTAAGTGGTAGCTGCTCCAGCCAACCATTCTGACGGGCCCAGATGGATCTTTAATGGGAACAGCAGCGATGGCTGATAAAAGAGGGATAAGTAAATTATTCAAGTTCTTAGCGAAATGGGTCTGCTCAATATTTTATGCGTTGCAAAGATGATGTCAAAGTACGAAATGGTCCTATGCTACTTTCATTAATCAGTTGGCATGCTTTTATAACTGCTTTTCATAACCAGTTGACAAAAATTGGTGATAAACTAAACCTGAAAGTACTCAGTTAGTTGCGCATAATAAGCAGGTACATTTCGATGTAATTTTTACTACCTTGGCAAATAAAAGAGGAATTAAGCTGGTCCCAAATTCCACTTAATCCCACTTTTGTGCGGTGTCAAAGGGCCAATTGTGAATGACGTCTTTATTGAGAAGGTGTGCGCCTTGTCTCTGCCAAAAGTATTGTGTGTGAGCTGATGTCTGCGGACTAATATAATCAGAAAATCAGTACAAGATTAGCTCCTTTCATTTTACCCGCTTTTCCGCCGATTTTCCCGCCCACAAGCGTCACGGCCTGTGGAAATTCGCTGTAGCTTATAGCAATTTCGCTTTAGTTCGCTGTGAGATTGATTTTCCCCAGGGGGAATGGAACTCCTGGACCAAAGTAGTTTCTTCTTAAATGTTTCTTCTTGGACCGCCTAACTTTTGGCATTTTCGGCGGGTGAGCGGTCGAGCGGGCGAGCGGTGACGGTATCAGTGGTTTTCCCCTCTGCCAAATTGCGAGTGGGGGAAAAACTTGATCAAAAACCTTTGGCCCAAGTGTTCCCACACCGTGCTGTATGCTGGTGGCTGATTGGGCCAAGAAAATGCCTGCCCGTGGAGCTCCTTTTCCACCTTTTTGCAGTAAACTTTTCGCCTGTGGTTAACTTTATTTGACGCAGCCCAAGCATTTTCGGGAATCTCTCCAACTGTCTCGTCTGGCACGTTTCAATTCATTCCATTCCATTCCATTTCGCTGGGCGTAATGAAAAACACGTTTCATGTTCCGACCCGAAAGCTGAACCAGCGAATATATCTACTATTTAAGCCTTGGGCCCACGGACAACTTTAATGGGAGTCTGTATAGAAAACCACCCGCTGGCACTCCCCCTTTGCCCCCCCCTTTGCCACCCCCCCTTTGCCCCCCTTTGTCCAACTTCTCTGCCCCATCCACAGTTCAAGTGGCACGTTGTAATCGCTGGCACACACAAAGAGATAATGAATACAAATTCAAAGAGCGGCGATATCGTGGGCAGAGGGCTGAGTAAATGAAGAGCAGGTGAATGAATGAATGAACCTTTTTGGGCTGCTGCTGCCACTGCTACCACTGCTGCCACTTCTGGCATTGCTGCCACTGCTGGCCAAATGGTGTGAAGTGGTGCCCTATGGATTGGAGCCGCTTACACGGAGATAAAATAATGAGCCATGTACATACATACATACATATATAGCCACGAACTTGCATAATAACTCAAGTAAAGTTGAGGAACAACTTTCCCAAAGCGAACGATTTTGAATGAAAACGTTTTATTTTATTACTGACTAAATTTGTATATCCTGACTAAATCAATATCTTGTATTGTTTTCTTTAAAAAAAGTTGCCAAAGTGCCCTTTAATGTTCGGGGCCTCTTTAAATAGAAGTTAGATAAACAATCGCATACCGAGAATTGTAAGAATCAACAAAGTTCGATTACCGGTTTTCCTTTTCAAGCGATCTGCCCAGTGCTGGCCCCACTTTCTCGCCGTGTAGATATAGTTGTAAAGATATAGCGGGGATTTCGGCGAGTTCTATAAACAAGTGCCCTTTGTACGCCGCTGGCCATGTTTTCCATGAATTTTTAGTAGTATTGTAGTGGAAGTCTCGAGTCTCCAATTAAATTTATTGCAAAAGTTTATTGTTTAACCCGCCGAATGGAGGGGAGTCGCGGCAAGGGAGCAGGCCAGGAGATGTGGAAGGAGATGAGGGCACAGCAGCGGGATCACAAAAGAAAACTGGGCTCAGTTTGTCTTTACAAAGGTAAACACAAAATAAAAGCGCTGCAAAAAAAAAAAAAAATAAAAGAGAGAAACTAAATAAAAGGAAAACAAAATGAAATGAAATGAGATGAAATGGAATGAAATGAAGTCCACTAAACTGAGCGAAAAGCTAAAGAAGCTGAAGAAGCTGAAAGTTTCAACAGCTCTTTTGTATGTGTGCCAGGGGCTGGCCGGCCATGTTCTTATTGCTTTGCGGCCCCCAAATCAACTGATAAATACCCTGGAAAAGGCAGGAGAAATGAACAACACGAAACTGCAGCGACACGCAGTTCCAAGAAGACCGAAAACAAATCCAAGTGCGGCCGAGATAATTAACGGGCGTGTCTTGCCTGGCGATGGCTCGAATTTGCCGTCGGCCAAAAGCAACGACGACGACGACGACTGGCAGCAAGCAGCTGACAACAACAAAAGGCAAAAAAAAAAAAAAAACAGAAAAAAACAGGAACTACCATGATAATAGCAGCTACAACAACAACTGCGCTGAGTGACAGCCTCGCGAGGGAGAAAGAGCGAATGCCAAACCGTCTGGCTCCTGTTGGATTCCTTTTCTTATAGAGTACTCCTTCTTCCCCTGCCATCCTTGCAACTGGCATCCCAAAGTGGCAGCCACGAAAGAAGCGAACGAACGTCTACTTAGAATAATCGGATTGTTATAAACAGTGTTTTTAGACAATAAACGGAAACGTGTTCTAGGTGGGTTTACCCAATAATTGCTTTGAGATAATACGTGTAGTTCTGAAGATCTTTATAACTTTATTGTGCCAGCAGGAGTATCTTTACTTACTCATAGAAACGTTCTTTATCAGAAATGAATTCATTTAATACCTTGAATGAATATAATCCTTAGTGTAACATGTTTTGTGATTAAATAATATCATTAAATGATATTTCAATGATAAAAAATGCTCATTAGCTACAATATAACAGAGGTTTGTTATGTAAACGCGTATATATAACATAACTAGATAATTACGTTTTCGAAACTAAAAGTTACTTGAATTAGGATCCCCTTTCTTATCGCGCATCTCTCATTTGATAGTTAAATGAATATGCTTGTGAAAGAATACGCTTGAATAGATCGATTAGAGATAAACCCTTGCCACTCGACAATGATCGATAAATTTATGGCCCTGGGTTATGTAAATGGGAGCCGTCGTGCCATTTCCAGATCCCGACTCTCCGATGGTCTTTGGTCTTCATCCAACTTCATCCCCCCCAACCCACATCCCCGCCAGTGCCTATATTCTTTCATCTTCCTCGGTTCTATTCAAGACCTTTTTCGGTCTGCGTCTTGCGTTATTTTGGTTGAAATGATTGAAGTGAGCGCCTGGCTGCCCGGGGCCGTAGATGTCTTTAAAGACGTCTTAGGGCCAGAGTTGCTCGGTTCCTGTCTCAGTTGCTTGGTGTGTGTGTGTGTGTGCGAGAGTGGTGTGTGAGTATCTGGGGGGAAACCACCACCACAGCACCACCACTATCACTACGTCGACCATCTACCGTCGTCACCAGCGCATGCCAAGGAATACATAGTTCCGTCCCGTCCCGTCCCTTCACTTCACTTCCCTTATTTATTATTTTTTTTTTGTTCGCTTTTTGTGTTTGTTGCGTGCCATTGAAGCAATAGAAAATTGCATCTGCCGCCTAATTTGTACAGACTGCTCTGCTCCCTGTCTCTTTCGCTCGTGCGCTTTGTGTGCCTCATTTCCGCGCCAAGGAAGTTGCAAGTCCTGTCCCGACTCTTTGGCTTCTGTGTGTCCTCAGCCACGGTGACTTTTCCCATTTCCCGCTCGCCTTTGTCTGCGTTCCATTTCACTGGGCATGCACGCAGCTACCCAACCCCAACCCCAACCCCAACCCTTAGTTATACTCGTTTATACCAAAACCTAATCCGTCGCTCGTCCTCTTCTCTTCCAGATCGGACACCACGCTCCAGGCGATAGTGTACAAGCTCGTGCCGGGCCTTTACGAACGGGAGCTGATGCGCAAAAGGGCCTTCTACAAGGATCGGCCCGAGGATGCAGCTTTGGCCACGCCGGAGCAGCGAGGCGATGATACCGAGCATCTGATCTTCAGTCCCTCGGATGATATGTCGCTGTCGCTTGAGTACGCCGAACTGGGGTATGTACCATATGGTTCTATAATATAAAACACACTTTAAATGTTTGGAAACTAACTTTGTATAAGCGCTAGTCAGCATTCCTTTGCACTATATTAATCTGGGACTCTTTTCTCTTTCTGCCCTTTATTTTCGTGCCTAGGGAACTGAAAACCGATTCCGAGTCTGAGTTGGTGGACACACTGCGTCCGCGGTACCTCCAATGTCCGGCCATGTGCCGTGTTAGCCACCTGAAGAAGTTCGTCTACGACAAATTCGAGATTGATGCCCAGCGTTTTAGTATCGATATTATGTACAAAGTCAAGACAATCGTGCTGCTCGACTACTACACGCTAATGGACATCGCCTATATCTACACGTGGAAGCGGGATGCACCCATGCGGTTTTACTACCGTGTTTATGAGTCGCCACAGCCGCTGGTGAAGCCGGCTCCTCGTCGAGTGCTGCCACTGACAGTGGACAAGCAGGAGAAGGAGAATCACGAGCAACAGCTGGCTGTGGAAGCCTCTGCTACGACGGTGGAATCTATGCCCCTGCCAGTGGACCAAGCAGTTAAAGCCTCCATTAAAGTGGAGCAGCAGGAGACCAAGCGAGAAATCGTAAGTGAAGTGGTCAAAGATGTGGCCACCGCACCCACGATGGAAACACTGAAGCTGGTGATCAATCGAAATATGCTGGACAAGCGTGAAAAGAGTCACTCTCCACAAATGAGCTCCACCAAATCGTCCTCAAAGAGTTCTCCCTCCACTCCCTCCGTTTCGTCTCCCTCGGAGCCCAATATCAAGCTGAAGATCGATCTCTCCAAGCAGAACAGCGTCACGATTATCAATATGTCCGATCCAGAGCGCAGAGAGATTGTGAAACCCCTTAAGCCCGAAAAGGAGTCCAGATCGAAGAAGAAGGACAAGGACGGAAGTCCCAAATCGTCCAGTAGCTCCAGTTCCTCTTCCAGTGGAGAGCGCAAGCGTAAGAGTCCCAGTCCGCTGACGGTGCCTCCATTGACCATTCGCACAGAACGCATCATGAGTCCCAGTGGGGTGAGCACCCTGAGTCCAAGAGTAACCAGCGGAGCTTTCTCGGAGGATCCCAAGTCGGAGTTCCTCAAGTCGTTTGCTCTAAAGCCCATCAAGGTGAAAGTGGAATCACCGGAGAGGACGTTGAACAAGAGAGCCATCACCCCGCCTTCGCCATCAGTGCAACAATCGCCTTCGCCCAAATCAAAGGTTAACTTGGACGACAGCATGCTTATGAAGCCGCCCAGCTGCATGCCCCCCAAATCCATTGCATCTTCGAAGAGGAAGAGCAAGGAACCAGTTAAGGCGGTGTCCAAGAAGCCGAAACTATCGCCGCCCCTTCCAACGGTGGACTTTAAGATACGCCTGCCCGCCACCAATGGCAATTCTCCAGGCCCAGCGTCTCCCAAGATAGAAAAACCGCTGATGCCACCGCCGTCAAAGCCGCCAATGTTGGCACCCCGAAAACTCCAGCCCTCCGCCCAGCTTGCGCCGCCTCCATCGCCAATGCATCAACATGCCGGCGTGCAGATGTCAGCTCCTGGTAACCGAACACCCATCGCCAAGCGCTACCAGCCCATTTTACCCAAAGCCTCGCGTCCAAATCCCTTTGCCAATATTCCAAACGATGTCAATCGATTGCTCAAAGACGCTGGTACCGAAATCAAGTCGATTGGTGGCGGATCGGTGGAGAACAGCAGCAGCTCTGCCCAAAAGCCGCATCTGTATGGCCCCAAGGGAGATACCAAGATGGGACCACCACCTTTGCCTGCAACCACCCCATCCCAGGGTAACAACAAAACCCTTGGAAAGCAGGGAGGCAACATGCCCATGTCAGCGCCCAGCAAGGGTAACAGCTCTAACAACTATCTCAATCTGGCGCTGTTCAATTCCAGCAAGTGCAAGGGCAAGGAGGCGCCTCCCGGCTGCCGCACGCCCATGTACACGCCCAATTCGCCCATTTACTCGCCCAGCTCGCCGCAGTATGTGCCCAGTTACAATATACCCACAATGCCCACCTATAAGTACACACCGAAGCCAGCGGCAAATGCTGGGAGTGGAAACGGCGGCTCTGGGGGGAGCTACCTGCAGAATATGCTGGGTGGCGGAAATGGTGGATCTCTTGGCGGATTGTTCCCATCACCGCCCACCAAGTCGGATCAGAATACCAATCCAGCTCATGGAGGCTCATCTGCAGCATCGCAATCCGGGAGCAATGGCATTGCGAATAACAATATCTATATGCCCAACGAAGATGCGCCCGAAAAGCAGCAGGTGAAGGTCAAGTCTCTGCTGAACTCGTGCAACATCAATATCCCCTCCTCGCTTTCGATCACCATCTCGCGGGACAGCGGCGACTCATCGTCACCCAGTAATGGCCAGCATCCCAAGCACAAAAGTCCGGTCAACAATTACATTGAGATTGTTAAGCTGCCCGATCAGCCACAGGATCAGGTCCAGGCGGCCAAGGAGGCTCAAAAACGACAATCACCACCTGCTGCCGGCCCGGGACCACTGGCCGCAAAGTTGCCCCCACCGCCGCCATCCAAAGCTATTCCTTCGCCGCAGCATTTGGTGTCGCGCATGACGCCGCCACAATTACCCAAAGTGGCCACTCCTCCGCCTCCCAGTGCTCCTCGTGTGATTACGCCACCAAAAACATCGCCTCCTGCCAATGCCGCAAAGGTAACGCCTTTGAAGCCCGTACTCACGCCTACGCAGGCGGATAAGAAGACACCCAGTCCGGAGAAGCGAACCGCCGCCCAGATGGGCAGTCATTCGCCAACTGCCAGTGAAAACAAATCGCCCAAGAGCGGAGCTGCCGGAGCTGCGAATTCGGTGGGGGGCGTCCAGAATGGAGATCCCGCGGCCAAGAAGTTCCGACCCATTCTGCCCCGCCAGAATGGCATGCCTGAGTTGGCACCGAAGCTGCCTACACTGGCGCCCTTCGTCGGCTTCAACCCACTGCAAAATCCGGCCGCTGGCAAGAAGGTGCCGCCCAGCAAGAAGTCACCTAATGCCGGCGCCACTGCCCATCAGACCGGCCAACAAAAGCTGGCCAATGGTGGACAACAGCAGCAGGCGCAACAGAAACCGAGTCCACCGCAGAAGAATCAACAGCAGGTCAAGAAGGTGTCCAAGAATCCTACGCCACCGCCTCCGTCCTTGTCGGCAGTCGGCAAAATGATGCCACATCCCGTCATGCACAGCCAGAATGCGCCACTGAGCATCGCCTCCAGCGCCAGTGCTGCGGCAGTCGCCTCGGGACAATTGGACCTGAACCACTTCCTCAAGGAGAACCTGCGGCGGGTGCATGCGGCGCAAGCGGCGCAGGCTGCCCAGGCGGCGGCCGCTGCCAACCAGTCGAGTATGATGTACAACCTGGCCCAAATGGGTCACATGACACCAGCGATGTACAACTACCAGCAGGCATATTTCATGGAGCAGTTGACGCGGATGCAGCGCGCCGGCAACGAGGTTTTCAACGATTACCTGCAAAAGTTAAAGACCGCCACTGCAGCGGGTGGAGGCGGTCCGGCCGAAGGAGAGCTGAAACCCATGCTGCCGACCGTCACATTGCCCAGTCCTGGAGCCACTCCGCCGGCAGCCAGCCCCAAAACCTCGCCGCTGCCCGCCGGAAAGCTTACGGCAGCGGCCACGGCACCCCAAACCAAGGCAAACAACAGCAGCAGCGGAGGAGGAGCAAATGCGCGGCAACAGACGGCGGCCACCGGCAACAATGGAGCAACAGTCTCCGCCGCCTCCTTGCCACCTGCCACCAAAAGCAAGTGAAGGCAAGGAGTCGTCTTCCCGTCCCAGCCGCTCGTAGCTCGTAGCTTGTAGCTCTAATTAATTTTTAAAGACCTTGTTTTAGTTATTCATTTACGTTACCCTTTGGCAGAGTCCACGACCAGAACCAATTCCTCGCCCTAATTACGGTGGCACGGAATTCCACCCCTGCACCTGGGGGTGGATTCTTCTCACCCAAAACAAAAAAATATACATATTGTAGATGTTACACAATCCAGCCGCTCTGTACATATAAAAAAGATATATATTTCTAAACCTAAGGGAGTTGTATTAAAAATAAACGGAGAATAAGACAGCGATTCAGAATCGATATATATGCAGATATACGAATTATTATATTTATTCATAGCCGTAAGCGAAGCTAATCCTAAGTGTAAATAGCAGCCGTAATATAGCATTCATATAATCTTTTCTATGTAAAATCATGCGGAAAAATAGAAATCTAATTTATGTCAAAAACGTTGACGTCTTTTACTGCCACTTCCTAATTCCCAATGACTGTGGCACACAGAGAGATGGAGATACGGAGTCGGACAATGGACTGGTCCAATATCAATGTTAATCAACTGGACAAGGTCAGAGGTCGACCTTCCCCGCAGACCGACCGCTGCGTTTCGAGCGTTTCTAATCTGCCAATTCCCACTGAATGTCTGGCGACGTTGAAAAAGCAAAAAAAAAAATCTCGAAATGTCGAAATGTCTTTAAAATGAAAAATGTCCGAGCATTTCGAACACTCGACCATCCGGACGGACACAAAGGGAGTAAAGATTATATTGGGTTTCTCGCCAGCACGGATGCGGATACCGTGAAACCTGGTAGAGGGACGAGGGAAGAGGGACGAGCTGGCGGGATTTTCTTGTCGCCGTTTCGAAAAATTCAATAAAAACGATTGGAAATTCTGTGGCCTTTGTTGTTGCCTCGCCCTTTTACCTTTATCTTTCTGCTTTTCCCGCTTTTCTGCCGATTTTCCTGTTGCAAAAGTTTCTGATTTCACAAATAGGCAATCTTCACGAATGTGTCCCAAAAGAAAACCAATCCGACGTCTCGAACCTAATTCGTGTAATGAATGTGATTTGATAAGGGGCATCGGGCTGAAAGGGATGAACTAAAGATATTTCAGCAAGGGGTTGAGATTAGGTGAAAATTGCTCTCCGCCTTTGGAGATTTATGTTGCACATGTGGTGGCATGCGGTAAGGATGTTCGAAGGCGGTCTCCACTTTGCTACGAAAACAATTAACATATGATTCCCAAAAAGGAAAGCTATCTGGGGGATCATCATCTGGCCTCCATAATTTATACGATTGTGCGGTTTGAGCCAAAAACTCCAATTACAATAATTAAAGCCCTGGCGCACCGTTTACCTTTTCTCGCCTCACAAAAAATGTGGAAACCACACGCATGTAGCCGCCACCCCCCCACCCCCTCGCCGACAATTTCCACCAGCTTCATTTTCAGTTTTCCGCATCTGAAGGCCCCAAATGGGCGGAGCCCATATGAATACGAGTAGCAGCTTAATACGCCGGCTTTTAGCGCATTAAATGAGCATTTATAAATCATTTGGGCCCATACGAGTACTCGCCAAAGATGCGAAAGTGGGCAGCTCAGTGGCAATTAGACATGCAGCATTTCCCCCAGGTGGAAAGCCCCCCCCCCCCACATGTGGCATACTTCCCATGTGCTGTTCGGAACAATAATAATGAATATTACATTTCAAGTGCTGCGCAAGTTACAACTTCCTCAGCGAGCGGGTGAACAAATAAAACAGACATAACGCAATATTTACCAATTTTCCGAGAATGTTCCCCAATGCATGATTATTATTCAGCAGTAGGACAATATCTAGCTTAGCACATCATTTTCTTATAAATAATTCAGGACTCGTTTCGAGTAAAAACGTTTGCCGGGATGTCCTTCAAAACGATTTTTTCTTTCAGTTGATACTAATAAAATGATAATGATATATCCATATTATAGGATCTACAGTTTGTTTTTGGTTTTAATGTTTACAGCTCTGTTTTCATTAATCTTATTACATCTTAATAACAAAGTGGCTTCAAAATTCATTTACAAGTTTATATTGTTTTCATGCTTGTTTTAGCTTAAAATATAGTTAGGAAAGTGAAATATTCTTAAGTGTTTCTGTGCTGCATAAATTGTATCTTCGAGAATCTTCCTTAGAGAAACTTGAAGAATCGTCGTCATGGAATCTTTAACTTCCTATCAAGGTTTTGAAATGACCATAACCAAAGTTATGAGCTTCGTTTGATGATCATCTACATTTTTCATACACTGACAACCCCTAAAAAATTTATGAGCAGAAACCATATTTAAAGTAAATCAAAATATATCTCGTGGGTTGCATGGTGTGTTTATGCGACTTCTCGAATCTCAAAAACCATCAACAGCATGTCGTTTTCCAATCAATTTGTGCTGGAAAAATGCGATTCATTTGCGACAAATAAAAGCTTTAGAATTAAACGAAGCCAATAAATCTGGCGGACACACCACAGCATTCCGCTCCCTTCAACTTGTTGAAGTTAACTTGAATCTTTCGCTGGTGTATTTGAATGAATTAATCCAGTTCAGTCGGCTGCATCTAAAGTGTCTCGCCGGGCAATTTGTCGTCGACATCGAAAAAGTGGCGCAATTCATTGACAGCCTGGCCTTACTTTGTGGTTCCCCAATGTTTTTCCTGGCCTGGGGGCATAATTAAATTTACACTTGGATAGATTAATGGCATAGGGTACTTTAAGCGGTGGCAGAATATTGATTATGTGCTCAAAGGATTTTCCTAAACCGCCGAGCTGAGGTTATTGCGAACACTAAGTGGGTTAATATGAACTTTTGCTTTTAATACTTTCATTTTCAGGTGACTTTGCATTTGGGTGTTCTTAAGCGAGTAAAAGTAAATCCGTATTACTTTAAGTCTAGCTAGTAATAGTAAGAAATCCATATAACACTAACGCTAGCTAGTAAATGTAATATGGTTAATGTAATATGGAACTCTAGCTAGTAAATGTAATATGGTAAATGTAATATGGAACTTCAGCTAGTAAATGTAATATGGATCTTAACTCTAGGAAGTTGGAGAACTGCTAGGAAAAGCATGAAAAGCCAACTAAAACTGCTTGTTCTGCTTATGAAAACTGAGTATCTTATGGAATTGATGGTGACTTTTTACAGGAATTAGTTTAAGATACAAATAGTGGAAGCAAAGGTGCTATTGACGACTCTTGCAACCTACAAAGTCACATAAAATCGTGTGTATAATTTCCTTCCAAACGAATTCACCAAACTGGTATGATTACAAATGATTAGAGCTAAATTAAAATAGGTCTGTAAATGTACAGAAATGTTCGCAGTTATGAGTTTGTATAGCTGTTTTCCTCAAACAGTACGATTCTGCTCCACTATGGAACCTGACTTAGGAACTTGGGAACTCAATCAACTTGTTAAGTGGCACATCGATCATCCATCAGTCACTTGTAGCACTCGCCATGGACGGACAGCCGTGTGATTGCTAATTAAATTTCATCTGGCGGCCACTTGAACTTGTCGTTGTCGGTGGGCTAATTTATTGTTATTATGTAACAAATGGTAAGCACGTAAATGGCTGTTTAAGCGCGTACAAAACAAATTGCCCGAAGGACGTGCCCAGTTTTTCGACCTGCCGGGCTAAACTTCTTCCAAGTGGAAACTTTCGGTTCCACTTAAAGGCAGTTATGGCCAAGTTTTCCCCCCTCGGCTCATATCCATGTGTGGCGCAAAGAGAACGGAGGCCAAATGGCTTGGCACAGGTTGTTCCGTGTAATTCAATCTGAACTCATTAATCACCAACAGTTAGCGGAACCATATGCATCTGATTAAAGCAACTGCAGCGAATGGAAAAGTGATAGGAATGAGTCGATTGTTAGTTTAGATTCGTATTCATTTACGCAACAGTTGGCCGCTTCCGGTGGAGAACTTAGGCGTCAAGAAAACAAAGATATCAATTACCAGATGATAACGTCCCAACTTCCCCCATCATTTCGCAAATTTGCTTAGCAAGTGTCAATGGCGGTAACACTTTTTGCGATCTAATTGAATTCATCAGGCATAATTCGGTTGTGTAATCAAATGAAATGCCAGAATTAAGATCCAATTAGTGTGGCATTATGAATATGGATGGTATCCGCAGTGCGCGGCGCGCAGCTCGAGTCTCAAGTTGTACCGCTCCCCAGTTGCCTTATTTTTTGCGTGCCTGACAAAAAATGCCAAGTCCCAAAGACCGAAAAAAAAGTATCAATTTACCCAAAGGTGGAGGGCAGAAGGAGCGTTGCGTCAAGGAGACGCCGCAGTTCTTCTTCATCGAGAATCCTGAACCGGAAACAGGAATAATAACTGCGAGATTGCACTGTGGGAACAGGGGTTGCCGAAAATGAAGTTCTTGATTGAAGGATTCACTTTTGTGAAACCTTAATTAAAACGGCCGTTCTTCAATGTCGCACTTTGCATCTTAATAATCTCAATCTGAATAAGTTACTTACTTCCATTTATGATTCTTATTGCAGTGGTGTCCTACTATCGAAAGACTCTATGTATAAGGTATCCTAATTGTTTCTAGATCTCCTTTGCAGGACTAGAAGATGTGATATCTCCCCCACACTTGCTACATTTTTAATGGTGATTGATGGCTCCACTGTAATAATTGCAGGTAGTGTTTCACAAAATATATAAAAAAGGGATTTATAATGTAAAATCCCAAAGCAAAGGTATTATAAATGGTCAAAAAATGTGATGCTTATAATGGTTTGAATGTTACTTGAAGTATAATCACATCTACTAATGATAGCTATTAATGGATTGTTTTGACAAAACAGGGATCTAATTTTTGAAACTTTCCAGTGCGAAATTCTCGCAGTGTAGCGGTTCGGTGCACGGCGAGAGCAATAAGTATTAGGAGGGGGAGTCTTCGGAGGGGGTTTGCCATTGAGTGGATCTGCGGACTGCGGAGAATTGATTGATTCGAGTGGCAGGGCCACTCAATTGTCTCAAACTGGCGGGGATTTGGCTTTCGCTTTCGCTCTCGCTCTCCCTTGGCAAAATGCTCGTCAATGCTTAAAAGTCACTTTGGCAAGACAAATGAGTGGGGTTTTGGCCATGGGACTGGGCTGCCCTGATGATGCCTAATGGCGCCAGCCTCGGTGGCTGTTGTAATTAGTTGATTACACAACTGAACTGAAGCGAAGCTCCTCTCTGCGATGGGTTTTTCTGTTTGCATTGCAAATGAAGTTGCCACCGTTTCGTCCGTAGTACGTAGTACGTAGTCCGTAGTCCGTTGTCCGTTGTCCGTAGTCCGTGTGGCGCTCTCAGTGGGTCGAGGGGTTCTGGGTGGCAGTTGGGTGGCGGTGGCTTGTGGTGCCCCTTGTGGTGCCCCTTGTGTTGTGGTGTGGTGTGGTGTGGTGTGGTGCGGTGTGGATCGATGTGGAGTGATGCAGAAGCTGATGCTGAGACAGCTGCATGACATTGCTATTTGCAGGCTGCTCAGCCGACTGAACGAGTGAGTTTTTTCCCGTTCCCTGGCCATAATGATGTCGAGTGTTGGTTGGGTCGAGAGTCCACACAAGCGCAAGGAATACGCCAAACGACCACACAAAGTACTTGGGCTTTTTCTTGTGGTTATGTTTTTACCTTACAAACTCTATAACCCGAACTTTATCAGCTGAAAGGTCTCAAATGTGCACAGAATGTGGTAGCCTGCACTTCAAAGATTTGCGTTCTGAAGTCTTTCCATTTTGAAAGTTTTCAAATTCAAATTATACAAGAAAAAATATGAAATTTGATCATTGTTAGATGCTTTTCATGCTTTAATTTATGCAGGCCACAGTGTTACTAATAATAAAAGCTTATGCCTTAAAGAGAATTTATATCTATGCTTAAAAAAAAAGTTTTAAAAAAATGGTATAGAGTCTAAAAAAATTTGAATTATTTGTAAAATTCAAATTGAACCCTGGACAATGCCGTAAATAAACAATGCTTAATCCTTAGAAATGCTTTACAATTTTATTTTTTGTCATTTGTCCTTAATAAGTGAACACGTTTTGCTACTTATTGTTCCATTTTTTTGTACTTTTTTTTCATTTTAAAAAAGCGACAGCAGGAATGGTCACCCTATGTCAATCCTTTTTTTCTTTAAAAAAGTTTTTTCTCGTCTTACATCTTTTTTTTTTACTGAGTAAAGAAAAAATTGAAAAAGGTCCTCATTTTGTTGCCAACTTTGGAAGTAGGACTGTATTTACGCAGGAGCGACTCATCAACTGAGTTGGGCCTGAGTTTTTTTTTTTTTTTTTTTTTTTTGTGGGCCCTGCTTATTGAATTATCAGCATGCCGCAGCGTTTTGAAGGGCTGTTTTTGCCAGTTGGTGAGGCGGTAAGCGAGAGGGAGTGGGGGGGGGGGGGGGGGGGAGTTTTCATTGACGACTATGTGAACCACTCAGGCGATGCCTTTCTATGTACACTGTATGTACAAAAAAGCCAGAAACCGCAGTGACGAAGGCAGTAACGAAAGCAACGCGCAGCCAGTGAGCCGTGCGGTTTACATAGGCGATAAGTACGCTCATGTACACACACACACACACACACACACACACATACACTCACATTCGCCCGCCCACTTGACGTCCAAGAACAACAAGGCTGGGGAAGAGGAATCGCTGAGCTGTTGCACGAAGGGTGCTTTTGGCCACTGTGGCGACAGAAAGTGTATACGGCGAGTGAGTGGCAATGAAGCGTCAGCAGCGGTACGTACTGCCAAAGGCAGCAAATGAACCTAATTTGATAGCGCACACACACAGCTGTACCTATGCATGCACATAAGTTCGTGTGTGTGTGCGTGTGTGTGTGTGTATACAAACACATATATGAACATACACTTGGAGGCAACAAGAAAGGCCACGAATATATCACGTTGTTCTGGCAACGCGCTCATTAAATACTCTTTCGGCCGACGAATTCGTTACGTTACGTGCGGACATTGGATGGGAATTTAAATTGGTAATGCGACCGTTGCCGAACTCTTGGCTCTTGTTGTTATTGTCGCTGTTGCTGGTATTTTCCAACGTTAACGTCCTCGCCACTATCGCCGCACACTTGAGCACATAGCACACACAGCGTACATGCAGCCGCATATGCACATACCTACCTACCTACCTACCAAATGCTGTACATGGCACTTTGTACATACAAAGTCGCATGTGCCTGTGTATGCACAGCAAACTGCAAGATACAAGATACTCGGCCAGCGGCGCTGTGGCAAGGGGGTTTCGAGGTTAAATGGGTGCTGGGTGGCGAATCGATATACGTATAGTATGACCTTTGAATGGCATTTGCGGTTTTGTGAACAAATTTTATTGTGAACTTATCTAATAGTTATAATAAAAAAGTCTTTTTTCTGATATAAATACTCTTTAATATCTATTTCAAATGAATTATATACACCCAACAAATCCGAAATAACGGCTTTTACATTTATTTATTATTTATTATACATACATATATTATATTATTTATATGTATATGTATATTTATTTTATTTAGTTATTTATTTTTTTATTGATTATATATTTATTATTTAAAGCAAATTATTTTGTAAAAAGGAAATGTATTCAAAATAGCTAGATAATGGTGAATCATGTTTCAAGGGATTAGGGACCAAAACCCTCTGAAGTGATCCCCTCTGGTCGGCGCCCCTGTGCCGCACTCAATGTCCCATGCCCATGCTACATGCTGAAATATGTATTTTCGAGGCGCACAAGCTGCGCACATAGTGCCCCCGACCCCCGTTACCCCTGCCCCTGCAGCCTCTGTGCGTTCCACTCTGCAGCACCCCCACCGCTTGCCCCTTGCCCCATCCCCGGCACAGGCACAGGCACAGGCACAGGGTATTTGCGTCTGCCTCTCCGCCTCTGCTTCTGGCTGACGCTCTGCTGTTGCTCTGCTGTCGCTCTGCTGGCGTCGTGGCTGCCTCGACCGCTATTTTTATGTACCAGCACAAATACATGCACATAAATTGTTGCCGTGGCAAAGGCAGCAGCAGCAGCAGCAGCAGCACAACTTTCTGTTCCTGCCACATCCAGGTTGGAAAAAAGCAAAGCAGGGTTGCATGCAACATGGAATGGACATGGACATGGATGGTTTTTCTTTCCGTCTTCCCACTCTTTCTCTCCCTGTCTCTCCCTGTCTCTCTCTCTCTCACTTTCTGTGTCCCCCTCTCTTCACGCATATTCCGCTTTACTCTGGCCTTTCTATTGAGCAAAGACACTTTTCCTTCTTCCCTCTCTTCCTCGTCCCCTCTCTCCACACCCCCCCCCCCCCTCCACGCTTGTTTTCCTCTCTCCTTTGCCTGCACTTCCGCTGCAACGCTGCTGCAGATCTGTTTGTTGTTGTTGCCGATTCACACATTCCTAATTGAATTATCACGCAGCAGATGAGAAACATGTACCATATCACGCTAACCCTCATACGCACCCGCTGCCCCGCAGATCCACGAAAACTTATTTATAGACTCCGAAAACTAATTAGAAGAAGCGCAGTCGAAGTCTTCGCTTGGCGTCTACACTTAGAATTAGAAATCTATTTCACACTGGGTTCGTTCATGACCGAGATACATCATCTTTCATTTTGAGTAGATCACGTAACAAAGAAGGCAGTTTCTGAAAGGATTCGAGACTAATTCTCATAATTGCCTGCCATGCACTGGCAAAAATTTCATATATACGCTATTTTGCCACATGTTATTAGACCCACAATGATCTGTTTTTAAAAGCCATACAATCGCCAGTTAAAATTGAAGCATATTACAAGGCAGCATTTGTATATCTCGCTTAATATGCCTTGGAATAGGTCGAGCCATTTGTCTGAGTGTACAGTTTAATGCGCTGCCTGCGCTGGCGTCGCTGCTCGCATCGACGTAGGCGTCGAGTGTCGGGGTTTTAAATTCGAGAAAGGTTTTCGGTTTGGGTTTCGGTGTCGATTTATATACCGAAACGCCCATCGTGGTGCGTTCAACAAAAGCCTCTCATTTCCATTTTATGTACATTTTTCAGTGCTTCGTTTTGGCCCGTTGTTCGCTAACGAAACAGGATGAAGACCCCGCTCTGCTGGCCCAAAAAGTAATACCTTCCCGGCAGCGACGTCGGCAGAGCAACCCTCCCTTTCACACAGAACGCACACACACACAACACACACACACAACACACACACGACACACAGATATAACGACATCGAATCGCACTTGGGCTTTTCAACTAATTGTATCGCCTTTGTTGTATATAGGAATTTTCACCTATGTACTACAACAGGGCACATGAAAACCTATGTACATATATGTATGTATGTATGTTGGCAGTGCCCGTTTCCAAAACGGCTTCATTCGTTGCCAGCTAACCGCTGTGCGCTGCGAAAAGATACAGACACTGAGATACGGATACACATATACGGGCACGGGCACGGGCAGAGGCACGGATACGGATACACGCATAGAAGACGAGGCTCAGATACTGTGACAGCCCAGAGGCGAAATTTTGTCATTCCACTCGTCTGTAGAAACTGATAGTCGTCCCGTCCCCGTTTGTTATTGTTGCTTGGGCCCCGGAATGTTGAGCATTTTCACAGTTATTCCGAGGGTTGGCGGTAAAAAAAGCAAAAGGAAGCTGGGCTGGGCATCGGCTTCAATGGGATGTGGTCTCCGATAGCATCAGAGTAGCCGCTTAATATCTCTACTCCGTTCAAATAAATGCGAGATTTCATGTGGCACTGCTGCCGCTGGGCGCCCGGATTACGAGGCATGTGAGTGCGCTTCCTTTGCAATAGCGAAATTAAATTACAAGAATTTATATTGGCCGAGGGTTGTACGCCCGGGGGGTGGGTGGGTCTTGCCATGTCCCACAACCCATGCTCCTTGTATGGCTTTAAAGTTATGACTCTGTCGTTGCACAGCCTGAAATTGACAGTCGCTTGGAAGGCTGGTGCTTACACTTTGGGGTGTCTGATATTCAAATAGAAACGGGTTTATTAAAAGGGGTAATATACATGGTCAGGTAAAATGATTAAATTGGATTGCTTTCTTTAATCTTCAAAGTTATTGAAGATCTCATCTTTGGGGTTATTGCTGTTTTCCGTGCTGTCGTAGATTTGGCTATAGAGATCGTGAAAGGTGGTACTGATACCATTATTAGAACCATGAATTAGAACCATATAACATTTCCAACTTTAAGTTACATACATATGTATGTATGTATGTATGTATAATGTATGTTGCAATGAACTTAAGAGTTGCCTTTAAACAGAAAACAAAAATTGTAGGACTTTAGCGCGTTTCGGCTATGCTTCACTGACTTACAGCCCTTGAACACTTGTTTAAACTTTAATAGAAAATGTGTTACTTCAAAATATTGCGTTAATAAAAATATATGTTTAATTTTGTATATAATTGGACCTTATTTAACGTAAAACTCCTCCGTAGATTACGCAGTATTCAACCCGAATTCGCCCTTTTATTATAGGTAATAGACGTTAAGCTAAAATAGTAAATATTTTCCTAAATCATAGTTCCCAAGACCTATATTTAATACTCAAATCCTAATATCTAGTAGTATATTTAAGTAGTAAAGTGCCTTCGTCACTACTTGAGATCCCGTCCACAATGATTAAGGTCTAAAAAGACTTCCGAGTGTTAGAGCTAAATTTGTTTACAAATATTCTGCCTATACTGTTTTGTCTTTCGTTGGATCCAGTTTAGATGGAAGTGTGTAAGAAGCGACGGCATTTTGGTGAGCGGCCTACCAAAACCAGTTTGGAGCGGCAATATTCCTCTTTGAGATTCTTTCACATGAATACCAGTAAAAATGATTTTAATATCTAAAATACACCTTGGACAATAGCGGAATCATCAAGTCCTTAAGACCCCTGGGGGAAAATTAACTGGTAAATGCAATGCGATAGGAAACGCCTTGTCTTGGCCACTTGCCACTTTCAGTTGGCCACGTCCACAGGCTGAGAATCTGGCCACAGAAGACCAATGGCGTTCGCAGTCGGGAGCGGCTTTATTTCCAGTTAGCCAATGAGAGCAGAGCACTGCCGACGACGGCAACAAACGACCAATGGCAAACGAGCAGTGAAGGCGAGCGCGAGCGAGAGCAAGCGAGTGCGGCTGTGAGGAAAAAAAAGAATAAGATATTCGACCCTGGGGGTGTATCTCTACATTAAGTCTACACACCATGTAGAGAGTCAATCGAAAGCTCTGGAAAAGCTTGCAAAACAAAGCATAACTTAAGGTGTAACGAATTTCTGGTTGCATGAGAGCAGTGTCCTTTCATGCCGAGATCCTTTAAGTAGTAGATATAGGAAATCAGCCTGGTTATAACTACTCGCTAGAATAAAATGAGCAAAAGATAAGCTGAGATCCACGTTAACCAGCATAACCAACAATAAACGAGGATCTAGAGACTGTAAAGTTGTCTGTAAACCAGTTTACCAACTTCCTCAACACTGAGCTTAACTACATACATGAAACTCAAGCTATTGATGGAATAAAACATCAATACTTACATTTATTAGAAACATATTTATTTCTACCCCTTACTCTGTTGTTAACTAAGCCCTGCTGTTGGCGGCTCAACCCTCGAATCCAATTTCTCATTTCTCAATTGCCACGACGAGTCCGAGGAGCTTTTGCGAAGGCAGATATTCCAGCCAAATGCGATTCATATTAACAACCATGACCAGCGATTGGCCGAAGGCTTGGAGACCTTTAAGGTGGTGACCCTGTTCACTGACGTCCTTAACTTTGAGTCTAAAGGACTCGATCAATCTACAGTCAGGAGCTAAGGTGAGCAGATTCTTCATTACATGTGTCATGTGATGTCGAATGCATTACACTGGACCAGGATGTATTGTTCGTAACAGTTCCCTCTTGATTATTGGACTTATTGGAAATTGGTCGACTGGAAGTCGTAAGACGTAGTGAACACGGTCCATCATCTACTTCGCTGCCTTGGCAGTCCTTAAAGGTTTGACTCTAGCAGCTATGGAAAACAGGGTTGTAGCGTAGGATGGGAAGATCCTTTGCTTACAAAAAGGACAATGGTGGCACGTCACTAGCTCAGGGTTCATGAAAATACTGTGAAAAAGTCGCTTTCATAGGACCCGTATGTCCGTTATCGATCAAACCCACAGCTCTGATTATTAAAAAATGCTTTCATAGCAGGCAAATATTATTTTCCTAAATATTTGTATCTACCAAGCAAAAATAAGAAGCCCTCTTTCCATTCTCCATTAAAATTGCGTACATTTGGTTTAGCGGGGGACGTTTTTAATGATACAAGATGATTTATAAATTAGCAGGCAGCGGAATCGCCGAAGGGACTTCAATGTTGTCTAGTAGCAGTAGCAGCTTAGCCCTTGACCAGGACCTCGTAGTGGTCGATGCGGACCTCCTCGCCGCCGAATGGTATGTAGAGGCAGTGGTGGGACTGGTGAATCTTGCCGGGAGTGAGGCTGCCGTGGTGGTGGGCACGGCCGATGAACAGGGGCTCTCCATCGGAGGTGCGACCGCAGAGTACGGCATTGCCGGGCACATTGCCATGGCTGTCGTGCACCCATCCGTATCCGTATCCGGCCAGCAGTTCGTAGTCGTGCTTGACCACCTCACCGCCTCCGTAGGGCACATAGGCGCAGCCCTTGTTGGGGATCACCTGGTGGATAAGTGGAGAAATTTAGAGAGTTGACATACAAGGACTCAAAGCTGGTGGGCTCCAAGTGCGCATTTTCAGAACAGGTGAGCTGGAGCTATAGATGGCTAGGTCCTCACCTTGGCTGGCAGCAAATCGCCCTCGTGGTAGGCGCGACCCACATAGATCTGATCGCCATCGGCGTCGTGTCCGCCAACCACGGTGCCGGGTACAATGCCGCGTCCGCTAGAGGATATCCAAGTTTCCGGCTGGACCAGCACTTCATAGGCCTCCAGACGGTGCTGAAATGACATGAGAATTTGGTAGGTCAGAGATTAAAGTGATGTATTAGGAATTATCGTATCGCAGGCACTCCTGGTGCGATTCGTCACTACGTGGACTTTGAGGGGATGAAGGGCATCCATCAACATAACACCAAAGTGAGGGTTAGACCTACCTCCTGTCCGCCGTAGGGGATGTACAAGCACTGGTGCGAGGGATGGATCTTGCCGGGGGTGAGGCTGCCCTGGAAGTAACCACGGCCCACATACAGGGGCTCACCCTCGCCAGTCTGGCCCACTTGGATGGCGTGCGACGGCACAGATCCACCGCTGGACGGGATCCACGAGAAGTGATCACCGACAAGGACCTCGAAGTCGTGCTTGCTAATCTCCTGGCCGCCCCATGGAACATAGGCCTGCTGCTTGCCGGGCACCACCTTCGCCGGCAGCATCTCTCCATTGTGGTAGGCGCGGCCCACATAGATGATATCCTGGTCGGAATCGTGGCCGCCAACGACAGCTCCTGCGGGCAGGGATCCGTAAACGTTGCTGCTAATCCAGGTGAAGTCTGAGAGCGAATAAAAATATATATATTATACATACATATGTATATATATAGAGCAGGGTCACAGGCGATAAGTTAACGTTGGCCAACGAGGGCCAACTGTACCCCATTAATCAGACACAGTGGGGTAGAATCGCTGGATCTATGGAAAGCTACCAAAGCTGCCAAAGCTCCCAGGGATTTCGGCTGTCAGGTGCGCGGAGTATCGATGACACTTGGCCACTTGTCACCACTAATTGCTTCACTTTGCTTTCGTTTTTGCCGAAACTATCTTAGTCACTAGCTTTGCACTTCAGTTCTCACCTCCCATGTTGTGTTTGTGTGAGTTTTATGTGTTGATTTAGGTCTGGAACGTGGTGGGTGCTATATACTCGCTGGCTCCGCTATGTTGGGGCTGACTTGAGCGACTGGTCTCTACTCGCGCATCGGTTGCGCCTTAAAAGGTATTGTGCTCTCTTATCAGTTGTGGAAGTTAGCCGGCAGTGATAAGATATCTTAGTCACACTGCTTTGAACCGATGGATTGTGTGTGCTCCACAAGCGGATCCTCATATCATGGTATCATGGTATTCGTCATTGCGACCAACTGTCAGGTGTAACTAAATGTTGGTTGGATGATGTTGTTTCCAAAAAACAATTTACATTTTTTGTTAAACAGGAAGGGCAACGACAATAGCACAATCGATCTTTTCGCTGAGTATGTACTTTTGTTTTTGCGGGTTTTATCTATAAGCGGTTGCCTACGAATCTTATCGCCGGCATTCAAAAATAAACTTGATCAATAGGTTCGTAAAAGAGCAAAGGTACACGTATGTGTATTGCTTCCATGGATCAACTATTTTACTGCTTTTAGTTATCAGTTAAGAAACCCTTGGAAAACATCGTGTAAATATGTTGTAAAGTCTAAGCATGAGTCAATTGTGGTATTGATTTTTGTATATCTTATATATATCGCCTAGCCGAGTCACATTTATTTATATTTATATTCTTTACATATGTATGTACATGTGTATGTCTTTTGAAATCAGTTAGGTTATTTTTATAAAAGGGTTATTGCCCGTAAATTCCAAGAAATGCTTAAAAGAAAAAGATACTATCAACACATAGATAACTATAAAGGTTCAACGATAAAAAAAACATTTAAAATATTTCATAATCTGTATGTAGTGAAATGATCCTTTTTCGAAAATAACTGAACTTTTTGGGTATACCTTATCGCCTCTTCAACGGGGGGATTTTTTTGGGCGCTTCAGGCAGGCGTCATAATATTTATGAGTTCATTAAATTGGGGTTCCACCTGTTGAGAGGGCAGAACAATATCATATAAAACAATGCTTTGCTTCTTTCACTCCAAAAAAAGTACCTCCTGTTTGGGGCAATGATTCATTTTCGATCGATAAAGGGAATGCTTTCTGGAAATGGAGCTTTCGAGACTGGAATTCAAACTTATTGATATCAGAGGTACCATTATCAAATACATAAGAGCTTTTACGATAAGGGACAGTGACAAATCGCTCTGATTCGGTTTTTAAACGTCAGGCTATTGCGCACAAGTGGTTTAGTGAAAAGGCAAACATCAGACGGTTCAGACGCCTTTTGGAGACAGAAAAACGTCTGTAAATACAAGATACAACTTTCCAAAGGAATAACTGTTATCATCAATTGACACACAATGGGTAAGTACAATGAGTAACCGCAGATAAGTGTTAAGAAAGTGTTGTTCATAATTTTTGCATGACAATATCCTAAAGATAAAAATTGCAATTTGAACTGAAAGATTAAGGACTTAAAGTAAATAAATAAATTAAAAAAATATATATTATTGATACGAATAAGACATCAATATATTTTTGTAAGATTTGTTCGTTTTCACACACTGGTGTGTGGCATATAAATCCCCCAAGCGCTGACCATTTCGGTTGGCACTGTGATTTTTTCTCTGTGCACATTAGCCGGGAGAAAAGTAAAGAGCATTGAGTGACTTCCACAGTTCTCCGCCTTTGCTCTTTCCAGGCGCCGTGCAGCCAGGAGTAGTTGTGACCATTGGTAGGACGAGTGCAGTGAGCCCAGGGTGACATCCCTACGCCTCTGTGAAACCCCCAATCCCCGCCCTTTGATCCCCGCCCCCGGACCACCCAAACCACCCAAACCCATAAGCCGTACTACAGCAAACCAAGTATGTACACAGGGAAAAAGCTAGGAGAGCATGGGTAGATATGAGTCATTAATTTGTATATGGTAATTCTTTTGAATCCAACACCCTAACAAATTGATAATGCAGTTTTCAAATGATAAATATTTATTTTTGGAAAAAGTATAAAGTAAAATAATCTTGGATTGTTTAATTACAATAAAAGCAATCTATCAAAACAATACTCATATAACATTTTATGAAAAGTATTCAAATAACAGGGTTATTATTCTTTATCAGCGTCTTAAGAAATAAAGAGATAGATATTACCGAAGAATAGAACACGAAAAGATTACCGCTGATGCTCTCCGGCTTTCTCTCTGTGTACGGATAGGTTATCTTATCGCGAGGTATCAAACTTATCGCCATTCTGCCTCTCTCCTTGCAGAAAACACCTGGGTGCACTCGTCTCCACACAGCCCCCTGCCCCCTTACGCGGTGATCGGTGGCCATGACTCGGACCGCTCGCCCATCTATGTGGGTCGCTCCTTTCACGAGGGCGAGAATCTACCCGCCAAGGTGATTCCGAGCAAGGGATGCGCCTATGTGGCCTACGGTGGTGCGGAGCACAAGAAGACGCACTACGAGGTGCTGGTGGGCCAGGGATTCGCCTGGGTGCCCAGTGCCAGTGGTGGAGTGCCACCGAATGCGGTGCGGAGTGGAACCACGCGCACGGGTGAGCCGCTCTACGTGGGACGCGGACATCATGCCGGCAGCTTGACTGTGGGCAAGGTTCATCCCTCGCACGGCTGCCTGTACATTCCATTTGGCGACCAGGAGGTGCGCATCAACACCTACGAGGTGCTCATCAAGCAGCAGCACGACGTCTGGGTGCCGGCCTCGCCCAGTTACACTCCTCCGGGTGCAGTGGTCGCCGGACACGACTCCGACCGTACCCCGATCTACGCCGGCAGGGCGATGCACGAGGGCGAAATGCTGCCCGCCAAGGTGGTGCCGAGCAAAGGCACCGCCTACGTCTGCTTCGGCGGATACGAGTTCCAGAAGCCCAGCTACGAGGTGCTCACCGGCTACGGTTATGTGTGGACCAGTTGCGGCCCCCACATTCCACCGAACGCCGTGACCACGGGTCGTGCGCGCAATGGAGAGCTCCTGTACTTTGGACGGGGACACTACCAGGGTAGCTTGACCCCGGGCCTGATCTCGGCCAGCCAGCGGTGCCTCTATATCCCCTACGGAGGTCGGGAGATTCGCGTCAACTCCTACGAGATTCTCTGCAGACAATAAGCCAAGGGAACGGAAACCCACAAGTATACCACATGCATTTAGCCCAGATCAAAATGTAATCGCGCACCCAATAAACTGACTGTTAACACCCAAGGATCTGTTCGAATTTATTACACTGATAATAATAATAATAATAATCCGAATGGATTGTTAGATTACACTGGTACTAAACAATTTAGGAGCTAAGATAGTGGCTTGCTATGAAGGTCATTTTCTTATACATATGTTTTGTAACATACTTTTTAAATTCATTTAAATGTTTTCTTCAATGACTTCCTACCAAGAGAAATTAAAATGGAAACTTAGATAATATCAAATGATATTGTAAGCCCAACTGAATCACTTCCAAATGTCAGACATACATAACTCATTCTTAAGCTAATAACGAAACATAACTCTCTTTCTTGCAGCCTACAAGTGGATTCAATCCTCGGCCTACTCCTCCCTTCCCGAGGAGGCAGTGGTGGGCGGCAACGATGAGGACGGCGCCATGATATACGTGGGCAGGGCGGAACACGAGGGCGATATGTTGGTCTGCAAGGTGGTGCCCAGCAAGCAATTGGGATTCATTTCGCAGCGGGGAGAGGCCCTGCCCAAGGACATCTTCGAGGTGCTGTGCGGCCAGAATCTGGTGTGGATCAAGTGCTACGACCATGTGATTCCGGAGAATGCTGTGCTCTGTGGACGCACTTCGCTGGATCAGCCGGTGTACATTGGTCGCGGCCATTACGAGGGTCATCTGATTATCGGTAAAATCTCCTCCGTCCATCGGGCTCTGTTCATCGCATTTCGCGGTGCCGAACGTCGCCTGGACTCCTACGAGATATTGGTGGAGGAGCGTAGAGTGGTGCCTGGCTGGCAGCTGCCACCACCACCTCCTCCACTTGAGGAGCCGGAAAAGTGTCCGCTCTCGCCGCCGCCACCACCATCTCCACCGGCAATGGCGCCGCCACTCTCAGCCAAACCATATCCCTTTCCGGTTTTGGATGCCAGGCCATTTCATGACAGGCCTCCGGCTTACACACCCACTCCGGATCCAATGCCGCCCGTCGAAGCAGTGATAATGCTGCCGAGTCCAAACCCACCTCCGCCTGCGGTAGGAGTACCGGTCATGCCACAACCACCACCGCCTGCAGGTGGAGTGCTGGTCATGCCACCTCCTCCACCATCGTTCACTCCTGCTGAGGTCTCCGTGGCGCCACCACCTTCATTTGTTCCCGCTGTGGTCAGTGCAGTATCCGTTCCTGTGGGAGCATCGTTTACACCCGCTTCCACCTATAATCCGTACGAGGCGGGATGCTCGTCCTACACTCCGGCCGAATGTGCTGCTCCTCCGGCCTATGATGCGTACGGCTATGGCAACAACTATGACGTGTGGATATCCGCCGAACCGGGCTATTATTACTCCCCCGATGCGGTGATTGGAGGTCATGACAGCAACATGGAGCAATTGCTGGTTTGCAGGGCCTACTACCGCGGTGTCCATGTTCCGGGCAAGGCCATTCCCAGCCAGGGATGTGGCTACATAGCCCACGGAGGTCGTGAAATCATTGAGCCCTCGTACCAAATGCTGGTGGGCAAGGGCAAGTACCACTGGGTGCCATCCCACGGCGGAAACGTACCATCCGGAGCGGTTGTGGCCGGCACGACACCTGGCGGAGCACCACTCTACATTGGACGGGGTCACTACCGCGGCAGCTTGACCCCCGGCGTAATTGAGACCTACAACCGATGCCTCCAGATTCCATTCGGTGGACAAGAGATACGTCTGAGCAGCTACGAAGTTCTGGTTAGGAGCGACATTTTCCATGGACAGCAGGCCATTCGCTTGGTTTATTGAACCCATCTTTAATCTGAGAAGTTCGAGAGCAGCTAGGCCATGAGAAACCATATACAGATTATTTATTTCTATAGATTCATACATATCTTTGAGTAATGTGCCCTTAACTTTCAGATGCATTTCAAATTACTAATTAACAATATTTATTCAATGCCCCTATCTACATATCTATCTATATAGTAAGGTGAAACTACCTCTGAAAAAAACATGTAAGGATTGCCCAATATGTAAACTGTATGTAGTTAATAAATCTACTACTCATTTGCGAGCTGAGATACTTATGCACTAATTATATTGACTCACTTTTAAAGTTTGTTTTGAAATAAATGTTTTATTTATTATATGACTTGCGTTTTAATACCATTATTTGTTTTGGCTTGGCTTTGTTATTATGCGTGTTCTACCACGTGTAAAGTGTATTTCTTAGGTAAGTAATTATGTCATAAAAAACTCTAACTTTTTTCCAAGACGTATATGCAAAATCATAAAGTCCAAACTTCTTCCGCCTTAACCCAGAAATTACAATTAGCAGATGGATAGCTTAACGATTTGCGGGCACGAGAGTTTAAGGTCGAAATAAAATTGTATCACGTACAATACAACACTAAGCTTAATGCGCGGAATTAAAAACGCTGTATTCCCAGCAAAGAAACTCCATATGCTCGAAATCTCCTTGAACCCAACCCACATGGGGTTTACGATTAGACGAAACTGGCATTTCCCACAACTACCCGTTATTGGTCAACACAGGATTTCCTCAAACGATTCTGGTTTTTCGACGCCAACTTGGAATCGGCAAAAGAGAGCAGAGAAGAAAGAGAAAGGCGAAACAGGTAAGAGTAACTATGTGCGAATGCGTCATAATCATACACTGTAGAAAATGGAAGTATTTGTTGAGTCTTAAACTGAAATTTTTAGTTCGTTTTTTTTAATATTCAAATATTTTCTTACTTTTAATGTTTCAATTTTAAATGTTTTTTTTTGCATATATGTAAGTAGTTCAAATTCTTTAAGTTCAAACTAAAAGTTTTAAGATACATTTATTTAAACATTAATTTCTTAAAATCAATAAAATTTTAGTTTTTTATTAAGTTTATCAATTCCAATATGCTGTAATTTTAACAGTAACATATTGTCATTCGAAAATGCTTTGTTTAGACGAAGTAATGGGAGCACAATAAATATTCATTTTTAACAACAATAAAGCCAAAATTCCGATTAAAATTGCGCAAATAAGTAATTTGCCACAGAGTACATCAACAACAAATACGTTCGCCAATAGTTGATATACGCCTTTGTCCAAACTCTTTTCCACGTCTATAAATATACACGAATTTGAGGAATACTAATCTGGTTTGCCATAGATAACATAGGTAATATAGTCGCATTGGAATAGGTCCGTAACCAAGAAAACATTTGAATGAAACCGATTTCAATCGCCTGCCAAATAATTTCGCCATCTAATGCCAAATGGTCGAAAACAACGGAGTGAGCCGCAATTATCTATTGGAACAACCTTGTCTAAATTGGCCACAATTCGGCTTATCTTACTTGCTAAATAACACATCACTAGATGTGTTAGTTCTTTGATAATATGTACATTTATATTTTATGGGCAATAGAAGTGCTTACAACAGTCGATTAGATTGCAAACGAGATCCCTTTGGAATTTTTTTTGCTTGGAGATAGCCTTTGATACCCTTTAAGGCGCTTTTGGACAAGTTCTAACTGATATGGTGAAATACGAACGATAAACCAGCAGACTGACAGCGAAAGAAGTGGACCATGGCCTGCGTCATCTGAAGCCCAAAACGACATTATTTTTATTTGATCACACAAAGTAGTGTTTTATATTTGGATTGGGGAAGTCGCTGGGCAGCGTGAGAATGCCGCTACCACGCTTAAGCATCCAGGGAATTCACGGCACACCTGAGCGACATGGTATGAATCACGGCTTTCGCACGCGATACAGATACAGATACAGATACAGATACAGATACAGATTTCTGCTCGGTTAGTCCCCCGATCTTACGAATTCAGCTTAAAACCTTTCGAGAGGGGAAAACCATGCGCGCAAATCTATTACGCGCAGTCTTTTTTGTTTTGGCCCAAAACCCGACTGCACTGCCCGTCCACAGATGATGGTAAACAAATACCGGTTACGAGTGTGATAACAGACTAGCGTAACACCGAATCGATGCGATGGTACCTGCCTAAGCGTAAGCTATCTAATCTGCATCGGCTCTATCGGCCATTATGGCACTGTTTTGGTTACAGGACAGCGGCCAGGAAACCAGTATTGTCCGAGTGGATGGAGGAGCGTGTGAGTGGCAAGCGGTTGCCAGGGGGAATGGGAATCCCGATTAGTTATACGATCGACTTTGGCTTTATTGCCGCCCGAGACCCGCCACCGAATACCGAAGACCGAAGACCGAAGACCCGGTATCCGAGATTCTGGAACCGAGCTGTCGTCGCAGCCATTCGATCTTGGGTTAGTCCAGTTCAGATCGCGCACTCGTCGGCTCCAGACGTCTTCTTGAGCACTTCCCAGTGCCAATAGAGCCAGTGGAAGCATACGTATATATTCTTTCGGAGATCGCGAGTTTCATCAGTTGGTTAAGTGACCACGGAAGATCGGCACGAGCTAAGTAAGTGTCATGTTGCAAGTGAAGTTCTATGAAATGCTTCGATTAGTGCGTTTCTGAAGACAAGTGAATAAAATTGAATCCAATCTGAGTAACTGATTGCAGCTGAGTGGAGCTGAGGAGTGGGCTATGCCCAGTTCCTTGGATATGGAGTGCAAGCCGTTCGCAATTGACAATCGCAATCAACACAAAAATATCTCGCTTTCCAATTGCGCTTAATTTATTAATTTATGGACGCTTTTTCATTCGCGCAATCGAGCTAATTTCCTTAAATTGACTTGGGAAAATTGTTTTTGCTGATTAATCAGCCCTTTGCTCCGCGTCTAATAATTTCTACGATATTTTATGTAATACATAAAGATACATTAATTATCACACACTTAAGCGTGATAATTGGTCCCATTTTTATCAACATTACTCATTTTAATAGTATTATAATTACGTATTTCCAAGATGTTGCGATACATTGATTTCCATTTAATTAAGTGCAAGAAAAGTGCAAGTACAAATAATTCACTGAAATTAATGAAAGGAAAAAACAACTTGAAATAGTGATAAATCTTTAGAAATTTAGTTCATAACATTCTCAAAAATCTGAGCCAGTATTCGTTTTCCGTTAAGTTTTAATGGAAGTTGAAATATTTTGAAAAATTCAATCATTCTATTGTTAATCTACCCAGTATCTTTCCTTGAGAGCACTGAACTGTTATTTATGAATTTGAATTTAAGATAGTAACCAGACTATTATAGCTGAGTTTGCAGATAAAAAGCCGCGGCAACTGGTCGAGTTTGTGGTTCGCGTGGTTATGTTCTTTAATTGGTGGATTCTAAATTATTGGCCCCAATTTGAGGCTAAGATATCAGGCCAGCACAAAGTGTTCTTAACTGATTGTTGACTTTGTTCTTAGGCTTGATCGCTATAGCGAGTATTGGGATACTTGACTGCAGTACCGCCTTATAGACACAATGGGCAAGAAGAAGGAGGAGTCACAGTTGCCACAAGCTGGTGACTTTCAGCATAAGGAAGGATCAGTTCTTGATAAGACACGGAAGTACAGTTACTTTGATCTGGTGAGTGGTGACTCCTTGGCGGCATCGATAAATGTTCTATAACCCTTTTGGTCTCGGCTCCATAGTTCAGATACTCAACCACATGCGAGCGTTACCTGTTGGTATTCAGTCTGCTGGTGGCCACCGCTGCGTCCGCATTTATTCCCTACTTCATGATCATCTATGGGGAGTTCACATCCCTGCTTGTGGACCGAAAAGTGCGCGTGGGCACATCCTCTCCTGCCTTTGCTCTGCCCATGTTTGGTGGCGGCAAGCAATTGTAAGTCCTTGATGATAAGTTAGCTATCCAGGATTGTCCTATAACACCGTATTCCCCGCAGGACGAATGCCAGCGTAGAGGAGAACAAGCAGGCGATCATCGATGATGCGACGGCCTTTGGAATTGGCAGTCTGGTGGGATCTGTAGCCATGTTCCTGCTCATCACACTGGCCATCGATTTGGCCAATCGCATAGCCCTCAAACAGATCGATCGCATCCGAAAACTCTTCCTGGAGGCCATGCTGCGACAGGATATCGCCTGGTACGACACCAGTTCGGGCTCCAATTTCGCCAGCAAAATGACAGAGTGAGTTTCGTCTCAAAATGGAATTAACAACCATATAATCATGATCCTATTACATTATACAAATTATAAAAACCATATCAATTGAATATTCATTAGCAAGACTAGAAAATTACCCAACCATACTTGCAATCCAACTTTTTACTATCAACCTGGCTTAAAATGATTGAACCAATTTATCACTATCGTGATTCCCAGCCAATTTTCGGAAGCCACCTGAGAGTTTCTAAATTAATTAATTAAATTATATGAATATATGATGAATTGATTTAATTTAATACATTCGAATTTCTTTCAATTGTGGAATTAAAAACTAAAAACCATTTTTTTTGCCCACTAATGTATTAATTTTCTAACCATTTAGAGCTATTTTGGTAATTTTGATTTCTAGAACTTCTCGATTGTTTTGAATTTGCAGAGATCTGGACAAACTGAAGGAGGGCATTGGCGAGAAAGTGGTGATTGTGGCCTTCCTGATCATGACCTTTGTGATTGGAATAGTGTCCGCATTTGTCTACGGCTGGAAGCTCACCCTAGTCATTCTCAGTTGTGTGCCCTTCATCATCGCAGCCACCAGTGTGGTGGCGCGACTCCAGGGATCCCTGGCCGAGAAGGAGCTGAAGTCCTACTCCGATGCAGCCAACGTGGTCGAGGAGGTATTCAGTGGAATTCGCACAGTGTTCGCTTTCAGTGGCCAGGAGAAGGAGAAGGAACGCTTTGGGAAGCTGCTCATTCCCGCAGAGAATACGGGTCGCAAGAAGGGTCTCTACTCGGGCATGGGAAATGCCCTGTCCTGGCTGATCATCTACCTGTGCATGGCCCTTGCCATCTGGTATGGTGTCACGCTCATTCTGGACGAGCGTGATCTTCCCGATCGCGTTTATACCCCTGCCGTTTTGGTCATTGTCCTGTTCGCCGTGATCATGGGTGCCCAGAATCTCGGTTTTGCGTCTCCACACGTGGAGGCCCTTGCCGTGGCCACGGCTGCTGGCCAGACCCTGTTCAACATCATCGATCGTCCGTCGCAGGTTGATCCACTGGACGAGAAGGGAGACAGGCCCAAAAACGCCGCTGGACACATTCGGTTCGAGGGTATTCGCTTCCGTTACCCCGCCCGGCCAGATGTGCAGATCCTCAAGGGTCTGACCGTCGATGTGCTTCCGGGTCAGACGGTGGCCTTCGTGGGCGCATCTGGGTGTGGCAAGAGCACCCTCATCCAGTTGATGCAGCGGTTCTACGACCCCGAGGCGGGCAGCGTCAAACTGGATGGACGGGATCTTCGAACACTGAATGTGGGCTGGTTGCGTTCGCAGATCGGTGTGGTGGGCCAGGAACCGGTTCTCTTCGCCACCACCATTGGCGAGAATATCCGATACGGAAGACCATCGGCCACTCAGGCGGATGTAGAGAAGGCGGCGCGAGCGGCCAACTGTCATGATTTCATCACTCGCCTGCCCAAGGGCTATGACACCCAGGTGGGCGAGAAGGGCGCCCAGATCTCTGGTGGCCAGAAGCAGCGCATTGCCATTGCCCGTGCCTTGGTACGACAGCCCCAAGTGCTGCTTCTCGACGAGGCCACCTCTGCCCTGGATCCCACCTCTGAGAAGCGGGTGCAAAGTGCCCTGGAGCTGGCCAGTCAGGGACCAACCACTCTGGTTGTGGCCCATCGACTGTCCACCATCACCAATGCCGACAAGATTGTCTTCCTCAAGGACGGTGTGGTGGCGGAGCAGGGCACGCACGAGGAGCTCATGGAGCGAAGGGGCCTCTACTGCGAACTGGTGAACATCACCCAGCGCAAGGAGGCCACTGAGGCGGATGAGGGAGCGGTGGCCGGGCGGCCTCTGCAGAAGTCGCAGAACCTGTCCGACGAGGAAACCGATGATGACGAGGAGGATGAGGAGGATGAGGAGACCGAGGAGCCGGAGCTGCAGACTTCGGGCAGCTCCAGGGAGAGCGGATTCAGAGCTAGCACGCGACGCAAGCGTAAGTACCGGAAGCCAGAATAAATAATGGCTTTACTAGCCAATATTTCCAGTTGTAAGATCGAGTGATCAGTTATAATAAGACTTACGGTTCATTTGCTTTAAGCTTATATCTAACAAAGCTTACAGATTTGGAATATTTAAGATAATATTTCTATTTTCCCATTAAGCATGATAAATTCCTTATTTGAGTAGAAGAAATGGAATGTCAAAAGTTTATCAGTTCTATAAAGTAGTGATTCTATAATGTATCTACATATATTCATCCTTTATTCATATAATTTACAGGTCGCTCGCAGCGCCGCAAGAAGAAGAAGGACAAGGAAGTGGTGTCCAAGGTGTCCTTCATGCAACTAATGAAGCTTAATTCTCCGGAGTGGCGATTCATAGTGGTCGGAGGCATTGCGTCCGTCATGCACGGCGCCACATTCCCGCTTTGGGGTCTCTTCTTCGGCGACTTCTTTGGAATCCTCTCCGACGGCGACGATGACGTTGTGCGAGCCGAGGTCCTGAAAATCTCCATGATCTTCATTGGCATTGGCCTGATGGCCGGATTGGGCAACATGCTGCAGACCTACATGTTCACAACGGCCGGCGTGAAGATGACAACGCGATTGCGCAAACGGGCCTTTGGAACGATCATTTGTCAGGATATTGCCTTCTTCGATGACGAGCGGAATTCAGTCGGAGCACTGTGCTCCCGCCTGGCCAGTGATTGCTCCAACGTTCAGGGGGTAAGTTTCAAGATTAAACAAGATAGAATGCAGGTATATTAAAAAGCTTGTAGTTTCAATAGGTTTGCTTCTTGCTACATTTATTTAACTTTCTAACATTTGTCTTTATTCCAGGCAACCGGAGCTCGTGTGGGCACCATGCTCCAGGCGGTGGCCACTCTTGTGGTTGGAATGGTGGTCGGTTTCGTTTTCTCGTGGCAACAGACGCTCCTCACACTGGTCACCCTGCCCTTGGTCTGCTTGTCCGTCTACTTGGAGGGGCGCTTCGTCATGAAGAGCGCCCAAAAGGCGAAGGCATCGATCGAGGAGGCTTCTCAAGTGGCCGTCGAAGCTATTACCAATATCCGAACGGTCAATGGTCTGTGCTTAGAGCGCCAGGTGTTGGATCAGTACGTTCAGCAGATCGATCGTGTGGATGTCGCCTGCAGGCGCAAAGTTCGCTTCCGTGGTCTGGTTTTCGCTTTGGGCCAGGCGGCTCCTTTCCTGGCTTACGGCATCTCCATGTACTACGGTGGTGTGCTGGTGGCAGAGGAGCGAATGAACTATGAGGACATCATTAAGGTGGCCGAGGCTCTGATCTTTGGCTCCTGGATGTTGGGACAGGCCTTGGCCTACGCGCCGAATGTAAACGATGCAATTCTGTCCGCTGGACGCCTGATGGATCTCTTCAAGCGCACCTCCACGCAGCCCAATCCGCCACAGAGTCCCTACAATACAGTTGAGGTGAGTCAACATTCCAGACCAACTCTTGGTGCAAGGAAATGCATTTTTTCCCCTATCGAAACCGGTCACTTAAATTTCATTGTCTTTTCAGAAATCCGATGGAGACATTGTCTATGAAAACGTGGGCTTCGAGTATCCGACTAGGAAAGGTACTCCCATTCTGCAGGGCCTAAATCTTACGATCAAGAAGTCGACGACGGTGGCTCTAGTGGGTCCATCTGGCTCCGGCAAGTCCACCTGCGTGCAACTGCTGCTTCGCTACTACGATCCCGTATCGGGATCCGTGAACCTAAGCGGAATGCCGAGCACCGAATTCCCGTTGGACACACTGCGATCCAAGCTGGGCCTGGTCTCCCAGGAACCTGTGCTCTTCGATCGCACCATAGCCGAGAACATAGCCTATGGCAACAATTTCCGGGACGATGTGTCCATGCAGGAGATCATCGAGGCGGCCAAGAAGTCCAATATCCACAACTTTATTAGTGCTTTGCCCCAAGGCTACGACACCCGGTTGGGCAAGACCTCGCAGCTCTCTGGTGGTCAGAAGCAACGCATCGCCATCGCTAGAGCTCTGGTTAGAAACCCGAAAATACTCATCCTGGACGAGGCCACCTCTGCGCTGGACTTGGAGAGCGAGAAGGTGGTGCAGCAGGCGCTGGATGAGGCGAGATCCGGCCGCACATGCCTGACGATCGCCCATCGTCTGACCACCGTACGGAACGCGGATCTCATCTGTGTGCTTAAGCGCGGGGTGGTAGTGGAACACGGCACCCACGAAGAGTTGATGGCACTGAACAAAATCTACGCCAATCTCTACCTGATGCAACAGGTGTCGGGCTAGCACAGCGAGCTGGAGTGATAATTATGTAGGCTTTAATTTAGTATGTACACTAGGCTTATTAAACATGTTGAAGTATTACAAAAAATAGAATGATTAGGCCAACTACTACAGTCGACTGTCGACCAGAGGTCCGGGATTGGCCAGGGCGTTACGTCTCTCCTGGATGGCGAAGGTGAGTTTACGGAATGGACCCAGCGGCAAGCCAAGTGACTTGAGGTCCGACTCTGTGAGCAGCATCAGGGTCTCCAAATCGATCTCTTGCTTCTGAAATCTGAAATAGTAATGGAAATAGTAATACACAATGCAAAACAGTCCAATTTGGTTTTGGTACTCACACTGGTAGGTATTCTTCCAGGGCCCAGACAGCCAGGAATCGCTGCAAGGCACTTCCTCCGGCCTCTCGGTCGTCGTCGTCATCATCGCTATAGACGTCGTTACCGCCGCCCTCCGAGTCCGTATCATCCGAAAGGTTCAGGTACAAGCGACCCTTTCCACCGCCGTTTCGTGACTTTGGAGGATTGCTGCCCGCATTCCGCATCGTGGACGTGGAACTGGTGTCTGTGTGTAGTTGGAGCTGACTCAAAGCCGCTGTTACGGATCGACGGAAAGCAATGCTGCCCAACATGGTGGGTCTGTCAAAGAGTCCAACAGGCCTCTGGAGAGTCACTTCCTCGCTTAGTTCCTGGGTTAACTGATCATCCCCGAGAATATCCGGCTGAGAGAAGGAACGCGCCAAAGTCGTGCTGTAGCCACTGCGGCTATCGCTAAGATCCAATTCATCGGCCTCCATGCACTCAAAAACATCGCTGATCTTGCCGCGCTTGCCGACACTGTCCTCGTTGGAACTGAATGTGCCCACGTACAGCACTTCGGAGTCTCGCTGCAGACCCGTAAGCGATGTAATGGTTCGCTTTCCATCCGGCTCCACCTCGCGCACCTTGAAGCCACCGTCTGTGTCGCTGGAAATCTTGGAGTGTGGACATGTGCTGCTGTGCTGCTTCTGCAGCTGCGATGGTCTCTTTTGCACCGTTCCCGCTCGACTGGCTATCGTGGAGCCTCCGCTGCTGCTGCTACCGCTCCCAACCAGATCGCTGAACTTTGTGGGAGGCGGCGTATCCCTTGATGTCTTGTTTAGATTGCCCTGGCTGGACCAGATCTTCTGCTTGAGAGTGGACAGCATGTTGCTGGTCTTGCTGGAGCCACTGGGTGGGCTCAGATCTGCATACTCCGGATCCTGGCGCTGCTGCTGCTGCTGCTGATTCTGACGTTTCATGTACTCCCGCACACGTTTCTCGCAGTTCTTCTCGGCCAATTCTTTCAGGGCTTTGCATTTTTTTCTGTTAATTAAAGCAGTATATTAGTCTATGAAGAGATATTAACAGAATTCACTTGGTTGAGGAATCGCAAAACTGCCTCAACAAAATGAATTCATGCCAAGCACGCGGAAGATATTTCATAAACATACTTTTCAGTGGCCTCAAAGTTTGTGAAGGCCACATCCAAGTAGCGCAGGATCTCATCCCTGCCATTAATAGCCGCCAGATCCTTGGCGCTGTGCTTGTCAATATCCAAGGCATAGATGTTTACCCCGAATTTCACCAAAAAGTCGACGCAATGCAAATGACCCTTGGCGGAGGCCAAGTGCAAGGCTGTGTTTCCGAACTGATCGCATTTGTCGGGATCACCACTGGAATGATTATTGTCAGTAAATATAGAAACATCAATTAAACTATTACGCACCCCCTGCCGCACAGCAGACGCAGTGCATCCAGACGGCCCTCGAAGGCTGCCCACATGACCGGCGTCATGGAATCACTGTCCTTGGCATTCGTGTCCTTCCTGGTGGCTGCTGCCAGCACATCCAGCAGCCCATCTTTGGCGGCTCTAAGCACAAAAGATTGATCCAGAAGGTAAATGAGTCTTGTGCATTCCGTTGAAGATAAGATAGAGCCAAATTAATTGCATGTACTCACTTGTGAAAGCGATCCGATGACATACTTGTCTGTGCTATCTTTCAATCAGGTTGGAAATTCTCGAATCGATCTGAAAGGAAGGAATCCAAGGCCAGATGAATAGGCGTTTCATTATACTTTCTATTCCTTCATCATCACATAAGCCCCAACTATAAACCAGACACACTCACATACAATACTTGTTTAGATCAATTAAAGAAGATGCCTTTAAATAGTTTGTCCTCCGAGCTGCAAAAGATGAAAATCTCTGACATTCCAATCGAAGGAACAACTTCCCAAAAATCGGTAATAGAGGCAACATTGGGTTCAGTCACCAAATTAAAAGATTCAGGAATTATTAAGCAAACAATAAAGCAAAAGGTCTTGCTTCGGAGTACAACACTTCAACACCCCTGTAAAACAATCCGTGCCGAAGGACTGGATTGGGTTCACCGAATTCAAGACATTGCGGAAGAGTCGGAATCGAACTGGGCAAATACCACGGCTAGTAAGGATTCTGGTAATACCTTCGACCTTAAAGCCATGATGAGCGAGTGCGAAAATATTTCTGATTCCGAAGAAGTCATCGACTTGTCAATCCCAAAGGTTCATGCAATGGCCTCCCTGACCTTCGAATGTGATAAACTAGATGATATTTTCCCTTATGATGGAACTGAAGCTCAGAAGCAGAGCCCCGACGAAGTTAATATCGACGAGCTGGCCTGCTACTTCGAAAATATGGTCAACATACCCAAGAAAATTTCGATCAGCGCTGAAATGATGTACTCGTGATGATAACAGGAATAAAAGTAGCTTCCATATTTCGTACTAAATTTTATAGTCATTAACTTGATTTTTAAGGGAGATCCCCAAAGTGAGGTTTATTCATTTCAATGTTAGGTGAAGCTAAGGATCCATAATACATACATATGTGATTTGGTGATGATATACATATACATATGTAGGTTACATACTAATTTTCACATTCCACTTTTTAATGTGTTTATCGTGTGGGTTGGCCAATTAAAATGAGACCGAAGATGATCCAAATTCCCCGTTGAGCAGACTGACCTTTTTCCCAGCACTTGTACTCTAACGTTCACACGTTTCGAATTAATAATCCAAAAAAGAAAAAGAAAAGTGTAGCAGCGGTGAAGAATCACAGGCCCACCAAACACGCACACAAGGAAAACATTACCCATTTACTACACACGATGGAGTTTGGCTTACATACCAACGGCCAACTACCAAGTTCACTCAACCTTGTTGGCTGGTTTTCGAATTGCCCAAAACAACCGAAAATCGAGGCAGTCAACCATTTACTTATTTACCACGGGTACACACACTCACTTATTACAGTTAGTTGTCCCGGTTTAAGACCACTTTTCAAATGCAGGATTTCAATTTGGATTTTCCCACTCGGGCAGCCGCCTGACGACACTTTTCTTTTTGGCAAAACGATCCGAAAGTTTTCCTCGGCGATCGGTAGAATATGCACGTTTCGAATGCCGTTACCCGGAAGCACTTTCTACCGCTCCGACTGCATGCTGTTGAATGAAATTGTTAGCTTGGCTCAAACTTCGGCGCTCACATTACGCACAGTGGTCGAGAAAAGTGCATATCTACAGCTGAGATGGCAGTGAATATCTATAATATCATGAATATCAAATAATCTAAACAAAATTTAAATTTCTAAAAAAAATGATATGCAAATGTCTGCATTATTCGTATTTAAAAACTTTTAGAATAATTTGTTGGAGTTTTTTTAAATGTGAACTACTGTGCTAAATCAATTTTTTGACCCACTGTGACTCTCTCCAACGATAGGGCGTTGCCAGACCGAAATCGTTACGACTATCGCATACAGGCAACGTTGAGCAGTGCCGCCCTGGTTGACTAGTGCCGCCCTGGTCCGATTGCCAGAAAAAAAACAAGACAAGTGAAAAAACGAGATAGATCAAATTAAAAATATCGTACAAAATTGTAGTTAAACAAGCGCTGGAACACGGTATACTGAAAATGTGAATGAAAACCATCAGTAAAGAGAGACGAGCGCGATTTGGTGGCACCAAATGCTGCAGTTGCAACCTGCACATGTATGTGTATACGCGTGAGTGTGCGTTTGCGTAGGAGGCACCAAAATAACAACAGCAATCGCAGTGACAACAAAGAATCGGAATCGGAATCGTACTTGTTTGTACTCGTAGAAGAAGTACTTGGAATCGAAATTGGAATAGCCACTACCATATGCCAGTGGAGGGAATCGGAGTGCCAATGCATAGTTAATAAATTCCCAAGGTGCTATACGACCAGCAGACCTCAATTGCAATTGCACGCCCTCGACAAATCACAGTGTCTCAGCCAAATCGAAACTGGAAGCCATCAAGTGCTCCCGTTAAGCAAGCAACTGCAGACGGAGCACGGGGGAGGAGAAGGACCTGGTGGTGCACCAAGCACGCCCGCACTATGGGCAATTGCCTGAAATGCTTCCAGTCTGCCGCCGAACAATCGATGCCAACGAACGCCTCGTCCCCCAATTCACACAATTCCAATTCCAACGCCTGCCAGACGGCCACCAGCCTTGCTAATTGCTACGAATCGGTGGGCATTAATCCCAATGCCAACGAGCGCTGCGCCTTAGGTCTGTACTCTAAAGTTAATAACCGCATGGTAATCGAACGTCTAAGAACCCTTCTTTATTCCGCCCTATGCTCTCTAGAAACCGATGAACTGCTCTCTAGCCGAACTCCACTCAAGCCAGCAAAAGCAAACAATTGTGATACTAAGCGTAATAGTTTTAAGTCTTTAGGTTTGCTTAATGGCAGTGCGCCCACCATGAGCGATATCATAACAACTGGTGAGTCAGCTGTGCCTTGGCGGAATACTCATTCGATGTTGTATATTCTTATAGCTGTCAAGGAGTCAATGGAGGTATCGCACCAGACGCTGAGCAAACTATTCGACGCGTACAAAGATCCGGAGGACGAGGACATGATACTCACGGACGGCATCGAGCGACTGTGCAATGACCTCAACTATCAGCCCGATGAGTTCGCAATTCTCGTCTTGGCCTGGTGCCTGGATGCCTCGCAGATGTGTCGCTTCACCAAGGTGGAGTTCATTGAGGGTCTGCACAAGATGAGGGCGGACACAATAGCCAGCATTCGGGTGCGGCTAGAGCAGACAATCGAGATGCTCAAGGCGGACGCCGAGATGTTCAAGCAGTTGTATCGCTTCACATTCCGGTACGCTGTTCCCACTGCTGACAACATCAGTTTCTAATAGCATCTCTAATTTCAGCTTTGGTCTGGAGCCCGATCAGCGCGTTCTCTCACTCGAGATGGCTATAGACCTGTGGAAACTCGTGTTCACTGTACAAACACCTGATCTCTTCTCCAACTGGATACACTTCCTCGAAAAGCACCCGAATATTCGCCGCATACCGAAGGATACATGGAACATGTACCTCAATTTTACGGAACAATGTGATATACAAAATTACGATGATACCGAAGCGTGGCCCAGTCTCTTCGACGACTTTGTCGACTACGAGAAAAACCGGGCGCTGGTTTCCTCGGGCATCCACGACGATGACAACAACAACGACGATCCCCTGCAGAGCCACGTGAAAGCCGCGGATCCGGGTCTGGTGTCATAGTAGCCAGTCCCCAGTCTCTTCAGGGCCAAGCAACGTTCAACTCGCCAATAGAAATTAAAGAATGTACATTTTCATCTTCACTGACGACTCGCTCTCGCTCTCTCTTGCTGCTACTTAAGATTTCCTATGGAAGAACAACCTTAAAACACCCGTGGCCACTGAAAACGAACGATGCGGTGCTGGCGCTGCTTGAGGACGGACTCTCCAACTGCCATCATTAGCCAGCTCTTATTATGGCTGGCCAACATTCTGGCCGGAGCAACAACGGACGCATTTGTTTATGTAATTAAAGACTTATCGACAAGAATTTTGGAAAAGCTCAATCATCGGAAACCACATGTGTATATAACTAATTGACTTGAAGGCGAAGCAGAAGGCAGACCGTATAATATTTAGCAATTAATTGATGTATTATTTTAAACAAGATTGCAACATTTTATGGCACTTAACTATTTAAATGCATACAATTACATACTTAACTGTAAGTAGTGGATGTGAATTAAATAAAACCAACTAAAAGAGTAAAGTAATTGAGCAATTTGATTTGTTAATTATAGCATTAGATGATATTCCAGCGAAAAATAAGTAAACATAATAGTTGGTTTATAATAGGGATTCATTCAAATCAACCGCCAATCGACTAGCCCATCGATAACATATAGGCAGATTGGACCGATAGAAATACCTCATGCAACCGTGACTAGTACATATTAAATTGCTATTTTGGTTGGCCTGATAAAATTATAAAAATCATCGCGAACGCAGCAAACTGGCTATGATTAAGCGTTGAGTGCACCCGGCGCACCCAACCTGACCGAATCCCCGCGAAGTGAATACACTGCAGGCCATTAACTATCCAGTGATTCCACGGCGCTGACATTGAAAAACAAACGCAATGCAGCACAGTGGGCGTGAGCAGGCGGAAGGGGTGTAATCGCCAGGAAGGGCAAGGATTCAGCGCAAGGACACGGTCGATAGGAGCAGCTGGCCAGGGTCCAACGTTCACGATGCCCTGCGAAAGTTGCGGCGTGGAATTCACGGTGTTCCGCCGCAAGCGCGCTTGCTTCGACTGCAAGTGAGTAATGCTCTGTGCATATGGTTGTCTCAGGTTTCGGGGATATACCAAAATCTTATAATCCCCCATTAGACGCTACTACTGTGCCAACTGCATTGCATCCAGGCGATGCAAACGATGCTCTGTATTCGCCCAGCGTCCTTTGTCAAGGACAGATTTATTAAAGCTCAAGCCCAAGGACTTGATTTTCTATCTGCAGTCCAAACACATCTCTACTGAAGGCTGTCTAGGTGAGTTACACATCCGGTGGTTCACCTGGAGACGTAAACCCCCAGGATAAACTACTTAATACAACTTTTTCCGCAGAGAAAGAGGAGCTTGTGGGACTGGTCCTCACCCATGTGGCCCAGGTTGACAGGAGCCGAGGCTCAAACGCCTCCTCCAACAGTCCGGGTCGCGGCCAGGCCAACCCAATCGACAGCCTTAAACAGTCGTGCCAAAACTTCTTCTCCAACCTAAGCGATAACATAAGTGATTCACTAGCCTCGTTTGATTCCAAAGTTACCACAAAGCCGACGGAGAGCAGGCAACCGGAAGTGCCCACCCACATTTTCGAGCAGCCGCGAGTATCTACGCGTGAGATTCCAACTTATGCCAGTGCCGTTAACGGCGGACCACAACACGTGCATGTCCAACAGCAGGCCACAACCACCAATGGTGGCAGTCGAAGCAGCAGCAGTCCCTCAACTTCCACGCAGGCATCGAATAATCGCGATGCCAGCAGTAGCAGCCAGGCCCAGGTGGCCCATCAGGAAGTAAACCATGAGGAGCAGAAAGACGCGGAAAGCAAGTCCGATTGCGAGTGCTCAGACGAAGAGATTATGGCCACGTTCAGTGAGCGCGTTTCGCTGTCGCTCAAAACCGATACCAGTGGCCGGGGGCCTAATGCTGCCACAGAGCCCAGTCCTGTTGGTCTGGCGACCGCAGAAAATGGAGATGCAGGGAACACAGCGCCTAGTCCGGGATGCTCCAAGCCAGGCTCAAGCAGCTCCAAGGCGGATGCCTCCTCTCAGTCAAGTTTTGAGGAGCTGGGCGCCATTGGCGGCATCTCCGACGAAAGCAAGGCCACCACGGACACCAACAGCAGTCACCTCGATCAATGGCAGGTGCTGGAAGTAAACCGGATCGATGCTGTGGAAGAGACGCCGACCACGAGTGCCGCCGACGAGATCTTGGAAGTGACTTTGCGCAGCAGACCGGCGGTCGAGGGCGACGATAGTCAGATGGGCGAAAGCACCCAGACACTGAATATAGAACACCGTCCTGCCAACCCAAGTCCGGCGTTCATTCCCGCCGTACCGCAGCGCACAAAGAAGGTCACCCGAAGACGATCCGATGGTTACTTGAATCGCCGCTACCATTCCAGCGATGACGAGTCACCTGTAACGCCAGGCGGACCTGGTCTAAGCTTGGGACTCTCTACGCTGAGTGAACACCCAGAGCACGGCCTGCATCCGCACTCCCATCGCCAGAGCTGCCAGCGCTGCGGTAAAAACAAGACAAACATTCGGCGACACGTTGAGAAAATGCGTCGCCATCTGGAGAACTCGCAAATGTCCGAAGAGGACATCAAACGTGAGCTCCAGGAGTTCCTCACGTACCTGGAGCAGCGCACCAAGTCGGTGGATGTCTCCGATGCGGACAGCCACGCAGTGTCACCTCTCAGCGTGGATGCCATCAGTGTGGCTGCTGGCGGAAGGTCACCGGACATGCCCATCACGCCGACAATTGAGTTCTCGCCAACGCAGGACGAAGATATCCGCTGGGACGATGACGAGGGCATCCATGTATACGCCGCTCCATCGGACTTCGAACCGACAGCTGGCATTGACTCACGATTCGTCAATTTGGAAGACTTTGAGGATTTGTAAGTGCTCTGTTCTCTTAAAAATCGATGAATGATTAATGCCTCTTTATTGATTTATAGAAAAGACTTGGAGGGTTTGACAGTGAAGCAGTTGAAGGAGGTGCTGATGCTGCACCGCGTCGACTACAAAGGCTGTTGCGAGAAGCAGGAGCTTCTCGATCGCGTCAGCAGGCTGTGGAAAACCATGCGCGAGTGTCCGGGTGAGCTTTGGACCTTGCACTGTAATTTCGCCCTAATCATGATTCAACCATTTACGCAGCTGTTGAAAAACTCGCCACTGATGAGCTCTGCAAAATCTGCATGGACGCGCCGATTGAGTGCGTTTTTCTAGAGTGCGGACACATGGCCACCTGCACGAGCTGCGGGAAAGTGTTGAACGAGTGCCCAATTTGCCGACAATATATTGTACGAGTTGTAAGATTTTTTAGAGCATAATGATACGGCTAATGGTAAGTGGCCGCCACAAGCCGCATCCAGCCCATTTGTGCAATTGTACAGCAGATCCTGATGATGGGACTACAACGTATATGTTTCCTTAAGTGACGCGAGTGCAACAATAATATTTATTTGATTATTTGGTTTTACTATGTAGTGTGTTGCCAGTATATATGCCTATATATAGTGTACACCCTGATATCGCTTTCAAAGTGTATTCATCTATTTCAAATGTGAAATACTTTTGCTATTTATTTTGTTTGTTCTTGTTGTTTGTATAAAAACGAGAGGTTATCTAGATCAACTAACATTCCTATAAACAGCAAAAAAAGATTAAATCTGTTATTAACAGTTGTGAATACTCGTCTAGATGCGCATTTAAACAATAAATATTTTTCAATATCCAGCGCTCTGTGGGCCTAGCCATTAGAAAAGGGAGTTTCCCCATAACAAAGACCTGGATCATAAAGTCTTATCAAAGACGATTAAGATTGGTCATTCGTTTCTGTAACTGGGGATTTTCCAATACCTTGAAGTATATTTGTAAAAATTCGGTTTACTACCATAACCAGCAGCCTGTTTGCCCAGAATCACTATGAAGGAACATAGATCTATCCCAAAGATAACCCCATGCCAAACTGGAGCAGTTCAATTACAACAGTCTTTAATCACGTTAAATAGTAATCTAGGTGTGGTGACAAGAGCTGGGAAACAGCACAATGACTAGAAGGGGAAGAGAGACGAGAGGCGAACCGGTTGGCCAGTTCAGATTCGATGGATGCGCAGGTCCAGCGGTGACTCCACGTCCATCTTAACGAAGAAGTCCTCGCTATGGAGGTAGCTATGCTGTCTTTCGCCTAGCCAATAGCTGGGCGAGTATTCCGCGTCCTGTTTGGGTTTAAGCGAGTAATCGCTGGGCTCATTGTTGGAGTCATCGTAATAGCGGGCGGAGGAGGAGGAGCTGGTGGACTCCACACTGCCGGCAGCGGGCAGACACGTGTACGCTGATTCGCTGCTGGCCTCCAGCAGACAGGGTACGCTGGGCAGGGTAAGCGGCTGGCTGGCGATCAGGTGGATGCTGTGCTTGAAGGTTTTCACATGCTTTCGCAGCGAGGAGGGATCCGTGTAGCGCTTCTGGCATCCGGCCACCTTGCACATGTACGGCTTCTCCATCGAGTGGGTGCGCGTGTGCTTGAACCGATCCGAGGAGTTCGAGTACGCCTTCTGGCAGCCCTCGAAGCTGCACTTGTATGGCTTCTCGCCCGAGTGCGACCTGATGTGGATCTTGAGGTTCTCCGCCCGCGAGAAGGACTTCTCGCACAGGTGGCAGCGGTGCGGCTTCTCCTTGGTGTGGGTGCGGGTGTGGACGAGCATCTTGTAGCGGGCATTGAATCCCCGCTCGCTGCGCTGACATCCCCTCCAGCGGCAGTAGTAGAGTCCGTCTGTGAGGCTGGCGATCGCATGTCGCTGGGTCACGTGCTGCGCCAAGGCATCCAAGGTGTCGAAAACTCTGCAAGGATCAAAGGGATTTCGTTGGTTAGTACGGATATATAGAGGTTTGATTTCGTATCCAAAATGACCCAAAATCATATTATTATCGCTTTGGTTTCTTTTTTATCAGAACTCGTCGAGTCCAACAGTTCAAGAAATTCCAGCCTGCTCGGGTTTTTCTTTTTCTGTCGTATGCGTAATCAGTTTTGTTTTATATTTTACTAGAATTTCTCAATTCCTTTTTTCCAGCGACTCAAAATTCGTAAGAATTACATTGCTGATTATTCAGGCCTTTTTTAAGTACAGTTTGAAGAACAAATCTGAGTTCTGATGAATTTAAACTATATTTAGGTGTTGATTATTCTAATACTATATTAATTTTTGTTATAAAAACTAGTAATCTCCTTTATAATCGTATTAAATTTGTATATTGCATCAGAACATGTTGTAAGAAAGATCCATTGGCTAAATTTTACGTTACAACTTGACACAATTTTTTGTTTCATTTTTCCAAAGTATTACGTTTAATCAAAGAAACATTGCGAAAGTGCTATTGCGCTTTCCCTTGGGAAAATTCTTTCAATTTTCCAGAGTGACTAGGTGACTAAGTTTAATGGAGTCGACTCTTACCTATCGCAATCGGTCCAGTTGCAGACAAAGTCGCAGGAGGTGCCGCACTCGCTGCTGCTGCTGCAGGATTTGCTGTCGTCGGGGAACTCCACTGGACTGCGGCAGAGGTCGTCCTGCTGGCCGTGTGCCTTCATGATCACGGACTGGGTGCGCTGGCGATATCCGTATCCTGCGATGGGACGCGGCGGTGTGATGGGCGGCGTGGGAAACCTGATGTGCTGCATCTGCGGCTGGTGCTGCTGCTGGTGATGGTGATCCGCCAGCCAGCTGCCGGAATCCGAGTAGGCAGCTATGTACGGCGGTGTGTTGTACGGCGTAAAGTAGCCGACGGGCGGCTCGTAGATTCCTCTGGCTGGGCCGCTGTTGAAGATTGACTTTTGTACTATATCCATGTTTGTTGTCTGTGGTGGGTGGATGGGTGGTTGCTGATCAAGAAATTTGTTGCTTTCGCTAAAGCGCCTGCCGATCGAATGAGCCGCTCGCCTGCAGAGGTTCGGGTAATATGCGAAACTCGGCGAGCGATAAGGGGTCGCCCAGACGGGCAGGGTACGCTTATCAGCTCCGAAGGCTGCAGACGGGTCCGGCGGGGGCGTGGCGGCAGAGGGGAGGGCGACAGACGGAACCAAAACACTGGAGCGCCGAAGAGCAGGTGCGTAGCGGAGCGATGGAAAAAAATCCGCTGGGGCAAGTGGATCTGGGGCAAAAGCACACACTCACTACGTGAGTGAAACTCCGTGCTGGATGGACTGCGACGTATGTACATGGATGGGTGGCTGGGGGACGACCAGGGCACGGTCTGGGCCCGCTTATCAACGCACAAGTGGAGAGCCAGCCAGTCAGCCAGCCTACTCGTACATATGTATGTATGTATGTATGTATGTATGTACATATGCACATGTGTGTGCCCGATGATCGCTCTTTGGGGGGCAAGTCTTATCGCCCGGTGCCGTCTGCCTGACTGACTTGCACTTCGTACCGCGTAGCGAATTCCCTGCAGCACCCCACCCTGCGAACCGATCCGAATCCCACCACCACTCCCGATCCGAGTGCCAACCCTTCAATCGAACAGGTACGTCTTGGAGTCGTGCAGTTGAAATAGTGCACTTAGCGAAAAGCGAGTGGGCTTCTTCGTCTGAGAAGCCATCTAGAGCTTGTGCCTCAGGATGGCTTGTTCTAGAAGCAACAAGCAGGCCACCATAAGATCGTCTTGAATCATTTCCATAAATAGATTCATTACTACAACAAAGCCTAGAAACAATAGTGTTTTCCTGACTGCGGCTACTGAGCAGAAAGTAAATAGTCATAGTTTTAAGACAAGGAATCACAAGTTTCAAGAGACTACGATGGGGTTCTGAACTTAGTGATGGATATAAAACTCAACTGATGTGGTGCACAAGGAAGAGCACATATGTAGATGCTGCATCACATTTTATTGTAGTACACTGCAAGTAACTGTGATATATTCTTGCTTACACTTTGTATAACCCATGATTGTCGTTTATAATTTTATCACTTTATCAAAATAGTAAACCCCCCGTAATAATACCGAAACCAGAAATTCATTCTTGGGTTTGGCCGCCGGTTTCACCTCAGTGTGTGGGAGCTGCGTCTGGGACGGCGATAAGGTGGTTATCTCACGCCAAGTCAACAGACGCCGCCACAGGCCGCCACATGCCGCCACATGCCGCCATGGTTCCATATCTGTTGGCCCAAAACCTGGTGCGCCATGACGCGATTGGCCCGGCGGGACGCGGAGTTGCGCTCTGCTGGGTGGTGGCTATGGCAATCAGCTATCAGCCAGCAATAGCTATCGTCGTTATCAGGCGGCGGAGGCGCTGTCTGGTCCCGTGAATCACTTGGGGAGCAACCTTCGCTCCAACCCCACCACCAATACCCACAACGTAATCCGTCCCTGCGCACGGGCCAACGAGTGGGGTCCCTGGCTTACGTAAAGAGACAACCTGACATCAGGGACATTGATAAGCCCTTGCCCTCTATCAGCAGTGCGACAGGTGGCGGCGAACGTGGTTGTGGTCGTGGATGCGGACTCATTGCCATATGCACTTCGCAATACCCATCCCCGGTACTAATTCCAGTCCAGTCCAGTCCAGTCCCCCCCACCAGATGGCGAATCATGATTTATAAATAGATAGGGGGCATAATCGGACTACAACCGCTCGCCCGACCAATCGAGCCGAGGTACAGTCGCGCATGGCGAGGTCAGTTCAGCGGAATCTTCCAAAAGCACGGCCTTGGGGCCGTATCGCCTCCCCAAATCGAAGACAGGCGATGAAGGACCCCAGGCGCAACTTAATTTTTATGTTTTGCTGACAGCGCTTGCCGGCCATTAAATCCGCGCAGAAAATGAGTAAAACAAAAAAAAAATACAGATTTTCTGGCTGACACTGGTGAGTGTGAACTTTGTATGGCGCGAGCGGCTGTCGATAAGCCAGTCCCATTGTCACCCGAAGCACCGCCCCAATCCCCCCTCACCAGAGTGGATCCAAATTCGTTATCCCCCCTTGGACATTCCCAAAGTCCAGAGGCTTCTCGGCGTCCCAGCTTATCAGTGTCAGCATGCTGAAAGGAATCAAATACACCAGAACATTGGCAAATTTCCGTTGGGGAGCTGAGCGTGTGCGCTTATTAATTTTCCGTGGTCCGAATCTTGGCGTAAATAAAAACAAATCCGCACCCAACTAGGCGAACAGACACTCGGCGGCAATCCGGATCGATCCGGATTGGCAGGGTGCAGTCCGTCGGGCGCAATGATGTTCAATATTTCTATCAAATTAACAACACTCGACCGATAACCGGCGGGGTCTGGATGGCTGGCAAAGGTGGCCTGGTGGTCCGATAAGCCCTCGCAGCAGATTCCGATTGGGATCTCCGATCCGATCCGAACCGAACCTTTCCGTAGTAGCGATTCCGAGCCGCTCCAGCTTGACCGGTGGGCGTGCGCCTGAACCTACGGGTTTATCAGCCAAGATGCACATTTGCTGCAGCAGCCGCCGCGGAGAAGGGTCCACTAGAAGTCCAGCCGGCTTATCGCCGCAGTGGGAACCCACTGGGAGCACTGATATGACTATTGTAGTCCCGCGGAAGGCTAATTACTTTGTTGCCGCCACCGACAGACTTCCAAAGTCCATCTACCGCCCAGCCGTCCAGCCGGACCAGCCAGTCATCCAAGCCAGGGACATGCAACCGAGGCATGGAACCTACATACAACTACTCACATCCCGGGCCGATACCAAATCGTTTATTACAGATGGCTGCTCGAGTTCGGCAGACTCGGATCTATTATTTATAGGCCGCTTATCGCCAGACAGCTCTGATATGGCCAAAAGGAAAAGTTATTGTGCAATGCCAACACTGGGGGAACCAAAAGCAGAAAAAAACCAAAAAAAAAAACGGAAAAACACGTAAAAAAAAAACATTCCAGACATTCGTGGGAGCCCACAGAACCCGGAGCGCAGACCTTCCGGCTGTGGCTCTATTTTTATACCCGTTGAATGGGAGCTGCTATTTAGGAGCGCTATGCTATTGTCGCTGTTACCACCACTGATACGCCCTGACAATATCTCGTCTAGACTGGGCATTATTATGAGAGGCGAAATTTGTTGTTTCGTACACTAGTGTTTTTTGGAAGTTTAGCGGAAAAGTTTCAATGGCACCTCCAGGCGGTGTGATCCAACCAACAACCAATTGCACAACGCTGCTGGGGGCTGTTCCATTGTATGTGACTGGCATTCTTGGCGGGGGTATACAGGCGTCTTATCAACCGATTTAGATTTACGATTGGCGGGCAGGAAGTGTAGCCAACATTCAGTCTGAGAATGCCAATAGGTAGATAGAGGGCATTATGAAGGTACTTTTGGTCCTTCAACTATCTTTACCTGAGTATCTGACTTTTCAAATTGCCGATTTTCTGTGACATGAAATACTGAACTGACTTGGATATTTAAGATATCGCAATCATTATAATTGAGAAGTCATGCAGGAAGTGACTTCAACTTTTTGCTCGTAAGTAATTGCAAAGTCGTTTCAGAAGCAGTCGTCAGAAATATCATTTTATTGAAAACTTAACGAACTTTAATAAAAGAAGCTATAGTCACGCAGACTATATATATAATTTTCCTAAATATTGTTTTCAATCAATATTTTCTGCCCTATTTAAAAGCTGTTGATTTTGTCGTAGAACTAAGAATTGTTAAATTGATATATCACGTTGACCATTGTAACACAGTTTTAGTCGAAATATTTTCCTAACAATCCAAATGCGAATGACTTTAGCATTTCGTTGATAAGAATAACCATAAATTAGAATGGTTTCCTACTTCCTTTCTGTTTTGAGTCCAGTATAAAAATTTGAGACAAGATTTAGTGGTATTGGTGATGGTATTCAGTGATCAAACTGAAATTGTACCCAGTTAGAAAACTTCCGGATGACTTTTGCATAAACTTTTATCTAAACTCCAAACATTTGTTCGAAAGGGAAACCGAAACAAACCGGCGCAGTACGAGCACACACGAATTTGATACGATGGCGGGGAAATCACCTTTTAAGCGATCAGTGCAGCCAAACTGACCTTCAAATCATTGGGTGGTGAAGCAGCCAGAAGAGCATGCGGGTGGCACGCGATCACTCCCACAGCGGGTGACCTCTCCTTACAATGAGCACTACTATCGCGGCACAATTGATAAAGCGAACATACGTCTGTAAACTTACTTAGGGCAATAAATTTATTGTGAAAAATTCAGTTCACCGATATACGTTTAAAGTTCGCGCTCACTCGGCCGCCGCATGACGTCTGAGCGGAGATCGGGAATCGGAGATCCCAGATAGTGAGCTGATGGAGTGCGTGGAGTACGTGGAGCAGCGTCCGTGGGGTAGCCGCCAATCCCCCAAAATAGACGTTGACCCCCACGCGGCGCCGTGTCGTCGGTATCGCAGGCGAGCCCTGTGTGCACGTGAACCAGAAATAAGTCAGCGATTGAATTTTAAATTTATGCCACACTAAGTTGTTGTACCCACTCAAGCGAAGTGCTCCAGATGGTCTTGCATGTAGGTGACTAGCGACTTCTCGAACAGAGGGCCCACCAAACGATCCAGTTTCAGATTGAGGCTCACATAGAACTGCCGGCAGTAGCGTTTACTCAATTTGCCGGCCAGAATGGATGAGTCGGTCTGACCATGTCCGCCCAGGATTGTGGAGGATACAGACTCGCCGCTGGTGGAGTTACGGGAGGCCATGCCCACCGCCAGCTCCTCGAAGACCTCCGTTCCCTTGGGGTTTATTATCAGCATGGTGCTGCCCTGCATCTTCAGGGCGCGCACGGTGAATTGCGAGGGACCCGCCTCCAAGTGGACGCAATGTGAGGTAAAACCACCGGATTCCTTCGCAGGCACAACTTCAGCAATCACACTCTCCATTATTTGCGAATTTTATGTATAAACTAGCAATATTAACAAAGAAAACAATGAAATGCAAATTTGACCAGAGCAGTGTTGCCAGACAATCAAATGATCATTGATTTTCCAAGTAATCGCACATCTTATCGATAGGCAGCAATAACGAGCCAAGGCGCGAAATTTAAATTTACATCCCCCCAATAGTCAATGAAAATCAGTATCGATTTCGCCGTTCGCAGTGTTGGTTGCATTTATTAAGGCTCTATTTAATGTGGGCGAGTTTTTAATGTTTGTTTAGTTAAATACATATATACGATATTTTGTTCACAATTACATTCAGATTTTGTTTTGCTCTCTTCGGCGCGCGTCGATTGGGTTTTCCATTTCTATGTTTATGTTGTCGCTTTGATTTGACCTACTTATTTAAATACACAAAAGGGAAATCATCGAGAGTACCAAAAAAAGGCAATTGAAATAAAATAAACGTTATTCGATTTAAAGATCAGTTCCGGTTATGTTAAAAAAAAGTAGATGACATTTACTAATTAGTCGTTATGCTTGAAATGTGAATGGTAATTTACTAATTTCGCTTGCAGTTATGATGTATGGATTAAATATCGGTTATATTTGACGTCTATTGCGCTTTATTTATTGATAATTGATTGTTTAAGTTCTTTGAATTTGTTGGATATCAAATAATTTTGATTAATTTTTTTTTTGTTTTTCTTTTTTACTATAATTTGACTAAGATTTGCAACCGCGATTTGTAACTTCCATTCTGATGGTATTTTCTTTCTTATTTTTCGTGTTTTGTTAGTTTGGTTTTTCATCATTATCGATTTGTGAATAAATATTGGAAGTGATAAACATATAGCGTTGTTATTATGCGGGACTGGTGCTTCCTAATCCTCATCGTCCTCAGATTCGGCCTCCTGTAGCCAAGTCAACCAGGCGTTTACTTGGAACAAAGCGGATCCTTTGCCCGGATATTTGTCGGAAATCTCCTCCTTCCACAGGACAAATGCCTCCTCCTCGATTATTTCAGATTCGTAAAGATACTTGAACCAACGGCACAGCATGCCTAACGCAAACAAAAACGCAAATATCAGAAAGCTTAAATAGATTGATATACAAAGATGAGCACCTACCCTTGGGGAAATTTTCATTGTAGCAGAACGTCTGCAGAGCGTAGAGAGCCATCAACTGAAGCTCGTTCTGTCCCAGGAAGGTCTGTAGCATCTGACTGTAGTTCTCCAGCAGCTGTTGCTCCTTCTGGGTCACAGATTTCTCTGGGTGCTCCTTAGGATCGGAGTTGGCCGCTAGCGTCGTCTCCTTGGTCACGTACTTGACCACCACGGTCATTAGGGCTTGGATGAAGCCCGGGTCCTTGTAGTACTTGTTGTCAACGTTGGCCTTAATCCACTTGTAGAAGTTGTTGGGATTCGGGTCGCTTTGCAGCTGCTTTAACATCTCGGCCTGCACCTTAAGCAGCGGATACAGGAAAGACAGCTGGCGATCCTCGAGTATGTCGGCCAGTCGTTCCTTGTTGCGGTCAGCCTCCGGCAGGCTGTTCATAAGATCCACTTTGCTTGCCCGGAATTTCTCCTCCAACGCATCCTTGCCGATGACCTTGACCAGTTGCTGCAGCACGAGCAGGAACAGCGGATAGTGCTGGCCGTTGTCCGTAAAGTTGGCGATATCGGTTAGCTTCAGCAATGCCGGCTCGGAAATTGTCTTTGCGAGCACACTGGCTACAAGACTAGCGATTCTTGGATTGAGTGCCTCGCGCTCGTTCATCTTGTTGACCAGCTGCTTGAAAACCTCAACCACGATGTTCGGCTTGATATTGGACTGCTTGCGCAATGTTTGCAGAAGTCGCACAGCACGTTCCAGGAAGACATCGTTTACACGGTCCAAGACATCCATCAGCAGATTGATGCACACATCCTTCAGCGCCTTCTCTGGCAGCTTCAGCTCGAGGAATCCATTTACAAGCCCAGTGAAGCGATCTGGAGTGGCCACAGGTGAAACTTCCTTTACCTCCGAATCTTCAACTGGAGCAGCATTGGTCTCATCTGTCTTTGCCTCTTCAATATCCTTGATCTCAGCATCAGTGCTTGCCTCCTCCTCCTCGTCATAATAGAACTTATCCTTGAAGTACTGGCTGGCTTTCTTGGACAGTTCCTCCTTGTTGGGACCCTTATCTTTCTTTTGCTGTTTGGCCGACCCAGTAGCGCCGGCCGGAGTGCTTGGTCTCTCCACGGAGCCATTCTTGCCCTGATCCTTACCGTCGTGCGAGCCCTTTCTGCCCGCCTGACCGTCTGTATCCAATTTCTCCACTCCTGATGCAAAGTTCGGTGATGAGGAGGTGGCCTTCAAGACCCTCTCCTGCTGCACTCCCAGAAGAGTTCGATTATCAGCATATTCAGCGGAAGGTGTTGACGAGGGACGCGTTGGATTAATCAGATGTGATGTTGGCGTGCCCAGCATAGGGTAATGGGAGTTCGAGAGCTGGCCCTGATCCCTGCCCTGCGAGCTGCCTTGGTTATTGTTGCTGCTGCTATTGGGCGGTGTTGACATGGGCAACGTGGCCGGCAACTTTTGGTTTTGGGAGGCCGCCCGGAAGAGCAAGGAGTTGGCTGCCGGGCGCATTTGCAAGTTCTCCACCGCATCCTGGTTCGTGGTGATCAAGTTGCGTTTGAACCTCGGTGCCAATTCCTTACTACCCAGCAGCTGATTGCCCCCATACTGTCCGTCATTGCGATCCCTGTCGCGATCGTTATTCCTACGTGAATCATCCCGGTCCCGGTTGTTAGAGGATCCTCCGCCACTGCCGCCTCCATTCTGGTTGTGCTTATTGTAGCGATTGCCATAGTTAGCTCCGCCGCTACCGCCTTGGTCGCGATCCCTGTTGCGATCGCCACGATTGTTGTACTGGCGATTGTCGCGGTCTCGGTCACGATTGCTGGTAGCGAACCTGAAATACATCAAATAAATCATGAAATTCGGTATTGTATTGCCAAAGTAAATAATATAAATTGACTGTTATCTACTTTGAAAATTAAAAAGTTATATATGGTTGCAAAATAATGTGTTTACACTACTCCCACGACATTCAGAATACTTACGGCGAGACAATCGGAGAAGCTCCCGTAACACTCAGTCCGCTAAACATGTCATTGTAGCCGCCAGGCTGGATATTAAGATGATGGAAACGATTCATCCAGCTGTCCGAGTCCCGATCATTGTTGCGCATATCCCGGTTGCGATTGGGGAACGGTGTGCGTATGATTGAGTCGTCGTCCGAGCGTATTTGCTTTATGGGGACGGGGCCTTCGGTGGTGCCCAGCTTGCGCGGCACCCAATTGTTCTGGCGCAGCTCAATGACGTCCTTTAGCATGAAACGTATCCGTGGTGGATATTCAGATGATTTAGACCGACGTTCAAGCTTCTCAAAGTACCGGTTCATCAGCTCTTTGCCCTGTTCTGAATCCAGATTCTTGCCGCAAGTCTTGAGCAGTTGAGCCAGGCATTCCATGTCCTCGCACATTTCCTGCGCACCGGCCGTACGCTTCTTCTTCTTGTCAAATAGCTCCATGATGCACTGATGCAGCACGGTCTTCGACAGCATGTCCAGCTTGTTGAGCTCTCCGATGAACTTGACGTTGCCGAGCATGCGCTGTTTGGCCAGGTGGCGGTGCTCCTCCTCGTCGGCCTCATTTTCGGGCGGAGGTCGGTTGTCGTTATCGTCGCGGTTTAGTCGGTTGTTGAACTTGTTGCGGCAGACCGCGATCAGCAGGCGTAAGAAAGTGCACAAATTGTTCGGTTCCTTGTCAAATGACGGGGCTTCCTCAGAAAGTCGCTTGCAGAGCTGCGCGTACATAGACGAGTACTTCGGCTCGTCCAAGGCCTTCTCGAATATCAGAAATATCACTCCTTTCAAAATGGCAATCGAGTTAAGATCCAGCTTCAGTAGTTCATCGCTTAGTTCCTGGAACTTCTCGGGCGTTAGCTTGTTCAAAATACCCCTCACACGACGGTAGACGGCGTCGTTCTTTTCGCTTTGGGTAAGTCCATGCTGTGGACGCAGCGATGGTGGTATCCAGCGTCCGGTGATCGGTGGCGGAGTGCTTGCCTTTCCCGCCTGTGATCGTTCCTGGTGCTGTTGAGAATAAGGAGTTGCTCCTCCTGCTGCCGACGCTGATCCAGAGTTTAGAGAAATGTTCGAAGAATTGGAAGTAGAGCCAGAGATCTGAGCAGACGCATTGCCGTTGCGAAGATTGGGCGTGCGACTGGATGGGGTTCCCCCGTAACGATCCGCCTCAGACCTGCCGTAGCTGCGAGGCCCTCCGCTGGCTCCTGCCCCAGATCCGCCTCCTCCGTTCCGCTCTAGGCTGTTGGTGTTGTTATAGCGCTGGTGCGATGGTGAATCCTCGTAGCTGTCGCGGTAGTTGCTGCTGTATCCGCTACTCACGCCTCCATCGTTTCCACCGCGCGAAGCCCCATACGACGACTTGCTGTTAGTTGAGCTCGCTGCAGATCCGTTGTAGCCGGATGAGGAGTTGGAGTTGATGCTGTTGCCGTTCCCGTTGCCGCTGCCGTAACGTGGCTGTGGGCCGTTGCTCCCATTGCCGTTCTCGTAGTTGCGGGCGGAGCGATAATTGCTGCCACCGCTTCCAGAGCCGACTGCCCCAGATCCTCCTCCTCCCACGGAGTTTGAGTTTAGTGATCGATTGTAGCTGCCATCGGAGTTTGAGTGGTAGTTGTTGCGACTACCACGATGCGCTCCGCCTTGCTGATCCTGTGCTGGTATCTACCAGAGGAGGAACTGCCGTTGTAGCTGTCGGAGTTGCCGCTTAAGCCTTGACCCAAAATGTCACTATTCTTTGGATAGTAACGCGACGACGACGAGTCACCCTGGTAAGATCGTCGAGGTCTTGGGCTCACCTCACTGTCGTGTTGGCGAATTTTGGCGGAATTCTTGCTATAGCCAGTTGAAAAGTGTCCGGTCTGTCCACCAGATGATCGGCTGCCGTTCCTGCCGCCCTCGCTGTTGCCGCTTATGGCCGGAGATCCTCCGTTGCCGCCGGCGCTCTTGTATCCTGAGCCGTTAGAGCCGCCCTTGCGGTAATTGCCGCCCTGCGAATTCGATCCCGACGATGGCGAGGAGCCCTTATCGATCTTCACCAGATTCTTGAGGTTGTTGAACGTATCGGTCGCTGTGGTGATCGGCAGAAGATTGGGACTGGTGTTGAGCAAGGTTTTGCCGACCGAGGGTGTCGGTGGGGTTTGGCCACCGCAGCTGACGCCGATAACGCCGCCGCCTCCGCCACCACCGCGATTGGTTGGCTGCTCGTAATTGCGCTCGATCTCGCTGGGATTAGCCGTTATTACCAGTCGTAAATCGCTGCCGCCGCCAATGCTCGTCGTATCACCGGTGCTGGTGCCTCCCTCAATGATGATCGCTTTACCGCCCCGGAACTGATCTATGATGACGCCTGCCTGGTGCCCGTTGGTGACTCCGGACCAACGCTGCGGACTGTCGTCGTAAGAGTGCAAAAGGGGAGCGGCGTCGTACGTTGATAGAGGAATGGTGGATGCTTTTCTGGATCGACTCGGGGGCGAAATGGGTGCGTGCTTGGGTGGCACGGAGTGGACTACTCTTGGCGTCTTGGTTGGTTTCCCCGTTTTCTGGGGATCTGGATCCTAGCTAAGGGCCTTAGATCCTCGTCTGCTCTGTGTTTCTGATGATCCTTGGGGACACTCGACGAAACGCACACAAATCAAACACACACACGCGTACGCACACAGAGACAAGTGGTTATGGGTGGTTGGCTATTCTGTTTAGGGTTGGTCTGCTACTGTTCCTTCCGATTTCGGTTCTTCCTGATCGTTTCCTTTAGGCTAGAAGTAACAAGTCCTGCGTGGTAACACCTGGGATTGGTCTCTCCGTTTCGTTACGTCACACTGGGTATGGCCTTGCGTTTAGGGAATCCTGGAGAGAAACCGGATGGGGGAAACAGGAAAAGCCGAAACCGTGGCAAGTTAATAAAAAAGAAGTGGTAAGTGAAAGGGAGAGACTAAAATATATAGGGTATACGAAAAATGAATGTGCGATCAGACGAATTAAATATATTACGTACAATTGTGACAAAAATACAAAAGAAAACTGATGCCTGTGGTGTGAGTGTGGGGTTATTTAAATGGACGTTACTTGCAAATCTCGTACGATTGTTTTTGTTTACACTTGATTTCACTGCGAGCAGGCACAATAACAATAACATCACATGCCAGGCAAGCTGGAAAACATGCATTTAATGGAAATAACCTCGGGTGAGCACCTTCAAGTTTATTCCACTTCCACTCTCTCCCGCCAATTGAAACGGCACTGCCGCATTCTCCCCAATCACATGTGTGTAAGTGTTAGTGGCATTGCCATCGAGCATTAAGTGCTGGGAAGATTCTAATTAATCACAATTTTATACAATGCCAACCAGCTTTTTGCCGTTGCTAAGTTTTATTTATGCCTAGTTACTTTCGCTTGATTGACTCATTTGTTATGGCCTGGCATTCTTTGTTCCCGCTTTCTTTGTTTGGCACTCTCTCTCTCTTTCTTTCCCCCCACAAACTCAAACAACACCAACACAAATGCACCGAAAAGAACTAGAAGCTGCGTCCGTGTGTCAGTGTCCTTTCTTTGTGTTGAGGTTTATGGCCTCAGCTTTGGGGATCTCCTCTCTTTCTCCCTCTCTTTCTCCCTCTCTCACGCTTTCCAGCCAGCTGGCCATCCTGCTCGCACACGATGCTGGTCTTCTGCGCCACGGAATTAAAGTCTCTTGACCCCGGGAAATAAGCACTGGCGCAGCAAGCAGGGGGTTGCAATTGCTGATTACCTGAGTCACTCTTCTCCATTCCGCTCAATTTGATCCGCTTGGTTTAATTGATTGGCCGTAGGATGACGACGTGCGAAACAACCCTGCGATTTGTCTTTGTGCGAGTACCACAGACATACACACAAACTTTGGGCCTGCAATAATGTAGTCTTTCGTTCGGGGAAAGGCTGAGCCCAACTAAACACCCCCAATGCGAAAACCCACCCTCTGCTGCATTGAGGCGTCGACCCCGACCCGAGAAATGAGACCCCCTTTTTCCGCCCAGACCCAGTTGTGGATGATTTTGACCTCAATTCGAGCGTTCGTTCGGCTCGGCTCTTGTGCACAAGTGTTTGTCGCTGTCTGCATATTTAACTGGCCAAGTGGCACACCCACATTGCCAATTGTATTTATTTTACCACTTTTTCGGGGGCTTCAAGAGCAAATATCTTGAGAAAACCCATGAAAAGGCACTCTTCTTGTTTCTCCCCGATAGTGACGAAAGCACACACACATACACGCATTAGGGCAGAGTGTGTGTATGTGGGAGATCAGAGAGCAGCTGGAAGGCACACGCCAAAAGTGAAGCTGTGGAAATTGAATGGAAGAAAAACTCCAACGCCAAGAGAGGCATGTCTCCAGGAGGAGGAAGGGGGCACTGCAGATAACTCAAGCAGCGGCAGCGGGCAACGTCAACACAGCATTTGAGATTTTCCGACGTGCCGCCGCCATTTTGTGGCGCAAATATGTGTACCTACACACACAGTCATACGGACAAAACTTTCTTTGTGTTTTTTTCTCGAGGTGATTCATTCGAATTAACGTTTTGATTGACGAATTTCGACCCTGCTTGTTCTTGAAAATTATTACCGCCGTCTGAGTGACGATGTCATCTAGGTTGGTTTCGCACTTTTATTGATTTCAATGCTTGACTTTTCGCCGTGAAGAAACGAGGACGTTCACACAGGCACACACACTTATACACACACAATCTAATCGGTTTTCTCTTGCACATCGTGGAAAATGTATAGGCTAAAATACGGAAAATCCACTTGCAGCTCAGCAGACTTTCCGTTTTCCCTCTAAGGACAACAAAAAAGTCTTGCAAAGCTTACTTTTTAAATTATTTATACTAACCTTTTCTTGAGTAATTTCGTATAGCAAATCACGCAAAGGTTCCACGAAATAGAGCTGGAACAAAAATCGATGTTTGTGTGGTTCTATCGGTGTAGCCAGAAGTTGGTAATATCGATTTTGCGAGTGCAGCAATCGATTACATTCATTGCGAATGGTGACAATTATTTTTGGTAGGTAACTTAACTAGAAAATTTTGTAGCGTAGCAAGCGGTGGGGAACTTAGGTAAACATCGATGACTCGAAAAGCTATCGAACCAGCTCGACAACACAGCAGTGCTGTATACGGTTTTTTTCAATTGAGTGTTGCCAAATGACAAGTGACCGCCAAATTTAAATTGTTATTTAAACAGTTATATTGTACATACGGTGTTATACATATAAAATTAAAAATTTAAATAGTTTCATTTAAACATACATTGTTTTTTTAAGTTGGTACTTGTTACTGGTTTGATTTCAATGGACTTTAAATTGTAGTAAACATTTTATATTACTATGCGAAAATTTGAAGAATCCAATATTAAGAAATAGTTTTTTTTTATATTCTATACAGTTTTAAGATTATTTTCCCAGTCTTTATGAATATATTCCGCGAAACATATGAGTGAAACAAATTAAAACTAAAGCAAATAAAAATAAAGACAAAATACAATTATGCATTACTTATAAGGGCACTAGTTAGAACACATTTTTGGTAAAAGTGCTACTTCCTTGGTATTACTACTATTTAACAGCTTATCTAATATATTTTGGATAAAGCTAACAGTTTTGTTTTGTCATGCAAATATTTTACGATTTAGGTCCCAACTCTGTCATATATTGTGGTACTATAGAATACTGAGGAAAAGTGTATTTTGAAATATTTGGGTCGGTCTTCAATTAATTAATTTTATAGTTGGAACTGGAGTATCTAGAACTGGATCTTGTGAGCATACATACATTTGTTAATTATAACTAATTACTAAGCCCACAAACAAGGACATCATTTTGCTGCCTTAAATTTCAAATGGTTTTCGTCAGCGTTCGCAGAGGGTATAATTTTATTTAATTGAAATGACCGATCGTTAACAACCAGTGACAGATATAGTTTAAATATTGCGGCACACATCAACATTGTAGTCCGTGCCCTAGGCCGCACTATCGCCCCGTTTGATGTATGTATTTTCCTGGCATTATCAACGCAGTCATCTACAACCCTTTTCCCCCCCACTCCTTGCTTGTTTTCCACACACACACACAGTCGCACTCGCAGGATAACCATGAAGAACTGGGAAACCGAACAGAAGAACAATTTAATTAGTGATGACATGTTGCCATTTAATTTTCTTGTAAAAAGCGTAATTAAAAATGTTCGGCTCGCAGCTGAAGCTGCTGGAAGCGTCAAGGTGGAAGGATAAGGACACGATGGCAAAGGTGAGGGCAAAGTAAAAGGATTCGTAGGTAAACAAGCCAGCTACGATCATATATCGGTAGGTTGGCCATAAATCATATTGCGACTGACTCCGGCGCATATTAGGGCCTCCTAAACGATGAGATAATCTATGGTCGCAGCGACAACAAAATGCGGCCACCGGCAATAAATTTGGAAAATACAAAACATTCTGACAATTTTCCGTGGCACATGTGTGTGTGTGTGTGTGTGTAGTAAGTTTGTGGGACTATCCTGGCTGGCGTCGGCTGCACACATCGAGGACAAAGGCCACAGGACACAGTAGTCACGTCAACACTTTCAACTCTTTGGGCTGCCTTTTGTTTCGCCCTTCGTCGTATCCTTTCGGCAATAAAAATTCCGTTTGCTATTTATCTTGATTGTCCCCAAGTCCCCAAGTCGCCATCGCCATCGCCATCGCCATCGCTATCGCTATCGCCATAGCTATATAGTCCCATTGTTGGGTTTATGTGCAGGACCTAGTCCAAAGTCCGGACACTTGAATGTTGGTCGCCGTCGCGATGCCTGGACATTTTTTGCTTAATGAAATGTACATAAAACTAAATGAAATTAAGTTTGTGGCGTGCTCGTGCCAAGTCCGATGGCCCACTCCACTTTGTATTCTAAGCCGTGGCTGCGTGTTTATTACCGCGTCGGGCATAAAATGCAAACGGAGCCTTTTCCGCGCTCAAAATGGCCGACAGCGAACCCTTTTCCCGGAAATCGCAATCCCTATCGTCCGTTTCGCATTGAAAATTAAAGCACTCGATGAAGGGAGCGGGGGCGGGGGCGGGGGCGGCGGCGGTGGAAAGGGGCGTCGCAAAACTTCATAAAGTCGAAATTAAATAATTTGTCTTCTTAATTTTCAAATAAATTCTTCATCATACGAGAAAAAGGGAAAGCCCGGTCGGTTGGTTGGGGGGGAAAACACAATTGCCAGGCACTAAGCAGTTAGCAGTGAGCAGTGAGCAGTGAGCACCCCTCGGCAAAGGAAAAGCCGACTGGATGGCAAGTGAACTCGGCCAGCCAACCAGAAGCGTGGCGAAATGGCAACCAGTACCCCAGCACCCCAGCATCCCAGCATCCCCTCGCATCCGCGGGATAAACACTTGAGGAGCTGAGTTTTATTAAATTCGACCTACGCCACCCCATGAATATCCTGGCGCCCTCGCCCTCGCGACACTTTTCGTATTGTATTTTTTAATATGTTTGCTCATCCGACCGACCGACCGACCAAGCGACCGACCGACCTTCTGTCTGTCTCTCAGTCACCCGGCACAAATAATCGTGTACACCATTAATCCTTATTTCACGGCATTGTATCGTCCTTCGCCCCCGCCATCCCCGCGCACGTCCAGCCGCCTTGAGCATCCCCTCGCACAAGGACAAGTGGCATGTAAGCGATTATCGCAAGGATATCGCAGCATATCACAGGATATCGCTGCATAGCGCAGGGGTAAGGTGCGGGGAAAAACAATAAATGTAAAAATAAATAAAAGGGTGTCAATGACTTTTGATAATAGGAATGATTGTCCAAAAATGCTCAGATAATATAATATTCGATGCGAGTGCACTGCAAGAAAAACCAGCTGGCAAACGGGTAAGGAATTTATAGGCAGCTTGTACAGTCAGTTAGGGTAATGAAGCTTATATGATTATAAGATTATAATTTAAGATTAGAAGTCGATCAGAAGTAAAGGGACTTTTCTTTTCAACAAATGAATTTAAAGTTATTTATATGACTTTTGCTTTGCAAGCGTTTTTAACCGATTGAATCGATCTACAGTGTATATTGTTTATTATCGATAAATTATTGATTATTTCGATAGCCCATGATAAACTTAACGATAGCTGAAAATATTTAATTGGAACTAGGTCCACTAGAACATTTCGGCCAGTGCTGATGAAATCTCGTTCCAAAAAACCAATAAAGTCCGAAGACAGCTTTCGGCAATCACAAAACGATTTGGCGTACACGCACAGAGCCCGTACACCCCGTACCCCCCGTACTCCCCATACACCCGAAACACCCCGTACACCCCCTACACCCCGAATACCCCCGTAACTCCCCCAAAACTCGCAATATTCACAGAGCTGGGTGCTGACTCTATATATCTCTCTTGTCCTTTTCAATAGTTTCAGCACGCTTTACGCTTGGCCTAATTGCCGCAGATCCGGATGAAGCTGCCTGTCCTTACCCCCACTCTCCACTCCCCATCCCCTCCTGGACCAGCCCCGCACCCCCACCCCCGCATCCCCGCATCCCGCATCCCGCACCCCCGCACCCCGTGGCCACGCACGCTCTGTTTTCCGACTGGAATGTTGGACTTTTCGACATATACAAATTTCGGCAATGCGACTAAGGGACGGGGTAGTGAGCGAAATGAAAAATGACAACGCAGGGTCGTCTGTCCTTCGTCCTGCGTCCTGCGTCCCGCGTCCTTCGTCCCTCGTCCGTCGTTCGCCGTCCAAACGTCGAGTGGAGTGAAGACCGCACGCACTTTTGGCAGCAGGAGCGGAATCAGGACTCGCTGTATGCTGTCCCCGTGATCCTTTCACTGCATATCCTTTTGATGCCGAGGGTGCGAAACGTTTGAATGCGAAATTAAATGATAAAAGCTAGCAATGACACACGCACAACACACACCACACACAGAGCACACAGAGCACACAGAGCACACACAACCCAGTGGCTGAAGGTCGAGCACCTGTTTTATTAAAAAGCAAATAAGGGAATTTCGAGTGGTGGGGGGCGGAAGGAAAAGGACCACCGCAGACAGCAGAGGGCACTGCGTCTGAGGCATTGTTAATAGTCGGATGATGTGGATGATGGTGATGAGCCTTGGGGGTGGGGATGCGGATGGCGGTGGTGGCTGCATGTCCTAGATGAGCTGGATGCCTCCTTGCGCCGCTCCCTTCACCCCTCGCAGCAATCCGGTTCCTGCGGACTGTCAAGTGGTTGGCGTAGCATAATAATTGTGCATATTTGGCTTTTTAATAAAATCTAATCGTCATGGCATCAGGAGCTCATGGACACCCGGCCACGCAAGGGGTGGCGCACAGTTCAGGGGGCGGCGGCAATGAAATTTTAATTAAATTTACCCAAACAAACCCATCCGATGAAATCCCATGAAATCCGATGAAATCCGATGAAATGGGGGGCACTGAGGCGCATCAGCGTTCGATATTGATTGAGCACCGCAAATGTCTGGCGCTTTATGAAATATGGCTGCAATGACCAATTACCTCTATTTATGGCCAAATAATCTTGGCTTTTAGCGCTTAAGCCATCACTGGGCGGATTTGACCGATGGACAAGTTGGGTAGGAAATCAGGCCAATACAGTCGTAATGGTGCTAGAAGGATATAGAAACTACAACTACATGCTATTTATTTAAATAAAGAAAATCCCCATTAAATTGCAAGTTCAAACCATTTTCATGTTTCTTAACAATTGTGATATTTGATTTTTTCACATTACATAATGGTACTTAAACAATTTGGCCTGCGGGACCAAATGAAATGCCAAACATGAAACTTTGCGAAATGAAATGCAGTTTTTCTTATCGAGGGGGCCCAGCAACCGAACAACCAAACAACCAAACAACCAAACAACCCAACAACCAAACAACCCAACAACTAAAGAACCACACCGGATACTGAGGCAAACGTGATGATGCATTTAAGATTCTTCCGATTGGTCATTATCGTCTGGCATTTAATGTTGGCCTCGTCTTCGACGGACGGCGTTTTTGATTGATCTACTCATTGACGTTGCTGCCCCAACCACTCTGGTCCGCTCTGGTCCACCCGGGTCCACTCTGGTCCGCTCTGGTCCGCTCTGGTCCACTCCATCCTGCCGCAGCGCCTCGGAGTCCTCCGCGGCCTCCATCCTCCCCCCGGGATTTCTGGAGAAGGAAGGGCCCAGAAGACACAGATGGCGGCAGTCGATAAGCGAAGTGGCGAGCGAGCAAAAAGTGCAATGGCGTTGACAAAATGGATGATGGGGCCCAAGGTTGCGCAAGTGCATCTCGTTTTTCTGCCAGGGATCGCGGTTCAAAGGGGCAGCTGCCGAACGACTTGATAGAGTTGTACGGCGAATAGATCGCGAGATCTTCTGATTTTATGATTATGGGCGAGGGAATCACTTGTTCAGGTATATTGAAAACCCAATGGCTTAGTGCTGCAAGTAAATGTGTCTTTTAGCAATGATATTGAAATAAAAACACCCAGGTTTATAAGGTATATAAGCAAGTTTTTGGACTCCCACTTTTGCAGAATGGAATGATACTGTTGCGAATCATTTCCGAAGGAAATAAATGTTGTCATTAGGTTTGGAATCTGCCACATCGAAATGGAATGCTAGTGCTTTTTGAGCACTCCCGAATGACCAATTTTTCTAATGATTATAAGAATTCTGCTTCTCCGCCTCTAATTTATAACGCTCCTCTCTCTTTCTTTCATCGTTTCATTCTCTTTCTCCGAATAGACGAAACTGATCATCAAAAATGCGCGACGTCCAAAGCGTTTTGCAACTTGCCGCAGCAGCAGGGGCAACAGCAGCGGCATCAGCATCAGCATCTTGCAGTTGCATACCCCGGCGTACACAGGAGGCATCCCCCCCCCCCCCCCCCCTTCCCTCACCCGACATTCGCACACTGAAATCAATTGGTACATTATTGTTTTGATGGGTTTAACTCTATGGAAAACAACAAAATAACATTGAGTTACTAGCTTTGTTACTAGATTATTTGCTGAAAGTTAACTTATAAGTCTGGTTAGGTGACGAATGGCTAGAAAAAAAAATATTTTCAAAGGCAGGATCTTAAAAAATAAGGATATAAGAAGACCTATGGGTTTAATGTTATTAAGATAAGTGGTTTCGTCACTAATTGTTTTTCTTAGACGCTATCAGTGACTGGTTGATAGTTTGACATAGCACTTCTTTCAGTGCACCCCTTCCCCCTGAGATGTGGGGGGATGTGTCGGAGGGGGGTATACGATTCCCAGGCCTGGAATCGGGAATCGAAGCGATCGTGCGTCATATGAATGCCTCGTGGTTTGTGCAGCTCCTCGTCGGATGTCAAGAAACAAATTTGGTGGCTACTCGTTCTCGTTCGCGTTCTCGATCTCGTCCGTTCGATCGTTCGATTTGGGAGCAGGATCTGGATGAGCATGGATCGGGGGCAGAAGAGGACGAGGGGCAGAGGCAGAGGCAGTGGCAGAGACACAACTGCTAACAACTGCATTCGATGCAAGTCGAAGAGCAGCGGAGAGAGAGACAAAAACAACTTAAAAGCATTTCGCAGTTGAGCCGACGCAAGACTTCATCATCTTTGTGGCTGGAAAATGGGCTGGGACCGGGTGGGGTGGGGTTAAGAGGATGCGAGGTGGGTTAAAGGAGTCCGGGGGGGCAGCAATTTAATGCTGACGATCGCGGTTGTTTGCTCCCCGGCTCGTTTGGCCATTTTGCCATTTTGCCGACGCAAGGAGATAAGAAATTTCGCGATTTGCTTGGCAATTGGGAAAAACTAGAAAAGCAACAATTTGATTAACAACGCTGAGAGAAAAACCTGACTCCACAGATCAACAACTTCATCTTCATCTTCATAGTTCTAGCTATTAGTTGACTAAAGACCGAAAAACTAATCAAGTAACTTACAACACGATTATGATTAGATGGACCATCTTAAGTTTAAGTTAAGTGCCGTTTGAAGGAGCAGAAATCTGGCCTAACTTACTGATTTTGTGATTTCAAAGATACATAGATACAAATAGCTGCTGGCATAGATACAGTTAGATAGTTAAGGCGGTGATTTGTTCTCAGTGCAGTTGATGCGGCTGATTCGTGTACATGTTCTGGTTCTTCTCGGGAACCCACGGGTTAGGAAGCGCGCCTTATCAGTGCACTGGAGTCCGGGCTGTCGCCGCCGGATCGTGTCCGATACGGGGTCTTAGGATTCTCGTCCTGACGCTCCTCCTCCTCATGCGCCTCGTCCTCGTCCTCGTCCGCATCCACATCCTCATCCTCATCCTCGAGCTGGCTCGCCGGCTGCCCAAAGATTGGCCATCGGATGGCTTTGTCTTTGTGCCGCCGAAGAAACTTGGGACGCTGCACGGGCTTTGCCGCTGGCGGCGGAGAGCGGCAAAAACGCACCGAATATCAGGGCCAAAGCGGAGACTGCAAAACAGAAGCGCGCCCGGAATGTGAAAAGTTGGTTCCCATGACTCCATCTCCCTGGGACAAGGTGCTGTTCAAAGACACCGAAATCCATCGTCTCCATCTTCGCTCCATGTAGCTCTGTAGCTTTTGTAGCTTTTGTAGCTCTTGCTGCCCCTTTTGCCCCTTTGCCCCGTTTGCCTCTTGTGGGTTTGTCTCTTCCGTCGTCTGTCTCGTTTTGTATTGTATTTGTAGCTCCGGTTTGGATCCCCAAGCTCCCAAACTGCCTCCTTTCCCTTCCCCTTGCCCTGCCCCCCCCCCACCGCTGCTCACCTCGCGAGTTGTTCGCTGTTTATCAGCGATTTGGAAGCATTCAACACGCTGTTTGAACTAACATAAAAACATATTGAAACATTTGGCATTGCTGGCGATAAGGAGTGGCGGAAAAGGGGGAGTGGCCCAGGGTTGCACGGTGGAAAAATATCCTAAATGCTCATATCAGTATATTTATTCTAGCAATAAGTTAAATGCTTACTTCTGTACAGCGTACTACCAGAAGTTTTCAAGAATTGCTTGAGTTCCAAGGCATGTAACAAAGCTTAATGTTTAATTCGTAGAAGAAGTGCCATGGTCATAACATAAGTTTCCTAAAAATAAATATAAAGTTTTATTTTTATACAGTTTTTAGAGTTTCGATGCTAAAGTACGAAGTGAACTATGTCTTTTGGACGCAATTAAGCATAGAAAAGCATAGCGTGTTTAAGCTAGAAAAGCATAATCAGTATATACATATGTATATAGATACATTTTCGCGCCGTGCAGGAGCACTCCGTCTTAAGTAGGCACTTCTCACCTCAGGAGTGCCTTGGGGATTGGGGCAGGAGTCGTCGTGTTGCGGATTTTCGGGTCTGGAATGGGTGGGATGGCCTAGCTAGCATACTTCTGTGCGCATTCGCGTCTACCTCAAAGCAAATACTTCGAAAACATTTTCATTACTCCAATTTGTCGTCGTCATCTCAGCGCTGCTTGGCTGCTCAACTGCTCCACTGCTTGTCTGCCTCGTTGGCTGATTTGATTGTCCCGTCCGCCGTTCATAACTTTCACGGCGGGATGTGGATGAGCGGAAAATCGCAGGCGGCACGCGGCTGCCGGCGGGAGGGGATGGGAATGGGAATGGGAATGGGAAAGGGTTGGGGTTGGGTTAAGTTCAGTCAGAGCCGTGTTTACCCGGGTAATGAGCCCCAAATTACCCGTAGTTTCCATGGCAAGCAATTTTCCAGGCAGTTCATCATAGCGACATCCGCTTGCCGCCGGCTCCTTTCACCACTTTTTGTGCATTCAATTTGCACGGATGTGCAATCGAAAGTTTGCCAAGCTCTTCGGCTGGCCGGGCATTTGACCTTGTGGCACATGCAAAAAAATATAGTGTCGCACGGAATGCCACAAATAGGGTTTATTGGTGAAAAATTGATGTTGTTAGCCCCCACATACCGCCACACACACCCCTCACACACACACACAAGAAGGTCAGGCTAAAAAGCACGAACAATGCGGCTGGAAAAATGAGAGGGGAAGTGGTTTTCCACCTGCCGCCTGCCATTTATTGAGTGTCATTTTCCCTTGGAGTTCGTGAAGTTTATTCAAAGCACCTATTCTAACAAGTGTCATCAATAAATCTTATGAAACCAATAAAACACTTTTCCAAGTGAAATCGAACAGTATTGTGATATTTGTCGATTAAATTGCGTAAAAAATATATTTTGACAGGCTTAAGCGTTCTGATTTGTTATTAAGTAATACTAACGATATAACTGTATAAACAAAGAAATCATTACATGGATTTTTATTATAAGACTAATTACCAGATAAATGCGTTACATAGTTTACTTGTTAAGTAAACGAATAAAGTGCATACCCACATAACTCTTAAAACGAGGTATTGTAAGGTTCCTTGTGTTTAATTAATTGAATCTTATTACTTACTGGATAATAAAGGCATGTTTTCAAATAACTGCTATTAATAAGACGCCATTTCACATAGGCGCCCTTACAGGGGTCACTCGCTAAGTAAAAACCCACAACTAAATTGCGGGATAAGGGCATATAGGCCGTACGTGCTGGCCAGCTATCGTGTTCATTATCTTAACATGGCCAGCAAGGACTACTTGCATATTCGACGGCAAATGCCAAACGCGACCAGGCATCAATTTCAACAGCTGCTCCGGGGAATCCCATTCCCATTCCCATTCCCATTCCCATACCCAATCCCAATTCCAAGCCCGTTCCCATTCCCGTTCCCGTTCCCATTCCAATTCCCTCTGCCGTCCACATCCGCCACATCGGCAGTTCGCCACTTCGACAAACGAGGCGAGTGCTGAAAAATGCAAATCAAGTTTCAAATATTTGAACAATAATATCTGTGGAATGCCACCCAAATTACTCACGCAGCTCGAGGGGGAGAAACAGGACGAGGACGAGGACGAGGGCGAGGACATCGGGCATCGGGCATCATACATATTTAAAATGTCGCGTGCTGTTAACTTTTGAAATGCCAAAAATTAACGGAATGAAATGGGGACTTCAACTCCACATATACATTCTAATTAATAGCGGCGGGATCAGAATGCTCGAGAGCGAAGGAGACAGACAAAAAAAGGATGTGTGCGGCACAGTAAAAAGGCATTAGAAGCGGTCTAGAATCACCAGATGCTGATCCTCCGATCATCGGTGGTCCTCGCATTCGGAGCTGTCAAATGAATGCATTATGCATATGGAATGAGCAGGATGTCCCTCCATTTGGACAGCTTATCGCTGCCGAAACGGCTACCGCCGTCCGTCGCTTGAGTGCTGCACCCCAAGCTGCACCTTTCCCGGCCATCCAGCCATCCAGCCATCCACTTTCCAGCCCGCCAGCGGCTTACCTGATTTACCTGGCCACCGGGGGCGCCGGCCAGAGTTATCGACGACACATTGACAGGACATAATCGGCACACTTGTAGCGGCTTATCTTAATTGCTACTGACCTGCGCAACGTCCACAGTGCCCAGCTCCCAGTTTCCAATTCCCGGTTCCAGGTTCCCAGCTCCCAGCTCCCAGCTACCAGCTCCCTGCTCCCATCGTGCTCCACTTCCATCCACGCGGAGGTTTCTCAGGTCCCGCGAGTTATTTTAAATGCGTTTTTCAAGTGCTTGTCTGCTTAAGACAGTGTGCTACACTGACGGAAATGAGGCATGCAAATATATACTTTCTGCAAAAATGTCTAACAAATAGTGGGCATCAAGCACTTTCTTCATGGATCAGGGAACTCTGTGTCTTTTCAACTCCCAGCTCATCCATGCGGTACAGTGTTTTCCATTGATGACTTTGATTAAGTTTATGTGCTAAGTTTAATTAAGTAATGCTTGGCTTTCGAGTGCAAATTGTTCTCTGTGTAGCACCGCGTGTGTCATAATGGTTTGCATATTTGTTTGTTAACTACTGCCGCCGCTGCTTTCTGGTTTTTCACTTGCTTTTCTTTTCCACTCAGCTGGCATTTTCGCATTGCTCAGCTGGGCGTTTGTGGTCATTGCTAATTAAAGATTATGCGCTGCGCGTGTCCCCGATGCATTCCCTGGATCAAATGGGATTCCCCGGATGGCTGATGGCTAAAGTTGATGGCCGGGCTTACCTGGTTGGGTGGTAATACGCGCTGCAGAACTTCACTGGATAGTTGAATACTTCGATACTTGTACAGCTGGAACTTGGATAGCTGGCTACTTGGATGGCTGGATACTTGGATAGCTGGCTACTTGGATAGCTGGACACTGGATACCCGTATAAATCGAGTGGCTCTGTAAATGGCTGTGGATTGGCGATTGCCTCGGACTTTGCTTTTGTTTTATTCCGCAGAAGTGTAAATTGCGGCTCAATGTGCGAAATTATCATTACCATATCGGGTTGTCAAGAATTTTAACGGCCATTTCTGTGAGTGTGTGCGAGTTGGCGAGTGTGTGTGTGACAAACGCAAGCTCATGTAAGTGCTCTCATCGAGTGGATTTACGTGGAATTGCAAGTGGTCGCCCCCTCCGATCCTCCTGCCACACTCCTGCCCCTCCACGCCACCCCTTCCATGCTGATGGATGAAGCTGCCACTCGCCCGCTCTCTGCCTCTCCCTCTCCCTCTCCCACTCCCTCTCCCGCTCTCGCACAGGTGGACACCCAATATGGCTATTGAGTTATTCACTTTGACATGCCGGCAGCGACGACAGTGGCATTCCACTCCATTGTGAGTCCACTGGGCTGAGCCGAAAACTGCAGCTGGAATGCGTATTAGCAATAACAGGGCGCATATTTCGTGCACTTTTCGTTACTCTCTTTTTTGCTTTTGCTAGTGCCCCCCCACTACCCCCCTCTCATTTTTTATTTTATTTCTATGTGTGGTTTTTCGGGTGTGTGCCTTATAGGTGGATGAAGAATTATGACAACATGGCATAGTTGGTGAAAGTATTTAGGAGCGACCTGGCGGTTGCATGCCCCACCGACATTACACCCCCACTCCACTCCCACTTCGGTTTTAATTACGCCCCTTTACGGCAGTACACGCACATATTTTTGGCAGGGTGCGTGTGTGTGTGTGTGTGCTTGTGTGTATGATGGGCAGGGGGGGGGGGGGGGGTAGAAGGGGAGGTAAGCTTAAGGTCAGCTGCGAGTCCTGCGGCAAAAGTCCAACCCTTGGCAAAAGATGTCTGCCGCAGCCACTGTGCTGCTCACTCTCACACAAACGAGCGCACACAGGCAGAAACGCACACACGCACAGTGTACACTGTGGAAATAAACCGGTTTCCTGAGAGCAAGGGGTTCAACCTCTTTGCATTATTGGGCGGAGACTTGAGCTTGCTCTAGCTCTTATCTCTCTCTCTCGCCGCCGCCCCTCTCCACCTCTCTCGCACGCTCTCTCTCATGCCTGAAATGAATTGTTTGTGCCTTGTGCGAATTATACATCACGCCAGGTCTGAAGTACACTACAGTTGTCTCGCTCAGGCGCAGGCGACGTAGTGGCGCGCGAGGCGAAGGTGCGAGCGGGAGGGCCGACTTCCTTGACTTTTGCCAAAATGTTGCAATTGTTCATGGGAGTAGTTAGGTGAAGCACGAAAGTGTGGGAATGGGGGCGGCGGGGGCGTGTGGACGCGGGACATGTGGGGGCTGGATCGCCACCCACCTCGCTCTCTATCGATTCAGCGAAGTGAACTGCATTTGCGGCACTTGCACTTGAATGCATTTTAAAGCGCCCGTAGCAGAGAGCATAGCATATTTTTCCACCAAATTTCAACAATTTCAACAATGCCCCGTCCATTTGCCGTTATGAACTGCATATGTATGGGCGTGCGTGTGTGTGTGTGTGTGTGTGTGTGTGCATATCGCCAGCAATACATATGCACGAATTGCAACGACATGCCTCTGTGTGTGCATTATTAACCAAATATTTTATATTCATCTCTCTGCTGCGCACTCTGCTTCTTGCTTTTTTACCGCATTTTCATGCCGTTTGCCTGGCCATGTTGTGTGTGTGTGTGTTGGTGAGTGTGTGCGAGTGCGGCTGTGAGAATGTGTGTGGGCGGTGCACAGTGGATTCCCTTTTAATTAACTCAATTTCATGGCATTTTCTCCTCTACGCTTCTTTTTTTTTACAGCACATATTTCATATCCTTTCCGACGATGTGACGTGATGTGGTAATAAGTTGCATTCTTTTTGTGTATTTGCAATAATTGCCCGGCAAATGTAAATAAAACAACGCATTATCAATAAAAATGAACCCTGCTTGGGGTTTTATCAATTGAGTGTTGAAATGCATATTTCGCATTTCGCATAAGTATAATTGAACTTTCACAAATATCCACAGAAATTAACTACAAAGTTCATTTTCAAGAACTTGCTGTGAGAACTTAACTCCACTCTACAAAGAGCACGAGTTATACAATGTATTAAACCATTCACATTTACGATCCCATTACAACCATTTTAATCCGCAGAAAAGCTTCATAATTGCATGAAATAATACAAAACAGCACTACGTTTTGATTAAGATGGTTCCTGTATGTATGAACTAATATATACATTGAATTATAATTAGTTTTTCTATCTTCATTTTTAAAAGAGTATGATATAAAACTTCATTTGGAATCTTTTAAGCTAGTTCGTAAGTACTAATTTTTGAATACACATTGTGTTAACTCTTCTTTACGATAAAACTTTATTACGTATTATTTGCGGGTAAGTGTAAGTAAGTCTACACCCCCTTAACTAACTGGACTTTCTTGGAGCAAATTAAATTAGATGGCGCGGAATATTCCTAATACAGTTTGTGTTCATCCACCGACGACTGCCGCCCCAATCCAGTTTCCACAGACAGGAGACAGCAGACAGGAGACAGGAGGCCTAACCCGCATCCGGAACCGGAGCATCCTTTGCCAGGTCAAACTAATAAACTTTGCTTGCTTTTTTCCCGGCCATCCTTGGGCCCGCAGAAACCTCATCTCGCCTGGGATCCTTTGTCTTGTGGAGTCCTGGGGCGCCGCCCATAGATATAATTGCTGTTTAAAGGGCCTGCTGGAGCGAATGGGGGAATGGGGGAATGGGGCGAATGGGGAAGTGCAAATGCAGCCGACAACTTCAAGTCGAGCATTTTTGTGAATTATTTTCCCATTATGAGCAGATTAAGTTTATTGTGCGGCCATTGGCAGAGTCCTGGAAGAGTCCTGGCAACGCGCGGGGGGCATTTTCCGTTTTCCATCTGCGCTGCGTGGAAGTGGGCGGTGGGCGGGGGGCGGTGTGCGGAACCAACCCGACATCTTGGCAGCTGCTTGGGAAAGTTCACTTCAACACACTCACACACACACACACGCACGCACACACTGACAGGCATCCTGCTTTGTTTTGAGGTCCTTGGCAGCTGGAGCCTGTGCTGAAATGGAGAGGACAACAAAAAAAGAAGGAGGAAGGAGGAGGAGGAGGAGGAGGAGGAGGAGGAGAAAGAACGGTCGGTAAGCGGAGGAAAAGTATTTTAACGCGGTCTGAATTTCAAAAGTTCGCCAAGGTAGAACCGCTCGAGGCCAAAACGAGTGGCGGAGTGGGGCTATCACTTGACATTCCCAGCGATTCCCTTTGAAGCATTTCGTTTGTATGCAAAATGTTGTTTCATAATTTTCATTCTGTTTGCTTAAACGTGTAAATTAGAAAATGCCAACGAGCAAGGAAGGCGGCAAGGTGCAGGAGGAGCAGCGAGATATCGTACACACATTAATTAGAATATAAATGGAGCATTTGGAGCATGGGGCATGGGGCATGTCTTTGTCTCCGATACACAGGAAATGTCACCTTGTCCCGGCCACTTTTGGGAACTCTGCTCGGTACGCAGGACTCTTCGGTGGGGCACAGACAAATAAATCACAGAGCAAACGCCACACAAACTGACATGACCGGACCAACCTACCCAGCCAGTCAAATGAAAAGGAGGCAAATGGAAAGGAAACCAACCAGATGCACATGCAACCGCAGGCAGCCCGAAATGAACCCGAAAACCATGGGGAAATGCGGGAAATGCGGGCAATCGGGGAATCCGGATTGCGGGCAGGAAAATGATGTATGGATTTTTTAACGCCGCTGATTGTCTGCGCAATCGCCGGAGCCACATGGAGCTACCAACGCATCACATCGAACAGTAGCCCCGATTTTCGGGACGATGACTCGATTTCGAAGGATTCCAATTGCGTTGCCTGGCTTCCAGTGCCGTAATCAGCGCCGCATGTGGGGAGCATCGGACGCCCAACATGTGCTCAAAATGTGTTGCATCCACAACAGCGTTAATTATAAATTGATTTCAGCTCTCATGCAAACCCACCATTATCTGCATGCCAGCGAGGCAATTCGATTTGGCAGCATATTCAGCTCCATCATTGCAGTTGATCCAATGAAAGTGGTCCATTGGAAACACGGATGGGCACCGTACTAATGTGTGCTATTTGGGCGCATCTAAGTTGTTGGCCATTTCAGCTGAACTTATCAGAGATACAGCACTGCCAATACTAACCATTGTATAACTTGAACTTGTCATAACTACTTTGCATATCGCAACTTAAGTTCATCAACAGAAAAATGAAACAATCACCATTTACCATATACCATATAACATCTACCATCTACCACACTATCTACCCCACCTCCATCCATCCGGCAATTAGCAGCCAATACGATTTGGCCAAATTTACGAGCTGCACCCGGGCCGCCGCAGTACGTGCCACCAGAGGTCTTCCATCCATCCGTCCGCCGACTCATCCATCCACATCCATTACCACGGCGATTCCTCCACAGCGGAGGCGTCGCGATACCTTCTCCCCAAAGACGCTGGGAAAATGTTTTTATTTATACTTTGCGGCCAGTCACGCACATTCGATGGCCATAAAGTGTCGCCGAGTGGAGTCAAAGTTCCCCTATCGAGCGGTGGCTCCTTCAAATGGGGCCTCCAAAAATATCCACGTGCCACACTCCGCTCTTTTATTATTGTTTTCCCATCTTATTTATTATCCAACTTTGGTTGCGCTCGCCTTTTGTTAACATAACTTAACCGAATACCAAATTGGAAATTTGTTGGCCTCCGCTTCGATTCTTGTTTATCTGGGGTAAAATTAATTTCCATTTAATGTGGCAAACGGGCTTGTTGACACTTGGTCCAATAACCCACGCGGAAATTGGGGTATTCATTTTGGGGGCGACTACATGGAATTGATGGAGCTGACTGTATAAAGACTTCAGAATTACTTCAGATTGCATGGTCGGAAGTCTTGATATAAGACTTGGTAACTACAGATATCCAGATGCATATCTTTGGAATATGTTTATGTTTTTCAACAGGAAAAAGAAAGCATGGAACTGAAACTATCCGCAACTTTTTTTTAGATGACCTTTCAACTTGCAAACTCTCCATTACAAATTTCAATTTCCTGCATATTTATAGAACCTTTCGTTATCCATATTTATAACATTATATAGCTCATAATTTAGCTTGTAATTTGTTCTAGAGCGGAATCCCCTCTACAAATGATTTAAATTGATACAAAAGCATTAAACATACTATATTTATTTAAACATTCTCTTACTTGCATGTAAAGCAATCTGAAGGGTAAGGTTTTTAATCTGTAATCCGCAACCGAGTAGATGCAAGATTACAAGGTACAACTTGTTCCTTAGAGGGCAAACATTAAGCTGAACTCATTAACACACAATGCGGCCATAAACAACAACAAAAATGCTACCGACCAGAGTCACCAGTTGGCCAAAGGAAGGAAGTAGAGCCGCCAAACGGAACCATCTGTCCCAAATGGCGAAACTTGAGTGACAACGGCAGCAGGAGGATCGCCAATGTTCGGGCCAAAAAAAAAAAAAAAAAAACAAGAACACAGAGAAGGGCCAACAGGGCAAAAAGAGGTGAATTGAATGAGTTTGCGGAGGGAAGTTATTAAAAAGCGATAAACCCAGAGCAAAACGCATTTGGCGAATTGTTGAACACCTTGTGGATGGCCTCCCTTTCCCTTTGCGTTCCCCTTTCCCTTTCCCTTTTGGCCAGGCGCAGTTACCGCGAATTATGGAATTCTTATGCTAAAATAATGGACCCACAGCCGGACTCGAACTCGGACTGGAACTGGAACTGAAGCCACCGGGCTAGTGGTTCATCGATCAGTAATAAATTTGTTGCGTACACCGTACAGACAAAAAAAAAAAAGAAAAAAAAAAAGAAAGAAAAAAAAACGGAATATGGAGCGGGAGCATGTCGCGCGTTTGTTCCATTTCTTTAATTCATGAGCAGGATCGGGAGATGGTGGCTCTGGACCAACTGTTCCTGCTCCGGCGATCGAAGTTGAGGCGCGTTGGCCAACTGTGCGTCAAGTCGTTGCAAGTCAATAGTATGTGCCGCCCCCCTACCCTCCCCCATCATTGTATAATAGTGAAAGAAGAGGCACACCAGCCCGCCGTCCATCCGGTTGAGGAGAGCGAACTGGGGGGCAGTCACTGTTCCCGGACAAAGTCACGGATTGCAGCGGTTGCAGTCACAGGAGCCTGGCGTCTTATTTATGACTTGTGCCACCACTTGGCTACTATCTCAGATTTGTGTTTTCATTAATTATGCAAGATTCCTTTGGGGATCCCATTTCATTTCATTTCATTTTTTTTCATTTCATTTTCTTTTCTTTCATTTCATTTTCTTTCAGTTCGTTTCGTTTTTGTTTCTGTTTCTGTTTCTGTTTTGATTCGGGTCGTGCTGGGTCGTTTTGGATGATAAATAGCCCGAGATTAATAAGGCGCCTGGCTAAATGGCGTGGAAAGCATTCAAAGTCGACGATTATGAAATTCGACTGCTTATCTGATTGTGTTATTAAGCCCCCAAGGCTTAATCGGAATGAAATCATTAGCAGCGGGCACATACATAAGCCAATTAAAGTTTATAATCAAATCGTAACTTCTTACCTTATCGAACCGCCTCCCCTAGAAATGCACACTCAGTTTATTGATTGTATTCAAATTGTTTGGTTTTTTTCTCATTTTATTTTATTTATCTTTTTTTATTGTGTTTTTCCGCTTTGCTTTTTTTCTCAATTTGATTTTCGTTATCCTAGTTTGTTGAAGTTTGCAAAAATCGAAGTTTAAACAAAATAAATTCTAACTTTGTTGTTGCGTTAAGTGTATGTCAAAGTTCGCGTTAACTATACAAGAAATGTCGATTATTAAACGTTACCAACGCTGATTACGAATACCATTATATATAATATTTATGTGTATATTTATATATATAGTGTATATAGTCATTATTGTATGTGTCTAAATTGCTGATATGGGATGCTAAACTTACAAAATGAAATTACGCTGAAAAAATGGTCTCGAATGCGCGATAAATTGTTTGTTTACAAGGTGTTTTAAGCTTACGAATTATATTTTAACGTTAAACATTATGATCAAATTAAATTAAATTTCAAAATCCTTTGCGTTTGTTATTGTTTTGCTCACACAGAAACACAGACACTGCAGTTTTGCTTAAGAAGCGCTCTCCAAATCCCGACCCAAAGTCCCACATTGCATTCCGAGATCCGAGATGTCCTTTGACCTTCCAGGACACGGTTCATGCACTCGCCGAGGGATCTCGGGGCCTTCCATCGCCAGGTGGCGTCTAGAACCAGTAAAGATCCTTCGACGATTCCTGCACTTGCGCCACCTGCGCTTCCAGTCCTGAAATATAAATACAATGGGGTTATCAGAAAACCTGATGTATTGCTTTGGGATTACTATCCTATACTTTGAACAAACAAGTCACACCAACTGCTCTTAAAAGGGCATTGCTTTGCCCTTTCCACTATGTAAAGTATTTCATAGATATATTTATATAACAGTAAACAGAAAGCGTAACAAGTTACTCTATGTCATAAGCACAAGATACTAAGATCCTAATGATTTTACAATTAAGAGAGGTCCAAAAATGTAACATTACATAATCTTTACATTATCTTTAGAAATATTACAATACTTGCTTTCTTCTACAAGTTAATAGTTTGAATAAAATAAAAACCAGCCCATGGACTCACCTGCCATTGTGGGATAGCTGGAGTACTCCAAGGCGTGGGCCGTCTGCTGGTCGTGGTGCAGCCTGTAAGACACGAGAAGCCGCCGGGAGGTCAGGACGTGGTCAGTGGATAGGTCAGTGGATCCCGGGGGATCGACTCACCTGGAACCGTGGCTGGCGTACTGCTGCGGCAGCCGGAGGAGACTGCCGTACTGGGCCATGTTGTGGTGGTAGGCGTGGGCGTGGGCCGCATGGGCGTGGGCTGCGTGGGCATAGGAACCATAGTGGGCAGCATGTGGCACCCACGGATCGGTGGCATAGCCGGTGTCCGTCGCGGTGCCATACAAGTCGCTAACCTGCAAGCAGATATCCGATCGGTTTACAACTTATTTAGCATGGCTGGGCATGGAGCACCAGGATCGCAGGCTCCTTGAACTCGCAATTGCCTCACGTACCGCCAGCAATCGGCAAGTGGCAAGTGGCAAGCGGCAAGCGGCAAATGGCAACTGGCAACTGGCTACTGGCCACTTGGTTGGTACTGGCATTGGTATTGGTATTGGTTGTGGGACGTGGGTGCTCACCTGGTGGTGTGTGGGCGCGGGTATGGGGTGCACGTAATTGCTGTTCCAGAACGACGGTGGGAAATTGCGATTCGACATCGGGCTGCTGCTCTCTGCAAGCGCAAAATGGGGGAATCATTGAGGGCATACATAAATACATACATACATATATGTTTATAATGGTAATGGTTGACCAGTTATTGTTAAACGTGCTAAATCCATGGGGACAACAATGCGAACAAAAGGGAATAAAATGCGCTAAAAGCTAATAGCCCTCTTGGAGACAAGCCCATTGAACTATTGTAACACAAAAACCATATACAAGTAAAATAAAGTAATAAAGTAACATATCATTATGACATCCTAGTTAAGTTTTCCTACTTTACTTTCATAGTGAAAAAATACTTGCGGTATCTACACAACCTATGCTGCTGAAGTGTTGCATGTATCTTCACATACTACTAGCATCGATTTGCATACAGATTCTTTGCGACTAGCAAAAGTAACCATCTTTCATGCAGCTAAGTAGATAGCTGAAGAAGTAAGCTAGTAAATGCTTAACTTGTTCATTGAATCTTTAGCCACCAAATAGCATCACATAGGGCAATCGCCATTCGGAAGGAGGTGCCAATGCCTGTGCCTCCCGGGGCAATTTCCATTCACTTGCGGCAATGATTAACTGGCGAGCCGGCAGATGAACGAGTCTTGGGGGGATTCTGCGGCTGGGTTTACGGGATTGGTTGGGGCCGCTCCTCGGGAGTCGCGGTCTGAGTCTCCGCCTCGGTGGCGGCGCCATGGCCTGTTGCAAATAACTGAGCGGAATGTTTTCGGTTGTCGTGCGTGCTCGTTGTCGCGTTGCTGTTCAGGATCATCACTTGTATTAAATGGTTGTAAATCTACGCGTTTATGAAAACGCGCGATGCCGCCAACAAGATGCAGAAGGAGAGGAGTAGGAGCTGGAGCTGGAGCAGGAGCAGCAGCAGCAGCAGGAGCAGGAGCAGGCGCTGGAGCAGGAGCCGCGCAAGACATCTCCATTATGTGTAATGGAGCTCCCTCAGGAGACCGGGGGCCCAAAAATAGCAACTGCAATTGAGCGGCTGGAGATACCAAAAACTTGCATAGGCTTGCATTTGCGTTGACAACATTCCAAACTCGATTCGAGAGAAAAATATCCAACAACTGGAGTGGAGTGGAGTTTTGAGGCTGAGGCTGAGGATGCGGATGAGGATGAGGATGAGGACGTGGAGGATGTGGATGTGCTTGTGGGGATGTGTAATGTTTGTGCTTGGCTGCCGTCGCGATTCGACAACTTTGGCCGGCACGTTGGCGAGTGTGCCATGCATGCTGATGACGATGAGGATGAGGATGACGATGCGGCTGATGATGGTGATGGTGATGGTGCGGCTGGGATGCCGAATACTGGATACGGGATGCCATGCCGCGTGCCTTTTTTTTGCCGACCCAGAAGCCAGAAGTCGTCATCATCCCATTGCCATTCACTCACTCGCTCAGCTGAGGCCGTGGAATTCCCATTAATGTGCAAACAAGCAGACTGCCAAAGATATTTCCTCTCCAGCTCCTTCAGTTAGCATTTCACTTTCAGCCAGCGGCATCAAAAGCGAAAGCCGCACTACCTGTCCCCACCTTTCACCTTTTGGCCTAATGAAGAGAGCGTGGCGATCTATGACCCGATAAGCTACGATCGCCACTATCGACGCATAGTGCATAGGCCTACACTGCGGAAAATATCCTCACCCTATATGAGGATTCTTAAGCTAAAATACTTCCATCAAAAACAATGTTTTCAGAATGTTCTCTGAAGAAATAAATAATTGAAGTGCAAGGAGTACTCAAACTAAAATCAATATACTTTTATATGGTGAGTTTAAGTTATAAAAGAATAACTAAATTATCATGGAAAAAATCACCATGATTTAAGCTATTTTAATAGGGTTCGTTACTTATTAGAGCATACTATTTTTCCGTGTGTTCCTGCACTTGTGTCCGTATCTGCAGAAGTATCTTCAAATGTATCTGTATCTCTATCTGTTTCGGTTTCGGTTTCTGTTTCGCTTTCTGTTTTGTATTTGGGAAAAGACGGTTCTCCTGCCTGCAGCGGGTGCCAAGGAATTTTAAATCGAATTCTTCGGGCATCTAATTAAATGCTCCTCGCGGCAGAAAGCAGAAATGAAAATAATACGAAAGGCTGCCCTGATGAATCGGGTATTTTTTGATCGAGAAACGCTAACGCAACGGATCGGGAATCGGGTGGGGAATCGGGCGGGGAATCGGGTGGGGAATCGGGCGGGGAATCGGGCGGGGAAAACAGAGAAAAGTGCAAGCGTGCCGTTCGTACCGCTGCTATCTCATCATCTTCTGCGATGCCCTCTTTCAGTTCGATTCAGTAGTTCGATTCGATTCGATTCGATTCGGTTCGTTTTGTTTGGTTTCACTGTGCGGAGCAGTTAATTGAAATGCATTTTAAAATCGTAATGAGGAATCTATGCGGCATTCGGCATTGCCACCGTCCGACAACAGCAACAACAACAACTGGCACCCAAAGCAACAACATCAGCATCGACCGCATCGCATTCCGGCGACATTTCATAGCACATTCCAACTAGCGATATATACAAACATACATATGCATGTATATACATACATACATATATGTATACATACATCTGGGCATATAGCACATATAGACGCGGCGCATTGCATTGCGAAAAAAATGTATATAAATGCTGAATAGTTTTAAGCGCACAAATGTAAGTGTTCAGCTGTGTGCGCGCCGCTCTCAAATAGACAAATGACCAAAATGAACTTTAAATACCATTAAGCAGACAAAAAAAAAGAAGACGGGGCAAAACAAGAGGCGTGAAAGTAAACAAATTTAAGCAAAACCTATTCGTACTTTACTTATTGCCCCCACATTGTATTTTAAGGGGCAGTTCTATAATGGGCAATGTGTGCCACTGTGCGGCAGTTGGCGAAAAGTGCCAGCAGCACCCTACTAACAAGAATCGAGGCACCCTACTGCATTTGCTGACAACTTGCATAGTTGGTTGTTAACTGTAGGAAGTTGTTTACTACAATTTGGCAATTTATAACAGAGTACATAAACAATATTTATGATTTAATTCTTGTGGCAGAACCCAAGCAAGTTACGAGTATTTGCCTATTTGTTGGCCAGTTAATTGCCTCGAGGAAACTTTACTGGCTTTGATTTCAATTTCGGCGAACCAATCAGCCTGAATTCGTAGTTAAGCAGGCTGTGGAAAATTTCCAATTATCGCATAACGAATTGGGGGGAGGTGGGGGGGAAATTGAATGGAAACTGAATTTTCGCACAAAGTGGTGGCATTTCCTCAAAGCAGACGGAAATTGTGGTGGCCGGAGGGGGAAAATGGCAGCCACAGAAACTCAATAAAATCCCAGGTTTAACTGCAATTGGCGGTGTGGCAAGCGAATACGCCACAAAGTGCTCCAATCGAGGGGGCGGTATCCGGCCAAACGCCCAGTGGGCGGGGCACGTGCGCAGCATTAGCATTAAGAGTCTTCGACTGCCAGCACCTGCTCGGCATTCAAATGCGAGGATAATCAATTGATTGAGCAATGGACACAAGTTAGCAGAGGAGCAGGGGAGCAGAGGAGCAGGGGAGCAGGGGAGCAGAGGAGCAGAGATGGTCGTAATGAAAATCTTCACTTGACACGGCCGAGTTCGTTATGGCTGGGCAGCACTGCAACGGGGCAATTAAAATTAAGAAACAAAATCGAGTGAAACGCAAAAAATAAACACACATGTGTGTGTGCTGGGGTATTTTTATATACATACATACATACATGCATGTACATATATGTATGTATGTATGTACCAATGTACATAGTGTGCAGCAGATAGACGGACAGGCAAAGCAGACAGGCATGAACAAACGAAACGTTTATCTTCATTAAAGGAGGTAATTAATTTTGAAATCGAAAGAACAAGCGAGTGGCAAGTGGCAACTTGATTTATTTGTTTTATTGTGCGCCCGTTTTTGGTGTGTGCTTGTGAGTGCTCGCAGTTCGCAGTCACATTCACATTCACACTCACACTCACACTCACATTCACATTCACACTCACATTCACAGACATTTCACAAACTTGTGGAGGGGATAAAATAAAGTGGCATCCCAAAGTGTTTTTATCCTATAAACCGAATGGCTGACAATGAGTTGCGGCAAAATGCAAATATTTTGAATAGTTTTCGAGCGAAAAGATGGATTTAAGTTGAACATTTCAATGAAATGTATAATTTACAGAACATTTTATGCGTTTTAAATAGCAGTATGTAAAACATGTCCATTGCCAAATATTTTGATGTAACTACAACTTTAGATATATCCATACCAAAGCGTTAATTTTGACCCTTTAGATGCTTATCGATTTGCTTTGAAAACTTCCTCATCATGGGAGAAAGGATAAATACTCCCTAACCATATCCTCACACTCCCAAAGTTGGCGCACATTAACCCACAAATACGCCATCGATACAAGGTCATCAGTTGAGTAGTGGAGTAGTTGAGTTTGGAGCAGCACAAGAAGTGGTTCAGACATGAAACCACTTCACACATTGAGAATTGTGCATTTTTCTCTGCTAGATTAGATTCAGCAACCTCATTCCTTCCCACACACTAATGCATTCCGAAAGGCATAATTTGCCTGCTGTACATTTTCCGAGAACGTTTTAATAACTTTGCTGGAACTGCTGGCTCATTTTTCACCTAATTATGCCCCCATTTGGGGGACAAGTGGGGGGCAGTGCCGCAAATCGAGGCAAACACGCAAACTGACAGCCGGGACAAGTACATGACACGAGCGGTTCTTTGATCACAACTCACTGGAGCCACAAACGAGCTGAAAACAGGGAGGGGAGCCTGGAAAACATGCTGATTATCCTCCTGCACAACAACACAAATGCGATTTCTTATTTTAAATGCTTGCCAGCCTATATAGACAACGATAATTTCAAATGACGAGGCAACAAATAAAAGATTGTATAATTAAACTCCTATAAGCTTATGAATGGGGAGAGTTTGTTACTTTAAGTATATAAATGGCGCCCAAGCAGGGACTTAAAGTATATAAATGGCGCCCAAGCAGGGACATTCCTGGAGATTGCCTTCATTTCACACTTTTAGCGTGGTCAATTGATAAGTAGCAGTGCACCTACCTTTAGAGTCCTTGTTGTTGTAGTTGAGGGCGCGGGAGAAGTGCTCGTCCACCTGGCTGGCCGTGTCGCCCGAGTAGTTGGTGAACACAACGCAGGAGGCCGACAGATACTGTGCCTGTCCCTGGCCACTGCCGGCCAATCCTCCGCCGCCGCCGCCTCCGCCGCCGCCACCACTGCCCATCGGCGCCTCCAGAGCTGGCAGATTCTTGGGTATTGCCCCCGTGCCGCCGCCATCGCCGCCCCCCGAGCCCGTTCCGCCCGCCGAGGATGGACCGCCCGTCGCTCCGCCGCCACCGTGCAGCGGGTGACTGTGCGAGTGGGCGTGGCGCGGGGAGTCCGGACCGGAGGAGCAGGATGATTCATTATGATGCTGATGTTGTTGGGAGCCCACCAGGCGTGCTGCGTAATCCGACAGGGCGAGAGAAAAGGCAAGCGGAAAAACTATTAAATAATCGCAAAGTAATGGCGAATTGGCGAATTGCAACTGGGGAAATATGATATAATTTATTGAATGCTAACTGGCTTGGAATGCGAGTGCTTCGCCAGAAATTTCAAGAATTTTCCAATTAATTAGCCGCGAGTTAGCGCGCCCCCACTTCGACTTTCCCGCTCGCATGAATTTTCAGTGGGCTGCCAAAAAACAAATGTTATGCAAGCACTGACATTGACAATATCAATGAACACGCACATGAAAAGCATAAAACACAATGGTTTGAACACGTGCAAACACGGTATTTAGCTGATGAATTATTAATTATGTCTATAGAGTCTATACTTTCATTTTGGTCGTGATACTTTAGCTATTAGCTATTAAGTTCAGCTCTGAAGCTAAAGTGTATAATGTGCTAATTAAGACAGTAATGTATTAATTAGGAGAACGGCTAAATGGGAGCAATCTCTGAAGTTCAAAGAATCATCACATTACTTTAGTGAATACTATTTTCTCTACCCATTTTATAGCTACTAACTAGTTAAAGGGTGCCGTGTTATTAGTTACACTGAACAACTTATAAAGCTGAACAACTTGAGATACTGATACTGATAGATTGAGATACCAATAGAGTTATAGAGTTCTGAACGTTTGTATAGCTTTTTCGGAGGATCCAGATTCGGATCGTAGGTGTTGCCAAGTGATCCCAACTCACCTTCAGCTTCGCTGCGCGGCACGATGAGGTCCTCTTCTTTGGTTTGGTGTGTGTGCGTGTGTGTGTGCGAGTGCGGGTGCGTGTGCGTGTGTGCGTGGGCGAGGGAGTGTGCGTGCGTCCTGTGCGAACTGTGCAGCGAGTGTCCCGCCGCACCGCTCAGCACCGGACTCATCCCCAGCCCCACGCTCCCGACACTACTGCTACCGGGCACCACATTGCTGCCAAGCAGTCCGCCCGCCGGTCCGCCGCCCAGTCCGCCCAGGCCGCCCAGCCCACCGCCCCCTATGCCGCCGGAGGAGCTGGCCTGATTCGCTGCGACCGCCACCGCCGCCGCTGCACTGTTGTGTGCCGCCGCTGCCACCGCCGCAGCGGCATTCGCGCTCACCGATGGCGGCAGGATGGGGCTGCAGGGCGAGTGGGAGCTGCCCGAGGCACTCGATGAGGCGGCCAGGTTGACGCCCGAGGACGAGTACAAGTCCTGGTTGAACTGGAAGTCGAAGAAGTCATTTAGTAACTTGTTACAAACATTTTCAAAGTGCAGACAGTGAATATTGTATGGTCCATGATCAATTACATTTCAAGATCTAATCAGATTTAATGCACTTCAAATATAAAACCCATTTTATGTGATTTAAAGTATAAGTTATCGAGTTTTAAATAAAAGGAAGAGAAATGCTACAGATATTTTAAATAAATTTCTTAAGTGATTTTAGACATTGCAAAGTAGCGGGTTTAGGTATGAGTGCATTAAAAAGTTACTTAGGCCACGTATTAACTTTTATCAGTACTAACAAACTAGACACTTTGGTCTCTACAATGTAAAATAATTAAATGAATTTTGAATTCAATGCTTTCTAAATGGTTTCAAGCTGCGTTGTAATTTGAATAGCTTTGGCCAGGCTTCCCCTTAAAACTATAGTTCTGGATTCATAAGTGGATACTCCCAGCAGATTCCCGAATGGCCGTAATGAGTTATGAGACGCGTTGCAGCAAATTGAAAATGACACAATAAGAAAATTTATGTTGATGGAAAACGCGAGTGAGGCCATTAAATTTACGAGCGTTTGGCGCATATTATCACGGACTCGGGCCAAGGTTGCACCGCTCCAAATGGGTAACTGGGTAGCTGCGGGAAAGGGGAAAGGGGAAAAGGGGGAGTTTCGAGGTTGAGGGGCAGGAGGAGCAGGAGCAGCAAGCGGAGGTGGAACTGGAACTGAAATAGGAGAGCGGACAGAGCGGCGATAATCACGCCGCAATCTTCTGCTTAGCGGACTGTCAAACATAATGCGGCGCTGGCGACGATTTACGAGCAACACCTCCGACCCTCCCCCCCCCCTCCCTTGGAGCACCCCTTTCCAAATGAGCCCATTAGTGGCCCCTAGTCGATAGCCCCATGGCAATCGTTGCCTGCCCCCGCTATGCCACATTTGCAGCCGAAAATCGTTCCAAATTTAAGCATTAACTTCCAGTCGAGCGAGGCGAACCCCGACCCCCGACCCCTGCCCCGACCCCTGCCCCTGCCCCATTTCGTAGGCGCATGCCAATTATGATCGTGTCTAAGGGTTAATAATGGGTTAACCGGGCACGAAACACTTTCAAGAAGAGTGCAGCGCGGTCATGGACAGTGCTCCTGATTTACGAGCAGAGTATCGGGCAGAAGCGACAGCTGCCCCGTTAGGAGGCATGCCACTTAATTAGACGAAAGCGCTGAGTCAGCCGAAAGATACTTGGCTAATAGATACAGATACAAATTGATTGAGATACAGCTGCGGCGGCAAAAGCTGCAGCATCACAGGCACTTGCCGCAAATATGTGCCAGATCGAGTATCTCCATCTGTCACCTGGCTTAAGCACATAATCAATGCGTTCCGCCTTATCGGCCAACACTATCAGCGACGACAGTCCAAATTGGAGGCGGTATCCTCCGGTTGCGGATGCCGCATCGCGAATACACCGATTCGCGGCCAAGTGCAGTAGCGTAGGCGAAACAATGCCCAGATACAGATACAAAGCGCACGGTCGCAAACGCATCGGCAGATGTATCTGCACGGCAATCGGCACACGGAAAGAAATTTATCACATACATATGTAGGCAACTTTTAAGCAAAATGTCAAAACCGCTGGCTCGCAAGTAACTTGAACTGTTAAAACATGCCTAAGAATTCTATTAAATGAATTGGAAAATGATAAACATTATTAATAATCAGAAAAGATATGAAGAGCGAAGAGAAGTTGTCGTAGTAAGATAGCTAGTTTCATACAAAGGTCAAAAGTGCAGTAATTATCGTGTTCACTGCAATGTGGACACCCTGCGCACTCATTCATTCAATCTCAGATAGATTAACGCTTCATATTAGCCCCGATGCGCTGTCATTTTAACGGTGTACTTGTACTTGTATCTGTATCTGCTGCAGTGCTATTAGCTGCAGGCGATATTTCGGTTATGCCGAGCGGTCAGACCTTCGATCACACGGCATAAATCACCGGGGATCGCCAGACGAACCAGCGACAAAATTTCGAGGCCCAGAAAGTTGGGCTTTTTCTTTCGTTTTTTTTTTCTTATTTTTATTATTATTTTTTCCTCTTTTTTTTTGAAGTCAGCTCCCTGGTTTATCTGCGATCGGTTGACAAAAGGCCCCAAGGATCGAATCGGTATGGTTATGTTATGGCGTGTGGGGGCGCGGGGAGGAGCGGAGAGGAGCGGGGAGGAGCGAGATCGGCAAGAACTAATGGCGATACACACAATAAATTAACCGAGCGGACCAAGGTTCTTGTTTGTTTATTTGTTTCACTTTGGGCTTGGTGGCTGGCTGACTGGCCAAAGTGTCGAAAGGGCGGCCAAAGATTGTGCGTTTGTGGGACGAAATAAACCGGTCATCCAGCTGAGGAGCCCGAGCTGCTGACTCAATCTGCGATTGGCTTTCCGCTGCGGAGGAGCACAGTGGAGCCGAAAGGAGCAGAGTGGGGCAGCCGAAGCCACAATATCCAGGCGGGTTTATCGCGGTCCCTCTTTATGGGCATGCAAAAGCATAGAATCAGAATCGTGTCGTATCGGTTACTTACATAAAAGGCCAATTTCGATTTGGTGCCGCGGCCTTGTATAATTGGAACTTGCGACACAAGAATTTCTTTGTGCCCCAGCGGCAGCAGCAGCAGCGGCAGCAGCAACGGCAACTGCCACATGGATTTTGGCCGCACTGCCAGCCGCCTTTTTGACCATGGTCGGCCCGAGGTTCTGGCCCTCGAGGTTCTGGACACTGGACTTCTACCCGCGATCGTGAGAACTTTTCTGTACTTGTCACAGAAATCACAGCGAAATCTTCGAAATCAATGTTAGCAAAAAGCGGGAGAGGCTAAAACAAAGCCAACATTGAGTCGCGGAATTCCTTGAAATGTTGCCCCTTTAGTTTGGCAACTTCGTTTTTTCTCCTCTTTTTCTTTTTTTCATTTGTCGTTTTGTCGCTTCTTTATTGTTTCGGGTTTCCCAAATCGATTTGCGTTCTGGGCGAATTCTTATGATTTGTTAGAAGCGTCTAATTATGCAGGCTGCGAGCTGCGGGTCCCAAACAAATTGACGCAACCAACACGGTAGCTTTCGTTGGCCTTGGCTCGAACTGCAGAGAGCCATCAATCAGCGGTGGCCAAGTGACTCATCCTCCCGGTGCTCGCCCTCCTTCAAGTGCTCCTCCAACTTGTCCTACAGAAGTACGCTCCTTTGGCCAAATGATGGAGACGGAGGAACAAGAGTCTTAACAAAACGTTTTCTGATTTCCCTTATGGCCAACTCGGTGCTTATGCAAAGCAGAGCCACTTTACGCAATGCAGGCCAACTGCAACTTGCGTTACACAAATGGGATTCCAGTTTGCAATGGAACTTTCACAAAGGGTCTTTACCCCTTAAATGTATGTTTTGCCATTACAAATGGTACAAAAACGCATGATATACAAGACATAAGTATTTAAAAACGCTGCTTATTTTATCTCTTAATTTAATGAATTTGCTAGTTTCCTTTTAAAAGCTGTTGTGTGTGGACAACTGGCAATTTCCCTAAATAGTTTTGACTAATTAAAATTCTAAGCAAGTTTTTTGATTGCTGCTGTCCAACAGAATAGGCTTCTTATCATTTCAAGAAATGGTTTTGCTAAACAAACAGTTATGGCACCCATTTCCATTACCAATTTGGAGTTACAAGCGAATTGTAAGCTTGGATAGTTTTAACACCTTGGTACGTGCATTAACCACAAAAACCGCAGCGCCAAAAACTCAAAAATCGCCTCCCCAAAAATGTCCAAGTTTCAAATTTGGAAACCAACACTTCTGTCAGTCGGTTTCAGCTTATTTCTTTGATATTTTCTGAATTAGCGGGTAATTAGTGTTTAATAAATCTAATAAGTTAAATCATCTCAAATTGGGGCGATTTCTGGGAGTCGACCCTTATATACTGTGTTGTTTTACTATCTAATTTGTTATTTTCCTCATTAATATTTATTCTAACCTTAAATCATTTAATTTATTACTAATTGCAAAAGAAATTTTGATTGCAACTATATTTTGTTATTTTCCTCATTAATATTTATTCTAACCTTAAATCATTTAATTTATTACTAGTTTAAAAAGAAATTATGATTGCAACTATAGACTTTACTGAGTTTCGCTGAGGTTTTGATTAAAGGGATTACTATGAAACGAAGAACCTGAATAATTTTTAAGCTAATGCGCTCTTAATAAACCAGAAGTTGCTCTTAAGTGAATAAAACTTGATCATGGATTATCTCTCAATTGGACCAAATATTAAAGTTATTATTAAACTATCCAGTGCTACCATTATGAAAATAATCGCTTAAGAGCAAGTAATCTACGTTCAAAAGGGATACATAGTTGGCTATCTGAAGCTAAACAACTATTCCTGCAATGACTTTAAAAATCTTAGTTATAAGCTTCTGCTTGGAGTTTAATCCGTTAAATCAAACTAGATTAGTTTAGAATAAGATGTTCACTAAGTAAGATTGCTCTGCAAGCAGTTTTGTTGGCTCAAGGACTGCGCCGAATGCAGTTGTGTTGGCTTGGTTATCAAGCCCAAGTATTCAAAGTTCGGGTGGCCGGTGGCCAATTGATTCGAATGGGTCACTCATGGCGGTACTCACCCTCTCATACTGGTAGAACGATCGACTTGGTCCAGCGCGCCCGTACAGATATGGATAGTAGGCACCGTACATAACTTCGGGGCAGGACACTGCCATTGTCGCAGTGGCAAGCGCACTTGCAACTACAACTGCCACTCACTCACACACACTGCCACTGGCACTGGCACTGCCACTGGCACTGGCACTGGCACTCACACTGGCTCACTGGCTCACTGCTATTGCGGTTTGGCGGATGGATGGTAGTTAAATTGGTATTGTCACTTGAGCGCGCAATTGTGATACCAATACGCGTGCTTCCAATTGGATTTGTAATCGTATCGGGGGCTTGAAATCGAATGCTCCCTCTCTCAAGAGAGAGCTCTCTCTAGAGAGCTAGCGAGCGAGCGCGGAGAGAGTGGGGGGCTATAACTTGGAGTAATTATAAAACCGGCTTTCAAGTCAAGGCGTGTGTTTTGTTGTTTTTTTTTTCGTATTTTTTCCGCAGCAGTTGTTGTATTTATTTCTTTTGTTGGCTGGCGAAATTCCTGGAATGAAAACTCCGCTCGGCTAATTATATTTACATATTGTAAAACACCATCGCGTTTGTATCAGCAGCTATAATTGCTATTCGTCTGTTTTTTTGTTTATGTTTCTGTTGTTTTTTTTTTTTCTTTTCGCAAACTTCTTTCTATGCATTTGCCATTCCCATTCCCGTTCGTGGGTAATTTCCTTTTCTTTTGGACTCCGCTTCCTCCCCTCGTCGCTCTTCGACTTTCTTCACTTGCTTCTTTCTTCTTTGTTTGCTTGTGCAGGCAATTGCAATTATCATTTCCACATTGTTGATTGCTCTTAGTCGTTGTTTTCTATTTTTTCAGTTTTTTTTCTCTTCCCTTTGGCGTTGGAACGTCAATTTCGTTTCTCATCCGCGTTTCCGACGAAGAATTGCCAACTGGAAGGAAAATGGAGAAGAGTGCAGGAGAAGGCATTAACAATTTGCTAATTGTGGCAAGAAATTCAAAGCTGAAGAGCCAATTTCTGGCGTTTATGTTAAAACCGACTTTAATGATGGCACTATTCGAACCAAAAATGTGTGTTGAAAAGTAATTGCATGTAAACCAACCATCATCCAGTTGGAAAATGGTTATAAAAACTCACAAAGGAAAGCTTTCACAGCTAAGCTAATTATCATCAAAATGAAAACCAATAAATTGCTATGTATAGATAAAACGTTATACAGAAATAGTTAATAAAAAAGTTTTAAAGTAATCCGTCGGAAAAGAAGGAATTACTTTAAGCCTAATAATTCGAAGTTAATAAGGTTTCTACATTGGCTTTTACTTTAGTTTACTGTTTAGTTTAGTTTACATGTAATCTTGACTAATCATAACTCACTTGGATATGAAGTGTACATTTTTTGGAGGAACAAATATATATTTATTGTTCTTTTACAACAAATGAAAAATGTTTACAACATTTTTATTAAAACAAACTTGTTCATACAGCAATAAGCTCTTAGCATTATGCTACTTAATTTGAAATTGTTGCAAAGCACCAAGACGAAGTGCCAAACGGTAAACAAACTATTGTATTGCATACAGAAAGAGCAGCTCAAATATATGAAAATGAAAATTTTATAAGTTCCGACGGCAAATAAATAATTATTACATTAGGATCCGTCGGGACGTCGAGATCAAAGAGTTTCATATTTTCAAGAACAGTTAGCTGGCACGTAAAACAATCTTTATTATAAAAACTATACATATAGCCAATAACAGCAAGCTCACTGCTATTTACATCTCATATAACTATTACCTCCATTATTAATTTTTTAATAAGCTTTTCTAAGCTTTTCCCGTTGTAGCAATAAAGCGCACAAAACACACAAAAAAAGTATTGGGAACCATGTAGATAATAATATAATATAAACATAATATAATAGATTACTCCAATTTAAAAGAAATTTTACATACATTTTAGACGTTTAGCCAAATACGCATAATAAAAGTTAAAACGCAATATAAGTCAAATTAATATTATTAATTTGGTCCCAGTGGAAAAATGACTACGGTCCAATTGGACTTTTCTTTTGTCCAACGCGTACTTACCACTTGAAAGTTTTTAGTGTAATCCAATAAGATGTGCAGCGTTAGCAATACAATTCTCGTTACAGTGCACTTTTGTTTTGGAAGCATACAACGATTTCACAACTCTTGACAAGGCAAAACTTGACTAAATTTTCCGAATGATCGTTTTGTTGTTGTGGTTGTTAATTTGAATAGTAATTAAAGTGATACGCGCTGGGGAATTCGCACGTGAATTCTTGAGATTTTGGCGCAGGGGTTTCTGCGATTATTTTTAACCGAAAGCGAGCAGCAAACATTTGGTCGGCGCACTCAATGAAAATATTTTCGCTAAATCCACAAAATGCCGAATTCCATAAATTCTTGGCGGCCCGATTGTGCGAGAGCGATAGAGAGAGAGAGAGAGGGAATGAGGGAGATAGCGGGCGAGCGGAAACGAGATGGAGAACGGCACTATTTTGGCAATTGCAGCATCCGCGGAAATCTCTATTTCTATAATTATTATTCTGCTTTGCGATGTGGCACTTGGAAAACAAATGAACTGCACTTGCCGCGATCACTCACTGGGATTTTGGTTTTGTTTCGTTTTAATTTTTCGATATTCTCGTTCACGCTGAAATCGAAAATCCGAAAATCGAAAATCCCGCGCGGCGGTGAGAGAAAAACACGGAGAGCTCCGGCTGCCGCTCAATCGGAAGAGAAAAAACAAACTGGCAAAAGGAGCGGTAAATCCAATGCATTTGCGGGCAGCGCGACGGCAGCGCAGTCGCCGCGGCATTGAAAACAAAATGGCAATTTCTTGCATCGGGCCATCTCCCTCGCACGGCAGTCATATGCGCGCAGTGGGAGCGAGACAACTGGTGTGCTGCAGTTGCCAAGCACCGCCCACTTGATTGCTGCCGCATTCAGCGTTGTGTTGTTGTTTCCAGGTTTCCAACTAACGATGCCACATCGGTGTGAAAATAAAATGGAGTGCGTCTCAATTGTGTCCTCAAGTAGACGAAACTCCTGCTGTTTCTCTCTGATTTTAAAGTTCGACAAACAGATTGAAAGGAATTCGCATTCATCCGGGGCCTTCTACTTCGTCCTTTCGTGCCTCGCCTTGCCTTTCCGCAATGAAAAGTATGCGCCAACTGTGTCAACAGTGTTTGCAGTGCCCCCGCAATCCTTGTTTTCCAGTCCCCTTCCCAACACCCCAGCACTCCTCAACCGAGAAGTTTTCGTATTGATAATAATCTGATTGCAAATGAATACAATTTATTGTGCTGTTCATTCGCCTTCATTTCGCCGCGGATTGTGTGTTGACAAAGTGTGGATGCGATAAAGTAAAAGACGGCTCTACTACACATTTAATTGTTAGATTTTCAATAGGAAAATAACAATAGCAAAAAACGGTGAATAATATGTGTTAAAATCAAAATGGATCATATCGTGTTAGCATGGAAGAAAGCTCAACAACAGCGGAGGATCTTGGAGGATCTGAACTTAGCCTACCATTTTAAAGTTTCAGGAAAATCAGAATACCAAGTGTTTTTCCAGTGACAACTAAATTATTTTGTAATATGCTAAAGATCTTTCACCTTAGAAGTAAGCAAAGTCGAATATAATGTTGTGGAGAAACTTCTCTATAAATACGTAGGAATAGAAATAATGTTCATTTGGAAGTGCAACTTGAGGAAGAAATTGATAAAACAAAAAGACATGGCCGACGGAAATTTATGGGGAGATTATTGCAGGGATTCTCAAAGTATTTGAGATAGTCAGCCTTATAAAAAATCACCAATAAAAATATAAAGGTTAGTAAGCAGCCTACATAAATAATAAACAAAAGCTTAATTTTGAGGGTATAAGTACCAGATAATAAAAGTGGTTCTTACCTTCATAGAATCCCTTATCTTGATCCTGATTTTAGGAAACAAAAGAGGTGGAAGCCAAGCTTTTAAGAATTAAATTTAATTTATAAAATTATTCTGAGAATATTTCTATTAACGAAGCCTAATAAAACGTAGTGAACTAGATTCGACTTTTAGTTTTTAGTCAAACTAATTTGTTTGCAACATTATATAATGAATTATAAATTAATCTAATTGACCAAGTACATACTAATAAACTACAAGACTCAAATCTGAAGCCTTTTTACAGATCCTAAAACTATGCAACAAAAAATTCAATAAAAAGTGAATATTCTCTCCACTTTAATTTTTTTTACCCTTTTGGCCCATTCCAAGATCACCAACCAAGATATTAAAAGCAGTTTTTAAAGTACAAAACATACGCGCAAATATTTTTATTTTTTACGAGTTTCCAAGTAAATTTGACTCTAGGCAGTCTTCCCGTACATTTTTCTCGTTGTTTAACAACTTCGCAGCATGTTAGTCTTGAGAAAAAAGGATAAAACACACACAATTGGGTTTGGCGTAAAAATAAAAAAAACTGAATGCTTGGAAAGTCACAGGGAAAGTAAAACAATTGTTTCATCGAATTGGATTCAAATCTAAAGAGTAAGTCGTTTGTGTGTGGCGTGTTTAAGGCGTTAATCGTTTGGGATCGCGTGGGAACATGGAGGTCTTGCGAATGTTGTCCAATCCCAGATACAACATCACCACGCGTTCCATTCCAATACCACCGCCAGCATGTGGAGGACATCCATAGCGGAAGGACTCGATGTATGCCGCAATCTTGGAGGTATCTAGAAAACAAATAAATATGGCGTTAATTAAGTATATCGCTATTGTGCGTACATTTTGTTAGAGTAGATAGGTTGGCACTTCTTATCTGCCACAGTCCAATATTAGCACTTAAGATAGACATACATATGTATTTACTATTTACTTATTGCAGTCTAATTATTGTTTACCGAGAGATCTTGTGACTAAGCTGACCTTAGGAGTTATGTAAGTAAAAGCTACCTGTTACTTATTATTTGTAGGGGGAACTCACCAATGCCATGGTGCTTGGCTCGCTCGATTAAGTACTCGGGATCGTGGATACGTTGCGCGCCGGACAGGATCTCCTCGCCGCGCATGAACATATCGTAGGAGTTGGAGTAGACAGGATTGTTCGGATCAGGCATCGTGTAGAAGGGCCGTATCGCCAACGGGAACTTGTCAAGGATGTAGAAGTCAGTGTCGTACTTGGCCTTGACCAGGCGACCCAACAGCTTCTCGTTGGGCGTAGACAGATCCTCCTCGTCGCCCGTCTCCACACCAGCCTCGCGCAACATGGCCACGCCATCGGCGAACTGGAGGATGAGTGGTGGCTCCAGGAACTTGAACGCATCCACCTTGAACTGCTGGCCTACAGATTCGATCTCCTTCGCGTACTTGTCACGCAGTCCCTTAAAAATGGCCGTAAACGTGTTGCCAATCGTGTGCAGCACCTCGTGATAGTGGTACTTAAAGGCCATTTCCAGATCAAGGCCTACGAACTCGGTCAAGTGCCGATGAGTGTTCGAATCCTCTGCACGGAATACGGCACCTACGGTATAGACCTTGTCGAAATCGGCGGCGATGGCCATCTGCTTGTACAGCTGCGGCGACTGCGCTAGATAGGCTGAATCCTTAAAGTAGCTCACGGTGAACACATTTGCGCCACCCTCACTGGCCGCCGATATGATCTTTGGCGTGTGAATCTCGGTGAAGCCCTGCTCGGTGAGAATATCGCGGAACAGACGACATACTCCCGCTTCCAGTCGGAAAATGGCTTGATTGGCCGGGGTCCTCAGGTCGAGCACTCGATTGTCTAAGCGCGTGTCCTGGTTCACGCGAATATTGAGACCTTCCGCATCATCGGCGTTCTCGGGGCGCGAGGCATCCTCGATTTGCAACGGCAACTGAGCCTTGGCCTGGGAAATTACGAATATCTGCTCGACGGACAATTCCAGCGACTGCTCTGTGCAGGATTCAATCTTGCTGGACACCGCCACTGGCTTGGCTTGGATATCGATAATGCTTTCCTTGGGGATACTGAAAATATAAAAGAAGTTTTGAGCTTAAGTCGTCGTTCAATAATAATGTTCACCTTTGCAACAATAAAATTCTAAATATGTTCATCTTTTCATAATCCTTTGATTGATTTCAAGATATTAACTTATCAATTTATGATAAATATATCTATATGACCTGCGCAATTCCGATTCGATATCGGAGTGCTGTTTTGCTGTTTGTTAAACACCCTAAGATAAATTTTATTGTAACTGGGAAAGATGATAACTTACTTGCCCGCGAATTTGACCATCTGCTTGGAGATGACATCACCGACAGCCAGGATGCACTGCACCGTGCTGCTCTGCTGACGCAGGATGAGGAAGCACTGCTTTCCCTTGGCTCGAGACGTGTGGACGCGTCCTCGCACCCAAACGAGTCCTTTGCCCACCTGACCGCTTAGTTCCGAAACTGGGACAAAGTTGCGTTCAGTGCGCTTGTCCTTGGATTGGATCATCTCGGAGAGGCCATATCTTCCGGCGGCGTGATCTTCGGCAGAATCTCCGCCAGCATTATTAGCCGCCACGGCGGATGCATTCTCAGCTTTTTGTTCGGCTTTCTGTACAAATAGAGATTAAAGCTGTTATCAGAGATTCGAAAATAACAACACGCCACGTCCCCAAATCGAAGATTCTTCTCACCTTAGCGGCCTTGGCCTGCTTTTTAGCTCCCTTTTTGGAGAGTTGCTCCCCATTGGCCACGTTCTCTTTGTCCTCGACCATCTTGGAATGCACAAAAACGGCTGTAAGGAAGGGAATGTTGTATATTTTACAAGAGGGTCACAAAACTAGAACGTAAACCACACAGTTTCGATAAGCGAGCAACAGGCGAAAAAGGAGGAGTACGGTGTGCGTTGCGTCATGGTTTTATAAATAGCACTTGGCGGATGAAGTGCCCCATTTGCGAATAAGCGACATTGGCTTCCGGGCTGCAGTTCAGTGACCCAATCTCCTCCTCCAATAGCCATATGTCCACAAATATTTGCGGGGGCTGAGGAACACTCTTTGTCTAGCGGCTTGCACATAACCTAAACTTTGCGGTCTTTTATCCGATCATTTACCAATGGCATTCACTTGCTGTCTCTTCCCTTATTGGTTGTTTCAATTGTGCATACGAGGGCACTCGACTTACCAGCTAGATATTGCCCTTTTAATACACAAACGAATTGATTTCACCAGCGTCGTGTACTATTGCACATGCCAGCAGCGCGGTGCAGTCTAGAGAATTTCTATCGCGCCTATCGATAGGTATCGATGGATGTTTGCGTGCTTAGAGTGGAGCATTTAGTTGGTACCATTTTCGATTTGTAACGTCACTTGTTTCAGCTACTAAGAATTAAGTTGCGCTGGACTAATAGTGAAAAGCAATGCCAATAATAAATTAGTACAAAAATCATAAGATAGATAGTGATTGCTAAAATATGTCAAGATTTTTTGTTTGTTGTTAAAAAACCCAAAGGAATTGTAGCATATCATAAAAAGTTTGTATTAATCGTATATGTATATGAAGAACTAATTCTGCCAAAATTTAAATTTGGTAAGTACCAAGGTGTGGTACTCGCTAGATAAAATAAAAATATAAGCCGAGGCTAATTTAGTCTATAAATTTTCCACCTTCTCAAAAAAGTTTACCACCTTCTAAAATGGTAACTATCTTATCGATTGTTATCTGTGTTACTGTCAGCAGGCGCATCTCTGTCAATTTATAGAAAAAAAAACAATACTCAGTGAAACAGAATTCATTTGTTTGTTTTGATCAAATTGCAACGTAATCCAGAGGTAATAGCTCATCCAAAGAGCATAATTTAAGTAATAGGAAAGTAATAGGCCACGGCAAAGAAAATTATTGTAGTGTAGTTTCCCGGTAATTTCGAGAAACAGGTAATTTTCAAAAGTGAGTCACCACTTCTTATACAGCTGCTGTGTATGTATTATTTGCGCTGGTGGTGCTCCGGCTGAACTAATTTAATAGCTGCGACTTGGTTAAAGCGCTTAAGCTCGCGGTTCAACGTGTAGGTGAGGTTCAGAAATGGCCCTAGCCATTTCCGGAGTACCCACACCCGAAAGCTTGAGAGGTACACATCAGGGGGCCACAACAATTCAACAACGGTGTCGAAGTTTCGCAGGCTGTACTCAAGTGGCAAATTGATTGACAATTAAAGTTGCTTGCCACCAAAGAGTGCGCACATTTCTTAGCCACTAATTAAATTAGCTAATGATTGCTTATCATCTGTCTTTGCAGGTAAAGCAACATCGAAACAATGCAAGGTGAGTGGAATAAGGACAAGCCGTGCTAACACATTCTTTTTGGATCTAAGTTTACTCCACAGCGGTTTCGGAATTAGAAATCCCTAGAGCGAAGTCCCTCGAGAATGTCCTGGCAAAGTGTTCCCCAGTATCCCCAATACCAAGGTTCAATCTTCTTAACTTCTAAGCGAGTGTTACAGCTTACCCGTTTTCTGATCGCATGCTTTTGTTAGTCCCGGGGCTTTTCGACCCGTTGAATGCTCAATAAGTTATTGGAGCTGATTCATTTCCATTACTTCTCTCTCCTTACACACTTGTACTTGTCCCTTCTTATCATGGTTGTATGTACATATTTGCTCGAGATTGTTTCTTGGTTTCCCGCATCTCTTCGTTACGGCGAAGCGTATCATTTACATTTTACAGTTCTTGGTAGACAGATTGCTGTAGCGAGACGTTGGAAGCTCCGTTTTAGATAACTAACTAAAACGAGATGTCTTTTTCCGCAGATCCCAACCAGCAGTACAACTATGGCGGCGGCTATCCCCCTCAGGGAGGATATGGTGGATATCCGCCTCAGGGCGGTTATCCACCTCAAGGACCTCCGCAAGGTTATCCGCCCTATGCCCAAGGAGGTGCCCAACCCTATCCACAGCCCTACGGACAGGGGCCTCCACCAGGTGGGTATGCTCCCCAGCCGGGATTCATCCAGCCACCACCATCTGCTGGCGGCTACGGAGTCTACGATGATCCGGAGAGCCAGCCCAAGAACTTCTCATTTGACGACCAAAGCATCCGGCGCGGATTCATACGTAAGGTGTACCTGATTCTGATGGTGAGCTTCGAATACTACCACATAGAAAGCATACACACTAAATCATCACTTCATTTTCTTTAGGGACAACTCCTCGTCACTTTTGGAGCTGTTGCCCTGTTTGTATATCACGAGGGCACTAAAACCTTTGCTAGGAATAACATGTGGCTCTTTTGGGTTGCCCTCGGCGTGATGTTAATAACCATGCTGTCTATGGCTTGCTGCGAAAGTGTTCGCCGACAAACTCCGACGAACTTTATATTCTTGGGTCTGTTTACAGCAGCTCAGTCGTTCTTAATGGGAGTTTCCGCAACCAAATATGCGCCGAAAGAGGTGAGTACTTCGATTTAAGTACGATATGTAGTAAAATAAATGGAAATTTTTATTCCAGGTTCTCCTGGCAGTGGGCATAACAGCAGCGGTTTGCCTGGCCCTAACAATCTTCGCCTTGCAGACCAAGTACGACTTCACTATGATGGGCGGTATTTTGATAGCCTGCATGGTGGTGTTCCTCATATTCGGCATTGTGACCATCTTCGTAAAGGGAAAGATCATAACACTGGTGTACGCTTCGATCGGAGCGCTGCTCTTCTCCGTTTACCTCATCTACGACACACAGTTAATGATGGGCGGCGAGCACAAATACTCTATCAGTCCCGAGGAGTATATCTTTGCGGCACTAAACCTCTACCTGGACATCATCAATATCTTCATGTACATTCTGACTATAATCGGCGCGTCGCGCGACTAAGTTCCGCTCTATTTCCAAATATTGTTTACTATTTAGCCGGGTTATTCTGTAACCTGAATACGAATATTGTTGTCGCGTAATCTCATCGGTGTGCTCCCCCAGTGGAGGCAATCTTCAACTAACGAATTACTCAAATACTTACGATCTATCTACTTCGCGTTGTGTTTGCCAATTTCCCGTTTCCTTCTAGTTCTCGATGGCAGCTAAATGCGGCTATTTTTTGTTACGTATGTTTTATTCTTGCGTAGGTTGAGGTGCAAACCAATTGGATGTTTCCAAATTTTCAAAAGCAAACAAAATTATATGTATGTATGTATACCAAATAATACACAAAACAACAATAAATATTTACGTATAAACATATTTATGTGAGAATATACATATAAGCATGATGGCTTGTAATTGTTAAAACATAAAACTTAACCGTGTGTAATAACCAAGGAATCCCGATTTTTCAACTATGAATCAAGTACCGAACATTGTAATCCCTGCAGCGACACTGAGTTTAAAGTCAACAATAAAGCGCATCTATTTATTAAAGCCACAGACCCCTGCATTGTGGGGCTTCCGTCAGTGGTTCATCCAGTTCAACCAGCCAGCCACCAACCCACTAGATGCAACTTTAGTCTGCAACGGCAGAGCGACGCCGTAGGTTGGATTACTTCTAGACTCCAGGCCATTATCGTCTGTCCTTTTGCTTTATCATTGCTTAAGTTTACTTTGTTATCTGCACCACCACAAAAAGAAGTGTGCGTTTTAATTTCGGGCTGGCATCGTAGCATGCGTTTGACCCGGACAACTGTTTAGTAGTTCGTGTGAATTCCAGCCGGGCGTAGCTATAAAATGTATCACTACCAGCAAGGCAAGTAATACTTGGAAGGGGCTGAACCAAACGAAATTGGTTGCGGAAAGGTATTCTAGATTAGATAATCGATTTGGCAGTTGCAGAAAGCTTATTGACTGCATCGTCTGCTCTCTGCAAGGGGCTACAAAATAAATCTCTCGCCGCATTTTCATCTGATAAGGCAGCTGAATAAGTTTCTGCAAGAGCAGAATATTCTGATAATATTCTGATTCACCCAATATCAGTTACTCGCCGACATCAATATATATACAAATCTTATCTAAAAGTGTCGGACTTTGATAAGAGTCGGTAACCGGCTAATCTCAACTCATACAGACGTATGAGAACACCTGGAAAGGGCGATTCGGTTCCATTAAGCTGAACACTTGCACGTTGCTGACAGTCAGGCAAAGAGAGCACCATAACTTTAGTCACTAAAATTTAGTCATAGCAATTTAGTCATGAGCAGCGACAATCATTTTCAGTACGGTTAGTCATTGTATTAACTTTCCTGCTTCCTTGAATTGTCTTCCAACCACACAGGCGATGAAACTGGCGCATATACAGATGTGGAAGCGGACAAGAGCTTCGCCTTCGATGACCAGAGCATTCGGAAGGGCTTTATCCGGAAGGTCTACCTAATATTGATGGTAAGTGCTGATATCTTAACTGGAATAAAGAACATCTGTATCTGGCACATCTGTATACACTTAATATGTCCAAACATGTCTACTTTGGATTTAAAATTAAAAATTTATTGATTTCCTGCAACTAATCTTTGATATCGCTCTATTTTTAGTGCCAATTGCTGATCACTTTCGGTTTTGTTAGTGTATTCACGTTCTCGAAAGCTTCGCAGGAATGGGTGCAACAAAATCCGGCACTGTTTTGGATAGCCTTAGTAAGTTTTGTACAAGTTTTATGCTATATATTGATTAACAAAAATCTCCATTTTGTCGAACCAGGCTGTTCTTATCGTGACCATGATATGCATGGCCTGCTGCGAAAGTGTACGCCGAAAGACGCCTCTCAACTTCATCTTCCTTTTCCTGTTCACCGTAGCGGAGTCGTTCCTTCTGGGAATGGTCGCCGGACAGTATCAGGCGGATGAGGTCCTGATGGCAGTGGGAATTACGGCTGCGGTGGCCCTGGGACTCACCCTGTTCGCCCTGCAGACCAAGTACGATTTTACGATGTGCGGAGGAGTGTTGGTGTCCTGTCTGGTGGTCTTCATCATCTTTGGCATCATCGCTATTTTCATTCCGGGCAAGGTGATTGGACTGGTTTATGCCTCCTTGGGAGCATTGCTCTTCTCCGTTTATTTGGTGTACGATACCCAGTTGATGCTGGGCGGTAATCATAAGTACTCCATCAGTCCGGAGGAATACATCTTTGCCGCTCTAAATCTATACCTGGACATTATTAACATCTTCATGTACATACTGACCATTATCGGATTGTCTCGCAATTAGACTGGTCATTTATGATCCATAGCTTCTATTCCAGTTTTATAGATGTAGCTTAATTTTATGTGCCCAGTGCCACCTTAGCCGCGAAGAAATACAAGCCGACTAACTAACCCAACGTTGTCGAGTGCTCGTTTTGATTTGGGATTTTGGCTGGGATTGGGGCGCTCAACTAGTTCGAACCTTGTCCACACCGCGGTGGCCAATTAATTAATGCGCACGAGAGGCCATAATGTAATTATGTCCAATCAGCCCCTGCAGCGCCACCAGTTCCTGGGCTGGATTGAATGTGGACAAGGTGATCGGCGCGATCGTCAGTTGCGCGAGCGTCTGGCTAACGGGCGGACATGGATTTCGACGAAGTGCTGCGGGAGGTGGGCTCCTTTGGGCTCTACCAGAAGGTCATCATCTGCTCCGTTCTACTGCCTGCCGCGCTGCCCTGTGCCTTCCACGCCTATAGGTTGGTCATACTCTTTTGGTTTTCTATATAACAAAGAATAGGATCTTTACTTGCAATATCTATTATACAAGCGATAGCATCTACCTTGGCCTTAAAGGTACTGCATCGGTAAATGTTCGTAATTACCTAACATGATTGTTTTCTAGCCAGTTGTTCATTGCGGCGACACCTCAGCACTTTTGTCGGGTTCCTGAGTTGGAGCCCTGGACGCAGGACTACGTGCAGCTTGTTAAGAACCTGAGCATTCCGCGTAATCGCAATGGAGCCTATGCCGAGTGTTCCATGTACGCGAGAAATTACACCGATATAGTGCGCTATCTTGAGTATCGCCCGCCTCCGGATTTGATTAGGCAACAGGCAGAGGATTTGCTCAAGTTGCAACCGGATACGGCGCAGGTGGTGCCATGTCAACATGGCTGGCACTACGACAAATCCATATACTCTAGTACGGTGGTTCAAGAGGTAAAGGAAACTTATATTATATTATCCCAGAGCGCTCATGATGTTATATTAGAATTTTTACAACTTTTTTCTTCTAGTGGAATCTGGTGTGCGACCGCAGCTTCCTTGTGACTTTGGCGCTTGTGATCTTCGGTGTTGGCGGATTGCTGGGTAACTATGTATTTGGATATCTGGTGGATCTGTGGGGCAGACGGCCTTCCTTCTACGCCTATCTGCTGCTTGAGATCACTGCCTGCGCGGCTAGTGCCTTTGCCTGGAACTATTACACTTGGTTGGGACTGCGCTTTGTGGTAGGACTGACGGTGCCAGCAATTCTGGCGAGTCCCTATGTTCTGGCCATAGAGCTGGTGGGACCGGAGAAGAGAGTTTTTTGCACAATCGTCTCGAATATCGCCTACTCCTTGGGCTTGGTGGTATTAGCCGGAGTTATCTACATCGTCCGTGATTGGCGGGAACTCAGTTTGGCAGTGTCCATGCCCTTGCTAATGCTTTTCTCCTGCTTTTTCGTGCTACCGGAATCACCACGATGGTTAATGGCCGTGGGAAAAACCAGGAGGGCCATTAAAATCCTCAAAGTAATGGCCAGAGTGAATGGCGTGCGCGTAAACAGGGATTTTGTCGAAAGGTTGCAGCGAAGACTGGTAAGCACAAAGGCTGCGGAATCCAAATCTTCAATGACCACCCACTATGGCATCTTGGATTTGTTCCGGGGACCCAATATGCGTCGAAAGACCCTGATCATCACCCTTATTTGGTTTGCCAACACAAGTGTATATGTGGGACTAAGCTACTATGCTCCTGCGCTCGGAGGCGATGAGATCTGGAACTTCTTCCTGGCCGGGGCGGTGGAACTGCCAACATATTTGCTACTGTGGCCAGGATTGAGTTATTTCGGAAGGCGCTGGATCCTTTTCATCTCGATGCTGGTAGGCGGAGTGGCCTGTGTGGCCACATTCCTGTATCCAGACATCACACTGCTGCTCTACTGCGTGGGCAAGATGGGCATTAGCTCGTCCTTCGTAGTCTTGCCGCTCCTGGCATCCGAACTGTATCCCACGGTGGTGCGGGGACTAGGCATGAGCTTTAGCTCGGTGATAGCCATGGTTGGACCTATAGTGATTCCCATGATCAATCATATGGTGAGTGCGGCTCAGGGGATTAGTGCTTGCCATAATATTCACCCATTTCCCATTGCAGGGTCAGCAAATGCTCGTTCTTCCGCTAATTGTGATGGGAGCTCTGCTGATCTTGGGCGGATTTGCTAGCCTTCTGCTGCCAGAAACCCGAAACCGAAATCTCCCCCAGACTTTGGAAGAGGGTGAGGCAGTGCCACTGAGCTTCCTCCTCTGCTGCTGCGTGGAAAGCGAACGAAAGCCAAACAATATCCGTGTGAGTCCGCAGAAAAGGATTGTTCCTGAAGGCGGAACACCGGTTTTCCATCGTGTGGACACTCCGGTTTCTGGTAGAGTCTCTTGCAAGGTCGTTTGCAGCATTTGTAAAAAGGAAATGCGCACACTTTAGTCAGTTTAAAGTTGTATAGAGTAGGTTAAAATAAAGATTAAAATTGAACTTAATTTTTTTTTGATTTTGTGGCGGCATTGCTTCTCTTACATCTGGCAACTCTATAACGCTTGTACATACATACATACTTACACTGGTGTGAGCTATTTAAATCTTTAGATAATCTACAGTTTTTAACATTAATATTATTTATTGCAAACTATATTTGAAGTAAGTATTTCCGAAACGTTAGCGCATAATGCTTTATTTTGACATCAAAAATATTTTAAAATTCTTTTTTACATATATATAATCTATAAGCGGAGTATTATGAATGCATGTGTATGAGTATAAGACAAGTTGGCAGGGCAACCGGCAAATTTAAATGGGCAAAAAATCAAAACAAAAACCAATTGGACACCTAATAAACATCAATTAAATTGACATATTTTCCACATTCAAATATGAGTTTTTTACTTCAAACGACCTCGTAACTGATAGGGCTACTAGCATTTGCATTAATCTTAATACGTTATAGGTCGTCAAAATGTGATAACAAGCCGCAATCGCTTGCTTATGCACATACATGTAGTATAAGTAGAAACTTCAAGAAACATTCCGGTTGAACTGGCCTAATCTCAATTTTAAGCCAATTTTAAGTTGAACGTGACTCATTTCGAAGACTTTCGGACCACATACCATATACATATATGTATATATAAATTTGTTTGTACATGTACCGCATGCTATGACTTTCCCACCTTTAGATTCGTACAGATAATTCGTATGTTGCGAACAGGTCAAAGTTCCTGTCCAAGGAGGCTTCTGACCATCTGGATTTTAGACTTACTATTCCCAATGTCAACAAGTTTTCGACTGCCGCGTGCTTTGCGCCGCACCTCCCCTTTCCGACCACCTCAAAAGCCTCACACAAGAGCGTTGCTATGCATACACACACAGGCCCCGCACACACACACATGTCGATTATGCAAGCAAAGAAAAAATAGGCATTAAACTATAAGAAATGCTGGAAATATGAATGAATGGTCGTTTGGTTTTTACAGCTCATTTAATGTAATGCATGTATGATGGTCTAAAACAAGAGTTTTTAAATTTTAAAGTGTTTTCAACAATTTGGGTACATTGTTCTCGAATCGAAATTGTGGCATCAGCTTGTTTACGTTCTCACTTGAGGATTTGATTAGGGCGGGGTTACATCGAAAAGTCGGAATTTGGGAAAAATCGGTAAGAGCTAGTGCTAAAAATATATTTCTCTGTCCTCGCGACCTGGCAATGAATTCTTCTGGAGTGTCTGCGTTGTTCCCCTAATCACCTCGTCTCAATTCTTCCGAAAACCGTATCATATACATATATACTATATAGTGTATTACGAGAGCGCATATATCTATAGATACATCTGTGTGTTTTGTTCTTGGGGGAGGCCGTCAAAAATTAGAATGTGTGTGTTGTTTGGACTGCGGTTTTTTGGTTAAGGAAACGTGCTTTAATCGCTTTGGAAAATACATTTGTCGGTTCCAAACTATTACTATTAGATTAAGATTGAAGGGTTCCCTTAGTATGTTAAGTATAGTTATTATGCTTATGTGTTCTGTTCAGCGCTCACTCGGATGCCTTTATTTTTGTATTTTAGTATAGTGTGTAGCATGACCCCCAAAAAAGTGGCTGAAGGGAGCATGAAGGATGGCCCATCCAGGGCAGAGACGCTGTCCGCAGTCCGAAGTGGATCCGTTTCCGATTTGGAACCGGAATGGGTAAGTGGTAGGTGTGATTCCGGCATCTGGGGTGTGGGTCCTGTCCTGTATGCCTGCCCCTTCGTCTTGCTCCCTGGCCCCGTATGTTTTGTATGTATGATTTTGTGTTCGGTGTGTGTGGTGTGATTTGCCCAGGTGGGCGGGGTTGGACCTGCCTAAGCGGAGGCCGCCACCTCACCGGACTTCTCCTCCTTTGTGCCGGCGATGGCCACCTCCTCAAAGTTCTCGACCAGATCGGGCACATCATCGTCACCGGCATCGGCGGCCGAAGAGCCGGCTGCGCCGCCGGCGCCGGTCTTGTTGGCAATATCCGTGGCCAGCTTCCTCAGTTGGTTGATGTCCTGAGGACCCAGTTGCGTCAGGATGCCGGGCACCATCTCGGTGATCGTCTTGTTCTCGCCATGGCCGGTGATGGCGAACGTGTTCGTCGGCAGCGAGGCCTGAGCCTTCGGATTGTTGAAGTGAATGACGGTGCCATCGTTCTTGATGATGTTCACCTCCTCGATGCCGGGAATTGTGTTCACCGACAGCTTCTTAAGCGACGACTGCAGCTTCTTGTCGTCGGTGGCGGGCGTGGAGTGGACGATCTTCTTCTTGCGGCGGGGGGTGCCCTTGCCGCCAATGCGCACCTGCGCCTGCAACTTCTTCAGCTTCTCCGGGTTCATCTGTTCAATGGAGTACACACAACGGTCGCATCAGTAACACGCCAATCAAATGCCGCACATTTCAATACTCACTTTGATTTTACTATAATTTAGCACAGAGCCTTGCCAGAAAACACGTGCGCCCAGTCGTAGTCAAATGTCAAAAAGAAATCGCCATGATAAAAATGGCAAAAGATGTATGTATATGTGAGTAGTACTGGTAGGCAGTACTAAACGTGAGTGTTGACTATCGATAGCTCACGAGGTGGCAACCACAGCGCGAAACCGAATTTAAATCAGTTCTCAATAATTTATATTGTGTTTCAGATAGCTTATTTTTGAAGAAGAAATATTTTTAATAATTTTTTTTAGGTTTTTAGTTTTGTATGTTTTATATATTTGAATATTTAAGCTCCACTAAAGCCATTTAATCGAACCCTTTTACATTATTATATGAATGGTAGAATTTATATTTATTTAAATTTAAATGGTGAACCTTTGTTGTAAATGTCTTATTTTAATTCTATCGCTTGTAACCATATATATTACTAAATAAAAACATGCTACCATATATATTTTATTTAAAATAAAACTACTGAAAATGACAAAGTAAGTTTACTAAATACTTTGAATGTAAGTTCACGGAATCTTTGCAATAAAGTTTTAATAACATTTATTTCACATATCGTCTATTAATTTAGAATTTTTCATTTCCAATAGTATCGATTGCTGAGTTGAGTATGCTAGCTATCGCCCGCTTCGTATCGATTGCTCACTAAACACAGCCAACGCAGTCAGTGCTGCAAAACGTTTCCAGCATTATTATCATGATAATTTGTATTACTTTCAGATTAACGCTGATAAGATATAGCTAATTCCAATCGGGCTTCAATAACGACCTGATAGAGTAGTTCAGTGATTTTTAGGTGAATAACACGTGTGCTGCCAAAAAGCGGATAAGTCTGATAAATAGGCCGTGCATTTTGGTGCAATAACTGCAACAAGTGGGATAGTTGACTTGAAATATATTAGTGAGAGAGGTAAAACCGCTAAATACTTGTTAAACGTAAGTATCTATGATGTCTTATCATCTATGAATCGTGCTATTTCAATATATTGGGCTTATCTGCAGTGGACGACTTTGAATTGGAGGATATAAACGATTTCGCCATGGATTTCTGGGGCATATTCATGTTCTTCCTGCTCACCTTCCTCATCATGAGTTGCTGCGGATATTGTTGCACCACCAGACGCCAGGGTGCCGTTCTGTCCAGTGAGTAACTGTATATATATATAGAAGTAGCAACTTGTAAACCATTAATCAAATAAACCCCCTGATGAGTCATCCACACGCAAAAAACACAAAACATGCGGAGTTCAGCTCAAAAGATGAATTTTAGGCGTAAGCCTGTATGAGTAAGATTATACGAATACCTATACCTTGAGTAAGATTATACGAATACCTATACCTATTCGTGTTAAGAGGTGATAATAATAATTCAATCGATATATGTATATGTTTATAGCGAAAGATCTTAATTATGAAGAGAGAGCTTTTGCAGTTTTTTGGCTTTTGCCTCTCCGCCGATTCGTAAACAATATAACAATATGACAACTTAATCAGCAAGGGCTGAAGTAATTATTTAATTACGTTTATTTATACGACCGTATCTAATCTGAAACAATTGGATGGTCTGTCCCTTTCTGGCCAGGTTTTTCCCTATTCGTACCCATTTTCCACCATTAAATTCGGTTTACTCTGCCTGCAGCTATCTATAAAGTCAGTTTTCCAATATCACAACATTTCAGCTAAAATTTAAATGACTCATCTTCAATAGCGCTTCGATAAGGAATTGATACATTTTTGTAGATAACCACGACTGACAATTGTGTCCATGCCATAGCTGAGTACCTCATGCAGTATACCTCGAACTTTTAGACCGAACGGCTGAAAACGGTTGAAAAAAAGGATCTTTTAAAAATGGTGTACATCTACTTTGATGTATGGTTCCCCATTACCATGGTGTTCGTCATAGTGGTTTTAATACTGGTGCTTTTGCGAGTTCGACGTGCCCGTCGACTTCGCATGAGAAACGCAACCGTGGTCACCGCCGGTAAGGGCAAGACTTTGAATAGTATCTCTGGGATGATCGATGGTCCTATCCTCGATTCTGGGAATCGCTCCAGACAGCCGAGCTAACAATATCTAATCATACCTACATACATATGTATAAGTGCTTCAAGTCCAATTCGCCATTTGCATCAAGCGTATTGGTTATTACCCTAATTTACAAATTATCAATGCTGTATCAATGCTGTTCATCAAATCGAATCGTGTGGCCTTTTAAACTTTTCGGACAATCTTATTATCTTATATTGGCAAGCGTTTGACGTCAAGTCTTTCTTTTCTCTTCTTACCATCGGCAAAAACGTATTAAATTATATTTAGTGTTTTTCCAATTAGGCGATACGGTGCTGATTAGATGGCTGTAAATAATTTTGACCATGCTCCCAGAAAAACCACTTCTTTTCAGCATGCAAAGAATTTGGTGTTTTTTTTTATAGACTGCATAGTTGAATATTTTTAGAATGTATATATGATAACATTTGCACAATAACAATTTTAAGAAAAATATATTTTTTCTTTTAATTCAACAAGATGAACCCTTCCAAATGTCTATAGAGTTTTTGGATTAAATTTTCCCAAGAATAGCTGTACTTATGACAAGCTCCGGATGATAAAATAATAAGATATGAATATTGTCTTTGTACTTGAGGCAGAGTTCAGCATTCTTTGTTTCTGCATTAAAATCTTGGGTACAACTGTTGACCGGTGAAATTCCTCAACGGCTGTATTGTTTACCATCCCAGATAATAAGCGTTCGATAAGGGTAATTCAATTATTTGACATCCACTGACGTCAGAGGAGATCAGAGATTTGTGGGAATTGTTCAATTGTAATCGCATCGTGTTGAGGATCCCCCAGAAGTAGTAAATTTCAGAATCGAAACCTAATTTTACGTTTGATTGATGTTGACTATTGACGCAGGTTTCAAGCTGTAAATATAATGTCCACTTGAAGTTTCTATGGTTTCCCCCCGATTCTATGCTAGCTTTTGGCGCCGATATCAGGACTATATGGCCTTCTTAAGCCGATTAAACGGGCAGAGCGTCAATAGCCACCCAGCGATGGGGTCTAATCTTATCTTGCCTTTTAAACCAACATTTCAAACTGACGTCGGATCTGTGGGGATATGCAGACCGTCTGGACTCTTTGAAAAGCTGGCGAGGAATCGAATCCAGTTCGCAATTATCGTTGAACGACTGCGCAATGAATAACGCTGGGAACGCATCGCAATTTCGCATTACCGTGGCGTAGTTTCAATACCCATCGAACTATCCTAAAGACTGCCTGTCGATCGAATCTATTAGTTAGTAAACTCTTCTTGTTGAAGCAGTTCAAGTAAGATGCCGCATGTACCGGGCGACAAGGATCTGGAGATGTCCACCATCATCCTTTGCTCCTTCTTCGCCGTGATCCTCTGCGGATTCCTGGCGCTGATAATAGGATCGGTGATCCGCAAAAGGAAACAGCAGCTGGCTGACAAGAGCGTGATCGAAGCAAGTTAGTATAGTCCGATGCAGATGTCCTTTGTTGCCGTCCTGTGTCTTTCCGAATTCTCAGATGTCGAAGCGCCGTGTGTTAAATGCCTGTGTGTTGTTTTGTCCACAATGATGAACAATCCATTTCCTATTCTATTATTTATAAACATTGCTGTAAAACTACAAAATCGCACAAACCAACTGCTTAATAAATTAGAGACATTGTAAGAAAATGAAGCGGATGTAACCGCAATAAGTCGTTTTCAACATTGTGAGGTAAACTCAAAAAATATCATTGTTTTCCTTTTTTCAGACTGTAGCTCTAAAAATAACTGAAACCACTTTTTCCCATTTTTTCCATGATTTTATTTCCAAAAGATTACTATAGTGGATAAATATTTTAATTAAGTCGGCGAATCATCGCTATGTTGCTCATTGTAGGTCATAATTTAGAAATTTTTCGGGAGTTCAGAAATAATCAGTTGTATTTTTCGGTTCAACAACTCAGTGTGTTTTCATTCGCTATATATATTTTATACGATTATTATTCAAAAGATTATTCTTTAAACATTTTTAAGCCGAATTTGGATAATATATTATATATCATATACATATGAATATATATCAAAAGTGGTTTTGAAGTAAAAAAAATTGTGAATGTTTGGCAAATTGTGCCTGTATTGGTCACTTAATCGCAGTTCTCGAGATTTTATGTGTATTATACACCATTTTGTAGTGCTATCGCCAATGCTCAAAGCAGGGTATGTATTTATTTTTAGTGTATGTTCATTGAGAAAAGAAACGCCAGGAAGTCAAAATGTTTGATTTTTACAATGGTGCATCAGAATTAAATCCAAGAAAGTAATTCATTTTGTTTTCCTTTTAAATGACAATGATACTTTCGAATAATTCAATAATCTTCAGTGTAATATTGTAGTTCCTAGTATAAGTCATGAAAATGATTTACCAGTTGGCTTATTCGGATTAAATCATATATTTTGCAAATTAATTGAACTAAGTACTGTAAATCTAGTGCAAATTTCAGAACTTTTATTGTGTCCCATATCAAAGGTAGACGTAAAGCCAAACGAGCGGAATGACAAGAATATATGATCTTTATAGCCCTTGTTGTTTTGGTTTTGCTATATTGTAATATTTTGGTTATGCCCAAAAGTACGCTGCACAAATGTGCACATTGTTAGTTGAGTCAAAGTAAAGGAATTCCATTTCATTCACGAGAAAAAGCTTGGATTTAATCTCAAAGAGTCAGTCTAAGGAGATATGAGCTTAAGCGGAAGTTAAGCACAGTTTTAAATCAGTTCAGTTAATTTATTAAGTTCTTTGGAGTCAAACGTATTTAGATAGAGATACATTTGGAGCATTACAAAATGCCACATAACTTCTATGAAAATGAGTCGCTTACCAAAAATATCCTTTCAAGAACTTACAGGACTATCGTAATTGCATGTATGGTTTTTTGGATTTTTTGTGAAAGCTTTTGGAAGTTTTGTTGCAAAGGCAAGAAGGTGCAGGAAGGTAAGAGACATTTTTAACCTAAGCTATCTACGATAACTTCTCTTATTTCTGCACCTACAAACCCACACATATAATTGCAGTTTCAGATAGCTTTCTTAGTCTGTAGGTTGCGTTTGTAGCGCCATCATGAATTTTCTTTTTGTGAATGTGTTCAAGCCAAATTCATATGAAGAAAACTTCAGTCTGGTCATAGTGTTTGCTGTTTTCATTTTAACTATTTGCGTTGGATGCATATGCATATGCCTTCGATTAAAAAGTGGAATAGAAATTGAAAACTGTGAGTAATCCCTTATTAAGATATCGTTCTTATCACTGGTACCCTTTTTTTTATTGTTACAATTCAATGTAAGTAAATTTGCGCTTAAAGAAGAGAGACCCACTTAATAAATCGCGAAAGATAGTCTATATAGTAAGAGCATTACTCATTTTAACAATTTTAGTGTAATTACCTATGTATGTACGTGTATATAGAGTAAAACCCGCGTTGAGTCACTTTGCTTACTCTTGGGCAATCGCAACATGTAAATAGAGGTAAATCTAATATACCGGTGAACGTGTTTTTAAACCCGTTACTCGTAGAGTAAAAGGGTATACTAGATGCGTTGAAAAGTATGTAACAGGCAGAACGAAGCGCTTCCGACCACTTAAAGTATATACATTCTTGATCAGGATTACTGGCCATGAATGATGTTCAGTTCGTTCAGTTCATTTATTGAGTTCGTTGCAGACAAGCGTGTGTACTAGATAGAGATGAATTCGGATCATTTCGAAGCCTCACACGGAGTGTTATGGCCACTAATAATATTAAAATCATTTTTAATTATTTGGTATTTACGTTGCAAGTGCAAGAAGGCGCGGGAAGGTAAGAGACATTTGTAACTTATCTGTACGATAAGCCAAGTTCTCTTATTTCTGCACCTATAAACCCACACAAATAATTGCAGTTTCAGATAGCTTTCTTAGTCTGTAGGTAGCATTTGTAGTGCCATCATGAATTTTCATTTTGTCAATGTGTTCAAGCCAAATTCATATGAAGAAAACTTCAGTCTGGTCACGGTGTTTGATGTTTTCATTTTGAGTTTTAATTCTTACAATTCAATGTCAGTAAATTTTGCCTAAGAAAGAGACACCCCCTAATAAATCGCTAAAGTTAGTCCATATAGTAAGATAATAACTCATAAGATAATTACACTATAATACTGGGGAACTGCTTGTATAATTTAATCAAGTAAACGATGATGTGATTTCCAAGTTTCTGTCCCAAGCAGGATCATGTAAAATTATAAATATTTGATAATGGGTATTACCCACAGTAAAGTGCTTGTGCTTCCTATCTGCACTGCCAACTATATTTATGGTTGAAATATTCAAGTCATTGTCTGAAAAAATATTAGATTGTGTGCGAATTGCTTTAGGTCATCCACTGGATGTGAAGACTTTTTTATAGGCAGTCCGATTTAATCTTAAGTGTTGTATGAAATATTTAAAGAAATTGTATTTAGTTTCCCTCTTATCCAATATCTTAAACTTCAAAAAGTCGTGTGGTGAAATAGTTGGGCTATCTTGGTATTCAGAGATTTAGGACTTGGCCTGAAGTGGGTAATGACTATGTGTTATTATTATATTTGTGCAATATATACTGTGACAACACGGACCGTGATTCTCTTCTATTTCGGATCCAATTTCCAAATGTGTTACTAAATGGTACGTTTACGTCTAAACGCAAATCAATAATTGGGTATTAGTGGCTAATGGTCACACAAGGGGATTGAGTGTTGGCGTACACAGATCCCGAAATGCTGGGTAATTCAGAAAATGATTATGATATCCATTTAGTTAGGTCGCAGGTCCTCACGATGAATGCCACCATATTGGATGTGTTTGAGGACATTTCCCAGCGACTTCGCATAAACTGGACATTTCTGGCACTCGAAGGGGGCATCCTCACGGCTTTGGTTGCCCTTGTTGTGATATATGCCTTAACTCTTGCTCGGGACCTGGAAGACTTTCAATATTTGAACAATTAGTAAACCTTAGAAATCATTTCGAAATGAACAACGAAACGCAGTACAGCTACTTGATGGAATCCCAGGGACGACCTATTGTATTCATATCTGTTTTGCGAATAACCTTTAAAGTATTCATCTTGGCGTTGTTCGGCCTGGTTGCACTACATTGGAAGCGTCGTCAGGCTCTCGGTGATTTAAGTAAGTTATGACAATGGTTGCAAGTGCTGTTATCACTGATAAGTGATATCTTTATGAGTGCGATTGCCCTTTCCTTTGGCCATTACTGGCACTTTTTCGATGGCCAATACGGCGGCTGTAGTTTCACGCTTTTGTTTAGTCTTTGTGCGCCGCTTATTCAGTCAGTATCAAAATCATGGATGATTCGGGCATCTACTGGATACTTTTCTTCACCTTCTCCGTATTTTTCATGACATCCGCGGCGATATTCCTGACCCGTGGTCGAACCCGAAGAGCGGCGCTCACCAAGGGTGCAGGTGTGTTTTTTTTCTTTCGCGGATCTCCCTTTTTTGGCGATAACGTGGCCAATGGGCTCCCAATATCTTCCAGTTACACAAAAAACAAAAACGCAATGTCATGAGTCAGTTGAAATCGAGAAGTCCATGTTGTAGCACCAGTTTAGTTTGCCAAAAATAATATTCGCGATGGAGCCGTTTGTTATTCCCATCATAGCAGTCTCAGTGTTCATAGTGATTTCCTCGTTGATGTGCCTGTGCTTCTTTTGCATTGTCAAGAAGTTCAGATCCATGGGTAAATAGCTGCGATCGGAAAGAGTTATAAATGATCTATGTATGGAATTTTGAAGCTGTTTCGCACTGCCAAAAACCAGTGATAAACAAAACAGAATGAGAGCGCACCACCCGCTTATCGTATTGGCCATATAATCGGACATTGATTAGACATGAGCCAAGTGTGTGGTTCTGTTTTTACATAGCCTTTTCAGTCTGCTCCGTGCTCGCCCGGAAAGCGATTGTGTTTTATTCGAGTAAAATCCCTTGACTTATCGAGGATGTTGGGTTTCTGGATCGGATTATCTATAGCTTTTATTATATTTTTCGTTACGTCTATCCTGGTTTGCATTCGACGGAAACAAAAAGCAGCGCGAAATGTTGGCTACACAATCAGTGAAGGCGCTGGTAATTACATACACTGAACAAAGGAAATATTGACGAATACACCTCAAAAAAAAATTGGCAGTGCCAAGAATCTTTTTGTCCCATATATTATTTGCCTAATTGTCAAGTGCTATGTGTTTATCGTCTTATATATGTTTTTTTTTTATATTAATTATAATAAAAGAAGTATTTAAAGTGTATGTTAAATAAACGTGATATGGGTTTATCATAAGAGAGTTAGCTTAAAATATTTCATTCATTTTATAATATAATATTTCATTCATTCATTCACATAATTACATAAAAAAAAACCAAATAAGATTAAATAAGCAAAATGTAATGTTCATTAAAAGTGGTTTTGCATTTGATGATGAATAACATTTATATAGATTAATATTGTGTTGTATTTTTTTTGAGTGCTGAGGGGGGAATTTTCGTTCACACTGATGAGTTCAATCAAAAGTAGGAGCTTATCGAATCTGCCATTCGCCGTCGACGATGATTCAGAATTATTGGCCCAACTATTTTCCGTTCCTAATTTATTTTTACCGTTTGTGCTCCTTGCAGCGCCCGTTGTGGTGACTTCCTCCACGCACACGGCTCCCGGCGGATATCCGGTCACACAGCTGCCTCCGCCAGGCTATCCGGCAGGCAATGCCTACGTATCTTCAACCTCGTACCCAGCACAGACCACCGGGTAAGTACGGACCCACAATGCACCCGGAAACTATTTCAATCTCCTCGTTCTCCACGCAGCAACGTGACTGTACAGATGCCCATGCCGATGCCCAGCCAGAACCAGCAGCAAATGCCAATGCCCATGCCGATGCCCGGGTAAGTGGAATCTAGAGCTTAAGCCGAGCGCAAATATTAATTGATATGCTCATATCTATTGCAGTGTGCACACGCATGGCGTGGCGTATCCTCCGTATCCTGGCGCCGGGGCTGCCAGCATGAATCCTCCGCCGTATGACATAGCCATGGCCAATCCAGGACCCAGTGTTATGCCCGCCGGATATGAGAAGCAGGCTGCGTACAATCCCCACTTTGGCCAGTGAAACGCCACTGTGAACTGAAAGTGAAACTAGTTGTCAGGATCCCCTTGCTTTCTCAATATAGCTTTTTTACTCAGCTAAACATATTACTATCCATTTATCCTTTCATTATATAATTCCAAACTCGTGGGAAAAACCAAAGTGAATGGCGATGCCACAACGAGCCATTTATGTATGCCTCCTTGTGATGTTTGCATATTGTACATATAACTTAAGAGCAACCTTTTATTTATACATCTACATTAAGCAAATCCAAAAAGAAAACAAAACTGAACGACATGAAGTGTTAATTGTAATAAAGCAGTGAAGTGCACATCAAATACAACTGCAGCAAATTTGTTTCGATGTGCACTTTCACGAAATCACAAAAACAAGAAATGCAAACATGCCTTCAATTATTTCTGCACTCGCATGTTTTTGCCAATGAAGGAACAGTGGTATAGTGGATTTCCAAAGATAAGTAGTGGTATTGCGGCCGTCCTCAGTTTTTTCATTTATCCATTAAGTATGCTGAATTATTACTATTACCTTATTTCGCCTCTGGTCAAATCGATTGTTAGCCACTCGGTTTTAAAACCGACTTTCATTAGTCATGCGAAGTTCCAATTGATTACTTTTTGATATGATTAAATCTTACATATGTATGCTTATCTTTATATCGTCTTGCAATGACAGTCGAGCTGTTTGGATTCCTAGTTGAAAGTGGCTACTGCTGGAAATATAACTAGTAATAGGTTTATATGCTGAAGCATTGTCATGCAGCATTCAGGCAGTTAAAATGGATTTTCCGCTGTAAGATAGATAATATCTGGAAAATATTTTTGTATTTTGGCTCCACCAAGCGGCACCAGATGTTGTACCTTCTAGCGCTCCTTACATTAGTCCTTATCAGTCAGGAGGCGTTATCTACGGATTATTGCAACAAGGATCTGTGTTTGCCGGAGATAACGCATATCGCTTGCCGCAATTATGGGGTAAGTTGGAGTTCTCATTCAGTGGCATAGTAACTATCTGAGATTCGCAGGAATTTGATGAGAGCTGTGGCAGTGGAGCGGTCATCATGAAGTTTCCCATGCATCTGCGTGCCCACCTGTTGGCCGTCCTAAACGATTTTCGGAATACAGTGGCCAAGGGCCAGTATCCATCCTTGCGTCCGGCTGCCCGGATGGCAACGCTCCGGTGGCACGAGGAGCTGGCCGGATTGGCCAAGTTTGCCTTGAGGCGTTGCGACTACATCGACGATTACTGCAGCAATACGGACGAGTTCAGATATGTGTCGTATGTATATGGCAGTACCAAGTGGCTGCATCTGGAGAAGGACCCCGTATCCGTTTTGGACTTTGTGTTGCAGTTTTGGATGGATGATGTTAAGGGCTGCACAATGGCCAACATCAATGGCGAGAAACCGTCGAAGGATGGGTGAGAGTCAGTCGGTTAGTCCCAAGTGCAAAAATGTATATCTGATCCATGATTGCAGGCAGTGTCGCGGCTACTTCACCCAGCTGGTCCAAGATCTGTCCGCCCATGTCGGCTGTGCCATGATGATGCGAAGAAGACACACAAGCGGACTCTATCAGTACGGAGTCCTTTGTCACTTTTCACGCGGAAAGATCGCCAATGAGCTGGTTTATCGCGCAAGTGCTCATCCGGGAAATCGCTGCTATGCGGGAACCCACTCCGTTTATGAGGCGCTCTGCGCACCCGAGGAGCATGTTAATCCAAATGCCCTGCAATTGGGCGAGCTTAATTAATTCGGTCATGGTGCATTTAATAAATTTAGCTCTTAAGACAGCTCTACAGTTTAGTTGAATTGCTTTTGCCACGCTGACTGGTCGAGATGCAGATGTGGTATCTGTGCCTATTACTGATAACGCTAACTGGGACCTTGTCCACAGAAGTTGATCCCCATTGTAGACCCCATCTCTGCATGAATTCGGAAGTCCATGTGGGCTGCTTTCAACCCAAGGTAGTAGCTTCACCCCCTGCTCGAGATTGTAGCGGCTTAACTATAGTTTCTGCAGGATATAGCCGAACAATGCGGGAAGAACAACCTTTTCCTCAACGTAAATGGAGTGCTGAAGGCCGGCATCCTCAGCAGGATCAACATGCTGCGCAACTATGTGGCCAGTGGAGTGGGCAACTATTCGGTAGCCGCTCGCATGCCGACGATGGGCTGGGATTTCGAACTGCAGCGGCTGGCCGATCGCCAAGCTCGCCAATGCGATGAGACGGGAAAGTTTTGCGCCAATACCGAGAAGTATCACTATGTGGCAACCATCGAGATCCGTAGCATGATGAGGCGAACCAACAGCCTGAAACATGAGGTGCTGAGTAAAATGCTGCCGGAGTTGTTCCTGGATGTCATGGGATGCGTGAGGAACAATCAGAAAATAGTGCCTATAAGGGAGGGGTAAGTGACGTAAAACGCCACCTATATTTCAAGAATAGTATTAGGCCTTATTTTATAGAAATCTGCCTTTTAGAATACATCTTTGATAAATTAGTTAGTTTGGTTACTTTTAAATACATTTAAGTCAAAAATACACCAACTTAAATGTATTTAAAAGTATTTTTTGAAATGGCTATATTTAACAACTAAAAAGATATTGATTTACGACAGAGCCTGTGTGGGCCACTATATGCCGCTGATTCAGGACCATGGCTCTCGAATGGGATGTGGACTTCGTGTGAGGGGTAGGACTGAACAAAAGTCAAATGTCATCCTGCTCTGTCACTTTTCGCGGGCCAGTGTGAACAGCCTGGTTCCGTACGAGGAGGGCCACATTCCTGGCGAGAAGTGCGTCACTGGAACGAGTCAGATGTACCAGTTCCTCTGCAGCGAGGAGGAGATCGTGGATGCCAACAGCATGCTGGTGAAATCGAAGATGCCGCCCAGCGACAAAGTGGTAGAAGACATTTAGGGTGTGGAATAAGTGTACACTTAAAAAAAGATACCTATATACTTCATATTCAAATAAAAACCTATAAGATCGATGGCAGACTAATGGGAGAAATCATTTCAAAATATTTCATTATTTCTACGGATTTAAGGAAGTAAGTTTAAAGCAGTGAGCATATGCGAAATACTATAGAACATATCATTCTTTTTCTGTGTACCAAAGTGTGCCTAATAGTGGGGCCCAACTAATTGCCTAACTGATTGGGGGTCAGTAAATGGACGGAATTGATAGCGCCGCTTGAACGATAATCGATTTGGCGCCTTCGAACTCTATAAGAGGCAGCCTCGGGTAGCCGGAGCTGGCTAAACTGGCTGTCTCGTCGAGATGTTGGACACCAAGTGGCCGCCGCTGTTGCTGCTGCTGCTGCTGATGATGCTGCTCCTGGGCCAGCAGCTCCAGGCCTTCGACTACTGCGATCCGACCCTTTGTCCCGGACCCGAGAGGCACATAGCCTGCAACAATTTCGGGGTAAGTTGAGTCTATGGGCCAGCGGGACCACGTCGCTGATGACTGATTCCTTTAGGGGCTGGCCGACGTCTGCAGTCCGGATGCCCACATTGTGCGGATCACGACGGCTCGTCGCAACATGATCCTCAACGAGCTGAACGAGTACCGCGATCGGATTGCGAGGGGCGATCTGATGGGCTTCAGTCCGGCCACCCGGATGGCCACGTTGCAGTGGGATCAGGAGCTGGCCAGTTTTGCGGAGCTCAATGTGAAGCGATGTGCCCTGGTCAACGACCATTGCCGGAATAGCGAGCAGTTCCGCAACGTGGCCCAGGTGGTGGCCGAGGGCGGTTGGCAGGGAGATCCCTTGCCGCCAAGCCCACCCAATGGCAGTCCCAATCCGGACGCACCAGTCCCGGTGGAATACCACACGGAAGATGAGGTGATCAAGGCCACGCTGGAGCAGATGTTCGCCGAGTACAAGGAGTGCAGCATGCGGGATATTATAGCCTTTAGTCCGCCCAGCAACAGGTAGGTCTGGATGGGTCCCTGGATTAAGTATTGCTCACCTGACCAGAATCCTTCGCTTGCGCGTCAGCAAGTGCATTGCGTACTTCACACAGCTCGTCCGGGATAGCACCACCCACGTGGGCTGCGGCATTCTCCGGCAGACGAAGAACACCACCAACGAGGCCGGCCAGTCGCTGCCCAGTGTCCACCAGTACATGACCTGCAACTTTGTCCGGACAAACGATGTGAATTCCCCGATCTACCAGAGCGGCGATCGTCCGGCCACCGAATGCCGCAGCGGACGGAATCCGGCCTTCATCAACCTGTGCTCCGTCAACGAGATCTACGACTCCTCCAACCTGGGTGGCCTCTTCTGACGTGGCGAGCTCTGCGATCCCAAAGCCAATTACTAACATTAATAAAAGCGAAAGGACTTCATTGATGCCTGAGTTATATTTAGTGTTCAGCTTGTATCCACAATGGGAATACAGATCAGATTCTATATAATGGCTTGGGCAGCTAGTTAGAACAGAACATTGAGTTAAGATGGCAAATTATGTTCATTAATCGATCTAGCATTGAGAGAAAACTTTAGTTTGTTCTACAAATACTTTAGCCCCACTTATTGTCGAATTAGAACTTCTTTTTGTTTGTATTCTTCGTTTTACAGGCGAGATTGAAAGTTCATCCAGTAGAATCGCGCCTTAATTCCATCACCATTATTATAATGAACCCGATTCCCCCGACGCTGCTCACCAGCGACGTGTCATTCAAATTGAAATGTGTTCTCCCCGCTCCGTTTTGGCATCCTGCATCCTGCATTCTGCATTCCGCATCCTGCATCCTGCAGAATCCCTGTTTTCGCACCTCGGCGACTGCCAGTCAAAGTCAGCGGACGCAAAAAGTTCGTTGACAACTTTAGCAAACAAATTTTTTTTATCGCGCACAGGCCACACTTCTTCTCTTTTTTCTTTTTTGCATTTGATTTCAGTTATTTTTTTTTAAATTCGTTTTTCATTGTTGGGAAAGTGAAAAAATGGCGAACGCAGCGTGAAATACGCAGCAACCGCAAATAGTGCCCACTGAAAAAATACAGGAAATAAAATGGAAGTATTTCCAGCTAAATACGAAAAACTATTTTCCTTTTTACCAATGATTTATTCAATTGTAAAATGTGCTCGATTGTGTCCCGAGTTAATGGTAAATCGTATCGTGAGATTCTGTGCATGTGCAGTACACGTATGTGTACGCTATTTAATAAAATATTTCAGTTTGATCCCTGCTCGTTCATCCGTACACTCGCTTGAGAACCGTAAAAAACGTGTAGGTTGTGTTCAGTAGATTTTGGAAAAGCTCCAAAGTAATGGGGCGTATGTTGCCCAGGAGTATCTGCAAATTAAAATTACCAGCGGATAAGAAAAGTCTGTGTACAAAGTTTACACCGAACTTAAAACAATGGTTGTTTTTCAAGGATTAATGTAAGCAGGACTTACCGAAGCTGGCCGCTGGGCCCTCATCATCATGAACAGGATGTTTTTGCGCAGTGGAACATCGAAGGTGAACCATTCCGTTTCGTAGGCTGCGGTGGCCACCGCCAGATTCTGTTCCCTCAGCTCATTTGCATACCAGTAGAGGGCCAGTATTTGGGCCAGTATCATGTTAATGTACATGCAAACAATTATCAGCTGACTGGTGCCGCTGACCTATGACAAATGGCACATACATATGTACGTGTGCATTGGGTTCCCTTTGGTGGACATCTACTCACGATAATCAGCATAAAGAGCAGCGCACAGAGGAGCGCCGAAAAGGCCATCAGTTCGAAGAGGAACATCATGGTGGTCAGCTCGTTGATGTGATCCATGTACTCGATAATGCTCTGCTGGTATCGGATGCAGGCTATGATCTCCTCCCTCAGTTCGTGGGGGTCGCGGTCAGCGCACGGATACTTCAGCGCCACCTGTCGGAGGCGATGCTGCAGAGCCTTGCACCTCACAATGCCGAACATGATCAGGCCCACCACCAGACTGGTGTACGGGATGTACATGCAACAGCCCATCGGGGTGATGAGCATCTGAAAGACGTACCACATCTCGTAGTACGGACTCTCGTACTCATTCAGGCCAGGAATCCTACTGCCAAATGGCAGCACTGGTAGAATGGTAGTATAATTGAGTAGGAGTACCCTTTTAGGGACCAACCAACTCACCTCTTTCGCTCGAGGCCAATGGGTACAGACCAAATCCCATGGACGTGAGCATGCCGAAGAACAGATTGCCCCTGGCCATCAATTTGCCCACCTTGTTCACCTGGCCCAATATGTCCGATATGTACGAATCGTGCAGATCCAGCAGATCGTAGTACGCCTCGGTTAGTTTCTGGATGAGGGCCAAGTATCTGTCGTGATCGGCCAGCAGGAGATAAGCCCGCAGCACCGTATTGATCCAAAGGACGAGCATATATGAGTTGCGAATTATCCCGGTTAGTCCTTCATTGGTACTCAGCATGTAGACGATTTGGGTGAAGATGTGGAACGAGGCCAGGCCGATGCACACGTAGCGCCTCAGGTTTTTGTCGTACAGCAGGGCCCAGAATCGCAGTATCTTGATGTTCATGTAGATTAGCTGAATGTCCTCAAACATGGCTTAAAACTTGAGTGGACTTTCTAATCGTGTTCTGAGCCATCCTGGTCGTGCTTCAACCTTTTATAGGATTGTTGTGTTAAGAACTCAACGGGTATTATACTTTTTAGGAGTCCTTTGCGAGCTAAAATGCAATAGTTAACATAAATAAATGCAATAAATATTATATTTACATTTATTTGCTCTTATTAAACCCAGATCAAAGCATTGTAATTTATTAACTCGCATTTAAGGGTATTACGGGTATTTAGGGTATTAAAGAACCCTTTACTTTCTGAAATCGCCACTTTTGAAGGACACGGCTTGCAAGGACTCCCAGCTGGTCTCATTTGGTTGCGTTTTCTGCCTAAATTGCCAATGATTTTGCAAAATTTTCGCCATTGAATTGTAGCATTTATTTGCCGCATTCCATTTGCCACATATTGATTTCTTTTTGAATTATGAGTGAGAGAGGGTTGGAGCATCGGACGTCATTTATCCAGATTATGGCACTTCAATTTATTTTTTATCAAACAAATTTCGAAGGCAACTCCGATTGGCAATTTCACTAATGCGTTGTGCTGATAACGCGAGTGCACTTTGGCTGTAACGCTAATTAGCATATCAGCTCAATTATGTTTACACCTAGATAGTGCTTATCGATTTGAGATAGTAGAAAACCCTATAAATGATCGCTCGATAATCAGAAGCAGCTTTTTTGGACAGCTTTTTCAAGCTTTTTCGAGAGGGCAGCACATTCGACGTGGAATCAGTTGTGTTTCAGCTCTCGAGATCTGCGGTTCAATTGGGCGTTCACCTATGACATCATGGATCAGTGGATGATAGCACTCGCTTTGCTCATAACACTGCTCGTGTTGCTCTACAAGTGGTCGGTGGCCACATATGGTGTGCTCAGTGCAAGGGGCGTGGCACATGAGAAGCCATGGCCTCTAATTGGCAATATTCCCATCAAAGGCATGATCGGCGGTATGCCCGTTCTAAAGAAAATGATCGAATTGCATGCGAAACACTCGGGATGCCCGGTATATGGTATCTATGCCCTTCGAGATGCCGTGTTCTTCGTCCGCGATCCCGACCTCATCAAGCTCATTGGCATCAAGGAGTTCGACCACTTCGTGAACCACAATAGCATGCACCACAATATGCAGGAGTCGATACTCTCGAAAAGTCTGATTTCGCTGCGGGATGGGCGATGGAAGGAGATGCGCAGTATCCTGACACCCGCATTTACGGGCAGCAAAATGCGGATAATGTACGACCTGATACAATCGTGCAGCGAGGAGGGCGTCATCCACATACAGGAGCAGTTGGAGCTGTCCCAGGACGCGAGCATCGAGCTGGAAATGAAGGATTACTTTACGCGATTCGCCAACGATGTGATTGCCACGGTGGCCTTCGGCATCAGCATCAACTCGTTCAGGCGCAAAGATAACGAGTTCTTCCGCATCGGACAGGCCATATCCAGGATTGGCGCCTGGGCGGTGCTTAAGGCCATGCTCTACGCCCTCTTTCCACGTCTGATGAAGGTAGCTATTGTCCCAGTGGTCGGTAAGGTGTCGGCCGACAGATGGATACAAGATCTGTGCACTTGGTTATTATTCCGGCTATTATGTTATTTCATTTATTGATCCATGCTCATGTGCGCTTCCCCCAGGTTCTCCGCATCCAGGTGCTGGACGCCAAGAACATTGACTACTTCAGCAGCCTGGTCACCGCGGCGATGCGCTATCGGCATGAGCACAAGGTGGTGAGGCCGGATATGATCCACCTGCTGATGGAGGCCAAGCAGCAGAGGCTGGCCGATCTGAAGGATAAGACGAAGGATGCACGATACTATGCCCGGTTGACCGCCGATGACATGTTGGCCCAGTGCCTGCTGTTCTTCTTTGCCGGCTTCGAGATTATCTCGGCGTCCTTGTGCTTCCTCACCAATGAGCTCTGTCTGAATCCCGTGGTGCAGGACAGGCTGTATGCGGAGGTCCTTGCTGTGCACGAAGAGCTGAATGGCCAACCGCTGACCTATGACAAGCTGACCAAGATGAAGTACCTGGACATGGTGGTACTAGAGGGTCTGCGTAAGTGGCCACCATCCATTTCCACCGATCGTGAGTGCAGTCAGGATATTGATTTGTGCAATGAAAGTGGCCAGAAGTTGTTCTCCGCCCGAAAGGGCGATGTCCTGCAAATACCCATCTTTTCGCTCCATCACGATCCCGAGAACTACGAGGATCCGGAGTTCTTCAATCCGGAGCGTTTCGCCGAGGGTCATGCTGCAGAGTCCCGCATTTATCTGCCCTTTGGAGTGGGTCCTCGCAACTGCATTGGCAATCGCATGGCCCTAATGGAGATCAAGTCAATGGTATACCAATTGCTCTTAAACTTCAAGCTATTGCCGGCTAAAAGGACGCCCCGCGATTTGCTGAACGATTTAAGGGGTCATAGCCTGAAGCCGAAGTATGGCTTCTGGCTGAAGCTTGAGGCACGTCAATAGAGTCTTATGCATCTGAGCCAACTAATCGACTGTGGTTTTTCAATTAAAACTTGTATGCAATCGTTCATTAATCAACTGGCTGGATTTTGTAATTAATTTAAGGAGAGTGTCCTAAGTGAATCGGGAATTGAAAAGAAATCTGGCGAAGAAGTGCTGGTGACAAGCACTGGATGGAAAAACTGGCTCGCTGGTTGTCCGGTCCACTGGCGGCGGAAAAACCAAGACTCCGGGAAATCGGGCGCAGCTGAGGGGCCAAAAGTTTTTGACATTCTCGTTATTTATGTGCTTTGAGGGTATTTAGGCAAAAGTTTTTCGGCCCGCCTAAGCAGTTAATACGATATTGATTTATTCGCAAGTCAACAGCTGTGAGATAATAAATATTATGCAGCTCAAATACATATTTGAAATCTTGCGACTTGTTGTCCAGGGCAAAACTTTCTGTTTTGATTCCCTGATTTGATTTATAAAGCGGCCAGCGATTAAGCTTTGATCCACCCAGACTTTTGGCCAACTTTTATGAGCTTAAAGTTGCTGGGTGGCACATTGCCTTGGGAGAAGTGGCTCAGTGACTTTCCCTCTCGAGGGTAACAACAAAAGTTGGACTGGCGCGGGAAAGTCAAAGTTTTTCTTTGCGATTTGCATTTTTGCCGCGCTGGATAATTATTTTCCTTGCCACTGACGTTCGACAATTTGTCCAGCATTCAGAGGATAAATTAAATGAGACAACATCATTTGTATACTCGTTATTTTTTATATTATTATTATTATTATTATATTTTTATAATTTTTTTGATTTGATGATGTTGTAGAAATTCAAAAATATTAAGAAATGTCCTAAGGCAGAAGTTCTAAACCCCATAACTCAACTTATCCTAATCGGATTTTGAAGTGGCATACCTCTAAATGTTTCTGGCGCAATTCTCTAAAAATCTGCATTCAAATTTAGAAATTTATTTTTTTACAATTTTTTTGTAATTTTTTTGATGTTATAGAATTCAAAACAATTAAGAAATGTCGTTAGGCTGAAGTTCTGAACTCCATAACTCAACTTATCCTAATCGGATTTTGAAGTGGCATACCTCTAAATGTTTCTGGCGCAATTCTCTAAAAATCTGCATTCAAATTTAGAAATTTATTTTTTTACAATTTTTTTGTAATTTTTTTGATGTGATGATGTACACATTCAAGAAAATTAAGAAATGTCCCAAGGCTGAAGTTCTCAACTCCATAACTCAACTTATCCTAATCGGATTTTGAAGTGGCATACCTCTAAATGTTTCTGGCACAATTCTCTAAAAATCTGCATTCAAATTTAGAAATTTATTTTTTTTAAATTTTTTTGTAATTTTTTTGATGTTATAGAATTCAAAACAATTAAGAAATGTCCCAAGACTGAAGTTCTAAACTCCATAACTCAACTTATCCTAATCGGATTTTGAAGTGGCAAACCTCTAAATGTTTCTGGCGCAATTCTCTAAAAATCTGCATTCAAATTTAGAAATTTATTTTTTTTACAATTTTTTTGTAATTTTTTTGATGTAATGATGTTGTAGACATTCAAGGAAATTAAGAAATGTCGTAAGGCTGAAGTTCTAAACTCCATAACTCAACTTATCCTAATCGGATTTTGAAGTGGCATCCCTCTAAATGTTTCTGGCGCAATTCTCTAAAAATCTGCATTAAAATTTAGAAATTTTTTTTTTATTAATTTTTTTGCTTGAGATTAGGCATGCAGCTTACAGAGACATAGACGCAGCGCAAGTTTGTTCCAAATGTTACCACGCCCACAAACCGCCCAACACGCCCACACTTTTGAAACATGCTGTGGTATTTTTTCACTTTTTTATATATCTTGTACATTTCTATAAATTTACAAAAAACTTTTGCCCTGACCACACTTTTAACAAATTTGTAAGTTTTTTTTATTTTGGGTATAAAATAACAAACCATATAAATTATTACACAGTGTTATCAAAAGTATTTCACAAAATAAACAAACACAAAGGGTGTCAGTCAAATACAAATAAGCAGCGCAATGTGAGCGCGTTAATTATCTGGCAAATACTGATAATGGGAACATGTGCTAGAAAAATATCATTTTACATGTGTTAGAGCGTAATATTTGCTAAAACCAAAATTCACGTTTAATTTTATGTTATGTAAGCCATTCCGATTTACAAAAAGCAACGAAGCACACTGAAATATCAGGCAAACAATGTATTATCATACACATAAATAAATTGCTCGGCTTGTAAGGCTGGTTTCCAAATTTGCTGGGGTCCAAGGCTTTTTTGAGCCCATAAGACGACAAGACTTCGTGGTCTCGAATGTCCAGTAAGTTGTGTAGATCCTTGCAATTTGCTGGCTTACATGGAAAAGAAAACATGGGAAGCAGAAGAGGCGGCTTGACCATAAGCCGCTCCATTTGCATAATTATTCATTGCGCAGCATTATGAGCATAAATAAAACGATGCTCCACTGCACACAAACACGCACACCGCACACACACACCATACACACACACCACACACACACACACGAAGGAGCATGTGAGGATAATGCCTTGTGGGACATTATAAACCCATGTAAGCGCCCCAGAGTATGCAACGCTTTTTCCTTCATATTTATTGTTGAGCATTTTTTAGGGGCCCGCCGACTATTTATGGCGCACATTACCCACTGATGCACTTGCAATCCGGCTGCAGCCCACTGCAACGGAATACCAATTGAAATAATAGTGCAAGGGAAGATCCAATCAGCCGCATAGAGATTAACAACGCACCAAAGTCGAGTGCACTCCGCATAAAGTGTGGTGTTGAGCCACTGAAGGCAAGTTGCCAGAAATGAAATTCAAAGTTCAACAAAGCCGCAACTATTCTCATAAAACTGGCATGTCGGAATCCCTGTGTTCGCAACTGGAGCTTGGGATTGTGTGCCGGTGACAACCTTAACACCGAAATACTCAATTAAATAAAGTTCAGCTCGAAATTGCATTACATTTATGGACGTGAGTGCGTGGCATCCTGGCGGCAATGTCACAGCGTTTCTTGCAGCAGCCGCGTGTTGCACAAACTTTTTCCGCAAAAATGTGCGTATATGAAATCGCATGTGGGGCAATCAGTGGTGTGCCAAACCAAATCCATTTCAAGTGCGATAATAATAAAGTTTGCCAAGAAATGCGGAGTGGATTTGGCCTGGGAAACTCGGGCTGCCTCAATCTCTTTGAAGTGTAAGTTTAATGTTTAATGTTATATGATATCAATGCACTTAAAAGATAACTAGATTCGTATCCAAACAACCCGCTAAATTAGCATATTGCTGTTTAAATTTATGTTAAACGCCATTTTATGAGCCGATAATACTGTTTAATACTTTTCCATGCATTTCGGTCATAGTTTTGGGTGACGTTGAACACCAAAATGGGAAATTTAATTAACATGGAAGCGGCCTAATTGAAATAATTGCATTTAAGGCTTTAAGCCACTTTGAACTCGATGCGGTGGCTGGAGCATGTGGGTCGGTAACCATTGACAACCTGCCGACAAAGCAATTAATTTAATTCACAAAACTCGTCCTTTGCGCATTCTATGTATTCTATGCAAGGGTATGTGTATATTTGATATATTTACAGTAACATTTCGCAGATGATATGCAGCCAATTGTTGGCAGTTTGCGGTTTTGCACAGATACCCAGCTCTCGATGGATTATTTTGCCACGCTGTGTGGCCTTTGCCACTACTTAGCGAAATTGCCCACCGAGAGTCCTGTTCGTGGCATGCCACATTAAAATTGTACGCGAATAATTCATGTCCTTTTGGGTGGCTGTGAGTCCCTGGGAGAGAGTGGGACAATAGAAGAGCTGATGATACCCGAGCCCAGTTGATTTAAATTGATGCATGACTTTATTAGGGGATTATAATCCGAGCGATACAAATTGGCGTGTTATCACTGGCTACCAGCCTACGTTCTCTATAGCTCCTAGGAGATCCTGAACCTTGATCCTGAATACAATCGGTTTTGGGATTAGTTTCAGCTCTCTGGGCCATTTTGTCGTTTTATTATTTCCCTTATTTTCCAAAAGACCGGCCATAAATACGCATACTTATGCGCACACACACCGATATGCCGACATACCGACATACCGACATACTGACATCCCGACATCCCGACATCCGATGTGCTTCCGTATTACGTCCTTTTATGACAGCCCAAAGTGCCTACTTATAAAATCAAAATCATAAAAAATAATGTTAATTTCAATATTGTCTCATTAAATGTGTATAAAACTCCAGCCGGTGAGCATGTGTGTGATGAAAGAATATTCGTGATGGCCGGATGGCCGGATGGCAGGGTGCGGGGAATTTGTTCATTTAACCTGCCCCAACGTGATGGGCCAATGCACAGTGGCGCAGCATTTGATTAAAAGGGTGTTAGGAAAAATTACTTTTAATTATTTCTCTACAAAATGTTTGCTTTGTTTGTCTTTTGATTAATGTGTTCAAATGAAAGTTAGTATGAGTGAATATGAGACTTATGCTTAAGTATAATTTCTGATTTCTAATTTCTAATTTCTTTTACCTTTCTTATTAGCCTCGTGCCACTGTGGCTGTGGATTTTTGCTTCCGCGGAGTGTGGGTGCGTGAAATTTAAATAAAACGTGCGATTGTCGAGCAGCTGTTGCCGTTTTTCTCCGTGCGGACGTCCTTTGTTGGCGGAGTGGAGGGGCGCAAGGACGAAGAGCGTAGGTCGAAGGACGATGGATGAGGGACGAGGGACGACGGACAGATCGACGGGACTGAGGGACGACGGGAGAGTAACGCACATCCACACACGCAGGGTGCTACGCACACATGTACAAGCAGCATCCGGATGGTGACACACACACACACACACACATGGACGCACACACACACGAACGCACAGTGGTGGGGAAATGTGACAGGATGTCATTTTGCAACGCATCCGAAACATAAACACACGCTTTTCTTTTGTGCTCGCCCACTCATACATACATATGCGAAAATTATGCTGCTAAAAGGCGGCAAATGCTTGCATTAGTCCCGCTTTCCCGCTTTCCCGCCATACACTCCACCCATTCGGGGGTAAGTTTTCGGAAAACAAGCGAAACTAGAAAATTTGCATAAGCGCCGCTCGTTGGCTGTTCCCATTATTATGGGTTTCCCTGTGTGTTTGCGCTTAGTTATTTAAAACACACGTAATATTCATAATATGACGCCAGTGCGTGTCGCATTCGGAAAACTGCAAATGGGAAACTTGTTGATTTCGGTCTCACGTTTACTTGGGCAGGTGCTACCCTCTAAAAATGTTCACCCACCATCGAAATGCTTTAATAAAATCAATAAGTAACCATTTCATATACGTAAATTACTTAAATGGCGCTATAATATATAAAAATACACAATATAATAAGCATTTGTAGCCTTTTTAAGTACTGCCACTAAATTGGTTAGAATTTCACAATCTAGATGGCGCTGTAACGTGTTTAATATATTATTGGTTTTCTTTAAGCCCTTAAGCCGAGCTGACCCAAGTTCGCAAATGAAATTCGTAAATTTATAATTAATTTCCACTTTTATTGGCTTTAGTCTCCCTGGGGGATTGCCAACCGAAAAATGTGCGCTAAATAATGGACAACGAAAAGAGTCGAGGCTATTACTTATTTTGGCTTTTTAACTTTTGACCACATAATCAAATATGCACACAATTAATTTAAATTGTTTTGGTTTGCTGCTCTGTTTGATTGTATTTGGCAGGTGCAATAATGCAAAATTAGCAAGTTAATTGAATTCGGAAGTGCAAAGGCAGCGCTTTTGCATATACGGCTCCAAACTGCATTTCCTACAAATAATAATTATATCATAACATTTTCAATACACCCAATTAGAAATGTATTTATTTACTGCACCTTTTCCCTTAACTTCTATTTGCATAAAAATGTTTGCAAATGCAATATGCTTAACTTAATAAAGCCCGCCTAATGACAACATTTATATTATATTCCATATTTAATTACGAAGCGTGTTTGTGGCAATAAAACATATTATTTCTGATTTGTGCTAGTTGTGCTAGATCAATCAACAATGAGGGCGATAAAGGGACAAGTTCTTCACACTATTCCCTTCATTTAGTGTCCTTGCATATTTGGAATTTCAATTAACCTAATTTAATTGCAACTATGTCTGCAGTCAATTGTGTCTAATTGTACACAGCAGTTGTAGACACGTGCTTTCGAAGTAGTTTAAACAGTTTATTACAAATAAGTATTACAGATTCAGTGATGACAAAGTGACAACTACGGTTGTCAGTTGCCGTTTTTAGGGGTAAATCTATCCAAGCTATCCAACATCGGTAACCGTTGACGATAAAGTTGTGCAGTTCGTTCGTCCCCCGAGGCTTGCCTGTACGTCTGTTTAGCACAACTGTGGATGTTTAGTTGGCATAATTAAAACCGAAATCAAGCCAGACGATGTCTCTGCAAATACACCCACCCCCCAACTAAGCTGAAATTGCACAAATAATGATGGAGTTGGCAAACTTTTGCCCCACCTGGGATTACTTCCCCCCCTCACCCCCCGATCCCCTCTGTTTATGGCCCCACATGCAGGAGCCTGGAAAAGTCAACCGGGGAGAGCTGTTATTTAAAGGCCTGGGGCTTATTTGCCTCATGTTGCCGGGGCTTGTGTCATTTGGCCTATTGATTTTTGCAGGTGGATAGCCTTAAATTCGCCAACTCAAGTTTTGGGCCACAGAGTCTAGGAATCACTCGGGGCTACGTGGCACAAGTCAAAGTTTGTCTCTTTGAGGGCAAATAAATTGAATAAGCGCGTTCAAGTTATGCCAAAGTTAGTCCAAGTTGGCCAATTTTATTATGACAGTAAGTGATTTTTCCCTGTGTGTTTGTGTTTGTCGACTTTTTATGCAGCCCGGGCAGCCTCGTAATTAACTGGCCCATACTTTTCAGTATGCATACTTTTCAGCTGCGTCCTGCCACCGAAAGAAAAGGGGGCACAAGGATAAAGAAATAGGTCCTTGCCCCCTTTTTGCCCGGCTCTGCACCATATTTCATTAGCCTTATCGCGCTTGTAGTGGTCCGGCCAGAAAGACTAATTTATGGGGCATTTATGGCCACATTGCAGACCTATTAACAATGTGCAGTCAAATTTAATTTTAGCTACAACCAGCAGCCAAAAATAAAAACACAAAAACAAAAACATTCGAATTTATGTGACAGCGTTTGAAATTTATTTGCTGCAACGATTACGTACAACTGGCGATGGCGATGGCTACGGCTATGGCTATGGCTATATGGATATGGCCATGGAGATTGGTGTCTGCAGCTCTCTCTATAAAGTTCCATTGACCCATTTTGGCCCAGTATCTGGGCAGGCCGAGAGCCAAGCTTACACAGATACTCACCAACACACAGACGGACAGACAGACACCGAAAGGGGACTAACCCTTTAGCATGCAAAGCTTTTTTGCCAGCCAACCAACAATGCGAATGGGCGAATGTTCCCAGGATGAGGAGTAGGACCAATGCACAGGCGATTAGTGCGCCATTTGGCTGTCTTTAAGCCAGTGTTTATGCGGCGACGAAAGTTCAGTTGTATCTGACGGATAATGCACTGAAAAGGAGCTGAAGTGCTAGATGAATATATGTAGATACTGGATAGCAGTGCGTATGAGTGATGCTGTTGCAGGAATAACCGCTTTGACTGACGAAATCTACCACTTTTCTTTCTTTACAAGAATTTAAATTTACGATTATAAGTATTTGCAAGGATTACAACTAAGATACATGTCATTATCAAGGAATCCAGTGGACAATCCATCTGCAAATATGTGCTAGTTCCCCTGTGGGCCTTCAATAAATATGATAACAAATTTTCTATTGACAGTGATATAATGTGGTATCTATTCACATTCTATTAGCAGTTTTGCATCGCATAAACGTCATTTTATGAGCTCCGGTCGGCGGCACACACTCATACAACTATACACTCTTGGCCCAAAGAGAGACTGGCATGTGGCTGCTGTTATTTACTGTTATTTGTATAGCTGGGTTCCTGTTTATTTTTGGGCTTATTTGTTGCCATTGTTGGCCGTCATTGTTATGTCCGGGACTACTACTACTACCGAATGCCGGCCACTGGCTGGATGGTCGGCCAGTTGACCAGTTGACCAGTTGACCAGTTTGTGCCGTCGCAAAATGAAATATTCAAGTGCGCATTAGGCCCGCATGTCCCAGTTGAAAATGGTGAATTGCTGTTGCCGTTGCCGTTGCAGTTGCAGTCTCTGTTGCAGCTGCATCTGCATCTGCATCAGTTGCAGCAGTCGCCAGTGGCAGCAGAAATACCGAGGTCCAGAGCATCGGGGGTCTTGGTAATTGCGAAATTACCACAAGTCTGCATGCGGCTGCGTTGCAATTGAAATGGCAATGATTTTTGCCCCCTCGCCCACTTGCCATATGTTGATTTCAATTGATTCTTGCTTTGTGGACTGTCTGCTTTGCTGGCTTCAATTTTGGTTACACCATTATCCCGTTCTGGGGCACAAAGGCATATTATAAATGCCGCACTCATTTCAGACGGCCTCCTGCCTCGATTGGCTTAAACGCCAGCCATTAAAAGTTTAAGCCATTGTTGTCTGCTCACGCTTTCACTTGCTGCCCGTTTGGGCCACACAGCATTATCTTTTTGCCTCTGGCCGTGCAACATTTTTAGGTTTTCCCATATCCTCTGGCAGTTGCAAGTTTAATGCCTACCAAATGGAAAGCATCGAGTGTGTCCCCTGGCATTCCAGCAAACGAACATTTGGTCAATACTTCTTCAAAGTCGCATATGAAAAGACCTTCATATATCTACAAAATATAACGACACATATTTCAAGATAACTCCTTAACTCTATGAACAAACCACTAGTGTAACTACGTTTTCTGTTCGCTTAAACCTCGCTTTCACTAGGCTGAAAAACACAGAAGCAACTACAGTATTTTAAATAATAAATAAATGGAGCTTTGTTCTGTTTTCTGTTTTATGTTTTCTGTTTTATGCTGGACAGCTCTCGAAAGTTTTAGCACATAGTGCCAAAAACGAAAAGCGAGCGCAATTACTCGAAAGTAATGTTAACTTTTTCCACTTTGGGGGATTTTGTGGTCGGAAAATGCTCGCTTATAATCCGAAGAGTTGAATATGCGAAGAACATAAAACATGACATAGTACGAATGCCTTTGGTCAATCAGAAAACAATGAGAGGCGACATAACTACCTTGCCTACCGCCTTTCTAACGAGCAAGTGGGCCACAAATTAAACATTCATTAGTGCAAATAAACACAATTAAGTTGAAGAAGCTTACAAAGGCTTTTGGCCTGCTAAATGTTTTACCAGGCAAATTGAAATAGTTGCTGAAAATGTGCTAAGTGGCAACATGTAATGGATGTGGGCGGAATGGCTGCAAAAACTCGACTAGATGGGGTGTTGCAATGTACATTTTGGCAGCCAGTTTCTGGGCGGTGGCAACCAACTGACTGAATTGCACGGCAAGCTAAATATTTCGGGGAATATTTCAGTTGCGGCATCTGTTGATGTTTATTAATTGTCTTCAGAATTCAAGCAGCCAAATTACTTGGGCCAAAACTGTTGTTCGCTGCTCAGTGAACAGTAGTGAAATCTCCGGGCAGCCAAAAAATATTGGTTTCCCTTGACTTAGGTCGCTCCTTTGGCGTTTCTGCTCCAGCAGCCACATTATGTGGGCTCTGGTCCTGGTCTGCTTATCGAATCGAATATTTTGTTTAATTGAAGTATTCGACATTCGCCACAGTTGACTGCACAAATCTAACGACGTTGCCTCGACCTCAACAATGGCGAACTGCAGTGGGGATAGTTTGACGGGATACTCGCCTGCTGTCTGTAATTGGAAATCACTGGCGTTATGGCATTAAATTCATAAATATTGATGGAACTTCCAGCTAGTGCATTCCTATTCGCTACTGCCACTTGCCGCTAAGTAGTTTACTCTGCTTTTGGCCATAATTGAAATGCCAATGCCGCAAAGTGTGAAGTGCTTACCCGCAACTCCCTTTCGCCAATTTGCCAGGGTATACTGCGACTGAGACGAGTTGGGAGCATTTTCCTTCAAGCTGCAGAGTTTTCCATACAATCAATCATATATTTGACATTTTTGGATATTCCTGAATTTTTTATATTATATATAGCACTTGGCATTCAAAATGGCTTAAAGGTTTAGAAAGGGAACATTTATTTATATTTAATACAAATTTAATGGATCGATGTGTATATATCAAGTGTAGTTTACTTCTTTTAATGTGTTGTTTTGTGCTAAAAACTATAATCACTTATGATTTAATTTGTAATATATTTAAACTACCAATAGAAGCCAAAATCACTTGCTATGTTTTCGTTGGGTATTCAATGATATATTAAACCATACCATTACCATTATGTTAAGGACTGCTAGTTTAAGACCCGTAAAGAAAGCTTAGCAAACTCTGGCTAATAGGTATTCAATAGTCGATTAGCAGGAGCGTACCTTGTAGTTACGTTAGTATATATTTATACCAAGAACCCGGCTGCATTATAAATTGCATTTATTGTCGCTGCATTTTGTGCTTCTGCTTTCTTGCTCGTCTGTTGGTTTGTCTACCACCACCCGCTTTTCCACCCGCCTTGCCACGCGCTTTGCCACCCATTTTCCGCCACAATTTTCAGCGCTTTCCTTCTGCTTTTTTGTATCGCATTGCAGCTGCATCAAGTAGAAAAACCAATTTGCAGCTATCAAAACGAAGCTGTGAATGCAGCGGGCAAAGTGGCACCGATTGATCGATTTGTTGTGCGCTGCTGTTTGCGGAGCATTTGAAGTTGCCGGGTGATGGCCATATAATTGCGCACCGTAAATAGGAAGCGATGATGGGGGGCGGGGAGCAGAGATTACGAGCGCCAGTGGCCCGGATTACGCCCACTTCCGTATCATCGGGCCGCCTGTCCCATTGCGGTCTCCTCGCTGCGAACTTATGACCGCATAAAGCTCAAAGACAAATGCCCAGATTGAAGTCGATAGCACTTGATTAACGTGTGTGATGGCTTGAGTGGCTGGGTGATGGGTGATGGGTGAGTGGTCGGATTACAGTCCACCCCCACCCACTCTTGAAAGCTATGTAAATGAGCAGCCACGCACAGGGAAAGGTGCTAATGAAGGCGCCGAAGAAACCGCCAACGCCATCGCACAATCACGAAAGCAAATAAGCAAACAAGCCGCCAGGTGAGTCAGCCTTTTCAGGTGTTTCGGGTGCTCCCCTGTTCCGCTGCTCCAATGCTCGGATATGGGGATGCTCAGGTGCTCAGGTGTTCAGCTGTTCCGCGGCGCTGAGAGTTTTGTTTGCCGTTTAGCTTATCGCTGCTTAGCTTAATTAAAGCGCTTGACGTTTCGCCAATTGCCAGTCGGCTTTGATTTTTCGACCACATTGCGGTGCGAGCATATCACATGGTACGGAAAAAAACCAAGTGGAATTGGGAATAGAAATAAAAGGCTTTCCTTAGCATTTAAAACATCATTCTGAAATCTCATAAACCTTTTTATATATTTTTAAAATACTATTTTATTTGTAATTTTCACATATGTATCTTAATATTTATATATGCACATTTATATTTTTCAGAAGGAGAACATGGCTAGCTGAACTCGGCTAAGGATGCTGGCCAATACATATGTGATGTATATGATGAATATCAACTTGCCTAGGTGTTTCAGGCCAAATTAGTTTGGCTTGGACGGGAACTCGTGCCTCGGCACTTATTTGTTTCACATTCATAGCATACTTTGCTGCGCGGCTGTCTATTTTGAAATGGAATTTTCATTCAGTTGGCCGGGCATTGTTGATCTGAATGATGGAGCAGGCAGACGTCCGCTTGGCCTCCTTTCGGCTTGGCTTTGTAATGCGGCCAGACAAATGCGATGGGGCATACAGGGTAGAGGGTATCATTAATAAAAATAATGCCACAAAAAGAAGAATAGGGCTCATACAAAAACAGCTTTGCCACTGGCTGTGTGGCATAACGTCTCTAATTGAATTTCTTATGGTCCATTAACTGTCAGGGCCGAAATCCTTCGGCCAAAACGAGCCGAACCTGGCCCAAAGGAGCCAAGGTGAAGCCACCGATGTCGGGGGGCAGTGAATGAGTAAGCAAAGAAAAGCGTAAACGTGACAGTTTTTAACAATATTTAAGATGTCAGCATGATATATCGTTTAATTTATGTATTGCGGGTGTGCGTGGGTGTTTCAAGTGGGTGTATACTTATATATTCCCTCCTGATGGCTCTTCGTCAATGGAGGAGCAAGTGGAAAATTTAATAAAAACATTTTGCAAGCATTTCTTTGGTTCCCAAGACAGACAGGGCTTAAACATGAAAATCTAATTAGAATGGTGGCAATGTGGGGGTTTGTCTGCCAGGATGAGGATGAGGATGAGGCTGAGGAACAGTTACAGGAAAATAAACAGGAACAGAAACCGGAACAGGAACAGGCACAGGAACAGGTCCTTCCATTCCATAATAATAAATAACATTAATCAGCAGATAAAAGAAATAGGGAGGGACACACGGACCTCGTTTAGCTTCCGATTTGCATAGTTTCTGCAATATTTCCCATTTTCCAGCAGGCGGAAACTGCAGCGAAGGACTTGGCGAAACAAGGATTGCAGAAACAGGAAAAATGGTAGCCAGGTTGAGAAGGCCGGTGAGGACTTTGGCCAGGACTTCCTCTTCCTGCTTATGCTGACTGAATTATTTATGCAAATAGTCACCGGCTTGCGACCTTTAAGGCACTTTAATGCCATACCGCCGCCTCACCGTTCCCCTTATCCAATATTTGTGAATGAGTTTTAGCAAGTTTTACGCTCCAATGGCTTCGAATGGCCTGGGAAATGTTGAAGGCATTTCCATTTAAACTGCAGCTGGCCTAATCCTCGCCAGGGCAACCATGTTTCGTGGTTTGCAGCGCATTTCCATTTTCGTTCCCATTTCCTAGTCCTATTCCTATTCGCATTTTCATTCGCATTTTCATTTTCATTTCCATTTCCATTGATTTCATATTATTTCTATTTTTTCGCCACTCGTGGCTGGGCGGCTGGTCGGCAATAATGAAGCATTATGGCCAATTATGGAGAGGCAATCTGGTTGGTGGCTGCTGGCGTTTTCCATTTACCTGTTTGCCAGCCGTTTTGCCCGCAGCCAACGCGGCGTATGCGTAATGCAATCGAGTCCAGTGTGTCAGACGCCGCATATTTGCAGACATCTTAGGCTGCGTACTGCATAATTAGCTCTTCGCTGCGGGCTCATTTCGCATCCTCCTCGGACATGGCTTATTGCAAATCCCGTTCACCAGTTGCGCCTCCAGCCAGGTCAAATTCCTGGCACGTACTCCACGCTTGTAACACAGTGTCAAAGCCACATTCCTGGGAGTCAGTGATGTTAACTAAATACATTTCAGTCACAACTGCCTTGTAGTAGCTACTATTCAGCTAGAGATTTATTATAATAGAATATAGAAGTACTTCCTTTTCGATGCAATAATAGCTTTTAACCATTAAGTTAGTGCGCTCACAACACATTCTTTACTGGTTATAAGTACAGGGTACTATACATTTATACAATTCTATATCAAACAGATAATATGATAGGTGTATTTTGCTCTCCACCCTCTCCTAGCCAGATGATCACTCCGTGGCAGTGGACAGTTGACCCGCGGGAACGGGAATCCTGCCCCGGGGCTCAGTTAATAATAATTGCTGGGTTGGCACTGGAAATGAACCTTCATCAGACGGCGGATTACTTGGCTGCCCGATTGCCAAAATTGTCACGTCGTCGCAAGTCTAGCGAAATAAATATAGAAAGGTGTCAGCGTTACAGGGTCACAGGGTCAGTGGCCCGGCCAATAAAGTACAGTTTTAAAATACAGCTAATACGGCGGTATGAGTTGTTTGCCAACTCGATTTCTAATGAGGATTGGGGGCAACTTCCTAGGCCAGAGACTTTAATAAATGGTTGTCCCGGGGCTTTGCCTACACACCAGATGAAAGGGCATAGGGCAAAAAGGTTAAATGTGTTGATTGTGCAGAATTGTTTGAGCCAACTTGGGATGGAGCAAATGCAATTTGGCAGTGGCAATCAGCCGTGACTTCAGCGAAAAGCATACGCACTTAATTAATTTCAATTAGCTACTCACACACAAAATCTCCATCCGCAAGTTTCCATCTCATTTTTGCCAACTTCTTACTGGCGTATTTCACTATTTTCCGCTGGTGGGCGGAATTAGTGCTTGTTTGTGGGCGGAACGACTCGGCTCTTTCATATACAAATTCTGCGAAGTGAAAGTAATTATGGAAGTAAATAGTTAATAAAGAATTTCAGCACAATGTTTGCTAGCGCTATTGTGCGTTGGTTGCAAACAGAATGGTGGTCTTAACATCACGTTTCGTGGAACTCCATGAGGTAAGAATGTTCTTATTTGGCCAACTGGTTCAGTTAGTACGATACATAGGTTATATGGGTGATGCTAAATAAATAGGAATAACTGAGTTATAGGTGGCACAGAAAGAGCTTACAATTGCCCGGGGCCTGGCTTGATTTAGTGAGTATGTGTAACTCTTCACTCATAAATTATGAGCAGATATGTACTTGTTTAATATTTAAATGATTTTTGTCTTCGTTCGAGCAGCAGTATGCATATTTCGGGAAAAGCACTTTTCGTGGAGGCTTACAAGTGTACATATTTGACTGTGTGTGCTGCTGCCTCGGCTCGATTCTCCCTCGATTCTCCCAGGACTGCCAGGACTGCCAGGACTCTCTGTCCTGGCTTATTTTTATGTGCAAACAAATAACTCTGTGGCTTCAGACTCAGCCCCCCTCCGCACCCCAAGCCCCACACTTTCCACTGACTTTCTTCTCCGTTACAAGTGCAATAAACTTGCCACTGACTTTGATTGACAGCCCGGGGGTTTGAACCCTCCAAAGGCTCCAATGGCTCCAATGGCTCCAAAGGCTCCAAAGGCGGCAACAAAAATTGGCATTTTCATTCAATTTAAATGCATTAAATAAATACCTGTATCAGCAGCGCAAGGAATGTGTGTACTCGAATGCGAATCAAATTTCAATGAACAGCGTGAAGGTGGAATTCCACATAGAATACATAAAAGCTGCTGATATTTTTCGAATTCAATTTAAAATTAATCGAAATTTTCTTTTTTCATTCATATAATATACTTATAAAGTAGCACAAAAATTCGTGTGGCTTTTGAAATAATTTGATAATTTAAACTATAAGCAGTGGCTTGCTTAAAAAACAAATGTAACTTATAATCTAAAACTAAAGAGCAAAGGATATAGGGATAATTATTACACGCATCTTGATGCAGTTTTGATTCTATACACATCACACGCGGAGTCATAATCAGTTTGCAACAAGAACTTCTTGCAGCAAACCTGATGTTAATATGCAAATTATAATTAGAGCCACACAACCGCCCAGAGCCCCACAAATATATCAAAATGCAGGAATATCTGAAACGAAGCTGAAATTGCATGTTTGCGTTATGCAAATTGTGCTGTTTAATGCCAAGCCAGCTGCAACTTGGGAGCATGATGTTGCAACAAATGTTGTGTAATTTTCACTGTTTGCACGTAAATAGGGTGAAAGATGATACTGGGTGCATTGATCGGCTGCGCTAGATTTTCAATTTCATGGATAAAATGTGAAAATGATGCCCGGAAATGGACGGCGCTCTAATAAAAAGGCGTTTTAATTACTCATGTGGTTTATGGAGCGGTAAATTGAATTTCCCATAGTACATCCTGGGCTCTTCGGTTATCCGATTTAAATAAAGATTAATGGCCAACTCCACTGGGTGCGACTGATATCATTTATTGTCGAGTCAGAGAATTTGTGTGAAATTTGCGGGATTTTGATTAGCCGACTAGCATGACCCTCTCTGTTCAGTTGCCAACTTTGTGGACAACAGTGGATATAATAACCTTATAAGAAGTTAATCTATATGATTAGTAGATAAGGTTATGTCATTTCTGGAGCTTTCATTGAGATGTAATAAAACAGACAGTTTTAACTCATGCATGCTTTAAATTAACTTATCTGAGTGTATTTCACGAGTGTAATTCTCTCTATCGAGTTGTCACTCTATTAAATTAGCCCAATATTATGGCCAAAGGGGCATGTGAGGGGGCCTGCGATTGCAGCAATAAATTTGCCAAAGTCCGCAGGCCGAGTCCAACTCGAAAACAATTGCAATCGCATCAAGAGTTACTCAAAGTTCGGAAGTTGGTCAAGCATTTTGCAAATAATTTCCCGCTTCGCGAATGGCGGCAACTCTGGCCACGAAGGCCATTCATCTGCGTCCAGGTCGACGGGCTTATTACCTATTCAACTTATTCAAGTTATTCACGTTATTCACGTTATTCAAGTTTGGCCAGTACTTTATTCAGGCCAGATGCGCAGAAAAGTTTCCATTTACCGGTCTAGGGTTGGGTAAGTGTTCTAATTGTTCAAATGAGAATGTTACAAATTTTTACCACCGAGTTTTCGCCCCTCGGGCCGAGTGCTTCAAATGGATTCTTTTTCGAATTTTTAGCACAGCAAAAGCGAAAGTTCGCTAATTAAGAAATGGAGTATATAAAATAATAAATGACTACAATAAAATCCAAGCATACACGTATGTTTTATTATAGTCGGCAAATGATTGAATGCTATATTTGCTATATTCGATAAAGATTTGTATTTAAGTGAATGGCTTTGGCGCATTAATTGGCTGATAGGCTGATAGGAGGAGGTAAGAAGGCAAGAGTTGATAATTAAATAATATCTGCGTATTTAAAGTCAACTGTGGAATTCATGGGCATGGCAATCTATTCGCTGGCGGATTGTAATTTGCGCGGCATTTATTTAATTTATGCAAACAATTAATTATGTAGCTGCACGTTTGCAATTTCATTAAATGCGCGTTTATTAATGTCAAAAACAACAACTGCGATCCGGCAACGTGAGCAACTGGAGAGCGCATAATTAATGCCATAAAATGGGAATAATTTCCAAATCTAGGGAGGCGAAATTGTGGCAGCGGATGGGGGCGCCACTTGGGGCATGGCCATGGGCATGGGCATGGGCATGGGCGTGGCAGGGTCGGGTCAGGTGAGTGGGTAATAAATTCCCCAAGGCATATGTAGCGTGTTTTTGTATCCTTGCAGCTGTTTTTCTGTGTGTGTGTGTGTGTGTGTGCAGAAGGATTTAAGCTTTAAGCCGCGCTTTATTAATTTCCATATTGCATATTTCAAGGCGTCGCTCCTGCCGCCCATAAATCATGCACATTAATAGCTGCTTTACACCCTTCCAAACGGGTACATTGATTTCTACACACTTTGGCCACATATAATTTCGGCTTAAATTTAATCAACATCTAATGACTATGTGATATAGCTGCAGTAGAAACAGTCGGAAAGTTTATTGTAGATAATAAACGAATAAATAAGAAGGAATTACAGGCTCGTTGTTTTTGATCATATTATTATTCGGTATAAATCAGTTGTTATTTCATTAATTTCTTCACAGTAAGGGTAGGGGTAGTATTTATGTAAGCTACTGCATGCCGAAACTAGCTTCCTTGTTTTACATCATTGTAATGTATTTAATCGAGTTCAGCAATTTGCATTTGTTGCAATCATAAAACATTTTACTGGAATCCGAGAACAGCTGCAGCAAAATAAATAAAAGCTCGCACATATTTGTTTTCCGGCAAGGTCATTAGGAAATGGGGAGTGGAAAAGGGCATTTCCCTGGAAAGCAATAAGATAAACAAAACGGAAATGTGATTGCGAATCATGGCAATAAAAATATTTTATTAAACTTTAAAGGTAGACAATTCGAAAGCAATTTGGGAAAATGCATAAGTATTTTGCTCTTTTTATGACCTGGAAAAGCTCGAGTGTTCTTAGCAAATTGTTTTCTTTATGTAAGTGGCCGCAAAGTCACTGAAAAGAGTAATTTTAAGTTTAACACATTTCATAAAATGGCCATCATAGCCTTCTCGAATTCAAAGCTGTTTCACAGTCCAAAGATGCTTAAATAATAGAATTGATTGATTCAAAAGGAGTGTACATTTATATAACTTACTCATTATTTACTTCGTACTATTTCCTAAGAAATACTGTACATATTGACTAAGTGAAATAAATATTAAATACCTTTTTATAAAAGTAGTTTTAAGCATTGCATTGCTTTAAATCATTGCATAATTAAACAGAAACGAGGATGTGGGCAACCGAGTGTTCAGTGTTCAGTTGCGGAAATCAATAGGGGTTATGCACATTCCCTTGCAGACTCATTTGCATGCAGATGCACTACTTGCATTTGTACTGGAATGCCAGTAAATTGCGGTAATAAAAATGCAATTAAACGCCAGAATGCCGAAATTCCACACGAGCTGTGCAGGTATTTTATCCATGTTTCCCAGCTGTTAAGTTGACCCGCGGGAACAGGATCGCAGGTCGTAGGTCACCATTTAAATCAAGTTGACCGCAAGACTTACCAGCGAATTATACCGAAGTTGTACTGGGGGCACTTCCAAGGAACCTTGCCACGCCCCCTCTGCCTCTGCCCATCGCCTTAGGGCGGCTTTCGTGCTCTCAGCCTTAAATTAGTGCACCCAGAAGTACACCTTGGACTGTAGTAGAGATTTACAGCAGACAATAAAGCGACTGGCAATGCTCAGCCCAGGACATCCAAAGAGATTGCTCCCCAGATACTTTTACAAGGCTAAGCGGATGCGCCCCGCTCATCCTTCGTCGGTAAGCTGTGGCAGTTGTTTTGGGTGGGGGTTTTCCCGGAGATGGCTGGGATGTATTCATTCCAGACCCATCCACACGCTGTCCATCAAAGCGAGCCATTAAACTATTTGGCAACTTGTGATGGGGCTAATTACACGAGTACGCCTAATGAAAAATCCAACACTCAGGGCAAAAAAAAATGTATATAAACGAAAAAAAAACAAAGTGGAAAGAAAATAATAAACTTTCCCTTTGCATGCGTGCGGCAAGTTTTTAATTAAATAAAGTCGCTGCCATTTTCTGTTGCAGTCTGGCCCGGAAGTTTTGGCCAGCAATGCGTTTGTGCTACCAAAAACTTCCTGCACTTCGGCGTAAAGTCGGCCAAACTTTAAGTTCCAGCCCCGACCAGCATTTGAGCCAGCATTTTGGCCAGCATTTGAGCCAGCACTCGAGCCTCACAAAATGAATCGCAATGTCGTTGCTGGAACTGGATTAACTTAAGTTTACTTCATCAAAAAGCAAACATTCCCAGGGGGTGGCAAACTAATAACAAAACATAAACAATTTGCGGTTGCCTGAAATCTCCAATTTTTTTGTTTTCGCATTCAAGGCCCCTTTTTGGCCACAGCTCGCAGTTGGGCTTGAAAAGATAGGTAAACAAAATCACGTTGGGTAAATATTATTTCATTCCCCCGTACCCACCTTCCCCTTGTCACCGGTGGGATTTTCTGGACTTGTTTTCGTTTTTATTAGAAAACAAATTTAAATTTTAATATTTTCTCTGTCTCCACCACTGACTGTTGCCACATTCTGTCTGGCGCAAAAATAATAATGATGCAAACGGAAAAACCTGTGGAATTTTTCACTCTGGCATGGGACCAACTGAAATATTGAAAACGACTTTTTGACAAGCGGGGGGAAAAGAAAAACGTTGACAATAATATGAGCCAAAAATGTGCATTTCGACTTTATGCGAGGAAAATACTTTTATTATTGTACATTTCGAATTGGCCAAATTATTGTAAATTCAGCAATCGGATTTCGTGTGCATAAGCCAGAAATCATAGAAGAGCATTTTTGTGTCATGCCAATATGTTGGCCAAGCACGTTCGGAAAACACCACCCGCCTCTCAGTTGGACTCCCAAAAAAAAAAAAAATAATAAAAAAAAAATAAAAACCACCCGAATCCCTTAACCCCTTCAATTGACAATGCGTAGAACGTACAATATTTTGTCGTATTGTCGATTTTGGCCCGACTTCGTGCTCACAAGTATTCCAGTTTCCGAGCATTCGACAATGCGAGTATTCGAGTGCGCATTATGTGGTGGTGTTGGTGGTGCTGGTGGTGTGGAGCGCAGCAAGGACATCTTACTGTCCAGCCATGAGTTATATTTGGGTATGCCAGCTCGAAAGTCCTGTCAAGCAGCTGTCAGAACGGCTTGTGCGGGTCCTGCCAAGCGACTCCATCATTCCTGCAGCAGTTTTGCTGCTTTGCTGCTTTGCTGCTTTGCTGCTCCAGGACCTGCTGCTGCATTCAATTGTCACTTGGATTTCCAGGCACACGTGTGCTCAACTCGTTCATTCTTCAGTTTTGTCAGGCAGAAGCGAACACTCGTATGTTCACAACTGGCACGAAAGAATGCTGCAAAAACTATTGCTAATGCTGAGGATGATGACTGATTGCCAGATTTAAATGCAAATGTGGGCAACGTGCAGCAGCGTGGGGTTAAAGGCCAAGCTGGTTTTCCAGCAGAATCTGTGCTCTCCAGCCTTCTGAAGTCATTACTTAGCTCATTTTGACTTTAAACATGGAGTGGCATTTATTGAGATTTAAAGCTCAATTATAGGCAATCATTTAGCATAGAAATATAGACTCCCCGCCTCCCGTGACGTTCTAAAGTGATCTGTAGATGCATCAATCAGATAATTCGATACTAATCGATTAATTCGATACTTCGATGAAAGGAATACCAATAGTATGATGCATGTACCATCAGATACTCCATCAGATACTCCATCAGATACTTGTGACCTTTAATGAGACAGTGTATCTAGTTCATCTTCTCGTTTTGGTTCAACTCGTATTTGACTGGAAATGTAACTTAAAGCCATCCACAAAATATTAAGAGACAGAGTTGCTTAAAAATGATTTGCCAACATTTTACGCACTAAACTCTATAATTGCTATGGAATAATATGCGCACACGGATAACTGTACCGGATAATCCAAGGAAAAGCCCCTCAAAGGCGAGATGTCCTGGATACTCATGGTGGAACCCTTGGCCTTGGCTTCCAAGAGCATTTGGGATACGCTATGGTTCGCCGGTCGAAAGCCCAATACACTAAGCGCATTACACATACGCACCGTTGGCGGGGTTCACCCCTTGAGAAAAGGTTTGATGCCACCGCTGGAAAGCATATTCATTTCGGTTTCAGCTCCCCAATGCCACGACATTCACTTAAATGGGTTTCAGTCGTAAAGCACACTCATACAGAACTAATGCCATGTAAAATGCTTTGAAGCTGTAAATTTCTTTGCAACTGCAACAGCAGCAGAAAAGCGGGGAAAATCGGGGGAAAGCAAGTAGAAGTGAGCGGAAAAGCATCTTCTAAGCTGGGGAAAATCCTTGGCGCTTTACTTTCATTTTGATTGCCGTTCAAAATGCCGTTCGCCAAATGAAGTGCCAAACTGTGGAGCTCAACTGAAAATGTTGCCACAATTAAGACAGACAGAGAGTCCGGGCGAAGCTTGCCTTTGCCTTTGAGCTCCATTTGAAGTCAGGCATCCTCTGCCTCTGCCTCTGCCTCCAACTCCATCTCCAGCTGGGAATCCAACTCCAGCCCCATCCTTTGGCATCCTTTGGCCTGAGTAATTTAAAACTCGATGGCAGTTGACTGTTAATTTTAGTTCTCTGCGAAGTTTTCGCTTAAATATTTTATTCGCTCGGTCGACCAGCGATGGCTGCTGAACGGTGATGGCTCCTTCATAAATCAGCGCCTGTCTGCCTGGTTTGTAGTTCGTGGTGCGCAACAAATTGTCGGTCTGTGCGGCCGGCTGATAAATATGTCAGACCCACTGTGCTGATACGCCTGGTGCTCCGTTCTCCCGTGGATACACGGATACCCGGATACCCGGATACCCGGATCCACGGATCCACGGACTCCGGGGGTCATGTGGTGCCTTAATTACGGCAGACTTCCTTTCCGACATCGGCCATCAATTTGGTCCAGGCGCTTCTTTTGTCGCTCCAAGTCCGCCGAGAATGCAGGCAATTGCAAATCCGTATTCGTTATGACTTTCCACATGGCTTGCAAATAACTTTCCGTTTTAAATTAAAACACGCCAAACATGGCCAGTAAGCTACAATACTTTCGGCCACCTTTGCATGCGTTTAAATTTAATAAAAGATAATAACAATAAGAGGATGCATTAAGCAATTAAGAAGCTTATGCGTATACATATATACAAATTTAATCAGTCGATTCATGGTTCTTAAATCGTTGCCCGCGAATGGAAACTAAAAACCTACTTTCCTTCTGGCGCACCTCAGAAAAGTGCCACTTGCAATTTTTGGCGAGGGCTTAGATCCCAGATTGGAGCGGAAGTCCTGCTCGGCAGTCCTGCTCGGCAAATACTAATGCAGGCGGAAGTGAACGAGACAGGCGGACAGACAGTTGGCAACATAAATTCGGTCAGGTTCAGCCAGAAATCGTAGTTAGGAGTGGCTGGTTAGGGGCAAGTGGCTGCCAGACAGAGCTTTGAATTAGTGCGAAAATCGCAGAGAAAGTTGAAATGCTCGCCTCGAGCACCATTGTGGCATTTAAAATGATGCAGCGCAGATGGAAGTGCAAATGCAATTTAAGTCATTTGGAGGAGTTGCACTTGCGCCCTCCATTCGAGTGCTAATTGCCGGAAATAAAAATGAAAATCGCATCCTGTACTTCAGCGAGCGGAAATGACCGCAGCCGCCATTGCCGTCGTTCTTTCTGTTCTGCGAATGAATTTTCAATGCGTCGCCTCTATTTATCCTCATTTTTATCCACCATATTCCGCTTGCCTTTTCCTCCATTTTATTGTGCAGTTTTCTGCCACGTTTGCTTCAACCACTTGCATACACCACTGGCGTAATAAAAACAATAATAATAATAATAATAATAATAATAGTCCCGGCTGCGCTGCGAAAGGGTGGTTGACTCGTATTTATGTCAGCAGCAATGTGGAAGCAATCATTGCCGCCGCCTAATTTATTTCGCTTGTGCTGAGTTTCCAAGCCCCATTAAGGCTCCTATGTCCCAGTGAAAAACTGAAACTCCCACAGCAACTGGGATTAATTTAGTTATGCATAGCGAAATTCCAACAACATTATTTGCACACGCATAAATGAATACCGAATAATGGACGTGCATAATGGAATCACTCCTCGAATACCCTGCAACAATGATATTGCAAGGTGGCATTCCTTGCTGAATGCTGCAGTCTCATTCAATTATTGGAATCCAGAAAGCATGACACACTTTGCCGAAAAGCAGTTGAAATAACCTTGTTAGCTTGGCAGCACTTTCTTTAATCTCGGGTACCAGTACCCACCCATCATACCCCGTGCTACCCTCTGCATCACCGCCGCGCTCGTATTGCGTATACGACGCGGTGGCAAGCCTTTGGCAATCGAGTTCAGTTCCCTGTTGTGATTGCGTGGTGCAAAGGAGTGGGGACTCGCGTCTGGCACTCGCTCTTTGTTTACTCAATGCCTAATTGCATGAATATTTTTGGCTCATGCACAATTTGTTTATTATTATGGCCGCCGAGTCGGCGTGTTATTGTTGTTATTCCAGTTGATTTTTCGGCAATACACTATGCAAAGGCCAAATGGCAAATTTGAAAGGGCAATTAAATGAAATATTTACACATCATTTGGCTCGCTGTTTGCCGTCAATTAAATATGGAAGCCTTGTCGGCCATTCGAGACGAATTCGATGTGATAGGCGGTGTGTCATCCAAGCTCTTCCAGCGTCTGCTGCAATAACACTGCGGTCAGCTCGCTGCGCCAAATCAAAGGGGAATAGAATAAAATCCAATAGGACAGGGGGGGGGGGGGAGGAAAGTCGACAAAAAAGGACGAAGTTCTCCTTGGGTACACAAGTCCTGTTGACTGGCCTTCAGCTCGAGTCGAGTCGAGCATCTGAGTTGCTGCTGCCGCTGCCAGTTACCAGTTTGCAGTTTACTACTGCTTTCGACAGCTGTGCTTCGTCCTTGTTGCCACCGCCACAGCCAGCGCCACCGTTAGCTCCTTTGCCATCCTGCCCGTGGAGTGAAACATAAAATGCATTTTCCGCATTAAAAAATTCAACCAGGGTCCTCTGGCCGACTAACACATGGCCCCCAGTCGACGGAGGGCAACAAATTGCTTCTGATTTCTTATTTGGCCCGTCTCGCAAATTCCATATGTGGAATTTCATTAAAATGATTACCATTTAAGTGTTAAGCGCATGTGGAAGAGACTGGTACTTAAATTAAAATTACACGAGAGGGAAAAAGAAGCATAAAATTAACAGTGCGTGAGATGATTTCCGGCGCAGTAACAACAGATGAACAAATTCCGTGCATTTATTCCTCACGTATTTAAGCTAATTTGCGTGGGCGTGCGAATGGTTTGCAACCTCATTAGGGAGCCATATAAAATTCAGTCATTTTTAATGACTGCTTTTTGTGTTGCTGTCATTCAGCCCAAAATGAAATGATTATGCACGAAATGATGTCGAAATGTGTATCACCCATCAAGTCCACGAGCCGCGTCATTGTCATTTAATTGTTTTTATTTTTTATATCATTTTTCACTTCGCATCTGATCGGCATTTTGCCTTAATCCTCCCTTGCCCGAGTTTAAAATTATATAGCATACTTTTTGGGGCACACTTTAAGGCGTTCGGTTGGAAAGACTGAGCGATTTCATTGCCTTGTACAATGTGCAGCTGTCTCCATGGCAAAACGTGTCAGCCATTCTCATATGTGTACACACCCAGCTATATACGTAAATCGTTCCAGGACACCCTCATGTCTCAGTCAACAGAAAGCCATGCATAAAATATATGTGCGATGGAACAAAAGAAAATTCGTCGAAATGTGCGTGGGAACATTGCAAGTACAAGCGAGTATAAGTCGTTTATTTTTGCTTACCTAATTCATTACCCACATTTTGGAGAAGGAAATTGAATTCATGGGAAAACTGAACAGGTAAACCCTTTTTTCCCATTGAGGAATAATATTTTGTAAGCACTTTCAAAGAGCGAACGAACTGTATCTTGTTTAAAGTCTCATTTAAATGGTCTCTTGCTTGTGAACAACTATTTGAAAAATGTGCCATTAACAGTGAAATATATATATATATATATAATTCTGACAACATAAATAAAAAAATATATAAAGTTTTGCGTTACTTTTCAAAGAATTTGCAAAAGACCCAAAATACTAAAGAGGGGAAGTTTCGGGGAACTCTAGAATTTTTTAGGTTCTTTCAACTTCGACTTCTTGCCATCTTCAGCAGTCAGTTTTGGCAACAAACCGAGCTTTAAGCCCGAAAGCAAAGAAAGTACAGGAAAAACTTTCTATACATTCAATGTCGGAGCCTAATTGGCCATCTTTGGCTTGCTGTTTGCGAGTTGGCTACACTTTTTCGACTCATTATGCCGGTTAAGTTAACAACAGTGACTCAATTGTTCTTTGCCCCAGCTGACAGACCCCGAAAATCACCCAAAACACCCCCCAAAAAGCAAACCCAACTGGGAAGCCAACTAATTAGGCTTCGATTAACTTTGAAACGAGCACACTGAAGCACTGGGAATACGACGAGCCGCAGCAAGCGGAATAAAAGCAGCAAGCAGCAAAATCATTGCGATGCCACATCTACCAAATCGACAGGATTTGGTTATGGCCTCGAGATATTGGCCACGATGGGTGCGGCCTAAACAATTCGAACCGTTTTGTAAATAATCGAAATATGGGAAGCGATTCAAGTGCTTTGGCATAAAACTTTTCCCACCATGCACACGTTGCGGTATTATTTCCGTTGAAACTGTTCCACTATACATATCTATATAGCCGCCAGTGCCCAAAAGTTGAAGATTGTGAAAATTTCAACAATGGAATAAAACTTTTTTATGTTAAATGGGAATTAGAGCCGAGCCGGAAGGGATGCACAGAATAGTTGGATGGAGCAGAAGCCATCAATGTACGGCAATATTGATCAAATATTAAATCGACAATTATGGGAATCCATAGAAGCGTAGATTCAGGAACTGCGAAAGTGCCTATTCAAACAGAAATTACTTAGTCACTTAAGTTGAATAGGTTTTTTCAAATTAACTAAAAGAGAAAACCAATTTTTTCCCTCGGTTATCAATCCACTTAATTCGTACTTCCCACTGGAAGCCGCTAAAAAAGTGATGGGCTATTTTTTTTGGTTGGTTTTGCATAATGGCGAGTGGGTGCCGGAGTTGTCCTCTCTTTTTGCCCATGACACTGATGCCAATTTCAATCAATTCAATTAATGCCTCAATTCATGGTTTTATCCCCTCATTCCGCCCCCCGCAACACCATACGAAGTGGGCCAAAAGGGGCAAAAACAAAGCAAAAGAAGGCAAGAGAGAATCGTCGAACGGAAATCCCGAACAAACCGCAATGGCCGGCAGCAGACAATGCAAATTGTTTGAGTGCCGCCCTCTGAATGTGTAGCTGTATCTGTATCTGCATATGTATCTGCATCTGTATCTGCATCTGTAGCTGTAGCTGTAGCTGTAGCTGTATCTGCAACTGTAGTTGTAGCTGTAGCTGTAGCTGTAGCTGTATCTCTGTATACGAGTATGCATGGGGTCCGTGTATCCGTATCTGTATCTGTGTATCTGTAACTGCGGTTTCCGTTTTGGCTTTCTTTTTACGTTTTTATTGCATGTGAAGTATTTGAAGTATTTGCGAACTACGTTCGAGTGCATTCATTCCCCTTTAGTTGCAAAAAACGAGATGCGAGACTTTAATGTACTCGCAGTTCATTTTGTATTCATGCACTTTACAATTTCTTGTTTCCGATGCAGCCCAACAAATGCACGGAACGGCCAGGCCACAATGCTTTTGGCCAGGGGACACAGCCTCGGTTGGCGCACTAGGAGCAAAAGGACTCGGAACTCAGCAGGAGCGGAGTCAGCAGGATGTGCTCCTTCGGCTTCGTTTGGGCAATCATCTGCTCCTGAGTGCTTGAGTGGTCTTTAAGTTATCTGCCGGCTGATGATGGATTGAAAATGGCTGCAGCTCCACTACCACTTGCAGCTGGGGAATATGATTTATGCTAGCGCTCAGAAACCGCCGAAAGCACTTTGTTCAGTTAGGGAATTTGTTAACCTATGTAAATTCCAAAAAATATATGCAGATTTGTGAAATGCTACACCTTCATGGCTATTTTTAAAAGCATGCATCATTAATCACCATATGTTGAAATCACCCTACTATTGCAACTGAAATTTAAATCTATGGAATAATGATATTTATACCCGTTACTCGTAGAGTAAAAGGTTATACTAGATCCGTTGAAAAGTATGTTTCCGACCATATAAAGTATATATATTCTTGATTAGGATCAATAGCCAAGTCGATATGGCCGTGTCCGTCTGTCCATCTGTCCTTCCGTCTGGCTGAGTAACGGGTATCTGATAGTCGGGGATTTTTTTGGTAAAGCGATTGTGAATTTCAAGGATTCGCCACAAGTACTGTTTTTAAATACACATTGCCGATACCTGCAATCACAGAGGTCTTTCATGGCCTATTTGGCTGGGCTGTGACTTTAAGCACATTTCCATAGAACAACATGGTAACAATGCAGGACCAACGCAAATATCGAAAGGGAAACACGTGCAGGCGGCTCCCGAATGGCGACAATCATTACAAGGACGATGAGCATAAACAACAACAGCAGCAGCATCCTGACAGACGGAAACGCAAACACAGGACTCGCACGCTCACACTCACACTCACACTCACACTCGCACTCTCAGTCACACTCACACACACATGCACTTTATTTACATGCCACAGCACGTGCGGCTATATTTGTGGCACCATTTGTAAAGCAGATACATATACATTTGTATGTATATATGCGGCACAAAAACTCCCACATTATGTCAAATGTTTTGTTTGTCCTTTATGGAAGTGGATATGTCAGCGCCCGTGGTTTTCGTCCTAGCAGCAGTACGTGCCTGTTGAATTGGCGCACCCACTGCCGAATTACAGCTCGGATTTAGTTCGCATTTTTACTGGCCAATCGAGCACAAATTAAGCCCGGCTCAGGAACCTGGCCAGCAGCACTCGTACAGCAATCGCTGGCTAAGCACTCCGGCGACCGTTTTCAACCTGAAGTTTTGTCCAGCTTAACTTGCAGCCAAAGTTTTTCGCATTCTGGTAAGAGAGAAGTAAGCACAATTGGGTCAATACACAGCCAAATCGCTTGTGCTTGAGCCAGTGGGATTTGTTGGCAACAGGAAGGGGAAACAGCTAACAGAAATGGCTGAGAGCGAAACTAAGGAAACAGCAAAGGCTACAGAGTGGCACTACAAGAGCCACACAAGTAACTTCCAATTCCATGACTTTTTCAAGTTCGATTTCGTTAGGGCAGCAACATTGCGATAATTGATGTCTCTACATGGTTAATTATCCCTGAGGATGTTCGAACGTACCTAAGACGCTCATTAGCCGCTTGCTTTGTGAATTTTATATCTTCACCTGTGACGTCTGCATAACTGACCGATCCAACCCAGACTGTTCAATTATACTAATGACATTATTTCGGCATTACGCATACGCCGTGTGTGCGCCCAATGGATGGAAGCTCGTAAAATGCAGAGCAGGCATTAAGTTATTATTTGTGGGCTTGCTCTATTCGGCCAAGGCCGAGTGCAATTATTTGCAGAATACTTGGCTCAGTGCGGAGTGCTCTTCACATAATACAAAATATTCAGTTAGCCATCGGAATCTTCGGTATGTATTGTGCTGTAGACTCGTACTCGTAATTTATCTAAGCAACACATTCCCCACCGAAAATTTAAAGCCACAAAGTGTCAGACTTGACTGGCTGCGGCTGCTGCTGGCAATAAATCTTAAAGTTCATTAAAAAGTTTATTTATATTTCACCTGCTGTGTGCGGGCGAGGCAAGTCTGGCAAGTGTCAAAGAAATAAAAGCTCGAATTGCCGACAAATCTTTGTTAAGCTTGACCTTGACTGATGGCCCCTCATAAGAAGTGCTCCTAAGGAAAACCCCGCACGCCCGAAATAAATAACTTTTGTCTCGCTTAGTAGCAGTAATCAAGTTCTTCAGCTGGTACTTCAAGTGAATTGCGCATTAATATAATGTTTGTGAATAGTATGTATGCCATTTCTGTTTATTTATTAAAATTATAAGGTTTCAATTGAAATTGATATTTTAATTACTAGTACATGTAGTCACTTGGCGTGCAATATAAAAAAACGTTGCACATTTTGATCAATGAATGGCATTCTCCACTTCGTTAATTAACATCAAACTAAATAGAGGCAGAGAACCATCGCTGCATTTTTTATATGCATCCCAAAATATGTGCATTCACTAGCTTCATTCATCCAAAAAGTGTTTCGCCATTGAAGAGTCAACCAGAACCAGAACGCCATCAAAAGGGAGCGCTCCAATAAGTTTGAATAGCACCACAGATGCATCCGTCTACATGCACAAATGTATCTGCATGTGGTGCTGGAGATTGCGCGGCTTCGGCCTTGCTTTTGTAATTGCCAACAATGAAGGAGGCGGCTTTGTGGGGAGGTGTTTTATTCGGCTTTAATTAAGATCCGGCTGCAAGAGTCCACTGGACTGCACGCTAGCTGATTGCGAAATAACCAAGCTTATCATATCACAATTCAAACAGGAGTCCAGCACATAAATCACTTTATATACATATATGTATCATATGTATCTGCGAAACGATAATCGGTGTTATACTGCAAGCAAATCAAAAATACTATTACGTACCCAATGTTGAGTACCTTCACCAAGTCTGTAGAGTATATAAAAAACGAACAGGCGATGATACCCAGTAAAAGTATGATGAAAAGGATCAATCCGGTGTCGTTCTCTACTGATGTTGGGACGAGAAAACATATCTGGTAGTTAAATCTAGCTTGGGCACCATTTAAAGTATTCTAATTTCATAGTTGATGGCATACTTACTCCCGCTAAATGCGAAACAATTGTTTTTACAAGCGAAAGCTGCTGCAAATTAGTTGAAGTTCAATGGGTAATGAATTCTGCCATTTCCGCGTGCAAGTTTCCGCATAGCCGGCAGCACTCAATCGCAACGGACGTCGTAGGAGGAGCACTCGCCAAAGTCCGACTCGAGGGTAAAGTACATGCCCACACCGATGGCGGTGACCATGAGGAGGACGCCCAGCCAGTAGACCAGACGCCAGAAGGGCCACGACGTGGCCGGCTTCTTGTGGGGGCGGTCGGGTCTCACCTCCTCGTCGACCTCAACTCTTTGTGGTTGGCGGCGCAGCTTGTTTCCCATTTCCCTGGGCCTTTAACTTTCTGTACGAATTTTGCCCCCTTTGGGCGATAATTGATTGGATTTTCCCTAGCAACTCGACAGCAACCGAATGATAACATTTTATTGAAATTACTTGAGCATCTCGTAGGCTGAGGGCTGAGATTCATCTCCGATGGCAAAAACTTCTGGCTAATTATTTAAGTTAATTGGTCTTTGTCCGCAGAAGGCCTGCCCAGCCAATGATGATGATGATGATGATGATGATGATGATGATGATGATGGGGTGGTTAGAATTGGCCTGAAATATTTGCTCGGAGGCCACAAAATGTCTCGCAAATTTGTTCAAATTACTTGGAACACAAAACAAGAGTCGTGCGCCACTCTGCGAGATCCTTGCTGGCCAAAGTCCATGCATAAATTTTGAGAGAAGGAGGTCCTGGGCGGAATACAAAAGGACTTTGTTTGCGGTCGACAGATGAAAAGTCATTTCTCTCCATTATTTGCCAACTAATTGGTTGTAGGACTTGTGCATTTATGTTGCTTAAATGTTTGCCCAAAGAACTCTGGAATTTGGTGAGGTGTCAAGTGGGTCTGCCATCATCATCATCATGCTGACCTCTTGCTGTCTCAATTAAATGGTCAAATGGGGAAATGGCCAAATGGCCAAATTGACCAAATGAAGGATGCAACTTAATAATGCCATTCCGTATAAGCGCATACATACAATGGCAGTTAAGCATGCCGTAGATCTTATTCTTGCCATGATTTAAGTGAGTTGCGACCGGCTTTTTGCCAGCTTTCCCCCGTGGCTGTATCCTTTTGGTGTGCTGGCGATGCCATTACTGCTTCAATTTCAGTTTCTGTTTGATGTTAATGAAAGTTTCCGTCGGGCAAATAAGGCCAAAAGCATGGAAATCAGTAAAACAAATTGCAATCTGCTTTTTATCGCACGTCGCTGCATGACTGCTGGCAGCCGGCATTTTCCTTGCTCCGTCATCGATTGCCTGGCTTTTCCCCCGATTTTTCCCTTTGCTGTCCCGCCTGGCTATTGACTTGCTCATTATGGCCCTGAATGATGACTGCTCTTGCTCTTGCTCTTGCTCTTGCCACAGCTACCGTTCGTGTACGAGTATCTGTATCCGTGCGCGTTTTGGTTCCGTTCTGTTTCGTATCGTTTTCAATTTTCCTGCAAAGAGCATCAAAGATCTCTTCATTCCGCACCCGTAACGTTCGTTCGTGGGTCGGCAATCAGAGCGGCATAAATTGTTAATATATCTTAACGGATATTCAATTTCCGTCAAGCAAGAAATGCATTAAATTGGTAACAAAGCTAAGCCGCTTCAACCGAACGATGGCAAAATTGTTAAGCTCCAGCGGGGTATTATTAAAAATTCAAAGTCGTTAGAGAATGGCAAAACTTTGTGCAGTCCGGGCCAAGACATAATAATAATATAGAGCCCGAGTGGAAGGACTGCAAAATAAAGAATGGCCAGGACAATGGGGAGACAACAGGCCAAACTATGAACTGGGAAACTGGATAGCTGTGAGAGTGGGAAACTGCGAAGCTCCGAAACTGCGAAGCTGAGATGCCGAGATGCCGAGAAGCTCAACTATGCCCAACTTGGCTGTCCGACTGTTTATTTTCACTAGACTTCCTCTTTCTTTCTCTGGGCTTCGGCCCTATTACGCTCGGCGGCCCATCATCTGCATGGCCTTGGGGTGGGCGGCGGCGGGGGCGGCGGCGGCGGCGATAAGTGGGCGGTGCAGATGGCAGGACGAGCAGGCAAGTTGTCAACTAAGTTTGCAACAATAATCGCCAACTTCACAGGAGCTGGAGTGACAGAGCTGAGGCAGCATCAGCAGCTTCAGCAGCTTCAGCAGCTTCAGCAGCGGCAAGCTTTCAGATAAAAACCAGAAAACAATAAGACTCTAGGCCGACTTTTATTCAGTCTTCTCAAAGTTCTCCACCTCTGGCACTGCAGCGTTTACCCTCGAAAAAGCAAAGGTCCTCAAAAGGAGCAAACAGCAGCAAATAGGCTGTACTGGCAAGGATCTCTTCAGACTTTCGAGACGTGGCACAAAGGAAAGATTGCTTTTGCTTTCTGTTTGCTAGCCGAGTGCAGATTAAGAAGGATTCAGAGGGTCTGGCTGGGTAGGATACACGTATACAACCAGGTCGATGTGTGCCTGTGGCATAGTTTTCCTTTGAGCCAGGTATTTGAATAAATCATGCATGGCCTCTTTAATCTAATATAAATGTCGCTTTTAATTGACAAATATCATAAACGGCTCAAAGTTGGCTATGTGGTGGTGGTGACAGAGACTTGCAACAGATTTGCAACTCACCTTTGGGCCAAAATCCGATTGACAATTATTAACAGTCATTTCCATTTGAAACACTGCTAATGACATTTATACATATGTGCCATAACTATTAAAGAATTAAAACCAAAATAATTATACATGTATATAACGAAAAATTGAAGTGAAATTTTCAGTGGTTATAAAAAGTTTTCAAATTAAATAAATCAGTTGTTAATTTTAAAATACCCACAGCGTAGGTTCGCTCTGGACGCGCTATCAAGCATAATCCCATTTAATTAAATAAATCTGTTAGCCAACTTTTTGCTCCGCCGAACTATTGAATTAGCCGCCTCGCCGGGGGGCGTTTGAAAACTTCTATCCGAATTCCGGCATTGTCGTGCTGGCGCTCAAAAAAGAGCAAACGAACTGGCGGGATAGTGTGCGTGGCATATGTAAATTTGGAGCTAATTAAAATTAGCATATATTTCCCCTTTCCATATGTACATATACATATAGGGGGGGGGGGGGTGGTGTGGCCCATTATCTGGCTGCGCCGCAAGAAGACGTGGAAAACTACGCGCTCAGAGCTGATTAAAAGCGAAAGCTAACAAGCGTTTGCTCTTTGCCCCTCGCGAGTGGCCCCGCAACATATGGGTCCTGACCCCCCCCACTTCATCCCCCCAAAAACTGCACCCACTTTGCCAGGGGGGGTTTTCTGTGTGTCACTTTGGCTCCGCATTAGGGTCGTAAAAATGTATTGTAACTTTTTTCAGGGCGCCCATGTCTGAGGCAACTGGCTTAAGGCATTATGCCTTTTAATTAAACCGTCGAGATGTGTGTCAGCCGTATAATAAAATGGAATGGAGTATAACTTTGCATACATATGCCATATATATATATGCTATAGATGTGTATAATCGTTTAAATTGTTGTTCACTCAGTGTTTGAGCTGGCTTTGCTCGATTACAAGGCTGCGTATTAATTATGATAATTATGTGTAAGCGCTGGTTGGCATTTTAATTGCGCATACGCCATGCTGCACATTCCATAAAAAATGCATCCAAAAGGAAAGAGGAAGAGCAAACAGGAGGAGTACATCTGAAAGAAGAGCAGCACATAATTGCATAATGAAAATCTTGTGAATAACAAAATGAGAAATTGCAAAATCCCCTAGAGCAGCACGCATCAATTCGTAGCTGAGTTCACTTGGCTTGTTTTCTGGCGAATGCATTGTCCTCGCTCGAGTCCTTTGTTAATTGCCGGAAATGCAAATCGGTGGCCAGTTGGGAGCGAATGGAGCTCTGTCGAGCAGAAATGATTTCCACTTTAAATGCCGCTCGATTTTACCATTTATTTACATTGGAGGTGAGCCAGCTTCCCTTTTGGGTGGGCCCCACTTTGCACGCAATTTTCATTTCCTTGTCCATCGTTTGTGCCTTTTCCTTCTTTTACTCGGCTGGGACAACAATCCGCTTTGGCCTCACACCAAATTTGATTTCATTCGCAAGACGCTCTCAGGTTAAATGGTGCAGAAAGTCCTGTTGACCTCTCGACTGACTGGCTGACCGAGCCCAAGTAGCAACTCGAAGTGAATTTAAAAGCCACTTTTGCGAGCGCTAAAAAAGTGTGTTTCCCATATTTTATCTACAGCTTGTACAAATACAGCAGCCTGTTGAGTAGTTTTGGCAGTATTCGCATCTTGAAATCGAAATGAAAAATCAAATGAATCGGATCGGATCAGCGTATAAATTTCATCTTTTTCTCTGGGTAAGCAATCGAAGGGCCAAATCCCGTTTGTTGTATCTCAATAAATAAATGTCACGAGCTCTACATACCAATGCCCTCCATTCGCTGTCAATTTGTATGCTCTCTAGCGCATTTGCATAACAAAATTGCCATGCATTTCCCATTCCATTTCGATTTTGTGCACTTTTCACCACTTTTTTTTATTTTATTTTTATGTATTTTTTCGTTTTTTTTTTTGAGCCCGCACTTTGAACTTTTGAACGCAGACCAAGTCAGTTATCCATTTGCAGCTCAGCAAGTTTTGACTGCAGAATGTCAACAAAATAAATGCATAAATAAGGGGATCATCGTGTCAGGGGGAGAGGGGGGGGGGGGGGTGGGAGGCACAGCCACGCCCCCTCGAAGAGGTCTCAATCTAACGAGATGATGAAAAATGTTTGAGTTTTGCATTATTAAAGTTCTTCGCTGGCAGTTGGCAACTTTTCACGTGCTGATAAATGGCCCCCAGCTCTCGTAGTTGGTGGAAGTGAAACGAAACGAGACGAAATGAAACGAAATAGAACGAAAACTATTCCATTTGCACTCCGGGTGCGAACATCTTTCAATTGAAATATATCTCCATTCTCCTCCGGCTACCCACATATAAATACACACACGTATATAGCTGCATAGATGTGGATGCATATGTGTTCGTGTGCATGGAAGTGGAATAACTAGTGCATACTTTCTGGGGCTGCCAGGGGGAAAACCGGGAAATCGTGCAATTTAAAGTCTTCCCGATTTAGTTTGGTTTGGTCTGGCACTTGTTATTAATTAAACATGGATTTTCTTGCACATCCCCCGCCACCCGAAAGTCCATTAAAAAGATTGCCTTATCCGTTCGGGTTTTTCTTTTCACATCAATCCATTTATTGTAAAATACGCCGGTCTAAGGGCCAAGCTTTCTGGTTTTTTTTTCTTTTTTAGTTAGCTTAACTTACTGGACATAAAATTAATGTATACATAATATAGTTCATAACTTACTGGCTAAATGCATTATTTAGCTCTCATGGTTTTTGCCCTTTGCTCACTTCGTTTGTTCGTTTTATTTATTTTTGGTATATGCAAAACTGCAGAAAATAGTTTTCAGTTTCGTGAGTTCGTAAAAACTTGCATATGATCTGTTTCTATTTCTGACTTGATCTCTTTGGCATGCGACTCCATGGGTTCGTTTAGGGAAATCGTTTGGTTTTGGACTGAAGCAGATATTTAGTAAGCGGGAAAACGGACGCGTATACCCTATTATTATATATTGTACAACAATTACAAGTACATTTACCAACGCTAAACTAATAAATGTATACTTCATATGACTGATATGGTGACTTAGGCTAGAAAGTTCTCTTCCTCGCGATCCTTTTTGTATATTTATTATTTGTCTGAGATGAGCCTAATCGAGATTAGGCCTCTTACATGGTACAGCTAGTTAAGTTTGTGTTTTAGTTTTCGGGGCAGGACGATTATTATATCTAGACATTAACTCTGCACTCACTTAACTGATATGCTCTCTCTCTCTCTCTCTCTCTAACTATCGCTCCGTCTTCTTTGCTCCCGCTACTGTTTTTTTGTTTCTTTGCTACCGCGGAACTTAAGCCTCTATGAGATCTTCTTGAAAGACCAAAGAATTGAATATTTATACGGGTGAAACGAGGCTGGCAGCTGCCAACTAAATTACGCATACGCCTAGTGTACTCTAAGGCCAGAGTAAGCTCCATTTGAAAGATTAATGCTACAACTTATGCGCTGAGTATTTACAATGGGTGTGGGGGGAGTGGGGAGTGGGGAGAGGGGCCTTCGACACTCGTTTTACCCTTTAGTTTATACACTTATCTAACGATCTTGTAGATCCACCTCCCACAGACAAACAGTGGACTCCCAACTATAGTAGGCATGGCTCTGGTGGTTCACTGTAGCGGTTTTCATCCCCTCGGCTCAACGGCGGGATCAGCTCACTTACGCCTGCCCGGCGGCCACGAACTGGACCACAATGTTGTTGGTTTTCGGTGTCGTTGCCGTCGCCGGCGCTGCTGTTGCTGTTGTTGTTGCACCGCTCGACGGCGCAGCATCAGCAGGCGAACCGGAAACGGAAACGGAAACAAAGGCGCCACTGGCACTGCCACTGCCACTGGCAATCGCCTGGCACTCAACGGCGGGCAGGCGCTTGACCAGCATCCGGCTTGACTTGACCGCTATCCATTCGTTGCGAGCGGCATCGAACCAAGTCAGGCCCAGATTGTATCGCCCATTGAGATTGGCGTGCTGGCAATGAGAGAACCACCAGCCACCCTCATAGTTAGCAGCACAGTGCGTCTGCGAGATGTCCCGATCGTCATCGATGGCCGAGAACTGCATGCCCTGTTGGTAGTTCAGTGCATCCGATGCGTTTCCGGAGTACTCGGCAATGTGCAGGCGATAGCCGTCGGCGCGCGAGGATATGTAGAATCGCTTGTACTCGGCCACCCAAACGTTGTCGTAAATGTCCTGCATTTGCACCTGCAGCCGGCTGCAGTTGTCCAGGGTCAGGTGATGCAGCTGCTCGTTGCCAATCCAGAACTCTCCGCCGGGCGCACCAAATCCTTGGGCATAGTCCGCCCACGAGCGGTTGAAGTCGGCACTGCCATCAAATCGCCTTTGCACCGTCGTCCAACCATCGGCGGTGCAGTGCGTCATCAGCGGATGCCGTTGGCCGGCGGGCGCAATCAGATGCAGTCCGTCTGTTTGGGTGTGCACCTCGCCGCAGTCGTGCGGCAGCTTGTTGATGATGGCCTCGTACTGGGTCTCCACGTTCTCCAGCTCGCTGACCAGCGTTTCGGCCAGGACGGAGTCAATGGGGCTATCATCCTGCGGCGTCTGTGGCTGGAGATTCTGATGATGCGGTCGCTTGTGGGGCTTGTTCAGGTGGGTGAGCTGTGTGACAGACCGGAAACAATTGGAAATCTCAGTTAGCCAGGGGCCAGTCTTAAAGAACTTAAAGTAGGCTTCCAAAGTTTTATGATTTAATAAAGAGTAACTATTTTAAATTTACCAATGCTATCAATTATACACTAGATACAAGGAGAATACAATATTTGCCTGATAAATGGATTGGAAATCTAGTCATCACTCACCTTATTCTTCAACTCATCATTGACCAAAGACTGCAGTCGATCCACATTGGTTCTCAGCTGATCCACGTTCGCAGACAACTTCCGCATCCCTTCGCGCTCCTCCTGCAGGACACTCACGCTCACAGCCATGGCTTGCAAGGATCGCGCCGCATTGGTGCCCTCCTCCCGGATCAGGCTCTGCTCCGACGTGATCTGGGCATTGGCGAACTCCAGCTTGGAGATCTCGTGCCGCAGCTCCGGGATGCTCTTGTCCATCTTGGTCTGCAGCCCCTCCACATCTTCCAGCAGCTCCAGCATCGAGGTGTGCAGCTTGTCCAGCGACGCGATCTGGCTGCTCAGATTGAAGTTGGCATTGGCGATCCTGTGCTGCTCCACCTCGATGCTACGAACCCGCTCGTCGATGTGATGGAACCGCAGGCCGTTCACCTGGCGGCGCAGGTTCCTCTGGGCCAGTTGCAGCTGGTGGATCTGCTCGCTCTGGAAACGGCAATGGCGGCGTTTGTGATCAGCCGTGGACTCAAGTTGAGTGGCCTGAAAGGAAAACAAGGTAACGTTAGAAACTTATTACATAAAAGAATATAACTTATGCACTCAAAAAAACGAATATCTTTGTTGTAAGAAATGTTGAGTAAGCGTCTCAAGTTTCAGGCTGCGTCCAATGAAAAATTGCAAGTCAAGGCATCAGGAGTGAGACTTCTCTTGGCGAAAGCTGACCCCAGCACCACCCACTTTTCATTACATTCAGCAGTATGGGGAAAAGCCATGATAGGGATGATTCGTGGGGAAAGCTGGTAAGCTGGCTGAGATTCTATTGTTGCTGCGCTGGCTGGGATTATGTGGCGGGAATTGAATGCTAAATCCATTTATTATAAATGCATTTCATAACCAGGCGGGCGGAGCGTGCCACAATAATGTCAGCTGCAGCTACGCAGGCAGCTCAAGCTGCTGCTTTTGCCCAAAAGCGTGTAAATCCCCCGGAGCTGCTTGGTGCCGCGTGGCGTGGGTGGATTTGCATCCATATCCACATCCGCATCCGCATGCCCAAACCCATCCGTATCCATAGCCCCACCGTGCATCTCCTGGCTCTCGGCGGTGAGAGCTGCATAAATTTCCACAAACATACAATATGCATAGAAATAATTTTGCTGAGTGACAGCAGCGAGCAGCTGTAAACCAAGGTAATGCCATTTGGGTCACATTCAGCCGGTGCCGTGAATGCCGTGAATGAGTGTGCCCCACCGCCACCAGGATCTATTCTACAGACGTGTACCTGCCACCCCAGGGTATCCTTTCATTTATGTCCGTGGCCATCTGTCATAGAAATGCCCTGGGTAATTGAGTAATAACGGATGCTGCCGGGGAGGAAAAGCGGCAGAAAGTGTCCTGCTAATGAATTCAATGAGATGGATGCGCAAAGATGCCATGATGTATAGGATTATCAAAAAAAGCGGCCTACGCAGCATACAAATAAAAGCAATTACGCCCTTTCCTTAAAACGCCTTTGAATGGCAAATTTCACTTTTCTTCTCCCTTCTAATCCCAATTAGTCAACCTTGAATGTTCTACATTTTCCAATTAGAAGAAGGCAAAACAATGCTAAGCGAAAAGGAAAATCGTAAGTCGATTTCAAAGATCTGGTTGTTTCTGGAAAACCCCTAAATCGATTCACAATTTGACTTACTTGCAAAGAGTCGATAGCGCATTATATTTTCCGAAGTTTTTGGCCATTTTCCGCAACGAATTCAATTATTCTTTGCAAAATAAAAAAAAGCCAACAAAAAAGCACCGAAAATATGGAAAACATTCATGAATATTTATGCAAAAGTTGCGTTTGTGCCTCATCGGCATCGAACACTTTGGGCCGCTGTGAAAATGTTTTCATTGGTGCCGCAGCCAGTGCTTTTCCCGCTTTTCCCGTTTTTCCTTCGCTCCTTTGTTTGCATTGCCTTCACGCACGTTTCGCTGGCGCAGTGGGTGGTTGGGCGGTGGGCGTTGGGCGGTGGGCGGTTGAGTGGGTGGCGTTTGCTCAGCAGCCTTGGCGTTGTTTTATGCGAAAGGTCACGAACGCGGCTAATACGACACGTTCGCGTTTTATATGAACTCTGGCCGAGACGGGGAAGTGGCCATCAAAACGGAGAATCCTCAATATATATTCGGGCGAACGTGTTTGCTATTGCGGTGAATATACGTACATATTCCGAAGGCGGAAAGGTGCCAGCACTGGCATATAAATTTCGCCCATCAACGGTATAATTAAATGTGATTTATGTGGCTCAAATTTCCCGCCATGGAGACAAGTGAATTTTGTTTTTTTTTTGTGTTTGTGCCTTCAATGGCCAGTGGCCGCGTTAATTGAAATCGAAATTGAAGCATAAATATTTCAAGTGCTCAACGTGCAGAGTCATAAACAAAAGGATCGGAGCGGGAGCATTAACATCGGAAGCATCAGGAGCAGGGAACTAATTAATTTTTGGGCTGGCCGTTCTGCTTCATGGATTAAAAGTGAGCATTTTACATGCTGTATTTAAGTGAAAGCTAACAAGGATTTGCTATTAGCGCGACAGCAATTCCAGCAGGGATGGGGCTGCAAAATGGGAACGGGGTTTTCGGGATGCAGCATGCCGCACGGGGCATGGGGCATGGGGCATGTGGCATGGGGCATGGGGTATAGGAAAAAGAGCAAAAATCTGCTCCTGTTCAGTTGCTGGGCTGCTCCACGGCGCATTGTCGTAAAAATTTAATAGGACTTTTGTGCGATGCTTGAAAAAGTTGCGCTCACTGGATGAGGGGATGGCTGAGTCCTCGTTGGGCGCCACAAAATGCCATTAAGTTAATGCGCATTTGGCGGGCGGGGCGGTTGCGGGGGCGAAGAAACGCTCGTTGTCGTGAGCTCAAAGTCAACGTGAACCTGATCTGCAGGCCAAAATGTGGCAGGCGTGAGCATAATTTGAAACTAAAGTGCAGCCCACAGATGTGCTTCAAAAGCGTATTTAATTTCCAAGAAACAGCTGGAAATCTAAGAAAAGGACAATTGTTTCAATAACGACAACTTGACTCCTGGGAAGTGTACTCTGCCGATACAAAGGGTAGCAACCAGTTCGACAACAATCAAACAAATTGCCAGCGGAGATGGAGACGGAGACGGAGATGGTGGTACGTAACATGAAACAAAGGCAAAACAAATATCAACATAAATAAGGTAAAAATGGCTGGCACTGCGGGGAGTTTGGCGAGGTGGGGGTACGAAAACAGACATATAGACACATACAAAGATATCTGAAACCGGATTCTCCGTGTCAGTTTGCCCTGGGGCTGCTGCCATAGCTCCTGCTCCTGCTCCTGCTCCGGCTCCACCTCGATTCCTTCGTTTTCTGGCTGCGTTGTGTGCCTGGCATTTGTTTGCCTTGCTAATTTAACAGCCAGTCCCTCATATGTACAATACACTACGCCCCCATCCCCCGCTCAAGATATGGTAGCATCAATAACCAATGATAAACATTTGTGTTTTTCCCTCTTTCGGCTCGAATATCTGGCCCAACTGTTGCAAGTGACAGCATTCATCAAAGCGATTTGTTACACAGAATGTGTGTATATTGTATACTCATATGTATGCATATATACATATATGCACATACATAGGTATTCGGTTTTATATCAGGGGGCATCAATCTGCCGACTGCTTGCAATTAGAGTTGGCAAATTATATTTGGCTTTTCCCTTGTCACCGGCAGATGTTTTTGGCTCAAGTGTTATCTCACATCTGAGCAGGGAAATAAATACATAAAGCAAAATGTAGATATGCCCATTAAATCAAGGTTATTCGGGCTAATATATCAAGCTGCATTAAATTAGTGTTTGTTTGGTTGGGTGAGTTATTATGGCTATATACCAAATAACAAATCCGAAGTGTATAAGGCCCAACTTTAAAGCTTAAGCTGCCGGGAGACAAGCCAAAAAAATGCTCTCTAATTCGTAGAGAAGGAATAGTATCTCCATGGTGACTTTTACCTACTTTTGTGCCATTTTTATTTATTATTTTTAATTTGAACATTTCCGCCAGCAATTTTTGTGAATCCGCTGTCTCTGGTTTTCGTTTAATCCCCCAAAGGTTTTTTTTCGCTTTTTGCATAACTTTGCTTTGGCTTTGTACATTTTTGCGGGCTAATCAAATAAAGGAAATTTGATTAAATTTAACCATCCACTCACACAAACACACACACACACACACACACCCGCACAGAGGAAGGAAATTATTGTCTATTTTTTGGTATTACTTTTTCGTGGCTGCCACCTGTGCAGTTTTATTGTTTGTATCTGTATTTATTTTGCTGCTGGTTTTCCTTGAGATGGTGGCCTTTTGCCTTTTGCCATCTGCCCCTTTTATTTTCGGCTGCCTGGCCTTTGTTATCTGCTTTCTGCTCTTTGTTCTAATTTAACCTAATTTCTGCTTTGCTGCGCTTCTATAATAACAATTCTCAAAAATTGCTTTTGGTTTTTGTGATGAGAAAGTTCAGGAACTGGTTATCTTGGTCAAAAAGCGCTCCCATTTTTTGTTTTTTTTGTTTTTTTGGTGGGAACGAAAGCAGCGAGACAGAGTGAAGAAAAAAGTAATGAAAAGGATCAAATTGTGGCGAAGTGGCGCGATGGGGCACCAACGCAGTTGGCAGTTGGCAGGTGGCAGGTGGCAGGGGAACTGATTATCGGAGCACTCGAGAGCATCTGCCGCAGCTCCATCTACCACTGGGCAGCTCCAACTCCTGCTGCTGGCTGCCAAGACTTGGCAAGTCGAGAGACAAAGGCCTGCTCCTCCTGCGCGGTCTGTCCATCAAGTCAAGAAGTCAGCCTAAGCCAGTTCCCAAAAGCAGCTGGCCATTGAGTGGCAATCCCCCCCGCGTCTCCCCCTTGACTCGGGGCGATTAAAAGGTGATTTCCTGCTTTTGTTTTGCAATTTTCAGCAATTTCGCTTTTTATTTCGGCAACGGCCTGCCCATTAATGCTATGCTATATATAAACATATATACATATATGTATAAACGTGCTGGGATGCGAGGATATATGGATAGATGGATATATGGATAACAGTATGTGATGCGTGTGCGCCGAGGTCCGGCGAAAGCCGCTTAAGCTGCTTGGCTGAGCACTTAATCTCCTCCTCGTACTTAAGGAGTCTCAAGGGTATATTGGACCTGTGTGAAGTGTGGGTTGATGACCATGGTCAATTGATCTCAGGGGAAGCGGTTTGAATTACTGAAGCATCTGATTTAATTGAAATTATCCCTGAGCTTCTACATCTATGAGATACATCTATTCTTAGCGACTCGTGTGCTTGAATATTATGCTTCGCGTTTTTATTTATAATTCAAAGGCAGTTGAGTGCAGCCAAAGGCAAAGCCCAAAGTCGTAATGTTAAATTTTTCCCTTGAATTCCCCCACATACATACTTATATTGTTAAATTTCTATTTCGCCCTTTGAGACTCGCAAGTAATTGCGTCAGCTCGTGGAAATTTCTCAGCTTTGTGGAAAAGCAAGTGAACTCGCTGGCAAGCAGTGTACACAATCTGCTTCTAAGCAAGCAAATTTCGCTTAAGCCAAACTTCAAAGAGGAGCGAAGCGACCGAATAACGCTGGAGGAGCGGCAGCCAGCGAGCAACCAGTAACCAGATCAAAACAGGTGGCTGCCAAACCAGTTTTAGGGTCCCACTGACATATTTCGTTGATGGCCGAGCGACGTTACCACCGCATTCTCATATTGGAGCGGTCTGACGCATAATCCTTTTAATGAAGCAACCTACCTGGAGCTTGTTACCTGGCTGCCTTTCCATCGCCAAGGCTGCCCCCTTGCCAGCTGCCTTTGTTTTCACTCCATTGTTGAGGTTGCTGCTGCTGCTGCTGCTGTTGCTGCAGCAAGCTCCTTATTGACATTAATTATAATTAAGAAGGCGGAAGGGTGTCAAGTCCTTCCAGCCCTGCACTTGGTATGTGGTAGCATACGAGCCGGAGTCGGAGTCGGAGTCGGAGTCGGCGTCCAAGTCCTGGTCCTTCATATGCAGATCCGATTTCAAGAACTCACCATCACCATCACCATCATTCACTGTAAGCCTGACACGAGAGCCCTGGTAAGTATGCTGGGATTTTGACGAAAGGATGCCACTGATCATGGCTGCATCATTTGCGGCAATCTCTTTACGAGTCGCCCGGAGGCCCAGGACATTAAGGCATTGAACGTGAGCCCTAAGTGGCTGTCAGGGACGGTCGAGTCTGGCATTAAATATTAAATACGACAACGTCCTGCGGTGCGTATGAGTAATTTGGCCAACATGTGTGTGTGTGTGTGTGGCGGGCCGTTAAAACGGCGGGGCAAAAGGCGAATTGCGATTTTGTACCCCCTCGCTAGCACATCGTGCCGCCCAACGCCCACCGCCCACCGCCCACCGCCCACCTCCCACCTCCTATCTGCCACAACCTTTGCCGCTCTTCACCTGGCGGAGGGTTTGGCGTATAAAGTAAGGCATAAAACGGCCAGATAATGGCCCGCCACGTTGGTGGCCGCTTTATGGGACGCACTTAAAGGAGAAACAAAACAAACCAGCGGCTTTCTTTCGGGACTCATAAAAAGATACACTGCGAGAAGCAGCACGATTAATTGCTCCTTTCTTAATAAGTAATTCCTTTCAATTTAAGTAACAATACACGCGCAATCAACGATGAATGGAAATTTTCCTTTTGAATATTTTAGCTTTCAACTGTTTCCCGCCTTTAATTTGTTTGCCTAGTTATTTTTGCCAGTGCTCGACTGTTTTACCTTGGCCCTCGCGTGCTTATCTGATGATTAGCATAAGGCGTGTGGTACTCACCTCCTGGTTGGCTTCCTGGCTAGCGCTCTCCTCCTCCACACTGGCCGAGGTTCCGTCCTTGCGAGTCCTCTGCTGCAGCTTGACGAGGGCGTGCTGGAAGTCCTGCTCCTGCTGGACCATCTCCTCGCGGAGTTCCTGGACGTAGACCTCCGTCTGCTGCTGGCGCTCCCGCTGGGCGGCCAGATCCAGCTTGAGCTGCTCGTAGTCACTGCGGATGGTGGCCAGGTCCTCGAAGGTGGAGCTGCGCTGCTGCACATCCCGGGCCACGTTGCCCGCCGTCCTCTGCAGATCCACCAGCTGCTTGCGGATCTCGGAGATCGTCTGCTGCAGCCACTCGACGGTCAGGCGCTCCTTGTTGCCACTCTGCGAGGAGCGCAGCGCGGCCAGCTCCTCTCTGCAATGGCGGAATTTAATAAGTTTCTAATTAGCAGGGAACAGGTAACGGGTCGGATCGGGCCGGGAAATCTAATTTAAATTGACATTTTCCGGCTGTCGGCTAACTTAATTGCCAATGCGGCTGGCGTGCGGTCCACTAATGGGATTTCGACCTGCACTCAATCATGCTCTAGCCCCAGCTCGCTGCCGCTAAATTTCCATTGACCAGTGACCATTTAAATTAAGCTCTGCGAGATTATTTCAACAGGCCGGAACATTGTCGGCAAACGGGAAACACAGAAATCATGCGGACAGGAATTCACAAATGGCGTTGGCAAACTTTGCCGGAAAACATACAAAATAAAAAATCAAGTGCGACCAGACCGCAAACAACAAGTGCTGGGTGAAAACGTTGCTTAAATGCTCAGAACGAGAACGAGAACGAGAACGAGAATGAAAATGAAAATGAAAATGTTGTAGCACTTGTGGCAGTTGGCAGATACCAAAAAATAAGAGCACAATGAGGACCAAGACCGAACGAAACGCATTTTTGTGGCATTTCAGACAATTAAAGTAGTCAGTTGGAGGCAAGCGGAAGCGGAAACGGAAGTACAGCCGCAAGAAGCTGAACAAATTCGGGGCGTAGGTAAAAAGTTTTGTTTTTCGAGCAGAGCAGAGCAGCTGCCGCTGTTCTTTTATTTTTCACTGTCAAAAGAGCGAAGCTACATGAAATTTTCATAAAGGAAAACCCAACCGGCAGCAAGACAAAAATAAAGTGGTCCAAAGAAAAGTTGTGTCCTACTTCTGCTGACTACTTCTCCAAAAAATGTACACACATACATCACATTCGGCTGGGTTTTTTATTCATGCCAGCCTGCGTATGCGTAATATTTCAAATTGTTGCATTGTGCGTGGGCGTTTATTGTTAATTTTATGGCTTGCAAAAGTTTCTGTGGTCCCAGCCAGGCAGACTATGAAAAGTTATGGATTTGTTTGGCTCTCCCTTTTCCATACAATTACTTAAATATTTAATTAAAACAGTGCGGGCGGGGCAAAAGTTTGGGGCATCAAAAGCCGTAACTGACCCAGGACTACCGAAAGTCCAAAGTAAACATGTATATCCAAACATTTGGTATGGCAAATACTCGTTGAATCAAAATGTGTTTCCTAGCACGGGGCTGAAAAACTTGCATTACTACTAGATTCAAAAAAAAAAGTAACGATTTCTAGCCCTGCCCATTGGCAACTTTTGTAGTAATGCCAAACCAACCGAATTTCCCTTTTCGCCTGGCAATTTTTCGCTTGGCTGCCGTACAGCTTTTTCCGACACAAAAAACTGACTGTCATTCAACGGAAAATTGAAAATGCTGTCAATGACAAGCGAGCAAATTGAAAACGCAACATGAACACTGCAGATGCCGAACTTCATCGGACCTGATTTGATGACGTCTGATGGTGTTCGCATCTGGATTTTCCGATTTTTTTTCCAGTTTAATTACCAAATTGGACGCAGCGGTGTAACTTTTGGAAGCGAATCTTGTTATCAAATCAACAGAGTGGACCTGCCCAACACGCCATTCTGCTCAATCAGATAATGATGTTGTCCGACTGAGCGGAGGCTAAAGCTGATCCAGGTGGGCGTAAAGTGGGCGGAAAGTGGGCGGAAAGTGGGCGGGAAGTGGGCGTTAGGTGGGCGTGAATGTCGGTCGAAGGTACTGTGGTCAGTTTGGTCGGTGTGGGCGGCGGAGATAGTGGATCACATAAACCACAACTGACATGACGTTTGACTGGCGTTTGCCTTGGGAGCTGGTAGCTGGGAGTTGGGAGTTGGGAGTTGAGAGCTCCATCTCGTTGTCCACGGACAAGTCCCTACTGCTAAGCACACTCCTCATATGTATATGGAGTGTATAAACACGAGCGTGTGCTGAATTATTTACGGTGTCACTGACAAAGTTTACGATGTCCACGACAGCAACAACAACGGACTAACCTTGGCTATTTGTTCAGTAAATTAAGAGTGTGCCATTTTTACGTATTTTTTACGCTGCCACAGAAGATGGTATCCTGGGTGGCAATGGGCAGTGGGCAGTGGGTGGTGGTGAAACTGATATGAGTGTGCGTTCAACTCGATGAGACAATCATTATTAGTCAGCCCATGACAATGACAACAGAACAAATCACGAATGCTACGCAAACTTGGGCTGGGCCACTGGCTCGTGTCTGTGCTCTGATTAGATGTCTTATCCAGCCGCTGCCTGCGTTTCCCCATCACACATGTATTTGTCTGAATTAGTGGAGCACAATCATGTGCCGCATAGGAATTCGCCTCTTCATCGCACTGGCCTCGAATGAAAATGTTGAAGGAGTCGCAAAATTGGTAGAAAAACTGTACTGAACTTTTCTCTATCGCAACAGTCGCAAATAATTGCAGGCCTTGTCAAGGGAAAATGGAAAAAAGCATTGATAACAACAGAGAACGCTGGAGTGGAGTGTGACGACTGTCGGATGCCCATTACTGAAGTGAGAAAGTGCTAAGCAAATGGGTGTATTCCAGCGACAGTCAAGCGACTGCTAACTGGTTACACAACAGCTCTAGAAAGTGCGAATTCCAAACTAAAAATCAAAACATTTTACATAGGAATGCGAAAGTGCTTGATTTTCAAGTTGGCATGGCACTAATCGTTGCTAGAAATATAAATACTTGGAAAGCTCGGAAACGATGACGCATCTAACGAATCTAATTTACCTTTTAAAGTAATACTAAGTGCCTTAATTACTATCCTAAAGTGAAAGGTATGAAAGAAGACAATAATTAAAAAGTATAACGGCCTTGTAAGTAGCATACCAATTTGTATGTCCAACTTAATGTTCATGGATTAAATACCCCACCTAAGCTAGACTCTGAAATGAGAATGCTATATTTCCCCCCTGTTCGAAACTGTTGCCGGCCTTAGAGGGCCATCAATTTGTGGGCCAAAGTTGGGCGACAAGTTCTACGTGACTGCGGGAAAGTTGGCCCCAAGTTTCGAGGCCCACAAATTGCCAGCGCGAGACATTGACCAATGGAGCGGGTCTGTGACTGTGCGGCGCAAATTAAAAATTCAAATTCGATTTAGGGCAGGTGGGCTAAGCCCGGCCAGCTTACCTGAGTTGGTTCAGTTCGCTGCGCATGTCGGCGTCCTCGCTGTTCGCATTGGTGGTGAGCCGCAGGGATTTGCGCAGATTGTGCTCCAACATCTCGTAATCCTCGCGGCGCCGCAGCATCAGGGCGTTGAGCTGCTTGGTCAGCAGACGCACCTGATCGGCCATTTTTTTGCTCTCCATTGTCCTGCCGTCCTGCCGTTCAATGGAGCTGATGTCCTCGCTGTCCTCGTCATCATCGACGAAGCGGAGCAGCTCCACGCTGGATTCCGGCGCTTCCGTTTCCTGCTTTGAGTGCAGAACGCTCTTCTCCGAGGTCACCACCTTGGCGTCGCGCAACATGTTGTTCACATCGCTGAGGACTACCCCACCACTGGCCGCTCCACTCACGGATGCCACGGATATCTGGTGCAGCACCACGGCCCAGAGTATTGGCCACAAAACGTTTGAGCCTGCCATTGTTGCAGGGCAATTTAAATGGTCACGCGAAACTTGGTTTTTTTGGGGTCCGGGAATGGTTGGCAATCTTTCATTCACACCGCACACAAAAAAGGACTCGAGTTAGATGGGCAATTTATGCAAATAACTGGCACGCATGCCGGCACACAAGCGATTCTCCTCGACTTTCCGGCGCCGTGACAGTCAAACAAACACCTTATAAAAAGGCGCTGGCAAACAATGCTACAATTATTCCTGGCGTCGCCTCGGGCTTAATCCTTGTTGCTTGGCTTAGCTGTGCTTTTCACTTCTGGTCCACGGAAAGTTCGCTCGCAACACTGGGTGAAGTATAGCACTAAGTTCACTAGAGGACCTTCCAAGGGAAGGATGTTTTCAGCGCGGCGTTCTTCGAAGGACTGAAGCGGCGCGTCTTCGGCACTTCCTTTTATTCGCTGCCATGCCCGAATGCTCGGCTTGGCTCGGCAGGCTTCGGCAAGCGCGAGAGAGCAGCCGAGCGCGAAGTTACGGTAAAGGAAGCGGGGGAGTTGCCGTGTAAGAGTGCCATAGAGAGCAATCACCTGCCCGAAGCATGCAACAAGCAAGTAAGAGAGCCGCAAAGAGAACTCATCAGGTTAAGAGAAAATCAATGAACGGATTAGGACTAGAGGTTGATGTTGATGTTAGACTCCTGCAAATGTCCTTTGAAATGATTGCTATTACCAAGGATCATGTCTTTAATGGAGCAGTTCCCATTCGGAGTTTCAGATAGGTAACGAGAGCAACCCAAAATGGCGGTCTAGTTACACGGTCCTTCTTTTTTTTTCTGCACTCATCCTGCTCCTGACACATGGCGCGGTTGCGGTGAGACTTCAACGAAAACAAACTGCAACGAAAACGGCAGATGTTTCGGCCCCATAGGCAGCCAGACAGACGGAGAAGTGCGAAAACAAGCTGATGTGCTAGATATACTGCAAGGCGAACGAAAACCAGACGGAGCTACATACATATATGTATGTCCCGGGTGCGGGTAGTTGCAAGGAACAATGAGAACCCATAGGCGCACAAAGGAAACTGCGGCAGGGAGAGTGTTCCTATTGTCTTAGAATCTTTCGTAGGTACCTGGAGGAACAAGATTTCCTGGCTAAGGATGTTCGGGACACAATGCCCTGATAGGAAATCAGATACTAATAGCTCAACTATTGCCAACATTCGATGCTGAAATGCAGATCGAAATCTGCCGTTTTTCGGGACATTTGTTTTAAGGGCACAGTTGGTGGGACGAAATCGCTTTATACCTATCTCTATCTCTATATGGAACTACCACGGCCACCCACTCGATTCGCTGATAAAAGCCGGAAAAGGTTTTAAAGTGCAAAGTTGGAATGCGACTGCAAAAGTCACGGGCAAAAAAAGAACGAGCAGCGAGGCAATCGAATGGGTCGTATGCCCACTAACTGCCTTGTTGCAACATGGCTCCAAAGGGGGGTCCGTTGCAAGTGGGGAAAATGTGTGCAAAAAATATGCCGAAAATGCCGCCTTACGCACCGAAAAAAGCGCTGTAAGCTATGCATTTCCCTATTTCTGTTGCATCCATAAATATACTTGGGGTGAGGCAGGTTCCGGGGTCAGCTGAATGGAATGTGCGCTTGACTGCGCAAGGGGCGGGAACTTGGTGGAAACAGGAGGGGGCGGGTGCAGCGACTGGGAGGGGGTCGCAACAGTCTGCCATTGTTGGCACTTGCCAAAGCTGTGTTGCAATTTGCCATATTTTCATACCCTTGCAAAGGGTTTTATAATTACAAAGAGCGCACTTGGTGTACTAGACTATTGTAATCAAAGTTATTATAACGAATAATTATATATATTAATATATATTAATAGAAAACTGCTAGTTAAATTAAATGGCTGATTTAAATGATATTAGTATTTACCTTAATGCCAAATAAAGTGGCTCATCATAGAAATTATTTCAATAGGTTACCTACTTTATTCAGAGAAGAATCTAACGGATTCTAAGTAAGAGACTAGTGTAAAGTTTACTATAATATAATGTTATAGCTGCTTACATCAGTTCTTAAATATTTGAATAGCACTTATAGCACTTAATAGCAATTATCATCCCAGAATGAAGACCTTGTTATTAATGAGGCATCCAAGTGTATTCCCATCTTCGGGTCTCCGAATCGCGCACTTCCTATTATTTCGATGTCGTTCTCGGTTTTACTTTTTAATGTACTGCTGGCAGCGAACGTTGGTCAGAAGGCAGAGAACTGGCCAGCCCCTTTGTGGTGGCCATCATCAATGGATGTGGCTGCATAATCAAGCGGTGGCCACATGCACATCCATGCCACATCCATGCCACATCCATGGGACATACAACTTGCCCTTGCCGTCCGGCCGAAACTGTTTGCATATTTTGAGTGGACGCAGTTTAGTTTTTAATTTGATGCCTTTGTTTGTTGTCATTCTGTTCTAGCTTGTTGCACACGGCAAGTGCAGTGGGATGGGGCATTGCACCTGGGAGTGGTGGCTGCCGCCATTTGCATGGCATTCCCCCAACCGACCCCTCGACCCCGTCGCCCCCGTCGCCTCCGTTGCCCAAGCCACCACCCCACTGAGCATTTGTTTCATTGTCGCCCGTTATATTGTTGGCTTTTATGCAGGGAAATGTGGCTGGAAATGGCAGCGAATGGCTCACGTTATGGTCAGCATATTAAGGTAATGGCCTGGAAAGTCTGTCGGTGCTCTCCAGTTCACTCCCTGAATTGGTATTAAATGTGAGCGTGGCACGACTCGAATGGAGTTCAAATTTCATTTGCACTCATATTCGATGGGGATTTCAACGGGTGCTTCCCATTGAAGGCTCTTTTGAGGTCTCCTGCAGGTGCTAAAAGCAGGTACTCTGTGCGATTTGATGGGCCACTAGCGCTGTTCTTTCCAATCGCACTTACACTAAAAACAAATCACTTTATGTAATAACCAACTCGTCTGTAACACCTCGCTGCAGAATTTAATATAGGGCTAGCACTATAGCTTACAAATTTCTCAACTTTTTCATATACACTATTAGTCCTTCAGCACTAAACTTATCTACATATACATTAAATATTTCAGCAATAACACATTTTGTTTAGATAATCTCCATGCAGATCAGAAAAGTAAGTGGTATGTATAGGTGTTCGAAAAATGCAGCCCACTGTGAACATGTTTATTTTAATGAGTATCTGAAATTGGATTCAACAATCAATGCCGGAATGCGGGAGCAGGTGTCTCTTATCTGTCCATTGACCAGTTCGTGGCCTTTCTGGCCAGGCAGATGATGAGGGCTCATCAAGCTGGCTTAAGGCATTGTTGATTCTGCCCAGTGTGCATACGAGATGAGTGCTTGAGCCGAGGACAGGTTCCGCTCATGAGGCATGCAACCAAGGAGCACGCAACCACGCACGCGATACACATCCAGCACAGGCGACAGTTTTGTGCCTTCGAAAGTATCTGGCCAAAAAAGCAACGATCGTCGACAAGAACGCTGCGCAGGCGCAGTTCCAGGCTAAGCACTAATCATCTGAATGACAACGGCTGCAACAGCTGAGGCAAGTTGCCCCGCCAGTCAGGAAGCACTGAAAGAAGACTTCCAAACCGGCTGCGGCCGCTAACGGCAGGTGCAAAAAATTTACCACTCGAACGAAAATTTCCTACCTGATTTAATCTGCTGCTGCTGCTGCCGCTGTTGCTGCTGCTTTTGTTCCTTTTTCCCTTTTTACTGTTGCAGCGGCTGGTGTTGCCAAGGCTTCGCTACGTGTTGTTTCATCAACTTTGGGACTTGTAGCCATTGGCGTGGTGTGGCATGTTGCCTGCATGCTCCGCTGATCACACACACACTCTGGCCACAGCACACAGATACACATCAACACATCGACACACCAACACACCAACACAGCAACACGGCGGCGGGCACACACTCACAGATACTTCTGCTATCACTCAAGGCTGTTGCTGCACGGCTGCCTCCGTTTTAGCCATCCACTTCGGTGGCCTGTTCTTGGCAACACCAACGCACCAACGCACCAGCGCTGTTTGTGGTCTCCTCGTCATTGCATTCGCACGCTCTTCGCGGAGAGAGTGAATAGAAAGGAGGGAGAAAGGAGGGAGAAAGGAGGGAGAAAGGAGGGAGAAAGGAGGGAGAAAGGAGTGAGAAAGGAGGGTGGCGAGGAGGCAGGGAAAAGCGCACATTGACAGACCATAAAAACAATCGCTAGAAGCCATCAGCCGAATGAGGGCTAATGCTGCCATTGACCAACATAAGGCAATCAAAAGGCAGTTCAGCTGAGCTGCTATGTGAATGGACTTACGAATACCCTAAATGGGTCTCATGAAGTCTCATGTATAACTTTCTTATTAGTACTTCATACATACACGTATGTATAAATGGAGGAATCATTCGAATATAACTAAATGTGATGCTGTATTGCTTATATAAACCAAAAATAGCTTAAAACAACCCTTCTAAGCCATGAGTACTTCTTACAAAAACAAAAAATGCCAGCAAGACGAAGCGGAGAAGCATCGAACCGGCAGCGACAGCTGCAGACTGCGATGCAGATACAGATACATCTACCAGATACATCAACATCCCGCAAGCGGAGCTAAGCGCAGCACAAGGACACATCGGTGTAGCAGGAGCCGAGGAGGGGAGAGGAGCAGAGGGGCAACTTCCTAGAGCCCTTTGTGACTTCACAGCTGTTGCGGGCACTCCTGCCCCGCTCCAATCAACAGATTTCGGTTTTCGGATTTCGGCTTTCAGCCACTTGGCCGAACCATATTAATGGGCCGGCCAAAGGACCTCGTTGCAACAGTTGCAGCTCCTCCCGTCCCAATTCCTATGCACCATATCCGATCGTCCTGCCTGCAGGAGGGCAAATAATGACGAAGGACAGGCGAACGCGTTTTCGGTGTGCATCGAAGGTGGCAGGACATGCAGCTGGCAGGCTCCTCGGGGCTCTCATTGTCCTGCTCATCCTCCGTCCTACGCATTTGCCATGCACCCTAATAACGGATCCTGCAGCATGTCAGATTTGCAAGTGATGAACTGTGTTAACTGAAAATCCACTGACGGCCCATTAGGAGCAGGCGGCCTGCCTTTTGTTGGCAATTTTGGGCAAGTATTCAAGGAAATTCAAAGAATTTTCAACACACCTAATTTTCGGGTGGTGTGAGGTACATTTAATATGCAATTTAAGAGCTTTGCCTTCCCTAAATATAACAAAACAAGGAATGTACTAGGAAATTCCAAGAGTTTTCAGGGAAAATTACTTTTGCAGAGTTATTTAAAAGTCAAAAGCATGTAAGATTTAACATATATTTATGTTATTTATAAATAGCATTTATTTAAAACAGTAAAGCAGATCAGATGTGATTGTAATCAAATCCTGTTCATATTGTTGCTCATAATTGGAAAGATTTTGATATTGTTTCCGATACAATCTTTTATAGGTCAGAGCATGCAATAAATATATAAACTATAGCAATTGTTTTCACTTTTTGTTCGATGTCACAAAAGCTTGGCCAGAGAATAAATTATAAATACGTTAACAAAAACAATGAAATGTGAACACATTTCAGTAAGTCATTTCAACCTTGCGGTGGTGATTCCCACACACTTTAAAGTTTTCATCGCCATTTATAACCCTTAAATGAAGGTAAATTGAGGACAATGGCAGTCAGTCGAGGAGAAAATGCCAGGGAAAAGGACTCGCGGCATTTAAGCTGTTAGCAGCTTTACAGCTTGGGGCATTTAAATCACGACCCTCACGAACCATCAGAATGAAAAGAGAAAAAAGAAAAAAAAACAGCGAAAAACATTGCGAAAGAGTTAATAACAAGCTGTAAACAATGCCTCACCCGCCGACTGCTCCTCAATTCCAGCAATTTTCGACGAAATATTGTGAGCACAAAAAATTGGGAAGGACAGGCGAGCAAAAAATCCTCAGCTGCTCTCGATGCTGTGTCCAATGCACAGATGTCGCTCAGACTACGAACTTAATTGCCCCAGTGCAGGATATGAAACCCCAAGCCCCAGCCCAACCCAAGCCGAAACCAAACCAACCCAATCCAAGCCAAGCCAAACCAAACCAAACCAAACCGAAACCCATTCCAATCCCAAAATACTGCACAATAAAAAGCGGAATTCAGAGGGCATCGTGGGGGCAAAAAATAGCACAGGACTAGCCCAAAACTGGAGGCCAGAAAGAGCTGCAATCCTGGCCAGTACAGAATGTCAGGGTCTCGCCAGCATTGAATGCGAAACATTTCAGTTAACCTCTGTTCGAGCCCTCTGCCTTTAAAAATAGCCCGGTCTATGTGGGAATATTGAGTTTTGTGCGAGAAGGGGCTTTTGCATTTTTAAAGTTGCAGCCTCAACCGGAATTGGTATCGGAATCGGTATCGGAATCGGAATCAGAATCAGAATCGGGCCAATTGATATGGAGCTGTAGCCGTAATTCCCCTGAAATGCTGCAGTTAATAATTGTGGCTTTTAGGGGGCAGTGATGTCTGTTTCATGGAATCTGCTCATAAAACCTAGATTTTCAGCATACAAAAAAATTGTTGGCTGAAAAACAAAGCAAGATTTTAAACTGCCAATGGTGAGCTGGTGCTTAAACTGAACTTTTATATTTCCGACTTTGCAGAACGCTTTGCACAAAAGCCCTGCTTAATGTGTCCTGCATTTAACCTTATAACGAGCTTATATTTCGAAAAATATCGATTTTTTATTACCCCAAGCGGCTTTCCATCCATTCCAAAATCTACTCCCTTTAAAGTTGGAGAAATCGTTTGCTTTGCGGTCTATTTGCGGCACTTGCATGGGGTGAAAAAGCCCCCTTATTGAACCAATTTCGCCAAGAAGAAAACACAAGCTGTGCAAGAGTTGCTTTTGGCTTAAAGCCCTTTTGTATTGTGGGGGTCTTATCGGCATTTGCGGCCTGCTTCAATGGCTCCTTTGCACTCGAACCTGCATTCGGGCTTTGTTTCGGCCACGTAAATCTTTTCAATTTGAATCAACCTAAGCGTTTGTCATTTTGACTAATGGCTTATCAAACAAACACAAACAAACGGCCCCGTCGGGCCACAAAGACCGAAAAAATGTTTGACAAAATTTATTGTATCGTAAATTACGCATAAGAAAGAAAAGTTACAACGCTAGAGGAAAAGCAGAGCGTCAAGTGAAAGCTGGTAGAAGGCTAAACTTTGCTAGCTTACAGCTCGTAAATTCTTTCGAGAATTTATGCAAACTTTCGTTCCTCATGACGATTGCCCGGGGGGGTGGGGGTGGGGGGGCATTGTATCAGCTCCCCAGCTCCCCATCTCCGAAATCCGGAGGTGATTCGCTGCAGGAATGCCCCTAATGACCCCCAGCCAGTGGGGTCATGCACACGTATTTAGTGAACCTTTTTCGGGGCGTCATTATAAATTAACAATGGCACGGCGACCAGGCGCAAATATTTCAGCGTGCAACTACACCAAAAAAAAATATTAAAAAAAAAAAAATAAATAAATACCACGACACAGAAATACAAAAACATACAGAGCGCAAAATGATGGAGCGTTTAGCGCTACTCGAACAATAAAAGTCGCCGGCTGAGGAAAAGGAGCTGGATCCAAGTGGAGGGAGCTGCTCCAAGGGTTGGAGGAGTCTGGCCCAAGGATGACAAAAGTTTCCGTTGTTGTTTGCCCACCCACCTTGTTGCTGCATTGTGTCAACTGGTCGCTCCACTTAGTCCTTCTCCGCGGATTGCCGGCATCCACTCCCCAGGAATCCTCCCACAGACACCTTCTTTCCCCGCACCTCCGGTGGGCATATGAAACATTTTCTTTGGGACAAGGAAATATGAATTGCGTGCCCAAGAACAAAAAGCAGCGAAGGACGAAAGAAAAGTTTCGCTCAGCTTTGTTTCGCTCTGTTCTGTTCTTTTTGTGCCTTCTTTTCCAGCTTGTTTTCGGGTGACTAATGCACTGAGAGAAAAGAGCGCAACAACAGGAATGCTCCCACCTCTTACTAGATTCAACTCAGGCTCAAAAAAGGCAGTAGGAGAGACTATTTGCCATTACAAACGATTTGAATGAACTACAATTTCGATCCAAACCTTGATTGAATGCAAAAAAATCTTGAAAAATCTCCTTACCAATTTGAAGAAACACCTTTATTAAATATCTTAAGCAGAAAATTGAGGTATTCACAATAATATATAATATTTATAGTATATATTTCGATAGACAATCAATATTTTATAGCAATTCACATGCCGATTTCTCCCAGTGCCGTCTCGCTCTTATTGTTTTTCTGCCTTCGTGTGCTATTTTGGAGCTCTGCTGCTGGTTCTGCTTTTTGTTTGTGATTTATTTATTTTGTTGTTTGCCGCTTTGTTGTCACTTTACGCTTTTATTGTGCCACCCACCCGCCGCTCGGTGTCCGTGTCCGTGCGGCCCACATTGAGTATACGCCTCGTTGTGTTCCGCTAAGCAAGAAATCATAAAGTTAAACTTTTCTTATTACCCCCAATCGAGGAGCTCGAGGTGCGGGCGTATCATTACAGCCATTCGAGAGCCACTAAGCCGCTGGGATAATGAGCAGCTCGCTGGCTGCTTGGCTGTGCCAGCCAGGGCTTAACCAGGTAACAAGATAACCCCGACCCGACCCATCATCCATTGGAAGTCAAATCATAAGCCGGAAATCGTTATACATATCACCTGGTGCCAACTACCGCAGGAAGCGAAGGAAACAAATGCCGGGATCAGGGCGAAATGTGTAATGTGAAATGTGTGTGTTTGTTTGGGGCATCCCCCCCCCTCCCCTGCCAACTGTTCCCCTGCCCCCTGCCGTCATATCCGTTCGATTTTGCTAAAAAGCAAAGCGGCCGAGGATAACGACTCTCGGCTCCAGGACACTGAATCCTGGATTCCGCATTCCCGACAGTCAGCTGCCAGGTTGGTAGCCTGGTAGCCTGGTTGCTCGGTAGATTGCTTCAGTCGGTCGGAGCATCTTGTTTCCGTTTGCAAATAAAACATATGCTTACCCCACCTTTTTTCCATCCTGGCATTCCCCTTTTGCGCTTTCTGCTCCTTTGGTTTGCATTCACTTCGTTTCTGCATATTTCCTGTATTTATTTCAATGGCTTAAGGGCCCCGCAAGGATTCCGCACCTCCATCCGTCCATCCATCCGTCCGGCCATTCATCCAGCCATCCATCCAGCCATCCATCCAGCCATCCTTCCATCCATCCATCCATCCATTCATACGGAGCTCACTGTCAAGTGGCTTGATTTTTATTTATTTTTAATTATGAAAAATTGTAAGGAAAATATTGCGTGGTGGAAACAAAGGCAGAACGGAATTGACACAGAAATCACTTTTTGTTGACACTGAACTTTTGATTTATGCGTGAGATGGGCCCTGGGGGAAGGGCGGGGAGGTGGTCGCCGGGGGTGCGGGGAGACCGCACATGCCACGCCAACTTCATCAGTTGAAATCAGTGTGTGCAAGTTGGCAATATTGCAGATTGTATGCCACCCAGAGATGCGAACAGCGTTTCTGGTGTTAAAAGATAATATTACGTAGAAAGGGAATGAACATGGGTATACGATAAGGAAGTGTGCCTATACAAACAATATTCAAGTGTATATCGAGTTCGGCTTAGAGTCATAGAAGACAAGTTTCAGGGTTGCAAAGGCATAGATGTACTTACTTTGGAAAACTGAATATGTTTCAATAGATCATACTAAAACTGATTGCTTGAACAATATTAAAACGACTAACATATCAAGCAATCATTTTAAAGATCAGTTAATAAGGAGCTTGCTTATACATTATTATTATTATTATATTATCATACATATATCATATATACATAATATCATACATATTAAAAAACTAATCGATTTGAAAGTTAGAAACTTTGGAAAAACGTATCTAAATTTTCAAGAAATTCTAAGCTTGCAGTCTGCTTAAAGTATGACAGTTCGACGTTAGTAATATTTATTATATTGAACTTTTTTCGAACTAGAAGAAGTATTTGGCATTTTGCCCCACACCTGGTGTTGCCCCAAGGCATCACTGATGTCAACCCACAGCCCCGACCGCCCAGCCACACGCACTGCTGAGCAGGCAAAGGATGCCAGGAGCATCAGGAGCGGAAGGCTGGAAGGGATGGGCAGGATGGATGGCGGCGGGTCGGCAGCCAGGACATGCAGGACCGCATTGTCCTGTCAGCGTCATTGCGAATGAAATATGAACAGGAGCCCTGTGAAAAGTGCGGACACTGAACGCCAGCCAGTTTCCAGTTCGTGTTGTTCATTTCCAGGATTGCGGAATACACCTTGCAATGCAACGCTCAGCCACGCCCCGTCCGCCCCCCGCTTTTCATCACCCCCCCCTTGACGTCCTTGAATGCGTTGCGACGGCAGGCGGCAAATTGCATGCGGTGCCAGGCATATGGAATCATTTAAAATGTTTCATCCGAAATGAATCGACTACGCCGCCGGCCACTCTGCTTTTTCCGCCCACTCATTTGTTTTGGCAACCGCAATTTAAACGTTGACAGCCTGGACGGGGGGGCGTGGCGGTGAAAAGTGGGCGGCGAGTGGGAGTGGCAGCTGGTTGAAAAAAGGATGGCAGGCAAACGACTGAATTATGGTCGAAGCTGACAGTGTGGACAGTGTAAATCGCTATTTAGCCAGCAGCCTCGTCGGGATTGGCTCAATTAGTCGGCCATCCTGGCCCGGTTAATGTCTCTCATCGTAGATGTAGCCAATTTAAAGTGGGTTTTCATTTTTCGCTTATTACATTTATACTCGTTTCGTACTTCATTTTTCGTTGTTTTCTTTACGTTTTTTATTGCCGTCCGCACGCAAAAAGTTCCACTTCGTTAAGCAAAAAAACGGCCAAGCGGGAATTTTATTGGGGTGCCAAAAGGACTTGACTTGTCATGTTTTTCCAGGGGGACTCGCCAGATGGATGAGGGGGGGATTCGGAAAAACCGGGAGGTTACGCACACAGCAAACACGCAGACAGTGTAAACTCTGCTGGTCTAGCTTGGTCTAGCCGTACAGTCAATTTCTTGTTTGGCTTTCCCCGTCTTAGCGATTTCCCATAGAACGATTTCCCTCCTTGGCATCCTGAAAATCCTGGCACCCCATTTGTTGCTGAGTTACTGGGAAATGTGCTCGTGATGTCCATAAAATTGTTACGAAATAAAATCAATATAATGTGCAAGTTATTCTCATCAAATTTAAAGAGCTTGTTATTCAATTTTCGATTTGACGTTGGCCCGATAATAGAATTAATTTCAAATAGAAAAGGAAAATATAAATCGAAATGGAAATGGAAATGGAAATGTATTTGTGAGGTTGCTGAGGAAATGGTATAACTGAATTTTGGGTGCATTAAGGTTATTCATCTTGATTTAATACAATTTTAATAATACAGAATGCTCTTTGATCATTACAAAGATAACAAAACTAAATGTTCTGTATTTCATCAGACTACTACCTATTAATTACCGATTAAAAGTGTAAAATGCGAACTTAAATCTAAAGCTCACATTGCAAGTTAATGAGCGCATCAAATGATAAACCTGCAATTGTTTGCAATACCCATCAGTATCTGCATTAATATTTATCTTAACTCTCCATCAAAAAAGTCCCTGACAAACTGCACAGTTTAACAGGATTTTTATGTGATAATCACCCCGTTTAATGGACAACCATCTGCCGTACAAATACTTTCGTCTGCTTTCCAATTTGTATTTTTTGCGGCTAGAGTTTCATGTGGCAGATCCTATCGCTGAATCCAACGGGTGCTTAATTAAAATGGAGAAAAAAGCGGACCGAGGAGTTGGCAGATCGCATGGCCAGGACCAAAAGGAGCAGCCAACCCCTAGCCAAGCGAGGAGCAGCTGCTCCCCGGAGCATTGCTTTGGACTTGCTTGAATCCGTACAAAAGTCCCCTCATTTTTTTGCTTGTGTGTCGGTCGGGGCAAGCAGATGCGCCTGGTGGCTTCATTAAAATTAACAAAACTTAATTGCAGCTTTCGTGGCACGAAACATGCTGCAAATGCGTGTTCCAATCTGTTTGATGGTCTGCTGGCCAGCAGAAAAGGGGCGCCCTGCACCTGCTGGCGAGGATCGTCGGGCAGGCTGGCTGCCAAACAGTTTGATATATTGACCCTTGGGGTTGATCCTCCGATCCCCAGATCGCCAGATCCCCAGATCCTGACAGATTGCAGCTGCAATCGGGAAAACGCATAAAAAGTCAACCATATATTTGCTCCAGCGACTAACTAAGCTTAACTAAAACAATGTAGGATTATTTACACATCGACTATTGAGTTTTTTAATTTATTTTTATTTTTATTTTTCAGGTGTTATTACCGAGTTTGTTAAGTTGATCGGTATCATCTCACCTGATTTCCAAAAACCAATTTTTGGCAATGAGCTGCGCTTACCTTGCTGTTCCTCCATCTACTCTGGAAAAATAGAAATAGCCTGCACTTTAGTGCCTTGTTAACTTGGCCAAAGTCGTTTACCTGTCGATGGCCGTAATTTGAGTTGCAATTTTGAACTTTTGGCATGTCGACATTTGCATGCCGCCCCGTCCCCAAACAATTACCCAAAGTGTAGCCAAAGTTCATGGCGCACCGGCGGAAATTCAATTCCTTTGGCCAACTGACATTTGTCGCCGTTTGGCGGGGGCAGTGGCCAAAAGTCGGGCAACTTTTGCTAAACTGCCATCAATTTCGGTGGTCAGCCTGGCAATTAATTGGGATGCCAATGTAAGCCCCGCTGTCCATCGCCCTGCGATCCGAAATCATATTCATAAATTGCGGGGTCACAGTTGTGGCCAACTATTAAACATAGCAGCAGGCGGCTCCAGCTGGAGCAGCAGCAGGAGCAGCGGCGGGAGTAGCAGCGGGAGCAGGAGTAGGAGCACCCTGCCACCTTGTGTGTGTGTGTGTGGTCACTGGTCGAGTGTCGCTGGTCGGTGGTCGGTGGTCGATGGTCGATGGTCGGTGGTCTGCGGTATCGATATCCTGCCACCGACAGCAGGAGCAGCAGGAGCAGCAGGACAATGGCAGTTGGTGTGCCATTTGTTTGAAGTGTGCCTCCGATAAGCGTCTGTTGGCCAGTTGGTCAGCGGCGGTCGGGCGATCCGATCCGATCATATAATACCCATACACGTATGTGCCCATCCCATTCCGATCCGGTTTCAAAACAAAGGTTTATGGTTACACTTAAAGCTCGCCCATGTGGATGGTGATTAAATGTTTGGCTGTGCTGGGAAGGAGGGAAGGAGGGAAGGAGGGAAGGAGGGAAGGAGGGTGGAGTACTCCATAAGCAGCAAGACCGCTCGCATAATTCCCGCATTAATGATGTCGATTTCAATAAAAACAGCCAACATTTTATGCTCCAGCGAGCGCATTTTAATGCGAAACTCAAACATACACGAGATAAAATAAATATAACTCATACGCCCCGTGTGCACTGGCCGGGAACCTTCGCAGCCAGGAGCCAGTACCCAGGAGCCAGAAGAAGTCGGCAGGAGTCCTCCGCCATCCCAGGGGCAGTAAAAGCAGCAGCTGTCGGGCGATATATACATATATATGCACTCCGCTCCGCAGCGGAGCAATGCGTGACCAATCCGAAAGGGGTCGCAAATACTGGTCAACTTCCATGATGCAGACTGCTGCAGACACTGCACCAAATGCACTCGGCGAAATAGTGCAGCCATCTTTAGTGCTGAATCAAGGAATTACTTTACTCACTTGAGATGGAGATGGAGATGGGTTTTGGATAAAGGATAATATCTCTTACTAATCATAAAAAAGGTTGAAATGGGTATATTTCCTTTTCAGTACCCCGAGTTTCTGGCAGTGCATCTAAAGGAACGGGACTGCAAAGCGAGCTGGCAAAAGTCCGTTGAGTCCATTATATAAATGCTCTTTTAATAATAGCTTGGCTGGCGGTAAATGGTGTCGCACTCGCCATCTCTGTCGCACCGTGTTGCCCTCTCTTTCCCAAGTATTTGCATTCTGCATAATGTGCACTGGCCCAGTGTAATTTAGATAAGCGGATAAGCCCGGTCCAGAGTAAACTAATTAAGGATTACACGTCGGCCATATGCGTTTATGCCACTTTTTTTGCAAAATTTTTGTTGTTTTTGCCATCCCGCCGGCCGTCAATCAATCAATCAATGTAGATCACATCAATTAGTGCCATTAATTCGACATTAATCATGGAGAAGCTGCCAAACATTAGCCCTGTTCGACGCTAGTTGTATCTGCTGGCTGGTTACATTTTCCCAGCGCCAGAAGTGGAAGATGCCGCTTTCCGCAAAATCGGGGAATAAATATTTAAGTATTTGCTACATGCTCATTTTTAAAGTGCATCTTGTTTATTCTTCCCCCGTTCGCCGGCTGCACAGAGAATTTCTTTTCCTAATTAGGTCATTAATGTGCTGATTTTAAATCCTACAATCAGCTTGTTAGAGGGGTTAATTAGGATTAGGCAATAAGTACCAGATAAAGTTGAGTCATAACAAATCGGGAGTCGGAAATTCCTTGTTGTTGTGGCTTATACTCATACTCCCATGCCATTTCTATTGGCACTGCACACGAGACCAGCACCATTTTCTTCTGAGTGTAAATCAAACATTTTCCATCCCGCCAATCGGAATATCCTGGTCCTTTCGTCTGGTCTTTTGCATAAGCAAATACGCGCGATTCACAAACACGTGACGCTTCTTTCCGCCTGCCCATACCGCCCACTGTTCCCAATGGGGGTTCCCCTCCTCGCAGCTTGAATGACTGGGTGAGTGGGTGGGTGAGTGGGTGGGTGACTGGGTGGGTTACTGGGTGAGTGGATGAGTGAGTGGCAGAGTGAGCGACTGCGAGTGTGAGTGAATGATGGCTGGTGACCAGTTCATGGTTCAATGACAAGCAACTTTCAGTTTGCGTGTCCTCGTCCGCCGCTCCCTTCTGCTCCGTTTCATTCGGTCTGTTTTGTTTTGTGTGTGCTAACTGACTGAATCCCCCAGATCTGCACACGCCCCAGTTGCCGCCCACTTGGCCAGCGGCTATTTGTCTGCGGTTTTGGCACTGCCCCACCCGAATCACCCCAAACACCCGAATCACCCACCTGACTGGCCATTTTTATTTCGCTCTGCCCAGCTTTCTGGCGGCACAATCGTTTAATTATGTACAACATTTTGGGGCGCTGGCAGGGGAGCTTATGTACTCACTCGGTGGGGATTGCCCACAGGACAATTACTGAATTTGCGACACAATTCGCGGACAAATGTTAAATGTCATATCGTACTTGTTGGCTTGAATTTTTGATTTACCAAAGTCATGCTGCGCTTTCAAAGAATGCTATACGTATACATTACCGCTAATTTACCATGGCATTAAAAATGTATTTCAAACGAATTAACTGTGCGACTTCTGCGGCTGGAATTCTCGCAGACTACCATTACATTTGATACTTAAATCTTTTGCGCTGATCAGTTAATTACTTAAAAACTTGTAGCTGTCATTGAAATGCGCACAGAACTGGCCAAAGCAAGCTATCTATCTATCTAAGAACTTAGAAGATTACAACTTTTGTATGCCTTTTCATCAATGAAGAGATACAATGTGTGATTACAGGCCACTCTACTTTTCGTGTTCGTACTACCTAAATATATATATACAACTAGTTTGTGGATTCGTCAGCATAAACTTGGCCCTTCGCACTTTTCCAATAATGACAACCCCCATTTACTTTTAAAGCATGGAATGAATCTAATCAGAAGTGTACTTATGGACAATATTTACTCACAGGGGCTTATTGCTGAGGTTCCGCTACATTCAGCCACCTTTCTAATTACACTCGTGATATAAGTTGAGCACGAGCAGTTTGAAACATCAACATTAGTTCGATTGGCGCTGGGTGGAAATGAGAGCTGTGTAATTATCGGAAAAGATATTATTCGAATGGGATCATGTAAACATAACACTACCGATTTATGGTATGTGCCCGGGGCGCCTCGTATAACAAAGCATTTGCATAATGAGTTGGCCGTTTTATGGGCCCTATAACCTTTGCCCCTTGCCACTTGCCACTTACCACTTGCCACGTGACGCGAAAGTGTGTTGAGCAATAAAGGTCGGTCGAGTTTTTCCGGAAAATGGAAAGGAAGGAAGAGCTTGGGATTGAGGTGGTGGCGGTGGCGGCGGCGGTGGCGGGTGGAGGCGAGTTACCCTACGCAGACAAAGTTAATTGAAAATGGCTAAGGTACGGCAAACGAATTCCTGCGACAGCATTGGCATTTTATTTGCAGGCATATTTGATTACGGGCGGCTCCTTTTCATATCAGGTGTCAAAGGCTTTTCCGGAAGCCATCGCCTCTCGCCGGTAACTTTTTAGCATTTCCATCTCAAAGCGTCGCTGGAAAAACCATTGAGACCCGTTTCGTCGGCTGCAGACATTGCATCAGTTTCCCCTCAAATGCATCTTCGAGTGGGGATATCTGATGGAGTGGCACGGTGGCAATGTGGCAGGGTGGCGGGGTGGCAAGGTGGCAGGTAGGCAAGAGGCACGAGACAAGGATAAAAGGCATCCTGGCAGGTCGCAGCTCTCTGCGGCGGACACGTGAAACCATCATCAATCTAGGAGCACTGGCAACGACAGTTTTAACGACTTCTTGCGGATTACTTCAAACAAAATAACCACTTTGTAGTAGGAATTTTATGTTGGCCCGGTTGGTGTTGATGGCTTTGGCTTCTGCAAAGGAGCGAGGATATTCCGCTGCATTTGGCCGAAGTTTTGCTGCGTGCCGCAAACTTTTCCCATCCCCACGGTATCCGAGAATCCGAGAATCCGAAATCCCATGACCAACTATCCGCAGGCCAAACTGCAGGAGCAGGACTCCCGCAAAGCAACAGCCGCAGGAGACGGGCATATAAATATTTATTGATACTGCAGCCACGCGGCATAATTTGCCTAAAACCAAGTGCAGTAATTTCGCTTGGCCAAAACTCCTTCCTCCTTTTCAGCTTTTAAAGGGGGAAGTTACTTGCAAACTATTAAATAAGTGCTTGTGTGTTGTCTAAACAATCTTGGGCTGCCTAATTCAATTTCCCGCAGGAGAATCTTGTAAAAATGTCTGAGGAAGCAAAATCAATTCAATTACAACTTTCCTTTATGCTTGTTTATGTTTTAAGCGAAGAGCAAGCTCAGTAAAAGATTGTTCTCTGGCTAAATATTTTCCAAGAAAATATACAAATAATTTATTAAGAGGGAAATACCTCAGCAGTACATATACACGTGCCCAAATTTTCAACCATGATGTCCAAAATATGCAACTAATTTAATGGGAAAAATCAAAAGATTTTTTAAAATAACACGGAAAATGCAATCATTCAATGAAAATTCACATTTACTCAATTATATAGAAATTATTTAAACTATTCCATATTTGTTGTATTTACAGCAAAAAGTAACATACACATGTAGCTCTTTATTTTGAAACACGCTCAGCTAATCCGCACTGTTTATAAATAAATTCATTTTACAAGCCATTTTTGAATGTTCACATTATAATTATAAAATGATTTATTTATTTTTTCGCTGCTTCTGCTGTCAGGTTAGAAAGACCAAGCTTTAGTCGAAGATGCCCTCCTCGGCAGCCTTGTTGACCAGAGCCTTCAGACCAGCAGTGACCTCGAGGCCCACCTCGGTGATCTGGTTGGAGGGCAGGAAGAATCCGAAGGTTCCCTTGTCGCGCAGCTCCACGGTGCAGGTGAATGGGATGTTCTTCACGCCGTAGGCCCAATCCTTGGCAGCTCCCGACACGACATCTGTAGGGGTGCATCAAAAAATATATTTATATATACGAGAAATATATATGTAAACCTACAGTTCAGGAGACCACTGGCTCCATAGGTGAAGGCGGAGCCATAGACATCAGCGGCGGCATCGGAGAATGCAGCGGCAATGCGCTTCATCTGCTCGTAGTTCGGGGGGAACTCGGTGTTGGAGTGTCCGTAGGGCAGGAGCACGTACTGTCCGTAGGCGTGGTAGGCCATGTACGACCGGATGTAGCCGTCCTCAAAGGAGCTCACAAAGTTCTGCAGCGAGATGATCTCCACCTCAGTGTTGGGCTTCTCACCGCCGAACCAGTGGTCGCAGGGCTCATCGATGTTCCAGCCGGCACCTTCGGGTAATTGATTATTGAGAATTATTGATTAGCAAAGGCTGGGAAGTAGGGAAGTGATTAGACTATACCTCCCCAGTGGTAGTCGAAGTTGCGGTTCATGTCGATGCCGAAGCAATCTCCAGATTCGTTGCGGTATCCGTTGGGACGACGGTTCTTGCGCCACAAGCGCTCCACTTCGTGGGTGTAAACAAAGCCATCCGGGTTCACCATGGGCACCACAATCCAATCGTACTCCTCGCTCAGACGCTGCATTTCCGGATCCTCAGAGTTGATCAACTGATTCAGGAGGAAGGTGACGGTGGCCGACGAGATCCACTCCATGGCATGGATGTTGCCCTCCAGAAAGATGGCCTTGTTGCCCGGACGCTTCGACAACTTAATGCTCTTGATGTCGCGACCCTCGTAGGACTGTCCAATCACCTTGCACTCCAGGTAATCGTGGGCAGCACACTCCTGATCGATCCAATCGTAAATGGTGTCCAGGGAGTGGTAAGTCTCCCATTCCATCTTGGAATCGTTGCCAACTGAGGAATCGTCTATCAACCTGGCAGGATTGAAATGTAGGTTTCTGAAATGGTATACCTCATCTTAACACTCACTTCTGCAGATCGTCGACAATCACTTCGTAAACAATGTCGAGGAATTTGAGTGTCTTCTCGAGGGCTCTGTGGAACAGGGGACCTACAATCACATTGTATTTATGTCCGATGGCACCCAGTTCGTTGAGGAAGTGCACCTAAATTGGATGGAATCATGACATACATACGTGTATATGTTTTTCATTTCCCGAGTAATATGTACTTACAGAGATGTGCTCGTGAATCTTCTTGAGCTCCTCCATCTGCAAGTTCGTATCAATGGTCAGCTGGTAGATACGGAAGTGGTCGTACCGCGCGGCCATGCGACCAGGAGCGGACTTTGCCGCCACCATGGCCACCAGGGCTATCAGAAGGATTGGTAGTTTCATTTCAGAGGTTGGGTGTGCTGAACGTTGCCGCGTTCACTGTGAGGAGACGGATCCCAGCCAGCGCTTTTATTAGCTGCAGGAGTGGCCACTCAGCCGGAGCGTTATCTAATGGCGATAGGGGATCCAGTCATCTGGCGTGTGTCTCCTCCGATCTAATCGCTCATCCAACCTACCACAAAGTTGCTCTGGACTTTGGCATCCGACGAATACGTGGGCTTCCTACACAAGAAAATTAAATTAATTATGTTTTAAAATACAAGTTATAAGAACTTATGTCGAAATATGATAACATTGTATTCAAAAATAAGTCATTATTTTATTTTTCAGGCTGTGATAGAGTAGAAAATAGTATAATGCTTGCGTTATGTAAGTTAACATGTTATTCTAATTAAAATTGATATTAAGTGATCAATGTTTTTAAATTTAATGTAAAAGGATTTATTTGGCGTCCAAGCCCACGTGCTGATAATTATATATACGAGTGTATGACAATAAACTTGTATCCAATTTTTCTCGGTGAACTTTTTTGAACAAAGTCAGTGATGTCAAATTTATAAATGAAATCATGCACCGAGTGTGGAGGCACTCGCCTTATCAGGCGTGTTCAATTAATTAAATACTCCTCCAGGCGTCTGCGCGTGAAGGAGCACTTCGAGAAGCGTTTGTAGAATGCACTAGCAAACTGAAGATCGCCATCTTCAAGTGACAGACTGAGTGGGGAAGACCAGCCCGTCAAACATTCAATTGTGAAACCATTCATTCGGTCAATTGTACTATTTAAACAGTTACGTTATTGCAAGTAACCGCAGAAATTAATAATGTCACTGAGCCTAATCTGAAATGTACCTTTTCTTTCCTTTGGGTAAGCCACTTCAAATGTTGTGGTTTTCAATGTTTCTTTTCATTTAAGTATAACTATAATAACTATTGCACTATCACAAAATGAAATATTACGCCAGTAAAAGATTAAAAGCAAAGGCATCAGCCTATAACTCCTTAAAAATATTTAACACAAATAAATGTATCAAAATTGGGATTACATATGATTCATCGCTTATTATAGCTTCTTTAGCTAATACTTTAATTATTTTTTTCTTAATTTTTGGGAGCAGACAGTAACAAAAAAGGAGAGATAAAACTAGCAATAATGTGGCTATGAAGGTTAGTTTAAATTATATATTTTAAGTGCTAATATTTTATTTAAGAAGAGATTAATAAAAAGTTAAGCTTAAAGCTTCAAGAAATTTGAATGTAACGGCATTATGAAACTAAAGTTGCCACAAAGTCGGAATTATCTCCGCTTGCAAACGTTCACACTGGCAGAAAATATCGATAGCAGTTAAGAACAATCGTTGGTAAGCCCGGTCACACTTTTGCAGCCATATTTCTTTTCTTAGTTTCCGGTGAGTGTGTACTCCGCGTTTTTCCACTTGGATTTAATTTTTACCGAAATATCTTTGAATATTCGTCTTGAATTATGTAAAATATCATATATCAGAGTCAAAACTACCTGGGTAGCCAAGTATCGATTTTATAATCGAACTTGGAAAAATCGATGAAAATTGACCCGCACTCAGACATCTAGCTGATCATTTGAACCGGCCCCAGATGTTTCACCCTTAACTAAATTTATACGATTTGCATAGATATTACCTAACCTCGTGTTGTCCACTTGTTTCCCTACAGATAAAGATGCCCGAACTGACCGAAATCAAGAGCGAGGCTGCGCCCTCCACCTCCGCAGAGGCGAAACCCGAGGACGTCCGCGTCGAAGATGATGGCAGCGATAGCGACTCCGATGGCGGCATGCCCGACCTTGAGGAGGCTGTAGCGGCCACCACACAGCTGGGGGGAGGAGCCACCGGTCTGCCCATTGACCTCGTCTCCAAGGCCAAGCAGTCGCGCGGCGAGAAGAAGGCCAGGAAGATCATGCTGAAGCTGGGACTTAAGCAGATCCAGGGCGTCAACCGGGTGACGATCAGGAAGTCGAAGAACATCCTGTTCGTGATCAACAACCCGGATGTGTACAAGAACCCACACAGCGACACCTACATCGTGTTCGGTGAGGCCAAGATCGAGGATCTGTCGCAACAGGCCCAGGTGGCTGCCGCCGAGAAGTTCAAGGCCCCGGAGTCCGCTGGCGCTGCCGACAGCGTGGGCGCCACCACATCAGTGGCCCCGATTGTCGAGGAAGACGAGGAGGAGGTCGATGACACCGGCGTGGATGAGAAGGACATCGATCTGGTCATCACGCAGGCCAACACGACGCGGGCAAAGGCCATTAAGGCCCTGAAGAACAACAACCATGACATCGTCAACGCCATCATGGAGCTGACTATGCTCTAGAGCGGGCTTCAGCGTTTGCTGCACTCCTGATTTTGTTATTTACCCGCCTTTCGATAGTACTGACCCAAATGTTGTGTATGCCCCTCAAGGGCAGCATGTTACACCAGTCGAACATTTAATTATATTTCAAAAGATTATTGTGTCTAAATAAAAGTGGATTTCTTTCAAATACGACTTGATGTATTTTTCGACTAGTCTTGGGTTTCCACTAGGGGGTGTCTTCGAATGCCTTGCTAACCGAATTCGATTAAGTATAGTTTGAGGTTCCAGGTTAAGTACTTTGAGATTAGGGACTGGCACATAAAGGATTTCTATTCTGTATTAGCTATTACGTTCAGGTTGCAGCCAGCTTGAGGACGCGGGCCTGACTGCGCGAGGCAAGGCGAATATCCGCTGGACTCTGCATCCACGGTTCGCCATCCGCCTGCATTGGCACGGTCTCCTTGACTTGTAGCTGAAGAAGATTGTTGGTTAACAGATATGCAATTACATTAATGCAGTGCTTACCCTTATTTGCTTGGCTTGACCAATTCGCACTGGTTTGCTTATATTGCATTGCAGTTGGGCAATGTGAAAAGAGGAAACAATGCCAAACACCTCCATCATGCCGTCGGAGATGGAGTTTACAATACGCACTTCTCCATTGGAGTTGCTTAGCTCACAAAGCTTGCAGCCAGCTCCCCAGGAGTCGATATTTAGGAACACCAACGCCTGCAGCTCAGGCAGTTGCACTGGCTTGTTGTCCAGATACAAGGTCAGCTTCTCCTCGATGTGTTCGCAGCCAGGTTGCATCACCTGTTGCGTTCCGAAGGTGAAGTACAGCAGCTATAGAAAAGGATGTATTAGTTAAGGTTAAGGGAGCGCACAAGTTAGTAACCTACCTTATTGAATATTCGGCTGCTGAGCAGATAGAATCGAGATTCCCGCGTTTTGTGAAAGTTGTAAGTGATGTACGCATCCACACCCACACTGAAATAGTTGTACACATGAATCGTCTTCGTAGGATGCCTTTGAATGGGTAGTCGATAGTGCATTTTCTCTATTTGCAGGTCGTAGCGATCGAGATTTACGGACCGGGCTCGCCGTATACTCCTTAGGATCTCCACAGGATCGAGAACAGAGGGCGGCTCTGCTCCCCAGCCCAGAACTCGCGACAAATCGTTGCCGGTGCCCAGCGGCATGATGGCCACCGAGGGCTGGGGCTTGATATTCAGCGCGTAGATTGTATTGAGCACCCAACCGATGGTGCCATCGCCGCCGGCCACCAGTATGCGACACGGGCGAGGACTGGCTTTGGCGGCCCACTGCAGGGCGTCCTGCGGACCCCTTGAGCCCAGTTCCATCACCTGCAGTGGATGCAGGTAACCGCGCAGCAGGGACAATACATTGGCACCAGTGCTGCTGCCCGACTTGGTGTTGGCGATCACAATAAGCGGCTCCCAGTTCTCGATGTCTGGCGGCGTAATGCTGGCCAAGTGGAGCCGCATCGAGTCCCTGGTGCGAGCGGCCACAAAGCTATAGGGCGGGAAGATCATATCCTTGAACTCGCCAAAGTCGCAGGCTTCCTTGGTGTCAGCGCGGGTGTAGCAATCGTTATGATAGCACCGCTGACACCAGGCACATCGCCATCCGTACAATCCCGGATCGGTGCTGACATGGTGATCTACCTCCTCGTTGCAGTCGGCACAATGGACTCCCATAGGCAGATTCCCATGCACCCACAAGTGCCGCACGGAGGACTCGTTGCGCAACCACTTGTCCTTGCACCGGTACTCCCTGTCCGCCCTCCGTTGGCAGGTGGGCGTGGCATGGGTGCATAGGCCGCAGCAGTCACAAAAGAGTCCTGCGGAGGGGGTTAGCAGGATCTCGCACACATTGCAGAAGCAGGCCTAAGATGAAGGGCATGTGTCCTATAGTACATCTTTCTCGGCAAGCGTATCCACTCACCTGCTCCAAGACTTTTATTGATTTCCAGCTGTGACGTGTTTTGAAGGTGCTCACAAAGTCCTCGGAAAGCAAACTGCGGCAGAAGACAAAGAGGACACTGAGGGCCAGCAAGGATCCGATCAGCGCCTCCACGCTCAGCTCAATAGTGGCTATGTCCATGGTCCACGCAGAGAAGGCCCAATTACGCTAAATATCCTGGTAATTTGGCATATTCACAAATCGTTTGTTTTTGCCCCATCGACCAGTGTGACCGCTTTAAGGACTACAAAAAAACACAATACAACCGACATTAAAAACCGTTTTCAAGAAAAAATACTAAAGCGTACTAAAATATGTTTCCAACACTGTTTGTCAACTCAACCTTACAAATCAGCTGTGAATTTGGCGTGTGGAAAAAGTTTGCCTTAGCAAATCGAACGTTGTTAACAAAAATTTAGTCAACATGAAGGTTATCTACAACACCCTGTTCAAGCGCACCTCCACCTACGCCGTGGCCATCATCGCGTCGGCCTTCTTCTTCGAGCGCGCCATCGATGTCTCGTCGGTTGCACTTTTCGAGAGCATCAACAAAGGCGTAAGTATAATCCTATTATGTAAGCGAAGTTCCCTGGCCAAATCTCAAGTTTTTCCCCCTTTGCAGAAGCTCTGGAAGGACATCAAGGGCAAATACGAATAAATCACCATGATTCGTTGTAATTAGCAATAATAATCAACGTTTATTCTAAACAAAACGAAAACTAAATGTGGTTTCTTTTGGTTATTTTGAGTTGGTGGTTTCCAGCGCCGCTTCCGACACTTCCCAGGGCTTCTCATGCCTCTGGGCATCCCAGGGCTGGCCGTTGGGCAGGCTAGAGGGTTCCTTGAAGGACACACCATTATCCTGAACGGTTTGGAGCAGCTTCTGCAGCTTGCTACCCGGTACCGCCTCCACGTTGCACGTCATTTCCGTGATCCCAGACTGCAGGCAGCGGCGTGCGAGCACTCTCCCGAGATTTACAAACGCAGAGGTGTCGTTGGTCTTGTACAGCTGCTGTTTAATGGCCCATTCCGAGGTGCTGGCACTCAGGATGGTTCCATTCTCAAAGTGCTTGACATCGGCGCTGACGTAGCGGCCACTGGAGTTGATCTCCAAAGTGTGCCAGTAGGATCGGCCGGGTTTCTCTAGATGATAGCCACCCGGCTTGTAAGCAATGCGTAATCTTTCCAAGTTCCGGGGATTCCGGTTGATCACGTATTCAGTGCTGGCTTGCGGGATGCTTAGAGCCTTGATTTTGTGCAGGACACGGGCGGAGGTAAGGGGGCGAGCGCTGCGAGACATTTTTGTACTGAAAATCCAAGTAAAGCTCGCTTTTAATTGATATCTTGTGGGAATTACAAAACCACGATAAAATATTTTGAGCTGCCTTCAGTGTTACCAGACTGCCAGTACTAAGTGTTGGTAAACCCTTTGTTGGTGCTGTAAAACGTCCAAACATCATTTGGACGTAAATGGCAAAAAACAGCTGTTTTAGTTTGGTTTATCTTCAAATTTCTAGTTTCTTCAGATACTATTGGCCTTGGCACTTTCGCCGCTCCGCAGCTCAATAACGACCCCCTTCAGACATGCGCCAAGTGAACACGGCGCCACCCGCCCGTACGCCCACGAGTTTGCTGCTGAGGTGAAGAAGTGGCGGTTGGGTGAAGAAGCAAGCAGTGCGCGCGTCCAAAATTGCAAAGTGAATTTTATTCGGCCCACAAAAGCCGGTTATGTAAAGACCGTATAGGCCAAATAACTGCACACATATCGTACTCGTAAAATTAAGAACTTGTGGAAATGTTGATGGTCGTGTGTTCCAATTTGAGGCGTCCCGGGCACGTGGGCGCCGCATCTGCAGCCCGTAACATAAACTGGCTGATTAGCGGAGGATATACACCGCCGATCCGGGCACTGGCGCGGGTAAGCTCAATTATAGCAACTAACCCTGAAATGTTCCACCTGAATACAGGCAATAAATATAAACAAAATCAGGCCATCGCTTTCTCCTCTTTTTCACCACGTTCCAGAACTGACCACTTGTTCCAATTCCCACCAATGTTGGCGGTCAAATTTAAATGGGTCTAAGCATTAAGACATTGTTACAAATGTTTAGGTATTCATTGGTTAGGGGCCTTACCTACTGACGATATATTTTTTATACTCAGTTAATTTTTTTATTGAGTAATTTACACAAAGAATCTGCGAATTGAAGAATTATCATTGTAAATTGTTGAACTCCTTAAATATGTGTAGGTGTACTTTATTTTTATTCTTTTGCATATAAGCAGGGTAAACAAAGGTACCTATTATCATGAAAAATAATCCAGATTGAGCAACTGATAAGAACACTCGGTTCAAACTCACCACCGCGCACCAAGAACCCAAAGCCACCACGCTTGGCGCACTAATTTAAATGCTTATCATATCAAACCGCAGCGTGATCATTATTCAGGGAAGCGCTTGGCTAAGCACTCTTGCTAACTGATAAAGATAGTTTCACAATCTTAAGTCGACCACTTGACTGTTGCCTCACTACTCTGGGGCCCTTTCCTACGCTCGCTATCGCTTTGTCTCTCTTTGTTTGGGGGCAAACGCCCTCGTTTTATGCGTGCTTTTGCTTTTGAGCTTGTTGCACTAGGCAATTTCAGTGGAGACGAAAATCAGTTACGCTCGAAAGTTCCCGCCGTCCGGATGCGAAAGATTCTCAGGTGCCCAATGTAATATGTACATCTCGCAACGAGTGAAGGTCGCCTTAGATCTCTGACGACGTGAGTTTTCCTGCATTATTGTTCGCGCGAAAATAGAGTGCGTCGTGTCCCGCATCAGAAGATTATCAGTGCGCATGCTGCTAACCTGTGGCACAAAGGCGGCTTTTCCGGGGGTTGTTGCTTGTTGTGTTAGTCGAACAGTTGACAAAAGAATTATTCAAATAGAAATCAAAATGCGTAACTCTGAGAGGCGTGTGGCCAGACAAGCACAAAAGGAAACTATTCTTGGGCCCGATAAGATTAAAGACTATCCATGGTCAGCAGTTGGATTTGTTGTGTGCACTTTGTGGACGTCGGTAATTCAATTTCCGTCATTATCTCGAACCCACAGCAGTACGTCCAAGCTCCGGAGGCGCGGCCAGTGCCCGATGAGCGTTTTCCGGGCAGCCAACAGGATAGGAAGGATATCGCCACTCAGACCGAGCGGTGCAGCCAGCCGAAGGACCTACGACCGCTTTCGCCTCCATCGCCGTCCCAGAAGCTAAACTCCTCTACCCTTCCGCCCCCAATGTCCGACCGGAATGCCGATCCCTCCCTGGATGTGGCCACCGGCGTGGCGATGCCCTACAACATAGACTGGATATTCCCTAGGCTGAGGAACCCCTCGAAGTTCTGGTACGTGGTCAGCCAGTTCGTCGTCTCCGCCGTTGGAATCTTCAGCAAGGTTGTGCTGAGTGAGTATCTAGCCGGCAGAGCCGACCTTACCAAACAACTGGCCCAAAGGCACGTTTATTTTTGGCCAAGAGATTCGGCGTCTGCTCGGAGAGCTCATGCCCCTGACCGTGCATGCGAATCCGAATGCGTCAGCGAATCTCTCGATTGATAAACGATGTGTGCGGATGCTGCCGATCTCGTTTAACGAGGTCAAACGTGTGCCGTGTTGTTAATTGGTGCCCCCGCCACAATTATGCAAATGCTGAACTTTCGCCCCCCTTTGGTTTACAGTGTTCTTGAATAAACCCCTCGTCTACAACAAGGAGCGACTGATCCAGCTGATTTCCAAGCGACCCAAGGGCGTTCCCCTGGTCACCGTGTCCAACCACTATTCCTGCTTCGACGATCCTGGCCTGTGGGGCTGCCTTCCCCTGGGAATCGTCTGCAACACCTATAAAATCCGCTGGTCGATGGCCGCCCACGACATCTGCTTCACCAACAAGCTGCACTCGCTCTTCTTTATGTTTGGTAGGTATTTAATTGCGTACTTCCGCGTTTTGGGAACCCACAACAAACAGAGCTAACTTTTCATTTGCAGGCAAGTGCATACCTGTGGTGCGTGGCATCGGTGTCTACCAGAATGCCATTGACCTGTGCATCGAGAAGGCTGCACTGGGCCATTGGATCCATGTGTTTCCCGAAGGCAAGGTGAACATGGAGAAGGAGGAGCTGCGACTCAAGTGGGGCGTGGGCAGGATCATCTACGAGTCGCCGAGGATTCCCATCATTCTGCCCATGTGGCACGAGGGCATGGACGAGCTGTTGCCCAATGTGGAGCCCTATAAGATACAGCGGCACAAGAAGGTCACCCTGAATGTGGGCCAGCCCTTGGACCTCAACGACTTTATTCTGGACTTAAAAAAACGACAAGTGCCGGAGCCAACGGCACGGAAGCTCATTACAGACAAAATCCAGGAAGCTTTTCGGGTAATAATGAATTTCCAATTTAAATTGATATTTTTGAAAATGTAGTTTTTATTTTACCTTACATTTCTTTTACAGGATTTGCGGGCGGAGACCGAGAAATTGCATAGAGAGCGCAACTAGAACATAATGATGGAAGCATAGCGGCAGACATTTGTAATAATATTTATTTGTATAGTATTAAGCCTAAAATGAACCCTCGAAGCCCTTAAGATCCATTTATTATAATTATATTTCCGTGCATTGCGGTTCTTCATTATGTAATTGCTGGATAGGAACTTTAAGTGAATCACTGTGCATTATTAGTATAAATATAAAAAACTGAAACTAATTTGATCCGAGGGAATAAATTGTATAATACAATAAAGAGTATATCTAGAATTAATATTTCTTCTTCAAATTAACCTAGTCTTTGATACTTTGGTACGATTAATATCGTTTTGGATAGTGGGGCAACATTATCACCCACTCAGCTGTTTAAGAACTTCTCCGTTATAAGACGGTGACCATGTGGACTTCCTAAAAATTCAATACCCGCCATAGATCACTTTCAGATGGCTGAGAAATGGGAGACCTTTTACTAAATACACCAAAAAGAAAGCAATTGCTCAGGGATGGTCCACCCGTACCCACTAGGTGTCAGGTGCTCGGACGCGGAGCCCACGGCACCGTTTTTAAAGCGATATACAGAGGTGCGTACTATGACTTAATCATACATATGTACATAGATAATTTCCATTCTCTGGTCTAGATCGCTCCGTTGCTGTAAAGATAATTCGTGCCCAGGCGGCCTCAACTTTGCACAATGAGTCCCATTTGCTGAACCTGGAGCACCGGAACATTGTACGCCTTCTTAAGCTGGAGTCCGCCCCAGATTTCGGCTTGGTCATCATGGAGTGTCCGAGGGGACAAAGTCTGCAGAGGATCGTTGACACTTTGGCTCTACCACTGATGCACAGGGTCTTGTATGCGACTATTTCCCGGCTGTATACTTTGTAATTAACCATTACCTTCTTAGAATAACTCTGGATGTGGTTGCTGCTCTGAAGTACTGTCATTCTCAAAACGTATTACATCTGGATGTAAAGCCAACCAATATATTGGTTGCCCTGGGAACAAAGACTTCGGTAGCTGGCAATTCCTCTAAGGTCAAAGTGAAGCGAAGCTACATCTGCAAGCTCTGCGATTTCGGATCCTCCATCGAAGTTGGAGAATATTGTGCTTGGCAGGAGCCAAACGTTGCCAAGGGAACCCTGCGATACATGTCTCCAGAAGCGCTGCGATCGGATACTCTTACCGAAGCCTCCGATATCTACTCCCTGGGCATTACAATGTGGCAACTGCAAGCTCGCAGATTGCCCTATCACACGCTCGATTGCAATGAAACCATAGCCTACCAGGTGGTTAAGCACGAACTGCGTCCGGACAACTATCATCAATTAAAGATTCTGGCTTTGGACTCTCCCATTGACTGCGATCGGAGCGTGGCCAATGAAAGCGCCGCCAACGTGATCTGCAGAACGGCAAATACCTCGGCGCGACGTAATCTGAGCCTCGATCCATCTTACACCGCCGGCCGTGAACTGAAAAAGAAGCGCCGCCGGAACCGATTAGCACTCCACTTTGATAGTCCGGCGCCGGAGGGCAGTGCGTGCTCGGAAAGCGCTTACTCCGAACTATACAAAAGCTGCTGGGTCAGCGCCCCGGAATCACGATTGAGTTCTATTCAGCTGAAGCATGAGCTGGATTTCATTCTTTGTCATAGCACCTAGGTGGTGGTAGTCTAAGTGATCGTGTGTGTTTGCATTTTATGTTATTGATTCGTATAGTACATACCCGTATTTATGTAAGATTTTACCAACCCAAGCCGTGATAATTGAATTTCGAGGGCCAGGGCACCTGGTTAGGTCAATAGTGAATTTTTTCTGTAACTTCTTTTTGTTTATTTTGTACTCGCTACGCTAAGAAAATACATTTATAATGTTTATACGAGCTTACGTCTAGGTTCCCTCCGCTCGATCATAGTGCGTTCTGTTCTATATAGTGTAAGTATGTATATGCTTAGGAATCGGGCTGCTGCGATGAAGTAGTCGGTGGCAGCAGCCCTGAGGAGCTAACTACGGTTGAAGAAGAGCTTGTCATTATCATTAGCTTTAAGAACGACTGCTATGTACAGAGTTTATTGTTATGGTTGTCGTGTAATGTTCGCTTAGAAACCGTATATATGTATATATATGTATCGCATCTATATATATATATGCATCCTATACTGCATCGTAAACACCTTGAAATATTTCACCCTTAAATGCAAATGTTCAACTGCTGTTGTGTCTGAGGAGTACTAATCCGGATTAGCTTATGTGGTTAACTTTAACCAAGTCCTACAAATACACTCGACTTGTGCGGAAGACTACAGTTTTGGTTCATCTACTCATGACCATAGCTAATAGTGGTTTGAATTCAGTTTGAAGTCATTCAAATGTCCCATAATAGTTAGTACTACATAACCCGCTGATTTGGAGGCTGCAACCGCTGCTCTACAAAATATATGCGGTATAGAGCAGGGCGAGCTGTTCGGTTTGGTTGTTTTGATTTTGTTCTTAGGGGGAACAGTTGGCAGTGCCGCTTACAAGGTAAAACATCTTCCAAAAATTTACAATATACATAAATACTCGTATTCGTACGTACAAAACTCGCCTGCTCCTCCGGCCATCATCTTAATGCTTCTGTATCTCGCGGTTCTGTTTTGTTTTGTTTGAATATATCACAATTTAGTCTTTTTAAATCCTTAAATATTTGTTAGCTTGACGATTATTGATTTGAGAGTTAGCAGTGCTGGTCTATCCTAACTGGCGTAGGATCTTCGCACGGGAACTGGTGGAGGAATCTTCGATTTTCGCTGCTGCTGCTGCTGCTGCTGCTTTTGCTGTTGCTGGGGCTGCTGACCCGGTGACCTTTGCTGTGGTGACTGCGGCGAGGGGGAGGAGGGCGAGGGCGAGCAGGAGGAGGACATCGAGGAGGACGAGGACACCGATGAATGGATGCTCGTTGGAATTCTGGTGGGCTGCGCCTTGGGCAAGCAACTCTTTGGCGGCTCCGTTGACTTGGCTGCCTTCTGAAAATCGAAATCCACAGCTTTACATTTACATCATACACAGCATTACTGTATGAATCCCTTACCTTTTTCGGCGAGACAGCCACCGGTGGATGAACCGGTGATGGTACCCTCTTCCAGCCATTGCTCCTGCGCCAGGAGCTGGCCGTCGGAGGCGTGGAGGCCTGCCTGAGCAGCATCCGCTCCTTCAACTTGGTTACCATTCCAGGCGCCGGTGGCACCACCACCTCTTTGGCCAACTTGTTCATCATGGCACAGCTGATGCTATCGCTGCGCACCACGGTGGATTCCAGTTCGCGGCGTTGATTGTGTCTTAGAATGCAACTGGGTTCCTGGTCCTCTAGCACCGATTTGGATTTCACCAGGACGTGAGGCGGTCGACGTAGTTCACTCTTGATGATCTGAGCAATACACTGCTGCTCATCCAGTGGTTTCATTGGCGTGCTGCTGACAATCATGGGCACATCCTCGATTTCAATGTCGCTAACCCTCCGCCGGCACTCGTCGATAACCGCGTAGTCCGGTTCCTCGTCCTTCTTTGCCTGGCTGGCGGAAAGTTCGTCCGTTTCGCTGGAGGAGCAGCTGGTCAACTGGGCCCTTCCCGCCTCGCTGGGCGTGGGACTGATTCTCCCAGCGGGACCCACCTGGCTCTCTGAGATACTGGAATCCTCGCCATCATCATCGTCCTCATCCTCATCATCCGTCTCGCCCTCCAAGTAAGAGTAAAGGCTACGCGAGGAGTTCGAGCGGATGTTGACCAGTTTGTAGAAGTCGTTGGTGAAGTCCGTACAGGCCACCTCCTCGTCCTCGGAGTAAACAATCTGAAATTTGGGGCAGTGATCAGAAGTAAGCAAGGAGGAGAAGAGATGTATCCACTACCTTCTGCTGCAGCAGCTGGGTAATGCCATCGGCCACTGAATCCGTTTCCACGGTGGTGGAGTTGATAAAGTCGCTGGATGGCCACAGCCAGTCGTGATCCCTCTTCCTCCGCTGCTGCTGGAGATGAGGGTGATGTGGATCCCGCTCGTCGTCGAACGTCATCACCGCCAGTTCCTCCTGCGACATGCTCCAGTCCTCCATTTCCGTTGAGCAGGGCTCAGCAGGCAGGAGCCACTGTTCCGGTTCCTCGGGCAGATCTTCCAGATGCCCATTCGACGGCTGGGGCTGGCCACTGCTCATGGTGCAGTAGCCTTCATCCCTGCCCTTCACCGGACTGGCGGACAGAGCGGCATTCTGGGCCTCCAGATCGCGAACCCGGCCCTTCAGCATGCTCACTTCCTCCCGGAGATTATCTTCTGCCACAATGGCGTCCACCACCTTACGCATCACATCATCCAAACAGTGCTCATACTGCCGGATTCGGGTGAGCAAGGATCGGTTCTCCTGCTGCATCGATTGGAGCAGGCTCTCCTGGCGGGCAAAGCGAGTCTGTAAGGGAATCAATAGCCGAAACAATCTTAAGTAATGCAGTAACAGTGCTTATCCCGATTATGTATGTATCTCATTTCAATGGTATATGTTTTTCTGAGTTATAATCTGTTGGGTCTTCACTTAGATAAAAATGAAACAATCATACATGAAGGGTTTTTTTATCTATGAATAAGTGTTTGTTTTAGATAAGATGTGGGTTGTAACACCATTATTATAATGGAAATGTGCCGTAACCCTCAGATTGATAGATATAAAATAGCTGTGACTTTTGGATACATTTCATATTAGTAGTTTTGATGTTTAATAGAGAAAGAGACATTCATACTAAGGACGCTTTAATTGAATATTGCACAAAGTGAAGAAAACGATCTATCCAGTGAAGACCTGTGCTGGAAAGGGCCAAATGATTAGATCGAGTATTTATCGACTGCTGGGGGCAACCTTCGCCCCATGACAGCTGCCCTGATGGCGACGAAAGGGAAAGCACATTTTCCACTACCCCGCCGCCTGTGGAAAATGGTAATGAAAAGCTGCCACTAGGGCGCTGTGGAGCGTCGCTAATGCCGACGCTCAATCAATTCGGGCAAAGAATGTAATGTGCCCAAACAAAGTCGCGTCGAAGACGACTCCGGCTACTCCGGTTACTCCGGTTACTCCGTCCGTCCGGATAAGAGACAATTTGTATGCGCCGGAATGGCAGCGAGGGGAGATATTGTTCTTAAAAATGAATTTATGCGTTTATTTATGACTTGACTCGGAGGGAACTCCCTCCTGCTTACCACCGACTTTCCCCCCGCCACGTGGAAGCTCGCGCTGTGCAAATTGATTTTCCACATGCTGTGCGGCTCCGTGCGGAAAAGCCCCTCCCCAAACCCCAAGCCCCAAGCCCCTGCCCCGCCGCCACCATCCACCCATTTCCCATTTCCATCCGATACATACCTGCAGTGCCTTGTGATCCCGACATGTCTGCATTTGCTTGCGTTCTTTGGATTTCATAATGCGATTCATGCTGCGGATTGCAAAGGAAAAGCGAAAAAAAAGAGGACAAATATAGAAATGCATAAATGAAAACGAGTTGCAAAAATCATCGCAAACGCGGGGTGCTTTTGAGCAAGGAAATTCGAGTATTGATTACTTATTTGTGTGAGACTGAATGGCAGAAAAGATTCTATTTGTCGGATGATGGGTACTCCCATAAACATCGAAATAAACAGCGAACTTGCTAAGAGATAGCAAACAAAACAAATATAAAAGTCTGTAAATAAACATATGTATATGTCTTTAAAATATTTTTATCTTTAAAGGAGTCAACAACAAAATAATAAGTAAATAATGTTTGAGGAATAGTTCAAGAAGTGAAGTAATAAACTCATTTTGTTGCTCAAACATACATCTATAATAAATGAAGTACTTTTAAGATAGTAGGAGCTGAAATCTGAAATAAGTAATCACTAATCGAGATTCGCTGGCGAATTGTTTTCAAAACGAAACGTTTGCATAACAATCTGCATGGAAATTAGCAGCTAATGGCGGTCATAAAGAAAGAAAGGGCCGAAAGAGGAGTTAAATCTCGGCCTAGACCAGAACTTTGCACCATTTCCAAGTCGCGGTAATTGCGTATTCGGGCCGGCAGAGGGCGCTGCTGAGGGCTCGGTGATTGATGGGCTTCGCGGGTAAGCGCTTCCTTCTCCATCGTCCTCCTCCGATTCTTGGCAATTTGGAAAATTGCATTCGCCGTGCCGTTAACTTGTTCTGTGCGTAATGGCCAAAAGGGGCCGCAGTGGGCGTGGCCAGTCACGAGTTTTGGTATGAGTTATTTACGTTGTATGTACATTTTGCCAAAAGCAGCGCGAAAACTACTCCGAAAATTGCCGGCTAGACGAATTAAATAAATATTTGGCCGCTAAATGGAGCTTGACTCAAGCAACTGAAACTGGCAAAGTTCTGGCCTATAGATGGCCAACCCATCACACACCCTCCCCCCCCACTTCTTTCTTCATTTCCCACACGATCCGAACGCGTGTTCTTATCGCGTTTAGCAATTTAACCTATTTGTCACTTACTTCTCAATTTGTTCGCGCAATTCCTTCTCGAACGTAGGCGACCCGCATTGGCTCTGAAAAAGTGCAATTGACCAGGGCACGGGGAAAGAAAAGAATGAAATGGAAGAAAAAAACATTAAATAAAATGCGAAGGAAATTAAACACAATGAATTAGTGCACTCGGCGCTGATTAAGAACGACAATTTAATTGTCCATATCACAGTGCCAATCAGCAGCGTTTTACAAGCTAATGGACAGCGACAAAGGATCCCAATCCGAGTCCGAGTCCGAGTCCGATTCCGATTCCGAGGGGGTGTGCCGCACGGTGCAGATACAGATACATTAGAACGAGCCAGGAACTTGGATGCATGCAACACCATAAATCACCGGAGTCAACAACCCAGACCCCGGCTTCAATTTTCCACACTTTCCCCCCCCCCTCCCCTCCCCCCAGCGTGTCAACTGTAATCGATAAAGAATTACATCACGACTTTTTCATCTGTGTGACGTGACGATAAAACACAGCCATCCAGACTCAGACAGTTTGTTATAAATTGTTTGCCTTAGTGCTAACAAAATGAATGACAACGCCACAACATTTACGGATTCAAGTGTAAATGAATCGCTGAATATCGCACTATTGGAGTGCCAACAAAAGTCCCTGATTACAGCACACATACTCGTATATGTATATGTATGTACAAGTGCAGATACACTAAGTGAGATATACTCATAGTAGCCCATATAGATAGCAGTTGCGATTGTGTTTGCTCAGTCGAGAGTTCTCCAAGCAATCCTAACTTCCTTGAGGCTGGCGAGCTGAATTCTTTGCCGCCCCAGCTATTTATCAAATTAATTATGCAGCGACCTGCTTCAGATTCCCAAAATTCCCGGTAGTAAGAACTCTTCGCTCCACTTGGCTACGAATTCCAGCCAGTCTTTTGTAGCTCCACACAATTTATAGACAGAGAAATGGATAAATTAAAGTTTCCTCAATAAAAATGCCATTTTCCGTTTGCTTAAGTGATGTAGCATATTTCTATTCACAAAGCGCAATAGTTTACTTATAAACAATATTGCTTGTAGTCTATAGTAGTCTTAATGTTTGTCACACTTATGTTTTACTACATACTACTATATAAAAGTTGTCATATGAGAATTTAATATGTATTAGCCGCATAAACTCTTTTTATGGGCAATCCTTGGCTTGCAAATTCATGTAGTAACCAACAATTTAATTTAATTCTACATTTCTTTGTTGTGTAGTGAAATTGGACGAAAACGTTTTCATCTGCAACAGCGGCGGCGAAAAAGGGGAGTCAAAAGAAAAGCGAGTGGCAGTGGGTGGTGGGGGGTGGGGGTGGGGGTGCAAGTGGGAGCAGAGGGAGCGATAAAACGCAGCAGCACGCGTCAATAAAGAAGTCGCCCGGCAACCAAACGCCACCCACTACCCACCATCCACCACCCACCCCACCATCCACCATCCACCAGCCCCTCATTACACCCCTTGCCCAGCAGCCGATGAAGAGGCACCCGGAATTACAAATATATGCAATAATTTTTATTAATTCGCCTCCATGCATGGGACGCGGAGACCGATATGAAAATGCCCCCCTTTGCTGGAGAATGGGAAAATTGTAGGCAACAGCAGGCGGCAGCCGTTGGAAAAGCATGGGGGCCATGGGGGCATTGGGGGGGATGGCTGTCGGAAAATGGGGATCCCCAGACTGATTGCCGTCCTCAGGCGCCACTTGTGCCGTCGAATGGCGAGGAATGATGAACGTGTTAATAAAATTAGAGAGCCAAAGCGTTAGGCCCAAGATTTTCCCACCCAAGGCGCTATTTGGGGCAACTGGTGCGCCTGTCGACAGCTGTTGGCCACTGCACCACCTCCCAGCCACCCAACCACCCAGCCACCCAGCCACCCAGCCAGCCAGCCAGCCAACCAGCCAACCAGCCACCCAACAGAGCCCACTCCCACTTCCCCACATTTCCCATTCAAGAGGCGACGCGCATAAATATTCATTGTGAATTTCCCCCATAAAAGCGGAGGGACGGGAAACGCAAGCGGTGCTGACGGCGGAAGCTTATTGATGAAGTTATAAAATCAGACATGAATTCTTTATTAATTAATCGAAACCGCTCAGTCCCCAAAAACTTTTGGCTACCAAGGCAGCCAGAAAAGTTGAAAGCTCCCCCCCCCCCCAAAACTCCCACACAGGTTTCAATTAGCATGCGGCTTGCAACACGCCGAGGGTGGCCCAAAAAATGATTTAAGGGGTTCAGGCGACTACACCAAAACAGAAATTAACAAAACAAATCCCGGCAACATGTTGCACCCGTGTCCTGGGGATAAAAAAGAGCCCACCCACCAGCCGGTGGATTGGAAACGAGCAGGGATTTGCGAGGGGTGGCACATCATACGGCCATTTGCACCCGCAAACGCACTTCCGTAAGATGTCCGGGTCCAGACAACCCCTCGGACTTGAGCTTTAATTTACACAGAAAACAAGTAAACAATCCACTTTTCTTAGCTGACTAAGGGTCGGGTTAAGGATAGAAAGTTATAACAAGCTAAAAATTACGCTAGTACTTCATATTAAAAGAAGTGGAAGTAAATGCAGAAAGGGTGATGCTCTAAGGGAAATATCAAACTAGACTTAAGCATGAGTTTTTTCCACTGTGTATGCATAACAAGGTAGCAAATTGTTTAATACTCTGCCGCTCGTAGTAACCCCCTTATCGGTAGTGTCCTATCCCATGAACATCATCCATTGTCCTGACGGGCAAGTTTATTAAGGGGGAAACTCCACGCGTGTTCCTAACGATCGCTCTGAAAATCCGAGTTGGGATTAAGCTGAACCCCCGTTTTCAAGAATGAATGAATGAAAAATATGAACACGCTTATTATTAATTAACATGCAGATTGAGCGGTGGGTGGTGGCTTGCATCCAGTTTGGAACTTAAAAATCCTCCACAATGGATTCTTACCATCTTTTGGAACTCGTTATTATTACAGTTTACTCCATGCCGAATGAGATTACACTGGTGAATCCTTAAGTTGTTTTCCTGCTGCCGCTACACAAACTTTGGGGAACTTTAGCGACCACAAAACCGAAACAACAACTGAGTTGGAGTCCGAAAAACTGTCTGACTACGGAGCGAAAGGGGGGAGTGGGGGGAGATTGGCTGTCCCCAAAGTGGAATAAATTTCGGCAAAAAGCAAACAACGTGGCTCGAATTAGAAGAAAAAGATATAATTTCCAGGAAATGAATAACAGAAAAAAGCTTTAAAAAAACACGCGACCGCTGGCGAACATTTGTGCTGTTCCCGAATGCCGGCGAATCAATGATAAAAAAGGAGCAGGGAACTTGGAAAACAACCCTCGTTTGCAGTTCCTTTGGAAATGCACAGAGCAAGAGAAAGAGAGTGAGAAAGAGAGAGAGAGAGAGGGACTGGCGAATTCGCCGCATTTCACCGAGAGAACAGCTGCTGGGAACCTGCTTGCACCCCCGCCCACTTTCGCCGCCCACTCCGATCAGCTGCAACTGCCGGCAAAACAGCACCCCATCAACCAATCAACCTATCCACCCATCAACCTATCACCCACCCACCCAAATGCGATGGTTTTTGATGTATTACTCCGAATTCAAGTCACTCGAATTGGCCGTTTTTAATTTAATGAACCGCGACAGCGGGAGTGGCAGCGAGATGGGCAAACAATAAAATAAACATTTCGCAGATGCGAGCCAGCAGAACAGCCCTATATCTATACCCCATATATATATACATACATATATACATATATATATATATATATATACCCTCGAACTGGTGGTGATCCATTCTGATTGTGAATTTCTCCTCCGCTGCGTTCGTCAAATGCAAACACTAAAACGTCACTTGAGCAAGACGAAACGAGAAGTTAAATAAATACACTCAGCGAAAACCAGCACTGCATTCGACCACTTTATCAAATGCAGTTTTAAATAGTATTATATGTGGTAATATATAGTATTATACATATGTGGTCTAATGTACTTTTCTGGATTGGATGGATCACACTATTCCTTTGAAAAGCATCAAATTAAACCACTTTCTGCCAGTGTAAGCGAGTAAGTGGCAGTGGCGCGGCAATTTCCCTTTCTTTAAAAAGAATTTCGCGAAAAATTAATTGCATTGCACTTTTTTGTCAAGGGTTCCGAAGAGTCGACCTCCCCATGTGCCGCATAGTGGTGGTAGTTCCGAAATTCTCGGCGGGCTGAGGGGGCGTATGAATCATCCAGTTGGCTTTGGGCTTAGCCCTAAAAAACCGAATGAGAAAAAGGGTGGCTTCCATGCATTAATGGGCACTAGTTGTAAGTATGTGCAACCATATTACACTGCAGAGTGGCAATGACCTACCCTAAATTTATGGCCATATACTCAGTTATGTACATAACTCTAGTTCCGGACCAGGATCCGCGACCGGGTGGTTGCCATCGCACTGGGAATGGCAATAGGTGGTGGTGCAGCAGCGACGAGGACGGCGGTGGTGCCTTTATTTCCGAGTGAGTAAACCATCAAACGCTTGCGACAAAATTATTAGCAATTCAAAGGCACAAGGAGAAGACTCTGAACGATGATGCTGATGATGATGATGATGAAGATGGTGATGAAGATGGTGATGAAGATGGTGATGAAGGTGGGTGGTTGGTAGCGAAGCAGGGACACTCCAACGATGTGGATAATAAAAAGTGCCCATGCTGCGACTTCCCCGCCTCCATCGTGCTCCTGGGCCCCACTTCGCTCCACTTCGATGGCCCTTGTAAGCGAGGCAAGTGCCACTCAAGAGACATCGTCCGAGACCAGGACCACGCCCCCTCCTTGACAGTTGACAGCGACAGTTTTTCTTTGGCCTTCAATGCTTTCGCAGTACAGTGAAGCTTCTGCCAGGCTGCTGGTCGTATACCAGTACTACCAGTACTACCATCACAAATGTACTTCCTAGTACTAGCAGCTCTTGTACAGAAAAGGTTGAGAACTTCGAATTCCCTTTAATAAACTTGTTGAAGATATATGTATTTTGCAAAGGCTTAACTAAGGATAGCTCACTGTAGCGTATACTCCCTGAGCTATCCTCCCTTCCCCCGAGCTATCCATTTTCTAAAGCTGAATGCAGCTGAGCTTATTAAAGGCGCAGATTTGCAAGGGCAAGGGGGCGGCGGGTGGGTGGAGAAAGTGGGGGCGGTAATGTGGAAAACCAAAAGATTGGTGGAGCTGGAGCAGCTGGAGGAGCTGGTCTTCCATGGAATTAAGAATTGAGCACGTGCTGTTGGCGAAAGTTGTGCATTGTGCATCTTCGCACTCTTCGCCATCCCACAGCTGCTCTTGAATCAACTTTTCATTAGCACATGCCAATCCATTCGGATTTGGCTTGTTGATCTGTCGCCTGATTAAAGGCAAACAAATAAACAAAACTTCCGTTTAGTCAGTCATCTGCCTTTTCCGTCTGTTTGCCAGCAGTTCGTACAACAAACACAAATATTTGAGGGCCCAACGGATTAAATGTCGTGTTGCCATGTGCCCTGTTTTACGGACAAGGGCTCAGGCTCAGCTGTTGTAACAAAAAAGAAATTGGAATGGCTAAAAAAAAAGAACGGCAACTGTCAGCAATTTGGGCCGCATGAAGATGGAAGAGTTGAGAGCCGCAGCCTAGCAACGAAACCCTTTGAAGGACGCCTTTCTTATCAATTAGGTGGCCATAATCGCAGGGATCTCGTCCAGGGAGGGAATCAATTACACCAAAGTATGCCCACACTCTACTTGCCAACGAAATGAGGAACTGATGGGAGCGATGATGAGAGTGGGTCTGCAAATGGAATTGCCAGAATGATGATGATGGGGATAGCATGCCGAATCGGAAGATGGATATTCATTGAATCGTGCCATTTATTGCATGCCACATGGCCAACAAGCTGCCTAAGTCTGCCTTCCACCCGCTTCCTCGGGACCCGAAAAAAGAATTCTGCAACATTCACACTTTTGGTGGGCCGACTTGTCAATGGATTGCCAGCTCCCTCCCCCCCCATGTACACTGCACTTAAAAACGAGTCATTTCATATGAAAGTTATAGAAAGAGCTGAAATATATGTATGTATTTATATCACTTGCATTTTTAAAATAATATATATAATATATATAAAATATAATATAATATAATATAATATATAATCATTTTTTCAATGCCTAAACAAAATAATTGAGAATTTGAATTAGTATACTGAATAAAGTTGCTGCGGGAAAACACCTTCTTCTTCAGAATAGGGTATCTCTTGTTTTTTTGAGTGCACACCCCTCCCATTTCCATTGAGCCACTGATATGCCAATAACAATAAAGTACACACACACACACATGCAGATACACATACACATACACACATACAGCCGCATTGTGGGGGAGGGACTTTGACTAAGTGAAAACGAAGGACATTGGCAAGAGCGAGCAGAGGAGCGGGGAAAGGAGGAGCGAGCATAGTTAATCGTTATTTACAGACAGATAAAGTGCAGAAATATTGCCAAAGGAGCTGGAAGTTGGGACAGCGCAACGGTAGCTCATGTATCCACTCCGCCCACTGCCCCCCACTCCTGCCGAACTCCTTGTGGTGCAAGGAAAAGAAAGAGCAGCATCCGTGTGTGTCCATGCACTGGCAGAAAAAGATATGTATAGGATACCTACCCTTTTAAGCAACACAAAAGGAAGTAGCTCGTTTCAAGTAGTTACTCAACTATAATTTATCAAAGGTGTTTTTAATGCATATCAAAAATGCAAAAAAAAAGTTGAAAGCCATCTACAACTTTGCAGCCTTTCTTTCTGATACTCATTTGGAAAAGTACAACTAAAGTATTATCCAGGGATAGTCATATAAATGTATGTATATATAGGAGGTATGTAGTTTGGATAGCACTTTCCTGGACTTTCAAGGTAAGTGTTCACCAGTTTTGTTTCTGGTTTGAAGTCGCATTTTTTCCGAGTGCAGTAATCGGATTCCCGTGGTCCGCGTTTGCAGCCTGGCGGGATGATAAGGCGGAGAGTGGGAAGATTGGGGGCAACTGGCACAGCCACACTCGTAAATTGTGCTGTGAGCTGGGCCGCCTGCCAGAAGCATGGAAAAGCATGGAAAAGCATAGAAAATCAGGCAATGGCCAGAACGGACCGAGAAACACAGCACAAAGCACTTTTCCGCTTTTCCACTTTTCCTCTCGACGCGCTTTGTCTCCGCCGCTTCCTGTGAAAATCAGGAACAGCAGGCGGCGGGTGGCCATTTGGCTGCGGAAATCGTTGGCCAAAAAATGTGTGTGGGCGTGGAATGGATGCCGCCGAGGATGCGGAGGCCACACGCTGCTCCTTTTCACACCATAAACTCGCAGCAGTTAACTCGTTTTGGGTGCTCTGGCTCGTTCTGCTCCTTTTTGCACTGTTATCAAATTCAATTACCTAAAGCCGGAAATGCGTATGCCAAACCAAGCTCCTTCCGCCGGAAAGTTCCGGCCATTAAACTTTCTTTCGGGCCGACAAGGAGGAGGATGCTCCTCCGGCCATTGTGATGACAGTTTAGATTGTGATTTGCCATTGAGAGGGCTTTGATCGAGTGGACCGAGGGTAATAAACAGTCGCAATTTCCTATCCCCACTTTTTCCAAGACGTACTTTCTTATTTTATGTGACTTTATGTTGGCCAATTTGCATGTCAGTTCTCGAAAGTTTCGACGAGCATGAGCTGATCGATTTTCTCATAAATCTTGCCTTAAAGTTTATCCTTCAATTGCATATTTCAAGTCTAATTTATATAAAAGAGTATTCTTCCCTGTTTTGTGCCACCAAAGTAGGGCTTGTCCAGAGTAGTCCTATCTCTATGCCTCAATGGCCTTTTGCTCCTGCTGTCGTATAATTTGATGTCGGCACATATGCATGTAATTTAAGCTTGTAACTTTTAATTGCCCGTCGAGGCGACCTTGTTGGCCAGCCTGACCGCATAAACCGCACAGAGCGCAAACGACTGAACACGATTAATGACCCCCATGTCCATCTAGACCCGGAAGACCCCCACTGCCCTCAAATGCCCCCACCCCGAATGAAAATCTCTCACACGCTGACCGCACAGGAAATTAAAATGCTTGGGGAACGGGACGGGCCAGGCTTTCGGCCAACTCCGGCGACATCGAACTCAAAGTTCATTTCGAGAGCAATGTCCGGGCCGGGTAATAACATCTCAGAGTCGCAGGGGCAGGACATGGAGTTTGGAGTTTGGAGTATAGAGCATGGATATGGTATGCATGTACATAGATGGATGGATACACTTCGGTTGGTGGGAGTACTCACTTTCTGGAACTGCTCCTGCAAACGCAGCAGAGCGCCTTCAACTTCAATCATCCGCTTCTCCAACACATCCTGCAAGAACAACAAAACAGAAAAACCAAAAACTCAGGAAGCAGCACAAGAAGGCTAAATGCTATGGCTAAATTCCCAAAAAAACGAATAGTTAAAGCTAGCTGAATACGAGTACTACGAGCATGTGCATGGGTGTATGTCCTCCATTATCCGTTTATATATGTATATATTATATATATATATGTATATATACAAATGTGAGGGGGATGTGAGGGGGTGTGTGATTTTTGAAGCGATTTCAGTGCTGCCCAAAGGCATTACTTGCCAGTTTCAAAGAAATACTTCTTAACTTAAATGCTTGCTTCAATCTTAGCCAAATATGCAAATATGCAACACCAATTTAAATTTATGTTCACCAACAGTAGCAGAGTGTTTGAGTATAGCAATTAAAGTTGTTAGAGCGTGGCTATATTTAAAATAAAATCAACATTTAATTATAAATGTCTAGTAGCAAATGTTTTAACTTAATCTTTAAAGTACAACTGGACCGCAACTAATTACAAAGAAATAAGTTTATGAAGAGCGCAAAAGTGAACCATTTATCAGCTCCAATGAGTAAGTACTTTTTTTAGCTATCATCTGCGATGACAACACTATTAGCTGCAAAGCGATAAAAATAGTTATAACAGCCCGAAAAAATGGAAAAGCGATTGAAATTAATTTACGATCTTGTCGCAGCAACAGCAACAGCAAAACAGCAAAACAGAAAACAGATTCGAGGTGTAAAAAGCAAATCATTGAACTCTTTTGGACCCAGTCTCGAGTTTCCCAGTGAATGCACATTGCATTCGGACCAAAGGAAAACACAATGAGTTTCTACTTAATCCGCACGCGATGGGGAGAAGGTCTCGGGCAGGTGAAAAAGTGGCCGAAAGGGGACCAAAGGGGGCCAAAGTGGGGACAGGTGGGCAAGTTGCAGGTGTGCATGGCCAATAATTCACCGAGAGCATGGCTGACATGCCACAGAAGAACGGTGGCACCGAAACTCCAGTTTTCGAGTTCAAATCGATGAGGAAAAGCCACCGAGAGATCAGCTACTTAATGGACTATTTACTTGTCTCGATTTTCATGTACATACTTCTATATACTGTACACATGACGGGTAGTCATCGCAGGAGGCGGGGGGCGTGGACAGGAAATGGAAATGGCAATTTCAAAGTTCTTCCCTGCCTAAAAATGGCCAGCAAATGCTTCTTGGCTCGAACAGTCAACAGTCAACACACAAAAATCTGAAAAAACAAAACAACTAATGTGACGCCGCCGCTCGTAAAACAGCAGTTTGCTTTTTTGGATTTTTTTTTGCTGCCTTTCTGTTTTGTTAAACACTTAATATTAGTTGTGGAAGTTGTAAAAATCATTTTTATAGCTTGAGGAAAATGGGTTGTGTTGTCTTTTGAAGCATGGTTTTTGTTTTCAGCTCGGCCTTTTTGCGCAATAGACAAATTGATTTTTGTTGTTCTGCCGTAACGAGGGAGAATTTATAAAGATTACGATCCGAGCGTGATTATGAATGGCCAAAAGTGTTGGCCAACTAGGCGAGAATGAATGCCATGATTTGTGGCAGGAAATTATCCAGTCTCGAAGTGGAGCTGCCAGTCTTACACAGCGAGAAAACTCTAGGATCTAGACTACTCAGTTGGTTAGAAATCTGCTACTGAAATCTTCCAAGGGTTTCTAATCCAATTAATCAACTGCTTTCTTAGTAAGATCTGTTAGTAAGACATATCTCAGCTGAAACCAGTTCAAAGAATCCATCGTACTAAATGGTGGGTATTAAATATATTTGCCTCCTTGCTTTTTGAGAATTCCATCTCCTTTGCCCGCTGATTTCTCGAAAGTATTAAGTCAGTGCTTTGCTACTTTTTCCGTGTAAACAAATATAGCAGCAGTAGGTACACACATATCCATATGCTAATGCAGGCAATGAAATGGAGACGGCGACAACAATGCCAGCCCATAGACTCCTATTCCAGCTGGCGAAACTGTGCGCATGTGCAGCGCGATCGGAGAATCGAGGAGCTGGAGAATCAGAGCCAGAAGCTGCAGCTCCCGGTGGATGGAGGGGCAAGTCTGGGCAAACACAGCAAATGAATAGCTGGCAGTTCGTTGAACCCGCCTCAATCACTCGTCGCCAGTGCGAAACTGCACAGTTGCAGCATCAACTGCGGCAGCAGCAACTGCGGCAGCAACTTCAAAAAGCACGGCAGCAAGTTATGGGGAGAGAACGTGACTGGGTTCTGATGACAGCCATGGATGCAGTGCATCGGATCCATTGTATTGTGTGTGCGCAAATAATCGAGATGCCATTTGGCAAATTTGCCGCGAGTGGGTGTCTGTCGCTGGGCAACTGGGCAGCTGGATGGACTCGGAGCTTGGTAATCGAGACACGCAGCCTCTGGAGCGGATTCGTGGGTTCAATTAGCGGGAGCCGTGACTTCTACCTCGGCCGACTCTCCAGAGTGGATTCTGCTTCCCAGAAGCATTACCGCGTCAACTGCCATTTACATGGAGCAGTTGCCACGTTCCCGCGAGTTCCCGCCTGGCTTGGCTCACCCGGCTCATTTGCAGCCGCTTATGGACCATCCAGGCACATCCACAGGCCGTAACTACCATAAATCAACTCCAGCGGCTGCGCATGCGCCATACTTAGTGCTATTAAAACGTCACGGAAGTCGGAACGTGAGCAGCGGCGAGAATCTGAAATTCGAATGCCATGGAGGGAATGGGAGCCATATGGGAGCAGCTTACAATCGATCCATGGGAAAGAGTCCCATGGTCCTAGACCAGTCAAAGCTTGAACGCGATCAATTAGGCCGTGAAATTTGGTGGAGAAATTGTGGCGAAATTGGACAGAAATTGCCGGCAAGTGAGCGGCAGAAGACTGCAAGTTGGCGTGACCCGGGCTGGCCGGGATTCCGGAGACTCGCATGTCAAGAGGTCATTTGGCCCGACCTGCGAAGTCCTTCATCAATCTGTGGAGCGCCGCTGCGATGTGTCTCGAATGGCACGTTAACGAGTTCAAGTGGCTCAAACTTTAAAGAGCCGAGTTCAAAGGTGTTTGCCTCGCCAAGAGGCTCGTTTGCATGCCGCACTTTGGGAAAATTCTCCACACGCCAACAATGGAAAGCGAGCTGCTCTTTTTTGCTTTCCCCGCCAACTGGCACAAAATTGGGTTAACCATTCAAACAAAAAGGAGAAAAAGTTGAAAGCATCAGAGCCGAAGGTTAGTTGATGGCGGGTAAGTAATAGTTATGTATATACGGGGGCTATGATTTGATTCGAGCCGATTGTCTGTAATTGGATGGGTCTACGTCTATCCCAAAAGCGCTACGTGCCCTCTCACAAACCCAAAACCCAAAACCCAAAACCCAAAAGCCGGGTGTTACCAGTTACCAAGGCTAGGGGCTAATTATGGTATCAAAAACTCACCTTATCACAGCCGCCGGATCCGGTGATGGAGCCACCATGCCGCTCCAGGGGCAGCGTTCCCGCCTCCGATTCCACGGGCGTCCTCGGCTGGTGGACCAACTGAATCCTGCCCTGCGAGATCTGTATGTAATTCGGAGGTGGTGGCACACTATCGAGCACATCCTCCTTGTCGTCCTCATCGCAATCCTTCTCGTTTTGCCTGAAAGTACACGGAATAAATAAATAAAATGTAAGTGAAATCTTAGAGCTTAAATCTTAAAGCTGATTGCCCAACCGAATCGCTAGTAATTGTATTACTTTATTGGGCCCCAAAGTGGTTGCATACACGTAGTTGGCATACTTCTCGTAGATTGCCCCATAAAGAAGTGTCAAAATATTTCCTATTGCTCACGTCGCTTATCGGAAAACGCCGAAAAACGAAACAAGAGGCAAAGTTATTGCACAATGCAAATATATACGGCACCACCAAGTATAGTAAATTTAGGCTAAGCGAAACTATGTGGAGGCAGCTCATAAATTGATATGTCCGATAGTTGCACTAAGCCAAACACTCAACAAATTGAAGCAGAGCTATAAAATGACTAGGGTTTAGTGATGGCTTTTTTTTAGTTAATGCAGTTAATAAAATAACACATCGTTAAGTGAGTGTAGAGTAGCCCATGCTCACTGTACAGCTCCAACTCTGATGGGGGCTACCACCTTGGGGCCATTTCTGACACGACCCAAATGGACTGCGACAGAGATATCAATTGTGTTGGTGACTCGCGGTGTGCAAAGTGCATGGGATCGGATCACCTGCCGCTCTTGGGGCCTTCGGGGGCCTCGGATGTGTGTGCCTGCACATGGATGCAGAAGTATCTTCAGTATCCCAGTGCTAACGACGAAAAGTCGCTCGTTATTTCCAATTGAATTTGCAGCTAAGTGCAAATAATTCGATAAAATTGCCACTCGGAGGCATTCGAGTGGGCAAACACAGGCCAAAAACAAAGCAAAAAAAAAAAATGAACAAAAATCCAAAATCACCATGAGGCCAAAATGCTTTCGGCTTTTGGCTTGCCAGCTTGTCTACGTTCACATCTAAGCCAACTCTAGCAGCACAGCCCCTCAGCATCGTGGCTCTTAGCTCTTTTAGCCCGGTCCAGCTGCAATCCAGTTTTACACACTCTAACTATCGAGTTGCCGACCAACTGCCGACTGCCGACTGCAATTGAATAAATGGCCGCAGAAACGAAAAAAAGAGCTGCAAACAATCTTACAAGCTAATCGCACAAAATGTTTCGTTTCGTGTTTGACGTTGACACCGGGACAAGTGGGCAGTGGCCATTGGCCAGCGTCCAGTACCAATGCATCCACACACACGGCCATGTGTGTATGGCCAAATATAATATATACCATGCCCAGCATATCGGTGTCCATATCGCGCGTATCGCTTTTCCAGCACTCGCAGCATTCTGCTGCCCACGTGCCGCATTGCATTTCCATCCGTCTTTGATTTATTGGCATCGAATAAAGCAATCAAAATCAATTTAACTGTTATCAAGCTGGCCATTGGCAGTCGGTAATTAAGTGAGACGCCAAGTGGCGCATCGCGTGCAAGTGCGTCAGCCATCTGGAAATCATCCGCAGACTGGCAATCGTCATCCTGGCGCGGTTGCGTTAGATGCAAACCTAATTAGCCGAGTCAAAAGGCCAGCTAATGACATTACAGGGCTTTAATTAATGCAGTCCCCCTCTTCCCCCTCTTCCATCCCATCAGCCAACCGATCAATTGACAGTGAAATAGTGCCGAAGGCGCAAGGTGCAGAGTGCAAGCGTTGCACTTTAGGCGGACCAATTTAGCACTGACTCATCCAGCTTATGTGTGCCCAATGTGCACTGCGAGAAAAACAGGTGCCACAGCAAACACTATGAAGAGTTGGGAACTAGAAAGTGAACTGGGAAAAATAATAAATAATGGCTAAGGTAGCAATCACATACATAATGAATATATTTAATGTTGAGCATTCATTAAATATTGTATCTCCAGATCTTTATTCAGATCTTATAAACACCTACTTTTGGAAATAAATATAATTGTGTGATTAATAGTAATGCGTTTTACAGCAGTTTCTTTGATACAGCTTAAAGTATACCTAGATTTTTTGAATCCAATTTCCTGTTAGTGAGATAGAAAAGGTAAAACATGATAAATTTTCCAATTAAATGTAACATATCTAGCAGACCATTTCCTTTCTCGCAGTGTGCGAATTCAGTAGCCATAAGTTGCGCACAAGTTTTGCTTGAATTTGCATTTCTATCGAAGTGCTCACCGCCGAGTGTGTGGATGATAGCTCCCCATAGTATGGCTATAGCTTCACCGATTCCTTATCCAGCGGTCATTCGGCTAAGCCCCCCAATCTCCCCAACCCCCCCAATCCCAAATCGCCAATCCCCGCCTTGTTCTTTTTCTGCCTTTGTGGCACATTCGTTTACTGATTATGCGTTTTTATGCGACGACCATAAATTTCCGCTGTCACTGCTCCCGTCCGCTTCCTCTTCTACACCACAGATATCCTCAATGTATCCCCCCATATAGTGGTTCCCCCACCCAATCCAGACTCAGCCGCCGGCTGTCCAGCGCTTATCACTCGGCCACTGCAGTTGGCATAAAAATAAATATTGCACAAATGCGTATAAAAAGTAAATAAAATCGGGCAAGTAGCCGTCCGTTTTATACGACCTACAAATAAGCCGCATAAGGCGCTTACTACCGCTTCCGCCCCGCACCCCGCACCCCGCACCCCTCCCACTCCCCACACTCCGCTTTACTGACCGCGATGTCGTCGGAATCTCGTGCCGTCTTTTAAGAGCGATTTAAGGGGCATAATTATGCGCACAGTGTAATTGAGGGCTGCTCGCGCCGATAAGCCAAGAGGCGTAATTGTGGTCTCGGAATCGCGAGATAAGGAGCCATGAGCTTAAGCGGATTCCTCGGTGATGAGTGACCCACTGAGTGGCCACTTTTGCCCCACACTTAGTCACACGGAAAATAAAGTAATATCTCATGAATTTCAAAACGTTGTGTATATGAAAAGAAGAGAGTTTATTTGCCGAGGTACCAATGAACTTTATAGCTTTATAGAATAAATACCATTGTGCCGAGCCATTTGAAACCAATCAACATAATCTAAATGCGTGTATGGCAGATACTTTTGGCCACGTTTAGTATTCGAGTCATGGACGTACTTAGTTGATCATTTTGCTCTGCCTACTGACGTCCGCTAAACGCTCAATTTGCATTAAACACACCGAATTATTAAACAGCAACTGCAAAGTGCATGTGGGAATATTTGCACACATGCTGTTATGAATTTTCCAGCGTTTGCCTGTGGGTATACGAGTGTGTGTATGTGTGTGTGTGTGTGTGTATTGACAATGAGGTCGCCAGAGCAAATAATTTACAGTACTCTGCAGTAATTGCCATAATTTTCGACTGCCATTCGAACACACGGCTATGCCCCTCCGCACCCCCCGTACCCCCCATACCCCGTCATGAACTCTCCGCCGCCCCCATTCCTGTCATGAATATTGAAAATCGAAGTTAAAGTTGAACCGCCCAACTGTCCAGCTGTCCAGCTGTCCAGCTGTCCAAGTGCTCCAGTGCTCCACTACTTGTGGGTGCCCACTGACATGGGCGTGGGCCGGAAAAAAGAAACTATAACTGAAACCGAAGTGGAAACAAAAACAAACACACACACTGGCCACACGCAGATGAAGCTGCAGCCTCCTCCAAACGGGGCCTCACATACAGTGGAGCCTCTAGAGGGCGGAAATGCTCAGCTTACGTTTCACTATAACAAATGGCTAGTGAAGCCTAGAAACACTTGTTGCAAAATGGTAAGATCTATTGAAAATCCAAAAGACTTGCATAAAAAGTAATTAAAAAGAAAAGTAGGTTTTGATCCAAAATAACAACAAATATACATATGTACATACTTATGCTTGAATCTCCCATTTCTTAACCGAAAAAAAGAAACTTTTTGAAATAAGTATTTCAAAAATAGATCCAAGTTGTTTTAAGCTTTAAGTTCTCCAGCATCGAATTTGAAGTGAAAATCACTCAGTATTTTGAAATTCAGACAATAGAAAAGCTATGCGCACACTCCTGAAATATCATTTTTAAAGTGCCACCCCACTTAATACTATCCGCTCAAAGACTTTGCTCTGTGGCAACGATCCGATCTGATGGAAAAGTGCAATCTTGCAACTTGTAGAGCACTACTGTTTGTCGAGGCGGTGGAGTTTTCCGTTCTTTGAATTGCATAATTTATGAGTCTCGAGATCGATTTTAATCGTTGCTGTTGTGTCTCACGGCCTTATATGGCCAGTAGTCGCTGTGATAGAACAATGCGGTAGGGGGCGTGTTGGTGCTGTATGCCTTCACCGTTACAGACACATACACGCATACAGCTGCAGACACGCAGATACAGATACAGGCATTTATGCATGCTTGTGTACATATGTTCCTGTGTTAATTTATTCATGAGCTGGCGAGCGGACTAAGCTTCCGTTATAAATCCGCGCTTAGTGCACTTTCTGCTCCGTTGCACAGTGCACAGCCGCATCTCGCTCTCACACACTCCCCCCTCTCACTCGCACTCGCACTCGCACTCGCACTCGCACTGGCACGTTTGTTTGCCCGCCAAAGGGCCCTCGTCTTTGGCTCACATGTAACCCATTTCGCAGAGTAGAAACAAATCCAAATCCAGCAACGCAGCCCAAATAGGCGTGTCAGCCTGTCCGCCCCCCTTCCCCCTTCCCACAGAAGTTTGCTCCAGAATGGGGTCTTCATTCAGGGCTGTCAACTGCGTATATTTTCACGTCGGATCTGGCCACATATCTTGCGCCATTTACACAGCGGAGATCTTTATTTGGGCGGCATTTGTTAATGGTGGGTTGTCATAGATAACACAATAAATACGAGTAGTTCTGTTCACTGCCATGGTAATTGTGCAATGCAGGTTCTTAGATTTCTCAATGAAATGGCATTAATTATACATCTCTTCTCAGTATAATGCATTATTATTACCCATAGGAGGATAGACTTTAAGTTGTATTACTCTTAGCCATATAATTTAGTGTTTAGGTGACCCAAAAAGATTTTACGTGTATTACATTCGTAGTTAGATATAATGCTCTATGTATCAGTTCACTCACTACTTTCTTATTAAACTATGCTAAAGTGATATGACTGCTTTTTAGCTGTTCAAGCTAGATATTCCCCAGCATAATGCCCGGCACCACTATCTCTATGCTGCCGCTTGAATGTGTATTTTGCCAGTTGACAAAATATGGCCCAAAGTGTTGGGCAAAGTCAAACAAGAGGCCAAAAGTGGGTGCATCTGCATCTGCATCTGCATCTGTGTGCGTGTATGTGTGTGTGCGTGTGCACAGGGCTTTTGGGTTCAGCTACTCAGCTAAGTAGTTATGGCATTGTTTCCCAGCGCTGCTCCAAAACTTCGTGGGCGTGATGAGAAATGCGAGTAGTTGGCCCTTCTCATTTCAACACCCTCTCCGCCCATCGATGTTATCGATGCGCCGAGTTGATGACCCAAATCTGGAGGTGCATGTGTGTACGAGGCTCTTATTTTGATGCCCAAGTGATACTGAGCCCACACTGCAAATTTGCATAATTTGACGACAAGTCGAGTTGCGGATTTATTACACACGCTTCATATGAGCCAAGCCGCATATGGAATATGGCTAAAAAGCGGGCTGGCGATAAGCATCATATAATTGTGCCGAACAGGAAATTACGACGACATAATTGAGTGCCATGTTGCCGAATCGAAATGAGATCGCTGTAAAGTGGAGTCCCAAATCCACGGGTGCTCCCCTTTCGGGGAGGGAAGGGGGGTGGGGGGTATATTTCTGCCTACATCGCCAGTTTGAAGCTCCAATGAATGGGAAAGAGGCGCCAAAGGGCAAAACCGAAAAGGCAAAAGCCGCAACCATATACACATCTGCTGGTCTGTGTAAATATTTATGCAAATATAAACAAGGGCCGAATGGCTGCCATGTAAATACAATGCTACTCCCAAATGCAATAGATTAAAGCCATCCAGAGACAGGCCTGTGTCACGTTCCATTCCGGGAACCAGGCGGTTAAGGAGCCAGGCACCCAAGGAACCGGGCAGCCAAAGGAGCCTCCAACACGAAACGGAAGTCAAGTGGACACTTGCTGCTTACCTGGCCAAACACCTGGGACCTCCGCTGAGTGACAGGCGCGAGCCAATGGTGGCCACTGCATTTGCATATCGAGAAAGTCACTCGGAGAATAAATGAGGTTTGCGAATTGGAATTCAAAACTATGAGTTTACAGTGTACTGAAAACAGTTTTCGAAATCATTGCTCATTTCTAAACTATTGTGCTCAGAAAAGGCAGTTTTCGAAATCATTACTTATTATTATGAACTATTGTGCTCAGAAAAGGCATACTTTTTAATTACTAATTGAGTTACATGTGATTACTCATAATGATGTTACTTCAAAAGCTTCTCTGAACTGACAAGTAACTGAAAACAACAACGCTTAATCACTTATTGTATTAAAAAGTAAGTTTTATTATGGCATTTGCATATACAACACGATTCATTTAGCTTTCGAGTGGCTTGGCATTTTAGCTTCATGTGTTCATTAAGCGAACAACACATTCAATACTAAGTTTGCATTAGTTATTGCTTTTGCTGTTGGCCTCAATTGAATTTAGTCAAGTTGTGATGTACGCTGCATTGGTAAGTGCAGCTCTCTGAACTTCAAGTAATTAAGCCACTAGTGTGCTCGGATTTTCCTCAGTGTAGGCGGCGGCGGCGGCGTCTCCCTGCCTCCAAAAGGAAGCCGTCTAGGTGCAGCCGTCTGTTTGGAAAGTTATTTGCATGCCACGCTTTAAGCGGAGCCGCTCCTCAACTCTCGGGTGCTTTGCATGCAGATTTTTGATTGGCACTTGGCCAAGCGGAAGCGATCAGTATCGCTCTCACTTCAAGGACAATGGCACGTTAATTGCGGGGAGCAGAAGGAGCAGCAGGAGCAGGAGGAGCAGAAGGAGGACGCCTGCCGATATCGCCGAATTGTGTTTGCCACAGCACACCACCACGCACCCTAATGACCCATAAACACTGGCTCAATAGGCCATATCCGCTGTCGTTGGCCAGATAACGCACCTCGACCCGGGCCACCTGTCGCCCCAGTGCCCCTTATGGCCAAAACGCCAAAACGGGCACATCTATAACGAATGCCTGGCCGGGTAATAAACACACGTACCCACACATCAACTCTATTTATCAACAAACATTTTCGCTGGCCCCGCAACAACAATGGCACCTAGTTGGCTGTAAAACCCCAGGTCGTGTTGTGTGAATTGGGGCGGTTTGGGGCTCATTTGGGGAGCCCCACCCTTCCAAGCCATCAACCCATCAACCCATCGACCCACCAGCGACCCAACCCAAAAAACTGACTTGCGTTTAAAGCGAACGTTAGGGGCAAACTTTTAATTAGAAAGCAAGTACGGTCAGCTGGAAAATGGCTGGGGAGCAGTGGCAAATACGGAAACTATGCACGGGAATATTTCATTATGTGTATACGTATGCGAAGTACACATGTACATTGTACACATCGGTGCACTGAGAGAAATGGCATGACTAAAAATGTATCTAACTATAATTATTGCGCAAAAGCATAGAAGAAGAGTATAACTTATGAATCAAAGCATAGCAAGCAAGTATTGTCTAATATTCTTATAATTCTTCATAAACGATAGTTTTGATCACCTGAAGATAGCTTGTAAGCTTATAAGAGCTTGTATTATTTATTTGTTTTTATCTATACCTAATCCATTTGGTATTCAGCATGAAAGAAACTATTGTTACTACTGTTTTTATGCATTTTTCTTTTTTTTTGTGCATGCGTGACTTTTCCGAGCCAGCGAACTCTGCATGTTTAGGCCCAATAACGGAATTGAACGAACGCACAATAGTTGGCAATCAAGCGAGTTGAGATGGGGTAGGTTAGGGTCATTCCACGCATCAGGGATTGGCTTGGGGCGCAGTTCTCCATGGCGCTCGTTCCCGATCCGAGTGGCCGCCCCCAAGTTCCCAAATCCCCATTCCCAGATGATAAATCGCGGGCTGACATCTCCATTGCATCTGCATGTGCCAGCCGCTCATTAAAAAGGTATTCATCATTATGGCGACCGCCGTTGCAGTTGTCGCACCCAAAGTGAAAATGCCGCCAAGACTGGCTGCGAGAATCGGATCTGTCGCTATGCTCGTATCTTTTGCGGCGGCGTGTTTGCTGTCAAAATGCATTCCAACTGGGAAGGGGAAGTGTGGGGCTCCTCCGATGTTTTCATTAATTTCAATTTTAAATGGGGGTAAGGTACAGCGACTTTAAGGCCCGAATGATCGATGTTAATGAAGAGTGTATCTTTGGGATATTCGCAACACGCAATCACGGCTTCATGAACTGATGGTTTGGCATTTGGGGATTATAAATCGCTTAACTAATTCAAGGCAGCGATAGCAATGATCGTTAGATTGATTTCAAAAAATATGTTGGGTGCAAATGCAACATTTCCTGGTATTGGTAAGAGGTTATTTCACTACTTCCAAGTCTAATTCGCAACTTGATCGTTTAGCGAAGTAGTTGTGTTAGATTTATAGCCAAATGTAGATGCCAAGGTGGCTAATTGATGGCATGAAATAAAACAAGCTTATGGCGCAAAACGTGTTGGTATGCAAATCTCTAGAGTGAATGTCTATCGTTAAAAATAAACGTGATGGCAATCGTAGTAATGGAAATAACATTATGCAGTTTGTACATCTTTCTTCCTTTAATTCTGACTGATATCCATTTTGATTTCATCTAGTTAAGCATAAGCAACAAAAACAGATTGCAAGAACTGAAAACCTTTTAGTAACTATCAAGTTACTTGTTTTTAATGTGAGAGTATCTCGGTTTCGCTGTGAACTTGGCCATATGCGGCATGTATCGAGGTGCAATTGTGATTCTCGGGCTTTCTTCTCCCCATTTTATTTTCGTTATTGTGAAATTGTTCAATAATTTTCCTTTTTCTTGTCCCGTCCCTGTTGTCATCTTTGGCCCCTTTTCGAGATGAGATGGGATGGGATGCGTTATGCGATATGTGCGCCACTTTGGCTTATGATGGAATTGACACTTCAGTTTCTGTGACACACGAAGTGCGGGACGCCCATCAAAAACAGACCCGGGGCTCTGATACATACTGTAAGCATAATTCCCCTACCCATCCATTCATCCATCCAATGCCAAGTAGAAATAGAGATATGCCAGATAGTAGAGGCAGACGCACTTGAAATGCATATAATGGCATTTTCTTTTGTGTGTGCAATGAACGCCTGGGCTTTTGCCTCTTTGGTGGCTGTTTTTTCTTCGAGTGGAGTGGGAGTGTGGATTTTTACGGCCAAGTGGAGTTGGGGTTTTTAGATGCATTTGCTAGTGCTAATGGCGCATTTATGACCACAGGGTTGCAATCGCAAAACTCAGGGTTGTGTGTGTGGTGGTCTATCAGTCGATCAATTTGTCCTCTCGTCACTTGCCATAATAAACTCTAACTCTCTAATCACTCACATATCTATATATGCACGTATGTGGCTTTTGTAACAGCTGAATAAACCCCTGCGTAAATTGTTTTATCATCACGAAAAGTTTCAGTTTGGATTTCCGCTAATTGCCAAAGAGCAGCCCTGAAGTTTGCCTTGGTTTCATTTCATTTTCATTTTCATTTTATGCCTTTTCCTTTGTGTGTAATCTAAGCTGAAAAACGGCGGGGGCACTCTATATAGCCTACATACATAACTGTAAGTTCCCACTGCCTCACGCTTTGTTGCACCACATTTCCTTTAACCCATAAAAACCAGGCACATGCGCAGCGTCGAGATGTAAAAGATACAGATACATCCGATATGGCTGCCAAAAGGCGGAAAACAATGGGAACAGGGCGAAATGAGTTTGAAATTGAGAACGTATGAAGAAACTGCCGGCGGATATATCGTTGTGGTTCTTATTGTTGCCGGCGTTACTCTTGTAAGTCGCACGAATCTTCCTCCCGTATCAATCATAATTACGAGGCCAGTTTCTGTAAGTTTCGAGGAGCACTAATGTTTTCCCGACTCTCAAGCACACACAGGCATCAAACATCCCAATGACTTTAGGTTCTACGCTCGTGAGAATCCATCATCATCGTATGTTAGGCATACACAGGGAATAAGAATATTTAAATGTGTTCAAATGTGGAAACTGTAAATAACTTGTGAAGGGAGAACCAATTTAAAATGTTTATTAGCTGGAAACTATAAATTAGCAGTTAAGTGAGTGGGATTTTAAAATTCTTTGGGAAGAACTCAGAACAATTCGACTTTTCACAACCATATTTTTTTTAAATATATCAAATATATACATTTGTGCATAACATATAGTCAAGAAATTGTAAAAAAGTTCAAGCTTCCATTAGCTTGTTTATTTGCTAATTTGCTTGGAGTAAAGAAATAAATAAATAACTAAAAGGTCATAAGGCGAAATGAAGTTGAAAAGAATATCTTGGGAATCTCATCAGAACATTTTGAAGACTTCTTTATAAGACTTCCAAAATAAACCGCCTTAAGTCTGAACTTTAATCAGGACTTTAATGGGGGTTTTATTTTCTTCGAGTGTTCTGCATGCAGCTGCACTTGCCTCCATCCGCCTTTTCGGAGCCCACATCCCAGCACATCAAATGTTTAGTGCTTAATAAAGTGTGTTATGTCTTTTGTGTAATTATTTTTAGCTTTAGTCGCGCTTGAATGCCGCGTTAGGAGAGAGGGAACTCGAGGGGTGGGGAGGGTAAAGGTCTTACAGCCGTTTCTAAACGAACATTATCGTGTGTGGGCCCCCAAAACACGGAGATCTTAAAGGTTTGGGGCCAAAGCTCCGAAAAAACACCCCTTCCACTTGGCTTGATGCTAATGTATGTATATCTGCTAGATACATTTGTACATACATATATGTATACCCAAGGTATGTAAATGCGAGAGTTCCACCTACAAGGTGCTTTAGGCTTTTGGGCTTTTGGGTTTCTATTTGCACAGGTGTTTTTAGCACCTGGGTTCATGGCTGCCTGATGTGTTTGGAGCATTAGTTATCATCATCGTACGCCTCCGGGGGGCGTGACACCGGTAAGTGCTAAAAGGCATTCGACTGCACTTTTCTGTAATAATTAGCACATCATGACTTGTAAATAAAGGGCATCCGTGGTGGACGTCGTTCTCTGTGAAACAAACTTTAACTGCTCCACATAAATCGAGAAACTCAAGATTATGAAATGCGTATCCCAAATGCAACCTTATTTCATTCATGTTATTAAACAAATTGAGACCATCTAGTAATACAGGATTTCCTGAAATTAACTTAATTATACCCGTTACTCGTAGAGTAAAAGGGTATACTAGATTCGTTGAAAACTATGTAACAGGCAGAAGCGTTTCCGATCATGTACTCGTAAAGTATATATATTCTTGATCAGGGTCAATAGCCGAGTCGAACTGGCCATGTCAGTCTGTTCATCCGTCTGTCCATAACTCAACTTATCTTAATCGGATTTTAAAGTGGCATATCTCTAAATGTTTCTGGCGAAATTCTGTAAAAATCTGCATTCAAATTTAGAAACTAATTTTTTTTGAAAATTTTTGTATTTTTATTGATGTATGATAAGTAGAAATTCAAAAAAAATTATAAAATGTCCAGAGGCTGAAGCTCTATACTCCATAACTCAACTTATCTTAATCGGATTTTGAAGTGGCATACCTCTAAATGTTTCTAGCGCAATGCTTTAAAAATCTGCATTCAAATTTAGAAATTTATTTTTTTTTTAAATTTTTGTAATTTTTTTGATGTAATAATGTTGTAGAAATTCAAGAAAATTAAAAAATGCCCCGAGGCTGAAGTTCTATACTCCATAACTCAACTTATCTTAATCGGATTTTGAAGTGGCATACCTCTAAGTGTTTCTGGCGCAATTCTCTAAAAATCTGCATTAAAATTTAGAAATTTATTTTTTTTTTAAATTTTTGTAATTTTTTTTATGTTGTAGAAATTCAAGAAAATTAAAAAATGCCCCGAGGCTGAAGTTCTATACTCCATAACTCAACTTATCTTAATCGGATTTTGAAGTGGCATACCTCTAAATGTTTCTGGCGTAATTCTCTAAAAAACTGCATTCAATTTTAGAAATTTATTTTTTTTAAATTTTTTTTTAATTTTTTGATGTAATGATGTTGTAGAAATTCAAGAAAACTAAAAAATGCCTCGAGGCTGAAGTTCTATACTCCATAACTCAACTTATCTTAATCGGATTTTGAAGTGGCATACCTCTAAATGTTTCTAGCGCAATGCTTTAAAAATCTGCATTCAAATTTAGAAATTTATTTTTTTTTTAAATTTTTGTAATTTTTTTGATGTAATAATGTTGTAGAAATTCAAGAAAATTAAAAAATGCCCCGAGGCTGAAGTTCTATACTCCATAACTCAACTTATCCTAATCGGATTTTGAAGTGGCATACCTCTAAGTGTTTCTGGCGCAATTCTCTAAAAATCTGCATTCAAATTTAGAAATTTATTTTTTTTACAATTTTTTTGTAATTTTTTTGATGTTATAGAATTCAAAACAATTAAGAAATGTCGTAAGGCTGAAGTTCTGAACTCCATAACTCAACTTATCCTAATCGGATTTTGAAGTGGCATACCTCTAAGTGTTTCTGGCGCAATTCTCTAAAAATCTGCATTCAAATTAAGAAATTTATTTTTTTTGAAAATTTTTGTAATTTTATTGATGTAATGATGTTGTAGAAACTCACAAATATTAAAAAATGCCCCAAAGCTGCAGTTCTAAACTCCATAACTCAACTTATCTTAATCGGATTTTGAAGTGGCATACCTCTAAATGTTTCTGGCGCAATTCTCTAAAAATCTGCATTCAAATTAAGAAATTTATTTTTTAATTTTTCTGATGTATGTTGTGTAGAATTTCAAAAAAATTAAAAAATGTTCAAAGGCCTAAGCTCTATACTCCATATATCAATGTATCTTAATAGGATTTTGAAGTGGCATACGTGTATACTTCCAAAATTAGGTCAAACCTCAATTATTTTGTTATTTATACTAGGTTTTATCAACTATTTCTAGCAGCTTTTTTATCAATTTATGCACATACCCCATTCTGACCTAAACTTTGTCGTTTTCTTATGTTTTTCCAATCTCTATGCTAAAACTTCGATAGTTTGGCTCAAACTTTCGTTTGTTTTCCCATCGCGATTGCTTTTCCCACGAAAATCATTTGGCAGATGGCTTTTTGATTGCTCTGGCTGCTAATTTTTGGAAAGGTAATGGCCCGCGAGGCAATCTCGAAATTCGAATCGCATCGAAGCATAGTTCAATTTTCGCTTTAGGCCAAACGAAACCGGTCCACAAGATGCTAGCCATCAGCAATCAGCAATCGGCTAATAATAAAGATTTTAACCTAATTGGCTCATTTAACGCTGAAAAAAATCATTATAATAATAATGACGATGACTGATGACTGCTGCTCGCTTGAGTTGAGTCGCAAAATGATGGCCTTCGGAAAACTGGAGAGGGAGTGTATCGCAAGTCGCCAGAAATTAATTATACAAAACTAAGTTGTGCCACTGCAACGTTCCTTTTTCTTGGCTGTCTCTTTGTTACTCGCCCATTTTTGTCAGCGATTTTGCAAATTGAAAAGGTTTCCCCAACGCCCCAACGCCCCACAGCCACGACCCGCTTCCTCCCTCGACCAATGACCTTTATCGCGAAAGTCATTAACAAAGGAATTGGGGCATGGCAAGGAAGCAGTCGAAGTCGAAGGACGACCAAGAAGGACAGCATTGATAAAGTGGAAGGAAGCACATAAAAGCTGCTGGACATAATCGTATCCGCGGGCAAAAGGCGGGTGGTCTACACACAGAGAAAAATGTCAGCTCAAAACATGTAATGCAATGCAGATAGATACTTAACAAGCTTGTTTGTTTTACGAATGTGTGGAATGTGACAACCTAAAGATGCAATCAAAAGCACTTTGTGAATGTTTAGATAAACAAATACAAAATGAAATTAATAATATTTGTTGTTTTGTTTAGACTCTTTTATATTAATTATATTAATATTATTATATTAATTCAGAAGTTTTTTGTATCTAGAACTATATATTCTTGTGAGAATGAAGATTCAATTATGGGAAATTATACTTTTTCTAAACTCTTTTTTTTTTATATTTTGTGATAATAGATAATGGAATTTTTCCAAGTGCCTTGGCATTTTCTAGGTGACTTACTTGCGTGCCAGGCGTTTCCTTATTCCCGCGAACATTTTGGGTTCTCCTTGGGCCGCTCGCCTTTATCCGCTTTTATGTCCGTACTAATGTTGTATTGTAAATTAAATTGCCGATTTCCGGGGGGTTTTCGCCGCTCCAGCGCTGTCTGTACCGCTACCGGCCAAAACGAAAAAAAGGGCAACGGAGTACGGCGACACTTAAAATTAATTAAAAAAGCAGCAAAAAGGCGCAAACGCAATTGTCGCGCAGCTTCACTTCATGTACTCGAACTTGTTGGTTTTCAGCTTGTTTTTGTTCATTTGGCGAGTTGCTTTTGGTGCTATTGTTGCTCTGGCGATTGGCAGCTTTTGGACGCCTCATTGCAAGAGGCGGACGGAGAAACAAACCAGCTAGCTAGCAACAAACAAATGGGGAAAACAGAAACCGAAATGAAAATCAATTAGCCAAAGTAGGCAGCTGCAACTGTTCGCCGGAGATTTATTTCTATATACGCGGACGGATTGTAGATTGTGCAATCCGGAATTCGTAGCTCGTAACTCGAAACTCGTAATTCGTAATTCGTAATTCGTAATTCGTTATTCGTTATTCGTGATTCCTAATTCGACGGAATCAATAATCCTCAGCTGCGATCGCAATCGAGCATTTCCATTTTCCAACGCACAACAACACTTTCAATGCACCCAAATATTTTCATTCACATTCACTTCATTTACGCCCCACGTTGACAAACTCCTCTGGACTTGGACTTCTTTTTTCTCCGCTGGGCGCTGAAACGAGAAAAGGAGAAATTCACACATTATTTTCAAATTTATTTCCCCTTCATGTGTACCATCAGCAAGCATCCAAGTAAAAAGAGGGCCATTTCGGGAGGGTCACATAAGCGATTTATATAATTGACGTGTCGAGTGACAAATTCGAAGCATTTGCTTCCAACAAGTCGCGTCGAATGGGATTTTGGGTTCCGACTTTTGAGGAGTTACAGCATCAGCAGAAGTGTCGTAATTCTGCCGGACAAAACTGGAAATTGGAATTTACTACACTTATTTGATATGCTACGAAACCACAAGTGGTAAATTAAGGGAATATACTCGTATAAAATGCTGACAGGGTCACGTTTTCGTTTGCTGCCCGATCATGTACACAATATTACCATCAACGATTTGCCTGCCAATTATTGTTAAGTGAATTTAAGGCTGAACTTAAAACTTGTTATCAAATTAAATGAAAATATTGCAATGCCAATAAGGGCAATAAGGGCAAGATATATAAAACCACAAAAAAAGGTAATGCATAAAAACGCTTTAGAATCTGTACTTGCGCACCTACAAAGTTTTCTTCATTTGTATTCAACGACTGTGGAAAAGATTCCAAATCTGGACTTGCAAATAACTAATCGTGCATACCTGTAGCAATTAGTGCCTTTTAATGAACAGATTCTCTGCCTGAAAGCTTTTAATGATGTTTCGGGCCTAACGATATTGGCAATTAAGTGCCGCAAAAAGTTCCCTAAACCATTTGGCTGGAAAACAACTGTTACTGTGTGAAGGCATTTAGTGGTCCACCAGCCCGCAGAAGTGAAGAAGTGAAGATTTATGGTCTGTGAATTTGATGGAATCGAGGGAGATTTGCAGCAGAAAAGTCGGAGTCTGCTGGCGCTGGAGAATGGGAATGTCTGGCATTTCGGATGGATGGCCACTGATAAGGCGGCCGTGCGATCTGCGCCGGAACAGAATGGGGAACATCAATCATGGCCTCAATCTGTGTGTGACCCCCATCCATTTTGGCCAGAACGGATGCAGATGTAATTATGGCCCACTGCTCCCCGTTCTTTTGGGCCCCTTTTCAGTGCTAATGGCGTATTCGGTTACAGTTTCGGCCCTGCACTTGGCTCACATACGAGTTTCGAGAGTTGCGAGAGTGCAGAAGCGGCAACAGATGGAGCTGCAGCTACTGCACTCACCCATGCATGGCAGCCAACATGGTTCTTTTCTATGTTTTTCACTGTTTTTCACTGTTTTCCACTGTGTTTCACTGTTTTCCTCGCTTTTTCCAACCAGCTTGCCAGCGAGAGCGTGAAAAAAGCAAAACGCACCAACTTGAAGCTTCTCACGCACGCGGTGGCATTTGTATCTGTATCTGAGACTGTGCATCTGCGAGTCGCGTACTAAATACTGTATCTATTGGAGATTGCAACACGTAGTATCCCGGTTTCTCTCGCCGCACAGAGAGAAAATATTACCCGCTTTGACGACGGTCATTCTATATATATTGATAAGATTGCGAATATCATTAATAATATGGTGTGTCTCACACTTAATCGTTGGATACATTTGATAGGATAAGTAATATTTTGGTAAAAGAACCTAGGCCAAGAAATGAATGCATTTTTGATGTAGGTAATTAGATATTATAATGATTTTGACATATTTTGGTATAATAAGATCAACGTAGAAGGTTGTGATGGCATAATTTTCTACTGTGTCGCCCTTGTTATGCTTCATGTTCCGCACTTGGCTGTGCCGCTATTTTGGGTCGTTCCCCCTTTTTTTACGCTTTTCCCTCTTATCCCTCCTATCCATCCCATCCCGGTTTCCCGCTTTCCCGGTTTCCCGCTTTCCCAGTTGCCCATTTTCCCCTGAATGAACAACGGAAACCTGCCGCATGCGATACGCCTCAGCGAGCGTGCAATTACCACCGCAAAACAGTGCTTCTGGATCCGAATCCGAATCCGAATACAAATACGACTACGAATCGGAATCGGAATCCATTCTCCACCATCTAAATATCATAGGTTTCTCAAACTCAAAAATAGTGCAATCTCGCCGGCAAGTGGTACTCTTCTGATTTATGGCCCATTGTATCCGACAGATACAAAACGCTTTTTACCAACACTCGAGGCCCACAAGTGGCTGCCGTTGCAGTTTGTGCCCCTTCCCCTTCCCAATCCCAATCCCAAACCCCTTGTGCTGCTCCCCCTCCCAAGTGCCCTCGTTCACTGATTACTTTGCACTCTTCAGCAAGTGAAATCCAAGACTCAACGCCCACAGATTGAACAACAAAGAGTTGCTCAAATTTCTGAGGGGGGGAACTTAAGTGCAGGGGGAAAGTGTCACCCACATGCCACAGTCTCGAGATTAGAGAACAATCCCCGCTCAACTGGCTAAGGAATTCGCCAGATCGCCTCTGTTGACCCAAAGCTAAAGTAATGGAAATGATTTCTTAATAGAATTCATTAAGTTTGGCCCAAGGCACACAGTAGTTATTTGAGTGCGCATAAGTAACCATCCCCATTCATGTTTTCAGAACATATCATTTGATTAAGCAAACCAATTTATCTAGACCCAAATAAAAAGCCTTTTGACAAGAAAGTGCACAGATTTGTTGCCAAATTTAGCTGAGATTTTTTTTATGAGCGGCAGAATCTGTTTTTTTTTGTGATTTTGATTTTTGCTGGCAGATGAAAAACGAGGCAAGAAAACTGCGACGAGCAAATGTGCGAAATAAAAATTTCATAACGTGAAATTAGCGCACATAACTCGAATGCAAATGCAATTTGGGCACGTCGCGGCTGATGGGCTGCAAAGGGGGATGGTTATGCACGGGGGGAGGGGCTGGTGGGTGGCATGAGGAGGGGGCTTTGGGGGCCAGAAGAACCCTATCCAACAACCAAACCAACTGATGCCGCCGATGACGAGTCGCTGATGGGGAATATGGCTGGCTGAGTGCGGTTCGAGTTGCTTGGCTGCCCATAAACGGAGCAGCAGCTGCATGGCGAAACTCCTTTTCCCCCCTTTCTCCCCTTTCCCACTGTTTTCCGCCTTTAAGAAGATCTTGAGCAACGGGATTTATAATTAAACATAAACCCGCCGGATCCGCAGACTCAGCGACTCGCCAAAGGCACGCAGAAGTCCATTTATGCCAATAAGCGAAAGATGGCAAATGGGAAAGGAAATAAAGTGCTCTCGAGCAGGCCTCCTTTCCATTTTGTTATACTCTTTTTTTTCATTCATTTTTTTGCATTCCACTGACAGGGAATGTGTCGCCAAGTTGGCTACCTCACAGCCCCGCGAAAATCGTATCGAGAAATGGGAGCGCAAAATAAACAAATCATAAATCTGTGGAAAATATGTTTTATGGCTGTGTATATGACCGCGACCACCCAAAAATATGCCTGGATATCTCTGGGCGAATATAAAATCGGATCGCTGCGTATCTCTGTGTATCCCACAGATGCGCAGATACATTTCACTGTGTGTTCTGAAGTTGTCAGCATTTTCAAAACTACATTTTGGTAGACTCTTCACAGTTCTGTGTGTCCAATTAGAGAGAAAAATGACTGTGTAAATACATGTTTCCCTCATTCACTTGTTTGTTTTCTTTTTTTTTACAACCATTTTGATGGTTAATCGAGTGAAATGCAATCAAATTTACATTCGCTGCCAAACTGCCAAGTAAACTATTCGCCCCCCTCAAATGCTGGCCATAATAAATGCCAATAAAAGTTCACATTTAACCCATAAAACTCCGATCGGGGAATTGCTGCCCGTAGCACTTGCTTCTCCTTTTTCCGGCTTCAGCTCAATTTCAACTTTTATTGAAGTGCCAGCAGGTGGGGTAGTTGCAAAAACAACTACGGAAATCCTCTCGATGACAGGTGTAAGGGCGGGAAATACAGGTGTGCTTGCGAATGGGAGCGGAACCAGGAAGCACTTGAATGTGCTAAAACCCATTTTTGCCATCCAATTAAAATGCTGTATTTGCCAATCCACTCTGGATTAGATTGGCATTACTGGGGGAAATGCTTTCGGAATGATGTTTAATTACTTGGGATGCCTTGTTCATAGTTCTCTGTCAATACTCGTATACCAATCTTCCAGACAATCTAGCTTGGATTAAAAGGGTTTTATTCGTCTTAAGATTGATGTTTTATTAATGGGGATGCCATTCTTGAATCGAACACACAAGCAATCATGCATAAATCGTGTGTATTTATTAAGTTAATGTATGCCCTTAAATTTGTTTATTCCCGAAAAGCCCTATAAATAAAACCCTCGTCTTTGTGTTTGGCAACCTTTGCAATTACCTTACATTGACTCGAATTCACAGTGCTCCCATTCCCCAAATCACTTGGTATCCTCCTCTTTTTATGAGTTCGTCGAACCCTGCTATCTCGACTGAAGCTCCATGGATTTATAGCTGTGCAAAGCACTGTAGCACTGTGGGTTTACATACGCGTATATTTCACTAGTTCACTATCTGCAGCCTGTCGAGCCCAATCAATTGATGGGAAATTGTTCCCGACTAAGCTCAAGTCTCAATTGTAAACCGTCGCGGAAATGTAAACACATTTATGCTAGGCAAACAATTTCCGCGCTTCCTGCTTTCTAGTGACTTGGTGGGTTGGTGGGTAGCACCCGTGGCACCCAGTGGGTTCCCACCCACTGACCTCGATGTTGTAAATCTCTGGGTGGCTTTATCTTGAGCTCTGCGGTTCTATGGACTGCGGCAGTCAGCAGAAACTATGCCAAGGCGATGGGCACTCCGGCACTCGCATTCCGGTGGAGGGGGGGTTGTGCTTTCAATGAACGTATTATATGCGTGGATTCTGGCCAGATTAGCCGGAGATAAGGGCCCAGCGAAATGGAGAAGGCAGCCATAAAATTTGGAAGCGGAAGCCTCATTATTTGCCTGGGTAATTAGCGTAAATTGCAGCCACATAAGATGGCTCAAAAGATTGAGTGAATGGTGGACACAAAGTAATTGTATTAAGTAGCAAATTGAATAATGAAATGAAATAACCAATTAAGAGGCCCCAGGAAGTGGCCAAAACCGAAAATAGCAACCGCAAGGCAAGCAAAAGCAAAGAAACACATATGACACCATCAGCACTGGCATTTTATTTAGCTTTGCCTTCAGCTTTGGCTCCATCATTGACTAAAAACGTACGAGTATACATGTAGTATGGTATAGTAAGCCAGTTACCGGTTTCAAAGACACGCAGGCGACAAAAGTTCTGTTGCCAAAAATTAAAAGCCAATTCGGGGGTTTCGCGTTGGGAGGGGGAGGGGGTATAGGGTAGGTGTTGCCAAGTAGGATGTGGCCGCTGTTTGTGTTATGAATCTGAATTTCTGAATTTCTGAATCAGAACCAGTTCGGCAAGTTGCTGGCTAACACACCGAACTACGGGACAAACAAAGGCTTAGATGCGAGTGAAAAGATACTACTCGTCGCACCACATTGTGTGGAAAAGATGCAGACAGAGCGAGGCAGCCGCGTGTTGATTTCAATTGTTGACCGTAAAATGGGCCCGAGAAAAGGTGTCAAACGAACCTTGCCCTGCTTGAAATTCATATAAAACTCAAATTTAAATGCGGAGAAACGACATAAAACGAATCACCATTAAATGCGAAACGTGCCCTAAACCAAACTTTGGAGCAGCACCAAGCCACCGAAAAAGCTGGAAAAAATTAGTGCGTGCCTGCTGCAAATGGTTTGCCATGAGATTGGGCCCCCTGGAATTGTGGAGAGTCAACAACTAGTGGGCTCCACGAGCACCAGCTCCATATCGCTATATCTCCATCGCCCTGCTTCTTCTTCTGCTTCTGCTTCTGCTTCTGCTCTGCCTCAAGGAATTTATGATATGAGCCCAAATGAGATATGGTTATGGCTGATGTGTTTGCGTTTGTCAAGCCAAATAGGCAGACAGTTGGGCAGACTGCGAGAGCCTGGTAGAAGTTAGGTAGTTAAGATATACAACTGGGATAGCGCCACCACCTACGGGTAACCACCTCCCACCCCATTAACTTGGCCCAAAACACCCCTTCCCCCACCCAGCCACATGCGTATGCAAATGCCAGCTTACGTGTACATACATATGTGGAGCAGCAACCCTAGCTGTGGCTTTATTTATTTGCCAGCGACACGAGAAGTCTCTTCCGACCTCACTATCTGTACTTTTAGAACCGCTTTTTTCGATGAATTCCTGTGGTTCTGTTGACAGTCACATTTCTGCAGTAAATGCTTCCATACCATACACGTACATTCTAGTTCGGCCTAATCCCCATCCTGACCAACTCATCCCAGCACTTTTCACAATTTATTTGTTTTCATATATACATATATTTTATACGACTTTGTGGCAGAACAATTGTTTTGGCATGCTTTTGTGCCGCTGAATACTTTCATTCATCCTTTCGTTCATTGTTGTCAGCATCAATTTGTGAATTTCATATTTTTCATTTAATTGAGTTGAAACTAAAGCTGCTCTTAAATACAAATCGCTGGCCAGTGACAAAGCCCTTAAAGGAATAATAAATCTTGATCTATTTTTCCGCAACCATTTCATTAAATATGGAATTATCTACTGCAACTTCACACCTTTCACACCTATTTGTGGTGGGTTTTTGTGGCTTGTTGACCGTAAATAATTGCAGCTTAATTTCATTTGAGTTTAAACTGAATTTTCGCAGTAACTCTTTTCCCCAGCCAGTGCTTGCCGTCTTCATTCATTATGCAAATCAAATAATTTTGTACATGTGTAGCCATGTTTCCTATAAAACACGCACACCTTTTCGGGCGCAGGCGCACCTTTCTACTTCCGGTTTTTGTGGCGGCAGCACGTGCGTGAAAATTGCGCCAGTTGGTTTTTTTGGGGCTGAGGGCGCCCAAGCCCATTATGATTGTTGTGGCAACAGTCGTAATTAAAATGCTAGAAATTACAGTCACAGCCACGTCTTTGGTGTTGGCTTTTTCGTACAGCGCTTTCTTTATGGCAATCGGCACCTAGGTTGCATAATTCCAAGGTTGGAGAAAAGAGTTCTGGCCCTCTTAAGCTGACTGTTCTTTTCTTTTTTCTGACTTTTCTGCTTCTTGTGTTGGGCGAACGCTTGTGCAATGAACCATCAGCATTTCGCTTAGTCGGCTGCGAGTATTCATTAATAATTTCCAGTGAACAAATGCGGCTCTAATCTTATCAGAAATGCGTTTTCCGAGCGTATGGGGGAAGCACTTCTCCTCCACTTACCATTACTCATTGAGCCATTAGGGTTGCGAAATGGCTTTGGGAATCGGAATCGGTGGCAATTTGAGCCACAATTCCACGATTCCATTCCCATTGGGATTATTAATTGAATCAATGACAAACCGAAATACAATGAACAATAACCAGGGGAGCCCTTATCGATGGGGCGCCATGTGGCGTATGCGCAATAATATTACGCATACGCTCGCTCCCATAAAGTTGTGCAAGCCATCGAAATGGAAGGGAACGGGAAATGATACCGAAATCAGCAACATTTCCATTCCGCAAGAAGTCCAAAGGGTATTGGCGTATAGCCTGCCAATCGTTATCGTTATCGCCACGGTCATCAGCCAGAGATAGCATCGATGACACTGATAATTGACGGCAATCATTGAGCAATTGACAAGTTCATTTAAGCGACAGAGCCAAATAAACACAACAAGAATCTTAGAGCGGCGCCTGCAGCTGCTCACATTAACATATTGGTGGTCGATTGACAGGGGGAAGAGGTGATAGTGTATCGCTGATAACTACAGTGAAGCTTCCTTAAGCCAAAACATCTACTATTACTGTAAAGTCGAAGGGATGCCAGTTTTGAGCAACGAAAGTAGTTGTTTTACTATTGAGATAGCTTTAGAAGTATATTCATTCAAAATGTATTTTGTCATAGAAACAATAAAACCTAATTATAAAGAGTAATGTTTAATGATTATTAAAAATTACTCATCTTACAAATATGCTCATTTTTTATCATAATCTTGCTAATTTAAGAACAGCAGTAAATTATGTTGAAGTCTTTAGTTTTGATACCGTACCAGATCGATCTAAAGAAGTTTGACTGTGCCAGAAGTGAAAACGATGGGATGGGGGCAGTGCGAGATAATTATATGTAAATGGGGTTTTGTCGCCTGTTGTTATCGGGCATTTCGGAGTGGTTCAAAGGGTGGAACTCATTAAGTCTGGCCGCAGTCATTGAACTTGGGCGATAGGAACTCACTCTTCTGCGGCTTCTGCTTCTTGTGCTTCGCCGGAAAATCACGATTCGCTATCCTGCTGCCGCTTCTGCACTGCCATTTGAATTTCCTCTTTTTTCTGGACCAAAATGCACCGACACAAACAAAAACGACGGCGGCAGCAGGTGTGTTGTTGTTTCTTTTGGCTTCTGCTTTGTTTTTTTGCTGTTTGTTTTGCCGTGCTGTTGTTTTTTTTTGTCGGCCTTTGCTTTGCACTTTTCTGCACTCTCTTTTTTCGCTTTTCGCAGCTGTCAACGCACCAAACGCGCAAAATTATGAGCAGAACGCACACACATGCTCGTATTCGTATTCGTACGCACACCGCACACCCACATATGCATTCGCAAACAACAACAAACGATGCCGGCGAAAAGTATGAATTGGAAATGCAATGGACCGCGGACCGAAAAACGAAGTGAACCGCACGCGGCGAAGTTTGGCTAACGACTGAACGGCGTTCGGAGTGTGGCTGTGTTATACGCCCACTCTTATACTTGTACAGCGCTGCTGCTAACAGGCGCTGTTATTAACAGCGCTTCAATTCGCCGCAACAGCTGATTGAGAGAGCAGTTGCCGGCAAAGAAAAAAGAACCGTATAAGCCGAAACTGGAAAACTGCATTTCACATTTGTTTGTAGAAGAGTGCTTAAAAGTGTTTTATTTCTCCATAGAGAGAGTATAAGACGGCACTTGCGGCCTAAAAACAACAACACTAAAGCCAAGCAAAGTTTAATGGCCGTTATTAGCTACAAAAAAGGATTCGCTCTCTCTTCCTTCTGAAAAAAAAATCATTTTCCTTGCCTCCCTTTTTTCCCTAATCCCAAAACATAATCAAATCATTTAGCCAAAAACTTATTCAAAACTCACAATACCAACACGCTCAAATGCCCACAATTCGTGGCCAAAAGGGGTGGGGCGCAAAAGGGGGTGGGTGGCCGGGCGCAGGACCCTTGCATTGTTGTACACAATCCATCATTATCGCACAGACTTCCGCTCGAAAAGGAAACGCGGGGAGTGCCCACAGTGCATTTACATTTGCGCCCGTCTTTGCACTCGAAGAATTCACGTACAAGATGTTTTCATTTCATATCGATTAAATAATTGGTAGGTAATATGAGACATGGGTTTAGTGATTGGATACTGACTGTTATTTTGGATCAACAAATTTATTTTTAAAAAGAACTCCATTCATTAAATTGCTTACACTCACTTAGTTGTCAAAAGCTATCTTAAATTCCCAATTATTTTTATATTAAGAAAACTTGACTAATGGTTTCCTAAATGTAAGTAAAGATCTTGAAGTTTTCCTCACTGAAAAAACCTAGCGGCCTTACAGTCTAGGTCTCCTTGGATCGTCCTTCTTGCAACACCCACACACACACACAATTACAGTCTTCGAACACAGATACACCCAGACACAGACACGCAAATTGCCGGGTCGTGAGCACGTGTCTGGCAGCCTTCGCTGGGGATTACGGTCGAGTCGAGTGGAGTAGAGTCAGTCAGTTCAGTGAAAGTGAGCCGCCAGGATCCACAGGACTCAGTCAGTTGGTCGTCGTCTGGTCTGGCCAACACCCCACCCCCCTCACCACCTCCGGGCGCCAACGCCGTTTCCCCTCCGAAAAATGTTGCATTCGCCAGCAGTTTTCTATAATTCGTGTTGGCCTTCTTTGGGGGTTGGCTTGACGCTTTTCGGTGTTTTTTTTAGCTTATTTTTGTTGTGGCGGCTGCGGTTTATGCAAATTAGCAAAGTTAACATTTGCCAAATTGTCGAAAATTTCATTTGGCCAGCTCATCCTGCTGAAGGACTATTTGTTTGCCTTTGCAGGGCAGACATATAAACAAAAGCATATCAGTTACACCAAACATGTGAGAGGGTTTACCTTGTATCCTTTCAAAGGAATTTAAAACTCGTTATATATATGTATTAATAATAAATAGCACTTGATTTTATAGTTATTTATTCAGTCGTTGAAATATTTCAATTTAAAAGTATATTATTTGTTCAGCAAATCAAACTTTAATAGTTTAAGATGGTATATTTGCTTTTACCATATAATACCATATATTTTACCATATATTCTGTTTCTTCTCCTTCTACGCCACGTTTTACATGGGGAATATATTACAGTTTTAAACAGTCTGAAAATGAAATACTTTTCAGGAGATTACTTTACTTTAAACATCACAATCCACAAGTGGAAGCAGCCTAGCATGCGGAAATGGGAAATGCGAAAAGCCAGAAGCGAAAAGAGAGAGCGCTGTGAAATCAAAGCATTTTCGGATTCTTTTGATCAGCAATGTGTTAGGATATAGATGTGACGCCCCTCAAAGTTGCTGCCCCGCCCCCCACAAACTCCCTATTTTCCCGACTTTATTAAGGCAGATCTTCGGCTGCCAGTCCGCCAAGTGACAAAATGCACCTGCACACGAGTTTTTCCCCAAAATGAATGGGGGAAAAGCGGAGGAAAAGCGAGTGGCATGAGTTGGGCGCAGCTATCTATCATAATTAGATTTCGTTCTGTGCTGAAATGTCGTAACGGGAACGAAATGCGTGCACATAAATTAAGTGTGGAGTTTTTCCAGACCGCACATTTCCCATTTCCCTCCCACACACACACACACACACAAACACACGCACACAGCAAATAGAGCGCCTAATAGGATTTTATTTAATTTCCGCCGCCCAAGGATTTTCCTAATGAGTTTTTTAACCTGCCCAGCGGAGATTTCCATCCTGGTTGGGGGGGGACTCGAACAGCGCCCAAGTGAGCAGTATATCCAGAATATTTGAATGGAAGCGCATCCCTTGGATCAGGTGGAGCCACATCCCAGCACAAACACGACTTCAGTTTGACAAACACGCTTCAGAAAAGGATGCAAAGGCCAGGATCTGTTTATCCTTTGTCTGCTTGTCTAGGATATAGCCACTCTGCTGCCTGTCCTTCGAGTTGCTCCGTCTTTCGGCAGATGCTGCCGTTGGGTTTAGCGAACTTGGCTTGCATTTTCTTTGTGTCTGTCCCTCCATTTTCCGACCTCCCCCTACCCCCCTACCCACTACTTGCACAACCCCACCCCCCTGGAAAGTCGGAGACAATGGCTTCGGCCAAGTGAATTGCCCTGGGAGCGCCCTTTTTCACTGTATCTTCTGTATTTTCGGTGTGATATTTATGCTGCACTTGGCTAATTTAATGCCATTTTTTCCACAACATAACCGGGAAAGGGGTGCAATTAAATGCAGGAGGAACTGATATGATTTGTGTCGCCATTTGCATAAATTAGCATACAATGCGTGCAGTCGCTGGCACTTAACCATAATTAGATAAATACACTTATGCTGCCACCGTTTGTTCAGGTAATTAAATGCATTCCGAGCCAGATGTCTTTCCCATAACACCATACTATATGTGTATGGGCTGAAAATGCATCAAGTCAATAAACCCTTAAACCCACTTAAGTGTGAAAGAAACGATCAGATAGTCGGATATTATAAAAATTGGCTTGTGAACGAGTATTTGCTTTAAACTTAATTTTAGTAATAGGGGCGTTAGTGTGGGGATAATTGCTTTTTAATTGATTTTATGACAACTTCACTTGATTAAAGTACGTTCGTATCGTACGCTTGTTAACTGCCCCAGTTTATTTAAATTAATATACATTTAAGTACCATTCTGCTCAGAAAATTTAATTCAATAACAAACACGCATTGATTTCCCAATCAATGAAATCGTTCAACTATACAAATGTGTCTGAATGCATAGTACACTATCATTCATCAGAATTTCTATGAAATTTAATTATAAATTCCATTCGTTAAGCAAAAAACTATAAACTGTGTAATTTTTACTCAATGATCAAGGGATTAAATTCCAAAATATGGTTACAAACGGAACTAGCCCTTTTTAGCAAATCAAAATCATTGAATGAATGGCTTTAGATCCGGGATTTTATGGCTTTTGGAAGAGTAACGAATTCTCCACCCATCGCCAACTGCGCAGTAAATTCAATCAGTGCAAGGCACTCCAATAAATGGCGAATCCTTTCGCTTACTTTCATATTTAAATATTTGACATTTTTTGGGGGAGAAACGAGCACTTGAATCATCCCCCTGTGCCGCCGAAGTTATTATAATGCGGAGAAGATTATGAATTCATTTATAATAATTTAGTTTGAGTTATGCCCAAAACACTGAAACCCACTCAGCTCGGAATCCCATAATGAGCATATTCTATTAGGCGCGTTGGTGTTCCACCCTTAAGTTGTCGGGGTTGCAAATTAACAGAGCCCGAATCCTGGACACATGTTGCATTCAAATGTCTCCGCTGCCGGAGTCTGGGTAATGCCGTGTTGTGACAAACCCCAAATCGCCCAAAACTGACGGACGGGGAATCCCTTTGAAGCCGCCAAACATTTGCACCCGCAACCACCAAAAGCGACAAGAACAACAACTGATATTCCAGGGGGCAGGAGTGCTCGACTGCATCACCATCATCCGACAGGCAGACGGACAAATAGACAGATAGACAGCCAGGCAGGCAGGCAGGCATGCGAAAGGATATGCCAGGAAGTTGCCTGGACGGGCATCAAAAAGCTTGGTGGCCCAACTCCCCCGGATTTCCATGGCTTTCCCTTTTCGTTTTTGGGCATTGATAACTGACACGCAGTCGAAACTGAAAATACGGGAGATGTATTTGCTTAGCATAATGGATTTGAGGCACTCGGCACTCGGTACTCGTACTCGTACTCGTATAATTGAAAATCGAATCAAATCGCGTGAAATTTAATCAACTTAAGAACCCTGGCAACTCGAGAGCCGGCGGATCGGGTTCACAACTCCCCAGGCGAGCGAGGAAATGGAAAAATTAGCACAAATCCATGTGCTAAACTGGCTACTATTTGCTTTGAATCGAGTTACCCCCCAGTGGAGTCCCCCCAAAACGGGAGCTCTACCTCCACGGCAGGAGGATTGGCCACTAAGCGCACAGGAAGCCCATTGGAACGGATGCCGCAGCTCCGGCCATCTGAACTCTAGACTCTAATGCACGATTAATGCCCAATCCCAGACGCACTGCCTCCACCTCCATATGCGCTGTGCATTTCCTAGTTACTACAGGTGAGCCTAGAGAACGCGACAAGAAGAGAAAACACTGAATTGATGTTATATATACAATATATATATATATAATATAATTGATATCTTACATAGTGTTTCAAATGCATCCAGATGTGCAGACAGCCATTTGAAATCGGATTTCTAGAAGAAAGCTATCTTAGGTCTTATATAAATACATGCGTTCCAAATGCAAGCTGCCGAAGTCCCACTGTACTTGACTTCAGATGGAGGCGATGTCGTGGGCGAATGTCGATGGCATGTCCATTTTCAGAAATTAAGCCCTATAAGCGGCTTTCATGGGACTTTGCCCACGACTCTCGCCCATCTGGCCACTTGGGCCATGTGGAGCTATGTACGTACACCCATGCCTGTTTAGCCACTGGAAGGGGAAACGGAATGGAGCTGAAGTCACTTTCGTTGACGACCCTTTATTTGATACCATCAAAGTCATCACACAGTGTACAGTGTGCCGTAAGCAGATTTGTCACTTCTTCACTTGTTGGCCCGACGACGGGTGTTGCCAAAGATGCGCAGGTGTTTGCTCCGGTTGAGCTCCCTGGCTTCCCGTTGGCTCAGCTCGTAGAGCTCCTTCTCCATTTGCTGGATGTGGGCTGCCATGGCATCGGGCGAGAGAAGACTTAGTTCTGGTGGAAGTTTTATGGATGCTTATGAACTTATCGCTTCGGGAAACCACTCACCACTCACCATACATCCGGCGCAGATCCTCCTCGCTCTCCTCATCCTGTTCAGCGGCTGGCTCCTGCTCCTTGTCCTTTTCCTCGTCCATCTCGGAGATGGTGGAGTCCACTTGCTTTTGATCCTGCTGACCTTCCTCGTCGCTTTCGCCATTGGAACTGCCGCTGCCGCCTTGCATTTTCGCCAACTCGAATTCGATTGGGTCCTCCTCTAAAGTGTACTCCGTATCGCTGGGACAATCCCCCTTAATGGACTTCGAAACTTTATCCATATTTTCGCTAAGTTATGAAGTTTTCGATAGGCTCCTTTGTTGCTTGTTGAAGTGGGGGCTTGCCAGCGTGAAATCGCCTAATTGAGCTTACCACCTTGCTAATAGAATATATGAAAACAGAAGGGACTCAAGAAATTAGCTTTTAAACACCCCCATTTGCTGGAATGACAGGTTTAAAATGCAGAATATAACCCACCCTTGCCGAAAGTTTCCCAACGCCTAATGAGCCGTACGAAATTAATTGTCACCGCAGGAGGGTTGCCATCTTCAAAACGAATGCGTAATTGCAAATTTTCAGGAGTTGCCAGGGTTGCCAAGGTTGCCAAGGTCAACGAAGGAAGCCCTGCAAGCACTGTATACCGGCCATTAGAAAGCGTTTCCACAAAGCAGTCGGCTTCTTGTAAACAATCCATCAGCAGGAAAAAATCACCTCTCCAGCCTAAGCTACTTTCTTTACAGGGCACTATGGGGAATCGCACTATGCAGGGGTGTACGATCAAAAATATTTCAAGGGGGCCTTTTTAGTGTATAACATCGTATGCACTTATCGTATGAGGAAGAATCTTCTGAGGAGGAATCTTCTCAGTAACTTACTATTTCATATAGATCTTAATAATATTAATAATAATTTTCAAAACTGCCTACTTGAACACCCATATCTTCCTCTTTCCACTCAATACCTCCATGTCCTTTGGGCGCACGTGTCCGCTCGCTGTGGTGGCGGCTTAGCAGCCAAAGGACTTGGACGTGGACGTGGAGTATGTGTCCTGATGGTGACAAAGGGACGCGTGCTCATTACTCCCCCTGTCCAGCTGTGTATTCCGTCTGCTTTTGTAGCTGCTTTATGGCCAAAGTTTTCGGGCAAAGTATCGTTTATGGCCGGGTCCGCGACTCATGCAAATTGAACAAGTTAAACTTTTGAGGGGTCGCATTCGCCCCACCCCAGCGACCCTCCAGAAGCGATTCCCCAGGGTGGCTGGCCTGCGTCTGTGTAAACAACAGTGTTTGCATCGCACAATGGGCCCCATTACGCTGCAGTTTATTTGCAAGGATTCGGCCTCCGCGCCCGTGTGCCCGTGTTATCATCCATCCGGCACGTGCCACTCGCATGGGGGGAAGGAATGGATGGGTGGGCACGTCTGCTGCTGACTTTGATTTGTTCAAATCGCTGCCTAATGGGTGTTAACATGATGCAAAACATAAAACACACTTAAGTTGTGTACGTTCGCTTAGTTATTTTTCGCTCAGTGTGCTTTTAAAGACGCAGTAACCACTGTGACAAGAAAGCCGCCTGGGGCCAAACAAAGCAAACAAAGAAGCCTTGCAGTAATAGTGGCCAAAACAAACAAGCTGGCCAGAAAGAGAAAGAGAGCAGTAGCCCAGACTAGACGATTAGTTGGCGGCAGGACATTGTCCCAAATCCGGAATTGACCCCTGAATCGGAAAAGGTCCTTTGCCAAAACTGCAGCTGCACCGCTTTGGAATGGATTTGATGCCAACTATTGGCACTTTTAATGAACAACATTTTCGCAGCATTCAGCCATGCAAATGGCCCATTTAATTGGATTAACGCACATTTCCGCTGCGTCGCTGGCCAATTTATCACAGCTTTATGTGTGTTTATGTTTATTTATGCTGCGATTTAATTATGCGCCACAGTTGGAAGTGTGCCATGCGAAGATACAGATACATTTGTGTGGACATGCAGTTGGAGATGGAGATGCGGATGGAGATGCGGATGTCTGCCCCAATGCAACTGCTCTTTCTTTCCTACTCATTGAAATCCCCTACAGACGCTGGCTTTCCTTCCTTTCTCGCCTGATTTAATGGCTGAGTCCATTGTGAACGGCTGTCGATGGCAATCGATACGATCCATACGATCCGTACGATCCATACCTTGTATATATGCTTTTTAGCACCGACTCCCCGACTGCCCGACGCCCCAGAAATCTGACAGCCTGGTGCGAGTATCTGAGTATCGGGATGAATGCGGGTAATTTGAAGTCTTGTTTGCGGTTCGCTAATTTCATTGCTTCAACGTCGATTGCCGCGATTGTTGTGCATCGATAACCGAAACGAGACGGGTGAAAGTAGCAGCCCATTTTCGGCTAAAAACATATTTTCGAGGCTCAAATATATTCAACACAGCGGTGCTCTGGAACTACCTAACTATCGGGCATTAAAGGAAAGGTAAGACTTTTTAGGTCCAACGATGTATGTATGCAGGTTGTAGCATATTATTAAAATCTTTATTCCCCTCTAGTGAAATAATAATAAGGATATTGGTAGCGGAGTTACTATGGCTGGAAATAAAGAGCTAACGTTAATGGTGAATGGAGCATAGAAAATTGTATGAAAGAGCTGTCCCCAAGCCAGAATGTCCTTAGAAATGGTGTGTCAGTGTGTCATTTTCAAAAAGAGAGTTTCCAATTTCAACGCTAGCAATCTGCTTTTCAATTCAGAAATTCAGAAAGGAGTTTCCGAATGAAAGTAGTAACAATAAAATACGTGTATGTGCCGAGTTACGCTATTAAACAGCAATATCCAGCAATCTGATTATTTTCGCCCGAGCCCCAGGAATTGGGTGGCCTGCCAAGCGAATGAAAGGCCTCTTTTTGCTGTCAAGTTTGATGCGGATGAAAAATAGCATGGGCCCATGAATGGAGCCATGCCTGGGGAGCCGACGACATGGAGAGTGGAACTGGAATTGGAATTGGAATTGGAATTGGAAATAGGAAATAGGAAAGGCTACGGCTGCTTCAGTGAAGCCAGCCATAGACATTCCATTCTGGAATGAGGCGGTCGGACATGGCTTAATGTCGTCTGTGCTCGCCGCCGACATATAGTAATATAGTATGAATATTTATAATAGATACTTATCTTGCACCCTTTCGCAGGACAGCGCCCTATTAATTGCCCGCATACACGAACGCGAGTCCTGGCCAGAGTCCTTAGTCCTTAGTCCCTAGTCCTTCGTCCTTCGTCCTTAGTCCCCTGTCACTCGCGTCCTTGGCGACCTGTCGCCACCAAATGCAAATGCAAAACATAAAAGGCATAAATATTAAAAGCCTAATTAATTTCAGGTCGCCGGCACTGCGACTTATATTTTATTACAAAACCGAACGTCAATAATTGCACGTAGGTCGACCGCAGGTGTGAATTATTCCAGTTCACCTGCCTTTTTTGTCGCTGGAAGGAGGCTGGCTTGTCACTGGAATATGCTTTAAAAATGTCTAAATAATTAAGGCAATTTACAAGGATTTCGCAGGGAACAGCTGCCATTTGCAACGAACACAATTTACATTCAAATTCCCCAGTCAACCCGGAGCAATCAACATTGTAGCAGCTAAAAATGTTTTTAAAAATTAATTAAATTTTTTTATTATTTTTTAATATTTTTTTTATATTTTTTATATGTTATAAACTAATTTTAAAGCAATTTACTTTTCTGTAACTAGTACGTGTACGAAAATATGTATTTTCTTAGATGTACTGTTTATGCCATTACCTTCTTTTCACTTAATGCAATAATTTACTAGCCCCAATTGATTTCTTCCTGTGTAGCTACTAACAAGTTTTGGCGACAAGTGAGAGCAGTAGCTGCAATTAGGCACTCCAGCAGCTCGACTTGCCCTTTCGATAGCCTTTGATTGATGAGTGGCGCACTGGACCTCGTCTGCGGAGGAGAAGCCGCCTAAGAATGGGACCGGCAGGATGTGGAGACCTTTGCCAAAGCTCAAACAGGTGGCAAGTGGCGGCACTTGCCTCACATCCCAGCCCCAATCGTTTTGCACACACTCATGTCCAGAGTGGCCAGAGTGGCCGGAGCCGCCGGCTTGTCTTTCAGCGCTGCAGGTGCATTTTATTTGAGTCGCTCGGCTTCAGTCTTAGCCATTCACCGTTTGTGGCTATCAGCGATATTGATGGATAACGAGTTTGCGGTGCCGGGAAAGTGGGTGAGTGCCAAGTAGCTGGTGGCATCGTAATTCGCTTTTCCCATTAATTGATATGCGACCGTTCCGTCCAGTTGCATTATTCATACAAGTACATATATACATACATATATATGAGAGAAAATCTTTAGCTGCGCCAAGTAACGCCAAGTCCAATTCAATTTCGATTTTCCAGCAGCTCGCCTTTGATCTGCTGGCCGGGTGATCCCGAGTGTCAGAAACGCAAAGAGCAGCAGATCCTTTCAGGCGGCATCCGCTTGACAAACTGGGCCCTTTGAAGTGCCCAAGTTACTGCAGCAGCTAATTATGGCCGGTAATTGCGGAAGAGCGGAAAAGTGGAAAAACATTTGCAGAGGAAAACACACACATCAACCGTGACTTTCGCAAAGTTGTTAAATTTGATGAGACTCACTGGCGCTCCATGACTTCTGACCCACATCGCTGACTTCTCGCCTTACCTCGTGGCAAAAAGTCGAAGGGGATGCGTCACAGATTCACCAGTGGAATGGCTGAATCCAATGAGATTGGAGGCTGAGGCTGAGGCTGTGGCGAAGGAGGAGGAGGAGGAGGAGGAGGAGGATTGGCGACCACCAAGACGATGTCTGCGGCAATCTTTCGGCGGCGCCGCCATTTCGTCTGACCCAGTTTACTGTATGTGTTCCATGGCAGACAAATTGTCTGCGCGATATGTGCGCTCCGCAGATTGTTTATGATGCTTTTGAACCTTCCTTTAAAGAAGTCGCAGAAAACACACTGTTGAGTCGCAAAACCTCGTAGGTCAGCGGAATTGCGAACTCTGAATTCAATTATGGCCAATTTGGCTGGGGATGAGTGGGCCAACTAATGTAATGGAGGTAGAGATAGCCACAGCATCGCAACACCTTGGCCAATGCCAATTAGTTGGCCTTCTGGCTTCTCCGAGCCTGGCCAAATTTCAATTAACGTCAAGAGCAATCAACGAAACTTTCCACCCAGTTTGTATCTGGCCGGCTGGGGAAAAGTTTGAACCCTGAACTTTGCTGCATTCTGGGCTTTTCAATTATTTAAAAACCAAAAGACCAGCTGCCTCCTGCAAATTGCATAAGCTATGGTTTGGATATATAAGTGCACTGAACATTATATTTCCCTTTCCTGGATGGGTAATTTATTTATATTTAGTATTGCACTAATCAAAGGTTTAAGTACCAGTTTAAGTAGTACCAGTTACTTAGTATTTGAAATAAGGGCATAGGTAGGGCATATACATATTGTTTTCCGTGTACCAAGTCGAGTTCGGCTTGCAAAACTTGTTAGCTGCATCGCAATTATGACAGAATTCAGTTTTATGCTGCGCCACCGAGGTGACCAACTGTCAGACCCGGCTAATCCGACCCGATCCGTTCCGTTCCTCATCCCCAGTCCCGATCGGCAGTGGCCAGTCCCCTCAATCCCCGATCCCCAATCCCCGCCAGACAACCGCAAGGCGGCAAGGGAGCGACACAAACCGCACATAAAACTGTCAGGGAGTGTGTTGTGGTGTGTCAATGGCCAGCGAGATGTGGATGCCAATCCATGCCAGCACCACCCACGTGCAACACAAATCACTCCGGTGGGTGAATGTGGATGGGTGCATTTGGATGCATATTCGGGTATTCGTCCATGTTGTGCCATTGACTTTGCAACTTTGTTGCGGCTCTGTTGCTCTGTCTGTTTGTCTGTTTGGCTGTTTGTCTGTTTGCCAATAAAACAAACAAAGAAGTTTGTCCCCGAACCGGCAGTGTGCGAAAGATACAAAGATACAAGCTGGGTATCCGTATCTGTGTATCTACATTTGCACCGGAAGTGCAACTCAAACAGCGAGACATCAGACAACTTTTTCCACAGATCCTTTCCATCATCGTTTCCATATTTTCCTTTTGTCTAGAAAGTTTTCCCGCCCATCTCCACGCCTGTTTTTTTATCACTGACAAGTGTCAGAAGCAAAAGAGCCATGGAAATTAAAGTTCCATTGGAGCAGCCCATCAGGCCATCGGCCCACGTTCGACTATCGATGATGAGTGTCATTGGAAAACGGTGAGATGTTATAAAAGCTATTCAACAGGAAAATCTTAAGATCGATAGCATCTATGAAAGTTAAAAGTATAGATACATTAGTTACTCAGGCAAATTGTTTATAATGGGATCAAATTCAGCACACTAACGCTAATTACATACATAGTTGTTGGAGTTTTTAAAAATCACATCTCTCTGAAAACCGCACTTTAAGTGTTAGTAATATCAACATTCCAGTGCGCAGACAGTAATATCCAACTGATATTTAGTTTTTTCCACCCCAAACTACTATGCACGCTCGTTGGCAGTTATTCAACTGGCTGTACGTGATTACTGCCTGATTGCAGGACTAGATAAAAGCAGCAGACCTCGTAATTATGGCCTCAGATCCTTTTTGCGCCGCCATCACTACGCCTTTCTCACTCAATGAAGCGCAATAATTGCAGAGCTTAATGCAAATTCCTGGCCCAAAAAGGGCAGCCACGCCCACCTCGCTGGCGGGCGGTGGGCGGAGAAAGTGGTGGTCGGTTAATGCAAGCGGGCACAGTGTATGCAAATGAGTTTCCAATGACTTGCCACGAAAGCAAAGCGAAGCGAAACAAAACAGCATAAAACAGCACGCAGCAAGGCGAAGGATATGACGTTGTGTCGCCTGCTGCACTTGAACTTGGCCATTAACTTGGCCCCATGCGTCTGCCCGCTGTCTGCCAATATGCACGATATACATATGTACATACATATATGTAAGTCTGGAGATACTAGTGAGTCCGCTGGTGGAGTGAAAGCGCCATAGCCACTTGTATTATACTTGGCTTAAGGCGTTTTATGCGAATCTCGCGCTTTATTGGGTTCTTGGGGTCCGCTCCTTTTAACGCTCAACTTAAAGCGATAAGCGAGTTGCGAACTGCAATTTAGGTTCAGTGTCTGCCCTCTATTTCCCCTATCGGTGCACTTAAATGCTGTGCGGGAGTGACACTAAAAGCCTCTCCAGACGGACACCCAGCAGTCATTGAACACTTACGATAGTTAATCACTTAAGCCCGTTTTTGATTGGCTTTATTGCAGGGAATATGTAAAAGCATTCAAGACTTTCTGCATACTATGAACCCTTGGCCTTCGCTGAACACGGAACACTTCCCTTTAAGACGTGGTAAAACTCGTTCTTACATAATAAAGATCCTTTAAAAGCCACCAAACTTTCGAATATAAATGTTTTCAATAGGGAGCCAGCCATAATTAACTTTAAAAACGAAAAAAAAGAAAACCTGTTTTATAGCATACCATACTATACCACTTCCTGGACACCGAAAATAGTCCCTAAAGACTTATCATCCGTTGTATCACTTAAAAAAGTGCGAGTTTGATTTGTAGTGGTAATTCGAAACTTAATTTTTCGCGCCTTGTCTTAAGAAGAGGTGGCAGCACTCAGCTTTAACTGCGAGATCTGGCAGCCTACTGCACATCAGCTGGGATTTGCTTACATTACGTTCTGCTGAGTGTCGTAATTCGGGAAAAGTCGCCTGTTTCGAGCAACCTCTTATGATTATACCAAAAATGCCGAGGCATGCCCTGATAGGTACGTGCAAAGATGTAAGCCAGCGGGCGCAGCCACCAATAACCAGGAATCTCGCTCAGGTGGCGGCACGGGCTTCATTGGTCGCAACCTGGCCAAGCATTTGACACACAAGGGATACGATGTGACGGTGATCTCCCGAATGCCAGGTGCCAAGCGCATCACCTGGCACGAACTGGAGAAGAATGGTATTCCCGGATCCGTAAACGCCGTGGTAAATGCCACGGGCCAGAACACATTGGATCCAACGAGACGCTGGACTCCAGGTTTCCAGCAGAATGTGTGGAACTCCCGCATCAACTCCTCCAAAACGCTGGCTCAGGCTATTAAGTCGGCTCCCCAGGTCACCTCTTTCGTGAATCTTTGTGGTGTGAGTCACTATCAACCCTCGGAGTCCAAGGTTTACACCGAGGAGGACAAGGTGCAAGGATTTGACTACATGTCCAGGTTGTGCTTGGCCTGGGAAGAGGCTGCCCACACTGGTACTGAGCAGGATTCTAAAACCGTGAGTTGATGCTTTGCAGCATCTGCAATAGGTAATAAAACCCCTTAATCCTTTCAGACCATCCTGCGGTGTGGCGCTGTTGTGGGCCATGGCGGCGGAATGATTCAGTCCATGTGGCTGCCCTTTAAGTTTGGCGTAGGTGGTCCATTGGGCAATGGAAAGCAAACAATGCCCTGGATACACCTGCACGATCTGTGCAGCTTGATACAGTACATCGTAGAAAAACCAGTGCCAGGAGTGGTCAATGCGGTGGCCCCAGAAATAACCACCAATTTGGAGTTCAGCAAAGTAGAAATTCCCAGCTTGTACAACGAACATTATAATTTACTATTTTGTTTTCAGGCCTTTGCCAGAGCACTCCATCGTCCGTGTATCTTCAGCGTTCCTGAGTTCGTTGTTCATGCAATCTTTGGACCAGAGCGGGCAGCTTTGGTTCTGAGTGGCGCCAAAGTCAAGCCCCAGAAAGCTCTCTCATCCGGATTTAAATTTCAATATCCCAGCGTCAAAGAGGCCGTGACGCAGCTGACCCTCAAAGGATGAACCGAATCGACATTGAATGCTGGTTATACGTATGCTTTATTTAAATAGATTTAAATAGATGGTAGTACCAAGCGCAAACTAAAACGAATTTCTGCGATAGGGGGGATCTATGAATCACACCCTTCGAAAATAGACCCATTTAATTTGTTTACTCATTAGTCGTGCCCACCAGTATTTTACCATTTCATCATTTTTTAGAACACATTAAATGTAGCCGTTGACTTAATTCGATTTATAAAATTTGTATAAATGTGATCTACCTGAAGGGGATTTTTTGAGAAAACAGCATGTAATCGTGTACTCTAAGTTAAATAACACCGTGTGCCTGCAAGGGGATTTCAAAAGAATTATCCAGCTTGTGTGAAAGGTAGATAAAGAGATAAATCCGATCCCTTTTGCTGCGTGACTTGCCAATTATTATAATTGCAGCCAAAGTTAAATTAATAGCAAAAAAAATTAATTGACTTGCACACGCTGTGAATACGCTATAAAAACCCACATAATCATAATCATATATCAATGACTGATTTTTTTTGACCGCTCGGTGGGTTCTATAAATTGGGGACCCATGTCGGTAGGAGAATCAGTATCGTTTTGAGCCGCAAAACCAAAAATGCTTTCGAGATCGCAGCTATTACTGCTCGTTGCCGGGTTCTGCCTGGTATGATGACTTTGTATCACGCAACTCTAGCCCGGTTATAACTGATCTATTAACAGAATGCAGCCGCCTCGGCTGACGTGGACTGTACCAAGCGACCACCGTTTGTCAATCCCAAAACCTGTTGTCCAATGCCGGACTTTGTGACCCCCGAGTTGAAGCAAAAGTGCATAAAGTTTGACATGACTCCGCCGCCGCCAACGGATGGGGAGGCCAGTGGATCCTTTGAGGGCAAGCGTCGCCATCATCATCCGCATCCGCCACCAGTGAGTACCACTGGAACATATTTACCCCACATTCAGTCATATATGATTACCCTACGTTCAGTGCTTCTTCTCCTGCATCTTTAACGAAACTGGCATCTATCAATACCGGAAACTGAATGAGACCAATCTGAAGAGCTATTTGCAGGGGGTTTTTAATGACAGTTCCGATCTGCAGACCACGGCCACCGAGGCCTTCACCACCTGTGCCAAAAAAGTCGTGGAGTTCGAGGCCAATTTACCTCCACGCCCCGCTCAAGCTCCACCACCCGGCTTTCCCATTTGTCCCCACGATGCTGGCCATCTGATGGGCTGTGTGTTCCGCAATTTAATGAAGAATTGCCCAGATTCAATTCGAAATGATTCCCAGGAGTGCAATGATATGAAAGAGTTCTTCACCAAGTGCAAGCCACCGCGTGGTCCTCCTCCTTCCGCCGAAGATATGTAAGACCCCCAGGAACCCCTTTTTGTCTGAAAGCCCGCAATGAAAATACCTCTACCAAGCTGAACTTTTAATATCTTTCAATTTAAGCCAATAAACATTTAAAGCTCAATATGGTTTCACTCTCCTTTCGCCGATTGGAGCATCCTTTATGCCACTTATCACCAGGATGCACGTCTGGGTGCGCAATGAGTTAGAAAATTAGGTTTTCCGTGAGGAAATTGCTTATCGCGCGCATGTGCGTGGCTAGAAAGCCATCTCCTGCCCAGAAGGGATTCATTTGGGTTTAGTCCGTGAGCGTGTAAGGAATATGGCGGAGGTGCTGAAAGTGTTCTTCGAGGAGTGCCGTGAGCAAGGGTTTTCCGCAAAGGAAATGCTGACTGTATGCCAACCTTTGATTTGGAGAATGCACTTGGCTAGAATTAAGAAATGGTGCTTCATTCTACTGCCCCTGCTGGTTATTTCTCTGCTTTGGCTATGTAGTGACACCTTTGCTTGGTGCTAAGTGCCTTGGGTCGATTGGTGCTCATTCAGATACTTCCACTCTGGGATTGGAGGCCCTACTATCATGCCAAGTGCTTGGTACCACGTGATCAAAGTGTCCAAGAGCAGCCACCACCATTGGGTAAAGAGGAGACTCTGTGGCAGAATTGTGCGCTTTGTGAAGCTTTAGGTGGGTTCAGTTCTTGATTTGTAATTACCTGTTTCATATTAATTTTATTTCCAGAGGGAATAGCCGCGGTTTCCAATGCAAGCTACTCCTCCTTGGAGTCTGAGCATCTAGAGCGTGGGCAACCGGTGATTATAACAGACACTGGACTGCAAACGGATGTCCTTAGTCTCCTTGAGCGAATAGAGAAGAAGTCACCTCAGTGGCTAGCCAGTGAGCCTTGTGACGTTTCCAGCAATCTCTTGCTGAGCAAACTCTTCAACATAGAGTCGGCTCTAGATAAGATTCATTCATGGCAGGGGCAACATCGAATTCGTGGCACCTTCAACTGAGAAACTGCCAAAAGAAGGCGGTAAAGTCCTCTCGACTTTTTCTGGATCGTCCCTACTACTACCCTCTCCACCTGGCTCCGTATTATTCCAGCTGGCTATTGGCAGCCCATCAGCAAAGGCGAAACCAGGCCGATATATACGTTCGTGGCCTGGTGCTCATCCAGCAGCTGAGTGGCCACTTTGAAATGGTTCTCCATCCCAAGAGTCCTTGCAATAAAGGCATATGCCCAAGCTTGCGGATGCGCCTGAATGCAGGAGAAGGTTTGATCTTTACCACTGATATCTGGAGCCTAAGTTATGGTCTAGAGAAACCCCACGGAAAGCAGACCTCCCTGGCTAGCATTTTGAGATTGACTGGCAGCCTTAGAGTGTTTTAGTTGGCCGAAATTGTATTTACACACACAACTAGATACAAGACGAATAGAAGCCTAAAGTTATCGAAATTCACTGGGAGGGATTGGGATTAGGAACAGTTTTATCTTAGGCCCTGCGGCACTTGGCCTCCACCAGCTTTTGCAGCGTGGCCGTCAGACTGTTGATGGCATCGATCTTCATGCGCTCAATCCGCTCCTGCTGCACAAGCGACATTTTTTGGATCTGCACCTGTTCGCGCTGCAAATTTCGTAGCAGCTCCATCTTCTCCCGCTCCACCTCCAGTTTTCTTTCAAAGTAGTCCTTCCACCAAATGTCATCGGGAATGCCAGGAGCTTGGTGCGAGCCCATGGGTCGTACCAGATCGTAGAGCTTGCCATTAGCTTCCAGATGTTGGCTGCTATCGCTAGTGCGTTCAGCCTCCGGCACTTGATCGCCATCGTACTCCATCTTGGGTTGACGGATTACCTCCGACATGCTGTTGCTATCCTCATCGAACTCATCGTTGGACTTGCTGTCCAGATTCATCTGGGCCTGCAGCAGGACCTGATCCACAGGTGTTATATACGGCTGGCCATCCTTTGCCTGGGTCTGGGCTTGAATTTGCAGCTGCATTTGGGGTGTTCCAGGCTTAAGGCTGACCGGAGTAGGTTGAAGCTGTAAAGGTTGCTGTGAAACTCCCGGGGTCGGGTTTTGTCCATTAGCAGAGGGTGGAGCTTGTGCGGCATTTGAAGGCTGTTGTGGCAACTGCATATCAAAGTCGGCCTTCTTTCCCTGCAAATACTTGAACATCTCCTCGAAGAATTCCCAGTGAACATAGCCGGATACGTATTTTTTGCTCAGATTCTTGTTGTAGGTGATGAGGATGTTATGCCACTTTTTCTGCACCTTAGCGGCGGAGTAGCGAAATCCCAAACGCTGCAGTTGCCGGGTGCAGTGGAGCCAAAGAGCTGTCCGTTTTTGTCTGCAAGGGCTTCTTTCAGAAGGATATCTTGATTGTGGAATAATAACCTTGCTCACCTGCCCTCTGTAAAGCTACCCTCCATGGGGCCGCGTATGTGTATCAATGCTCTGGTTGCCTCTGTGGTCCAAGCCCGCTCGTAAGGACCGCGACCCATACTATTGGCTCCTCCTGAGGTATCCGCCTCCTCGAGCAAGCAATCATCATCCAGGTCATCCAAATCATCGTCACTTATTTGATACGCTAAGGTAATACAAAAATGTGTTGCTTTTAATTTAATGAATTTGTTTGATTTTCATTCAATGTGAATTAATTCTTGATAGATAAAGGACCCAACGAATTCGAGATAGTTCTAGCTTAATCTAGATATCTTTGCCTACGTTTAAGAACTTGTTGCTTTTGGGCAGCAGTGGCAACTCTGGCGCTCTCGCAGCATCCTTTCATCTGACATTTCTTTCTCTCTCTCTCTCTCTGTTGTCCTGCTCTCAACCTCGCTCTCCCGTTTAAGTTACCACCCAACGCCAGGCCAAAAACCATCCTAGCTATGTCAAAGATGCTAGCTGCTTCCGTCGCACACCATTTATGATACATACATATACACTTATATCATATGATATATGACACACTATGTATGTTTGTGCTTCCAATAAGCCTGTGCACACCAACACTTGTGCACTTTCCTGGCAATAACTCAATTTCCTATACTGATTTCATGTTTGCCAATCGGCAGACTTACGTTCATTATCCTCGACATTATTCCCGTTGCTTGGTGTTTGGCCATTGCCTGCGTTGAGCTGAACTTGAGCCATGGCGGATGTCGGGGTTTCGAAGTTAATCTGCTTTTTCTGCCAGCCTAAGAGTGATTTTTAGACCTTTCGCCTGTCAATAGTTTTCTCGTACTAACAGGACAATTTTCGTGCTGCAGCTTCCAGGCGCCGTGAACTTCGTGTGCGCCTACTCTCTCCGCGCTCTCTCCGCTAAAGATGGGAGGCTGCGGCTAGCCGAGGAGTAGTGGTATTAGTTTCCAAGAAATGGGCCTCTAGAATGGGGTGGCTGGGCGACTGGGCGTTGCAGTGGGCTTTGGAGTGCAGCATCTGCGCACTTTGCACTCTGACTTCGCAGGTCTGTTAGCCGCAGCCACAGCCTCACTGGAATGGCTGTATGTGATTGGAAAGTCTAACCTAAATAGTTCTAGTCCGGCTGGACTGGAAGGCTATATTGAAGAACAGTTAGGAATTATCAAGATCTCTATCAGTAAACATGTGTAAGGTTATGAATGAATTGTCACAGGCGAAACACTATACCTTTAACATAAATTACTAAAGTTTTTTGTGTAAAATGTATGCTAATTTTATTTAAATGATAATAAGAGGCCAGAAATGGTAAGCATCACATGCTTTAAATTATTTTAACTTAAGTTATAATTATTTTTTATGTCATGTATTAGTTTCAAAATTAGTTAGCTAAAGAAAAATTTAAAAGGTATTATTATCATTATATTTTACGATAATATAATTAAATATAAATTCTTTGAGTGTGCACTGTAGCACACCTTCTTAACGGACTTTTTAAAACACGAACTATCGTCTTATCGATACACCTTCAGTGCTACCAGCTGATTGTCCCGGCATTTTATTGTGGTAGGTGGCAACACCAGTGCCGCGAAATTGCGCGTGGAACATATATTTGTTATTAAATATTTGTTAATTGTAGTTAAGAGAGAGCCTAGACAATGCCTGCGGCGGAAAAGAGCGTAATGTAAGTGCCGGCGTTGCGACAATACTGAATGCCTAAATGTAATCCTATGATTTGCCATGTAGCACTGACTGGAAGCGTCTGTGGCAGATGGTCTCGGGAATCCACTATGAGACGCCCCAGGACACGGTGCGCGAGGAGCTAATAAACGTGGCCTCTGAATTGCAGGCCGGTGTGCTCCAATTCAAGCCCAAGAATGCCTCCAACATCGAGCTAAGCACATTGCTCAAAGAAAAAAAGCAGGAAAAGCTGCTGCCATTCACCGAGCGACTGCAGGATCTGTTGGATTTAGAATCCGCCCAATGCTGGGAAATCCTGTGCTACTACCTCACGCAAGAGTACCGCGGATCGGCGAGTCTCCTTACCCAACTGATCTCTACCGAAACGAATATGGCCAAACTGCACGAGGACATACGGCATTACTATTCCCTGGAACGCATGATTGTTCTTAAGATTGTTAAGAACCTTATCGTCTTCCACCAGGTACCAAATCATCCCTATCACCACGAGTATCGCGCCGTGGTGGAGAAGATTACTATCCCCCGCCTTAGAAATTCATACCTAGACCAACTGGACAGCTTGATTAGCGAACTGCCACCCAGGAAGCTAATGGCGGGAGAGTGCTTCCACTCTGCGGAACGCTTGGTTGCCTGGTCGGAGCAAAACGCCCGTGAGATCAACGAGGTGCTGCACATCCTTCTCTTGCTAGCTGAGCAGCAGCCAATGGGGTTGGAGCAGATAAAGAGAATATTTGCTGCCTGCAAGCTACACTCTTTCGGAAAGACACAAAGTTATCTGGATGACAGCCAACTTTATCATCAGGAGATTATTCGAAGCCTTACTTACTCAGAGCTCATGTTAATATTAAAGTGCCTGGACTTTGAGAAGCCCGAGGAGCACTCCGATCTAATTGAAAAACTTATAGACGATCTGCAGGTGGACATTACCAGCATGTACCACAGACCAGAGCACGGCCCTTTGCTTCTAGCGTGGATGCTGCTTCGCTTGCGAGGCACCAACGATGCGGACGACGCTTCCAGCTTGCTCCGCTGTCGACAGCTCGGCAAGCGAGCCGTAGATCTTAAGTGCTTTGTCCAACTACACCTAATTGTCAGGCATTCTATGTACGCCGATGACTCTATGCTGTCACGGATTGTGCGAAAAACCATATACAACCAGGTTGGATATATGTGCAATCTCTTTGATGGCGATGGCAGCTGCGCTCGGTATGAGGGCATTTACGAATTGCTCTGCGAACTTGTCTCATGGCCCCACATAGCTAAAGACTTTTGCAGTCAGGAAGGTCAGTATCATTTAATCATAATAGCTAATTAGTTTCAAACAAACAACTATATATTTTTCTAGATGATGGCCCGCGTTCGCTATACAAAACTCTTTTAGAGAACTTCCCCCTAGAACTAACACATCTGTCCAAACTGGCACTATCACTGACAAAAGCGGGACAAGGCAACTACGTAAGCCAGTTCTCGTACATTCAAAGACACCAGTCTAGTTAATTCTACCAATGTTTCAGATCAAGAGTCAACTAGAATCATTGCCCATATTGGCCTTCTTTACGATGAAAATCTGCACAAACTCAGAGAAGTGGACACAAATGAATTCGAGCTTCTAGCCAGCGTACGACCATTTCCGCGAATTGATTTTACCATACCTGCAGGAGCCAGTTGCACCGCCATCCAACATCCGTCCGGCTGCTTTATGCACTTTCGTTGTCCGGTAAACTACTTCGACGCGCTGCACCACGAAATTAACTGTCTGCTGCTCGAGACGGGTCACCTGCATGGTGACTTTGAATCCAGCGAGCGCATACGCAATGTAGAAGCTGGATTAAGGTTTTTGGAAAGTGCCGTGAAGCTATGTAAATCGATATCCGGCATCAGCGCCGAAATGGTGCATCCCACCGAGATGTGCGTTGATCTGCTGCACACGTTCAAAAGTGTTCAGTGCCCACCAGTTGGACTTCTTTCCAGCTGTCTGAATGTTTGCACTGCGCTGCTGCCTTTGGTAGACGAGGAGATATTTTCACGAATAAGCAACCTACAAATCCTGCCAACAGTTAGCCATGGATCTGAATACGACTTCAAGATGTATGTCAATGCCAATGGAGTGGGCTTTGAGTCACGCTTTTTGGGCTGCGTCATTGATAATGTGGAGAAGAAAAGCGAGCGCTACGAATTCTTGCTTTCTTATCTCGGGTTCCTGCGAACGTACACCAAGCTGAAACGGAATCGCCAAATCCAGATGGAGATTCCCGGCCTTATATTTCTGCTAAGGGATGTTTTCCCGCACTTGCATACCTGGCACTTTAGCTCTCAATTGGAGAGAAACAAGATCTACTTCGAGATTCTTAGCTTCATATGCGACATCTTGGACTTGTTTAACACCAGTAACGAATCCGATTGCGAGCAACGCGAACTTTTGGTAAAGGTGTGCGTATATTCGCTTCTAAATTTGGATAATGGTCTGATTCTTTTAAGGTAAGTGGTAGCTTAACTCCAATCAGGAATAAATTTGAATAATAATTGTATTTCAGATTTGTGGGTGTCGGCAATGCTTATGTCCAGTACACCATGGAGCTAGAGACAAATTGGATGCAGCAACAACCCCACGGCTTAATGATGTTGGTCCGCCTATCCATGCGTATTCTAATGCAGTTACTGCGTCTTAAGAAAAGGTATACGGAAACAGTGAAACCCTCTCCCCGCTGGAGGCGTTGATATACACACAACCCAAACAGCGCGATACTCTGCGGATCATTCCTACAGTATGCAGTTACATGAGCAACATATTTGATAGATGGCTACCGATCTTGTCTTGCCGCTTGCTAAAAAGAATCGCTCTCCAGTTCAATATGTCTCTATTGGCATGTCTAGACATGGAGGCTGATCAAATCCGATTGACGTTTATGCAAAAGTTGCCTGATGAGCTAGAAAGTGATTCCATAAAGCTAGCCATCCTGGAGCTGGTGGACGCATGCATTGCCAAACAACCGGGTGTTACCGAAGCATTTTTCAAGGTTAACTATGCCCATGATAAACGTTCACGCTCCTTTTTCAGTAAGGAGTGTGTTCCAAATATTGGCGAGAGTATTGTTACTTATATGAGAGAGTTTCTGGATGCCCTTCAAGTAGAGCCACTAACCATTCAACAGGCCTTGCCCGCGAAGATCCTGAACATATTCCACTCACTGTGGAAACATAATCTGCAAATGCTAGTGGATGACCTAGTACAGGATAAACAGTTTTGGAGCAAACTCTGTTCGCCACTCTTTTCCGAGCTTCAGCCAAATTTACGAATCTACACGCAGCTTCTAAATATTATATCTATTGAAGTCTATACGGGAAATGGAACCAATGCCGCTTTGCTGGACGTAATGAATAAGTTTTTCGAACAGAAGAACTTTGGACCTTGGCTAAATTACGTCCTTGACATGCCCAAGGTTCCAGCTGCAAAGAATTTAAGTTCTTCCGACGAGCTTCCAGACTGGATCTGTTGCCTGCAGGCTTTTAAGGATCTAATCGTAATCTTGCTAAAGAAGCAGCCAAAGTTCATGACCATACCCGAGTCGCAATTCACGCTAATGGCGCACAAGTGTCTTAAAGTCCTTGTTGATCGCTCAAATTATTTGGAGGACATGCGACCGTTTATCATGCTGGCTGAACTGTATGTGTTCATCTTACTCCAATTTAAGCACGCGTACACAAAAAGCTTAGAGGAGGAAGAAGAACTAATGGAGTTACTGTTGCAACTGATGAACCGTATCTGCTCTTGCTATGAGGATCAACACGTAAGGGCCAAAGAGGCATGTCTGGCCATTGTGACCAAGTGCACACATCTTTACACAGACCTGCTTATCAGGGACTCGTCCATAGCCTTGCGTTTTCTCAACTCAGTCGTAGGCATCATCTGCAGCGAACTGCAACACATGGAGAACTCGGTGAGCGTGGAGAATTCGCAGTCCTGAATAATTCGGACAGTTCAGACAGCAAGGCATCCACCAACTCGCTCATTCTCTGCCTGAATCTGTTAAAGGCTGTTGCCACCATATTCCATAACGACGGTCCCGGGAACTGGGACCTGCCTTTTGTGTCGGTACGATTGTTTCAACGGCTCGTACGCTGCGTGGCTAGAACGCTTCCATTGTTCAGCAAACAAGTTCTAAGTGTACAGCTGCTTGATGTGCTCATCGTATTCGCCAAGGGCCACTGTTCCGTTGAGTTTCTGCATTGCGATGTGGGAGAGCACTTGTGGCTGAACCTGTTGCCTCCCAGAGAACTATTGCAGTCCAAATATGATTTTACGAAGCCGGCTGCTGTGGATGGAGAACGTTGGACCGTAGAGCAGTGGTGGCCTGTATACGCTAAAGGTATTGAGTTGGTTACCATCATTTACGAGAAGCACAAAAAGTGCTTTCTTCAAGAAGCTTTTCAATTTGTGGGCATTCATGCTGTTTTCCTGGAGGATGCATTGTTATTGAGCAAACAATCGCTGGAACCGGCAGCCATGCACTTAATTAAGGCTGCTGTTACCTTAGTAGCCAGCTTGACGGAGCACCACAAGGAGTGGAAGCAAGATAACGACATATCCCTTGCCAACATAATGGTGGGTTTTGTTTTAGTTGATCATCTAAATAATATTTTAATCGCTTTCTGAACCCCACAGCGTGCAGTTCAGAGTTTGCTGTGCCACTGCTCATCTTTGTTTCATCAGCAACGAAACTTAAAGTGTCTTCTGGCTGGTCGACGCTCGCAGCTGGAAATCCTGCGCAGCACAGGAGCTTTAGCCATTGACGATGAACTCATCTCCGCCTGCAATGAGTGAGTTGCCTTTAATAATGATGATGATGTTATACTAGACTAAATGTTTCCTTTTTACAACAGCCTCACGGATATAATTATTTTCTGCGTGAAAGCTTTGCTTAGATTCAGTCCGGATTTGGTAGAACTACTGTGCTGCAGTGTATATGAGCCCTCCAAACACTTAGCCTTACTAGACGTAAAGTTTGGTGCGCCTAAGTTGAACGAAGAGAACTTGACGCTCACGTTTGAAATTGTCCTCAACTTGGTTAACATATATGTAAAAGCCTTAAATATGGTATGTATGTGCGGCATCATAACTGGGGCCATTCTTGTCTAATACTTTTGAAATCAACAGCAAAATCATGGCTTCAGTGAGGTGCCTCTAAACTCACTGCCCAACGTGGAGCATTCCGGGGACAATGATGATGCAGACGTCTGTGTAGGCCACCAAACCAACCGCACCTTCTCCAAGTCTCTGTCCACTGTCTCGACTTCAACCGGCAGCTGTCCGGCCAGTGAGCTGCTCTCCAACATGGACGGCCAGCTTTGTTTGCTTGCTCTGGAGCATCTGCTCATGCTGGTCGCTCGCAAGCCATCTGTGTAAATCGCTCACCGAACCTGGAAACGCTCTGGAAGCAAATCGTCCGTCGGGACATCAGCAACGAGTTGGTAATCTTCAACGAATTCGTGCGCCGCAAGGTGGTATTAGACTACAAGGAGAACCGCAGTCCCTGGCTGCGACGAAAACACGGGCTCTATAAACTAAAGTGCGTGATCCCAGCGAAGAGTTCAAGCAGTTCTCCCGCAGTTCAGACATTGTGCGCCGCAGCAACACTACTAACGAACTGCGCGTTAATGTCGTACGCAGAATGCATCTGCAGCAACTGCAGCGCACTCCTCCAACGCACAACTTTGACATGAGCAGCGAACTGAGCCCCATTGCACCAATTCAAGGTGCAGCCATGTCCACGAGCTTGGATCATAGAGATGGCCGCAAGCGTTTGTATCCCGCTCTACAGCCGGGCGAAGCCTTCTTGGAGGACGAACTGGCCGCCATCGATCTGCAGTATTTTCCGCCGCCCACAGAGCATGGATATTCTGAATTGTCGCAGATTCAAATGGTGGAAGAGGACTACCTGCAGTTGATGGCCGCCCTCTTTAATGTAATGCCTCATTGCGACTGAGCTGCGTACCCTTTGATTCATGGATTTCTGAATAAAGTGTGTGTATACATCTAATAATTCATTGAGGCTCTTACTTTTTTTTTTTGGTGTCATAGCTAAATTGTAATAAAAACACATTGAATTCTATTCTAGCTATATACAAATAACTTTCCATGTAATGAAGCCATTTCCTTTATTCCCAGTGTAGAAAATTCATTTGCACAATTGTGCTAATGACGTCACTGTCTGAGACGAGCCCCCAACAACGTCATCAGCCTCCCCTTTTTGGTAGCCCCTCTGCCCCACATAAAGAGAGAGAGAGAGAAAGAGAGAGGTTCGCTATTTATGCTTACTCACAAGCCAAGAAGTAATCACCGCTGCTTTTCTGCCGCCAACGTTTTTGCGGCAGCGTTGAGCTGATTATGAGCTTTCTGCTTTCGACTTTTTAGTACCCAGCGATTGGTAAAAGAGAACGCATGTGCAGACAACGGAGCGGATACGCAGCTTGAGTGTGAACGTGAACGAAGGGCCCGCAAGACAAGACATCAAGTACGAGCATTAAGGTTTACCCCTGTTACGCATCCGATAATCCAAGAATCAGACAGACGTCGTCGTCGTCATTAGGCAACCAATTAGCCAAGTCAGTGATTGTGATAATGCTTAAAGGTGTTCCCACGCTAGCCGGTCGAAACCTTCGTCTTCTGACGACCCAGGCACAGGTGCTGGTGCATCAGCGCGCCAAGGCGTCCGCCGTCGAGCCCGTCGAGGAATTCGACCAGGAGACGGATCTCTTGAAGCGCGCCAGATTCGGACACACGGGCAAACAGCTGCAGCAGAAAATAATCAATGAGGTAAGTTCCGCGGAGCGTTTCAAACGGGGGGATGAGCCGAAAAACAGCTGACTAAGTTAAGTACACTTTTTGGGCCTAAATTTTGACCGACTATTGATTTTTCATGGGTTACCCACAAAAGCAAGCGCATAATCCGCACAGATGCGCGAATACTGTCGGAAAACCCAAACAGTTTCCAAAAATAGATCCCGAAACTTAAACAAAAACCAAGATATGGACTCTGGCCTGGAAGTGATTTTCGGCACGTAAGGGCGTATGACTTTCATTCCAGCCTGACATCGCTGGATTTTTAACCCAAAACGCCAGGCATTAGTTTAATTAGATAAATGCCAGGCGCAGCGTGACTGACGCAATATCCAGATAACACACCCACTCTCCTGTCTTTTTAAAAAAAAGGAAAAAAAAATAGAAAAGATAATTAAGTTTATCTTATCGCATCTGTATTTGCGCCGACTAGACTACCGTGCAAATTAATTGTGAAATTATCATGACAAATTTTCGGGGGCTAGGTGCTAATCAGGTGCACTCATCCTTAATCCCCCGAATATCACATGTGACATGTGGAACTCCCAATTCGCAGTAGCCGTTGTCAACAAGTTTATTATAATGTCAAAAAATCAGACGACGGCGAGACGCTGACCGAGACATTGAAACAATGATTGTGAGATTGGAAATGGGAACAGCGATGGTTATAAAAACCTGCTTATTTATTATTCTTAAGCACATGGAAAAAAGCGCTAATCGAACAAATATGTACGAATACACTCAGAAAAAGTCTAGCTATGTATCAGATTCACGTTCTTAGATATATGGTTTATTTCCGGCAAAACAATCATAATCTAATTCAAAAGATCTGAAGTCTTATCAACATGATATGATGATTTATGTAATTTTGATAGGGAAAACTTGTCTGTGCTATTTTTAAACCTAATAGTACTTTGCTTAAGAAGCTGGCTAAAATTAGGAACTCCCTTATCGGTAGCATATAAACATCCCAGTTTATACAAAAACATATATAAACAATTCTTTAAAACGCAGTATAATTTATTAAAAATTTGTTTGTGCATAACTAGGCATTTTTTGACGTGTACGTGATTCACAGAATCTTGGAGAGTTAAAGTCACGCGAAACTGTCACCCGAAAATAAATAGTGTAAACGTGAGCATGGCAACACAAAAAATAAAATATTTATGAACAAATAATGTTGGCGGTGGTAACTCAGACAGAAATAATTATGGATTGGAACACAGCTGGCGAAGATTTGGCAAAATTCCATCACTAGTCGATATTGTTTGCGCTGCTTTTGTTGCCATGGAAGAAATGGAAGCGCACACACTCGCACAAATATTTAGCGTACCGTGCGTATTATTAATATTTTAGCTGCCACAACACAAAAACCAAGCCTCTTCGCCCCAAATGCCACATGGTCGCTAGAAAAAAGTAGAGTAGTGTAAAATAAGATAGTTATAGTTAAACAAACAAAGTCATATTCGCTGGCAAATATAATTAAAAAGTATTTTTTTGGAAGGAAATATTCAGAAATTTCTAGATCAAACATATATTTTTATAACATAACCCATGGAGAGTAATTGAGACCGATAAAATAAAATAAGCGATAAAGAGAGCTTATCCCTTGTTTAAGACTCTTCCATAAGCCTCATAAACTTAAGCCCTGTTTTATTTAATTATAGTTAGAGGCCCGCAATTTCCCTTAAAAGTTTATGCTTCCATAAAGACAGTAGTGTTTGGGAACCACCACTTACAACGATAAATTATTTTCGGAAGATTGTTGTACAGTAGTTATTGCTCGTAAAATTAGTCTTAAAACATATATCGTAAAAAATGAAAACTAGGTTCTTAAAATTAATTACTATATTTCATTGCGCATTGGCATAAACGAACGCTTTGAGAACTTGCATAAACAAATTGATTTTTATGGGTTTTACATGTTCTCTGAATACGTTTCTCCCTGAAAATTATAATCCAAATTTCCGCGTGAATTTTGTGTTCCGAATCAGTGTTCCGTCAGCTTTTGGGATCAAGATTCGAAAGGTGCCAAAGTCCCACGCTAATGTGACAGGCCCCTTGAACGGAACTTGTTTGGATAATATTATATTCTTTTTGTCTGTACGATGTTGTTGTTGTTGAGCGAGATATGCGGCACATGACTTTCTTTCACTGAAATAAGTGTTTAATAATATGCAAATAAGCAGCGAGTGCGAAAAACACTTAACAATGAAAACGGATTCTTAAAGCAAAGATTTACCCTTTTCCGAAAACAAGAAGCAAATGTATGATAGCAAGTTGTTTAAACTCCACAAGATAATATAAAGTTTGTGGATTATTTTTAATCAATTATAGTGAGTCGAGAAAATTGAATTTGAAAGGAAATGAAGAAAAGCACCGAGACATCTGCTCCGCTGATGTCATGCGGCTAGGTAATCCAATCCAATAGGACAGAAAGTATTCAGTTACACTAATGAATGATTACAGATACTCCATTAACGCAAATAGAACTGCTTTGAGAGAAATTAGTAGGCTGAGCCCAGTATGTATTCCAAATCGATAATGTGCAAGAAGTTGGCATTGCAAATATTAGGGAAACACTAAAGAGCAAAGAACCAAAGGAGTATGATAGCTATACCCATCCTTGTAAGCTCCAAAGTGTTGCCGATTTTCGGGGATCTCATTAATGTTTTTGATAGACCAAGCCCTGCTTTCTATAAAAGCTGCTCGTAAATGGCATATGTCCATTATTTCCACTTCGATCCGGTTGCGGTATACATTGGGTATACCTTGAAAATATGCTAGTACGTGCCATAAAGTTCGGTTTTTGACATAACTGGGAAAACGTGATGCGCACAGAGAATTTCCAACCTAAACAACAGCTGTAATATACAACGAATACTTTGTTTATTTCAGAAAAAACTGCGCGCTCCACCGCTTATGAACTTGGTGTTTGCCAATCGAAAGTTGTCCTTCTACGATACCAGTTCCACTCCAAAGACCAAAGAGGATAATGCCAAGCTGTGAGTACCTACATACCTATATTCATTTCCATATTACAATATTACACCGCAAAACAATCCAGAGCACAGCACTTGCACAACTGCATCCAATCGTCCAACTGGGATTGCAAAATATTTGTCCACTCATTTGCACCTTTCTCGTCTGTGGCTGCTTCTTACCCTCTATTTTCCACGTGGCTATAACCAAGTGGGTCAACAACTTAGCTGCTGCCAGGCTGCATTGCAAGTACCAATGATCCATTTTTAGATCCCCTGCAGTTTGCGATGCTATACTTAGTTCGGAAAATATTGTTTTGAAAACAACAACCGAAATCGTTGACACACACAATTAACAAACTCGTCCAAAGTCCAAAGAAATTGCAAAAATATTTTGATGGCACTTTTTGGGGGTAAACATTTGCCAGCTCCCCTTTTGTTTCAAGTAGAACCAGGAAGATTATGGCGCTGGGTGCTCCAAGTGGGAGGTATCTGTACCGATAGTACGCGCTAATTGCCGGCAATCTCAACTGTTAGAAATTAATTAACATACGTTTATTAAACGAAGATAAAAATCGAATTCGCTCGCTATTTTCGGACCCGCTGAATGATTAATATGCATATGTATTGGCTTGGATGTATGATGTTGGCGAACTATAAAACCATTGGCCGTTCGCCGACTGGTCTCATTTTGGCGGTGACGGGCCGCAAGTTTGCACAGCGAAAGAGCAGGATATATACCTTATCGGAACGATGGGCGATCGTAGTTGGAATCTGCTGCAGTACGCCACCGAGAGGGCGCCGCTCCCACTCGATGGATACACCGCCGAGGAGGCGGCCCAGTTCAAGGACAGCATCAGGCAGAAGATTGTGGACGACCTGAAGTCCATGACGGGCGAGGAGCTGATAGAGCTGGTCAAGCAGAATGCCGCCAAGGAGGAGGTGGGAAAGGCGGAGATTCCGGCCACGGAACCCTTATCCAGCACCGAAGTGGGCAAGGAACGAGTGCAGGATGATGCGGACCTCATAGATGCCGGTATCATAGCGGAAATGGTCGCCGGACTGTGCACCAAAAGCCAGAAGGCGACGTTCATCAAGTGATAACGAAGTATATCAGGTAATTGTGAATCATCCGGAGACGTGCCCACCTCCTTATCGGAATCAAAGAAACGGGCTTTCGCCGCGTGACGTCCTCCTTCTTATCGGTTCGAGGTGGCTCCGATGTGAATATCTGCTCCCTAGAGCGCCAGACAATGGGCAGTGCCATTATAATGCTATAAATGCCAGCCGTATCTGCTCCGCGGTTGTGTGTGCTCGTGCGGGCTTTGTGTGTGGAGAAAAAGGAGTTAATTAATTTATTTTATTGGCAATAACATGATTTAGAAATTAGCACATTCCGGCCCTGCGCAGCTCTCCGTGGTCCGTACTGTGCTCACCGCTAACCGCCAACCGCTCTCCGATCTCCGGTCGTCTATCCGTTTGGCTATCTAAGTGCTCCGTTCGGTGGGAGCAGCAAAAATCACACTTTCCGCTAATGTATAAAATGGCAGCGCGCTTACTGTTGTTCCCATTAAACTTGCAACAGCTCAGCGCTCAAGTCCAGTCCAAGATCCGAGTTCGAAATCCAGTATAGTTCGAAAACAGATACGAAATCGAATATCACGTATACGCCGTGATGGTGCAACCAACTGAACTGGATGCGCTGAAGCGCCAGAGTGAGGATGGGGAGACCAAGGAGCGGGAGGAGAACTATAGGCGGGGCAAGGAGCAGGAGACCACGGAGACGGCGGCCATCATAGAGGAGATCATCGAGGGCATCTCGCTGCAGAATCGTCGCGGCACCATAGTGCGTACTATTTCCGCGATAATCAGGTAAAAATAGTGACGGAAAGTGCAGCCCAAACAGACAGTCAGGGATAAAGCCAGGGACAATAGTGTATGTAGTATTCCGAGTGGATCCGAGTGGATCATAAATATAGACTGTGCACATTACACACGCCATATCTATACGACACACCCCCTATATACATAAGTATTAAGTATATAACCATGCCAAAACGAAAATTGCGTTGATTGACGCTCATTACACGCTCATTTATGGCCAATATATGGAAATCTAACTAACAATTGCCGTCTGCTCATCCTGTTTATCACTCTTTTAGCAGTCAGAGACGCCACTATTCGATGCGGCCGTGAGTAATCGATTGAACTGTTGTGCTTTTGTACACTCCCCAGTAGAATTTGAATCAGTTGCCATGCCATACCACACCATAAGCCAAACGATCTCTTAATCAAGCCCAACTCAACTAAATTGAAGTTGATTGTAGTCTGCGCGAACTGATTTCCCAAATTGATAGTACCGAAAAAAGACCCAATTAATCGAATCGGCCAACCATGGAGGAAGATCTATAATTAGAGAAGTCCAACTGGATCTGTGCAGTTATTTATTTATTTATTTTTTTTGGCCGCGCTGCATTAGATGTCTGTGCGCCAATTAGCACTTTGACTTCAGCGCCAGTTGGCTAAAGACAAACCCCTCTAGAGTTCCCCCCTTACACCTCCGCACCCCCTAAATGTAGCAGTATTATTTGTGAATTTTGACTTGCTTTTCCACACACGCATGCTAAAATTCAGTCGGGGATCGCCGCTCAATTAGCAGGTGCCCTCAACCCAATTGCTTTTCTGCAGCTTGGAAACTAATTCGCTAATTTGCCCATACCAACTGGTTGTATTCCAATTCACAGCCATCGCGAGCAGGAGCAACGAAATGCGGAGGATGTGCTCTTCGACATGTTCGCCAGCGAGGAGACGGGCCTCATCTCGATGGGCAAATTCCTGGCCGGGCTAAAGACCACCGGAATTCGCAGGAACGATCCGCGAGTGCGTGAACTGATGGAAAACTTGAAGAAAGTGCACAAGCTAAATAACTACGAGACGGGCTCTTCGGCGGAAACGCAGCATCTCAATCGGGAGACCTTCAAGGCGTAAGTTATAGCCGTAGCTATTCCCATCCGACAGTTCTGATTGTAATCCCTGCCTTATTCAGAGTGGTGGCTCCCAATATTGTGCTGATTGCCAAGGCGTTCCGGCAGCAGTTCGTGATTCCCGACTTTACGAGTTTCGTCAAGGACATCGAGGACATTTACAACCGCTGCAAGAGCAACACATTGGGCAAGTTGGCCGACTACATTCCGCAGCTGGCTCGCTATAATCCCGATTCCTGGGGCCTGAGCATCTGCACCATTGATGGACAGCGCTTCTCCATCGGCGATGTGGACGTGCCCTTCACACTCCAGAGTTGCAGCAAGCCACTGACCTACGCCATTGCCCTAGAGAAGCTGGGCCCCAAGGTGGTGCACTCGTATGTGGGCCAGGAGCCGAGTGGCAGGAACTTCAACGAACTCGTCCTAGATCAGAACAGTAAGTTAGAAACCAACCAATAGCAAGTAATCGCAATTATACTCGTATACTTGTATCTCCACAGAAAAGCCGCACAATCCGATGATCAACGCTGGTGCCATTCTGACCTGCTCCCTGATGAACGCCTTGGTGAAGCCGGACATGACCTCCGCTGAGATCTTCGACTACACCATGTCCTGGTTCAAGCGGCTGTCCGGCGGCGAGTACATTGGCTTTAATAACGCCGTATTCCTGTCCGAACGGGAGGCTGCCGATAGGAACTACGCCCTGGGCTTCTATATGCGGGAGAACAAGTGCTTCCCCAAGCGCACCAATCTTAAGGAGGTGATGGACTTCTACTTCCAGTGCTGCTCCATGGAGACCAACTGCGAGGCCATGTCCGTCATCGCCGCCAGTTTGGCCAATGGTGGCATCTGTCCCACCACTGAGGAGAAGGTGTTCCGGCCGGAGGTGATCCGGGATGTGCTCTCGATCATGCACTCCTGCGGCACGTACGACTACTCCGGGCAGTTCGCCTTCAAGGTGGGTCTGCCAGCCAAGTCCGGTGTGAGTGGCGGCATGATGCTGGTCATCCCCAATGTGATGGGCATCTTCGCCTGGTCCCCGCCCCTGGATCACTTGGGTAATACAGTGAGAGGACTACAGTTTTGTGAGGAGCTGGTCTCCATGTTCAATTTCCATCGCTACGACAACCTGAAGCATCTGTCCAACAAAAAGGATCCAAGGAAGCACCGCTACGAGACAAAGGGTCTGTCCATCGTGAATCTGCTCTTCTCAGCTGCCAGCGGAGATGTTACGGCCTTGCGCCGCCATCGTCTCTCCGGAATGGATATCACCCTGGCCGACTACGATGGTCGTACTGCCCTCCATCTGGCTGCCTCCGAAGGACACTTGGAGTGCGTCAAGTTTCTGCTGGAACAGTGTCATGTACCCCACAATCCCAAGGATCGTTGGGGCAATCTGCCCGTGGATGAGGCAGAGAACTTTGGCCACAGCCACGTGGTGGAGTTCCTGCGCTCCTGGGCAGAGAAGGCCGATCTGTCCAACGAGGAGTGCAACACCGAGGCGGTGACCAGCAAGACACAAGCGGATGAGGTCAGTTCAAGTTCAAGTTCAAGTCCAGGTTCAAGTCCATGTTCAAGTCCAAGTTCAAGTCCATGTTCAAGTTTGAAGACGGGAAACCTCTTGGGGCAAATTCAAAGCAAGCCAAATGACAACTTAAAGCTGAATTCCAATTTCACCTTCCAGGAAATCTGCAGCACAAGCGACCTGGAGACCAGTCCGACCACCAGTCCCATTCCCACGCCCGTGGAATCCGGATCCAGGGCAGGATCTGGACGGTCCAGCCCGGTGCCATCGGATGCGGGCAGTACGGCGAGCGTGGGAAGCAGCATCGATGACAAAACCAAGCCGGGACTATAAGCGCACAGAGATCCACGATCCCAGCAGAATCTCTCTGACTAAATTATTCGCACAACCTTTTAGTTTATATATGATGTATTAGATTAAAGTTAAGAGTACCCGAAATACCATCAGTTCCCGCTGGCTGGTTAGTCCTATATAATTTGTAGTAGTCATCCCACGTGCAAGTCGTGGTCCTTCGCGGCGGATTCACTGCACGAGCGGCATTTGTACTTGTACTTGGTAGTGCTTAGTTAGCCACAAAAATTCCATGTTATCCTACGAAACAATGACAATAATCTTAACGGATATCTAACTAACCCACACAACTTGGGTCTGTGACCCGCCTAAATGTATTGCATTCGTACTTGTCAATTGATATTTTTATGCTTTTGAATGTGCATTAATAATCCTGTTTAAAGTGATCAAAATATCTATGTTCAGATATACCTCATAGCGATTGATTGATATATACATGTTTATCTGAAAATACAAATATATATGGCATATCGTTTCTTAATGGGTCTTCTTAGGTTGGAGAATCATACACGGTGTTTAATGGTTATACTCTTCTACCCAACACTTAAAATTTCTAGTGAAATATGTTTACTTACAAATTTCTAATAAACGATCGTAATTAAACTTTTCAAATCACTAACATATTTTACATCGTATTACCTTTACATTTTGATTGATGGACCGTTAACAGCTGACTGAAGTATTGTATGATGTTTAAAAAAATCGCTTGGGTTGTGCTTTGGATATAAATAATTTGGAAAATTGTAAATAATACATTGATTATTTGCCGTCCTCAGGGGTTTCGAAATCATTGTATTAAATTCAAGCATTGCCATCAAACAATTTATTCTACATTCAATGTATATAACTCGTTCCACTCTACAAGTACCTGCCATAAACTTTGTCAGCCGAGCGTATTTTACACGACGACCCAAGACACGAAGCTAGATTATAGCAGCATTATGGCATGTCATCGCTTGGTTTTCCCAGTGCCGCATGGCTCAGTTCGTTCGCAGCATTCGTGGAGTTCGGACGTGGGTGTTACTGGATCAGAGCGTGTGTGTTTCGTGCCGGTTTGTTTGCGGAGTTTCCATCATCCGTCAGCTCCCTTTCAGGCCGCGCCATCTCCGCCGGAGGAGGGATGCACTCCGTTCGCGTTCGGGCAGATGAATTAATTGGGGAAAATTGTTGAATTCCAGCTCGTTGAAGCGGCCACAAATCCAATTAAGCATATACACCATTTGCGGCGAGTTTGTGCATAATAGAGTAATTAAGTTTTCATTGAAAAGGGTTTTTGACACCACACCGCATCGCATCGCATCTCACACGCCACACGCCACACGAACTTGGGGTAGGTTCACATTTTTCCGTAAAGACAGTAAATCGAGAGTGGCAAGAACAGCAGGAGCATCGTTTCCGTTTCCGCCTTGCTAGCTGGCTTCTCATACAAGAGTGCATAAAACACAGATTTGGCCAGACCCAAATCGGATTATTAAGTCCCCGCCACAAAAGGATATCTATTGCGGGAAGCAATAGGCATGGCACAGTCTCCATGGCACAACCCATTCCGCCTCCTAGAACCAGATTTCTGCATTTTCCTCCATTGACAATCTCTCTGCACAAGTCGCTGCATATCCGGGCCTCGAAATATTTGGAGCCCTTCTTTTGTGAGTGGATTTTTGGCCGCTCGCTTTGTTTTTTTGCTTCATTTGGCGCAGACATGGGCAGCGGCAGCAGCTGTGGGATTGCATAATGTCCAGCTTCCTCTCCAGAAAGTAGCCCAAAGCGATTGGGGATTGGGAAGTAGGTCTGCCGTCTGCCCACTGGAAACAATGAGATCTTAGATCTAATAGAAATTCTTTATTATTCATTTGTGGACAAGTTCTTATAAGGTTCCGAAAGCTTCAGCAGCGCAAATTAAATATTTAACGAGGAAATCCATTTTATGAATTAATAATAATGAATTCCATAACTGTTCCATATGCTATTGAGGAAATATAAGTGCTTACAAATTAAAATGTGTTACTTTGTCTTTTTTTCACTAAATGTAATTATTAGTTCTACTACTTCTACTAGTCCTCAGATTATTATTTAACTAATCGTATTTAATAATTTTGATTTTCCGTGCTTCCCAATAGAACTTTACTCTGTTCCCCAAATGACTAAATCAAATGACTGAGGGCGAGAGACTTTAGAGATCCGAATCAAAACAGAACCGAATGCACCCACAATCCGAACATACACGTATCTCTCTCTCATTTACTAATAATACCCTTAAGTTGGGACCTGTATAATCAGCTTAATCCGGGCGGAGGGAATGTCAGGCCCCATCGTCCAGTTCCGTGGGAACTGGACACATGTGTGTGTGGATAGGGACAGTGGACTATGCAAACGATTTGCAGGAATTTCGGAATGGAGGGGCGGACTGTGGTTGCCGGTTGACTGGTTGACTGGTTGGCTGGGCAAAGGAAGTTGGCTTCGGCATCAGCAAATGCCAGGCATTGATGTGTCCATCAAGTGTCTCTGCTCCGGGTTCAACGAACCCCCAAGAACTAGAACGTCCGATAATAATTGATTGGTGGGGAAGCAGGAAAAGGGCGCCGAACGGATCCCACACACATTCTGAGTAGGAAGGAGTATGAGTATCTGAAGTATCTGAAGTATCTGGAGTATCTGCGACTTGACGGGCAAAGTGAATCGGAAATTGGCGCTCTCTGCAGAACGCATTCGGACGTGTGATGAGCCAATTTCACACATGGCAGAGGCGGCGGCAGAAATACGTGAAATCCGCAAGAAGAGCAAAAAAAAAAAAAACAAACAGAGAGCGAGCCAAGTGCAATGCCCTGGACTTCAGTTGACGCTGCACTTTTGCCACCTTGTGGAGTCGCCAAAAATAAATGCCAAAAGCCATTCCAACTTCCCGGCATGAAAAGCGGCTTCCCCGCTTATTATGTTTTTATGTTTGGTTTCCCCCCCATTCGAAAGGCCCATATATTGTACAGAACTATATATGCAGACATATAGCGGCGCCGCCATTCATCACCAGATGAGAGCTACACCCCCTATTATTATGCAGAGTTGCGGATGTGGAAACAGAATCTGAATCGAAATCCTGCTGCTGCTCTGTTGTTCTCTCTATTAAAATGCCACATTTAAATGCCGAGCCTCATAAATGTTTCTCTTCTCGCAATGCAGTCGGCGGAGCAAAGGCATCAAAATTGATTGCTTTCACATGGACACGAACTCGGTGAGTCCCCTCCCGCCGATGGAGGAGGCCATGGACAGGGTCAGCGAGAAGTCGCCCCCGGGAACTCCCAATGGCATCGACATGCCCCCGCCGCCAGATGAAAAGTGAGTTCAGATTACCGAAAGCCAAAAATATACCTCAAATGAGTGCTAGCTCGGTTGCTTTAAGTGTTAAGCTCTTATATAGGACTAAGTGTGATAGATGGTCAGAGATTGCCTCTTAAGAAAAATATAATACACTTATACTGAATTTATTGCTTGCAACATTCTCAGGTAACTAGGTTAAGTTAAAAGTTAACCCAGTTCAAAGAAAGCAAACATTGTAATAAGATATTTATAATAATATGGGCATGATTTAAAATCAACATACGGCAATATTATTAAGCAATTTTACTTATACGTACTCGTATTAAGTCACTTTATTGTTACTTCATTTACTTTTAAATATTTTAAAGTTTTATAATCGTTTTCCTCAAAAAACCCTACCTCCTGCAATCAATCCCCCATTCGCAGCTAATCAACACAATTTAGTCAACAGATTCCCCAACACATTTGTTTATCAATATTTAAGTAAATTGTGTCACTTATGCATATCAAATTCGAGGCAGGCACAAGAACATGGAGGCCAATTTCCCCGGGGGCCAATTTGGAGCTCTTGTCTAGCCGGCAATTGGCCCTGCCCATCTCCGATGCGATGCTCATCTGCCAGTTCAGTTGTTGGAACCTCTAACTTGGGATGGCAGATATGGAAAACCAGAGAAGACTTAGACAGACACCCACCCAACCATTTGTGCGCTGGCTTTAATCGATTTTAATGGCACCACGCGGCGTATGTGTAATATTTACATGAAATAGTGCCCGGGCACGTCAGGAATTGCCCCAAACACTAATTAACAATGAGGGAGAACAGCGAATGTCGACGCCTACACACCCTTTCAGGAGTTCGAGGCTATTTTTACGCGCCAATTTCCTAATTCACGTATCTTTGAAAGTCGTAAATTTTATTTTAATGCGACCTCGTTGCAAATCACACAAAAAGCCGGGACACATCCTTCCTGTAACCCGTACAGGCCCACAAATTCAACAGTTGATCGCGTGCGCCCAACTCACATAGTAACGTGGCCGTAAACATTCCGCCCGCAATCCACCATTCTCCCACGTCCTTTGGCCATGTCCTTGTCCAATTTCTGGCACGAAGCTCTCGGTAAGCTTCAAGTAATTACTGGTATTTTTCCTTCTTTGCCCGGGGACTCAACCTTTTCGCCGCCTCGTTTTCATTTCATTTTCATTTGATTTCCAGTAATTTTTGGGCGCGTTGCCCGCACAACATCCACTTGGCTTATGGGCTCCAAGGAGCTGGAATAATGACCCAAAGTCCCAGGGTGTGTTTGTTGTCCTTACGGCAAAGTAGGAGTGTGTATGGGTAATAAGGTAGATGAGTGTGGATGTGGTTCTCCCTGCCCCGTTCCACGACCAATTGCTGACCCAGTATTTCAATAGGAATTAGTGGAAGCTCCGCTTCCATAAATATTTGATTGATTCAGGCTGCTGCTGGCAGGTGTTTTGATTGATACTCCCATTTATTTATTTATTTATAGTCACGGCGTATTGTTGACAAACAGGTGTCCCACTAATTAGTTTCCGAGTGTAGTTAGCAGACTATTTCTGTCAACTTATGTATAATTTTAGTCTACTTTACTTTAGATGAAAACCTTTTCCTTATCACTGGACCACTTATTTCTGCCAGCAGTTTCCAGTCATCTGACGAACTGGTCTATCTTTTATCTTAACTTTATTTGCACCCTAATCTCCAGAGTCTTTAAGACCACAGATTGCATAATACAAGGTCGAGTCGGAAAGAAACCAAGCAATAAATCTCGCTAATCAGAAAACGTTAGGTAAATAATTAACATACATCTTTAAATTTAAATTTCTGGGAACGGTTTGTTTCCCTGCTGCAATGCTCGGTTGATGTCTCTGCGCTTGTGATCTTCCAATGGTTCACTGCTCTGCTTTTGCACACAATTGGTTCCGTCGCCTGCTTCAAAGCTTGGGATCAGTTGATGTCTCCGCTAAAGTATCGCCTATAGTATATGCCCACATGATCTAAAACCCATCGCGACTTTTTAGCTCCAGAAAGCTGCGAGCAGAAAATTGAAATAAATTTTCAGTTGCCTCTAGCTGATCGCCGCGATCTGATCGTCGTTACACTTCATTTGATAGTAAAATTCGGTGAATTTAATAGAGGATTTTCGTGCGGTTGTTTGTGTTGGTGCGATTGTTAGCAAAAGGAGCTATATAAACAAAAGCATAGAGAAATTGAACACTTAAAGTGCTTTGTTTATACCCAACTTGTGTGCCACTTTTCTACATTTTTGGGTGCCTTTTACCCCGCTATCTGTGGATCGGCTACTTTCTTTGACTAAAAAGTACTCTTTTGCATTGTTAAGCGAGAATCCGAATTTGCATTTATAAAACCTCATCTTGATTAAATTCGATGTGAACCTGCGGCCCCTTACATGAACACATGAATAGATAACGAACCGAATCCGTCACTGTTTTTGGGATCGCTTTTTGGCCCCGTGTGATTGACGAATTAACGCTTTCAGCTCGATTAGCATCTGTATTCAAACTGGAAAAGTTCTATTAGCTATTAGCGATCCCATAGCCAGACTTCGGTTCTCAATTGTCTCTCGACTGTGGCATTTTACAGAAGCGATATAGAAGCCAATTACGCGGAAAACGCATACGTATACGAGTATAAACGACCTTTAGTTGGGCCATCCCAGATATATTGTATATATACAACTATATAGAGCCGATCCGTGACGCACCGCACAGCGATTCTAGGTCTAGTGGGTGGCGGTGACAGCGTAATCGGAAAAACCAAACAGATTTCGGCCCAAATAGCAACACTTGGCTAAATGCGAGATCGCCACTTGGCCAAAATGCCGCGTGGAGGAACGACAACATCGTAAGTCCCAAAATCAAACTAAGAATACCACCCCCCAGGGCCAGACTTTAGACCTAATATAATTTGCTTACTTGCGTTTTGTTCTCGAGTGTATTTATTTAATTTAAACAATTGCTGCTTGTGGAGAAAACAAGTAGTTCGATCGAACAAGGGTACACATGTTAAGTGATAGTGTCAGGTTGTTGTATAGCGCGAATTCGATTGTATCTGCAAGATACAGTTTCAAGCACACACACAGTACGTACATATGTGTTTGGGGCTTGGTTCGGATTATTGGATCGTACCCGCACTCCCTCGAGAGATCGCTTCAATTAAACATCGACCGCGACATCGACGTCGTCTCTAAACAAATGCCAGGCATTGTAAAGTAACCCCCCGCCACATTGGATCGTATCGGATCGGCTGCGATCAGACCAGTATATGTATATAGTATGCCGTACTCGTACTTCGTCATAATCAACCCGCAGGATACGCAGAAGTGTGTTGGAGTGTTCGAGTGATTTTCAGCCATGCGTGCGACAGCAAATGTTTTAATTTGCCTCGATCCGCAGACTTTTAATTGTGCATTCCGCGCCAGCTCGTTACTTGTTACATCTGATGGTTTCTTTAATTGAATTGTGCCCTGGCTTCCTGCTACCATTCTCTGCCACTAGGTTTTGTCCATATTTTCATCTTTCTAGCAGTAGCAGTAGCATTGCTCCACTTTAGGTACTGCACAAGTAAATCAAGTTATAGGCATAATTAGCCTGGTTTTAAAGAGGCCTTCGTAGTAGCTCTGGTTGCCCTATCATCTGATTAGTACCCCTTTTTGTAGATCTACTCTCAGTTGGACATCTCGCTGTCATGGCCATCATAATCTGCATCACATGACCGAGATAAGAACGTTCCTAAGCACAACCCACTGTAGTTCCACGAGAAGAGTTTTCTTATCTGCAGATAAGAAATGTAAAAGGCTTAGACATGGTTAAACACCTTATATCTCTAAAATATAATATTATTTTAAACTTGATGCTCGCAGAAGGCAAATCAAATTTGCATATCTTAGATAGGAGCCATAGTAAGCTTCTTAACTGGTAATATTTATATTTCGTTTATACATAAATTCAAACATCAAGCTATAATGTTCATATTAGATTCAGGCCTATCCTACTACTTGCATTTAAGAAAATTAATATAAATTGGTACTGTATGCCGAGTCATAAATTATTTCATTAATCAACGTGGATTTCTCGGCCTATGTTTGCACAAATAATGCATTAATTTGCATTTGTTAAATGACTATAGGAATTTGCAGATTACGCTGCAAAGCCGATGCGCTTTCTCTGTTTACCTGCCTCCCATTTGCAGTGGGTGCCACCGTCGAGTCAATAGCCTTTCATCCACAATGACCCATTAGCCATAAGTAGCTGCACCTAGGCCAAAAACCCGGCTCAAAAAGTCTGGCTCAGACTGAGGCTGAAACTGAGGTTCAGGTTCAGATTCGAATGCATAAAACAGGTGTCGGCGGCCAAGAAACGAGTTTTCCATAAAACGAAAAGCTTTTAGCGAAAATTTCCCAGCGCAGCGAGCAAATGAAAAGTGAAAGAGATACAAATGTGCAGCTAAAGATACAGATACATTATACAGATACAGATACACCGCACACTGGTGTGGGCTTGTGTTTCCAACAATCTGCGGCAAGTGAAATGTGTGTTAAACCAAAGCAGCCACTGCAGCTAAAGCTGCCCCGCTAACCTCACCCCCCTGCAATGTGTTGATAGCTAAATGCCTGCCCCAACCGCACTACCAATCCCAAGCCCATACCCATAGCCATACCCATACCCATACCCATACCCATTCCCAAACCCAGACGCAGCTGCAGCCACATCGACATCCACATTCACGTCCACTGCGGCGGCGGCGGCGGCGAAGTGCAACTTGTGGCAGACACTCGTTCATTGACACCGCCATCGGATGCACAGCAAGAAACATGATCAATGATCGTCATTAATCTATTTAAGGGCAGAAGCATTTGCTATGAACAAACAGAACGAATTTGCTGGCTTCAATTTAAACTATCTTGATCTAATCGGAACATAAGTAATTAAAACAATCATTGATCTTAATGTGTGAAATAATATTTGTTAGCAAGTTATTTTAATGTTATGATCATATTGATTTTCGATTAAATATTTCTTTAATTTAATTGGATCAGTAAGATCATATCAATTTTGTTAATTTATGCATACATTTATGAATATTTACACATAGAGAACATTTTTAACTCGATCCCAAACTAGAAGATCGCAGCTTGGGCAATTAAATTGTAAGCACAATACCTTTTAGATTTAGCTTATACTATCGTGTATATATCATATACATAAATCCCATATAAATCGAATTTTCTGCGAGTGCTCCGATCCTTGGGCACTCAGTGGCACACCGATCTCGCTCCGCCGTGTCCGATGCGGCATGTCCGCTGCAGTGGCACTGCGCGGCTAGTGTCGCATGTAAATTGGAGCAGCATCGGCGGCACCCCAGGGCATTATCTTCACAGTGCTGTGATGCAAGTGTCGTGAAAGCGAGAGCGATGGATGGTAATTCGATTCGCTTTTGCTTTCATTATCACAACAGGGGGCTCGCACTATTAATTTAAATAATCGCTTTGCTTACATTCGATACGTTGTTGCGCCAATGCATTTCGGAGTTTCGAATGAAACCAAGGAGCTGCACTTGGCGATGATTAGGCGCTTGGTTGGCGGCCAGCAATGCGTCCAATTACGCCGACTGCACAATGTTTCTACTCCAGTTTGTCTGCAGGCAGGCCGTTAACTTTCGAAAGATCAACAGATGGCTTCGGTTTGGCAGCCCATTGTGTTCTCTGGGACTGCTCCCACTGCACTATGCTGATGACGATGGATCCGTATCTCTGTACCATTCGGGTGGGTGAGCTCATTGCGTCCATCATCAGCCATCGAAAGTGTATGTCATACGATCGCACGAGAAGTGATGAAATTAATATGACAGACAGGCCGCAATTGGGTGGAAACAATACACTTTTGACTCCATTACCCTTTCCCCAGCTGTCAAAATCATGCCACAGTCTAAACATTAATCCAAGTAGGAGTACATTCACACACAAGAAACCAAAAATTCCAGGACAAGTGGAGCAGTTTCTTAAAAAAACATCTTTAATCCAGCGCTAATCCACGCATTAGGGGAAGTTGGATATTTGCTAGGAAAATTAGATAATTGCTATTTCTCTTAAGTCCACTGTAATGCCACTTGATCCATCTATCCGTCTGTTGTCCATCAATTAAGCCGATTAGCAGCACATTCAACCCGCAATTAGCGTAATCTCTTGAGAATCTCTGGTAGAATCTCCATAATTCGAAGGCAGCCATCATAAATTGTGTTTAATGAGGGGAGGAAACCTACGTACCCCACATTGTAGTTGAACTGGTTCTGTCCTTAGAAATCAGAATCTATGCATCTAAATTTTGTGTTGTCTTAGAAAAATAAGAGATATACTGGTTATGGTATCAAATACGCTTCCATCGAAATATGAAACCCATTGACGGACCCTTTATAGATGAACTGAACCGCTTGTTCTTTCATCGACCCAACTTTATGAAAAATCGGATTAAAAAGTAATTGTAATTGCTGAATACTGTATCATGTGCTCTCATGGATTTCCCTGCGCTCCAATCTCGTTACAGGCGCTATGAGGAGGATCCAGATAATGCCTGGAACTGCTGCTCCTGGTGCGAGTACTTGCTGATCGTCATCCTGTCCACGATCCTGCTGGTGGGCGTCCTGGTGCTGACCCTCTTCTGGGTGATGTTCTACCGGGATGGCTTCGCCTGGTCGGAGAGTCCCAAGCAGCAGTTCAATCTGCATCCCATCCTGATGATCGCTGGCTTCGTCACGCTATCCGGATTTTGTAAGTCCCTCCCAGTTGTGTAGATGTATCTATCTTGATCTTACTTGATATACCACCCAATTAGCCATCTTGATCTACCGACTGTGCCGCTGCGTGAAGCACATCTATGTGAAGCTGATCCACATGTTCTTCCACGCCGTGGCCATACCGTGCATCGCCCTGGGTTTCATGTCCGTCTTCGCTTCCCACGAGGCGTTGCAAAAGGTCAACTTCTACAGCCTCCACTCGTGGCTGGGCTTCGTGACAATGGGCATGTTTGTGCTCCAGTTTGTGATCGGCTTCTTCAGGTGGGTCGCCACAACTCGGTGTCCCAATCCGGCATATTAATCCACATCTTCTATAGCTTTCTGGTGATGCTGTGCTGTGAGAACAAGACCTACAGCTGCCGCTCGGCCATGGTGCCCATCCACGCCAGCTTGGGGCTGGCCAACTTCTGGCTGGCCATTGCCTCATCCGTCACGGGACTGATCGAGAAGGAGCGCGAAACCGCCAACGAGACGGGCGTGAGGTAAGAATAGTTTGGTAATACCCATGGGCGGCTCATAGCACCACTAAAGATGAATACAAAGCAATCATTTCAAATCCCATCACCAACTACATAGTATTAGGTATTACTTTTAAGCGAAAGTCGTTAATTTGTTCTTAATTACCTTTACAGCAGTGAGAACAAGCTGGTGGAGCACTATATCACCAGTGCTATCGGCGTCACCCTCATCTTCATCGGCATCATCGTGACCTTCGCGGTGCGGCGTTCCAATGCGCCCGCCTCGGCGAAGGTCTATGTCACGGAGCGCATTTAGACGGGCCGTCCGGCTCGTCGGAGTCTCCGTCGCCGGATTTGGTCCACGGCCAGGAGGGGAAGCGAGTCGCAGCAGATGTACCCGAGGATACCGGACCTCGGCGACTTGGACTGGACTTGGGGAAACGGACCGGCGGTGTCCCTTCGCCAGGCTTAGCGCACAGAGACCACGCTTCTGCAGCTCTATCCGAACCCTTTGTAACCTTTTATATGCCAAATTAAATCCACTTCATACACTTAGACTACTCCATATGGCTCTAATCAAAATCTTTGCCCACTTTCAATAATGCAACTCAGTAGGTGTGTAGGATTAGGAATCTCAGCAGAAGAGCCGACCAAGCAAGCAAATCTAATCAAAATTGACGTGTTCAGCCGAACCAACTGATGCACACAGGCCCAGGCACTCGCAAGCTAGATTAGCCAGTTTTTTGGTACTATAGTAGAATTTTGATATATGTACGTGTATAAGCCCATGTAACTAGTGTATGATCGTACCACGTAACGCATTGAATGTACGCACTCGAAATCAAAACTGTCGCATTTGATGTTTTTTTGTAATCGTGCAAGTATTTGTATTTTCATAATGCGCTAAGCAACCTAAGCTGTAAACCAATTTTACAAACAAATAAATACTTTTGCCCTGTCTGAGGGGCCTCATAATAACAAAATTTGTTTACGCATTTTTTGATGGGGATTGCATTCAGTTTCCTATATGTGCTATCAATTTGGGTTATCCCAGGTCTTCAATAAATTTCCATTTAAAACTTGTAAATCATGAGATGTTAATGCTATGAATGCGAAATTCCTATCTGCATTGAACTTACATATTCCTATATTTCCACTCAAAAACTTTTAAAATCTTTCAAACCAATTTAAATCATATATCATATATCATATCATATCATATTTGTATCTTTATATCATAAATTTATATTCTACACAGTCTTGGCCAAAGTAATATCCCCACTAAAAGTATCAAGATCGTTATTTTGATAGTCCCCAAAGTTTGTCCACGTATAGTTCCAGAATCTGGGATCGGCTCGAGGATCAGCTGGCTTATTTGAGGGCGGCACTGCGGTGGCATTGAATCTCTCGAGTTCCGCCATCAATGCGTTTACAACTTCCGGATATCTTAGATGTATTTGGAGGAATGTAAACACTTCAAAATAACTTGACAAATTTCAGAACTTACTGCTTGGCCAGATTGTACTGCTCACAGGGATCATCGCGAATGTGGAACAGGCACGGAGCAGAGAAGCGGTGGCCAAACAACTGGTTCCTTGGGAGGATTGTGCCGGGCACGACACCGTGGCAGCTGCCCGTATTCTCTGCTGATCCGCCCGACTTGGCAGCATCTTGAGAGCTTCCAGCGCTTTGCCCGCCCTACTCCTGGCCACCATCTGCCAGTCGTACAGACGAGGATTTCTTTCCCCCGCAGGACCATACCAACCATCCCAGCTACCCCGGTAATTGGTGCCCTTGACCAGCTTCCAATCTCCAACGCTGAGAGCTGCACTGCCCCATATATCATCGATATTGTGGAGCACATTCAAGCGTGGGGACGCCTTGTCCTGAACCAATGCCCGCCAAATGCTCTGGCCATCGATTTGCTTGCTGAGATTAGCCACGGCTGCTGGGCCACCAGCTGCCTCCAGAAGCGTGGGCAGCCAATCGATGATGTGCATGGTCTGGTTGGACACCCGTTGGCTCTTCTTTAGCAGCGGTGACCACATGAGACCCGCCGCTCTGACTCCGCCCTCCCACAGGGTGTTCTTGACACCCTTCAGGGGATAGTTGGAGGCGAAGTTAAGGTTAAATCCTTGGGCTGGACCCCCATTATCCGAGGAGAATATGATGATCGAGTTCTCCAGCATGTTCGACTTGCGCAGCTGATCCACAATCTGACCCACTGAGTCGTCCATTTTGGAAACCATAGCTGTAAAGTTTTCTCAGCATTAATAAAATTTCCCTAACAACTGAAAATTCTTAAAATATAACTTACACATACCATTAGTATTATTATAATGGTTCTAGCAACTTACCCGCAAATTTTCGCCGTTTATAGTGCGGAATGTGCGCCATCTTGATCACGTCGTTGTCCGGAACTGGCAGAGGATTGTACGGATTACTCGAGTGGCAGGCTGCATGGGCAACGTAGAGGAAGAGGGGACCCTTGGTGGCATTATGGCTGGCAATCACCCTGACCGAGTGATCGGTTATCACATCCGTGGTGTAGTGGCCATGCAGGTCATAGGCCACTTCCGTGCCATTGCGCATATCCAGACCCCACTGGCTGTTCTCCACGGCGGTGTGATCGTTGTAGTCCTGGTGGCCCGACCAGAACCCCACGTGGCTACTAAAGCCGCGATAGAGTGGAGTGTACTTCAGCTTCCAATGGCCCAAGTGCCACTTGCCAGCTATGTGCGAGGTGTAACTGGAAATGGAGATTGTGCATATACAGTTGGTGTTGTATATCACACTGACCTACCCCAACTCATTCAAATACTGGGGTAGTATTTTCTCCTCCAAGGGCAAACCTCTTGGTTCAGCGGCATAAAGAACTGTATGTTGCATTCCTACAAAAGTGGCACTAATAACTGTGATAAAAAGAAAAGGATGATCTTAACACACCCGTGTGTATGGGGTATTTCCCCGTCATAAGGGCAGATCTGGATGGAGTACAAATGGGTGCCACATAGTAACGATTCAGAATAATGCCAGAGTAAGCCAAAGCATCTATGTTGGGCGTGGGAATATCTGCCGAGCCATGGAAACCCACATCGTTAAAGCCCTAAGAAAGCAAAAATATTAAAACAATATGATATTATGTGTATAAATTCATAGTAATCAATAAAACTCACTAGATCATCGGCCAAAATGAATATAATGTTGGGCTGCGCAGGAGGTTTTTCCTCCTCACCTGCAATCATGTTTGGCAGCAGCAAGCAGATCAGCCATAAGAACCACATTGTGTACCTGGAAAACTAGAGAATTGTGATTCATATACGGCATTTAAAAACACACCATAAACAACAATTAGTTAAGTAATTGATGTATTGCAGAGAATCCCGGTGACAGTCATTACGAGAACGAGCTGAACCCAATTGATTGATCTTCCAACGTTTTGAATAGCATTGAATGGCATTGATCGTCATCGTTGTTCGAATTCATTTGCCTGTGCAAATGGAACTGAATCAGCAATTGCATTCAGTGCGACCTCAATATGAGTGGATTGCTCTTCTTCACCTGCGCTGAATGAATTGATTCGCAGTTGCGATTCATTAATCGCAGGGATACCCCTAAGAACGTACAAACTCGTACGTAATGGGAAACGAGTATACCCATTTGGCCATTGTTCAACGCGATTCCATGTGGCACCTAATTAACATGTAAATTGAGTTTGTCGCTGTTTGCACCGTTAATGGGTCAACAAGTACCACTCGGCAATCGGAAAGCTCAAATTAAAAAACCAAATTAGATTCGGAAACTTTTTCGGGGCAGATCGAACTGCTAATGCTCTTACGACATTACCAAAATATATTTAAAATATATATAAATTAAGTATAATGAATCACTGACAGGTTAACCGACTGTATATAAACTTTAAAGTTTAAGCACTTTAGTATGAAGAATATACAACTTTTCGATTAGTTCAGAAAACTGTTAAAATTTATGTAATTTCGGTAAGTTTTAAATTTCGGCAGAATAACAATAAGTAATGTTATCGAGTTTGCAGCACTTTTCACCTTAAATCGATTAAATATTATGTCCATTTAACATTAAAGTCTATATTATGCATTTTCAATTGGTGATATATTGACCAGATTTATGTGGTCTGTTATTTTAAGCCCTAAAATATTGGATACAATGCGATCTCTCACTTTTCTATGCAGAAAACTCTTTTGTTAAACAAACAATTCTATTGTTTGTCATAGGTCACTAACCCGTAATGAGAATCAAAAGAAGTTCGTTTATGCAAAATCACTCAACTGACTGTTGTAATATTTTTGTGGCGATTAGTAAAGTTCACGCTCTTTAGCACTCGAACGCTTATTTACTTTACTCGATTTTGGAATTAATTAAACGAACAAACAAACCGCAGGCAATGCTTATTTAACACGTTAACTTGTTAAGGTTTGCATGAGTTTTGTCAGCGATATTATTTTTCAATTTATTTATTTGTCAATTAACATGAACATACTTTGTATATGCGCATATGCTCTGCAGTATTTGCAAATAATTTATGTTCACAGAGAATCTGTGAATCAACTTTGTAGCTATGTATTCGGCACCAAGCGTTCACCTACCGCCAACCGTTTTAATTCACGCGCCAAGTCAGACTGAAAAAATTCCCAAACAGCGCACCAAGAGCCGCGCATTTTTAACAGTGAAAGCAAAACGCTGTTAAAGATCGAAATCTATTCGCACAGGGGAGGAGCGAGTTGAAATTGCGGCGAAAGGGAAAACTCTTGCTTTCGTTGACCTCCGACCCGTGGCACCAGAACGGCAATACATTCACAAGTACTTTATTTATAGACACGGAATATTAGGGAATATCTAGGCTCTTTAATTCAACAAACTACTTTACGAAACAGATATATGTATACCTTCAAACCGCTGGGCTCCTGTCAAGCCCGCGGCAATACACTTTTAATGCTTAGTTCTAAATTTACATCTAGAAGTACACAGTGGGAAATAAATATATGCTAGACAGGCAATAATTTCTTATAGAAAGCAACCAAATCACCCAATGCTTTATGTATTTAACAGTCCCCCAGGCGAATAGAGGGCGATTAGAGTATTTCCAGGTCCACATGACGAATTTCCGGAAATTGTGTCTGTTAAAATATGAAGTATATGAGTTTAGGAAGAATAACTAGATTATCATCCATTGTAACTAACCCGCAGGTTCATCTCAATGCGATCAATCTCCCCGCCCATCAGGTCCACAATGTTTTCGCCTTGATCCAGCAGAAAGCTCTCCAGATCCTCAACCTTTTGAAAGCCTCGAACAGTCTGCGGGGTGAAACAAAAACCGGTCAATGACAGGCCCAGAATTAGGTCAATACCACGTACTGTGAGCAGTTTTGCGAGATCCTGTTTATCCAGATACGAACGCGTCAGCTCACGGCCATCGAAGTCAAGCTCAGCCTGGGGAATTGAACTTTAGTGCCATTGAAGCCCTTTAAGAGCGAGGTTTTACCTTATACCGAACTCGAGCGTTGCCAATATCGATTCCCTTGACATCGTAAATCGCTCTGATCATCACATCAGCCTCCAAAGCAGAATTTATCTTTTCTAGGCGCTCGGAAGCAATGGATATGCCTACCAGCGCATTGGCATTTGTATAAATGATAAAAGAGGCCACGGCACCCAGGAGAGCACCTATAACCAGTGATCCAGCGGCGTCGAAGATGGGCGATCCTGTGTAACTACTCAATCCCATACAAGCTCCAGCCACCATAACGCCAGTTACAGCTGCAGCGTCTTCGCACAGCACCACATTCACGCATGGATCCTTGCCAGAAATCACTGTAAAATAATCGGTATAATCTGCTTTCATATTACACATGAAAAACTCACCATAATCTTTAAAGGTCATATTGTTTTCCTTGGCCGATCGTTTAAGCTCATTGATAGCCACCACCAAAGTGGCTCCCTCAGAAACTAACGAACCCATCAAGATGCAGTACACCCAAAACAGATCGGTTATGGGTTCCGGATGGAGAATGCCATCAATACCGTGGTAGATGGACAGTCCACAGCCTACGCAAAATATGCCAACGCCCGAAATCAGCGAGGACACATAACGCATGTTCATGTATCCATAAGGGTGATCTATGTCCGGACTCTGAGACGACTTGTAGATGCCAAATGCGAGAATGAGCTGGTTGATTAGGTCGGCCAAAGAATGGATAACCTCTGCAAACATGCTGTGGGAACCGCTGTACAGCCAACCTCCTGCCTTGAAAAGCAAATTGGCTGCATTGCTAAAAGGGAAGAAGTCTTATTCATAAACACACCTGTTTGTAAATCTATACATGTAACTTACATAGCGATGGCGGTGGCCACCACTTGCCCGGACTTCTCCGACTCCTTTCTGTTGTCGAGCATTACTTTGGTTCGAGATCCCATCTCTCTGCGGTAGTCGCGCAACCGCCGTTTGACAGTGAATAGATCTGCGGAGTCATAGACTTTAGCATCCATATTAAAGGTAGAACGGCCACAGGACACAAAGACACTTACTCTGCTGGTATTGCTTGCGCTCCACCTCCCGCTTGAGTCGTTCCCGCAACAGATTTTCCTTGGATCCCCACACTTCTACAGCCTTAGCTTCCACATCGCGTCGCCAGTAGACCGTCATGGGCGGCTCCTGCTCGTACGGCGATCTCCGCTTAATCTTGGGCAAACACTCGAGTTGAGCAGCGGTCAACAAGAAATCGCTGATGGCCCTATTGGGGGTCACAAAGTTGCGTTCTAGGGACGCACGATAATCGAAACGGGGTCGCTTTGGAGAAATCACAGGCGGTGGAGGCAGCACCTCTGCAGGTGGACATGTTCGACTAACTTCTGTGGCCTTTTCAGCTAGCACAGCACCAGCCGGAGAATTTTTAGTTGCGCTTGTCACTGTCTCAGAACCTCCTCCCAAACCCACAGCACCAGTTCCCAATGCAGTGGAGCTGGAACGTAGATTGATGGCCCCTGCGACCAATGCCGGCTCTTTCACCTTGGTTAGCGGCGGCAGATCGGATTTTTCAAACACAATCTCGTTAATCTTGGAGTCCTCGATGGTGGTGCTGATAGACAGGATGCCCTTTGTTGTCTTCACCTCAAAGTTTTTCGTTTCCTTTTCTTTTGTTTGGCAACTGGAGCAGAGGTGGACTCCTCCAGCAGAGGTTTGTCCTTCTTAGAATCACTGCCATTGGCGCTACAGCGAAACTGCAGGAACATGCTTGGTCGCTTCCACGGTTGTTGTTTGAATGACACGCCGTCATTCCGCTTCCAGGGATAACTGGCATCTTGGCGCAAGGAGCACTGGCTAAAAGCCTTTCCAAAGTGCTGGTGTCTTCGCTGCAGGATCTGCACGCCGCGCAACAGCATCCTGCACTGGAGAGGAATACTTATTAAGCTTATCTCTTCAACACATATGGTACTGCTTACACGGCGCGCTGTGTCACTATCGCACTATAGATTCCAATCGGTTGTCTTCTATTGTTGGGGTGCTCCGTGGTTTCTCCTCTAGCGCAAAACTACGTCATGCGAGCCAAATAGAACGGGTGAAGTACAAATTGCGGTCGCAATAATTGCCGTAAAAGTCGCTCTGCGGAATGCCCCAATCGTTCCTGGGTCCACAATCCTTGGAGCGTTGAGGGCTTACTTGCAGTGCACCTTAAATATACATTGGCGATTTTTTTATACTGAAAATTTAACCATCACCGGCTGGCGCTTTTTGCCTGTGCTTTGGCCGTTGATGTTGTGGTTTCCATTTCATGCCAACCAGTTCGGTCACACTTGCAAAGGTTATCAAATGTTCGCACTGTGCAGCATACAGAAGAGTAGAGTGCGAAATTAAATGCATAGGTTGAAGGTCTATAAATTTGCAACTTCATAAATATAAAACATAGATATAAATCATAAATATTCACACATATAAAATTAATCAAATGCCGCTCCGCATTACTCTTTATTTTTTAAAAATATTATTCAAAGATATGGCGCGAAATGTGAGAACAGTGTAAACAATCTTTTTAACCGCCTTGGTCTCATTAACACTGTTATCGATAGTGGCTTTAAGCTTTTGTCAGCACTGGCCGCAACAGCTGTTTTCTGCCGGTTGTTTTATAATCACCCAATTGCATTTTTTCGCTTTGTTTTATCTGCTTTCAACAATAAAATGTCAATGTTATTCAATGGAGCGTCTAGATTGGTTCGACAGCTAACCCGGCCACTTGTTGCATCACGCAGTTTTGCGGCGGCGGCGCCCTATGGCGATGGAAGTGAAGTTCTCGTGGAGCGCTTAGATGGAGCTCGGCAGGGGATCTCAGTTATTGGCCTAAACAGGCCAGCAGCAAAGAATTCCTTTAGCCGGGGAATGGTGGAGACCTTTAACGATGTCCTGGAAGATATCAAGAAGGATAATGGATCGAGGGTGGTTGTATTGAGGAGTCTTAGCCCAGGAATATTTTGTGCCGGAGCTGACTTGAAAGAGCGCAAAGGTTACGTCTTAAATATCTTAAATCCCGGTGATAAAGTTAACTTATCTATTATATGTACCAGGCATGACTCCCGAGGAAGCCACAGAATTTGTAAAAGAGCTCAGGGGCCTACTCATTGCCATTGAGCAGCTTCCCATGCCCGTAATCGCCGCTGTGGATGGTGCTGCTCTTGGTGGAGGTCTGGAAATGGCTCTGGCCTGTGACATCCGCACTGCTGCTAGCGACACGAAGATGGGTCTGGTAGAGACAAGGTTAGCCATCATACCAGGAGCCGGTGGCACCCAAAGACTGCCCCGCATTCTGTCTCCTGCTTTAGCCAAAGAACTCATATTCACGGCACGAGTGTTTAACGGAGCAGAGGCGAAAGATCTGGGTTTGGTCAACCATGTGGTGAAACAGAACGAAACCAAAGACGCCGCCTATCAGCAGGCACTTAAATTGGCAGAGGAAATCCTGCCCAATGGCCCAGTGGGCGTGCGGATGGCCAAACTAGCCATTGATAAAGGCATGCAGGTGGACCTGGCCACTGGGTACTCCATCGAGGAGATCTGCTACTCGCAGGTGATACCCACTAAAGATCGCCTAGAGGGACTCGCCGCCTTCGCCGAAAAGCGGAAGCCCGTCTACAAGGGGGAGTAAATAGGTATCGAGCCACTCCCCTAACGTTAAGCTGAAAATTGCATTTATAATTTAACCTGTTACTGCTTTAGAAACACTGAAGCGGCAAAGCCCAGTTCAATTGTTTTTATAAAAAGCATTCGATCCTATCGAGCTGCCAAATAACTTTAATTACGCTAATTGTAGGTAAACAATGTTTTAATACCGGCGATGACGCATCTCTACTTAAGCATGGGAATACTAATTACAGCCATTAAATACGACCGATCGACATACACTCCTATTTGCATTGCATGATCACGCCCAGCATAGAACTGCAACTTGGATGCAAAACTCACCTTGATAGTTCTGTCGTCGAGCTATGCGGAAATCGGAATTTCTTGAGAATCCCAAAGCTAGAAACTTTCTATTGTCATGCGAGTTGAGTGTGATTGCATGGCGAATCAACCTACAAGGAGCAGTTTTTAATGCCAGATGAGTGTGCCTTCGTTTGTCATTCGTACAACAGGTAATTTGCATATATTACAGGGCGTGATCCGCCACACTTATTGTATTTTTGGGGCCCGCTCAAGTAATGCGGTTCTGTCACCTGGGCCAACAAGAAACAAAACAGGCGCTAAATATATTCACTTTGTGGAGCCGCCGTTTAAGACTTAACCGGTTAGTCAAGGAAGTTGTCACACGGATGACTGGGAGCACCCCCACTAGCCCAGATCTCGGTTGCGAATCTACATTGCGTCACCATCTCACCTCCATTCATGATCGAAGTTTGCGACTGTGGCCGTAAATTCAAAATGCGTCGCGGGTGTTTGACATCGGGCGAGGTCAGTGTTGTTGGCAGAAGCTGTGTATATCCGAAATATCCGAATCTAAAACCAAAATCTCAACCGGCAAGCTGCGCAGTGTGCATATTAATTAATCAGTTAATTAATTACTCAGTGCTGGATGCGTCCATTTCGAACCGAGTTGACCCCAAGACATGGCGAGAAGGCAGATCCGGAAGCCAATTGCGGAAGCAAATCAATTATTTATTGTTTTGACTCGTTATTATGAACGATAATGCACACACAATGTGGTTTGGACGTGAATTTCTCGACGGGATTACGTTAAATTTCAATTTGCTCAAGCTCGATCAGTTGGTCAGATATACGAACGCCAGTACGATATGATGCGCATTGTAATGAGGCAGGGAAGCGGAATCCGGTCACAAGAGGCCTTAAGTATCTTTTTAAGGGTAGGGGATTTTTCTGATTTAACTTTTTCCAGGTATTTCTGTTTCAGCTGCCGCTTGAAACTCAATTAGATTGATGAGACGCAATTTGAAGGCTGCACAATGTATATCAGATGAGTGGGGAATACCCCCACGAGCCGATTACATCTTAAGCACCCAAGAGGACCCATCCAGGAGGCTTTCACAATCGAAAATTCTCCATTAGGGCGGCAGAGCTTTATCAGGCTCAACGAAGATTGTCAATACGGGGACAGCAGCGGTAGTAAATGTTTTCCAAATTCCACATAGATAAGGAATCGTAGTGTCAATATTGCAGAGGCTATAGACTAAGTACTTGACCTGCTTCAAAAGGGTTTCAGGTCTCGTTGATCGCAGAACCTTTAAGCTTATCAGTCCATCAGCTTACCAAGGCTTCCACATGTCGTATACGCAACGTGCAGTTGTCTTGCGTCAATGGAAAACCTTGTTAAACAATACAACACAGCTCGTACATCAACACTTTATCAGCTGGTACTCTGCAATTAAAGATACGCGGTTAACAATATCCATAGCCCGGGAGAACTATATCCAATCAACCACTGAGATATAATCGCAATTCCAGAACTCGCTTGTCTAACCGATACTTAATTACGCCGTTGGACCAAAAGTGCCTCCAGATTTAATGCCCCCATAAATCGACGGCAGCTGACAATCGATTTGGCTCAGCTCTATTTGAACTCGACGAATTCGAAATGCACATCACGTGGAAAATGCATTTTGTCTACAGCATTTGCCATGCGGCTAAAAAATTTTCCACTGTCCCACTGAAGCACAAACTAACTAAGCAAACAAAACCGATCGTTTTTTCATATTTTATGGTTAGACAACAAAACCAGCTAACAAGGGGAGCTGGCTACTTGAAACAAGTCAATCACCAAACTCTGTCTAGGAGAGAAGCCCCCAAGGCAGCACTTAGTGATTGCTGGGAGGGGTGGCATGTAAACTGGGGGGCATTGGCTATGAGGCCCAAAGAGCTGCAAGGTGTCGCGCATTCTCGAGCTGCAAGTTCGCAGCATGCATTTGATGTAGTGCCAGAGACACTGGAAAAGATATGAATGCCTATCGCGGTTTATAGCTTTATTGCAGTTGTAAAAAAATAAGTTCTTAATATCTATATAATTATCAATCACCTAAATTGCAATCATTACCTTGTGTCAGCTAAGTACAGAATGAACACTAGTATTAGTTCCTTTTCAGGTTTAAAAGTGCTCAGTTTCAGAGGAATGATCTTCTTTAAATCCAGCTGTTTTTGTTATGTAAACTTCTTCATAAAGCACTGCTTAAACTTTTTCTGTGTAGCTTTAAAGTCTTTTAGCTATGGCAGTTGATTTATAGATATCGTCATCATTGAAGGATACAGGGTGATGAGATTGTCTTCAAAAATAAGAGTAATCAGTGGCGAGCTGGTGGCCCCCAAAAGTATACCGGAACTCTGGACTGGGGAATTGGGAGTTTTCCTGAAAGAAATTGGATTAGCTAAGCAAAGGCAGAAAATAAACCAATTCGACAAAGTAGCATCCACACACGGCAGATAAGAATCTTCCCTAGCAACAATATTTGGCTTTCACTCTGGGCACCCGGTTATCCTCAACCGCCGATCCATGTCCTCCTCCACCTCCTCCTCCTCTTCCACCTCCTCCTCCTCTTCCACCTCCTCCTCCTCCTCCTCCTCCTGCTCCTCTACCACCACCTTCTCTGCGGCCACGCGGCGTATGAGTAATAGGACGAGGCAGACTTGTCTGGCTGCCGAATGGCCAGTGCTGCGCGATCTTTAGAAAGCACCCATAGCCACGGCGCATATATATATCGTATGTGCTCACCTTTTTGAGAGAGAGGCCGACTTCGCCCCACCTGCGTCACGGTAACGTTTATTGTCCATTGCGCTAATTGCCCGAACCAAAGCCAAAACGCCTTCGTCTCCGAGCTTCGTTGGGATGTGGGGATATACGAGTATGTGCACATGTGTATCTGTGTGTCTGGCCGGGTTTATAGCCGCTCAGGCGACGCCGCCGGAGCAACAAATTAAGGCACAAACATTGGCTTAATATCAGTCACTAAGCGATCGTCCGACAGTTAACAACAAATCGTTCAGCGGGATCAAAATCGCAAAGAGGCGCGCGCGCGAATTTCGTAAATCCTCGGCACAGCCAAGCAGGTGTTAAAACCTAAGTAATTAAACAAGCAAGTGGTCAAAACAGTTAAAAGTGCTGATTGCTTCTGCAAATGCTGGCCTTATAATCGCACCATCGAGCATAACTGCCATTAACGCGACTGTGTGAAAAAGTCACTTATTTTGGCGTCAATGTCGAGGAGAAACGATTAGATCAAGCAATTAATATAATTTCTCCATAATTTTGCATCAAAGTTCACAGCGAACTAAATCGGGCCAAAGGTAATTATTGTGCTTGAGCAATGAATTGTTTGTTTACACGCGCTTGTCGTGTTTATTATCGCCTATTTTTTCAGTGCCCCTAATTATTTATAATTAATTCCCGCACATCAAATGGGTTATCAGGCATATTTATCGGATGCATGTGACATTAACAAAAAGTGCCCCAAACTTCGATCCCAGCCCCTTTTATTTTCAATTGGCTTATTGTGAGCCGATTGAGAAGTGGGAGAAATCATTGCGCCCCTTTTTTTGTTGCGGTGATAAGCGTCGAATAGGATGCCATAAAAGATTATTGGCTCAGTTTTATCTTGACAGCTACCTTACAGTTTCACTACTCACGGTACAATAAACCTGGCGTTTAATTCAGATTCTCGAAACAAACAAAAAAAAAAGCGCCCACTCCCCCTTTAGCAACCCACACACAGTTGTCACTCAAAGGCGGCAAGGTGGCACATTATCACATCATCGTTAATATATAATATGGTTAATGCCCGAAAGTTGAACAACGAGATATGTAGCTGCACGTTCAACACTTCAAAGCTGTCGAACTGTCCGATCAATTATGCCACTCAGGCTCATCCGTTTTGCATATCGAAAGTGGGTGCGATAAGGTCGCGTAGTGCTATCCCAGGCGATCCACCGAGATCGTCTGACATTGGACTCCTTTTCCAGCCCGCAGCTGCCCTTGCACTGAAAAAAAGAAAGGCAAACAATTATTAAAAAATATTACTTACGGAGTTCTTAATACCCAAGCTTATGATTACTTAGTATTCGTATGCTATACAGATAAGGAAAGTGCGATATGATATGCTGCATTTATGTCAAGGGATTAAATATCGTTAACCAACCTGAATATGTGTTAGTTAGGAAAATGTTTAAAAATTAAACAGCTTGTTTGGCAAATTAGTTTTAGAACAACACAACTTGAATGTAGGAAATGGTGCTGTTACTTTAGTTACTAATTGAAACGTAAATTTAATTATTAGTTAGTTTCCAAATGTTTATCTCAGTGCTATGGGGCTTATTGAATGATATTGATAATCTGCCAGGACGGTCAACGGTTTTGATTTTTGCCTCTTTTTGCGGCACGTGAAGCGAACAAACAAGCAAAACAAAAGCAGCAAAAAACAAAGCACAACAAAACCGAGAACTGGTAACAAAAAGGCAACAAAAAGCTGTCTTGGCTTAAATGGAATGCATTGACCCAAAAGAGATCCCACTTGAAATGCCATTCAAAAATCCGGCATCCAATTAAAGGTACTTAAGGCGGTGCTTGAAAATTGGCAGGGAGAAATTCCTATAGCTACAAAATACCCATCCATTTCAGTTTACGCAGTTTTTCGCGGTTTATGCAACGGTGGGATGGCCGTTCGCAGGGAGGGGCGGTGGGCGGTGGGCGGTGGGCGGGGGGCTCATGGAATCAGGTCAGGGTATAATGCAGTTAATACTGGAGTATATGGCTTTGATAAGGCAAAAACCGGAGATAAAGGTCGTGTTTTGTAAGCCACATACCTTGCTGCGGAAAAATGCACCGGGTAATCTGCTCGATCAAACAGTATCTTGCAAAAATTCTCCACCGAATTCAGGTCAACATCCGAAAAACCCAGCTGCCCACCACTTCATCGTTTGACGTAGTATTTTGCAATTAAGATTTTATAAATCACTATATAATTGTTTGAGTAAACATTTAGCTCGGAATCGTTCGTATTCCGTTTCGCTTATTAGGAGTATCCCCAAAAACCTAAGACGTCAGTTTCTGTGCCAGGGCACCAAGGTTTATAGCCAATTAGCAGGATGGTAGAGTCCAAATCAAAGGCTATAGCCTAGCGATGACGCGATTCTTAATTAAATTATTAGTCAAATGGCGGAACTAATTAATGTAATTGGCCATAAAGCGAATATGCCGCAAGTTTCGGATGGGCTGGGAAACTAATCAATGTCCGAGTGTTGCGATATGATTGAATTTCGAAGGGGTACTGAGCCCGCGTGATGTCGTATAACAAATGGGGCCCCCCAGTAACTGGAACCCAATTAGAAGTCGATCATAAAGATTTAGCGATTCCATTTATCGATTTGCGCGCTCCATATAAAAGGCAATTGCTTTGGGTAAATAGCGAATAATGTCCGATCAAAAGATATTTGTGGCTTTCAAAGTCATAAATCAACGAGTTGCGCTCTTTACATAAGAAATAAAGCAATGGTACTGTGAGTATCCCTGACCACTAATCTTATCGGGGCACAGATAATATTGATAATAATAACGCCTTCCCCACGATTAGTGGTCATTAATCGTAATTATTTGATTTCTTAGATCGTAATTAGACAATAGCCATTAAGGGTCTATAGATTCACATGATAGTAATTAGGCATTCGAAACGAGACGACTTAAATCAATGAACAAGTACATCTCATTGATAGCGGGAGAGCACTCTTGATTTCAGTTCCTAGCTAACCTGGTCAGCAAATCAGTTAACTGGATTGAGCTCTAGTCTTTAGATCCGATGGGTTCGGTTCTTTTCGGCCCGGTTCGGGCACGATAATGTTATCAGTTGATAATTGATTTTAAAGGTAGCTTTGAGTGGTTTATTTTATTAGCTGTGAATGTGGCATGCTGCGGGCATTTGTTGTTTATTGATTGTTGTAGCCTGTCTTGCCTTAAGTCGTTATCATATCTGGACATTATTATTTCGACGTTTTCCGACACTTTTCGGCGCCGTAGCCGCCGAGAACCAGAACCCTTGCCCATTGGCCTGGCTAACCGATCGTTCAGTTGCTTTTGGCAAGAGGACGCGTTCGGTCCTCCTTTCCACCCAATAACTTTTTACACCGGAATATCCTAGTTGAAATGTAAGTAACCGCGCATCCGAAATAAATCAAGGGACTACGGTTTTTCAAGCAAACAGCAACAACCTGTTGCTTAATTATAAATACTGTACACTAAGTTTAACGATTCGCCAAAAGTGCATGACTAAGTACTGTATAATTTTTACCAACTCTAAGTTCAACTTCATTAACATGAAATCGAAATCAGTTGTGATTAAACTTGGGTAAAACTGGTTCAAATTCGTAAATTTTCCACTCCTCTAAGTCTTTATGATCGATCGCAGTTAAGAATGCCGCGGGAATGAAGATAGTAATCACAGTAGTATCTTATTTAATTACGGATACATGAAGCTATACAAAAAACTGTTCAATTTCTTTTGATTAAGACTAAGCACATAGTTCAAGTTTAAGTTATTATGGTTATTATTTACATATATGAAATTTGATTAGCTAAGAATGCAAGCATGTGACCTCTCCATTATTGTTGTTCAAGAATCCATTGCTCACAAATTTCTTGCCAACAGAATTTTCATAGAGCTACAATAAAAGATTCATAAATTTTTAAGAAGAAGGTGCCCACCATAAATACAAATAAATCGAAGATTACGCTAATCTGGTTCAAAGAACATGCCCAAAGTTGATCAGTTTCCGCGAAAGAACTTAAATTATTTCCCACAGAAATGAATCCACCGAATAGGAAAAATAGGTGGTGACTACTATATGAACGCTGATTTAGGGCCCGATTATATGGCTGAATAACAAGCGTTTTTAGGGCACAATAAACCTGAGTTTTATGAACGAAGTGCCATTGTTGTTTATTTGCTCGACCCCACTCCCAGCTCCATTCTTAGCCATTTCCGATAACGATCGTCCAGTGCCAGAAATCTCTTTGGTAAGGCAATTCTAATGCTCGAAAGTTTCCAAGAGTCGATAAGATACGCCTGGCTTGTGCCTAGCAACCCTCGAGCGGATTAACCCGAGCCTTAAATGGCCAACGAAAGCGAATCTCGTGCTTCCCTTCGCCGATAAAGCCCGTTCGTGTGCGGCCGCTCAATCAAGTGTGCTAATTCCATTAAATACCAATCGGTCCACGTTTTATTTCGATTTCAGATGGCAGATAACAAGGGATTTACCCCCGATGGACAGGAATCCCTCCCATCGGCGCCACCAGTGGAGAACCCGCCTCCGTACTCCAACTCAATGGTCACGCTGAATGACTTCAACTCGAAGTGAGTACGCCCAGCTTTATGATCCCATTCCATGGAATGTTGGTCTTCAACATACGAGTATATCAACATTGCATAGACATTATCCCTATTTTCTATAATTATTTTCGATGTGCAATATCAGATTTTATGGCTATGGTCCAAGCATAGTCCAAGCCATTGTCCTTATCCCAATTTTGTGAATGCAAAGGTAACACTCCCATCTTTTCTCACAGAGCCAACTTGACGGAGAAAGAGATTTCCCTCACGGAGGATCCCTACCATCCCTTCGAGCACCGCGATCCCAATGGAGCCAGTGCCGGTGGTGCTCTGGCGCACTTGCTCAAGAGTTCCCTAGGCACGGGCATTCTGGCCATGCCCATGGCCTTTCACAATGCCGGTCTGGCTTTTGGAATGGCCATGACGCTGATCGTTGGATTCCTCTGCACCCATTGCGTACATATATTGGTAAGTGAAGTGGTCAAGATTTTAGCACCTGATTCAGGCTGTTGACTCAAGCAATTTACGACAGACAGCAGCCAGACCAGGTGAGCCGAATAATCCATGGCTGACGTAGTTTTCCGGGGCTTAAGTAGTTCAAGGTGCCCAATCAATGGAGCCAATGAAAACGCTTGTGCCCAGATAAGCACTGCAACGGGCAGTCCAATAGTTGCACGCGTCAAAAAAAGCCTAGTCCAGACCCACTTGCTCTTATCGGGGTAGATACTACATACTATATGTGAGATTGCTGGAGTTTTACGACTTCCATTTACGATCGAGTATTTCCGATCCTCGCCAATCCAGAAGACGTAGTTTCCCAGAATTAGCAACACTCCAATTTCCAGACATCCTAAATCGCGGCCCAAACATTGCATAAATCAAGCAAATGCTTTTCTTGGAAAGCCAAATCACCGATCCCCTATCGCTCATATATAAAAATGCGAGCGTTCATCATAAACTAGCCACTTGAGTGAGCAGATTTATGGCATTTGGATTTGGAAAGTCATTTTGGACTTTTCCCGAGCGCCTTTTCGAGTGCTTAGCTGCGATCAATAAGATTTACTATTTTCGGCAACAGTACTCGTAGTAGTTAGTACTTGTTTGATATATTTTCCTAGTTCAAAATGTTCTGAAGTTGATTAACTGACTACTTCCTCACTTGAGCCTAATTTGATTTACACTTAACATACGATGAGTTAACACTTTATAATCGCATTCCGCCTAAGGAATAATAAACTTAATCCGCTCAAGCCTTGGATTATTTATCTCTAAGGTGGAAGAATGGTGCAAGTCTTGTAAGATTAAATCTGTATATTAATTTTCAAGTAATAATAAATAATACTGATTAACGCCTGAAATTAATTGATGACCCTAGTCATAATATAAATATTTTAAACTGCTACAAATGCTTTGAGCCATCAATAAATTGTTGTCTATATAATCTTTAACTTTTTTCAAATGCTTAAATGATTCCTATAAAACTACATAACGACTTTACTTAATCATTCTTGCAGGTTAAAACTTCGCACGACATTTGTAGGGATGCGAAGGTTTCGTCTTTGGGATTTGCTGAGACGGCGGAGAAGGTATTCGAGTACGGACCAAAGGGGATGCGACCCTACTCAAATTTCGCCAAGTGAGTAGAGCTTACGGATCATTTGGGAGAAGGTAACCAATGGTAATCCGCTTCTGTATTCAGGCAATTCGTGGATATCGGACTGATGGCCACTTACTATGCAGCGGCATGTGTTTATATCGTATTTATTGCGACATCCTTCCACGATGTCATTAACTATGATTTGAAAATCAACTGGGATGTGCGTATTTACATTGCCCTAACCGTGATACCCTGCCTGCTCATCGGCCAGATCCGTGAGCTCAAGTGGCTGGTGCCCTTCTCCATGATGGCCAACATCTTCATTGTGGTTACATTCGTGATCACACTGTACTACATGTTCGACGAGCCGCTGGATTACTCCGACAAGCCTCTGATCGCCAAGGCTGCCAATATTCCACTGTTCTTTGCCACCGTGATCTTTGCCATGGAGGGAATCGGTGTTGTGATGCCCGTGGAGAACTCGATGAGAAAGCCCCAGCACTTCCTGGGATGCCCCGGAGTTCTTAACACTGCTATGATCACTGTGGTCTCGCTCTATGCCATCATCGGATTCTTCGGATATGTGAGATTTGGCGACCAGGTGCGTGGCAGCATCACGCTGAATCTGCCGGAAGGCGCCTGGTTGGGCGATACAGCAAAGCTCCTGATGGCCGTCGCCATCCTGTTCACCTTTGGCCTGCAATTCTATGTGCCCAACGAGATCCTCTGGCGCAAGATCAGTCACAAGTTCAGTCCCGAGAAGCACAACATTACACAGATCCTGCTGCGCAGTGGCATTATCCTGCTGAGCGGTGGTGTGGCTGCTGCTATCCCCAATCTGGAACCCTTCATCAGTCTGGTGGGTGCCGTGTTCTTCTCGCTGCTGGGCATCTTTGTGCCCAGTTTCGTGGAGACCGTCTACCTATGGCCCGATCGCCTGGGCGTGTGCAAGTGGAAGCTGGTCAAGAACATCTTCCTGGGGGTGTTCTCCATTCTTGCCCTGGTTGCTGGTGCCGTCGCCAGCATTAACGAGATCATCGAAATGTACAGTGGCGACGATTAAGGTTTCCATATGCACGGGTTCAACCTTCAAACAGACAGTAGTATTACACTAGATGCAGGTAGCTCCGACAATGGAAGCGAGATGAAAGACGAGTATGAGTTCAAAAAGCAGGCAAAGCCCCCCACATCCACATCAGACCCAACTTATGGCCATGTTGAACATGGTCAAGCGGCTCGGATGCCAAATTGCCGATGCCGTTGACTGCATGAACATGATGATATTAAGTTTAAGTGCCCTGTTACACACACTAAGCTGCAATTCATAGAATTTATAAATGTTATTACGTTAAGTTGCTTAGCATTCCAAAACATAAAGCGAACAGTACCAAAACATTCAATAAGTCGCCTTTAACTGATCGGAATGCTCCCCGCTAAAAGGAAAATACAATCACAAGATTTCTGTGTTGATTTATATAAATATAATGGTGGTTATAGTCTTAGAAGAGAATACAATTACTTGGAATAGAATACAGGCGCACGCAATAGTAAAATATAATATACGTGTAGGCGGGTGTTTAAAAGATATTTAGAATTTGAGGGGGAATCGCATCCGGCGTGAGTTATGAACTATTTATCTATATCAAGAGAAATATGTTTAAGTAATCGCTTGTCTTAACTATTTAACTGCCTAGTGCTGAGTGTAGAACCGAATCTCAGGAGAATATCTGGTCGCTTTATTGCTTTACTTCTTCTTCTTTTTCGAGTTGGAACTGGTAGCCACCACCTCGCTCTTCCGCTTCTGATTGGCCTTCGGTTGGGGCGCGGGTGCTGGAGTGTTGGAGCTACTTCCACTTGCAGCGGATACGCTGCCCTTTGGAGCCTTTTTCTTCTTCTCGGCGCGCTCTTTCTCCTCCAGCTCGATGTTCTCACGTTCAATAAGGGTGATCAACGTGTTGCAGCGACGCTGTAGCTCCAGGGCTGTTCGAGATTTGATGAACCAGTCAAAGCGAAATTGCGGCGAGGCTCTGAAAGTCAATCAAAATGTTTATTGGGTTTACCCTTTTATAAGACAAGGTTTCGGCTCACCTTATAGCTGCTCTCAGCTCCTCGTAGACGTTCTCCTTGTCAAAGCCCAACTTGTGGAGCATGCATACCAGAAAGCGGTCCTCTATTTCAGTGTAATTCTTGCCCTTATTATTGCCATATTGCAGGCGCAACTGATGGAAGGGAGCGCGATAGCGTGACATCTACAACGAAAATATATTCATATACATATATAAAGATACTCAACGGAACCAAGGACAAAAAAGAAAACTACCTTTTGATCCAAAGCCTTCTTAATAGACAACCGTCGTTGAATCTTGCCCTCTCCACGCTCAATCTGACCCATGATTCGCTCAATATCCTGCAACTCAGTGCAGCGCTCCCAGAAGACGGCGTTGTACTCGATAACCTCCTCCGGTGTCTTGCCCTCCACGTCCTTGGCAATGTTGTCGATATCATCCCGACCGTACTTTTCGTTGGCCTTGATGAACTGGTTGAAATCGCGCTTGGTCCAGGCAGTAAAACCCTGTGAGAGTAGATTCTCCTTCTCCTGGATCTCCTCCTCGGTCAGCGGCTCTGCCTCATCGATCTTGCGCTGCTCCTCCCGCTGCACTTTGGTGGCATCCGAGCCCAGTTCTGTGTTCTTGGGCACCTTGTAGCCAACAGTCTTCCGGAAATAGTAGATTTCCTGGTCGAGCAGCTCAAACAGACGGGGTGGGAAGAACTGAAAGTCCTGAACGATAGGCTGCTTGGGTGGGCGGGGAGCCTTCGGAGCCTTGGGTTCCGAGACACGGAGAGCTTCACGGAAATAGGCATCCACGGCATAGTTTGCTTTGCGTTCACGCTTTGGTGGCTCGATCCAGTTGCCAAGCGCATTCAGCTTTTGCTTCTCGCGCCAGTCCTCGCCCTCGAATTGATAGACGGATGAAGTTCCTGCCTCGCCGTTTGTGTCCATTGTGAACGTCCGCAGCGAACTCTCGCCCATACTGTCCAATGCTGCCTTCTGCTCGGCCGTCTTGGCCTCTCCGCGCTCCAGAATAACATCGATGTCCTCGTCGGTGATGTCTGTCTCTTTAGAGCTAAACACTTGGTTAGCTCCAAAACGGATTATATTAAGCATTTCATCCTTGTTCAACTGATTGGAGCGGTTGTCAACCAATCTGCCACCCTGGATGACCATCTTATCCAGACGGAGCTTGACCTCTGCTCTCTCCACGATCTTCTCTTCCACTGTACTTTCGGTGATAAGCCGGAAAACGCGCACTTGCTTCTTCTGGCCAATACGATGAGCACGATCCATAGCTTGCAAATCCATTTGAGGATTCCAATCTGAATCGTAAATGATGACCACATCAGCGGTAGCCAAATTGATACCCAAACCACCGGCTCGGGTGGACAACATGAAGAGAAACTTGGCGCTGTTGTCCATGTTAAACTCCTGTATCTGCCTATTACGATCCTCGTGCGGCGTCTGACCATCCAATCGGCAGTAGTTGTAGTTACGCCAGTGGCAGTAATCCTCTAGGATATCCAACATCCTCGTCATCTGAGAGAAAATCAGCACACGCGATCCCTGTTCTTGGAGCTTGGGCAGCAGCTTGTCCAGAATAGCCATCTTTCCCGAATTATATACCAAATGCGTGTCCGTGGTGTACGGTGGACCAGGCTCTGCGCCATCGAACAAATAGGGGTGGTTCGTGCACTTGCGCAGCTGCATCAGGATGTTCTGCAGGCGCATCTTCTCCACCTTGCCAGCGCCATTCACTACATCAATGTCCTTAAGCAGTACTTTGGTGTACCAGTCGCGTTGCATCTTAGATAGACCGACAAATATTTTCATCTCCTTCTTGGGCTTTAGACGCTTCTCCACTTCAGCCTTTAGACGACGCAGCAGGAAAGGCTTCAGCACGGCATGCAAGCGCGTAATAAGCGCATCATCACCCAGACAGGTGTTTGTGTTGAACCATTCATCGAAATCCTCTGACGAATTGAAAACATCGGGCAGCAGGAAATTAAGGAGGGCCCATAGCTCGTGAAGATTATTTTGCAGCGGAGTACCCGTGATAAGTAGACGATTAGCGGTCTTAAACTCTCGCAGAATCTCCGACAGCTTTGACTTCTCGTTCTTGATACGATGCGCCTCGTCGATGACCAAATAACGCCAGTTGAACTTCTTGAATACGGACTTTCGCGGATACACATCTCATAGGAGGTCACACAAACATCCCACTCGCCCGGCATAAGCACATCCCGAATGAAGGTGTTACGGGTGTCCTGGTCACCAATAAGGCAGACGGCTCTGAGGGAAGGGCACCACTTCTTAAACTCATTCACCCAGTTCTGAAGCGTTGACTTTGGTACGATGACAATGTGTGGTCCAGCTTGATTTCTGCAGGTAAATATGGTATTTAGAGTTTTCTTTAAAGCACTTAATGTTTATTAAAACCCACTTAAAATGCTTAAGGTAACCCAACAGAGATATGGTCTGCAGAGTCTTTCCCAGACCCATTTCATCGGCCAGGATTCCATTGATACCATTTTCGTAGAGCGAAATCATCCAGTTGAGACCGCGAATTTGGTAGTCACGCATCTCGCCACTTTTGATATAGGCGGGTGAGGCATCGAAGCGAAAGATCTCCTTGGTGGCCGAGTCCTCCGCCAGAAGCTCCTCATCCTCCTCCTGCTCTGTCTTCCGATGCCGATGACTGTTTAATACAGAAATATACCAATAAATAAAGAAACGGGCTTTTCATATGGGCAGTATAACTCACTCAGCGACATCCTTTTCCTTATCCTTGTCTTTGATCTTCTTGGGCCTGCCCTTAGGCTTCGTGGGACTCTTAGCGCTGTTGGTCATAAAATGCGTGAAGATCTCCGTCTGCTTAAGCAGGAAATCAAAGCGCCTACTACGATCAGCCTCGATTTTGTTGTCGAACTCGGCCTCTTTTTCACCGGACGAACTGGTGGCCGCATCCGAAGTTGTCTCGTTCTGAAGAAATCAGAATATATGTATGGAAGTCCATAGGAGTCCCCGCCGTATTTAACTTACCGAGTTATCTTCGGTTGCCTCCACGGCAGCTGTTTCTGTTTTGGACATATTTGCAATGCCGGCGTCTGTCTCTTAATGGAATTAAGTTTTTTTTTTCACAAATTTCCCCACGGCAATCAAACGTGCTACACACTGGCGTCGTTTGATTTACACTGAAAATCGAATGTGCAAACTGTTAATCACACTTTCAGTACTAGCATATATCGCAATTGACACAAAACAAAGTATGTTTCGCTTAAACAAATGGTAAATAATTACATGCGATTTTTTTTTAATGAATGGTGGGAAAACTGCGCGTGCTATCGCAAGATTATGCGATGAATGAGTGAAGTTGGCGGCGGCAAGTAGATCGCGAAAGTAAACTATCGATAGTTTTGATAAGATAGGTTATGTCTGGCAATGCTAGCTCTGTTTACTATGATTGGCAGCACTGGCCGTGTGCCGGTATTTCTATTCATAAAAAAATCTCAAATACAAGAGGTTGGAGTCTCATAATAGTTCAGAAAATGTGACCGAATAGTCAACCGGCATAGTAAAACCTGAATAGCATTTTCTAGAAGTATATGAAAATAAACATGACATAATTACTTGTACTTTGTTTTAGAGTTGAATGGCTGCCATAAACAATGTAAACAAAGATATTAACTCTGCAATAACATTTTAGATAAGCTTCAAATTTAAATATTTTTGCATAAGTCGCAGCAATCTCCCGGAAAATAAAATTTTAAAATTTTAATGGGGCCAGAGACAGTAAAGATAGAAACCACCAACCGGCTTATGGAAAACCGGTTTTTACCCAAAGCCCCAAACGGTCACACACCAACTTCATCACCTCGCTTCTTTTAAAAAAAAAAACATCCAATATGAGTAAATACGATTCAAAGTACCTGGAGGAGAAGCTCAAACGGGAACTGCAGACGGAGTACGTGAGTGTTACAGACGAATCGGACGGCTGTGGCGGCAAATTCAGTGCCGTAATCGTGTCGCCAGCCTTCAGCGGCAAGACCCTTCTTCAGAAGCATAGATTAGTCAACTCGACGCTGTCCGAAGAACTGAAAGAAATCCATGCATTCTCCCAGAAATCCTACACACCCGAAGAGTGGGAGAAAGTGAAAGCCCAATAGTAGTTGCAAAAACAACATCACATACACATATACATATACAACAGCATACACTAGCCGCAAAAACCTGTTGTTCGTTTGCTGATGGTTGGTTGTGCTTTCCGATCGAAGAAACGAACAAACCGAAAAACGCCAGTCGCACAAAGAAAGTGAAAGGGAAAGCACAGGAATCGGCACGCAGAAATAGGAGTTACCGAATAAACAACGCAAATGATCTACTAAATGCATAAGTTACATAAAAAAGCAGCCATAAAAGTTTAAGTACTCGTCGCAGGTCGTCCACTCAAAAGGCATTAGCATTACAATTTGAAATAGCTGATAAACGGTTAAAGCCATAGCTAAACGGAATACGAAGCACACAATACACAGAGATCATCGAGAACAATGCTCAAGTTCCAGGTCCATTCTCCGGGAAAGGTCATCCTCCATGGCGAACACGCTGTGGTCTATCACCGTCCCGCCCTCGCCGCCGTAGTGGGTTTGGGCACCACTCTCAGATTCCGGCAGCTTGAGGCCAGCCAGGTGGCAAGTTTTCAACTAGAGGCCCTCAACTGCACGCTGGAGATCCTGTTGCCGGAGTTCAACGGCTTCCTGGCTGAATTCAGGAGCAAATATCCATCGGACAGCACTGCCAATCTTTTGGAAGCCGTCCGCGCAGAGGTGTCCAAACAACTTGAACGATCCGGAGGCAATGCACCCAAGCAGCACACGCAGCGGGCATTTGTCTCCATATACTATTTGCTGGCCGGCGCTGTACTCTCCGCACCCGGCGACACAAAGCTGACGCTGCAAACCGGTTTCCAGGTACAGGTAGACAGCCAGCTAACCGTGGGTGCGGGCCTGGGCAGTTCCGCCTCTTTCGGAGCCGCTTTGGCGACGACATTTCTCATTTTGGCCGGACACTTCGATAGAGACAGCTACTTGGCAGAAGCAAACCAGGCGTTGATCTCGACATGGGCTTTCGAATCGGAGCGCGTTAACCATGGCACGCCCTCGGGTCTGGACAACACAGTGTGCACCTACGGCGGAATGTTGCGGTATGTCAAGGGCCAGGGCTTCCAGTCGCTGAAGATCCAGAAACCACTGAACATCCTACTGGTCGACAGTCGTGTGAGTCGCAGCACCGCTGACATTGTGGCCAAAGTGCGTCACCTCGGAGAGGCCTTTCCGCAGCTCATTGAGGCCATTTGGCATGCTTGCGAGGAACTTGTTATCGCCGCCGTTCCACTCTACGAAAGCTTCGGCAATGCCCAGGACGACAGCGCGAAGTTCGAGCAACTTGAACGCCTTTTCCAGATCAACAATGATCTGCTAAAGGCCATCGGAGTGTCGCATCCGAAACTGGAACAGATCTTTACCATCGCTTTCAAGCGTGGCTTCTTTTCGAAGCTGACGGGCGCCGGTGCAGGGGGCTATGTCATCGTTCTGCTTCCTGAGAACTACGAGTGCAACGAGGTCTACTGGAAGCTCAAGGAGGAGCTCGAATCGGCAGGCTTCGGTGTTCATGTTACGACTGCCGGAGGCGAGGGATTGCGCGTTAGTTCGCTGGATGACTGATGCGATTTCGTTTTGTATTGCTACTGTATGTATTCGTGGATTTGTTATAACTTAAAAATAAAGATTTATACATGTATTTTGTACGGCAAACTGGTTGTTTAGCGTTGACTTCTGTCCCGAGATTTGTAGACAATTCCACGGTTCTTCATGTCGCGTAAGGTGGACTGAGGCAGAGTTCCAGAAACAGATATGGCATAGATACCACGAGTAAAGCGGGCTAAAGGAGAATTAATCGAAATCTATCAGTTATACCCTTTGGAACCCACGGTTTTAAGGCCTTACCCAATCTTTGCCACTTGGCCACCCAGGAATCGGTGGGCGTGGTCAGGGCAATAATTCCGTCAAAGTTGTTGCTTGTGTGATCATAGACATTATCCTTGTTGTTCTTCATCGCAGGAACTCCTCGCAGTTTTCGCAGCCATCAGTCTCAAATTGATCAAAACTCTGCGAGCGATAGATGCTTTCAATAAAAATGTGTTGAGTCTACGTAAAACATAACCTACTTTCACTAGGGAGCAAACGAGGCAGGCGCGAAGTCCTCGCAGATCCTTGGGTATTGCGTCAAAGGCCATATTCACTAATTATTTATTGTTTTAAAACTAAAAATACAAATTCCGTGCGAAACCAAGCCACGACACTGACAGTGTGACCGTATTTGATGAGTACCGGTTGCAACCGACAAAAGTTGTCTGAAACATTTTCACGAGACTAACCTTTGGTATTAAAACGTGATTTAAGAACTAAATATTTCCTTAGCTGCGAAAAATATTCGTAGCTAATAAAGTATAAGTTATACTATATTGTACAAGAATTTTAAACAAAGCTCAACGGCTTGGGCATTGGCTTTATCTTTTTGTTCTTGTAATAATCCTCTAGAATTTCAAAATAGATCAAAACCAAGCCCAAGTGAATTCCTGGATTGGCTCCTGAAAAGTTAAATGCAATTTTGTAATCGTGAATTGGAAGTATGGGTAGGGAGACCTCGTCCAAATGAAAGTTACGCGCACTCAAATGGCCCTTAAGAAACATATATATAGCGCATATATAGAGGAGATTTTACTTTTATAAGCTTACCCTATAGGGGCAACTGTGGTTTACATTAGTCCATTTCGTCAAATGCATTAAGGTGTATTTTTCCAAATAATTTCGGTGTGTTTTATTCTTCAACAATTGGCAAACATCAAAGTTAAATTTAACGGCGAAGGGCTTATAAAAATTCGAAGAATCCTTGTAGAATACTTCTACCTTCATCTGAAAGTTGTCAAAGTTATTGTAATACTTAATTTAATGATACTTCTCACTTTAATATCAGTTATTGCGTCCCTTATGTCGCAGTCCATGTTCATTACCGATCGAGTCCAGTTTATCGGCTTCAAAATGCAAGAGACATTGCTGAAATATGCTCCGTTTCCTGTGCACTCAGTTTTTCTGATTTTGAAAAAGTATCCATTGGAATAGAACTAAAAACTAAAATATTTTTGAAATGTGTACTCTATACGGGTTTACTGACGCACAATGGTGTTTGGAAGGCATAATAAAATGCCCAAGTATACACACGAGATTTCAAACCACTTTGCCATCATCAGAACAAATAAACATAGCTCCAGCGCAACAGCTGAAAGCATAGCTAACTACATTTTAATAACTTTGTTGACTTTATAAAATGGATTCACGGGTGAACGAACAAAAAGCATTTAAATAAATAATCGATACACTGATCTGCATTTTAGGCGAAAATCAATCTGTTGCATTACATGACTTGAGTTTACATTTTAAATAAAAAGCTTCATTAAATATGTTACTTACACAATGTTAATTGTTTGTATCAAATGTAATGTTAGACTATCGGGTAATCGGTCCCATGATGAGATAACGGCTACGCCCCTGGCGATCAGCTGTTACACGGTTGTTTTGGGTGTGGAGCAGGGAAGCACAGAAGTGCGGACAAGAAAGAAAGGTAATAACAGCTATAACCGAGCGCCGTTAAACTTTTACCGCTAAAATCGTTGGAATAGAACTGTCGCCATGTCCTCCTCCTCGACATCGAGTCCCACGGACAACAGCTCGCACGGATCGGTGGCGCTGTCCTCGGCCCTCAATCCGTCTTTGAATCCGGTCTCCGGCACGAGTACCAGCAGCCAGAAGCCTTTTTCCCTTTCCGAGCGCCTGAACTTTGAGATCTACCGTTACTCCAGCTACTCGCCAAACTATCTGCCCGAGTAAGTTCTTTGGAAAAGAAAATGGTTGCCCCGCATTTCGTAATTCTGTTAATTTGCATTCCATTCGATTCGTAGAAACGTCCTGGTGGACTGTCCCAACGACCAAACATCTAGGTGGTCCGCCTACACCAACAGCCCGCCGCAATTCCTCACCTTGAAGCTGCGCCGCCCCGCCATTGTGAAGAAAATCAAGTTTGGCAAGTTCGAGAAGTCGCATGTGTGCAACATTAAGAAATTCCGTGTTTACGGTGGCTTGGAGGATGAGCACATGGTATTGCTGCTGGAGGGGTAGGTCCATCAGCTGGTTCTCCGAAATGCATTCTTTAATAAACCTCATATGTTTATCCTAGTGGCCTGAAAAACGACAACGTACCGGAAGTTTTTAACCTGCGCTGCCTGACCGAAGACGGTTCGGAAAACCTACCAATACTGTACCTCAAGATCGTGCCCCTGCTCTCCTGGGGTCCGTCCTTCAACTTCAGCATCTGGTACGTGGAGTTGCATGGCCAGGACGACCCCATGTACACCAGTGCTCGCATGAAGAACTATAACTCGCTACGCGAGGTGGAGATCATCAAGCTGTGTCTTAAACACTTCCGCCAGCAGGGCTATTTGAGTGCCTTTGGGGCGCTCCAGGAGCAGACGAATGTGCAACTGGAGCACCCGCTGATTAGCGAACTGCATAAATGTCTGGTAAGTAAGGAATGCCTAGCATAGATCAAAATGTTATAATCCCTTGAATACTTTATATTATATTCATAAAAAATCGTAATATTAGGTTTTGCAGGGCGACTTTGAGAAAGCTGAACGCTTTATAGTCGAGTGCATAGACGAGGGTCTAATGGATGAGTATTTACATAAGCAGGACTACAAGCACAGCTGGCATATGAAGCATACCGAAAGCGATCTGAAGCCTGGTAAGTATTTCTGTCTCCAAACAGCAATCATCAGCATAATTTCCTATTTTTCAGGCAACCGCGGTGGACACCAGCTGGTGGTGGATGCCAAAAGAAGACTTATTTATCTCTATGGCGGCTGGGATGGCTACCAGGATTTAAGCGACCTTTGGGTATTCAATATCGAAGATGATCAGTGGACGTTACTGTGCGAAAGGTCTGAGCTTTCCAATGGGCCCACACCGCGATCCTGCCACAAAATGGTATTTGATCCCATCAGCGAAAATGTATTCATGCTTGGTCGTTACCTGGACAACTCGATTCGAACTTCGGATTATATAAAGAGCGACTTTTACCTCTACGATACAAGGGCCGGCAACTGGATGCAAATATGCGATGACACCAGCCAAGTGGGTGGTCCTCAGCTTGTTTATGATCACCAGATGTGCATGGATGCCGATAAGCGTACAATTTACGTTTTCGGAGGCAAAATACTCACGCCTCGCAGTGTCAATGCCACGGGTGCGATAGAACCAGAATATTCGGGGCTGTTCTCCTATCACATAGCAACGAACACCTGGGCTCAGATTCTGGTAGACTGCCACCATGCCAGCGCTTCCCTGGCAGATGTGATGTCCATTAAGTCCAGGATCACACACTGCATGGTTTTCCATAACGTAGGTTAATTATAATTAATGAGTATGTATGCATATATTTGTATTTCTGCCTTACATTAGAAACATCGAAAACTTTACATATATGGCGGACAACGAGGCAAGGAGGATCTTGATGAGTTTCTCAGCTACGATGTAGACACCCAGGCCATATCTGTCCTCAACAAGGAGCATCCCCACCACGGAACCACCGCTGGCAATGAAGCTAAATTCGAACCTTCTTCTGGCTATACATTGCGTGCCACCATTGACTGTGAACGTGATGAAATTTATATTTTTTCTGTAAGTAATTCTGACATGATTTCAGCCATTAAATATATAATGCCTTTATTTTTAGAGCCTAAGTAAGGTTAAGGATCGTCGTGATATACAGCATATTGATGCATCAAACTCCTTTTGGGTGTATTCCTTGCGCAGTCACAAGTGGTCAAGGATATATTACTGTCGCCACAGTGGACAGGATGCAAACTCTATTAACAGCATGAATATTTTGGGCGCCAGCAAGGGGGATGGAACCATAGAGCCGTGCCCCCGCTATGCCCACCAGCTGGTCTATGATGATGTGACTAATACCCACTATTTGTTTGGAGGAAATCCGGGTATCTGTCAGCAGCAGCAGCTTAGACTTGATGATTTTTGGCTATTATGCTTGGAAAAGTATTTAATGAACATGCTGTATGTAGCCGAAGATAATTCTTACTTATATTTTAGGCCCAAACGAGAGGAGATCCTGAAGCATTGTCGGTTTTTGGTGCGTAAATGCGCTACGAGGAGATGACGCGCCAGGATCCCTTAAAGGCAATGCAGTACTTACGGCATCATATAGCCGATGTCATTGACCATAGCGATGCGGAGCAGTTAAATAATGTATGTCTAAAAAATACGTAAAATACTTGGTCGTTCTTTATCGCAGTTTAATTCCTTAGTTCCACAAGCTTGCGTCTTTGCTTTTCAAAAACCATGATGGTAATACCGAAAGGGAATGCACAACACCTGCATTGTGTACTGATGCAGATGATCTCGAAACGGATTCCGATGTATCGGCAAAGATTAAAGGTTTTGTTAGTCGATGATCATTTTTTCTTGGAATACTGAGCTTTCATCTTCACAGAGGAACTGGCTGATGGACCCGCTACAGAGAATCTATCCCTGGAGTCCAACGAGAGCATGATCTCTTCTGGCATCTCGGAGACTGCCTCTAGTCCGAGCTCCTCCTCATGCACCAAAAGAGCGCGGACGGATTGCACTCCCGAGCTGAAGAATAAACGAGCTTTCCTGTTCAACAAACTGGTGCAACTGATGCCACCGAGCATGGTCCAACCTGAACGCAACCTTAGCGACTTTGTGGTCATGTGAATGTCCAAGTGCCAAAACCGATTCAATACGAGCTCCCCATCCAAGATTATATTTAGCTTATTAAGTGTGTGAAAGTTTCGTTTTAAACTATTGATCAATGTGATGTTTAATTCGCTTGTTTGCCAATATAAGGTTCTACGGTTAATGCAAAGCATAACATATATATGATTTTATTGTGATAATTCACGTGTACTGAAACCCCGGCTAAAGGCAGCTGGATTAATAGTTAGTGCGCCTAGGTGAATAAGAACAGTATGTAAGCCATGTTATATTTAATGGATTGTATGTATATGTAAACATAAGCTTGAAATAAAAACTTTTTTTAACGTCCAAAAGCAACAGGCGCCTCTAACATATTTCACTTTATAATAACTTACAAATATATAAAAAAATCGGTTCTGTTGTACATACATTTATTAATTTTTATCTTAAAATATTGTTTAATTGTAATTGATACGCAAACCTCGCTCCTTATTAATATGATTAAAATAGACAATTTTTAGAAATAGAGTTCACAGCAAATTAGTGTCCCTCAGATGCGATTCTAAAATTGTATCTTTAACAGCAGTGAACACAAACCTAATGTTTTCGGTTCCTAAAAAACAAAAACTTAATTAGTTATTGTTGGATATGTGTTTTCATTTTATAGACAATGAAACACCAAGATGGAAATTAATTCGGCGAACAGAATCTGATTTTTCACTTACTCGTAGCAATGGTGAAATGAGGATAGATGAACTTGTAAGGATCAGGATTCACGCTAGTAAACATGTCCAGTATGAAATCTCGGGCTGCCTTGGCATCCTTCTTTGGCCCTGTTTAATAAGACGTCGAATCAAATGTTTTTTTGTATGTATGTTTGTTTTAAAGACCACTTACCAGTGTATTTGGGAAAATAGTCTGCCAAATCCGTTGTTAATATTTTCTTCTCAAATAAATCCTCCTTGTTTAGAAATAAAATTAATGATGTTTTTTGAAAACATGGAAACGAAATTATATTGCGAAACAAAGCTTTAGATTCCTCCATCCGGTTCTGAAAAAAAATATGATTATTCATATCAAAAAATGAAATTTTAAAGAAATACATCACTCTCCGATTCAGCCAAATACAAATCAAATTCGGATAAAGCAACCAAAAACATAATTGATGTCACATTGGAAAAACAATGAATCCATTTTCTTCTCTCTGTTCGTTGACCAGCGACGTCCACTAATCTGTATAGTAGTATTTAATAGTAGTATTCATATTGAAGTTATTCATTTCACTATATTCTAAACAAATACCTTATTAAAAAACGTTCCAACTTGAATGGATACTCAACAATATTGGTTGTTGGCGCACGAGCATGAAGAATATCCTGATCAGATGCCTGGTAATCGGTCTTTTCAATTCGAGCTATGTTTTCCAAAAAGCTAATTGGATGAAGAACGAAACGACATATTTCAGTAGCCTTTGTTTTCAAAAATATGATTTAATAGGCATAGATCCAATTATATATCAACAAGTATGAAACCTCTGTTTCATGTTGAATAACTAGACAAAAAATGATCCTATGTGCAGCATAATGGATGTATTCTTCAGATATTACGAAGTATATCAACAACTACTCACTATTCAGTTGAATCAGTCAGCTGGTATTCCCTACGACGATTGTAGCACTCCTGGATGCCAGCATCGTCCCAAAGCGTTTTGATGGCCATTATGTATGGGGCCTCCAGCCTGGTAACAGTCTTGTAATCGATGCTCTTCACCAGATCTGCAAATTTCTGTGGAGCATACGTGGTCGTTGGAGACAAATCACTTGGTATTGGGCCAGGAGTTACACTTACACTATGCTCCTGCTGACCGTAGGGAATCTTCAGAGTATCCATTGCATTGATCATCGACTGCATGGCCATGAATATGTTTTGGAAAATATTTTTGGTGAACTGCTTCCGTTCCTTTTCCGAAAAACCGTTGCCGTGAATAATGTGCATTTGTTTGATGAATGTGGTCTTGCCAGATTCGCCCGTGCCTGCGATTGCGGATTTGTGGATCCACGTATATGGGCCATGAAATCAATTAGGAAGTGTAATTATGTGTAATGATTTTGTGCTTCGATTTCGCTTACCCAGGACCAGCACTTTGAGCTCGCGCCGTGCTTTTTTCTTGTCCGCTCTCAGGATCTTATCAATTTCCCTACTGATATGCCTCTCCTCACGAGCCTGTTCCGATAAGCAGCATTCCAGGCACTCCATTTCCCCCAGGGGACTCTCTTTCTTGACTAGATGACGACTATTTAGAGGCTGACAAAGCTTTCTTTATTGGCCAAAGATCGTCAATAGATCAATAAAAAAAAACGCGTGGCACAGTGAGAGTGTATACTTGATTCGTTGAACGCATGTAGCACGCAGAATATAGAGTTTCGTACGCTGTGGCGTAATTATTATTATCTACAATTAAAGATCCTGTTCGTCTACTTGTCCGTATGTCGAGATCTATAGGGCTAGAAAGTTCACTTGTACCGAGTGTAGCATGCAGATTCCAGTGACACATGTGTTCATTCTTATGACGACTCCGAAAGTTTCAAATCGGCTGCTCATGAACACTTATCATCTGAGACGAATACTTCATCTGAAAAGATTTTCAACTACTGATATATCGTCTCGCTTACAAGATTCTCGGTAACAAGATCATATATAATACTTCGTCTCATGCTTGCTATCCGAATAATATTATCTGCGGTGTGGTTGTTAATAAAAAACAAATGTTACTGATGACTAAAATAAAGAAACAAAGCATCTTATCGTGTTTCAATAACAAAATTTATGCCGAAACCCAAATTCGCATTGTTTTAAAACAAAATTTCGAACTGTAAAATATTTTATACCTAAATTGTGTATATAACACTTGTTAATCCGGTCGACTGAAATGATTCATTTATATATGTATATAGCATTATATTCAGCAGGCATTTCTTTTCCGCCTTCGAGTTCCGGATAAAAGAAGTTATAAAATTGTATATAATAAGTGTCTGACGTGTTTTGCACAATTTTTCTTCCTATTTATTACTTCAGATAGGAAGTATTTCACCGATTTACCAATTTTGGTTTGTAGGGCGTTTTCTTATTTGTTTTTTTTTTATAGGCTAGTTTTTTTAAAGTGATGAAACGTTATATTGAAACTTAGTCACTATTTTTTCTATCAAATTCTATATTTTAGATTCACTTATTTACAGTTATGTGAGATATATGTGTTAACTTTTTTCTGTTTTTAGGTTTATGCTTTAAACTTTCTAAAACATCGACTAAACAGAATAATTATAATAAATGTTCTGTGTTGATGGCTTTCCTGAGACTAATAGGGCGGCGCTCGAAAAACTTATATTTTTAACCGCATGTTGTTGAAAATGATCGAGCACTGAGCTTGCTTAATCCGCCCTACTCAAATCCCTAGAGCAGTTTCTAAGAGAATTTATAATCTTTACGAATTCCCTTACACTGACTCCACTTTTATACAGTTGAAAACTCTTTAATGTAGAATTACTTAATTTTTAATTATTTTTTTAACCCACAAACACCCGCAACTGAAATGCCTAAAAAGCAATAACATATTAAGAAGCTTATTGTATAATACGGATGCCAAATTATTTTACATCGATAGATAGGATGGTTAAATAATGCAAAAGTTTAAACAGTGTTTTTGAAAAACCTACTTTGCAAAATAAAAGCGGGGGATCAACATCCAGAATTAGAACAAATTACTTTCCCTTAAATTGCATTGCAAATGGTATACTTAACTGCAGCGAGCACAAACCTAATATTTTCCGTATCTAAAAACAAAGAATGGCTTAATTACGTGGGTGTTGTAACTTATTATTTAGCTATTTAATAGACTGTAAGTTACTGTATTTATAAAATAGCAAATTCAATTAAATGTTTGACAAAACATTACCGATGTCCAATTATAGGCGAGCAAAATACATAACTTACCCAATATATGAATAAAACAATTGTAGTTTTTTGTCAAATAAATCAAGACATTCACTCACCGGTAGCACAGGTAAAATGGGAATATATATTTTTATGTGTATCTGAACCAACGAAACAAAAGAAACGTAACACGTATTCTTGGGCAGCACATGGATCTTGTTGTGGACCTGTTTTGGAAAAAAGGCCAGTAAAATATTATACACATATTGTAATATTTTAAACACTTAAAAAATTACCATTGTAATCGGGAAAATGATCTACCAAATGCGAATACGTTATTTTCTTGTTCGGGAAAAGGATGATTGAAGCGTTTTGAAACCATTCGAATGTTATAAGATTATGAAATAAAGCCTTTGATTCCTCCAATCGATTCTGTAAATATCCGATTTTATTATTCTTTGAGAATGATTATCTGCATGAATTTTATTTGTACATCGTTTTCAGATTCCATTAAAAATTGGTCGTATTCCGATAGTGCTGCCTAAGATATAGTAGATGTTACATTCGAAAATGACCATAGGAAATCTTCAGCATATCCATGGCCTTGATCATTGACTGCAGGGCCATGAATATGTTCTGGAAAACCAGCTTGATGTACCCACGATGATACGCATCTGTTTGATGAAAGTGGACTTCCCGGACTCGCCCGCCCCTGAGGATATAAACACCTTGGATCCTGGATACATTGCAATTCCCCGTTCCACGTACCCAAGAGCAGTAGCTTAAGCTCACGTTTATACTTCATTCTCTCCAGGCTTAACTGTTTGTCAATTTCCTTATTGATACGCCTTTTTTCCCTCGCCTCTCTTGCCGTGGAAAACCAGCAGTGCATACCTATGCTGACTTTATATATGACTTCGTAAATTAATTGAACGCTTGCAATTCTTATTCCAAGGCGCTTTTTACTAGTATCCGAACATAAATGTATCTTTTTCTGACTTCTACTGGACCAGTTTACCGTCTAGGCTTTCCTTTTTATTCCGACGCTTCAAAACACATCCGTACTCCGTCAAAAAATGCCGAACACTGATTTGCCAACAATTTTGGGAACAAAATGAACAAATGAAATGTTCTCTTGTTAAATCACATCAGAATCCCCCAGAGAAATATCGTTAGGAACATGTCTGGGGATTTCTAGAGCTCACATTTCCCAGTTGGCGCGTATCCATTATTTAATCCAGACCCAATGATAAGTTATTTTAATATCGAATGCCGAAATTTTAGGATTCGGTTTTCCAGGAGTTAGAGGATCCCATATCGTAGTCAGTCGCAAGAGCAGAACACAGTGGGAGGTCTTTTCAATATACTTTTATTTATATTATATTGGTTTTTTCATTAATATTAAGGTGTACATAGATACTTTTAATTATCTAAAAAATTTGTTTAGTTACAATTGCCACGCATACAATCGCCGTTTTCTTCGTCAATATGATTTGTATGACAAATGTATAGACACCCAGGAAAACCCCGTCCGTCCAATATCAATATCAATTTAATCAATTCAAATGCTACAGTTATCAATAGTCGGCCCATGGACATGTTGGACTGTCTCTGTCTCCAAATCGGGGATCTGTTCGGGATTGCCTTAATCCTAGGCTAAGCATGCAGTTTCAGTGGATGTTTCATTAGCTTCTGATTTACACGTATGTATACTCGTATGCTTAGGTGTGCGATGGAGAAACTAGACTCGAATATTACTATTTCTCCTAAAGTCGCCCGAACTCACAACTAATATTTCTTACTGCTTAGCCCGATGCTGAGTTTATAGGGTTTATAGGTGTGCTTACACCGAAAACATCGGCTAGCCATTCTTATTATCGATAATGTAGTTTTCTTTAACGTCAAGGGCGATTTTCATTTGGGATTCTTTTTAATGTTTTTTTTTCTCTTCTCTTCTTTTCTGTTTTTTTTTTGCTTTTCAAGCTTTCTTATGTGGAATGTGGTCATTCTTTCATTTACATACATAGTTAAAGTAAAAACTAGCCACCGAATGCCATGCCTAAATGGTTTTCAATTGCCTGAAAATCGTGGCCATACTTATCGAGTATCAGGCCCAAAGGATCAAATTGCATCCTTCGCTATCATTCCGCTCTAGATTTACACAATTACATAAATTTCCCATTTAAATTGTTGTCCCTTTTGCTTGCAGTTCTGTTTGAGTTTGTTGCTTAGAAAATTTCTTTGTTTACTTTTTTTAATCTTAATTCCTTACAATATTCTGAAATTCCTTTAGCAATCGTCGGATTTGTGTATTATGTACTCGGCTTCTCTATATTGGAAATACATATCTAGTAGATTCATCTGCGTTACTTTGGTTTTATCATGTAATTTTAGTTATTAATCGTAACAATTGTAAGTGTAATCAAAATTATAAATTGTATATAAAAATACAAAATACATACATTAATGGTTTATATCAAATTCTCATTTTATTATTATAGTTCACTTTGAGTTTAATGTACACTTACATACACATGCTCGATTATGTGGTATATCTCAGGAGGCTTTCGAATTCCCCCGCGAGTAATTTTCCAAATATTTACATACAACTGTCTGACTATCGGTGCGTATCATGAAACTAAGGAACCAATCTATCAACCCAAAGCACAACAAACTGGCAATACACACATGCTGATAATCTGAATATTTTGGGGCATTCAACAGGCTCCAGTAGTGGTGAAACAAAAAGAGAATCGAGTTTCGAGTTTCGAGTACCCACTGAAGTCTGTCCTATATAATTTATGGGAATCTTTTTGGTGGAAAGGCACAAAATTCTAGGGAAATCATACCGAAATCGACCAATTAAAGTGTGCGTATGTGTGTGGCTGCAAAATCCGGAACATTTTTATCATTGAAACCGCCGAAAAACTCGTGTATCTTGGGATGGAATTTTCAGAAGAACCAAACCGGAACGAAAGGATCAAAGTAAATGGGAGACTTTGTCTGCTCGCCGATGCCGATGCAATTCATTGGACGGAAAACTATATATATGTATGTCAGTGTGTGAATGTCTATAATGCCGTGGATATAAAAAACGGGCCAGGCCAAAGATCGATTTTGGAGCTACCAAATTGGATGCCAGCTGTGAATTTGTATTCGCATCAAGAACCTAAACCGATTCCATGTCCATATCCATTCCAATCGGGCATGCATGCTCAAAACTCATTGGCTCTGTGCTCTCTGCTACACATTTGTGTTCATTTAAAATACACATTGACTTATTGAAGCTTTTTAAAAGCTAATCCATTGGTTAATCATAAAAATGGTTTAATTATGTTACTTTTACTTTCACTTTCACTAGATGTGGTTACGAGGATTAAAGCTTTATACAACACACTGTTGAATCGTACTTAAACTAGGATGCTCCTTGGATTTTGTTTTTGGTTATTCGCGGTCATAGGATTCTCAAATCTCCACTGCCATGGCAAAGTATCTATTCCTCTGTGGCCCCGAGTGAACTAAACTCCAAGTGATGAGTTGAGGGAATCTCGGTTGAAACAAAATAAGTGTAATAGTAAATTATGAAAAACATTTTGCTTCATATTTATTTTACATACATTTACGTTTCAATTGTTTTCCATTTTATTTTATTTTTATTTTATTTTTTGTTTCCACATATGCGTAGAGTAGAATTGTTTTTATTTGGATTTTTACATAAATAATTTGTTGATGGGGTTTTCTATTTATGTGCGTCTCATTTAGTTATCCTTGTATATTAAATTAAACTAAAATTATAAAAACAAAAACAAAACACTGGACCCGCTTGGCTTACATCCCCGTTTGGGGATAGCCGCAAAGCGAGTCCCTTGTTGCATACATTAAGATCTATAAAATAAGCAAACAACTAACAAAGTTAATGTAAAAAGTACGAAAATCAAGCTATTTTTGATAACAATGTTTCGACTGAAATTTTGATGGCAACAAAAGTACGTGAGAGCAAAACTTTCCCTTCTGATAGTTGTGTTTCTCGACCAGTGGTATATCGCATTTGATTGGATTTAACCTGATGTCTGATTAAATATCAATATGTTTTATTGATTTTGCTGTAGCATGTTGCATGTTGCATGTTGCATGGGTGGTTATCGACATTTTTACAAACACGTATTTAATGAATGCTCCATGTAAATGTTTCTGGCGTTTCTCATACAAATTTATATCCTATATCGTTTGTATTGGTTTGCATGCTTTTCATTTGTTTTTATTCTCATGGTATTAATACGAATCGTAATTTACAATGAATGGAGCTCCCGCAATGCAAATTAATCAATTTTTAAATTGTTACATATGCGTTTATGAATTATTATATCTGCTTTCATGTATAGTTAAATATTCCGGTAAACAATAGTATCAATATTTACGGTTTACGGTTTACGGTTTAGCTTAATAAAAAATACGCTATTATCTGTGATTTCGTTTTCATTCACTTTATCAATCAGCTTATCATTTTCGGTTTATTATTTTTACACGCCTATATGCCCTGAAATTCTAATAAGAAACTTCTTGCATATATAATTCTTTGAATATATATATTTCGGGGGATTTTTACGCAAAAGTATCTTTGTTTTTTTTCTGTAGTTATTTAGTAAAATGTTGCTTTATTATGTTATGCTTCAGTACGACAAAGTTGTTTCAATTTGTTGTTCCTTATCAAGCTTTTGATTAAATTTACGTTTCATATTTTGTGTTTCGGATTTTATTACAAAAGTTACTATAGTAATAAATTTATTTGAATATTACAGCGTGACAACAACTAATTCGGACGATATTTTGTATAAAATCTTTTCAAGTAAATCAAGTTTCTTGTGTAGGAAGGAAAAACTCCCATCAGTCTTCCAGGCTTGAATCCGAAATAAACTGGCGATATATTCAAATCTAACCAAAAACTATATCGTCTGGTTCCCAATCATTTCTGGCTACTGTCTTTTTGACTTTCAAGGGTTTTCCTTTTCGAAACGCTAATAAAATCACACAACGTTTTCTGAAAACGTTGCAGTTGGAAAGAATACAAATATTCCAATAAAATTATTGTTTTACGAATCGCCATATTCGTAAGGTAAAGCGAGAAGCTCTGCCCGATTATTTGTTGTCACACTGTATCAGATTTTGTGTTATTTTTCTCTCAAATTAAAATGTATACATCTTTTCCATCATTCTGTTGATGCGGGTTTACCATATCAGTTTTAGTATTCTATTTATGCTACAATTTTCGGTTCCTGATGTAACAAACGTAAGAAACTTTTTCGGGTCTAATTTATGCCTAATTTTCGGCCACATTCGCTCGCTTCTCAATTCTTCTTTTATATTTAGTAAATATGCGAAAAAGGAATTATATGAATGTGTATGTGTGTTTGTATAAAAATCACAAAAATAGTTTTTCGATCCAAATCCAGTTTAGACCAAATTATATTCCTTAAGGTTCGATTGCAGAATTGTGTCCTTAACAGCTGCAAACACAAACCTTATATTTTCCGTATCTAGACAAAGAAAAGAAGGCGTAGTTAGTTGATTTAGTCAAGAATTCGTATGATAGTACACTGCACACATATTCCATTCACGATATTTAACAGATTTAACAGACTATATTGAACTTTTATTGAGGGACTTTGAAAAACAAATCATATACATTATAATTAAATAATTCATTTGCATTGCCACTTTTCCTGAAATCCGCACTGCCCGCATTAGCCCAAATTGAATTCCTTAAGTGCATTTTGCATAATTGTATCTTTGACAGCGCAGAACACAAGTTTGATGTTTTCGGTATCTGTTTACCAAGAGATCGTTGTTTTATTAGAAATCAGTTCGTTAGGTTGACAAATTCGATTAGCGATACACTACACTCTACTCTAGATCAGCGGCAAAAGCAAATGCAAATGTAAATGTTTTTCACACGAAAGTTTACCTTTTAGGCAAGTCCCATTAGGCTGAAAACTAAAATCACATCCACACGCATTTTCTGACCAAACACCGAGCTAGAAAACTTACCTGTAGCACACGTGAAATGAGAATAGATAATTTTTTCGGAATCTGGATTTAAATCTACAAACATTCGCAGTATAAACTCTCGGGCTGTTATTGCATCTCGCTGAGGACCTGTATCGATAAGAAGGCAAATGAGAGGTTACGTCTAGCGTGGTTCTACAAAAACTAGCGAAAAATAATCTACAGATGATATTGGCGATTTGAGGCATTTGCATAGGTCTTAAGTACATAAGGTGAATGTAAGGTGAAAGTCCACCTGTGGCCGTTGTGAAATGCGAATAGCATTGACGCTCGGGATCTGGATTGCAGGCCAAGTACTTTTTCAGAACGAACTGTTTGGCCGCAGCGTGATCCTGTTTTGGACCTGGTTCATTGCCGCATAAAATCGTACATAATTATGGCCACCAAATACCATTCGGAACACTTACCATCGTATTCGGGAAAATAGTCTACCAAATGCGAATACATTATTTTCTCCTCCAACAAGTCCTTCTTATTCAGGAAAAGAATAACTGACGAATTTTGAAACCAAGGGTATGTAATTATAGTACGAAATAAAGCTTTAGATTCCTCCATTCGATTCTGTGAAAGCGTATATTTAATTATTTAATGGAAAATATATATTTTCGACTTGAAATCATACCTCATTATCAGATTCAAACAAGATTTGATCGTACTCCGATAGCGCTACCAAAAATATAATTGATGTCACATTCTCAAAGCAATGAATCCACTTTCTTCTCTCGGATCGCTGACCTCCGACGTCCACCATTCTGTTTATTAGGGAAAGTATATTATTGTAAAAAAGTTAACACACAAATGTACTACATTTAAAGCCAAACATACAAGCATTTAATTCTAGAGCGCAAGCCACGAATCTATTAGTAACTAAAATGTGAGACATCGTCTTTCACTAGCTTTACATTAACCATTTACATTTCTAGCCTTGTCGAATTACCAATTCATATCTTTAATATATACCTAAACACAATGCCATCCAAATCGAATGGATACTCAAGAATGCCAGTTGTCGGCACACGAGCACGCAGAATATCCTGCTCGGTTGGCAAGTAATCAGCCTGTTCAATTCGAGCCAGATCGCTCAAGTAGCTAGATTAGATAAATTAGTACACTTTTAAAACAAAAAACGGAACCAAAAGCAATGGCAAAAGTAGATTTGCAACCGTCTCGGTCCACCAACTCCGCTGAAGGCCCTAACTAGGTCCCCAAATTATATGCTTTGAAAGACATGCGCTAAAGGAATTCTTAAGTATTTAGATACAAAGTACAAATATATTTGAACCATAACCAAAAACAGAGGTAATGCACATGCAATGAAGTTAGGTGAGAAAGATGGAAGTACCTAAATCTGATTTCTTCTAAATCAAAGGGATACTCAATTATCCCTGTTGTCGGCACACGAACTCTTAAAATGTCTTGCTCAGTGGGTAAATATGCAGGTTGAGCCACACGATCGAGATCCTTCAGATAACTATACGTAAACAAGACCATTGATTTAGTGCATTTTCGTTTCAGTAGTTTCAGTGTCATCAGTTCGTTCTTGGGTCATTTTGCGAAAGGACTTAGTCCCTTCCCTTTGCATGCCAACGGGTAACTTACTATTTGGCTGAATCAGTCAGCTGATATTCCCTACGACGATCATAGCACTCCTGGATGCCAGCATCGTCCCAAAGCGTTTTGATGGCAATCAAGTATGGATCCTCGAACGTGGTAACGGTCTCGTAATCGATGCTCATCACCAGATCGGCCATTTCCTGTGGATTTTAGGATATCGTTTGTCGTTTCAGATTAAGTGACTTTCATTAGGTCCATGATTCACTTACGCTATGTTCTCCCTGACCATAGGAAATCTTCAGCATATCCATGGCCTTGATCATTGACTGCATGGCCATGAATATGTTCTGGAAAACCAGCTTGATGTACCCACGCTTGTCCTCGTCCGAGTAACCGCTGCCGTGGATAATACGCATCTGTTTGATGAATGTGGACTTCCCGGACTCGCCAGTGCCTGGGGTTATAGGATTGAACAATATATAGCCATAAGCGCCGGGCAAACAATGCAATTAGCGAGGCGACTTCAATTGCATTAAGCCAGGCTAAGTGCAATCAAAATGGGCCGTGCTCCACTTACCCAGTAGTAGCAGTTTAAGCTCGCGGCGCGCATCTCTCTTGTCTCGGCGCAACTGCTTCTCGATTTCCTGATTGATGCGCTTTTGTTCCTTGGCCTCCTCCGATAAACAGCACTCCATGCTAACTAGATTTATAGACGCTTTCGCGTGCTGCTGCCACTACGCTCGACAGGCCGGGCCGTTCCGTATATAAAATGTATGCTGTTTGGATTGGTGGGATGGTCTCCTGGACTCCCTTCTCTGGACCCTCTGACACCTAGCTAATTGGTTGTGTGGCGGGCGCTGAATTCACCCGTTCCAAGTTACAGATTCTGTTTCAGTTTCGATTGGTGCATTTGTACTTCGGCTTTGCTCGCTCTGCAGACCTCCTCCAGCGCGCTCTCCAGGCTACGATCCAGGCTCTCTTTGGCTATTGCTATTGCTAATTACGGGTCTACGCTAAGTTCTTGACCAGATTTCGGTGACTCGGAGGCTTAGAGTGATGGTTACTAATGAACAAAGACCACATCGAACGATCCAAGAACATCTGCAAATAGACAAAGCTTTGATTTAGTAATTGCATAACCAAACTGTAGGATCTATGCAACTATGGCTCTTACGGACGACCACCACAGTTGTTGGCCCAACGAGAGTTCGCCGCGTTGTGTCCCGTGCTGGCAATTAACATTTCATATTTGCTAGCCTGCCCCACTAGCTGGCGACGTCGATGACGACGTCGGATATAGATGGCCCATGGCTACCCATGACTACCCCTAGACTTCCTCTGACCATGGCATTGGCTTTGGTTCTAGGTTCTGGGCCTGCTCTCTCTGCGCAGACCTGGATCGCCCTCTACCAGGTGGCTATAGATTGAGGAAGCGTTCGCCCAATGCCCCTCCGCCAAGTTCAATGCAAGAAAGCTGATTTTGGAAAATATATGGCTTCGCGAGAGTGTTCTCCAATTGGGTGGACCAACCAGTCTATGGATATGAAGAATTGGCCTACCATTCCACTTTAAAATTAATAGGCAACCAAGAGAAACTTAAAATGCAATTAAACAAGTTATGACTTAAGATCATTAAGTCGAATTTTGAAATGATGCGAAAAGACATTTATCTACATAATACCAGGAATATTGTCATATGTATATATTTTACCATCAATTCTAATTTTTAGCTTATCTTTTAAAGATATTAGTCCACCCGAATCCGTAGTTCATTCATGGGTTCAGCATAGGGCATGCCTATAGAATATAGCCTATAACCACTGGTGCTATTTCCTCTCTTTCCCAACCCCCATTTTGTATATCGTGGGATGGCTAATCCAATTTCGTTTGGCGAACACATTGACATGGGTCGAGGTAAGGCTTTCAGCATGACCACTACCAAGTATCGATGAAATACCTAACAATAATTTTGACAAAAGTCTGACCAGGGGAATTTGGCGGGCCCAAGTGGCCCAGAGAATATTGAGATTTGGATATTGACGGCTAGCCGCATAGAATTCGGGAGGATTAGTGGGCTGCACTCGGAACTCATTGCTCGCTGAGCAAAAAGCCACAAAATCTAATTAGCAGTGGCAGCAAAATTCAGGGGCAGGGGCACGCAATTGGCGCAATGAAGCGTTTTTTAGCAATAGTTTGCCAGATATATCATGCCACCACATCTAAGGTAGAGTTACCCACCGCGAACTGGTCTTATCTGCCTTACATATTGTATATGCTTATGATAAACCACTCAGAGATAACGTTTGATATGCCTTCTTAATCTTTAGACGACTACTGCTCTTCTGAAAATCACTTTTCTAATGCAAGCCATTTCCGCAAACCGATTCTAGGTCGGAAATACCTACATATGTATGTATGTACATGTTACTCATGCAGTTCCTTATCGCATCCTCACCCTATTTTCGCTGGAGTATTTATGAGCTTATATTTCAGATACAAGAGTACCCTTTCATTATAAACTACAGCATTTCTATGTGATCTTGCAGTTACGAAAGTATGGCTTTTACACAAAATAAATAAATTCGAATGGAGTTGAATGGTGTGGAGGATAAGCTTGCCAATTTGACTAGTTCTTGGATTTGGATCATAATATTTTGGGCATTTTTGGTGGCAACCAACAAGTGGTCGAGTCGGAAATAAAACCAGGAAATTACGATTCTTGTATTCACTTCAGCATTACTTACTTAACAACGTTACGGAGACACGGGACTAAAGGTATTCAGACGAGATTCTCCAAAAAGATGTTCCGGTTTCGTCTCGATTTGTTTTAGCTACCACTATGTTATAGAAAAAATATTGAATTTCGGGTTTTATACGCCGATTGAAGTTCTTCCGGACTGATCGTGTTTTATATTTGTTTTGGTTCCCTGCCGATGCTCGGTCTTTTTTTATTTTTTTGTATTTTTAGTTTAATCACGCGATTTGCTTTGCGTTGCGGTGCGTTGGTTGGTCATACGTTTTTTAGTTAGCTTAAACTTATTTCAAAAGCATTTCGTTTTTAGTTGGTTTGCGGTTTGGAAAACATTTGTTTTTAAGGAACGTGTGTAGTTGGTTATATATTTTTACTGGTGCTTTGTAATATAAAAGTTACGATAACGTCTGTTCGGCTTCCTTTTAATGTAAATGTGATACTATTTATATATGTAGATACATATCCATATATATAACTATATATATATATATATATATATATGTAGTTTTCCCCTTTTGCTTCTAGTTTTCGGTGTGTATGAGGGCTGTTGTTGTTGTTTTTAACGTTTCTGCTTGTTGTTGTTTTCAAACACCAGTCTGTAAATGCAACGAAGTTTCAACAAATATTCATTGTAGTGTAATTGAAACGGAAAAGTATGTACGGCGACGGCGACGACGACGACGACGACGAGCGGTCTTCAAATTGATTTCACACGAAACACTTAGTGGCTCCTTTTGTATTTAATTTTCTGCATATTTTATGCTTCTTGTATTTGTTTATTTTTCTGTATGCAGTGGAACTGCAAGTAAAAAAGAGAGACAGAGAGATAAGGAGAAGAACGATAGGGGGGTGGCATGGGTGGTGGTAAGGTAGGAATATGCATTCCGGAAAATCATCATCATACTGGCTAAGGTAAACACACACGAGCCCCAGCTCCCAATTTTTTTTTTTGCTTTTTTTTTGGTTGGCCCACCCGTTTTAACCCCAAAAATATGCACAATCCACTAGGAATTTCCGCGACCCCAACAACATTTTCGTTTAGCCGCACCATTTAGTGGCAAAAGAAACCACATTAAGTTAAACAAACTATGGCTTTTTTAAATTTCGCAACTTTTTTTCCTATTCGTAGTGTTTTTCTCGGGCAAGCAGTGCGACTTGCTGCGCACTGCTTTACGAACGAATACACACAAATATAAGCGAGGGCGTTAACGAAACGAAAAAATTTTGATAGCAATGCGATTCGAAGATTTCGCGATTCGATTCCCCGTTTGTTAAACAATTATGGGGGGCCTTGCCTAATGGCCAGCACTGTTTGGCGAAAAAACACACTTTACACAGGCATTTCGGAGAACGTTTTCGGTGCTGCTGAAATTTTTTTTGTCGAGGGGGGGGACTTTTTCGGGTGGCTGCCAGGCGGCTGCGGATGGCGACCGCTGGCTGGCGGGGAGTCCGTTTGACGGGTAACTTGCTCGAACTCACAACATATTCGATTTGGCATCGCTCGCTACTCACAACATATTTAATTTTGCATTTTTCGCTAACGTTGACGCACGACCCGACTTTCGATAGCAGGAGGCGTTATTTGTCCGAACCTATCGGGCCTATCGTTCTTCGATATCGATGGCGGAACCTATCGGGTGGCTTTGAACTAGTGCTGGCAAGACATCGATGTTGCAATCGATGCCTTTAAATCATAACGTTCGTCGCATTACTTAGAGAAGACTTCTTAAATGCAGCGAAATATTTTATTCTAATATTTCTAATAGATAAAAAGCGACTCCCTGCCCTACAGCTCAATTTAGAAATAAAGTACTTTCGATATTTTTGAGTTGCCATCCCACTCACACACAAGCCGGGAGCTGCCACTCCGATTTCTACACATGAGTATCAATACACACTCTTAGGCATTGGGGTGGCAGCACAGGACATCATAAGCATTTACGGTGGCAACACCCGATATCCTTAAAAATCAGGATGGCAGCGCCCTACAGCTTTAAAAAATATTAGGTAGGGTGACCTTTTCAGAGCATGAAAGCGAATACATACACCATATTCGTCAAGCTGTGACCCGAACCTATAGCTATGTTCGTAAATTTTGTCGTTAGAAAAACAGTTTATTCAAAACTTGTTTTCACTGGTAATATTCCCCTAAAATCACCAATGATAATATAAATGCTGGGTATTCATAAATCTAGTAAATTACTGGAAAAAAGTTAAATTCTACAATCAGATGACCTTTCCCGCCAAATCAAACAGCTTATATTATTTAATCTATGTTTTATTGGCTTTCTGTAAATTATTATCATTTGTTCAATATGTTCATGCGATAAATAAGTGTTTAAATTAATTAAATAAAATTAAAATAATAACTTTACAGTGTGTGCACAATTTAAACAATTATTTCGGGTTTCGTGTGATTTACAATCGAGTTAAATAAAATAAAAACATCGAATCGAACGGTTAGTGACTATTGGATTGTGTTCGCGTTATAAAGCTGTAGCTAGTTCGAGTCTCTCAAACGAAAATTAAAAACCAAAGTACAAATTAAGATACACGTAATCGCTAAACGTTAATGTTGTTACTTGAAACAATTTCCAAACTTAGGGGACCACAGAGGAATTACATCTGGCCTTTTTGCATCGCCCCAAAAAATACATTCAATTGACTATAAAAAACTCGTACTACATATTTGCAAAATTCACAAAATACAAAAGGTTTAGGCTTTCTCTCCTCCGACTTTTGATTTGTTTAACAATTACTCTGGCTCTCGAGTGATATGTTTTACATTTGTGATTTGCCTTCAACAAATTACAAATTAGATACGTTTTGTTCGCATTAATTATGAGCACAATAATAGGATTAACAAATAATATATGTATACGTAGGTTTATGCTTTAGGTTTTGTTGAAACTTAGAACTAAAAAATAATGTTTGAAACATTTTCAAAATATTCTCTCTCGTCTCCTCATCTGCGTGTTCTTCTTGTTGTTGTGTTTCGTGGATCTCGTTAACAATAACAATTTATGGTTGGAAGCACTGCCCGAACAATCGTTCTAAATGGATTGCCAGTTACCGAATACATTTCACAAAACAAGAATTTATTAATTGGACAAAAACAAAAGCAGCGCTCACAAAGAAAATTTGGCCGAAAGTTTGTATTGGATTTTGGACCTCCGTTCGTAAAGATTTTTATGGTTTATCTGAAGCTGCTGGTGGTTCGTTGCTAGCCCAGTTGCTCCCCAGTTGGTCACTTCAGATGGGACGCGTGAAGTTGGCGGGGAAGAGTCCCTTCTCGTTGGTGCCCTCCTTCTGACCCATCAGCCAGCCCTCCTCCTGCAAGTTGGCAATGAAAAACTGAACTCAATATAGACAGGAAGTGCGGAGATCTGCATTTGGCGCGGAGGGGGAAACTAGCGCGTGCAAAGCTCGAGGATATGTGTATCTCCGGATTCCGAAGTTATGCCCTTGCACATGATGGTGCAGTTTAGTTTACTTTATAGCAATCAAAATATGCTATTACAAAAAACATACATATTACATCATCTGCAGGGGTGAAGCAAACCAATAGTTTTGCTCAGACGACTTTACCTGATCCTCGGGATCGTCGTACTCAATAACGCGAATAAGGTCACCGATCTCGAAGCTCAGCTCATCCACATCCTCCTTGGCGTAGCCATAGGTGGCCTTCACCCGGTAGAGAACTCCGGCCGGCAAATCCGCGGTGTTGGCATCTGTTCAGAGAAAGAAATGGTGTTCCATTTTAAGATCTATTGTGGCAAGTTCTGGACACCGAAACCCTCAAAGACTCGTACGTCACACAGTGTACATCGAAAGTGGCATAACCGAGTTTAGTAGACAAAGGCACGCAAAGAACAACGGAAACGCAATCCTGGCCAAAAAGGGTTAGTGAGTTTAGCGCTTTCTCAGGCGTTTGCATTTTGGGGCTGTTAGTTTGTTGTCGGGTGGGGGTGAGCTAGTTGGGCAAAAACCAACGGATAAACGACTGAAGCAGCGAACGTGCAAGCAATGTTGGGTTTATGGGTGATTATTATATATGTAGATAGTTGTACGATAACCTGCGTGTTGGCGTCCCGCATTAAGACAACATTAGTCCATACTATGGGTACTAAATGAAAAAGGAAGATACATAGGTGCACAGCCCAGGAAATGAGTTCGAGATCCTGCCATTGTGGATGCCCCACGCAGCATGCCACACAATCGATTTACAATACAATACCAATACAAAAGTCCTCAATACGTTTTAGACAACAATCACACACAGGAACTGAAGCTTAGATTACAGAAAATTAGACGTGTTCCTTCGGAGGACGTGAAGAGATAGTGTGGAGAGTACTACAGAGTGAGAGACATAGGAAGCGAGCTTTGACACCCAGTGGACTCGTTTTTGAGGTTTACTCACCAGCGGGCACCTCGTAGATGCGTTCGTCGTCATCCTCGAACGGATTCTTATTAAGATTATTTACGCTGTGCCTATTAACTACTGGTACTGGTCTACCTTTCTGACTAGTGCCTGTGCTGGGCTTAGTATCTGTATCTGTATCTGTATCTGATATGGTTACTATATTATCTGTATCTGTTGATGCAACTGGGTTGTGCTGAGTGACTGTTACTGTTTCTGTGGTTGTTGCTGTGACTGTTGTGTCATTACCTAATTTCTTCTGCTTGTGCTCCTCGATGGAGTTGCCGTTGTTGGCCGCCGCCTCGGCAGCAGCTTCTGCATTGGATGTGGTGGATGGGAGTTCCTTGGGCTGCTTGCCACCTTCCTTGGTAGTCGAGGGTTCATTGTTGTTGCCATTGATTTGGACAGGTGTCGCTGCTGGTGGGGCAGGTGTCGCAGATGGTGGTGCCGCTGATCCCTCAGTTTCCGATGGCTTCACTGCTTCACTGACCACCACCTTCTCCTCCGTGGGCGATGTCTGCGTGGTTGTGGTTGCCTTGGCACTCGCATTCAGACCACTGAGCTCGGGATGCTCCAGTGATTTGGTGGTTAGCCCATTCTCCGTGGGACTGCTGGGCGTGGCCGGTGCTAGTGCTGCTGCTGGGGATTCCGGGCGTGGTTCTGGTGTTGAAGAAACTGAATCAAATCGAGGCTCTTGCAGCGACGAGCTGGTGGATGTCGCTAATTGTTGTGTCGTTTCGCGTGTGTGTTTTATTTTGGTTTTTGTTTTATTTCAATTTTATACGTTGTGATGTTGTTGATTGTCGAATGCATTCGTTTTGTTGCATCATTCAATTTGGTTTCGTATTGTTTTGTGGTTAGCATCATTCCAAACAAAAGATTAAATAAAATAAAAGAGAAAAACAAATCAAATAGAACTCAGGACATGCAAGTTAGGGCAAAGGAAAACTCAATCAGAACTCTCAAAAAGCAACAAGAACATGCAACATTCCATTTGTACTTGCAGCCAGTCGATAGCAACCTGGGATAGCTCATTTAAATGGCTTCCAATCTTTACTTTTTGTTCGTTTAATAATAGAAATGGAGGTTACAATAGTCAAACGATCCCTTATACAATTAGATTAAAGCTAGCCCAGATCGCCAGACCGCCGCCAACAATTTCGTGTTTATTTACAAACAAATTGTCTACAAATGGAATGTTTTCGCAATGCCAAGGATACTTTTGGTTAGAATTGAAAACGAATAGTTAGGAAAATTAGTTGCCAAGAAAATAAATCAAAAAATTTCTTATAAATTGCCAAAAACTTGAGCGAAGTCATCATCATAGAGCTATATTCCATTGAGTATATACAGATTTTATGGTGCGTATATAAAGTATATAATGTAAAGTTGTATAAGTATTCTAAATGTTGTGAATTATATTCAGCTCTTTTTATACAACACATTAAATCATAAATATATATTTAAACTTTAATGGAGTTTTATGAGATTGTTTGTTTATTGAGTTTATTTGTACAGTTTTGAGCAATTTATAATGATTATTTTTTGTTTGTTTAGCCGACCGTTAAAAACGTAGAAAATCAAGAAAAAGCAAAGAAACATAAGATTCGATAAATAACAAAAAATACTTAGGCTTTTCGGGTAGGAGATATAGAGAAATATATATATATGGAGATCGGCAAATAAGCCGAATAGAAGCACTTACGGCTGTTGGCCAAACTGGAGCCACCGTTGGTAGTTATTTGATTCTGATAGTTGCTGTTGATGTTGGCATTGTTTAACTTATTCACTGGCGACTGCACTGGGCTCGATGTCTTGATGGGATTGCCTGTTCAAAAGTAGAAGCTATAGTTATATTACTTGCTCTGCAAGGCTGTACTCCCTACTTGTTTGCTTGCGTAGCGTATTGGAGCCGCGCTGCGATTCTGTGGCCAATTTGTCGACGATTGCCTCCAGTTCCGAATAAATCTGTTGGTCACAAAGTTGGAGATTAGTGGGTATTTACATACAGAGTAGCGGTCATGTGACACTGGTTGCAGTATCAGTGAGTTTGTCTTCAAAATGAGTTTTTTAGTATCCCCTCAATGCACTGATTAACTCCTATGGTACTAGCAATAGTAGCCCACCTTGGCCGTTTCGTTGTGGAACACTTGCTCTGTGGCGAAGAGCGTCTGCAAGTTGGTGACCAGAAACAGTATCCTGGAGTCGTATAAGGCGGGCAGCTCGTCGTGCAGTTCCGTGTTCAGGATTTCGTAGGTGCGTCTGGCTTCCTCCAGCTGCTCGCGTCCTTTGGTCAGCTACAAAGCGTAAAATAATTACTTAAAATATCTGCTCCAGTTACACAGTTAAGGCACTCACTTTGACATCATCTTTGCGCTTGTTGGCGTTGGCCTGCAGATTCTGGAAAGAGTGTCGTTGGCCATCGTAGTCAATCAGCTTTCGGTTGCGCTTCTCCACTTTTTTCTGGCAAATATTCAGGACATTGAACTTTATATTGAACTTTATACTTTGGTTGTAATCATAGCCCACCTTCATTTCGGGAAACTGTCCGGTGTATGTGTTGAGCGGTATGAGGACTTGATCCCCCAATTTGTGCGCAAAGTCCGCCCACAGACTTTCCGAGGCACCCGTTTGTGCTTGCAGGGCATCGTAGCCGCTCCACTGTGGCTCGTAGATCTCGCAAACGGAATCCATCAGGGACTTGGAGGCGGCTTGTGCGGCTGTGGCAAGTTCAGATATATATCACATTAAATTTGGCTTGCATTTGCGGAGCATTTAATGGGTCACTTACCGCGAACACATCTTATGTAGTTATTGAACTCCTTTTGTAATCTGTTCGCACTCGCCTGCTGGCGATTGAAGTTGTTCAGGTGATCGTCGAAGATTTCATCTGCAGTGCGATCGACTTTGCCCAAGTTTTGTAGAATCTGTTGGACAAAAAAGAACCGGTTAATTGTAATAGACTTAAGCAAGCAGCAAACTAAACGAATATATGTACACTGCTGCACTTTGTCGTAAGACATCTGAATGAATTTCGAGTTCGTTTTGTTTGTGTGGGCAGGACAAGGTCGGTCAATGGCAGCATTGTTAGAATCAAGTATGTTTGGAATGTGGGCAGCTTTAAACTCGGCTTGAAATCACCCATTCATTCTGCTCAACGGAACCGCAAATGGGCCAAAAAGTTTGAAATAAAATAGAATTATTTGGCAATTGTTGGCGGCTGGCGGCTGATTGTTGTTCAGTTTCTCTTTCGTTGGGTGTCGGAAAATAGAAAATAGAAAAACTCGCTAAATCTGTTGGCACATGCGGATCTCTCCGCAATCTATCTTATCGCTGGCGAGGGGTTATCCAATGTGTGTTCAAAATGCCGCTGTCAGCGGCATTTGGGTTAAGAACGATGTTGTACTTATTTCTTGCCTCCGGTCACTTTGTGGCACTTATCCGTGCCACACTTAATGGCTTTTCGACGACCAATTAAAGAGCAGCACAAAGTGGACAGGGATGTGGGTGGAGCGGGGCGCAGAGCACAGGAAATGCTTGGAGGGCATGGGGGTGCCTTGGAATGTGGCTGTGGAGCACGTTGACAACGCAGCCTTGTAACGATTTTCATCATCGTCTCTACCGAGTGGCACCCACGCCCCGAAACTCAGAGTGACTTGCTCTCGGCCATCTGTGCGTATACGCAACGTGCTCGCAGATAGCCGGCGATAAGCGGAGAATATACTCTATTTGCCGAGATCCAACAAATGCTGGCCAAATATTTGCTGCCTTAGCAGTCCTATCTGAGCTGGCCAAAAAGAAAAGCAAGATAACAAGGTTGGCTAATTGAATTTTGCGCGCAACTCGGCAGATAAATAATTAGATATACCTGCAGTTATTTCTCAGGTGTTCGTGTCCATTTGAATGTATGCACAGCAAGAAATTTGCACAAAACTTATAATTGCTTCATAAATAAGGGAAGAAAAGAGTAAGCTCCATATATTTCATCAACTCTCATTTAAGTACCTTTAAACTGTTAACAGTTGAAAATATTTTTTGTTGTGTAGCCGTATAATTACCTCGTCGTTCGGAAGTTTTGAATTGGACTTCCTCTGGAGGCACATTTGAGGCTTTTTCAAACCATTTTTTACCCATTTTTACTGACCACTCGCTTAAGCCCCGTTATGAGCGATTGTCAAATGAGCCACGACATGTGGCACGCATACGGAATTAGCCAGGTCCAAACACCGAAAGAAATGGCCAGCCAGAACATGGAATGCCCTTACACGAGCATATCTTATCTGAGAGCTATTCCAGCCAGTTACGAGTGTTTTATAGGCCAGTTGCCTGATGTTATGCTAATACCTAAAGTGCTAGCAATCAGTAGAATTGGATTTATAGGTGGTTAATCTCGTTGTGCGGCCTAAGAGCCAGTCAAAGTTCTGTCTCTGGCCAAGAGTATGTCGCACACATCAAGCAAAAGCAAGTGCAGCTCCACCGCATGAACCATGAACCATTTAAGGCCGAAACACAAGCACACACTCAACACCTATGGCAATATGGCTTAAGCCATAAACTGGTTGCCCCCTCAAGACATTATAATGACCATTTTGGTAATTGAAACCAAGCGGTTCGCTTCTTGTTAAGGTCTTTGTTTACCTTACTTCCCCAGTTGGTTCGATCTGGATGGCGGTGTGAGTCAGTCACTTTCGACCAGAGATTGTCTTATTAAAAGTTATTATCAAACGGGCAGACTGTTAGCCGAATAGATAGATATAGATACTGCGATTCTTTTGTTTTTTGTTGCCAAGGCTGGAGCTCTTATCAGTTTTTGTGTTTTTTTGGTGTTCGCCCAACAAGGACAGTTGTGGCTGGTCACTTCCGTTTTGGGGCGTTCCTTCTCGTTTTATGTTGGCCATGTCTGTAATGTCTGTCACAGTTTGCGTCACCAAATATTGTTCTTGGTAATTTTCATTTCATGTGTATATATTTAGAGGCGCGTACATATAGTCTCTGTATGTGGGGAACGTCTGCCTCTGCAGATTTTGTCATTTATTTAAGAACTGACGTCGTTCTGGCCCGCCTTCTATATCTCTTTTTTCCTCTCTCGATCCCTTGCCAAAAATCATATTTGTACGCCCAGACTTGTCTATATATATTTGTGTATTCCTATTTCGTCGGCAACCACCCAAGCAACATGTGCGTTTAACTTTTCTACGCGGGGGATCCCGACCGCAGCCCAAAAATGGGCCAAAAGATCTGAAAGTTTGGGCCAATAGTAGTGTAACCACGAAAAGGTTAGTCAGAGATTAATACCATATGGTTAGACTTCCCACACAGACAATAAAAGCTGTATTCATGATCATGAACTGTCTTCTATAATTGTGCAATTTTACAGACCAAAAGTTAAAGTATATAGTTAACTCTCAAACTAAACATTTAATTATGATTGCATTTAATCCCAATTTTATTTCTGGTAATCACAGTGAAAGACAAATTTCTCCAATGGATTTCAGGCAGATATTTAAATATTTTTTGTTGAGTGCACCCATTCAAGACGTGCATTTAAACGTGGGCTAAGCTTTAGGTTAACTTTCGGCTAACCAGTTTGGCTGTCTGGCAAAAGAAGTAGAAATAAAGACCAGAAAAAGCAACAGCAACGACCTCGACCGCAGTGGAAAATGTCTCATTTTGGTGTGTTTTATGTGCAGACTCGGGCGTAGGATGTGGGTCGTAGGATGGCTGAAATGGATGACAACATCGCACAGCTGTTCGGGATGTGTCCGGAGCAGGGAATCAACTGCAATCTAATGAATTGCAATGAAACGGAACGTTCAGCGAAGTGCAAACAAACAAAAGTTAAGTGCACAGCGGTGGGGGAAATGTGGGGCATGTTCACTCGCATTTGGCCATAAGCAGACGTTGGCCCAGTTTGCAAGGAATGCACAGTGGCACAGACAGTGGCAGTTGCAAGAGAGACCCACAAAAGCGCGCAACAAGTCTGGTTAGCCAATTCGACACTTGTTATGCTCTACAATCGTTACTTCATTCACTTATGGACACGAATTTTAATATCCATCACGTTTAATTTGGTGATTTAAAAAAGACATTCATGTTTAAAGTTGTTATATACTTAGAAGCTTTATTTCATTCCTCAAAGAAATATAAGAACTTGCTGATCTTGATTGGAACGAATAAACAATGTTACGTTGTTTGTTCTTAAATCAAAAATTATTTTCCACTTACATACACGTAGATTGCTTACTTCTTCTAATCTAACGAAGTTCAATGCCCCGCGTTGGGCGCCAAAAGTTCTAAAAACTGCATGCTACGCAGGTCTTTTTTTATTTTGTTGTATTGTAAAACTCCAAATGGCCTTTTATTCTTACACTTCTCAAAGTTAATAATCCCCATTTCTGCCCTACAAATCACAGACAAGAGAGGGTTTAAAACAAGTAAAAGAGTAGATATACAAGCTATATACATCCAAGTATCTACAAGTATCTAACCATGCATATATGTATCTACATTGTCTACTTATACTGAGAACAAATAACAGACGCAGAACAATTGTGAAAAAAACTTGTAGAAATTGGCATGAATAATGCGCCCGCCGGCGAAAAGCGAGAAAAGAGAAAGGGGGATGGCCGGCAGGAGGAGAAAAGGCCAGAGAAATGTGGAAATGTGCCATGAGTTGGGTGGGAAACGAACGGGGCAACGAAGTCTATGGATCAGTGTGTCCGAAGAAGACTTTTTAGTCGGGCCAACTCGGACTCTCTTGCCTTGTGACAGTGTTGAGGCCGTCCAGTTGAATGACATGCATCTACTTATAGAAAGATGCAATTTTCAAAAAATAACACAACCCCTCAGAAAATAATAAATTGTTAGTAAAGTTCAGTGTGAGCATAAAGTTGCAGTTCAAACTCACAATAATCCTGCATAAATAAAAGGTTTGGTTTCAAATGGAGCAAGGCATTGTTTTCACTGCCATACAAAAGTTTGTGTTTCAGTGTACACTCGCATTTGATTCCAGGCATTGGCAGCTATACACACGTATGTATCTGTGTGGGACAAGCCAAAGACCTAACCTATTACCACAAAAGTACATTTTTCTTTACCCACTTTTTCTGACTATCTTCTGTGTTTTTTCCAACTTGTTGCCCCGTTTGGTTAGCGGTGCTTATTGAGTCGATGATGACAGCAAAAAATTATTTGTGGGCAGTAACCGGTCTTGGCACCTTGTCCAGACTATCCCCTTCCCCCCACAAAAAATGAACACAAACACCACCCCCGCCGAGAGTCATGTGACAGAGAACTGACATATGGTTATGGTAATTGCGATTAATATTGACTTCAAATGGTTATTGGGATCGCGTTAAGATTGAGATGCAAACGCAAATGGACGGACAGACGGACTTTTTTCATATGTTAAGCGAATTCCGTTGCGCAACATTCATCGGAACGCTATCAATCCCATTACCATTTTGCATAATCTCCGATTCGAGCTCTCATTTCATTGCTGGCCTTTTCCATCGCTTTCTTTGGTCAAATCGGCTCAGGCAAGTGGAAAGTGAAACTCGTTTGTACTCGTAGAAAGTTCGAATCGGCGAAAGAAGGGTGGAATCGGCGCAAGAAGAAGAGGCAGCCGTAGAAAACTAATATTTATCCCACATGCATGCACGAATCGGAGAATATGAGATGTTTCCAGCCAGGCCTTGTCATGTGATTTATCAATTAGCATTAGCCATTGGCCACCAAGTCGAAGAAAAGCGCTGGCCTGCGCATATTTCGCTGGATTCTAGCCAACTTGGGGAGTTGCTTGCTAATTAGCGGAGAAATCTCTCGCCAAACGAGTTTGGGAACATGGAATAGTTGGCCGCCAAAAAAAAAAAAAACCTTTTTATCAAGTTTGCAAAACTATTTCGCTTTTGTACATAAGCTGAAATTTGATTTTATGGCTCTTAATAAAATGTCGGTAAACATTCCCTATAATTTGAAAGGGCTGTTGAGAAATTGTTCAATATTAACTATTTAGAATAGATCGATTAATAAATAAACAAGAATGCTAAACTGCAAGTGCAGCATATAAGACCTAAAAAGTTTTTTCTGTGTACGAATTGCATTGCTATTCAACTGACTGATAAAAATATCTCAGCAATAGCTGCATGTTTTCATGATTCATTCCTCATCACTGTTATGAGATCCCCAGATACTTATTGCAAAGTGAATAGATAATGAACGTTTATGTTAATTTCCTTAATTGAGCCCGATTATAAAGACCTTTGTTTCGATCGCAGCACTTTCATTTGGCACTGCATTTGAAATGAGAAGCGTTTTCACTGAACCAAGCCAAACATTTGCTCTTCTTGTTATTTCGAAATAAATAGAAAATAGAAAACATGACGGGCTAATTGCAAGTGGAATACGAATGGGCCAAGTAAACAGAAGCGGTCAACTGAAATGAAAATCCAAAAAAAAAAAAAAAGGTTTTACAAAGTCAGCGGATTCCCCGCCATCATCAAAGTGAAAAGTTTTTACGACCGCAAAACGAATATTAGTTAGATTCAATCGAATGCAATTAATAAGTGAATAAGTGAATAAGAGTTGCTCCTAACCGGATATTCGAGTGAGTGTCGGGGGGAAGTTTCGAGTTTGGGACAGGTTTTTATTCATTTTTATTTCATTATCGGTTTTATGCGATTATTAAGAAAGAAAAAGCTTCCGCTGAGCACGCATTCGGCGACAGTTATTTAAGCTCGTCTCGGCCTCAGCTGTGTGTATCTCTCAGATACTCAGATACAATTGTAGCTAGACAAAAGCCGCATAATAATTGTCGTTTCAGCAGCTTGCGAGTTTATTGCATGGCGACAGGTTTTTGCGAATTGTTTTCAAGTGCTTTCGCTTGGCTTTTTGTGCATTACTATCTGGTTATGTAACGTCGAGAATTTTTCAGCGATTTCAGTGATCACGTCTCGAAACGTATATACCACGTGTATATCTTGATAACTTTAAAGTAAATAAATCATATGCGGAGACTGCTCTATTCAAAGAGTGTGATAATTTAGAATTTACCTAACTACTCATATGGTTTCTTCATAAACTACAATATATCTCGATTTATCTTAGCAAATGTTACTATTCAGGTTGAAACCACAACTAAAGATAACATTTGTGTACTTTAATGACTCGCTTGCATAAAAGCACATTTTTCAAGACAGCCACCTTACTAAAAAAATTGTTACTGATCTTATTTTATTTTGACCACTTCTTTTTACCTTCAACTTTGAGGAGAACCCTTTTCGGTTACACAACTATGACCGTGTTTGTGATATATTCATGCTAATCGATCGCAAGATATCGAGAAACCGAAAAGCACACATTGAACATATCTCAGACAGCCGCAAATGTTCTCGTAACTCACAAATATTTGTGAATGCGGTCAAATCATGAGCGAATACTTAGCACTCGTATCTCCAAGTATCTCCAAGTATCTCAGTCGCATGTAGTTGGTATCTTTATCCCGGAATCATTGTATCTTTCTGCCTGCGCCGTTTAGCGTTGAAGCGCAAAGTGAACTCATTGAAGTGCCTGCCATTAGAGATCATTGAGGAAAAACTCCACGTGATTTGCATAGACAAGCCCAAATAAAAATGTAGGTAGTTTATGGCACGTGACGAACCACATGGATAGTGTGGGTAATCTTTAACCAGATCGTTAGCAAATCGTCGGCAAAATCACTGGGGCATAACAAATGGGTCAAGAGCAATAGAAATGGTGTAAAATTTTGATACAAATGCCCATTTAGATTCGAGTTTTGTACGATTTCCAGCATTTGCCCATTCAACTAAAAAGTGCCCTTCAACTCAATCTGATATCAAATGTGTATGTTACATAACATGGTCACGGCTAAACCGCACTCTTTTAGCTCTATTTCAATATGTGAATAAACTCCGGAGAACTGAGGAACCAAACAAAACGGTTTCGCTGATAAGGAGGTATATAGTATCTATACGAGTATACACGTATGGCTGGAATTTCTGGGGGTTGGGGGTGGCAAATTCCAATTCGTTACAGAACCACTGAAACGAGGGCTTATCAGGCCCCATGCCATAATAGTCGAATCTCTACGATAAGGGTGTGAGTTTTCAATTATTTTTGCCATAATCAATTGCGAATATCACGCATACGTCATGTTGAGCAGAGTTAAATTTGGAAACATCATAAATGCGTACGAAATGCATTTATACTTATACGAAATAGTTGAAATACAATGATTGGTGGGGAGAAATACAGAAAAAAGTGAAATGAAAAGTTACAGTACGCATCACTGACGATTGACAATTTTTCCAAGCTCCCTGGCAATCTCTCAATCTCTCAATCTTCTCTTCATCTTGTGTTTACACCCCTTTATCTCGGCGTTTTTACACACGTTTCGCAATTGCAAACTGTGCAAAAGTCAGTGAACTGCTTTTAATTACAAATCCACGCAGCTGGCGGGCAGCACATCATTACACAGATATTTACAAAACGCTGAAAAACTGAATTTTCCACTTGATCGAAGACGAAAAGAGCTACGAAGAAAATGCGCTCTGGAGATTTTCCTATGAACATCAGCCGAGTAACGAACATTTTTCTAATACATTTTAATTCCTGAGGTATTTTAAAGGCAGAAACTTTTCTCACATTAGTTTCGGAGATCAAACAAAGCCCAGCAAATCGCATATACACACTTGCCGTGCCCCAATTCAATTTCCATTTGCACATTCTGAAAGCGTTGGTTTTCCAAAGCAAATTTCGTGCCAGCCTTTAATGCATTTCTCAAGAATCCGGTTGGAACATTATACAATTAAAATGATAAACACGAATGGAACCGCAGAATACCTCTTGCTGCTAAATTATGCAACTGACATTGAAAAAGTCAAATGCATATAAGCGGCGCAGCCCTCTGAAAATGCAGTGCCGTGTAAATCTCATTGAAATTAACTATGTACATCCCCTGCAGGGGATTGCAGGGGATTGCAGGGGCATGCCCCTCGGCCACCTGCATCTCTTGTTGCATTCGGAAATTGCATAAAACGTAAAACGCTTCCAGAGCGCTGGAAAATTGCTCATAACCTCGGCCAGAACGGCGGGAAATCATCTGCGAGTGCAGATGATTTTGGCTCGTGGGCCAGAGGGGCGGTGCTGCGGGGGCGGTCTAACAATTGTCCCTGATTGGGCAAAAGCAAAAAGTCGGCAATAGCTTTGGCTGCAAAAAATGGAATCAAATGCGAAGGCTGCCAAGCAAGCGGCGCGAATGCGCCCCCTGCTGGCATAAAAATGAAATACTGCAGGTGCTACAGAGAGAGAAACGGCGGTGCCTTTGGTATTTTCATAAAATATATGTATGTGTAAGTCAAGTGAAGAGTTGCCTGAATAGGGTTATACAAAAGAATATGAACTCTTTGAATATGAATTTGAATATGAAGCTAAATTGAAATTCTGTGAATGCTGACTGCAATTTCTTTCGGTGCAATCTAAAAAGCGGGTATGGTTTGGGGTTCGAAGCACGATGCAAATTTTGAACTATGCTAATTCCGATGCTAATACCCAAGCACAGACACACCGACATCGGATTCATTTGAGCGTAACAAGCGCTAAAAAACAAAAAGCCAAAATGAGAACGAAACAATTAAGCTGAAAAGCAACCAATATTTGCGTAACGTATTCCCCACTTTTTTTGGGCGTTAAAAAGAAAGTTTTCACATCAAAAACTGTATGCTGTCGACTGCATATGCATTTGCATTTGCATTTGCATTTGCATTTCCATTAATATTTAAATTTAAATTTATAAACTATATCCCACTGATGATTGCGTAAGCTGAGACGCAGTTAGGGTCCGCAGCAAACCGGTTTTGCAATCCACCCAAAACAACGGTGGAAAATAAAAACAATTATTATAACAAGTTAACTAACCGACAACACTTTCGCGGTATGAGAAGTGGGTTCCCATGCCTAGGCAGTCGCCTTTTTTTCCCATTTTTTCTATTTTTTCTATTTTTCCTAGTTTTTACTGCACCTCAAAGTAGAACAACAGGCACAGCACCAGCAAATCGCGTGCTCTGTATCTGCGTTGGGATCTGTTTACCGATCTACTACCTTTTGTTCTGGCCTCCCCACCTGGCTTTCCCCATTTTCCCTTCCCATTTCCGCCAGCGAACAGTTGCATTAAATCGGATACTCTATTCCAGCCTGGCCCAGTCCCAAGATGCGATGCTCATGTACAAGGTGCATGGGCATAGGATGCCACATACTGGCCAATCTTTGCCAGCAGCTCGGAGCCCAGATGGCACAGCTCCGCCAGGTGGGGCTCGAATTTGGAGCAACAGTTGCGGGTCAGACAGGTGGACAAACTCACTGCTCTGCGAGATTAGCTCAGTGTCTTTCGCCGCTTCTACATGGCGACACTTTACACTAACTTATTCATTCCACTTGCTGGCAGTTAATTATCATATGAACAATTGCATAAACTTAGTAAACGAGAATGGTTGTACTGCAAGAAGAGGGCTATAATACTGGAAAGAACTCTATAAGAACTCTATAAACTTGTGTTCTTGAGTGGCCAAGGTGAGAGCCATAGGAATATGAAGTCCCAGTTCGATTTGCGATTATCAAATCGATGGCGAAGAGTGTGTGTGCTGGCTGGGTGAGCTAATAAAGAATTACGCATACGACCTGTGGCCGCGTGTTTTTCGAGTGCACATGTGTGGGTAGGCGTTGGTTCGTTCGTTTGGACTCGAGTGCTCAAATCGACAGTAATTGACCTTGCGTCTTTTCACGCGCCACACATTTTCCAAAAGTTTGTTTTCGTTTTTCTTCTGCTTGTGATTGTAGTGCTTCTTCTTCCTCGTTTCGTTTTCGGGTTAGACAACCAACCAACTGCAGCTTTAAATAGAACTTTTGGGGGGGGTCCGCGTTAGTGGCAGTTCCACGACTAACTCTTGAACTTCACACCCAATGACATACGTTATCTACGTTATCATGCTGCTCGAAGCCAGCGAACTGCACAATTGTGCATTAATGAGCCAAAGTGAGACGCTGTGAAGTAATTCCAATTGTTATGCAATCAAAATGTGACACAAAGACTCGCTCCTCCGTTTCCTTTACTTTCATGCCCGATTGTTGGCAATTTCAATAATTGAGCACTCTTTTCAATAATAAGCTACGGAGTATGAAACCTATAACAATCACATCTGTCGCATTATTGTATGTGTATCTTTATTTGGTATCTGCCTCTGACTTGTACATTGCTTCACGCTCGATTTAATAGCGCTATTGAATGGTAGCTATCTGTGGTCAGTACTTTTGAGCACGCCCCCTTGGGTAAAAGGGGGCGTACGGCCAGACTGCAGCTGTTGATCACTTATCTACGTACATTCACATACCGTGATATATATGCATAATACATAATACAACCCCTCGAAAGTCTCAAAGTGCAGAGTCAGATATCTACGCCACCTATATGTAAACATAGCTTCTTCTGTTGTTATTTTCGGCTCTTTAAGCCAGCCGCCAAATGTTTCCACGTATTTGAGAGGTTTTGATACACTCGCTTTGAATTTCGATCCCTTTGGGGTTACTAAGAAGTTGTTTATTCGCGAAACCGATAGCCAATTGATTGCGTATTGATGGGATCAGCATTAAACAACTTGATTGTTTGTAAAATTACTGGAAAGGAAACCAAAGCACTTGTGGGAAGTGCCAACTGCAGCAAAATGAATATAAATAAATATATGACTTAGGTATATTTTCATTTAATTTCAAGCTAGGAATACAGCAACGTACCAAAAGAAATTGTATTAAATTGAATATAATGGAAAATATTCAGCAACATTAGGAGGGGCGTCTAGTAAGCCGATAAATGAATTCTTTATACTGAACTTCCCCGGACTTTTAGGCCCAATTGTCTAAATTTATCAGATGAGAATTCAGGTGATTGCAATTAACAGCGAATTTCGCATTGATTTTGAGCAAGCAGACAAGCGCGGTGTATAAATAAGCAACCAAAAACAGTTGACATTTCGTCGGCATGCAACAAGAAGTTCAATAAGCAACAGGCAAGTTTGGACCGACTACTGCCAATAAAATGTCAATCGGTGCTGATGCACTGCATCGCGTCGAGTCGAGGGGCAGTTGGCCGAGGGGGGAGCACATTTTGGCAGCTGTTGTGCGGTGCCGCATAAAAATAGACAAATAGCCAGGGAGCGAGTGAAATGTGGGAAAAGCGAGAAAAGCGAGAAAAGCGGCGCGGGCGATGTGTTGTGTGCTTTCCCCATTGCTCCTCCCATTCGGCAAATAGAAAACTTAGAAAAACTGAAAGCCAAAGTGTGCGTAGAGTTATAAAACAAAAGCCCAATACCCAGCGCACACAACGAACACATTTAGTGGATTCGGAAAAGAGCGAGATCTATTTAAAGATTGACTACTGCCAGGAAGAGCGACGGCGACATTTTCACGCGGCTGACTGGGCCGGGGGAAAATCCAACGCACCTCAAATAAAAATGTATCTAGGCATCCGCAAGATACACTGTGTGTGTGTGTGTGTGTGTGTGTGCGGATGACAAGTTTTCTCTGCCGCCGAGAAGCTCAATGTGAAAAATCACAAGCAGAAATTTCGAAAATTGAGCACACGCCATGCGAAATAATAAAGCTATGTGAATTCCGCCCAGAGAACGAAATTTGTTAAAAATACATTTCACATTTCTAGAGGGAAAATTATGAAATAAACTAGACCAGAGAGCCGGGCGAAAATCAAGCCAACTCGGAAGTTAACTGGGTCTATATGCTCGCACCAAAGATCTTGTCACTTAAGAGCAAAAAAACCTAAGTTCTAAAACCGTTTCACACTGACATTTAGTGGGGGAATTTGTGGTACCAAGTTTAATGATCAACACACGCGAGCTACAGGTCGCATCCCAAAAAAACAAAAAAAAAGAAAGAGAGCTCAAATACCAACGAACTTTAGAAATCAGTCCCAAATGCCAACTCACACGGATATACATAGAAATCAATAGCTCTGGCTGAGATTACAGCACTTTTGGCCGAACAACCGAGCCACCGAGCCACCAAACCAGCGAACCACTCTGGAGATCTTGGAATGCGCCCGACCAACCAAGTAAAATGTGAAGTGAAGGCATCTAAACCCGTTTTGGGTCAGCTTTTACACGTTGTTTTGGGCCGCTTCATTGACATTTCGCCGCATCGAACGCAGGGAAAACAACAAAATACCACCAAATACAACAATAAGCAACGACAATAATGTTAATAAGACAACAACACAACTTTCACTTGTACGCATCGGCGGAAAGATGAAAAACATTCGGAAATCCAACAGACGCATCTCATGAATGGGAAAGATGAAAAGCATCGGAGGAGCTGGGATTGGCCCAAAGCCGCGACAGGTGTCACACACACATTCTCCATTCTCCATTCTCCATTCTCCATTCTTCGTCTTCTGGGTGATTTACTAGAGGGAAATCTTTGCGGGAAGCCCACAATCTATAGTTAATTTCTCAAACTAACTTATTGCAATTTGTTAAGAGTTTATATTCATTGAAAGAGAGACAGAGAGACAGGTGTAACAAACACTTTCAACTTAGTCATATAAAAAACAACAAAAATATACACATTTATGTTTATGGTTTTACAAGTATATTGCTTGATTAGCTATCTTCTTTTGTGCAGCACTCTTGCTTTCCATTTCGACGTTCCATTTCAATAAAACTCTTATCACTGCAGGATGTACTACGAACAAGTTCTTTAAGGTTTTAAATATATTATATACACGTATGTTTTCATATTTTCTCTGACAGTTGATTTTGTCATTATAGAATTCGTGATAGCTGGCCTGGAAATCGAAGGAAATGGGCAAGAGCAGGTGACCCAGCTGGAGAACTAGGACATGGCCACGACTTCTACTGGAAGGGATTTGTTAACGAGGGAGTGGAAGCATTGGGGGGTGTCTTGCAATGGTGGTGGGTTGCATGACCTTCCCGTGTGGCGTGGGCGTGGGCGTGGGCGGGGCGTGGGCGTGGGACGTTGCAAAGTGCATCTGGAGTCGAACTCACCTTCTCCTTGGCACGTCCAGCGTGTTTTTGAACTGATTTGGCCAGCATGATGCCTTTATTTTCGGACATTCAGCGGTGTGTTGAACGGCGAATCGCTATTTTGATTTAACTTGATGGACCAATATCCTTGTAGAGATGCACTTTTCCCTTTGCTAGTGTATTGGCACAACTGGAAAGAGCACAGTATTCCGTTTGCGGGAAACTTTAAATGCACGATAAACAACCGAGTGTTGTGTTTATGTTTCAAACAAAACTAAACAATATCGCTGCGAAATCGGCCCCACACACTTGTTAACGTTATTATGTATATTTTACGGCCCCGATATATATGTGTATATATTTTTTATTTGGCAATGCGACTTCTGCGGGCGCGTCGAATTCGCTCGGAATATTCAAAACAAATGGCACAAGTAGTCGACGGACGAACGGAGAAGAAAAGGCGACGAATGTGCGTGGAAGACGACAGCGATAAACGAGAGAACGCGACTTCAGCTGCGGCAGAGCAGTGCAGTGTGGCTGTGCGCCCGAAATACCACTCACACTTGGCTTCCAAAAACTACGAGGTGGGAAACTTGACTAGCGTTAGCAGAGTTCCAAACCAAATCGTTTTATTTATTTATTACATTTTATTTATTTTATTTATTTATATTTTATTATATTTATTATGCTATAAATGTTAAGTTACAAATCTACAAAGCTTTAAGCATTTCCCTTTGTCAGCTTATTTTATTTTGACCGCAATTGTATATGTCACCTTTGCTGCGATGACGCGAAATCGAATAAAATCGAAATAAAATGTCATCTCTGAAGACCACCCACGTCATATCGATATCGATTGCCCGATAAACGCCGCACACAAACCGAGTTGGGATTTCGTTGTAATTGCTGGTCATTTTTCACGGCTGTGCGACTAATTCAATTTAACAATAGAGCCTAAATAAATAAGTGTTTCAGACCAGACGCAGCGCGCAGTAATTGAAATCATCTAGAAGATCTCGTCAAACAAAATGTAAATTCCTAGCGTGGGGTTGATCATAACGCATACATATGTATATGTGTACGTGTGTGTGTTTCATTGTAATCTAAAGCACGAGTGAATTTACGTGCATTAAATTTAAACAAATATTAATGAAAATAGTTGGAGATATTGCAACAAAGGCAGTATTAAATCGATTTCGGGTGCATGTGCTTGTGTGCAGAGTGTTTGCATGTGTTTGTTGCAAATGTAAGAAGTAGCCCCTCACGCGCTACTCTCTTCCTTTCTCTCTCTCCAACCCCTCCCCCTATTAGCTCCACAAGCAGCTGAAAGTTGTAGCCGCAATACATTCAAAAATTTCCGAAAGTCTGCGTGCTGGCAGTAGTAGGAAATAAAGAAGACTTAGAAACAAAAACATCAGTTATTAAAATCGGGTATGTATAGAAAAATAAAAATCGCGCCCTTGTATGCATGAGCGAGTGTATGTGTGTGTGTGTGAGTGAGTGGGTGCCCAGAATGCGTTCGTACCTAACCTCAATTTCTCCCAACTGATTACGCTAGGCGGCAGCCACAACTTCCACTTCCAGTGGGATTATTCATTTCAAAATAATGCATTTGTTGCTTTTTCTCTTTTAAATATTCTCCTTTGGAGATAGAAGTTTGAATTTTGAAGCCGAATCTTCGATTAAAGTTTTGCAAATGTGAATGTTTATGGAAATCATTCTTATCGCCTTTTTGTATATGTACATAAAAAACAAGGTTCCGCCATCTGTTGGCACGTGTGCATGTGTGGCTGAACATATTTAATTATCTTTGGCTTGATAAAAAAAATTTAAGAAAAAGAGTGAAGAGCCTCAGAAAATAAATAAAAATAAGAAAGGAAGGTATTGAGAACAGCAACAACAATGACGCAGTCACGCACACTGCGAAGGCAATAAAAACAGCAATGTGTGTGGCTGTGCGAAAGAGGCAGAGCGCATTTGCCGCGCTCACCTTTTGTTATTGTTGCGTTTATTCGCTCCAGAACTGCCAACTTGTTAGGATGTCGAGACCCTATGCTAGAACAACTCTTTGTACACAAAACCATTCTTACCATTAATTGTAATTTCTTGTTTTGTTTTTATACAAAGTTTAATTTTTTAAATGCTCATTAACTTCAATGTAAAAGACAAAATGGTTTGTAAAAATGCTACAGTAAAAAGTAATACCAAAAATCCATTTCAACAAATATTCAACTAACGCTTTAAACATCAGTTGGCAGCTCTGTGTACCCTTTTAGTGTTTGCGTATGTGTGGTTGTGCACAAGGTGAGCGAGACAACAGTTTCAGCCTTCAATTTGCGGGTTTACGTTGATTCTAATTAAATAATTCGTTGAAATCGGGCTCACTGCTTCTGTGAGGTCCAATTGTAATACACACACACACACGCAAATTCTCAGTGCTTTCCTCGTTTTCCTCAAGTTTTCTTTGTGAAGCGCCTTAAGTTTCGACTGGCTTTTTAAGTCTGGTTTGGTTTTGGCTGTTTGAAAACTTGAAAAACAAGTTACTTCTGAACTCAAACTCCCCAGTTTTGGCAGTCTCTCCACACTTCTCTCGATCTTTCTCCCGAGAAAAAAATCACTTGCTGCGTCGCCAACCAATTGTTTGCAATTCGCAATTGTATTTTTGCCAAAGGCCAGCGAACAAGTCTTGAACTTGATGGTCTGAACGAAGTTGAAGTGTCTTAGACGTTGAACACTTTTACACATATTTAGTTGTAACTTGCCCATGGCTTCGTCATTATATTAATAACACCTTAATTCAGAGTCAAACTGACTGTTTGCATATCATATTTAACCATTTTGAGAGGTATAAGGTTGTAGTAAATAACGTTTTCAAAAGTTAAAGTATTAAATTAAATCACTACAGTAAATCTTTGTAATGTACCGTATCGTACCTATTCCCAAATGTATAATCATAAGCTTAAATTAAAAACTCCTTTTTAATTACTTTTCATTTTGATACAACACGTCAATGTTACAATAAAAAATTTCCTCAATGGCGCAATTTGGTTTCATATTTACATTTCTTTTTAATGTGTAAACGGAATATATTTTACAGTAAACCAATCAAAAATAGGTCTACCATTTTATATTGTGCCCAAATACAATTTATAGGACAGACGAACAATAAATTACAAAAGATAATTTTCACAATAAACATCAGGTGATACAAAAGAGAATAAAAAATATCTGATAATTTGCAGAACACGTACGAATATCAAACTAATTTGTTTTTTATATAAATTGATCCGTGTGACAGAAAGCACTTTACCACATTGCAGATATCACTTGATCAGCTGTGTATTCAGTGAATATTTCCTAGTGCCGCCTTTCATGCTGTTGATCTGAAATTAGCACAGGGATAATTAGAACATGCTAGACCACCTGGCTTTATTATCAACAGAAAAAAACATCAATAATACCCAATGGAAGGGCAAACAAACCTTCCTGCGGCGCCTGGAAGTCGGAGAGTTTGGTTTGTGCCATTTTTTTTGGTCCGGGGACTTCGGTGCACCTCGGACATGCGCTGCACCCAGTAGTTAGTTGCATATGAACTTTGAACTTTCGAGCTGGAAAGTGGAAGGCGAATTTGCATTTCCTATCGCTGCAGGTGCCTCAGAAAGAGAGAGGCTCTCTCGTATCCGCCGCCCCCGCTGCATTTTTTTTTTTTCATTGCGCAATGAGCGAGACGAATCGATAACTGCAAGGTTTCCATGTTTTAGCAGCTCAACCTTTGCGCGTATACAGATTTTTTGCCTGTATTAATTTATTTTTTTGAAGGAGCTGGCCGCCGAATTCGCTTCGATTCAAGATGCGAACATGTGTTTTTATGGTTCCGCCATTGTCATGGTGAGATGCACTTGCTTTTTTTGTCTTCATATCTTTTACTTCCTCTCTCCGCACGCACGCGTCTGTGTGTGAGTGTGCTGGTGAGCGAGGTGGTGGAGGAGTACATGAGTGTGTAAAGTGTAGCCGTGGCAGAGTTGTAGCTCGCTAGTGGTCCGTTTGGTTTCTGATTTTCGGTTTCGTCAATTTCATTATGTACTGCAATAGTCGGCTAAAACGCTCTGCCGACGTCGCTATCCGCTGTATACTCGTTGCGCTTGTGTGGGTGCGCTGCTCTCACTGTCGCTCTCTTCGGCGCGAACAGGGTGTCTTACCCAGATACTCTGATCATCGCTTCAACCACATGTCTGGGTGACAACGGGACACCCTGTTTCTCAAACAACTTGTTTTCTCTCACACCATCGTTGTTGTTAGTCCTCGCACTTACGTAAGCCTCACGTATTTCGTTTCTTATCCAAATTCTAAGCGCCATTTTGCGACCATTTGCATGCGGTACCGCTCACCGTTAATAAAAATAACCGCTGATTCTGATTATTTACCAATAGGTAATGGTATATAAACTATTCTTTTTTAGCTGCCAGCTACTGCAGTGTTTTCAATGCGCGCGACGGAGGATTTTATTTGTTGCGCTGCTGAGTTGCCACCCTGTTTTGGCTGCAGTGGCAGCAGAATATGAATTCCAAAGCAACACTGCGCGCGCGCGCTCTCCCGCTCTCTGCTTATGCCGCGAGCGCACAAGGTCCCGCTCTCCGCTTTACACTCTTGCTCTCTCTCTCTGCTGACTCCGACTGACTGGCCGTCGTGTTTCGCCGTTTTAATCGAAAATGTTTGCGGCGGCGTTAAGATGTACGAAAACGTTTTCTCGCCAAAAATTTGTGAATAGAATAGCAGTAGCAACCTACCGAGGAGAAAATGTCTTAAATTCGACCAGTGTGATCTAGTTAAAGAAGTGAGCCAAGTGCAAAGGGATCGAAACAAGCGCTAAACTTAGACTCAACTTGGGAACGGAGCCCAGCTACTAAAAGAAAAGAAAACGGTGAAAATTAAGATTTCGGTGTGCCAGTGAGTGCGGAAATAGTAGTTGCAAGTACAAAATACTGCGTAAAACGTGAAAGTTTCCAATAACACCACAAAATCAACGGCAGTTTTGTAGTAAATATACATACGCGCCCAGTACATATATACATACATTTCGAATATACATACACACAGCCGAATATCAACCGACGAAGCTAACTGCTTATTGCTTATTGCTGATGTAAGTGTAATATGGGCGGTGGGTGGTTGGGGGGCGTGGAAAGTGCAGAGTAGCATTATCCTTCAAGTGCACTTGGAGCGCGGATTCGGATTCAAACAATATTCTCGTTCGTGCCACTAAAAACTTGTGAAAAATACAACATTTTTAGGTTAGGTCAATTTCAATTGGTTTATATACACACGCACGCACAAACTCACACACACACGCAACAATGGCATAGCGAATACATATAGAAGGCGCACAGACAAAAAGTCGTCGACGGAGACGTGGTTGTTGTTTGTGTTGCTGCTGCTGCCTCTGCTGTTTCTGCTCTCGTCACACACACTTGAACGAGGTTGGAGAGGAGAGCCACACACATACATACGCTTTGAACCATTGCTTTTGGTTCGCTTATGAACTGACTGTATTTTTTCAACGTAGTGTCGTTTTATTTTCGTTCGTTGATTCGTTCTTTGCTCAGTTCGTGCGCTTATCTCGACGTTTGCTTTGATGCGCCATTCGCATGTACTGGCGAGAGCAGCCAAGTGTAGTGTGAGTGTGCATTTAAATGGCTCCCCAATGAGAGCATCATTTTGTGGCCCTCTTTATGTTCACATCTTCATTGTGCTCCTCTACTTCTGGCTCCCCATCCCATCCGTCGTTTGTTGTTCTTGCTCCGCCTGTTTTTTTTTCATTCGGTTTTGAATTTACACAAAACGTTTGCCGTGCTTCTTCATGCTGAAATAGTATATATGTATGTGAATATATTGTACATATTTCTCTACACATCCATATGTTTTATTTGCAAAATTTATTAATAGCGCAGCGCCACACTGCGGTTGTGTTAGTGTGTCAGAGTGAGAAAGAAACACAAAAAACTAAATATTAAATCGCGATGATTTCGATTCGTATTGCAGTTGTTCAAAAACCGAGTGCTAGTAGTCAACAATTTTTGCATATTTTCCGCTGGCTGCCTTTGTGCTGCGTATTCTGCTGTGCTGTTTATACACATAACAAAACAGATAAGATAACATTATACGTGTGCACGTAATAGAGCGGGCTAAAACAAAAAAAAAAAAATGGAGGGAAAATTTGCCCACATGTCTCCCCAAAGCACACACACGCACACAACGCCCCAATTTGGAGCCTCTCTCGTCAAACACGCACATACACAAGCAATCGGGCAAATGTGTTTGGTATGCACTAATGGCGGATCCAAAAAATACAATAACAAAAAAGGCTGTTGGGAGAGCTGAAAAGAGCGAACTTGTTTTACCTTCTTTTATTAAAGGATAGTTGGTGGTGGCAGAGACAGGAGAGAGCAAGAGGGCTGAAGCTTTTGTGCGGCTGTACTGAGCTCCAATATTTGTTTACAAATGCTAAAGGGGGGCAGCTGTTGGTTCGATAGGGTGTTTCAATTAGTTGGAGCAGGATGATCCTCTAGGCGGTTTCCATTCACCTAATATTTACTCTCTTTGGTCTGCGCAGCGTTGTGCTCTCTCTATTTCTGTCACTCTCTCTCTCCCGAATGCCCGCCAAATGCTTGCTGTGTCCGTGCATGTGTGTGTGTTTGGCCCCAAACGGGTGAAATACCTTTTTGAAAAAAAAATCAGCCATATACTGCGCCTCAACAACAAATGCGGCTCTCTCCGATTCTCTCTGTGGCTGCACCACCACCACCGTATTAGCACCACCACCTTTGCATTGTTGCGTTTGCTGCTGCTGCTGCTACCTCTGACTCTTCTTATTCTTGTAAGTTGTAGATACAGAATATGTACCAGCAGTACTGACACACCAACCCGCCCGCCCCCTTGGCGGTATCGATATATAAATATGTTCTATGTGTGCGTCTGAATTCTATGCAAGCCGATGTCGTGCATGGGGCATTTGGCACCTTCCACATCCACAAATACTGAAATTTATACACATACACACACTCGAAGGTGTACACAGAAAGCTCGCTTAGGAAGTTTTTACTGTACCGCTGAAAGCAATAACAAAGCGCGCGCCCAATTCCGGTTGCACGTACACACACTACAGTGAACTACGCGCTCCTCTTTTTGCCTTGCACTCTCCTCCAAGATATAACTTCCACTCCACGATCTCCGTCCCGTCTAAATGCACTGGTCGATGTTCTTATTATTGCTCACCGCTCCACCGTTTCATTTTATTCCTATTGTCCCCCATCTCACTCTCCTCCCCCGAATCCAGAACCCCCCAATACAGAGACATCGTTTTCCACTTTTTAGTTTTTGTGATACGACTAAAAGAAGAATTTCCCCTTGGCTCTTTATTTCACCTTTTTTTTTCCACCTTGTTGGAATGTGCAATCTTTTCGAAACCTGTGACGATATAGACCGAATTGATCAATCAGCTGTGCTATATTAGCGAACCTGTTTTGGGAAAAGAAGCAAAATTCGTGATCCAGTGTATGAAAAAGTATATCTGGAGGAATAAATGTCCAAACAAAAATGCCCTTCCTATTTTCAATGTAATGCAAAATTACAAAAACCTGTGGAAGGGAACAAATACTAGTATTTCATAGTTTTTCATTCATTAAATTTGGTCCTAAACCTAATTTTTTGGGAGTTTTTCATACATTTATTGTCGCCACTGATTTATGACCGTTTCCCTTCTCTTACTTGCCGTGATATTCAGAAACAACTCCAAAAGCTACGTGGCAGAGGCGAATCACCGGCGCAGCAACACCAGCAGTCAGTCCAATTTCTCTACCCTAACACTCGAGCGCATTTGCCGCTTGCGGGGCGACCAAATGCATAGACAACATATGTCGCATCCACGAGCAGTCCAAGACCAAGAGTTGCGACCCCGACCGTTTGTTGCATATTACATACGCTCATAGAGGGCGGCCACTCACCTAGAGTAGCCAGAGTCCTTGCACTTGGGCAGGGATCCAGGGAGGAACAAAGTGCTCAGAAAGAAGCAGCAGCACAGGATTATACGCTCCGCCGAGAACAGAGCAACAAAAAAGATGATGAAACGCACCCGCATAGACGAGGTGCAATTTGGCACACGACCTGGTCCTCCGACATCCGGTGGTGTGGGCGTTGGTGTCGTCGGCGTAGCTGGGGGAGGGCCAACATCCGGCGGCGGTGGCACTGCTACTGTGGGTGTCAATACGACGGGCGTTACCATTGGCACCGTTGTGCCAAGTGCTCATAACGCCACCATCAGCGGCATCGGTTCCATGTCTATTCCATGCCATCGCATCCTTACTCCTCAGCATGGAGGAGCACAGACCATTGCCTATTTGCCGTCCACAACGCCGACGGCTACGAATTTGAAGACCACGAGCTCGATTGTGGATAGTACTACACCTGGAGGACCAGTTGGAGCAGGAGCCCAGGTGACCGTAGGAGTAGGCTCTGCAGCCAGCGGAGGAGGCGTGGTGGTCTCCACAGGAAGCACGGGAACGCAAACATTACAGTATACAACATGTAAGTAACCTATTTCAAACTCTGAAGCAATGTGTTTCTCATTCTAATGCAATTTTTTTAATCCTATAGCTTATAGTGTGGCTTCGATACAAACTGCTGGAACTATTAAAGCCAACACAGCGGATGGCTCCAACACAGTACAGATTCATGTGACAGGAGGAGGGGCTGCGAACACTCCTGCCAGTGCACAGACTGTATCCAGCAGCTCACAAACGGGCACAATCCGACAGCGTACAATCAGCGGCACCCAGACGGTGGCCACTGCCGTGGGCAATCTAGCCACGATGTCTCAGCAGCAGCCAGTTCAACAGTCACCTTTGGGAGCGGCACAAACTCCTCCATCGTCCGTGGTTGCCAACAGTATCCCAGTGGGTGGAACCACCCCACCACAAGGACAATCGGGAAATGCCACGCCACGCTTAAAGGTGGAGGATGCTTTGAGCTACCTGGACCAAGTAAAGTACCAGTATGCGGACCAGCCGCAAATCTACAACAACTTCCTCGACATCATGAAGGAATTCAAGTCGCATTGCATCGACACGCCCGGAGTGATTGAGCGAGTCTCCACACTCTTCAAGGGGCACACTGAGCTGATCTACGGCTTCAACATGTTCCTGCCTCCAGGTTATAAGATCGAAATTCATTCGGATGCTCTCGGTTGTTCGGTGCCAGTGGTTTCAATGCCCTCACCACCTGGGGCGCCAACGAGCACAGGAACGGTGCACATGCTCACTGGAAATAGTTCGATGTCAGGTGCCGGACATATCGCCATCAAGACAACAAATGCTGCATCTTTGACACCGGCAACAGGGGCTGGAGCAGCGGCTGCAGCAGCAGCTGTGGCTCAGATTCAATCCGCTGGAGCTGTCAATCTTATGACCCACGGCGGAGCCTCGCTTACCCAGACCACTATTCATGCCTTGCAGCAGGCGACGCCTCCTCAATCACAATCTCCAGGCGGTGGTCATGTCCACGTGAGTGTAACAAACTCTGCGGCGACAAATGCTGTAGTATCCGGCCAACAGCCAGGCATCTCCGTATCAGCGCATAATGTACCGCAAAATTACTCGAGAGATCGAGAAAGGGCCACAATAACACCTACGGGGCAAGTGGCTGGAGCGGCGGCAAACGTGAATGTGTCTGCTAGTATAGTTGTCGGTGGACCTCCAACGCCCAATTCTCTAAGTGAGCTTAGTCCTCATGGAGGAGCAGGAGGTGGGCCAGGTGCGGGAGCGGCGCAGCACAATCTGCATCACATCCAGCAGGCGCATCAGTCGATTTTGCTTGGGGAGACGGGACAGCAGAATCAACCGGTGGAGTTCAATCACGCCATAACCTATGTAAACAAGATTAAGGTAATGCCAGCTCACCATTTTAAAACCTTGTAGGTTACTTATAATCTTTTTATCTCTCTTATGAACAGAATCGTTTCCAAAACCAACCGGCCAAGTACAAGAAATTCCTCGAAATTCTGCACGCCTATCAAAAGGAGCAGAAGGTGATGAAGGAGGGCAGCCAGGGTAAAATGCTTACCGAACAGGAGGTGTACACTCAGGTGGCAAAGCTTTTTGGCCAGGATGAGGATTTGCTTAGAGAGTTCGGCCAGTTCCTTCCTGACGCCACCAACCATCAGTCCGGGCAGTACATGTCCAAGTCAGCGTCTGTGCACAATGATCATGGCAAGCGTCCCACGGCTACTTTGAGCGGTGGCGCCCATATAACCATGTCGTCTGCATCGCCAGCGCCAAGTGGATCTCCTCTGCATTTGGGTGCAACGAGTCTTCCGCAGATCGACAACAGTGCCCATGCAGCGGCCATAGGTAACCTCTCGGCGGTGAACACCAGTGTCAGCATTAAGACGTACAATAATAATCAGCAACAGCAGAATCATGTGATCGGTTCAGGCCTAAATGCGACGAGAAACGATGTCCTCTTTGAGAAGGATTATCACGTGGGTCTGCAGCAGCAAGCGCATCAGCGAGGAGCTGGAGTTGGTGGCCATCATCATTTGGCAGGAACTGCAGCGGGCGCCAATATCGGACGGCCGGGAGTGGGAGCCAGCGTGATGGTGGCGTACGATAAGGAGCATCGAAATAATCATCATGTGCAAAAGTACGTTGGCCACGCGCAAAACCAGAATTTAACGCATGGTCATAACGCAAAAAAATCGCCTAGTTATAGCATCCCTTCGGTGATTGGTTCCATGCAGCATATTTCGGACAATTCCCTCGATCGCAGTTCGCCGGGAATTACTTACGCCACGCCACCATTGCCCTCTGGTCACCATGGACAGCATAACTCTGGTTCAGCTTCGAGGAGACCGGGTGATGACAATTTAGTCGGACACTATGCTAGTGGAGCTCCACCTGCTAAGCGACCGAAGCCTTATTGCCGTGATGTGAGCTTTTCCGAAGCATCGAGCAAGTGCACCATATCGGACGCTGCGTTCTTTGACAAGGTGCGCAAGGCGTTGAGAAGTCCAGAGGTCTACGACAACTTCCTGCGATGCCTGACTCTTTTTAACCAGGAAATTGTCTCCAAAACGGAACTTCTTGGTCTGGTATCTCCGTTCTTGATGAAGTTCCCCGACCTGCTAAGATGGTTTACCGACTTTCTGGGACCACCCTCTGGTCAACCGGCTGGAGGATTGATTGATGGCATGCCCCTAGCCGCCACGCAACGTCAGGGAGGTGGAAGCAGTAATAGTTCCCATGATCGAGGCAGCAGTCACCAGAGTGCCGCCGAGTATGTCCAGGATGTGGATCTGTCTTCGTGTAAGCGTCTAGGTGCATCTTATTGTGCTTTGCCGCAGTCTACAGTACCCAAGAAGTGCAGCGGACGAACGGCTCTCTGCCGGGAAGTGCTAAACGACAAATGGGTATCTTTCCCGACGTGGGCCAGCGAGGATTCCACTTTTGTTACATCGCGGAAAACTCAGTTCGAAGAGACAATTTACAGGTAAGATGTATTCCTTTAACCCTTATAATTAACAGTTCCACCTAAAATAAGTCATCGATACTACTTCATTGGTACTTTTATTTCCTTTCCGTTTTCATTTGAGTTTTATATCTGCGTTCGAAATATTAAAATATGTTTTTAAAAACAAAAAAAAATATATAAATTCTTCATTTATTATTAAAGAATAGATTTAGTTCCATCTTATTTTGCTTAACCGCATCTATATTTTACTCTCAACTTACACATCTATCGTTTGTTTTGGATCTTCTGTTTCTTTGGCTTTCGTTTATTTCAATTAACCAATGCGCACGCTCTAAACAAAAGGAATATTCACAGAACGGAGGACGAGCGATTCGAGCTGGACCTGGTCATCGAGGTTAACAGTGCCACGATTCGTGTGCTGGAGAACGTACAGAAGAAAATGTCACGAATGTCCACCGAGGAATTGAGCAAATTCCATCTGGACGATCATTTGGGCGGCACATCCCAAACGATACACCAGCGGGCCATTCATCGCATCTACGGCGACAAGTCGGGAGAGATAATCCAGGGAATGAAGAAAAATCCGTTTGTGGCGGTACCTATTGTACTGAAGCGACTGAAAGTCAAGGAGGAGGAGTGGCGAGAAGCGCAAAAGGTAAGTGAACTCTCTCATTGCTTTGCATTTATGTAAATTAAATGAACACTTCTTTTCACAGACCTTCAATAAGCAATGGCGGGAACAGAACGAGAAGTACTACCTCAAGTCTCTCGATCACCAAGCCATCAACTTTAAGCCCAACGACATGAAAGCCCTGCGCTCAAAGAGTCTGTTTAACGAAATCGAGACGCTGTACGATGAGCGGCACGACCAAGAGGACGATGCCATGGAACCTTTTGGGCCTCATCTGGTGCTGCCGTACAAGGACAAAACCATTCTGGACGATGCCGCCAACTTGCTGATTCATCATGTGAAGCGGCAGACTGGCATCCAGAAACAGGAGAAGCAGAAGATTAAGCAGATCATTCGACAATTTGTGCCTGACCTTTTCTTTGCACCACGACAGCCACTAAGCGACGACGAGCGCGATGACGGTAAGTTATCTTGGACAAATTAAATTTAAACTTCCTAAAACCATCTAGTTCACTTTCAATAATCCTCCAACCAATTCATTATTTTTGTTGCACTAGCACTTTACACTTAATTTAATAGCTTCTAAACTAACTAATATTTCAAAGACATGTTCAAGCTTTGGCTTAAAACTCTTCATCATCCGTACTCATACTAACATTATTTTATATTCTTTTTTTTTTTATTAAGGAGTATTGCTTTATGAATTTGAAACGTTAATTAGTCGTGTAAAAACTCAACTTTTCGTTAGAAATTTGCTTGACTAATTTTCTTTCAATTTATAAAGTTTCTCTTTAATAACTTTTGCCCGATTGTATATTTTAACATAGTGAATGTTTTTTGTTTCTTTTTCTTCTTTATTTTTTTTTTGCAATTAATAACAAAACAAACATAAACAAATAAAAAACAAAATTTTGTAACGTAACCAAAATGCAATTAAATAAAATACAACCAAAACTGGACTGCAATGCACCAACACCCACACACTGACCCCTGAACTGTATCGAATATCCGAACATATGTGTTGTGCACACCGTTTCTCTATATAGCCTTTCCATTTTTGGTAGATGACAATACAAAAATGGACGTGGACTCGCCACTGGGTCGCACGGAGTCGTCGACTCGAAATGCCAAGAGTACGCCCAGTGAAAGTGCCTCTCCGGCGCGTAGCAATGCGAGCAGTAGCAGCGGACCAACGGCGGGGATTAAGAAAGAGACTGATGACTCAAAAACGACGACTGGATCTTCTGCAACAGCGTCCACAGCAACGCCATCTTCAGCGACGCCTGTGGACGATGCAACGCCATCAACATCATCAGCAGCGGCGGCAGCGTCAGCGGCATCGTCATCAACAGTAGCAGGATCCGAAGGCAAGCCAAAAGATGACCTTTCTTCGCACAAAGAAGATGGAGCTAGTAGCACCACCTCTGGAGTTGGCTCGAGTCCCAGGCAAGCCCAAGACTCTGCAGGAGCAGGCGTCGATGTGGAAATCAAACTGGAACATCCTGCGGACTTTTCCAATCCAAAGCTTCTACCACCGCACGCACACGCGCAACACGAAGTACGTTAAACGAGAATCTTTTCAATAGAATGTGTATTTATATATGGTTTTGTTTTTATAAACAGGACGAATCCTACACGCTGTTCTTCGCTAACAACAATTGGTATTTATTCCTGCGGCTACATGCGATACTTTGCGACCGTCTGCATGTTATGTATGAACGAGCGCGATTGCTGGCCATCGAGGAGGAACGCTGTAGGGTGAATCGAAGGGAGAGCGCAGCCACTGCGCTGCGGCTAAAGCCCAAGCCGAAGATTCAAGTTGAAGACTACTACCCTACCTTCCTTGATATGCTCAAGAACGTCCTAGACGGCAACATGGACTCGAATACGTTCGAGGACACGATGCGAGAAATGTTTGGCATTTATGCCTACATCTCTTTCACGCTGGATAAGGTGAGTGTTTAAATGTTATTTAAATCAGTACAACGGATCGATGGATCAAAAGCGCTATATTTATATAGATAGAAATAATAAACAGAATAATAATTCCCCTCATTTGTTCATCTTCAGGTTGTCTCGAATGCTGTTCGCCAGCTGCAATATTGTGTCACAGAACGAGCCGCACTGGATTGTGTGGAGCTGTTTGCAGCGGAGCAAAGGCGGGGCTGCACCGGCGGATTCTGTCGGGATGCTCACAAGACATTTGACAAGGAGATGTCGTATCAGCGGAAGGCGGAGAGCATTCTCAACGAAGAAAATTGCTTCAAAGTGTACATTGTAAGCTGTACAGCGTAGCAACATCAAAGAAATTAACTAACAACAACTGCATTTACAGTACAAAATTGATTGCCGTGTTACCATAGAGCTGCTTGATTCGGAACCCGAGGAAGTCGATAAGTCGGCTGCGTTGAAGGCCCAGAAGTTCAGCAAGTATGTGGAGCGGTTGGCGAATCCTGCGCTCGGCGGTGGTGGGAATACTGCCGGCTCAAATTCGGCCCTCGGTAATGACAACGTTGTAGAGGCGTCCGATATCAAGACGGAGGAGGACGAAGATACTGCCGAGGTAAGTGTGCTAAGGCAGCGATGAGATGCTCCGGAGCCGGAGCAGCTATGTGTGGTGTGTGCTTGAAGAGTGGTTAACCATGTTGTTTGTGTATTTCGTTGTTCATTTCGATTATGTTTTTTGATTCCCTGTTCTACTCATGATTTGTGTTTTCGGTACTTCCACTGTACATACAAACCTGTCACCTGATTTAGACGATGGACAAGACATCCCACACATCCTACCGTTCTGTATTCTGTATATATAAATACATATATATATATATCTCATGTTTTGGTTATCTATCTGTTGTTCCCTATCAACTTTTGCCGCTGCACTTTCTATTATTTATCTCCCTTTCGTTTCGCCAGATGTACCTTTATTCCCATTATTGTATCTTTTCGTTTTGGTATCATTTATCAACATGCCGCCAACTTATTAATCGCCCACATTTCGTATGCATACAAAAGAATACGCTGCTTGCATACGAGCAAAAAAAAAAATTAAAGGACAAGAAAATATTCACTAATTAATGCTTTTTTGCATTCTTTTCTCTCATTTTTTCCAATTTATTTTTTCGTACCAGGTCAATACCAAGGCTTGAAATAACATAGTTTTGATAATTTCATTGAATAAGAAGAAGAAAAAGTCATATTGCAAAATGAAATAGTAATAAATGAATTTGTTTTTTGATTACCAAAACCGGAATAAGAGAAATTGAAACACCAAACCTTTTCACCCACCACCACCACCACTACCACGCTCAACACCCACCACCGCCACCCACTCACACACACATTAAATGTAATGCATTATTTGCTCAGAGACACCAAACAATAACCTGCAATAACCAACGAAGAAACAGAACCCAAAGTACACACTTTAATTAAATGTAGTATTCCACCCACAAACATGCATAAGAACAGACATTATGTAAAATAGTAGATGATGATAACAATAACGTAGGCACGCGCTTGTTGCATTCCCTTCTGATTTCGTTATGCCTTGAGTTACCCAAGAGTTACCTATAGCGATAGAGAGTTTAATATACAATATATCGGGTGATCGAAGAAGATCCGGCACCTACGATGTGATGTGATGATCATGTGAGGGTGAAGGTGAAGATGAAGATGAAAATGAAGCAAGCAAAGATATGGTAATGGTGTGGTTGGGGTGTGGTGTGTGTGAGTGGTGCTTCTGATGATAATCAAATTATTGCGTTTAACTATAGGCCTAAATTACACCTGACACAAATGTATATATTAATTAACGTGTTTTAACTGTACATAACGTAATGCTAATGGTAATCGGTCAATGTATGTATTATTATGTGTAAAACGTTTAGTAGCTAATTTTGTAAAGGATGCAGCCAAATGTCTTTTAAATTCGGTAAACATTTTTATATCTAGGCATAAGAACACACACACTCCACACACTCAATATTTGTAAATTAAATAGCACACACAATCACAACTGTGGACATTACTGGAGAGTGAAATTGAGAAATATATCTGGAGCAGCCCATTATTAAAAAGACATGTTCAAAGTTATTAAAACAGAGGGATGGGCTTTGAGTTGAGGGCGTTGGGGTTTTCCTTGTTTTCCGGGTTAGAGCCACAATCGAACTCAGTAATTGCCACACAAACTTAAGTTTAAGCAAGGTAAGTCATCATCGCATTGTGCAACTCTTTGTTTCACTTAGATTAAGCTTAGTATTTGTTTTTGTTCTTGATGGTACTGGTAGTTGCGATTGATTTCGTTGCGTTCCGTCTATCATTCTGTATTTGTGTTTGTCCCCTTGTGCGTGTGAGTCTTCGGCTTTGTGTTTGTTGGCCTGGTACCTCCATCCCTTTGAGTTCTTTATATCCCTTAATATAATTATTTAACTGTTCCGTAAATGCTACAATACACAGCCCACACATCTCAGCATTCCCAGCTTTAACTATTCTCGTAAATTCTGTGTGAGCATGTTGATTGCCGCCGTGTTTCAAGTGCTCTTGGCTGCATTGCCGCCGGCAATTGTCGCAATTGCTCACAATAAAGACTAACTTTTGCATTGCTATCATTTCAGTTGCGCCACAGAGGAGGTGGAATTGGCGGTGGAGGAGCCCGCAAGGCACGCTTTTTGCTGCGCAACAAGCGGAGATCGAAGCTGCTCGAGGAGCAAGTGCGACAGTTGTTTGAAAATAAGCGGAATCGCAGTGAACTGCATGGTACTGCGGCTGCAGTTGAATCCATCTCCGTCGACAATATCATTTCAAGCAGCAGCACCTCGGGCGCTGGCAGTAACAATAATAATAATAATAATAACAACAATAGCTGGAGCGGCAAACGTCTGGAGAGGCTGGGCGCCCCACAGGTGGGCCTGGCCGAGCAATACGCCTTCAACGATCGCGACGAGATTAACACAAATTCCAGCAACGGGCGATGTTTTGTGACCAGCAAGAATCTCAAGCTACTTAAGTACGATGCGGTGCGTCGTGCCAAGAAGGTGAGTGTTCTTGTTTTGACTTGGCATTTAGAAAAAAAAAACAGCTTTACTAACTTGTTTATTTGTTTGCAGAATCATTGCCGCGTAACTCAGGCGAAATACGCCCACTTCCAAACGTACGTTAACAAGTGGATACAGCAGCATGTCAGCGATCAACTGCAGCAGAATTGCGTCGACTGGCTGCTGGGCAAGACGGCAGAACAAATCAATGCCAGCGGCTGGGGATCCGCCAGCAAAACCAAGACGGTACAGCAGAAGGATACTTCAAAGACACCATATCGCATCTACAACAGATACAGAGTGGTGCAGAGTGCAGTAAGCGGCTTGATGAGTGGCACTGCTCCAACACCAGATGGGGCGGTTCAAGCGGTCAACTCCGGGCCACCAGGCTCAAATTCAACGGCGAATAATGTGCAGGGTTCGGCGGCAGTAACCTCGACCTCCCACTCGATGTGCAGCAGTAGCATTTTGTCCGCGGACTCAACCACCAATACTAATGCGTCACCACAGCAGCAGCATTGCAATAGTGCAGCATCTGCGACAACACCGAATGCAGAGGCACTGCAGCAGGTGCGACCCATGGAGAGCTAACCGGCATGAACGGCAGCAACAACAACAACCGCAGTGGTCGCTGCATGGCCAGATTCATTCACATGACTACAAAGAGAAGATATGGGATGAATTGCGTGCATTGAATGAAATAGTTTTTTAAATGTGATACCAGTTCCTCGACGCGGTCATCGAGATTGCAGCTATACCAACCCGCGATCGACTGTTAAATGTCCGGCATGGCATTGGGCTCTGGAAATTGATTGATGAACGAAGGAAAGCTCTTTTTCATTTTGTACAAAAAGTCATTTAATCTTAGGCGAAAGTGCTCCTAAATAAGAATTTTGTAGTCTTACGTTGCATAAATTTTAGAATTAATTTTACCACGGCAGCGTCCTGTTTTATTGATGCGCTTTTAGAATTAAGAACTAAAGTCTATAAGTCTAGAGCCACATACACCTTAAACACAATCGCAAGACCACAATTTAAGTCACGGATATTTTTAAAGATTTTGCACTAGAAACCGATCGAGACAGTTGTGCTAGTAACTAGGAATCAGAACACGTCTGTTTAGTGTTCTAAGATTTTATAATACCAAGCTCTTTTACTTTATCATAAATGTAACGTATTTTTAATACAAATCAAACAAAACACCCACATACAAACCTTGTACAATTCCTTGTGAATACTATTGATTATATTTTACGCGCTTAAGGTTATTAAGTTAAGTTGTAAAAATGTATTGCGCAGATTAAAACAAAAGTTTATCAAAAATGAATGGAATTATTTTATATAAAGTATTTATTTAAAAATATTTTTGTAATCAATTTGATGTGATTTAAAAATATTTGGAGTCAATTTGATTACAGCTACTTGCGGCATTCTATAAATATTACAAAAATTGCATTGAATGCAGAGTTATTTGTAAATAAAATCCCTCCTCGTTAGAATGCCAACAATGCGATTTTCATTGTTGATGACCAACAAATGACGCAATCCCAAAGCGCGGAAAATCTGAAAAATTCTAGGCACCGAATCGTGCTAGGGAAAAATTTTATATTTAAACAGTGCTTCGAGAAGTTTCAAAAATGTAACACTACTCACCGGATTAACTCGAATTGGTGATGGATTCATAAACATGGATAAGTCCACAGTGTAATTGATTTTTTCATCCAGCTTGCGAACACTCTGGAATAAGAAACTTTAAATATTTTCGTTAAGAACATTTAAGCCTGATCAGTACCCTGATTGATGGATAACGTGGATAGACGTCTCTGAAAGTCTGAATAGAAGTTTCTGGCAGCCAGAATCGTTTGTTTTCCACATACAGAGATTTGAGCAAAATAACTATCAGTTGCGAGCGCAAGATGATGCCACAAACGCGTCCCTCCGATCGACGATCCTGCAAGATTGCAATGTTAATTACTAGTAATATATAGTTATACGAAACACATTTGATCTCACCCCGCACACATCATCGACGACGGGAAATCCGTTGTGGTCGCACTTCTTGAGCATCTGGTATATGTAATGGGCGGAATCGCGGAGCTTGATGCAGACCACAGGACTACTCAGAATTTCACGAGCTGTCAGACCCTTGTATTGTGGTAACGGCTCCCAAGTAAGCATTGGCACATGATTTACTTGGATCTGTGTATCATAAATGCCCTCGTTGAAGTAGTCACCGACCCACTTGGCGCTGATAAGTGCAATGATAAGAGGAAAGAAGAAGGAAGTCTCCACGCCAGTGGTTTCCATCAAAATAACCGACAAGCTAATGGTCATCCGAAGCACTCCGCCCAAGTTAGCTGCAGCTCCAATAAGAGCATATTTACCCGGATGCAGGAACTCCTGAAAATCATGGATTAGTTGAATGATAATGATATGTCTGGCATTGCTTACCGCCTGTGGAAATATATAGTAAGTGACCATGGCTAAAAGACGACCCCATGCTGCGCCGACCAGAGCAGTTGGGATGAAGACACCCAAGGAGACATTGAGCCCAAAAGTAGCACAGGATAACACATAGTACACCAATGTGAACAGGGCGAGTGTCAAGATCTTATGGGATCCTAAGAAACAAAAAACGAATCAATTAATAAGTAAGGGTAAATTCTCAAAAATACCCACCTGGAGGATCGTGGAACAAGGATCTGACTGTAGCCTCTGGCGTTTGAAACCACAGGGCAGCCACGGCATTGTATTCGTTGTCCTCGCAGAAAAGCTGTACAGGATTGTTGGTCGGATCGTTGCCCAGTGGACGACAATCGTTGATAAAGTAGATCATCAGGCAAGCCAAGGTTACGCCCATCATAGCTACTACAACAGCTTCGAGAACCTTTCCGATTTTCCACGGAATGAAGCGCTTCCGAAAATTATTGATTTTGGTATTTAGAGAGTTCCAGGCGGCTCCAAGTAATCCACCAGTTACTCCCAGTATCATGAAGATGGGCAGCTCAAAGTAGTCGAATTTCAAGGGCGTATCAAACTTGCCTAAGTTAAAGAGACCCGTGAAAGTGAAATCGTTTAGGCCATGGTAAGCTGATAAAACGATATTTAAGGTGAATACGCTGATAATGGAGGCCACCAAGGTGCGCCAAATAAGATTCTGGTTCCAAAAGCTAGCCGCTTCCTCCAAGAAAAGAGCATGCCTCCAATGGGAGCTCCAAAAGCAGCTGAAACTCCGGCAGCTCCACCTCCTAGAACGAAATCTCTTTTCTCGTGATCATCCCGGAAGGCCTTAAATATGCGGAAATCCTTAACAAACGTGGTGCTTTTGCCCTGTGAAATTCCGGCGGCGACTACAGCTCCAGCATGTATCATTGGACCCTCCTTTCCTCCGGCCAAGCCACCCACGACTGAGGTTATTACTCCGATGGCCTTCACAGCCAGCGTTTTAATCCTTACGATTCGCGGTATTTTGACGCCGTTCAGGTAGCTCTTCACTTGTGGAATTCCACTGCCGGCGGTTATGGGCTCAATGTAGGTGACCATGGCTGCTCCAAAGGCCACGGGCAAAATGCTGAAGAGGAGCCAGTAAAGGTACGGAATCAGCAGATCTCTATCGGTCGCATCGCTTAAGGGTACATTTTCCTTAACAGCTGAAAGTACAACATTTAGTATGAATTAATACCCTTTTTTACGAAACAAAAGCATTCCATGAAATAGGTTCAAATTGATTTAAAATAAATCTATCAAAAGCAAAACTTAAACGACATACAATTGTAGAGAAAGGTGTACTTCCGTTTCGACAGCTCCTCAATTATAATATCTATTGTGCAAGCTATCAAGGCGGTGATAATGCCAATCTGTATAAAAATTATCCATCTTATGATGTCCTTGCGCAGGGAGAAGCGCTCTGTTAGCCTCATTCGCTGCTCATCCTGGAAAAGCGTGTTCTCGCATACTTCGTAGTCCAAGCTCTGTAAGTGCACGTGTTTCCCATGATCGTATCGGTTCAAATTCCGCCCCATATGGGTGATGCATATGTATGTACGTACCTCGTAATTGGGTGTGGATGCGGCTGCTGTGCGGGATCTCAGGTGGAAGATGGGTTCGCTACTGTTGATATTCCCATGCGAGTTGCCTGCACTTCCATTAATTGGCTTAAAAACAAAGCGCGTAAGGTAATAAAATTAATGAGAGTGGCTTATCTTTAGCCAGCTCAAAAACCGAAACTGTGATTCATTCTAATTTATTTCACACTAGTTACATGGATACTTACAATATCGGGAGGCAATGAATGGTTGCCCAATAGCCCCGGCCGATCATCATCCAATAAAGGGTTATTTCCCGCAATATGCGTCGCAACTCTACCTGCGGCGGCACTAGATGAAGGCTCTTCGTTTTGGTAGCTTCCGAAATCCTGCTCAGCTTTGGAAGCTTGACCGGGCTCCTTCTTGAGCAAGATTGGATCATCATCAGATTCGTCATCTATGGTAATCAATGCCTTCATATCGCCCATTATTTAAAACATTAATAGCTCAGGTGCCCGACAATAAACAATAAAAGAAACGAACAGAACAGAAAAGCCAAATTAGAGTAACCATTCGCTGGCATCTGAGAAATACCAAATTCTCAATTCCTTGGACACAGTATTTTTTTATTCGCACATGTTTTTGAAAATGAACTTTTTAAGACCTTTATAACCTTTATTGAAATAGATGTGGAAAGCAAATTATAACCGTATTTTCAGTTGTCCTAAATAGGAAACTTTTGTAGAGATTCGTCAATTTTAAAAATATATTTGGGACAGCTCAGTCATATATCAATGGAATGCTAGTTTTAAAACGTTTTACCATTTGGTTTGGATTCAGAATCTGTAAAGCAGTCTAGCTGGCTTTTTTAATGACCCGCTTATAAATTGGGCTCAAATTGAAAATTCGGATTTAGATACTTGAACTTGGCCGCCTCCAACAACATTCGGTTGTGCTCGATGCGGTTTCGGCAGTGCAACTCCTGGCTTATTTGGGCCATTGAGCGCTCCAGGCGCTGCAGCACATCCCGCTGAGGCTGCTCCAAGAAGTGGGCCATGGACAGCGATTGTGAGAGGGCCTGGGATCGTGAGTACTCCATGGACACGTCCTCCATCGATGAAGCCAGCGATCCACTATATTTACTCCCACCCTGCACTGGCGGAACCTGGCTCAAATCGATGGCAGCCGGCTGATCAGAGAGGAATTGGGAACCACTACCTTGCTCGGGCTTGACGGGACGACCCAGAAGGGAGACACTGGCAGGAGTCGAACCGTTAGGCAGTGCCTCCAGCGTGATGTCTGAGACCTGAAAAAGTCCATGTAAAGTGAATGTTTCTGTCAGTATACTAATTGGCTTATTTTGCTAGATTCAATAAAAAATGCCCAAAACTTGAATATTAAATTATGTACTAAAAAATATCTATATATTATATCTATATATATGTATGTTTAGAAACATAAATCTTTAGCGAGTTAAGGACTGTGACTGTACCTATTTGAAAAACTTACGTTTTGAACGACAACTCCCAGATTCTTGGGGATATTTGGTAGATTCGCTTTGACGGCGTTATCTGAAGTAGAATCTCCGGACTGGAAATAAAAATGGAAATATTAGCTCACCAATACATGTTCAAACGTTCATTGAGCTATTTCGCCATCCGAACAGATACAGTATATGTATGAATACGGTTCGATTCTAACGGTTAATGGCAAAGTGAAAGATGCCGACATCTCGCTCTTTTCCTTTGCGTGAAACATATGTACATACCCTGCGTGTGGCTCCCTCCTGCTCTTGCTTGTGGCGCTGGAACACCGTTTTGATTTTTAGCTCGTGGCTTTCTTTTCCCGCCGGTGGAGCAGCTTCCATGTCCACAAACACTCCGGAATCGCTCTGCGCAGATGTACTTGCGGTTGCAACTGGGACCGGTGTCTTCTTGCGCGGCTTGTTAAAGCGTCGGTTTTTCATAATACGATCACGGCGCTCCTCCAGGGCAGCCACCTTCATTTCATGAAGTTTACCGAGCAGGGAACTATGACGTCTCTGCGCCCGGGGATTATCAAAAATAAAAGCACGTTAGAAGCTACTAATTAACCAAAGCCAATGGGTGGAGTACCCTACCTTGATGTGCATGTGGAAATTCCCTGTGGAACGGACACTGCCGCGATAAATCCGATCCGGCGGACAGTAGCAGCACTTGACTGTGACATTGTCGCCCACCTGGTTTTCGATGCGATATAGTTCTCCGTTCAGGATGTAAGGCACATGTTGGCGCCTTTCCGCATTGTCTTTCAGCTCCATCTTTTCGTCCAAGTTCACGGACATTTTTCAGTTTCATAAATGGGAATGAACCTGCTAGCTTTCGAGAACGAAGGCAAAACGAGGAATGTCAAAGCAGAGGAAGAGATACAGATTCTCTCCTCTCAGGGAATGAAAGGGAAAGGAAGAGAGAACTAGGCAAAAGCAACGGTTCTTGCCCAAACGAAGATAGACAAAAAGAATCGAAAAAGGCCTTTGTGTACGTTTAAGGTTGATATTATTTTTAGTGTAAAATAGGTCACGAAGTAATATCTATCTTTATAATGCTCTAAAGAATGACTATATTGAATCAAATAATTTTGTCCGTTGAATTGTATGTTAGAATTGGTGGAATATATAGCTGGCGGAAAAATGTAGTATTATTAGAAGAGTTGAATCAATTTTTTTGACGCGAATATAATTGTAATTCTTATATTTAAGCAGATGGTAACAGATCTAAATCATTAAATTAGTATTATGCTGAGTTATTTTAAATCTCTTGTTATTTAAATAATTGAACTTTGCGCCAAGGCATCGATAAAGAATACGCGGGTAAACAGTCTGGCAGCTCTAGACTGGCTCTGAAGCATGGTGGCAGCTCTACCAGGTGCACGTAAGAAAGTAAGTTGGCAGCTCGGTGTCTAAAATATAAACAACTTCTTTGTCTCACGTGTTGAACTTTATGAGAAACCAAAATAAAAGTGTTTAAATCAGGCCTTATATATAAGCAAACGATAAGCAAACGATATGTCGGAACCAGAATCAGATGCTAAGCCCAATATACTAATAACTGGTGGGTTTGGCTGCCCCTTTCAAACATGAAGTTTTTATGTTTTAAATAAAATTTAATTTAATAATAGGAACTCCTGGAGCGGGAAAGTCGTATTTATGCGAACGTATAGCATCCGAACTGAAATTTGAGTGGCTGGATTGCTCCAAAATCGCGAAGGAGAACAACTTTGTAGAGGAATATGACGAAGAGTACGATTGTCCCGTTCTGGATGAAGAAAAAGTATAAAAATGGTTTATTATCTAATATATTTAATGTATATATGGTATTATTTAGCTGATGGATCACTTGGAGCCCCTAATGGCCAAGGGAGGCAACATCGTTGAATATCATGGCTGTGATTTCTTTCCAGAGCGCTGGTTTCAAGCGGTCTTCGTGGTCACCTGTCCCAATACAACGCTCTACGATCGCCTGAAGGAGCGCAACTACAACGAAAAGAAACTGACATCTAATATTCAGTGCGAAATCTTTGGAACCATTTTGGAAGAGGCCCGGGACTCCTACAAATCAGATATCGTATTCCAACTGAAGGGCGAGACAAAGGCAGACGCCCATACAAGCTTGAAAACTGTCAAAAACTGGTATCGTATGTGGAAAAGAAAATAAAAAATTGGTAGTTTGTTATAATCTTATGTATAAAATCTTAAACGTTTGTTTGTAAAGTGCCTATTATTTACAACAGTGTGTATAATATCGAAATCTTAAGTCTACAAACTAAATCCGTGTCATCTTAAAGCGAAGCGGTCCATCCGGCGCATACATGAAAGTGACTGCGTAATCAAGTGGCTTGTGGTTGTACTCCAATTTGTAGTTTCGCAGTAGCTTGGCCAGCAGTATTTGCATCTCCAGATCAGCGAACCGACGACCCAGACACATCCGAGCTCCATAGCCGTAAGGCAGCGAGGCGAACGGATGAAGTTTGCCCGGAGTTCCACCATGCTGTGGTTTCAACCATCTTTCGGGCCTGAAAGTGGCTGCGTCCGTGACATACTCCTCCATATTACCCGTGACAATAGTCGGAAAGACCGCCTGCACACCCTTGGGCACCTGGTAGCCACAGATTACACTGTCCTCCATGAGAGTTCTTCCGTTTCCAATCACCGTGCTGTACATGCGGAACACTTCCTTGATGAAGCCCTTCAGGTGGTGCATCTGATCCAGCAGCGGAATTGTGAGTGGTGTATTTGGATCCGGAAGCAGTCGCTTTAGTTCCTCGTGAACCTTTTGCTGCTCCACTGGACGAGTGGCCAGTTGGTACAACATGGAACAAACTGCCATAGATATCTGCAAAATAGATATCAGTTAGAATTTCTATCTTCTTATCTATTTATCTTTCTGACCGTATCTATTCCAACAAGAATCAAATCAAGCGCCATTATGGTGGCTATTTTTTCGTCTTTCTGCGAGAGGATCACCTTTTCGACCAGCGAGGGCTCGCCGGCACGCAGACTGGGATCCTGGGTCTTCAGTCTTTCGGTGGCACTCTGAATGTACTTCATACAGACACTGTAGTAGCATAGAAATTATTTTTTGCAGATCAAATGTTCTAAAAATGTATTTACCCCACAAAAAGTTCATGTTCTTCACATAGCGCGTCCACAGAGGCGTTGGAAAGTATCTCCAATAGGGAGCTTTCAGTTCCAAAGTGGCCACGTTGCGCAGGGCATACTTGGCTGCATCAATGATTTGCTGGGGCTCCGAATCCGGCTTCAGATTCGATTCCAGACAGCCCAAACGAGTGTCCAAGGCCACGCGTCCAATGCCTGATGATTATATATTGTGAGTTGTCTTGTATTGCAATAAGTATTGACGAGGAATACTTACATTCCAGTGACCACTTGTGAATTTCATTGTCGAAATCTTCGGGCAGCTCTTGGTTTTCATCTAAAAGGTTTTCGCAGCGCACCAGGAAGTCCTCGGTGATAACTTCCAGGGGCTGTAGATACCGCCGAATGGTGGACAACTGCAGCACCGGCTTCTGGACACGCGAACGGAACTCCCGCCAAGGCTCTCCGTGCCTGAATTAAGTTGGAATAAATTACAAACTGAGCACATGTGGCGATTGCACCTACACTCCGACTACGCCGCCCAGCTCCCCAAAGAAATCCTTGCGCACCACACTCTTGTACTTGACCAAACTGGGCATCGAGGGACGGAACGGGGTGGGTCCCTCGCTTCGATAGCACTGGAAATTCATCAAATTGCTATAGCTTAATATCCGACAACTGGGGGCAATTTGTACGGTGCCAGAAATGTGTGTAATGGCTTGGTGCCTTCGTGGTTCGTTGGTCATGCGGAAAGTCCCAAGCCGCTGGCGTGTCTTAATGCTTACCTTTTCAATTTCGTCAGCATCGTAGATGAACAAAAGGTCCGGCCGTCCTATAAGACCTCCAAAACGCACAATTCTGCCATAACGATCGTGCAGCAGCGATGATATTTTGGCCACATCGGAGATGGTGTATTGGCCAATTATTGGCATCAGTCTATGGAATAGTCAAGGTTAAACAAACTCTCTACGACAATGAAAGATGCATTGACTTTATCCAAAGGCGCAAAAATATGATTTGTGAGCAAAATTCGTCAGCATGCAGCAAAATTTCACACGTTATTAGGGCGACCTTGAATTTAGCACTAATTGAACGCTAATTAAGTGGATGACGTGCCATAGAGTTTGGGATTGGACAGGTGTAAATTGATGGAATCCCACAAGCACATATAACAAGAATCGTTAAGAAAACTCAAGTCTCTCATAAATATTTAGTTAGCATTCATAATTTTACTAGTTGGTGTAAATACTAGTGGGGGTTGCGTGTTTTTTGCACAAAATCCAAGCAAATAAGCGAGCATCATCATCATGGTGAATTCAATAAGTGTTAAACAAGCTTGCCAAGTTAATTGGGTCAGGTGAAACGGAGAGTGTTAGGTTTTATTGCAATTGCAGTTATCTTGGAGAAAGCGAGTGAGTTCGTGTCTTCAGTCTTTCGTTTTTCTGTTGATGGGTTTTCGGTTTTATTACCTCCATGTATTGCCCAGAATGGGAATGGGCTTGGGTCCGGGAATCTGATTGTAGGGCAGAGCGTTTTGCCACTCGGACGTGGAGTGTATACGCGGTGCACTGGGCTCCTCCGAGTCCGCCAGATGCGGACATGTAGCCACGCCCGTGGAGCTCTCGCGGCTCTCCGAGCGCCTGGAACCTGGTCCACCAAACTTCGGCGCACATTGCCGTAGATTGGGGCCACAGGAGGCTGTGGAACGCCACGCTTTCAGCGATAGATTGTTCATTACGCGTCTAAGCCGATTTAAATTCAAATCAGATTTCACTGGTCGTAAGCCTCGATTTCCAATTGTCTTCTGTTGACGTTGACACAGTGATCTCCGCAGGGCAACGAAACTTGCTTCTAGCGGGAGCCGCAATCGAGTTCCACACTGGTCGGCTGCCTGGCACAAACTACTGGCAGCTCAAGCTCCGACGATCCAAACAAGCTACGTTTACGTTTTAAGCTGATGCTCTTGGCTGTTTGAAAAGAGAAAGTGCTCTTAACAATTGGCGGTCCGCTTTAAAAATTTTTAAAATGTAAACAATTGGTTCATAAATTCTGTGGAGGATGTTTTGAACTTTCCTAAGAACCAATTACCATATCTTATTGCTCCAAGGTATTTGTTTTTTATTTTTCTATGTTAAGCAGTCATTATAAAACAAAGTATTCGTTATCGAATCGAATTACAATATCCTCTTTATAGGGAGCAAAGTGACAAAAAATTTATGTATTTAAGACGTAAAAAGGGAAGTGCACTTATTAAAAAAAGTTGTTTCGCACTGGGCCTCAGAGGTGAATAATTCCCTGACCCACAGGTCAAGAGGTCCGTTCCGTCGCTCAGCTTAAACAATAACTTTTACAGGCCTAACACGTGCGAACGAAAATCAGCCGCTGTTCAGCCATCGATGAGAGCTGCGCCCATTTCTTGCACTGAGAAAAATGGTTTGTCAATGGTTATGATAATCGAAAAATATGAAAATGTCATAATTGGGTAGTTCCACGACTTTAGGAAAATCTTATAGCTTAGTGGGAAAACGGGTCTAATTAGATACATTTCCTGCAACCCATATTCTGTACTATTTATCAAATTCGACTTGAATAAAAATGCCAGAGGCAATATGCAAGATAAGCCCAAAAGTATACAGCAAGCTTAACATGAAACGCTTGAATTGGTATGGTTATCAAAATAAAATTTACGTTAAAAGAAATCAACTAGTTTTTTACATAATAACATTATTTGAAAACGAAATACGAAATCAATGAGCTATAGCTAATGATTTCCAATTATTGAAAAACATTAGTTTGGGACCAAAAAATAGCTGCTTGCGCAACATATAGTCTTCTTGCAATAATGGTGGCACTTGTATCTACGAGATTGCTTCTAGTAACTGCTGCTATTTTGTGCAGCTTGAGCTTAAGAATCGAATGTCGGTCAAAGTCCCGATTCACCAATATGCAGTGCGAAACGTACAATGAGTCGTATGCATCTTTTAAAATATTGTAAACTCAATTTACTGGGAAGAGGTCGCGTTGGAGCCGACATGTATGTAAAGCTGTATAAACTGCCCATAGACAACGGTTGGGTGAGTTAATGTTGTATCAAACTGGTCTTATTCTTACTTTTATTTGTAATGTCATTGAAATCACAGATTAATTGGGCCATTTACCGCCGCTACAATGGATTTCATCCGTTTTTGTACAATATCAGCGTGGATTTATGCCAGCTCTTAGAAAATCCGAATGTTAAGTCATTTCAAGGACTCATTATGAATGCAATTATGACGCGATCGAATTTAAATCACTCGTGTCCATACAACGTAGGTTGAAGTCACACAAAGCGCAGCGAAGATTAATTATTATGTGATTCCATATAGCACGACATTATTTTGGATAACCTGGAATTTTCAGATGATTTCCTATCTATAAAATACAACTTCGATTTGCATCGTACAAAGTTTGGAGGGCCCAGGTGACAATGTACATGAAGAACAGAATAAAATGTGTCTAGCCATTAATAATCGAGCGAAACGAGACTTGTTTTCACATATTCTTTATATATTTAGCAATTTTCTTTTGATTACAAAGTTTACGTTCAATACAATTAAAATTTCACAATTTTGCAAACGCCTTTCTTGTGCATTTTTGCGTTTTTGGAAATGTTTTGCTGAGTTTAATGAGATTGTTGTGCAAAGCAATGTTAGATACAGTGTTTTTTGGTGAACAACGCATAAAAACGGTAAACTTTCTTGACATTAAAAACTTTGAACACAGCAAAATCTTTTAAAAAAGTTTAATTACTCCTTATGTGGTAAAACAGACAATGCCATACCACCATTTAATAATAGTATAGTTTAAATCGTAAATGCTTTGCTGGCTTAGTCTAGACCATGACTTTGTAGCTTAAGTAGTTGTGTTGGATTGGCGTCAAATCATTGAATGGCACGTATCAAACTCATGCGTATGAATGGACAAACAAAATATAAGAACACTTTTGGGGACAAGTCTGGGTTGAATGATTTTGATTGTTTTGATTGGGTTATAATAGCATAAAAGTACGTTTTTAGGGTCTTTACTAGTATGAAACTTAGCTAAGATGCTGCTTGCATATGAATATAGAATGGCATATGTATGTAGACTTAGACTATCCGCTCACGGTTGCGGATTAAATTAAGATGATGCAGATTGATAAATATGAAATGTCGTGTGACAGTTTAGAGACAGAACCGATCCTGCACAATAGACGCTGTTCGTCTAATTTCTTACTCTGTTTTCTGTCACCGTTTTTACACTCTTCTTATTTGATAATTAACTATGCCTAGTTTATATTTATAGGTATGAATGTGTGTATCTAGACTTAAAAATGTATATGGCGGCGTCGTTCGTATTTACAGTTCTTTACGGTCATTAATATATCGCACATTTGATTAACTTAAACTAAACGGACTTCCCTGGAGGGGAACACAATTCAAGTCGGTTCACTGCAATTCACAAATTCGAGTTAAATTAATTAAATAAAACAGAAACTAAAAAACAATTAACATCCACTGTTTGACGACTAATACTTTCAGCCAGCCGGACATTATTAAGGCGGCATCAGTGTTAACACTCGAACTCGTTGGCCGTGATTGCGCTCAGATCCTTCATGAGGCCCTCCAGATTGGCCATTTCCTGGTTAAGCTCCTCGGTGGATGTGCTGGGGGCAAGTCTTTGAATCTCATCGGTTGAGTGCACTACCGAGCCACCGCCCTGTAGCCGATTGGGCGTGGCAGCCGAGAATGATGGTTTCTTGTAGGGCGATTGGTTTTGTGGACGTATTGTGACGGCGGGAGCTGTAGAGCAATCATTGGGATTAGTCATTGTACTTCAATTCCGATCGAATTCAAATTGGACTGTTCAAAATACTCACTATGCTTGTTAGCGGGGGTGGCTCCGCCAGTGGGTGGTGGACCCGGCACACTGAAGCTCTTTAGAGGATGGCCACGCTTAGAACTTTCAATGGTGGACACACAGCCATTGCCTGCAGTCGCATTTCCTGCGTTGCTGTAAGGATAAGCAAAATAGAATACCATTTAATGGAAGAATTTATTTTTATTCAAAACTTCTTGCTGCTTCTAAACAAAAATCGAGACTTGCTCAAACAACAATGGGAAATGGGGATATCCGCTTGGTCTGCGGCCGACTGCTGCGGCCCAGAAAGCGCAGCTTCCGCGATTGCTGAATCTGCTGCGCCAACCGGGCCAACCGGATGTACGGCTTGCGATCGGAGACAGACATCACGTTCCACGTGCTGGTGGCCAACTCGGTGATGGTGGCCGCGGTGCGCATGCTGTAGACGCCCTTGTACTGATGGTTAACCAGGATATGATCCAAGCGAATTTTTTTCATAAAATTTAGGAACGGCGACGGCGAAGCCATTAGCAGGAGCTGCTGCTCGACACGCCGTGGCAGCGTTTTGTTGTCAAGCTTGATTATCCTGCGCGACGGTCCGTGCACCAAGTTGACCTGCAAACTGGGATCGATCCGTCCCCAACGAGTCCTCGAGCACATTCTCGTATCTTAGTCTTTTTCGCAGCGTACATTAAATACTAGGGGAATTTTGTAGAATTTCTATCTCCGAAATGTGAGCGCCGATAATTAAAACAAGTTAACTAAAGCACCGCCCACTTTACTTACCAGAAATTGGCATCGTAGCCTCCATATGGATGCTCTGGGGTCTGAGCCATCGAGTTGCTCTGCGGCTGGGTAAGACTCTGCTGGGAGAGACCAGCCTCCATGGTCATGTGGGATCGATTTTGGTGGCTATATTGGGTGCGCGGGTACTGAGGTCGCTCCATCGTTCCATTCATTGATGTGGCTGTTGAAGAAATGTGGCTTTAATATTCAGTCATCTTACGAAGTGGTTGTTGTCACTGACTCATATATCCTGGCACATAGGACCGCTTGTCCAGGGAATTGGTCACATGACCTGGCACTGGCGTCTCCACCTCGTATTCACTGTGCACCACTGATCGTGGCAGTGTGAGTGCACCACTGCTCGAGGCTCCATCGCTGCAACGGGTGTCACCGTGTGCAAGCCCTTATCTATGTTTTTCAGCTCCATTTGATCGTGGTGTATCCATAGATCTGGTGGTTTGGGCACGCCGACATTGTTCTTTTGGTAGCTGCAAATGCATAAAGATTGGTAATGTTGCATAATGTTGATAATATTGTTTAGAGAAACCCACCTCTTCTTTGTGTGTTCTGGCGAAGATTGCGGCTTACGACGGCATAGCAATAGGACGCCCAAGAGCACCACAAGTAACACAACTGCAGTGCCTGCTATGATGATGTACAACAACTTCTCGTTGTCGATTCCCTTGGCAATGGTGTCGGGCTCCTGCATGGTAACGGCTGCACTTGTGGTGTATGATACCAGAGCTGAGAAGGGAGCATTATTGGTCCCCTTGGTGGTTCTAGCCTGAACCTTAAAGTAGTATGTGGTGTAAGGTTTCAGATTCGGTAGCATAAGCATAGTTTCCTCGCCGGCAAATGCTTCAACTGACCAGTCGCGATCTCTCTTCGTGGTGTCGGTGGTGTAGTATATATTGTACCCGGTAATCTGACCAAGAGTATGTTTTGGAGGGATCCACTGGACGATCACAGTGGGCGGATTTAACTCATCCAAGCGCACAGTAACCTCCCGAGGCGGTGTAACCGGTACATTCTGATAAGTACTATTTAACACAGACATCGACCAGGAGGACTCTCTGCGTCCTTTGACCACCTTAACTGCAAACTCGTACTGCGTATTGGGTCGCAAGTCATTAATCATGCAGTTCAGATCCGTGGTGTTGTGGTAGCGATAGCGTTTGGATCCCGTGATGCTATAGCTAACCGTATAGTGGCGATTATCTGTGACATGCTGATTTTTGTTCAGCATCGTGTCAATCCAGTAGACCACAATGGAGGAGCTGGACATGGTGATGGCTTGCAGACCCACCGGAACCTCTAGGGGAGTCGGTGCGTCCACAGGCTCCTCGTCGCGGGTCTTAATGTTGTCATAAATAGGCGGACCATCGCCCTTAACATTTCTAGCCCTTAGCGACACCACATAATCCATATTAGACTCTAGAGATTTAAGTACATGATAGCGCTCAGTCTCCTTTAGCTCGATGGTGTTCTCATCGGGAATTCCACGACCCCAGCCCAGCACGTAGTTGCGTATCTTGATTTCCGGATGTTGCGGAGGACCCCAATGCAGCGCAATATTGTTGGCTCCTGGGTGAATGCTTATCCAAATGGGTTTGCCCGGAACTTGGGTCTCGTCTAGATCGTTCTCCAGGGTGTTTGCACGATACCATTCCGTAAAAGGTCCCGATCCGTTCACAGTCATTGCAGCAATCTTCACCTGGTACTCGGCATTGCGATCCAAGTTGCTCAACTCAAAGTAACGAATATTGGCAGGAGTACTCTTCACCTGGGGTGCATCCTTGAACTTGCGATAGCGAATCTTGTAGCCCGTAATCTGCCCATTGCGATCTTCCTCTGCAGGCGGCTCCCAGTGGACGGTTATGGACTATTTGGGTAATATAATTAGCCCGTGAAATACATTCATATTTGTACTTAATATTTGCATATCTACTTACGCTGGAGCTGGTCACTTCCAGAGTAACATTATTAGGGGGTTCCGACGGCGTGGCGGAAAACGTCTTCACACGGATCTCTGCTGAGGAGTCACCCATTCCGTTTCGATTAAAAGGTACTACCGAAATCACGTAGTCCGTGTGGGGTCGCAGCTCGGTAAGAATGGCTTCCAAAGCAGTACTATCGTGATATAAATCAGCACCACTGTCGTTCTATAAGTAAGCAGATCGAAATTCAAGCTTTATGTTTATAGTATTTTGGGTTTTTTGTATCTCACCTCGGAATAGTAGACCCGATACTTGAGTATATCTCCATTGGTTACCGTGGGCTCTTCCCATTTGACATAGATCTCTTTGTGACTGCGGGCATATCCTTCAAAGTTGCGTGGTGGACCTGCAATGTTCACCTCCGGTTGGGTACTAACTTCTAGTGGAGCAGAGGATGCGCCGCTGCCGAAATTGGTATTGGCTTCCACTCGGAATTGATAGGTTCTGCCGGGCAGCAGCGATTGAATATTGACTTGTTGATCGTCATGGGCCTTGGTAACCATTTTTTGCTCCCTAAAATAGTTGTGAAACATTGAATTAATTATTGATTTCCTTAATAATGTGATTATATTCAATTGTTTTCTATTCCTTATTATAGATAGCATTTTATTTTGACTATAGGCCTTTTTTCATAAACTTTAAGTAATTATCAGCAAAAAATATGTTATAACATGTTATGTTTTTTTCTTTAAGGGCCACAGGATGGAAGCCAGACAGAAAGTTAGATTCAATCGAAAGCAAAATCATTTCCGCTTCGCTGAGGAGATGAAGTCGTTAGGCGATTGGCTGACTATGCAAACAGGGTTAACCCCTGCTAATTGCTAACTAATGGAGCGGATGATAATTATGCGGGCAATGCGATGATTTCCCGCCACTCACCTCTCGCTGTTGTTCATCTTGTAGTAGACCGTGTAGTAGACCACATCGCCGGCGTTTTGGAGTGGTTCCACCCAGCTGAGGGTCACAAATCGGGACTTCACAATCTGTGCAACCAGATCGCGCGGCTGGCTGGGCAATCGGGCCTGGAGTCCGCTGTCCAATGGCTTGGCACCTGGATGCGGAACACTCGGATCCTGTTCGGGGGAATCTGGGGAAGCAGGGGATTGTTTTTGCTGCTGGGATTTCTTGATCTTGGCCGGCTGCCAGGAGTCCAGTATTTTCTGTGCGTCCTCGCCCTGTTTGTAGGCCTCCAGCAGGGCCTGCTTAGCTGGATCGTCCTCGTCATAGTCATCGTCATCGTCATCGTCCTCGTAACTCTTGGATTGGTTCTCCAGCGGCAGAGCACTCCCCGCGTTTAGGATATTGAATCTGCGGTCGTTGAGCGGCTGCTCAAATTTGGGAAGCTTTCCGGAAGGGATCCTTAGTCGTGTCGTACCAGCGTCATCGTCGTCTAGGTCATCGTCCTCGTCCGGAAAGGGAAAACTCCCGCCGGACTTGGTTCGCAGCTGCTCACCCGAATTGAAGGGCTTGCGACGCTTGGTCAGATTGTCAAAGGTCTGGAGGGATTTGGTGGAGTGGCCTTGGGATTTTCGTTTTTTGATTTTCACTTTGGGAGTGGGATTTGTTGGTGGTTGGATGGTTGTGATTGGGGTGATATTAAATGGAAATGAGGCGAGGATAAAAGGAAACAAAAGAACAAACGAAATAAACAATAAGTTAATAAATTATATTTGAAATTAATAAAATTCATTTCATGTGGTTAAATGTTGATAATATGTACTGAAATCTCTCTTGTGTGCTCAATAAATAATTTATTCACTTCCCTTAAGCCGATTGATTAAATTGTTTAATCCTATTTAAATTATGTGTGCATTCAAACCGCTGAATGGTAAGCAAGTTTAAAACCATATAAACATAAAGTACAAGATATTATTATTGCCAAACACACAAAAGAGATTTCCATATTTTGACATAAAATAATCTGAGTAATTAAATTTATCACTATACAAACAATATACACATAGACGCATAGGAAATTATCTTACAAAAGCAGGATGAATGAAAGGTTATTTGTACAACAAAATGAGATAGGGGGAGTTGGGGTATACGGCTTTGAATTTCATTGGGTCAATTTACAGGCCTCCAAGAGGCGCCAATTGTTTAAGCTGCACAAATACTGGACACCGAGCTAGTTCTACTTTGGTTACATCTCCAGAAATTCCACTCACCTCCTTGCGGAACAACCCGCAGACGAGCTGCAGCATGGACACTGCCGGCGGCATTGGTGCCCACGCACTGGAACATCCCAGCATCGGAGTTGAGCAGTCCAAGGATCTTCAGATTGTGACCATCCACCAGTTGCATGTAGTCATTGGGAGTTATGAGATCTCCGTTCTTAAGCCACCTAATTACGGGCTTTGGCTTTCCCCAGATATCGCACTTCAATTCCGGTTCGTCCTTCTCGTGGGCAGTGGTATCCTTGGGTGCCTTGATGAACTTAGGTGGTTCCTGCACCTGCACCGTGGCCTGAGCATCAAGAGAATCCACCGTATTGCTGGCGCGGCACTGGTAGTTCCCTGAATCAATGTCCTCGGCACTGGAGATTTGCAGCGAGCCCGTTCCAACGATGGAGAAACGCGAGTCTAGGTCGTTAAAGTCCAGATCCATGCCATTTCGCAGCCACTTAATCTGCGGCTTTGGCACTCCGTTGGCCACACAGTCCAGGGTGACGGTGTCGCCCTCCTTCACGGTTTTCGGTGAAGGTCCCACAAGGAACGATGGAGCCGCAGAATTGTCGGCACCCGGGTCAATGGGTTTCTTGATGTTCAAGTTCGTTTTGCTGCTCAGCCGGGAGGAACTGCCCGAAGTCACGTTGCACTGGTAGGAGCCCCGATCTGATGGGCCCACTTCGTCGATTTCCAGCGCTCCGTTGGGCAGAACTACCATGCGCAACTTGTCCACGGGCAGTGGCAGGTCATCCTTGAGCCACTGCACCGAGTGCTTTACGCCCTCCTGCCAGTTGGCATCGCCCAGCATGCAACGGAAGTAGGCCGTCTGACCTGGCAGCAGGTACGTTTCCAGGAAGTCCTGGTTCAGATCTGGCTGCCGAGCAATGGCCACCAGTGCGGGTCGACTGAGTATACTGCCCATACCCTCGGCCGTCAGCAGGCACTGGTAGGCTCCCGTCAGTCCGCGGTTCTCCTCGACGGAGCTGATGTAGAGTGATCCATTCTTCAGTTGGGTGCGGAACGTATCGCCCACGATGACCAGGTCCTGTCCATCAGGTCCTCGCCACCGGATGCTTACTGAGCTGGGCGAGCTAGCCTTGCCTTTGCCTGTGCGTCCCGTGGACGCAGTGCCCGTACACTGGAGCAGCACCGAGTGGCCCTCGGGCACCACGGCATCCTGCGGCTCCAAGGTGAACGAAAGCGCTGCGAAATAGAGTGGTTGCTTTAATGCACTGCCAGAAAAAAGTGCTAGTACTTAATATATATAATAATTAATATTTAAAAGACATAAATTAGTTCTTCTTTAATATAGTTTTGTTGGTTGACGATTTATTATAGATATGTATTATAATAGATTACATTTTATATAGATTTTATATCCAAGATGGAAAAAACCCCAAATGCGATGATGCAGTCCTACAGCTTTTATACAATTCTTTACATTATTACACAATTCCTTATGGAACTAGAGTACTATGGTTATTGTGACTTTTTTGCGAGTGGCGTGGGCACAGTCGATTGGGGTTTGTGCTACGGCTCAAGTCGGACGCCCCCAGTTTACCGGAGTGTGCCTCCACTCGAGGAACGGCAGCTTCTGCAATCTGTCAACTTGTAAACATGGCTGAATAATTGAGGCTACAAAGGCCAACTCTCTCTCGAAGGCATGCAGCGGCAAGGGCAGGGGCAGAGTCTGAGGAAATTGCAAAGGGGTCGCCGGAGGCACGCAAATATTTGCATTTCCACTTTGGCTGGGCTCGACGGGATGGAGGTGCGCCAACTGAGTGCCGGGGCACCGGAGGATGAAAGGGTGGCAGGACCTGCCAATGAATAACCCAACATGGCTGAAAGAAAAATCGGGTAACGCAAGGTGCTCGTTGCCTGATATCCTCAAAGGCTTAGATGCCGAGGATAAAGGTGATACAGGGCCGGAAGAGCTGGGACTTTTAGCCATTAAAAGCTTAGATTACTAGCTAAAAACAGGCGCTTTATAATGATATACATACGTACAACATTTTTCAATGCCTAAACTTTATTATAAAAACATATTTTCGCCTTTAAATATTCATATTAAATATTTCTTTTATTCAAGCTAAATAAAACAGCAATGCTAAAAGCGTAAATAACCATTTTTTGCGTCATCACTGGACGAAATAAATTATATATAAATGGGAACAACCTTAATTAGACATCGAGTTGCGACGAAGGGAAGCGTGAGTTAAATGCTCCTGGAATGATGACTTAATTTACGAGATTTATTCAGCTGTACAAGCGAATTTTACGTCATGAATTACACATTACATTTCAGTGCAATTCAGTGTACGAGGAGGAGTTAGGAGTCAGGATTCAGGACTCAGGACTTCTGGAGTGCTGGACTGCTGGACTGTTTTTCCTGCGGATCAGAATCACATTTCCATATTCCCGCTGACCGCCCGTGAACTTAGGCCTTTTGCCAGGAATTTCACAGAAGTATGCCTGCCATTCCTCCTCCTTCAATTGGCCTGCAACTCTGAGCCAAAGTTGCAGCAAAGTTATGCGAACCCTGGGCAGTGGGTTTGGGCTTCCATATTAACTCAACTCGATTCAACTCTATTAGGGTAAACTACTTAGCGGCCCAAGTGGTGCCTCCACTCCAATCCTGCCCAGCTCCCCGCATGAGTGTTCCTCGTGTTTCACATTTTATTCGAGTATTTCAGACTCAACGTGTGGCTTTTACGGTTATTGCTTTTGGGGTCTTGGTTTGATGGAGCAGAACCTCAAGTCTTTTTTATTTCCTTGCACATTTCACTTGATGAAATTGTGTTTTTTTCTTAAACATTTTCTCCATCTTTCCGTCGATATGCCTGCTTTTGTTTATGGCCAGCTTTTAGGAGCTGTTAAGAGAAACATGCAGGCATAAAGACCCGAAATGGGTGCGTAATTGATCTATATAATTTACCATATACATGTACCCTGTTTTATACACGTATGTATAACTCTTTTAACCCCCGTCAACTGTCAAGGTGAACTGAGCTGCATGAAATCTTGAATTCGAGTGAATTTACTTTCGGACAGCTGCAGTTCAACTGCTACCTGCACTTTTCAACCCTTTTGTTCACTATTTTTTGTATGCAACTCAATTTCGAGAAACAGACCCGCACATTTTGGCCACGGGGTTGCAATATATTTGAGGAATTTTTAAAGCTTATTAAACAATTATTCGGTGTGCATGTCTGGTTCTAAATCAAATGGAGACATCTCGCTACTATTCGGTTTTTATGGCTTCTTCGCAGCAGCAGCAGGAGCTGAATCCAATTAAAAACTTTATTGCTCGAATTGATTTTTATTGTACGCCTCTTTGGCAGCAGATAAATAGAGAAAGGGAGATACAAATTCGAAAGTCGGAGGGGTAGAGAGGCTATCGCTGCTCCAAAAAAATTGTGTCAATTGGTTTTATTTCCCTCTTTCGTTTTCAGTTTTTTTAGTGCCGACTTTCCATCCATTTTTCCATGTCTCGTTATCTATTGGACGCTTTTAATTATGACAGTGGGGGCGGGGATGTGCCACGCCCGTGCACTCACACACATGCCCGAAAAAATGCATAATTAATAAATTAAACCAATTATATACAAAGGCTCGATTTGAAGTGGCATTACTGTAATTGCAAAGAGAAATCAATTCGCCCTTCGGGATGGTGAAGAGCTCAATTAATTACACAGTTGCGGATTTATGTGCATTATTATTATTATAATTATACCGGCACTTGTAAATCGGCACAAAAGAGAATACCCAAATCCATATGCAAATGCAAGTTTCGTGGCCCTTAAAAGCTTAGGAAATGCACATTATTATTCCAGGGTACTTGTATATTAAGGTTTTTCTTGTAAACCTTACCTTGTGCATTTTTGTCAAACTGTTGTTGGCCTTTGTCTGCAGAAAACAAAACAAAAAACGGCTACAGGAAACAAACCCTTTTTGCATTATTTGAAATACTCCCCCAACTCACGAAGTTTTTACGTCCTTTTTCATCGTGAAAATCCTTTTTTTTGCGGCGGGCAAATTAAAATAAATGCAAAAAAAAACAAGGGGGAAAAGCAGCAAGTTAAAGCTGAAAAAAGAGTTGATTTGCTTTAATTGAGCAAACATTTTGTATAAATTTTGTTTTTCAATTGAGTTTGCCATTTCCGTAATTACGCTCGACGCGTTCATTGAATCAAATTAAACAATTATAGTTCAGTCAGATTTGTGCGTTCGTTTTCCTAGAAATTCCACTTTAAAAACTGAAGCTCCACATCCGAAGATGGAAAAATGGGGAAAAATGGCTTAATTGAGTTTAATTGTTGCACCGGACCTACAAAAGCAACTCGACAAGTCACGCAGCAAGCATTTACATAAGATTAACGACAATCAACACAAGGAAAAAAAAAAAAAAGGAAAAGGAAAAGAGAAAAAATTTGAAAATTTCAAAATGAATTTGATGCACTTTGTTGATGTTGTTTGAGTCAAAAGTGATCCGCATCCGTGGACGCAGAAAGCGAGGGAGAGCGTATCGGTACATGAATATTTATGATGCTCCAATGAATTTGCATATTTTACGATTTTCGTTTACAGACGATAAGGCCCAAAGAAGGAGCAGAGCAGGCTTAGATGGCGACAGTTTCTCCGGCTCCTTTAAAGTTTAAACACAACTCGCTTTTGCCGTATGCAAATTGCAGTATGTTGGTCGATAAAAAATTAGCAGTTCGCTGAAGAGAGGACTTTGTAAACATTGGTCTAGTGAAAAATACCTGACCAGGAAAGACATGACAGTTTGGTGCAAGGTGATGAAAAATTAGATACACTGAAAGAAAGCGCTCTTACACGCACCTTCCTTTCTTCAGAGTTGTAAATATATATGTGAAGCCGAACGAGCAGGCTGCAGTTCGCCTGGGAAAACCATCTATTTAAATTTCCGTACACTCACATGATTTCCAATCAAACTGCAGAGCCTGCGGAGTAGCCAATCAAATTAGCATATGGCCAAAAGAGGAGAAAACTCCCTAAAAAGGAGCCAGCAGCACGCAAGAGAAGCGCACAATTAGCCAGAAATTTCCATTTGCCAGTCAGGCGATTCCGGGCAAGCAGAAAATATTTTAAGAGACAAGCAAAATGAGAAAAATTTCGCATATCAGCGGACCACGATCGCAGCAAGGAGCGCAGAGGGCAGAGGGCAGAGGGGTGGCCATTAGAGCCAGCTAATGGTAGCACCTTTTAAGGTTAAATTGGGCAGGCCGAGGCTCCAAACTGGCCACCTTATCGCTGGCCAAATTTATGCACAGCTCGCAAACTAAGGGTTAAATGTGCCAATAAGCCAAATGCGGGCGGGTGACGCAGCTAACCGGCGAACACCGAAACGAGATGGGACACAGGATAAGGCGCGACCCTGTCCTAACGAGAAGCTACCCTATATGCAGTACTTGAAGCGAAAAATATATTAGCTAGGAATATCTTTATGATAGCACTCGGAATACAGCATAAGTAGGCAGTTAGAATTCGTGTTGGTAACGGAAGAACTTCGATGAATTCGTTACTACCCAGAAAGGCTCTAGCCATGGCAAAGCACAATACCCCTTTCTCCAATTGGAGAATCCAGGGTACACTAAGCCGAAAATCGCCAACTGAAATCTGCCAGCTTCGCAGCAGTTGGCCGCATTTGCATTTTGTGCCCCACCATCGAAATGCGCATCACACGCTCACGCGACTCGAAAAAGGCCCACAGGCTGCACTCGCCACTGCAGCAGCGCCCAAAGTCACAACTGCAACTGCAGCAGTTGCAGCAGCAGCAGCAGCAGCAGCAACATCGAGTTCGGGCGAAGTCTGGGCATCCGTCCACCATCGATTGGCTTGCCAATGTTGATTTTCCGTTTGGTTAGTTCACCTCCAAACCCAGTTCCCCCTTCAACAACAAAAAAAAAAAAAGGAAATGCGCCTGCAAAATAAGAAGGAAAACGCAAATGTATGCAAAAAAAAAAAAAAACAACAACAAAAAAGCAGAAAAGAAAAGAGTAAGGGAAGAGGAAAAATAAATAAAATTGCTGCGAACGGAAACTGCATCGCCAACGACTGCATTGACCCCTTTTCCACCCACGTGCGTGTGAATTCGCCATGGATGCAGTTGCTCCTTCCTTTCACCCAACCCAAACTCCTGCCCCTCTCACCCACTTGGTGGGTGCTTTATTGCAGGAGTTCCCCCGAAGGGAAAACGAAAGAAAATCGCATTGCTCACGTTGGCCAAAGTGCAAAATGCGCAGGGGGAAATAAAAGCAAAAAAATTAAACCAAATTGGATGAATATTTAATTGGCTTGCGAGGATCGCGGAAGCAGAAGATTAAAGTGTGTAACACTTCGGAATAGTAATGCATCCTCAGGCTTTTAAAAGTCACCAGAGGGTTGGGGAAGCTTACACATACATTCGATTTAGTTAAGAGGCTTAAGTGGTAGAATAGGTTCTCAGTTGGCCCTAGTATCCCATGAATTTTAATTTATCATGAAATTTCCACTAGGAGAACTGAATACTAAGCAGTCTGATCCCAAACGTGTAATATGTATTTAACCTATAAGCATCTGAAACTATTTCCATATGTTCTCAAAGATATTATTATACATCTTACAGTTTTTCATCGTGCTTAGTTTGTTGGCTTTTAAATTTAGTTTAAATTAGCTTGCAGTTTTATGGGTGGACCCACAATTTTCTCTTTTGATCATAAACCAATTCGCACCCAAGCACAGTTTTCAGCTCGATTGATTGTCACTTTCCGCGTTTTGATTAACACCTTATGCGACACTTTTCTCTTGGCCCACTAACTAAGCCACAAATGGCACGACCAAAGAGGGATAGAGAAAAAAATGAAGTGAAAATCTGCCCAGGGGCTGGAAACCTTTTATGTTAAGTGGCGGTGTGTAAAAAAAAAAAAAAAAAAATTATATGTCGAGACAGACAGATAGATAAAAAATGCTGGCCGTGACTTTGAAGAGCAACCGAGATTCAAATGCAAAGCTACGGGATAAAGTCAAAGCCGCAATGCCGCATCCCGAATCCTGAATCCTATTTCCCCAGCATCCAGGCATCCAGGCAACCGTTGTAGGTCCGAAAAGCTGCACAAATATAATTATAAACGTCTGCTCGGCCATTAGGTTCTGCGTTGGAAGGCCCCCTCCTCTGGGGGGTACCGAAACATCCCCCAGTTTCTGCTCCAATTTGGCTTGGGGCGTGGCACTGCCAACCGGCTGTATGGCCGTAGCCATCCACCACCCACCCACCACCACCGACCATGTTCCCCATTAGAGGGGTCTAAATTTAGTCTGGTTTGTCTGGGCAGGTCATGGAAATTGTCGCATCAAGTGAAAACATCAATGGAGATTTTAAGTGAAGTGGGAACAGAGCAGGGTAGAGGAGCAGCTTTGATTTCGATTCTGATTTTGTAGCTGCATGGCGCTGTACGCTTGACATTTCATGCCGTTTCAGTTCAATGGCCAGGCAAAAGGCAATCAAATTGATGACTTTACTTTTCGCCCCCAGCCCGGTTTCTGTGGCTACATTTCAATTATGCTAATTACAAGCAGCCATCAAACACCTAATGGCAATGGGGCGAGCAGGATTTATGTAAGTCCAACCCCAATTTATCCCCACCATTCTGCCTGTACTGACTGTTCCTTGGCGCATTGTCATTGAGCTATTGCGGTTTGGCTGCTAATTTATGGGCTTGCAGTGAACCCACTCCATAGCCCCGCCCCTCTGAGCCAAACTCCTTCTCCATCTGTAAATAAAACATAGAGCTCTGGGCCTGGAGTAAAGTAGTTTCCTCCCCTCTGAGGTTGTAAACATGCCGCACACACACACAATAGATTCCCACCTTATTTTCTTTGTTTTCTTTTTTTTTGCCCCTGAAATTCTGCGCAAAACTATAGAAATGAAAGGAACAGACAGGAGATTTGCTCCTTTTGTCCTGGAAATGAAGTACTCAAATTACATCCAGAGTGTGTGTGTGTGTGTGTGTGTGTGTGTATGCCATAAAGCTGTCTGCAGCAATCCGATAATCATCTAAGGGCTTGTGCCACTTCATTTCGGAACAACAAATTTTATTATGCAGAAGAGATTTCTTTTCCTTTCAGGCTCGCATTTTTTGCTTCCTACATTGCGTGTGAAGCGCCGCCGCAAAATAGGACATGATATGTAGATATGGCTAGATATGGTGGCATTAAAAATAAACTATTCCTTATTGTTCCCGCTCCTTGGCAGCAAAAATGCCGCAGGCTGTGAAAGCCTCCTCACAAAAGACTTGCTCTGCATACACAAAAAACCAGTGACGATGACAGTAACTCTGTTGCAGATTCCCAAGAAATATGTATACCTTCTGCTGGCTTTCCCAGAGTCTGCAGCTAATTTGCTGCTGGCTATAATAATGCTTAAGCCAAGTAATAAACGCAGACTTTTTTCCAGCGTTTGGCAAGCAAAATCTTGGCTTGACTTTTGTTTACTTTGGAGGGCAAACAGGGAGCCGTTCGCTCCATCTCGATTCATTCCTCAAGTTAATTAAAGTTTTATCAAGCCAAGAGGTAGGCAGGCACGCAGACTACTGGAGGCATTTCCTGGAATGCAGTCAAAGTCATAGTCATCTTCGCTACCCCTTAAAAACTTCATGTTTTATTCAATTTCAACTGTTGCTTTTGTTGTTCTCGACTGTGTAACTAGCCAGCGTCGACTTGTGAAGTACGAGTGGCATTCGCAAAATGGCTTTCAAATGCATTTTGCCTTAAATGCTGCTGGGAGTTGGCCCAAGTTACATCATCATCATCATCACCATCATCGTAGTTATGGCCATCATGGAATTCAGTTTGTGTCATTCCACGTTTACTCGTTACCGTCTTCGATTTCAATCAATGTGCAGCAGCTTATTGAGATCTTTCCATCTCTCTGCCGTCTCATTTTCCTTTCAGCGCGGCCTTTTGTTTTCCCTAACCTGCGAGATTTTCCAAAGCATCGAGTACAACAAAAGGAAATTCATTGAATAGAGAGTACAGAGTTAAGCCTTCAGCAGTTTATGACGCGTCAGATTCAATGAGTTCGTGCCTCAATGGATCCCTTCTTCTCTGATGGCGATGATGATGACGATGATGGTGATGATGATAGCGTTGCAGCAGCTGTCGAGTGGAGATTAAATGGAAAATCGTTTGGGAAATGTATGTGTTTAACTAGCAGGATCAAGTTCACTCGACTCGCAGATTAACTCCGCTTTCCACAGCAATAAGGTTTCCTGGTTTTCAAAGTCTTTTTCCCATATAAACGGCAAACTTTAAGCTATCTACACGTATGTATATAAACCTCAAATGCATGACTTTTTTGAGAAGTTATTCCAGGTCAAAAGCATATGCCGTTTAATTGCGTACCTGTAAGGAAAAGAACGAAATACAAACCAATTAGTAATTGATACACATACATAAAATTAATTGGAAATAAATGTAATATGGACAGCATAACCTCGATTCCCATATGTTAACGACTTCCCCAACCACCAGTTACATGGAATCGATAAACGGTGTTCGATTACATGCTCGATAAGATATGATGTAGCATAGCTATGGAGACCACACTGCACTCGAGATTCGAGGCGGTAAAAAGGCTTTGTATTGATAACTCAACTCTTCTTTATCGATGTGTGTCAGAAAGCGCGGACTGCCATTGGAAATTATAAATCAATTTCCAGGCATTCAGCGGCGATCGGCCGTGATAAGATTGCCGGCAGGGGAAAAGGTCGGATCAGGGGGCTTTAGCATAATTACGAGACGTGGCAGCCGCAAGGAAAGGGCAACTTAAGCGGCTTACCCAGAGGTTTGACCACCTCTCAAGTTGTCCGCACGAATGGCTGCCTATGTGCTAGTGCCTTTATGCTGCTACATACGAATATATGTGATGTTTTAATTAAGGCAACCGACGACTACGACGACTACGACGACTGTCCGGTCAGAGCGTCGCCAGTTAGCTGGCACGACTATCGGTCAATAACTTGGCCCAGGCACGCGCCACATACAGTGGAGCCTCAGTAAGCTAAACTTTAGATAACCGTAAAGGAGAGTATGATGGATATTTCAATCTATCTATAGTTATAATAGGCACATTTCACTTCAAGTGTAATTCATTAGCTGAATGCTTTTCTAATTAATTGAAAAAGACTTGTATCTATGTGAGTTAATGAGATTCGACTGAAACGAAGTTCCACCGTACACCTTTGGAGGTCCGACTATGTGTGTGGTGCCTATTTAGGGCTGAGGCAAGAGTGAGCGCATAAAAGAGTTGCTTGATTGCTGGGCAAACGGAGCCGAAATTGAATTTTACTCGTCATCTAACTGGGCGAATGTTCAATTATGCGAGGACAAACGAGTTTTTTGCATGACCATCGCAAAAGGCCGCAAGGAAATGGGTAATCTTGGGAGCGGCTGCTTCGGTCTGCTCGGTCAGCTCATCCATTCCATTTTCCTGGCACATTTAATTGCAGCAATCAAATGGTTTTCGGGGCGGTGGCCACCTGGGAAATTTCGTATGGCGCATACATATATCATTTCATTTGCCTTTAATTTGACACATGATGTGGGGGCATTTCGGGGGCTCGACTTCTTCCTGTTGCTGCCATTTGCAAAATGGCCGCCCTAACTGTTGTTGTCTAACAAAATGGCCGCCTTACGTCTTCCGCTCAACAGCCTGCACACAAAAAAAGCAAAATGCCCATATACTCACACACACCCAGAGAACCTAGAGTTCATTGGTTTCTGAGCGGCATTTTTCACTTGCTCTAGCAAATGACTTTGGCCACATGCTGGCTCCAGCTTTTCCCCCACTGACTCCCACATTTTCTCGCATTTTCCCCGCCCGTGGCAAGTCGCTAAGCTGGGCTAAGTTGAGCGCTTTTCCGCTGCCGGCGTTGCCTTTTCTTTGTCCTTTGGCATCCAGCGACGTTGGGGGACGTTCCTTGTTGCGCAGCAAAAACTTTTGCATTATGAAATTGTATATGTTAGCCAACAGACAATCAGAAAGTAACACTCACCACTCAGGTGGCTGTAATATTTGCTAACAAAAATCTGAGAAATATTTCAGCCCAAAAGAACTGAACTAAATACTGCAAAAACAGATTTGCAATCTTAACGAAATTTGAAAATATATTTTCTTTTAAAATATTAAGTCATCTTTCGGAGGAACTACTTTAAACTGAGAGCAAGGTCCCACTTTTGATTATAGTGTTACCAACTGTATTAATGAAACAGTCTTACCCAAGTCCCAAATTTTTAAGTTCTTTAATGCTTGAAACTAGGACGTGTTCAACAGTGTAACTACGCACTTCGGTTGCTTCGAGCTGTCCGAACGTTTTAGAAAAATCGTTTGCAGTTTGCCAAGGAGGAAAACAAACTTTTCACCCCTTAAAACGAATTTTCATCTATATATATTTGGTTTGTGGTATGAGGAATTAAATTCTTATCTTTTGTACAAAGTTTTCGTACAGCATTTGTTTTATCAACTTATGCTATTTCCATTGCTCGACTCAAGTCGATTTAGCCCTAGATGAAGACAAACAAATAAAAGTAGATTTTATTGAATCTTTAAAATTTGTATATAATTTAATTCTGCTTTTCCAGATCAACGTCAAAATTATTGGATCGCCGTTTGAATTGAAAATTGAAAAATATTCCCCAATCTTTTTCATCTTATTTAATCTATCAACATTTGAAATGCGTGTATCAAATTGGCTTTATTACGAAATGTCTGGATTTTGCTATTCATCCCGATCTGAACATATTGTTTCACTTCAAAGGGGAAAAATCAGTTTCCCAGTCGCGACAGGGTGATTCACTGATGCGATTGCCGGGCGATGGATTAAAATGCATTTTCCGAGGCTCATCATGATCCGACCCCATGCCAATTTCCCATTTAAAGGGTAGTTTTCCTTCGGGCACGTGTGCCGCAGTAGTTTGTGCCTGTTTTTTTTGCCTGTTTTCCGTTTTAGTCTGCTCTATGAACTTATGCATCGCTGCGCTTTGACAAACCATAATCCCCTGGCAGTAAAAATATGGATTTCATTTCATGTTCCATATTTTATGGGCTCACAGCGAAATGAGAACGATGGAAATGAGAAATAGTTCGCCCCAGCGCTAATGGCCAGTTGTTAAACTTTCAAATTGATCCATGGATTTTCACAGTCGGATGCGGCACACATTTTCCTGCCCCTCCGTTTGAAGTTTTCTTGAATGCGTAAAAAAGAAATGCAGTGGGCCGCTCCCTCAGAATATATCGGGTATAAATCGTGGTGTCAAAGAGCGCTGGAGAATATAAATTTATGATTTATCGAAAGCATATGCGCTTACCTCCTACAGGAAGTACCCAGCGAGACTTTGTAGTGGCGAGTTTTCCCCAATTATTATTAGCATTTTACAATCGCTTGGGCATGTTTTGAATGGCTCTTTAGCGCACATCGAAGATACCACGCCCCCCCATTGAAAGTCGAGGAAAACACCGACAGATGTCCCAGAGAACAGATGCCCATTCCTGGGGGACCTGGCTGGGAATCAGCTTCGGTGTGTCCACGCCCAGGAACAAGGATTTCAAGTAGAAAGTTTGCCTCGAGAACTAAAGATATGTACGTGTGTACATACGAGTATGTATGCATGTATATTTCCGCAATTGAATCAAAATTAAGCGGAAGTTGGCAGCTGTTGTGTGTAGGTGTCGGAAGCACTCTCCAAAAATATCCAGAAAATTCAGAAATAGTGCTCGCCCGCCCGACACTGACTTATGTGCAGGTTAAGTGCCGTCGACAGATTTTGACACATTGCGGGGCGAATGCATACTCGTATACCAGATTGTGTCGAGTCACCGCTGTGGCTTTGATTAGAGCCAAAATGCAATGTGAAAGTGGACTCGATTGAGTTGGCTGAGTTGGAAACGAGCACTTCTTTAATTAACATATGCTGCTGCGTCCTGTTGTTTGTCTTTACCAAACAGCTGCTGCGGTCTGCAACTTTTCCCAGGCGGTTTTTGTTGTTTCGGTTACCGTTTATGCTGTCGGTGGTTGTCTAACAAATTAATTTCATATTACCACCGCCCGCTTATGTATGCACAGCAGCGGCCAAAATATTAGCGACGTTTTCGAAATGCCTTGTACCTTTTATTTATGATTTACAGTAAATGTGATTATGATCATGATTTACAGTAAAATTAAGAGTAATAAGTGATTACCCAAATATAAATTTCAATTAATAATTTTATTTATTAGGTAACTGATTGAACTACTACTGAACTACTCAAAACAACACCTCAAAGTCAGATATGAAAATAAAACAGATCTCTCAATTATTCGTATATATTACATTGACCTCAGCTGTGCGTGAACATAAACTCTGGCATTGCAGTTCATTTGCCACTCGGGTTACATGTGCGCGGGATGGCCGTTTGGATGGATCCTATCCTATGCCATCCCATCGTACCCAATCCCAACCTATCCCTCCTTTGGCAGCAGTTCCAATTGAAATTAATGTTTTATGGTTTCTGCAGCGACCGCACACGAATGGGGAATAGGACAGCTGAACAGCTGGGCATTGGAGAAAGGGGGAGTAATTTCAACAGTTTTCTGCCTTCTGGTATTTCAACTCGCTTTTCCTAATGCCAATTTGCCATGGAGAGTTTCCTGTAAGTGACAAAAGAAAATGCCAATCCTTCGGCCAGACTTTCCTTCCCCTTTTCTCCGGGTTTCTTATTTCTTTCGGCTTGTCGCCGCTTCTTTGTCTCGCATTCGGCCATGGCAAATTGGACATTCTTCTTCAAATTTCCTGTTTATGCTCCATAAAATCCATCGAAGCGTTTAATATTGGCAACTTACGTTGGATGGAAATAAGGGAAGCGGCAGGAACAACGCGCCAAGTACGTGGTCTGGGACTCAAATTGGTTTGTTGAGGCATCTACTACGTATACTATATGTAAAATAGGGTGTTGGCGTCTGGCATTGAATTTATTTTCCACTGTCTGAGTCGGGAAATACAGCTGCTCGGATATCAGACCACCTCATCCAACTTATCTGCCGCAACTTAAGTGATATGTGAGCGATTTGAAAGCATTTCAATTTATCTTATGCCATAGTTGACAGCTCTAATTTGAAGCGACAGTTGCATAATTTTCAGACAACAGGTAGACATCAATAGCTCAGACTTTTCTCAATCAGAAATGCTAGGTAATTGCGAAGGAATAAATATTTCATCAGCTTGTGCACAACCTTGACAAGAATGATATATCGATCTAACATGTATTAACCCTGCAAAAGAGGTTCCACTGTAGTTTGCGAATGATAATTTGGACTGAAAAGCCTGTCAGGCAAAAGAGAGAGTTGAGTTACCATCATAATCAAAGCTATTTTTTGCATACTTGCATATCAGTGCAAGTGGGTTTGGTTCATTGGGATTATGCAACTCGTCTGGGGCAGCTGGAAAAAATGCAGTTGCATTTTTGGGTTTCAGTTGCAGTGGCATTTGCAGTTGCATCCCACGCACGAATTGGTCGACTGGCGCCTGCCCACGTTTAGGCTGTTAATTGAATTTTTCGCCTAACGATATGAGCTTCATAAATAAGCGTGTACAATAAAAATAATAATAACAGCCAACAAACATTCAACAGCCAAATCCTACCGAAAAACGTATCCCAAAAATGAAACGGGTTTCATTTCGATTTGATCAAATTTATGTCAATTTCAGAAAGTGTTAATTGCACTTGACGTCGATTTATGTGTCGCATAATTTTATCAGAGATAATGACAGCCAACCGCAATAACAAGTGCATACTTAGTGGGGCATAATAGTGCAAAAAGCAAACTTTTTAAAGTTTAGCTAACCGAAATGCAAATTTAAATTGGCAAATGCAAATGAAGGGGCGCAAAGTGGGGCGGAATATTTCACAATAACAGCAGTTTACATTTTGTTGATTTATATTTGATGAAACCCGAATTCGAAGTAAGTATCTGTCAACCGTTTCGTTATTTATCGTTCGATTGAATAATACCATTTTCCATGATTTTGATTGGGTTTTATGTTTTCATTTTAATGTTCCATTTTATTGGAATTGAGACATGCAAAGAATTTACTCGAAAGCCATAAAAACTTAAAATAAGAATATTGATCGCACAACTTTTATGTCATTAGCATTTTTCCATTTTAAACTTACGTGAGCGGGTGAGAAAATGTTCTTTGCCCATTTATCATCATAATTTTCTCATTATCAAATTTATTTTCGTTGCCTTTGTGCACTCACCTGCAAACGAGAATGAGAAATGAGAAATGCAATTAATAAATAATGAGTTCTGTAGTTTTTCAAATAAAGCAAGTTTTAAGCAGCCCATAATTCAACCTGAGTGCGTTCACACCTCCGACCAAACACACACTTTGGCTAACTTAATTTTAAGGGCATGAAAGTTTTACAAATATTTCCTTTCCCCCACTTTTTTTTTTGGCCCGAACACCCTCACACAAAAAACGGGCAGTCCCATTTGTGATAAGACAGAGCCAGATATTTGTGCGCTCCAGTTGGCAACAAATTATGAAAATGAAAAATGCCATCAAAGCAGCGTAAATCATCTGACTTTGACATGCATTATTATTTACGACCAGGGTCGCCCCTAAAACAAAAGAAAAGGGGAAAACACATAACTCTTGACTGTTAAGTACAAATCGAGTGGCCATAAAGGTGTATAAAACATTTCCGATAAGTGCGATTTTTGTTCAGATGACAGCGTTTAAATCACATTTAACTGCCTAAATGTTGTCTATTTTTCAATATGTATGTCTCCTGTATTTAAATATGTACGGAAAATTTCCCCACTACGCGTAGTGAGCCCATTATGAATCATCAGCATTCAGCAAAAAGATGAGCAGGAAAAGCAGCAGGAACAGGAGCAGGAAAAACCGAAAGCACTTGCCATTTGACTTCTGTCTCGGGTCTCCGTTTCAGAATTTTATGGCATTTTATTTTAGCTCAACTTCAGCCCAATGCGCCACCCCACCCGGAAAACCCACTCACTCCCAGGCCCTCTGCCACTTCTCCCGATGCCTCGGCGTTTGGCCCCGTCAAAACAACATTTCTGCGTTGGGCAACCGCAGAGAGTCAAACAAACAACAGATCCAGCGACAACGAATGCACTGGGAGAAAAGATCCATTAATAGTGCTAGGCATATGGTTTTGTTCAAGCTACATCCATGCGGAAGAAATGAGCACACATACTAGGCGTCTAATAAACCATCAAATTGCATTTGGGAGCACAGCTATCCATTAAGTTAATGTTTTTATGTTAACACATTCATTCATTTTTCTTGAAGATATTTAAGCAATCAATAAGAGATGAGTATCATTAGTCTCGGAAGATTGGAAACTACTTTTTACATAGACTTAAAAACATGAACGCTTTTTGTTGTTATAATAATACCATATGATATGGTATCCCCATCAAAAAAACAGTTGACTTCAAACAAATAAGCCTTTTATCAGAGTAATATATTCTTTATAAATAAGTATATTAGTTTTTTCCAGCTTCAAAATATCAGAAATATGTTCTTGTGCACGAAATACACTATGGGATATATATAATAAAGTGAAGCTGTTGAGAGCCGCGTTAGATGACGACGACGATGCTCACAGCTTGTGCCGAGGGTTGGGGATCTGGATGAAGGGCAGGGGATGAGCAGGGTGTCAGAGGAGTGCCACAGAACCAGGGTGCGGGAGGATGGATGGATGGATGGCGGGATGGCTGGCTCTGTGTGGCAAGCGTCTGTTGCAAAATCGAAAAAATATTGTGCGTTAAGAGGGATGCTCTCTGGGCGGACTGGGCCAACACACACTACCAACTACCAACAGCTGAGAACGGGCCGAGGGAGGAAGGAGGAGGTTATGGTGATGGTGATGGTGGTGGTGGTGGTCGGTGGAAATGCGTCTGGAATGGGGGAGGAAAAATCGATAAATGCCTCGAACATATGAATTATGCGTCTGTGCGCGTCCCAATCCCAATCCCCATCCCCATCCGCCAATCCTTCTCCGATTTCCCACTCCGAGATTCAGCTGCGGTTCTTCATCGGGTTAAGTTCAAGTGGCAGCTCATTGCACTCCGGCCAGAGATACATTTTACAATTTCGCATTTAATTCTCCAGAGCCATTCGCCCGGATTGGGCTTTATGGCCTGGCAGCAATTGGCGCCCACACACGCAGTTGCTGTTGCTATTGATGTTGTAGTCGCTCTTGCAAAACTGGACAACAGTATCTGGTGCCCTGCCCACGATGGCATGGAGCTGCACTGACCGCATTAGATAGGAAAACCCCTCTGGGGCTGGCTGGTCGCCACCACTCCACAACTCCACAACTCCTCCACGCTCCCATCCCGTCCAATGAATGTTTTTGGCAACTCATATGCAAATATGTTGCGAATGGCTGGGGGAAAACTGAAAACTGGACACTGGACACTGGGAACAGGTCGAGTGCTGCTGGGTAAATCAATGAATGTGTTTGGACAAGTGGCAGCCATTGTATCTCCCTGAATCCCTTACGCCATTCACCGACAACCCTGGGCATTAATCCGTAAGATACGAGTGCCTATACATTTCGCAAGAGCAGTTTAGACTTTATTTCCAATTCATAGCTGGCAATAGAGATGATCACTGTTCGGTGCCAGGAAGGGAAATATTTTAAATATTTTAAAAGCGTATTTCTCTATCCCAGCTAAACTACTTTATACAGTATATGCTACTCTACAGTTTCGTGAGATTTCAAATTCCATTGCAAAACACTTTGAAGATGATGCAATGCAGGGTAATTTATTCATTTTCAGTTAATTGATCTTCATTAAGTTCGCTGCTGCTAATTGATAGGTGCATTCACAGTGATGCTGCCCATCACTGGTCATAATTTTCATACTCCCATTTTGCAACCGCAAACGGCATGATTTATGCTGTAAACAAACCCCAAGACTTAATTAATATTGATTGGTCTAACTCTGGGGGAAATCGTTATCTCGTTTATAAATTAAGCGGCAGAGAATAGTTGAACTTATAACCCAAAGCTGCTAGAGTGTCTGGCCACGAAGGCGATTTGGCCCGGCCAACTAGTAACTTTCATAAATAGAAAGCGTTTCTGGGATGCATTGCATATCCAATTGGTAAATGCTGATACGATTGTCTGGATGGTCTGGCCGGAAAAAAACAAAAATAATAACCGAAAACCGAAATAAAAACAAGAAACGCAAGAAACGCAAGAAACGCACTGAACAATAAATTTTTCATGCTCAACACAAACGCACCATGTACGTACACATATTTATTTATGACAGCACGCAGGTCGCAGCCACGACTCCAAGTTCGAATCGGAATTGACCCCCGAAAAGTTATCTATAGATCGCCGACGTCTGCGGTTTTCCCCCCACTTTTCCTATACGTACATGTGTACGTACATACGAGCTGATAAATGGAAATGGGAAATCTAGCGCAACGTCGCGTCGTCCAAGTCGATTTCGATTCCAAGTCGATCCGATCCGATCCGATTCCAAGTTCCAAGTTGGTGATAAGGCAATCAATAAGGCAAACAAACGGCTCGAGGTTTATTGAACCCCTTGGAAAATAAGGGAAACCTCTGTACCAGCTGGGCCAAGTGCAATTAAGTCGGGTTTCGTATATTTTTTGGGGCCATTCGATTGCAGTCTTTGTTTATTTCTTGCTTAATGGTGATTTATGTTGCGGTTCATTGCGTTTGGGGAGAGAGCCACGCCTTTCGAAGGGCTTAGTAAATTGCCAGTCGAATATCTCAAATAAGTTTGTTTAGGAATCAGTTACAAACATATTTAGATATGATAATGCGGTAAATATTTGCGGGCGAATCAGAGGCCCCAAAGAGTCAGAACCCCAACTCAGTTACCTGAAGGTTGGAACGCTCACACACGCACTCATATGCGACTGGGTGTCAAGGAAAATATTTGGAAGACAATATTTACCCACGACTAATGCCACAGATTCGGGGTGAGGAAAGATTTGGACAAAAATATTTGTGCGTGTCAACAAACCACGATGATGGTGCTCTCCTGGCTTGCTCGCCTTAAATTGATATTCATTCCACGTTCGCGTGGAGCGTGACCGATCCCGATCTCTATATAAATGATTTGATTGACATCAATAATTGCATGTACATACATTTCCATGCATTTGGCAGATGTTGTGGGTAGTTGGCTACCGAAAAACTAAGTGGCCAATACTACTAGTAGTCGAATCCGTATCAATTTGCATATGTCTCCAGTGACAACGACGGTGTTTGCATGAAAAATAAACAGAGCTCTGCTGATTGACGTTCAACGTTCCCCTCTCGAGGCATAATTAAACGCATTTGATGTTTGTGTTCTGCCGAGAAAATACCATTTAAAAGTGTTGGCTTGCACAGGGCACAAAGTACACATTTCATCAATGAAAGTATAGTTACTATTCAATGAAGTTACTACAGTTTCTTAACATGAGAAGTATCATGTTAGATTTGTTATTTGAAATGTAAGAGGCTGGTAGTTTCAACTTTTGTTTCACGACTACTATACGAGGTATTAAGAAATCGTTGCTGCGAAAGCCATGCGGAACACTTTTTCCATTCCTTCGTCTGGTTTCTGGCTATTCTCTTTCGGATCTCGTCTCATCAATCACGTTTTGGCAGCTCCACATGCTTTCCATCCAGCTCAGCCCGTACGTATGTACTTCCCTCTCTATTCCTGTCTACGTGACTTCCGTCACTTGGCTTGCCCATTTGTCCCGCGAGCTTCGGAGCTCCCATCCCAGTCTCCTCCCTTCCCTTCCTGACAATACCACAATTCCCAACCTCTTTTCCCTGCTTCTCCAGCTTCTTCTTGCATTTATCTACTTGGCTGTTGTCATGTCAAACACTCGGCACAAAAGTTCAAGTGCGGGTCCTCCCAGCCGCCCTGGCCGCAACTACCGCCCTTTCCCATTTCCCCATTTTCCCATTTCAGCCGGCAATTTCACGCTTGTCAGGTTGGCGAAAAAGTTGTGCCTCTTTCTACAATTTTGTAGCGTTACCTGGCGCTTACCTGCAGCCCACAATCCCAGGAGTGTGAACCATCAGGAAAGTGTCGCAGGCAACACAAAGGCTCATTTGTTCGGCGAAAGTAAAATCGGCTTAGAGGCCAAACTATGCATTGAGAATGGTGGTGGTGAGTGGGCTAAGTTGCAAGAACTTTATGGAACCACTCCGATGTGGCTCTGCGCACAGACAACTTAATTAGATAAATGCTCTTCGCTGTCAGTTTTCTAATTTTCTAGTTGTAAAGTGATCCGAACGCCCACATACTGCGCCCCAACTATAGTCAACATTATCGTCATTATCTCCATCATCATTGTGGAGAACACTGAAGAGGCCCCTTCCTCCCGTCAGTTGACATAATTTTATGCTCGACATTCAATTAGGAGTAGGTGTAGGTGCCATCATCCCCACCGAAACTACGGAACTCTGGCAAATGCAAATTGTGAGCAGACAAAAGCAATTTGTGTCATTGCCAGCAGCGGTATACATAACACAATTGCGGTCAGAATAATAGCATCAAGGCATGTAATTTCTTGAATGTGACAACAATTTGGTATGTAATTGTGACACTTTGGCGATGGAAATATACATTTTGATATCTGTTTTTAAGATAAAAGTAGTCAAACCATAAATCATTTAAGATATTGATTTTAGTTAAATTAAATATTTTGAACAAATAATAAAAACTTGGCTGATAGTTAAACTGGAAAAAGTATGTTAATACTGCGTTACCGAATTAGCCCAAATGACCTAATAAGTTAATAGCTACGAATGTATATTACATTTTATTAGTAATTTATCAATGGTAATTATTAATTTCGCCGCAACTGTTTTATGGGTAGAAAGGGACGCAGCTGCATGAGGGAGACAGAGCGAGAGAACTTGTATTTTACCACCTCATTACAAGATTTGCATATTTGCATCTGCCATTGTCTGAGGCCCGAGAACAAAAGCCAGGCACAGACAATGGCTTCATCTCAGCTCAAGGATATTTTCGCACTCAGAAAACTAGACCTAAATTTAGAGAAGCGCTGGGAAAACGGTGTCTCACAACATGACTTCCTGCCACAACTTTCGCGAGTCAAGTGTTTGCCACTTCTGAAGCTAAATCTTAAAAGCCACGGATAACAACTGTGTATCTGCTGCAGTTGGTGTTTTTGGGTATTAGGCTCCACTCGCTCGTCAAGTGTTCCTACATAAAGTCGCTTACCTAATGGCCACAGAGCTGAAACCATCGACGCTTGGGTGCATTTCACAGGATTTAATGGCAGATGTGCCCCGCCATCCGCTTGGCTCCATTGACAGCTCAATCCAATCCATGCCGCAGAATGTGGAAATAGAAACTGTGCGGCGGATAATTGCCATTAATCAGCAGAGTCCACACATGGACATGGCACGTCATAAGCCGCACAGCACACTACATCCAAGCCAGCGTTTGCCATCGGTTCAAAGAACAAAAAAGTCCGGTCTTGGGGTTCAACATCTGGATGGGAATGCAGAGGACGGGATGCAAGAGGTAGGGATTGGGACTGGGCATGGGCACGGGCATGGGCATGGCCATCTATGATATATGCAGCACTTAGTACCTACTTAAGTTGCGCGAACGCGGACAAGGCTTCAGATAAGATCACACACAGCTGGCAAGAGCAGAGGCAAAAGCGGATTGTGGCTTAAAGCCAGCACAGTGGAGCCAAAACTTAAACTGGCCACTATATTTTTTAGTGCATGCATTCAAAGTGTTTGCAATTTAAGAGTGCTCTGTATATAAAATCCCCCTAAAAGGCAATCCACGTAGTGACGATTCGCACCGTAACTGTGTGCGAGAAAGTAAAATACTATGATTTCATTTAATTATCTCTGAAATTGCTCAGAAAATATCCAAATAAGTAAAGAACAAATGGCATAAACAAATAACATTCTAGCAAAAAGTACTCAAGGTTTCCAAGAATTTTACTTTAGTGACGAATAAGGTGTGAAATGGTGAACTCATAAAATAAACAGTTGCTGGAAAGAATCGTTCGATCTCGAAATCCCACCCACTGTACCACTCCACTCTCCTCCACCAAAAACTGAAACTGCAACCACACGACTTTGACTACAACAACGTCGACTACCGTGGCTGCAGACTCGTACTCGTAAGTGGTATAAAGTACGTGCATTTTGTAGATAATAATAAAATAATAGCAACGGCTGCTCATTCAGCTGGAGTCGAGCTGGTAGTCTTGGCGCCTGGATCGCAACGGAATGGAGCGGCTCGGATCGGATCGAATTGATTCGAATCCGATTGGATACCATTGGGTCGGAACAAAACGAAGCTGGTGACTCGGTCTTGTGGCTGTTGTAACAAATTACTTTTGGCTGGGCCCGTCTACTTCCCAACTCCCGATCCCCTGCTCTCTGGTGATCTTGCCCAGACAATGTCGTCGCCATTGTAACTGCTCGTTTTTCATGTTCTATTTTTCTGCGGCAATTGCAGCCAATAGATTAGCTCTCGAGATAATTGCACATAGAAAATCGAATCGGAAATGATCGGTCAACATCTTATGGTTGCTTTTAATATAATCAAAAGTTAAAAACAAGCTTAGAGATTTATCTGTGTTAGCTATTCGTAGTTTTCTTTACTTTGAAGCATATGCAATGGGTAGAAAAACTTAGATGACTTGGACTCAACACCGTTTAAAGCGAGATAAACGAAGGTCTTAAACTCTTTAAAACTAACTTTCATGTGAGACCCAATCAGTAAACTTTTTTCTCCAAGTGAAAAGCGGCCAGACAAAAGGAGGGGGTGAGCCGCAGATGGGGCAGGCGCTTTTCTGTCGCCAATCAAGCGATCGATCTACTTTGAGGCAGCCATGGCCACAGTTTATCGCCGACCGGCGACTGCATTTTGTTGACCGATAAGTCCGAAGGGGGTTAAGCACGAGGAGCAGCACCAGTGGGCAGTGGGGGGTTAAGCAGGAGGTGGAGGGGCCGTGGTCGTCAAGTAAGTTCCAAAGCCAAGACCAACTTCATTTGCTTGCCAACCAAAGCGAGCGACTTTTTCAATTAATGTAGCCCATGGGCACGCGAAACCTGAAACCAGAAAATACTTTACAAGAAAAAAAAAAGAAAGAAAAGTAATGAGAGCCCAAGGAAGCGAAGATGCAAAGGGGCTGTGGGGGGAAAAAAACAATGCAAAAACTTTGTTTACTTTGCCAGCCTGTCTTATCGCTCGCTCCACTGGCCACAAAATAATTACCGAAGCCAGTTCCAAGCTCCCCAAGTGAAGAAAATCATCCGGTAGAATTGAGTTCTTTTGGGCAGGGCGTGGTGGCCAGCCCATATCACAAATCTCGGGAGCCTAGAGAGCCAGGGAGTCCGGGTTTGGCCCATAGGCCTGCGAGCGAGTATGGCCAGCACTTTGGCACTTCAGCTAAATGACTGCATTTAAAAAACTGTTGCCGACTTCCGTTTCGGCCGTTTCACTCCTTTGGCATATGCTGGAGGTGATTAAGTGCGATTCGAGGCGTGGAGGCAGATAATTTCTGATATTTTATAGCCCCGGTGCTGTGTGGAGTGTCGGGAATGCTAAATGGGCAAATGGAGGAGCCCCCCAAGTCCGTCCGTTCAACGAGAGGTGTGAGATTTGCGAGCCAGGCCAGGCTTGTTTTAACGGCACTTTAAGCCACTCAGCCGAACAAGTTAAGAACGGAAAGATCGCTTTTTCTCAAGTGGCCTGAATGCTATTTCTTCCCTGGAATCTCGGGCCGTGTCCTTCGCTGTAATGCAATGCCCCACCTACGGAACACCCACGCACCTATGCAAATAGACCCTAATCCCTGGGGAAACGCCCCCACGGAAAGTACAGTGTGCTAAATGCAAAGCGAGATACATTGTTGCCACGATGCTTTTATGGTCAGAATGATTTCTTGTAACTGCAGCCAGATCTCTTCTCCTTCTTCCAGATTCTCCACCGAATCTCTGCCTTTCTTACTCCAGTTGGTCAAAATCTGGATTTTGTGGTTGCGTGCATTGAACTTTGCGAACATTTCGGGTTGCAGAATCAGTTTCGGCTCGTTGTTGTTCTTGTTTTGGTGTTTGTGGCGGGTTCAAGTGAATTATTCATGTTGTCATGTCGAATCGGCGGAAGGCGGGTTGGTTCGAGTTCGAAGCTGCAAACGAAATTGCATTCTGCCAACGCAGCAGAGTTACACACAGAAAAATGTACCCTTGTTTCATCAGCAACATCTTTGACTTGTTCCCTTTTTTTTTAGTAACACTGAGGAACTATTCTTCCTCATTCGCAAATATTTTCTGATTCCCTGCTGGTTATTCAATATAAATTTGAAATTTAACATTTTCGTTCCGTGTCGCAATTCTGCTGACTTTGTGATAGCTTTGTTTTTCAGTTTATTTGGTGTCGAATGCGGTTCCTCCTGCTGTTTTCCATAAAAATTCCCGCAACATGAGTTTCCCAAAGTAGATGCAACATCTACACGCTGTTTCTGCCTCTGCTTGTAAGGAAACAAATATAACACAATATTTTTAATTAAATGACAAGACAAACTTTTGTTTAGCCACACTTCATTGGCAGAACTTTATTTGCTGGAACAGAAGTTGTCATTGTTGGCAGATGAAAAGCCTGGCACAATGCAAATCTCTTGAAAACAGAAGCCGAAGAAGACAACTCGCAGCGACCATGAATAAGTGCCACAGAAGTGAGATATTTCCGAGTCCTTTGAGCGGCACTTAGTCATGCATACTCGTATATGTATGTACCATATATATAGTATATTCGTACATCTTAAGCATCCAGTACCTTCGAAAGACGAACAATTTCCGGCGCTTTGTCAACACTTCAGAGTGACGTCCGCGCTTTAAAGACCATTGAGGGACTTTGCATCGGCTCGTAATTAGTCTGCATTCAACGGAGAAGAAGTGACCTCATTCGAGACCTCTAAACACTCTCTCCCCGACCGAATGTGCCATTCTTTTTTCCCTCCTTGCTCTTTGTCACATTGCGACACAGCGCCCCGGGCTATAACCACCATATGGAAATGTTTATTTTGACAAGCGCACCCTCTGAGGAAACGGAAAAAATGTGTCCAGGAATATGAAAAGGGGTGCGAAATTAGAATAACATGTCACTCATATATTGTATCACGTAATGCGGCTAAATATGCTCCTGGCCACGGGGAAAAGCCAGCGAGCAGCTGGGTGGGGCGACTCGCCCAGGACTCTAAACAATTGCCACAATTCCCAGGCTAAGAGCGGGGAGATATATGACCAGAAAAGTGAAAACAAAGAGCGCCAGCAAATAAACACGAAAACGGGAACAGGACCTCGCACGTGAGTTTTTGGTACACGGTAATTGTAGGATCCTTCTATATAATCAACTAGCCTGTTCAGCACGACAGGAAAGACGTGTGGAGTGCTCCAGGATCCCTGGGATCTAAAGAATTCTTTAAAATGATGTTGCATAATTTGTTATCTAACATTATAATATACTGTAAGGAAAATGTCTTGTTTTGACAAAAGTGCTCTATCCATTTCATAGTTATTTATCAACCTTAATTGATGCATTACTATAGGGTACTAAATGGTCGAGAACCCGTGTAAGTCCATTGTCACACATTTTTTCCAGCTAGTTACACCCATGTAAGTAAAGTTTTTTTTTTAATTACATGCCCACCGCATAAAGCTTGTAGTTATGTGAGAAAATGCTTTTAATTAAATCTGGCATTAAGTCCTGCGACTTATGACATGCCATGACCTAAAAATTTGTTCAAAGATTTTTCATTCCATTTGCATATGACATGCCCGACAATTTTTTACGAGCACACTTTTTTTGGGGGTCCTTTTTCTTGGAGCTGGCATTGATAAATTTCGCAGCTGATAAGGCGGCTCCCCGTTTTTCCACGACAATTTTCACTTTTAGGGGTGGCTTTTCTTCCTCGATTTGGAGGGCGAAGGGACGAGATTCAGCGCAGGACCTTTAATTTGTTTGCATTATTTGCGCTTTTTGCGGGGGTTTCCATTATCCCGCCCTCGTTTCCTGCGATTGTTTATTTCTCGGTCCGAAAATTGAAATACGATAAGCCTATAAACCACCACCGGCTTAGTTTTCCGACCAAATCAATCAGTCCATGTATTGTGCAGCTGCCTACCGATCCTGTCTAATCTTCTGCTGGCACCCTAAACTCGACCTGAAACTGTGGCTGATCCTAAAACCTAATTGCATTTTGGCCTGCTCCGGTTCTACCTGCCCTCACCTGATCCCTTAAGATCACTTGTTTCCTGGGCTTGAGCTAATGATAATGACTCTAACGGCTACCATTTTGTCTGGTCGTATTTCTTCGATTTCGGAATACTTTTTCACTGGAAATCGTGTTTGTTTTGGCTTAAATAATCGTAAACAATTGCGTAGGTTCTCAATTCATGTTGTGCAGTGTTTTATTTATCTCGTTTCAAGCGAAGCTCATTAGTAATGTTCGAGTTTTGAAGCATTATCGCAACCTTCCAATTTCAAGTCCTTATCTGCAGGTGATATGGTGGTGTGCAATTACGCTGAATTACCCGGGGTGATTGGCACATGTGGCTTGAATGGGGTAGGGTTTTCGAAAGTGCATAAAGTTTACGAGTGTACAAAAAAAAACGGGAGGTGCGAAATGTGATTGCTTATCGGCTCAGTTTGCCGTTGACATCACCTTTTGCACATGAGGGCTTTTGGGGACCCAGTGCCTGTTTTCTGGCACGTCGAGCAGACAGACACCCAGTCGCCAGAACTGTACTTGCATTCATACTTGTTAAAATACAGATATCGAACTATATGGTCCCGAATACACAATATAGATAGGGATAGGATAGATACAAAGAGTAAAGTACAGAGATAATGTCATGAAATATGGCGCATGAGTGAAGTAAACTTAAAATTGCTTGACTGACAAACCTTGTACGCTTTTCACTGTCATGCGTAATATTAATTGATTTGTAATCTTACTTTTAAAAATAGTTTAAGCATTTCCTGTGTATCTAATCTACCGAATTTATACCACTTCTTGAGCTGCTTCTTCTTGCCGTAGAGGCTATAAAGCCGAAGCTCAGGAATTATATTTGAATATCTTTCTAAAACTGTTCAATAATTCACAATACAGTTCTGTGTAAGCAATGTAGCTTGGATTTCATGGATCCTTGATTTGAAATCATAGATCGGCAGACTTCACACGTACATTTTGATAAAGCCCTCTTACCACATTTATCATCTTATCATTTCAGATCAAAGTGCTCACCTTGACTTGCCCAACTGCTTCCAATCAGCTGGAATATGAGACAACTGCTGACCAGCCAGTTCCGAAAAGTCCTGCTGCTTCTGTTTGTTGTGATGGCCATTTTCTGTTTGATTTTTCGCTGATTTGGCTGGAAACCGTCGTATGCGATCGGAGGTAATTTGAATGGCTCAGGTTTATTGGAATTTTTCGATTTGTTTACAACATTTTGGCTCTTGAATCTCGTCAATCGCCGTTTGCGTCTCCTATTCGTATCCTTTGCACCCACACACACACACACTCGAGCGTTGGTTCGCGACGCAACACTCACACGCGACTTTTGCTCACTCCACTTTTGTTGTGTATTCTTTGGCGATTTTTGGTTTTGATTCTCGTGTTTTACGGCATTCGCATCAATCGCTTACGCGTTTTTGTTTTGCCGGCATTCGCCGCGTAGTTTTGTTGTTTTAGGTCTTGCTGTTGCTGTTGTTGCACGCCTGCAAGCGGAGCATTTTTACAACAACAACAGAAAATACTATCAACAAATTGCACACACACACACTCGAGTAAGTAGCGTCGTCTCGCTCTAACCTTCGGCAGGCATCAGGACTTGCAGCTGCAGTTCTTTTTAAATCACATTTTCATTGGGTTTCTGTATTATTTGAGTGCATTCTTGTCTTATTTACGATTTTGACTACACTTATCTTAATTTTCGACCTCTTATCTTACTATTGGCAAACGCGTTTTCTCGCCACTGAAATGTATACATGCGCGCAACGACCTCGACGACCGAAAAAAAATCCGAAACTGTCGTAAAAATCCCTAGCTGCGCGGGTGATGCGAAAACACATCCGTCATCGATGCTTATCGATTGCCGTACTACTATCGATATTTGACGAAGAATTGACTTTCTCAAAACAAATATGACCCTTTTATCTTAAATATTATTTATATATTATACTTGAGCAAAGCGATTTCCATATGGTAAGAAGGAATCAATGTTTAACTTAATCATAATATAGTTTGAAAGCTGTCATCGACATTATAACGCAATCGATGGTAGAGCGCACACCACCAAAAATGCGTTAGGAACAATTAGAGGGGTTATACAATTTGGCGCGAAATTTTAAAATTATTAATCTTAAACTTAAATGACAATGACCTAAGTTAAAATAAATTATCGAATACACACAACATTATATCTAAGCTTGATAGTTCAAAACATTTATATTGGAAGAAAGCTCCACTTTAAAAATTAGTTGAATATAATAATTAATTAAGAGCTCAGTCTTAAATATTAATGAGACACGAAATTCACATAAATCGTATAAATAAGAGAAAAAGGGTATACTAGATTCTTTGAAAAGTATGTAAGAGGCAGAAGGAAGCGTTTCAGTTTCCATATAAAGTATATGTAAATATTCTTGATCAGGATCAATAGCCGAGTCATGTCCGTCTGTCCATAACTCAACTTATTTTACTCGGATTTTGAAGTGGCATACCTCTAAATGTTTCTGGCTCAATTCTCTAAAAATCTGCATTCAAATTTAAAAATGTATTTTTTTTTTAAATTTTTGTTTAATTTTTTTTGATGAATGATGTTGAAGAAATTAAAAAATGTGCCAAGACTGAAGCTCTATACTCCCTAACTCAACTTATCTTACTCGGATTTTGAAGTGGCATACCTCTAAATGTTTCTATCGCAATTCCCTAAAAAACTGCATTCAAAGTTAGAAATGAATTTTTAAAAAAAAATTTTTTTTAATTTTGCTGATGTATGATGTTGTAGAACAAAGAAATTAAAAAATGTCCCAAGGCTGAAGTTCTATACTCCATAACTCAACTTATCTTAATCGGATTTTGAAGTGGCATACCTCTAAATGTTTCTGCCGCAATTCTCTAAAAATCTGCATTCAAATTTAGAAATTTATTTTTTTTTGAAAATTTTTGTATTTTTTTTTATGTAATGATGTTGTAGAAACTCAAAAATATTAAAAAATGACCCAAAGCTGTAGTTCTAAACTCCATAGCTCAACTTATCTTATTAGGATTTTGATGTGGTATACCTCTAAATATTTCTGTCGCAATTCTCTAAAAATCTGCATTCAAATTTAGAAATTTATTTTTTTTTAATTTTTTTGTAATTTTTTTGATGTGATATGTTGTAGAAATTCAAAAAAATTAAGAAATGTCCTAAGGCTGAAGTTCTAAATTCCATAACTCAACTTATCTTAATCGGATTTTGAAGTGGCATACCTCTAAATGTTTCTGTCGCAATTCTCTACAAATCTGCATTCAAATTTAGAAATTTATTTTTTTTTAATTTTTATGTAATTTTTTTGATGTGATATGTTGTAGAAATTCAAAAAAATTAAGAAATGTCCTAAGGCTGAAGTTCTAAATTCCATAACTCAACTTATCTTAATCGGATTTTGAAGTGGCATACCTCTAAATGTTTCTGGCGCAATTCTTTAAAAATCATCATTCAAATTTAGAAATGTATTTTTTTTAATTTTTGAATTCGATCTAACTACAAAACTACAAAACTACAAAAGCTAGAATGTTGAGATTAGGCATGCAGCTTCCAGAGACATAGACGCAGCGCAAGTTTGTTTCCAAATATTACCACGCCCACAAACCGTATGTGGTATTTTTTCAATAGTTAAATATCTTGTAAATTTCTATAGATTATCAAAAAACTTTTTGCCACTCCCACAGTCTTAATACTCCCAATTTCTACCGATATTTCAGAAAATATCGAAATTTCTCGTTTGCATTTCACTAGCTGAGTCATAGGTATCTGATAGTCGGGGAACTCGATTATAACATTCTATCTTGTTTTTATTTTTACTTTAAATAAAATGTTCAAAAGATATGCACCTAAGGCATCACAAGGCGATCATAAGCATCTATTTTTTAATTTACCTTAGAACTATACAAATATTAATGGCTTACCCAGCCAAATTAATGGGCTTCAACTTTCTTCCCGACTAATCTTGTGCATAATAACGTTATTTCTATAAAAATCCTTTGGTAAAAAACTTTATGCTTAAACCAATGGGAAAATCGCCTGTTTGAAATGCATTCGTCGCAGTTTTTTGATTGCCACCCCCGCGAGCAACCGACGTGCAGACAGGTTGTGGTCAAAAGTTGTGGCTCTAAAAAATGCATGTGGCAAAGGAACAGTCATTTAATAACCGCCGACCAACAACCAGGAACTTTAAAGGCTAAAAAAAATGAACACATCAGTTTTAGCCTCGCAGAAATGTGAACGCAATAAAAACTTCGACCAAGGCCGACAATTTGTCGGATGGGCGGGGGGCGTGGCGTGGCGTGGAAATGATAAATTTCACATTAAATGCCAGCGCTTAAACGAAAGCATCGTAAAAATAAACGACGGGCAAAAATGAAAGGGGGGAGGCCTTTTTTGGGACTGCCAGGCCGCAAAAATAAGTGAAATGAAATTCCCTTCATTAGCGTATCATCCGCATGCCCGCCAAATGTGGGTCAAGTTTCGAGGACTTATCAAATTACCAGGACCGTAGATTTTTCGCTGCTAATTGCAGGTTTTTATAAGCGGCACACATTTCCCTGCCAGACGCCACTGCAATTTTCAGTTTTAATTAATTCGAGCTACCGAGTCCGCCTGTATCTGTATCTGTATCTGTATCTGTATCTGCATCCGCATCCGCATCCCTGTATCTGTTCTGCCAGCTTGAAGTTGGCTGGGAAACTTCTGGGCACCCACAAAACGCGGCGACTGATGCTGATTTGGATTCTGGCTAGGATGTGCCTCCCATTCAAAGCTTTTAGTTGCCGACATGAAAAGGCGCTTAAGTGAATTAAGCCGGCGTGTGATAATATATAAATTAAGACATGCACCTCGGACATGGATATTGCTTAAATATACATATGTATGTATAAAAGGTTTGTGGACTTAGCTTGCTAAAATCGTTGTCTTCGGCACTAATAAATTGGTTGAATCAATAAAGTACAGATTTGAAGTCTTTATGCTTATGAAAACTGTTTCAAGAAACTATGTGCCATCAGAAAATTCAGAACTTTTAAATAAAATAAGCTTAAAAACATGCTTTTGGTCATATACTTGAAGTAATACAAGCATTTTGATTTTAAAGGTGTTATACATATAGAGTTCAAAGTGTTTCTTGTTTATTAAAACGTAATTAATGAGGGCTTACCATTATTTATGTGCATTACCAACACTTTGGTGTCAGACGGCTAAAACCATTGGGCCTTTACCCCACTTAATTGGCGGCGACAGTCGGCGCGGCAGCAACAACAATGCTAAGTAATGGCAGGCAGGTCGGTAGAACAACAACAAAGTAAGTTAAATTAAGTTAGCGTCTGCAGACAACAAATCTCGGCTTGTGTGCCTGTCCATATGCTCATTGCGCATAAATCAAAATCAACTTGTAAATTTAATATGTCGCTGTGTTTTTCTCGTTTCCACTCCTTTTTTCTCGTTTTTTGTGGCGCTTGCCAGAGATCCGACGATGATTTATGCTGATGTATTTTGAGCGCCAACGAATTGCCGAGAAAATACAAAAACAAAAAAAACTGGTGGGGATTACAGAGAAATAATCAATTGAATGTGCAAAAACAAGAGAGAACGCTATGCTCGTGTTGCTCGACTATCAGATACCCGTTACTCGCCACTGGTGGCAGTGGCAAACTACAACGAAGAAATTACTCCTTTTGAGTTTGCATTGTAATTGTCATCCTAGTGATCCTGATCAAGAACATTTATACTTTATGGGGTCGGAAAATATGCTACCTGTTACCTTTCCACGAATCTAATATACCCTTTCAGTCTATGAGTAAGGAGTATAAAATAAGAGATCAAACGAGTTGTGCCTGAAAAATATAATTAAAATTGAGTTTTTAAGAACACTTGCATTTAATGGAAATTGTAAAACAGTGTCAAAAGCAAAATTACAGACATTTAAGAGATTTGCCAATAATCAATCAGTGTTTAAGCATCATAAGCTAATTCTTCTTGCGGTTTTTTTTTGTTAAATTAATTTGTATAAATATCTTGTAAGAACAGCTAATTGATATGCAGGGCGGGAATATCCACAAAAAAAAACACAATTTAATTGTCACACTTTAAAATTAATTGGAAATATCTTAGTGAACCTGGAACCGAGTCAATGGATACTGAAATATGCTAATTTTGGGCCCTGGTGACAGTTTGACACTTTGTGTTCGATGTTTTGATGTGGATCTGGGTCTCGGTCTTGGTCGTGGTATGGAATTGTGGTCTGTGGCGGTACGTGGCTCATGAGTTAGGGATCTGTGGAAAAGGCAGTTCAAGTTTTCCCAAGGAAAGCAAATATTTTGTGTGAGGTGAAAAGCATAAGTGGAAACGAAAGCGAAATTAGGTTGTCTTTCAGAGAGGGGGGTTTTTAAGTGGGATGCGGGGACTTCCAATGGCATAAACAGATCCAGATCCAGATCCACATCCACGCCAAGTGCAAGTATGATGCATGTGGGGCTGTCTCAGTTTTGAGTGCAGGGAGCAAAATAAATGAGTTTGTCAGCCGGCAGCGACATGATTTGATAATTGGTTTTAAAAGAAATTCGAAAGCTGAAGCTGCAGTTGCAGTTGCAGTTGTGGGGGAAACACAGGAAATGGAAATAGTTCGGCCAGAGTTTTTTTGACAGTGAGAAGATAAGTTAACTTTTTGAATAGCAAATTTCAAAAGGCGATCCAATATTTTATTGTAGCCAGTCAAATTTAGAAATATATGATTTAATGGCAAAGGTTTTCCCCAAGCACAATTTACTGTCCGCATATCCTTTATAGCTTTGACCTATACTTTGGTTTATGGCCGCAAAACTTTGGCCAATGACACTTGAGTGTTGGGTTCCGCGAAACTGGCTTAAAGAATAAATGGAAATGACTTGACAGGGTCGAAAGACTGACTCACAGAAGTTTGGGCTCTTAGGTGGGGCGATATGGGGGCACTCACCCAGATTGCGAGTCATATCAAAGTTCGATACGGTTATGTAACCCCCACTTCAAATGACGCATATTTGGGGAAAGGCAAATAAAATCAGCATAATTCCCGACACTCTGGCGGTTTTGGGACGAAATTCCCGAGCGGTTAAGTGACACATCTTAATTACACGGCCACACAAAATTTCATCCTAACTCTCAATGGGCATTCATCCGTCCCTTGGGCGCCCATAATAGACTCATTAACTTGCATTCGGCTGGGTAAGCTGCTGAGCTGCAATGAGTCCGGCTGTCTGCGTTCGTTTTGTGCAGTTTTGTATCTTGTGTTCTGCATGCTGCATGCTGCATGCTGCATGTTGCATGCTGCATGTTGCGCGCTGCTCACTGCTCATTGTTGTCGTTGGGGCGTGCAGTTGCACTTGTCGGTGGCCATAAATTAAAGTTGTGGCTCCCCTTATGGTGGGAAATATTTGTCGCATGCCAAAAATTGTACAAGCGACAGCATTTTCAACATGTTGGCGGCAGAAATTGCATTTCATGGCTTGTCTGGGTTGTCGCATCCCCGTTCCCAAATTAAATCCTTGCAGCTGTTGCCGATGGAGCAGGATGGGTGGGCGTCTCGCCAAGAAAGCGCATCCTTGCCAATGGTCAGTCAAGTTCAAGTCCAGGCTAAGGACTTGAAAAAAGGAGCAGATTTAGTGGAGCTTAAGACTGGCAGCAGCTGGCTAATAAAAGCAATGAAAAACTAAAGAAAACTCCTTTTAGAACCGGCTTACAGCTTATATTACAACTGAATTTGAAATAAATTCAAATGTAACTACATAAAAGTATTCGCAACAATAATTAATGAAACGTAAACAAGTGCAGAAAGTACAATTCAGCTTTAATTTAATTAAAGTTTTCCCCACTTTCGCCAAATATCCATCAAACGTTTTTGCTATTAGCCTGTCGCAGAGAAATTAATTAAGAGGCTCCTGCACTTTTTGGGCAATTGCAGGAAGACAACTTGGGGCCAATAAATCCTTCAGCCTGTCACAAAATTCCTTGGAGTCCTGCTCCTTTTGACAAGCTGGCAGGTAGAAGATAAGCGGGAAGAAATTCACTTTAAGTGGCGCAACAACTCCCTTGCTGACGTAGACAAATTAGTGCAGTTAAAATTAGCAGGCGACTAATTTGATTACGAGCTGATGAAAAATATCTCATCATGTCCTACAGATTTTAATGGGAAAACTCCGCTGCAGTTTGCACATAATTAAAACACAACTGGAAAAGCAAGCAGACAGATGGGTGTTAGTCCACAAAAGAAAGCCAAGTTTATGTTCATGTTAGCCAAATCGAGAGAATATGCCTAATTGCCACTGGAATGTGTCTGCTCTGCTTTGTCAAAATTTTCGCACAAATATTGACAGTCGCAGACAGAGATTTTGATTGCGAAATGCAAGAGTCTCACATCTCTCAGCCACAGGCCAAAAATGTTGAGTAAATATTTAGCCAACAAACAATAATGACTTGCTCTAAATGGAAAACGAAATGGGAGAGAATGCTGTTGATTCAAGTGCTGGCTTAATTTGGTGACAGGGTGAAATACTCCCAGGAAAGATCTACCATTTCGAGGGCGAAAGTGCATTAAAGTTAAGGCCAAAGATACACACCAGGCAACCCTAATGACCATCTATTCCGTTCACACATAGGTAAGTAATACTGCGCTCATCAATCATCCGCTGTGTGAGACTTGTAGCGAAAACGTTTAAACGTGACTTCCGATTTTGGGGAGCAGAATACCGTATACCGAGTACCGAAACCCGAAGCCCGTAACCCCCAAGACCCGAAATCGTGTGTTGATGCTAGCTGGCCACTAAGTGAAATATTTATTACAGCCATGTATTTCTATCTATGCCAGTGCAAGGTGCCAACGCTTGTGGCCATTTCCATTGCGGGATTGAACCCCCCGAAATCGTCTCGTGAACCCGGCATAAATCAATTATTTTGGGATTGCCGTTTAACAGCCCGCCGGCCGCATTCATAAGGTAAAGCGACTCATATCTGATGCATTCACATGCTCGTAAATTGCATTGAACCCTTTTAAGCGGACCGCAAATTCGATTTGACCTTTCGGCTTCACTTTTTGCCTTTCTGCAGCTTCAACTGGTCGGCGTAAACACGTTTGCCAGAGCCTAATTGTCCATAATGGTAGCATGAACACTTTGTAGCTTAGTAGCTTGTAGTTTCGCAAGATAATTTCATATTTTCAACAACTTAAGCGTTGCATTTACCCCTGCCACATTAAGCCGCTCAAAAAAGTTTTGAATTTAGAACTAAAAGCTGAAACTTACGATTATAAATGTGTATTCCTACTTTTAACTTAACTTAATGCAAAGATAAGTTATTCTATAGGATTAGGTGGCGCCACCTAGCGGAAACAGTGCTGCCCATAATAAGAACGCAAAATGCGCCTTTTTTGAACGAGAAATCAATCGAATGAAATGATACTTTTTCAGTAATACTAGTTCAACAATCTTTATCTTCTTGAAATAATGCTGTATATCTTAAGAACGGATACATTTGATACAAAAGGAGTGTTTTATTACTTTGGATTGTAATAGTTTCGTTTTTCGGCTGTAGTCTCATTTTAGTGAGTGACTTTGCAGGTTGCTTGGTGGCGTCTCTTATCACGTCGCTGGCACTCCACGCTGCAGTAGGATGCAGTGAAGCAGCAGTTGAAGACAGCCTCCTCCAGGCAATGGTAGCACCACTGTTTCCTTTTAACTGCATCCAGCTTTCGTTGCGTGGCTAAGAGCTCTCTCCGGCACTTTAGGAGATTCTCATGCGCCTGCAGTATTTCGGCGGTTAGATTATCATATGCCACGGAGTCGGCAATCCCACGAATGGGCACCGGCGATGGGGTATCAGAAGTGGTGTTATTGAGCCGCCGCTTCTTCGCAGCGCTGGGAGTGGCCGGAGTCGATGGCCGTCCTCGTCTGCCGGACGCACTCGTTTCCGTAGACTCCGAGCAGTGGGACAGAGCCACCTTAATGAGATTCTTAGCAACGGTGGGATCTGCATGGAAGCCGAATAGCGAGGCGGAATAGTGGGACAACATCAGGTGGCACTGCAGTTCTCTTAACGCAGCGCCCAGAGCTCGGGTGTTCCGTGGCTTGATATGCGACTGAATATCCGACTCTATGGGAGTAATATCACGTTCTGAGATGAGGGCCCGGGAATGAGTGCCACCAAAGAAGCGGACGTCGTACTTGATTGGCTGACGTTTGGAGACGCTCATCACCTGGAAAAGAATTATATATATGAGATTATGAGATTATTATATATTAAACATATCTACTATTATCCACGCACCTTTGCTGGCCACGGCGGTGAGCCCGCCTGCTTTGCCATAACTAACTCGTGCCGCTGAAGACATGGCTTGGCGAACCAGAGATCCGACAGGCTGGCCTCGTTGGAATACCTGTAGCAATCGGGGCATCGACGGATTTCTCGGATATCGTGCGTTACATCTCTCAGCAGCCACTTGGTGGCATTGTACTCAACGCTCTTGGGCCCAAAAAAGACGGCTATGTTGTGCTGCAGATCGAGCAGATCCACCAGGAACTCCGTTAAGTACGTATACTTCGCCGCCTTAATATTTCGCTCGATGTCGCCCAGACCCAAAATCTTTGTCTTGAAGAGGATCCGCTTAACCAGCGCCTCTTCGCGCTTGTTCCAGTGCTTGGCCATATACTTGGTCACATCCATGGAGATCCAGGAGTAATGCTTGTCCCAGGAGTATTTCAAAAGGCAGCCTAGCTCCTGCTTGTCGAGCTGCGGTGGGTTGTGGAGAGCGGCCAGGGCGAGCAAACGGCAGTGGGTGCAGCGCTCCAGATCGCTCCCCTCATCGCTATCCGAACTGCTCTGGAGTTCGTCCTTGATCCTGGCCAGCTTTCGCTGGCGCACACCCTTTTGTTCGCTCACAAAGAAGACGTCGTCGTCCCACTCGATGTTCTCGTGCTTTAGGAAATCCGTAGTGTCTAATGAAGTCTGATTGAAGTTGCTATTATGATCAAGCAGGGGCGTTGGCGTTCGGGGAGTCTCCAAGTTCTGAGTGATGTTAAGGGGCTGATTGTCTGGTTCGTTGACGGGGAACCGGTAAGGTTGACCCTTGTCTGAGGGCACTGAATAGTTGGGCTTTTCCGGATCCTGGCGCTGGCAGGTCTCGTGGAAGGAGCGATCGCAGGTTATGCATTTCTTAAGGACTCCGGGCACATGGCACTCGAAGCAGTATGGATCACTTGGCGAGCTGGGCAGCCTGCTTACTTTTTGGCAAAAGGTGAGGGCCAGACGCTTGGTCTTTCCGCCGCCTGCCCTGGGAAGCAGTATGCCTCGCTCCGTGGCATTTTTCACTGACGAACTGGCTGCCTCTGAAGAAGAGTTTCAGATGGTAACGCAATGTTTTGGATTGGATATGCCTTGGTTCACTTGCCTGCACTCATAAGATTCAGCAGAGAGCGCTCCAGGACCGTCGCCGGCTGCCCAACGCCATTTTTCAGCTTGTACATCCAAATTCGGATGGCTGAAGGAGGAAAATCGCTAGCCATTTCATTTGCGTTTTGAAGTTTTCTTGGGAATGGAATCAATTTTTGGCCAACTGGAAGTGTTGCCGGACGGCTGAATTGGGTGAAATTGCGTTGCCAACTGTGGTGGCAACAGGTGCTGCCACCTCGGAGAACTTTAAATTAACATACAACTTTAAAGTTGTTTTCAGTTTTTACTTAAAAGTAAGTTTGTAGTTAGTTGCATGTTTCGATCGTTATTTATATGTAAAACCGATTAATAGAGCTAATTTCAGTGACACCTTCCTAGGACTTGTAATAATGGTATTCCTCGATGGCATTTTAACACGGATCAGCGACGGTAACACTGTTGAAAACAAAAAATATACACAAATTATACAATCCCACACAAAAGCGAAGCAAAGGAGCCGTGTCTAAAGGAGCGGAGGACGCGGAGGTGACCCCGAGGACATGGCCATGCTCACGCGATTGACCAGCAGCGGCACCACCACGGTGGCCGGAGCACCCGGATCACCCAAGGGTCTGCAGCGTTTCCAAAACTACATCTCGGCCTTCTTGTGGCCGGGAACGCAGCGGCAACGGAGGAAGTCCACACAGCTCGACCCCATGGACTGCTTCACAAACGACCTGGTGACTAGGAAGACCCAGAAATGGGAGGAGCTGCGCGACAGTCTGATTAAGAGACCATCGTCCGGAAACCTGGAGGCGGATGCCAATTGCAATGTGGGAACGCAGGGAAAGGCTGGTAGTACTTCCACTAGCTTTAGCCAGAGCGTGGGTCTTATGTCCAAGGGCATGATGAGTGATCTAAAGGCGTTGCGGTCCCCGCAACTGGGACTGGATATCCGATCCCTGTCGCAGGCTCAGCTGGACAACCTGCTGATGGCCACGCTGGAGACTAAGAACAAGCTTGACTTTCTCTACCTGATTCGCCAGTGCATTCGCTGCAACCTGTTGCCCTCCAACGAGGTGTTCGTGTCGTGTCTAAAGTATTTGAGTGCGCAGCGCAAGCTTCAGCAGTTGGAGGCACTGGCGGAGACCTGTCGCCAGCTGGAGCACCCCTTTTCGCAGACCTACGCGGATCTGGCACCCTTCCGGGCTATCGCCCTGTGGAACAATGGTAACGCCGACGTGGCCCTGATGACTCTTCACCGTGGTTACGGAGTAAGCATGACTTCGGAGGAGGGCAGGCGGATGGCGCGCACCGCTTTCCGTACCATTTCCGAGGAGACTCTGGCCCAGAAGAGTGAGGCGGTGCTAGTTTCGCTACTGGAGGTAGCGCGTGCCATTCACCGCGAACACAAGGACATCTTTGTGGTGGCCTGTGTGTGGAAGCAATGCTTCGCTAGCGATTGGTTTTGCGATCAAAAGTCAGCGGCGGAACTGTTTGAGCACTACAAGGAGTTGCAAGAGCTGGTGGAGAGGAGGTAGGGCGGTGGAAGTTCTTTTAAACCCAAGTTTTAATCACAATATAAACTTTCTTGCAGAGCCAGTTCTTTGTGCTCTTCATTCCTGGCCCGCAACAATGTTGATGCCGTGCATCGACTAATCGAGGCGTTTTTGCAGCACCAGCAGCGTTCGGCTTGCTCCAGCTGCCTCAGTCTGCTCTTCAACTATCAATGTGAGTATCTGCATCCCCACCGAACATTGTGTAACTTCCGTTTCGTTTTAGATATGCGCAAGGATCTGCGAGCCTGCGCTGAGATTGTCAAATCCTGCAGCGAATTAGAGATGCCGCTAAATGAGCTGCAGAACGAACAGTTCCTCAGTCTGTTCCTTGACCAGAGCGATCCTGTGGAGTCTTCGGGAATGGCCAGCAAGTACAAGGCACCCAAGTCCTTCCAGTACAAGTTCTAGTTCCCAGTTTCAAACGTTAAGCCGTTGTCATCGTAGTTATAGCACAAGTGTTTGCACCATTGAGCAATATTGCAAGCATCCCCATTTAGGCCCCACAAGGAATGTAGCGTCTCTTCAATAAATGTTATTTAATATCCATGTTCAGGTGGCCCCTTCATCCATCATGTTGCCTTCGGGCAGTTGGCCAGGCAGAATGCCAACGCAATCGTAGCACCGGGAAATCAGGTGGTTGCCGCAACGATGTTGCAAGCACTGTTGGCAACGTGTCCGGGATTTGGTGCCACGCTTGTTTCGCGCGCAGGGCTTGCACCTGCGATGCTTCTCCCCGTACCGACTAGCCAAGTTAATGCCCAAAGGCAGGCTCATCTTGTCGGGCGTTAGCACGCCTACGCTGTGAGTTAGTTTAGCATCGCCGGTCGCCTCACTAAGTAGCCGCTGACTGGACTGGCCCAGAATCTCGCAAATCTGCAGTCGCATGACGAGCGAAGTGCTTGTTGATCTTCGCTGAAGACGTCGCTGTAGTCTCTGCTGAGTGAGGAAGAGTCCCAACTGCCTTTGGAAGTCGCGCTGCTCCATAGCGGCATCTCCTTTGGGCGAAAGTCGTAACAGGATCCATGCGTTTACGGCAGCCGCATTGAGCACAAAGTGAAGTAATTGCAGAAAAGGGTTGATCTGCTTTTTCAAGGACGCAGGCGTGGCATGGGCTGTGCTGAAGCGCTGGGAGAGATCGTGAAACTGCTGACAGGCCTCTGAGGTTTGCTCATAGACCTGGACAGCATCCACTTGGGAGCTAAGACCGCAGCAGAAAACCGCTTCGCCATCGAGTGGTATGAGCTTTGAGCTGCCACTAAACAGGTGTGTTTCCGTGGGCCACTGTCGCGGCCAATGTGGCGAATTGGCCTCCAGCTTACCCAACGTGCTTATTTGCCGCTGCGCCAACTGCTCGCACTGTATCAAGTTTAGATACCGTGATCCCAACGTCACATTTCTCCCCGTGGTCTTAAAATCGCAGATCAGTTGCTCTACATCCTTGTCTGGACATCTCTGGTTTCTGCTTACCACAGCATTGGCCATGTACAGCGTTCTGGCATCACAGCAGAGTGTCATCCGTGACTTGGCCACTGAGCAGAATGTCTCATCCACGGCCAACCAACTGCTGCAACCGTAGTAGGATCTGCAGTTGATTATGAGCCGCTGCCAGAGCTTTTGGCCCTCGGACCAGCCGCAATTCCCCGCCAGACACTCGGAAATGCTTTCAAAACGAGCGAGGGACATGGATGCTCGGAATATGGCATTGCCCAGCTCCAGTGTCCACAGCTCTTCCAATGGTCCATGGTACCGGGCATTTCGGAACACTCCACAGAGGTAGAGTAGACCCAAGAATGCCCGCAGCTCCACAACGTCCAGGGGTCTCTGCACACTTGTCGAAGTTCTTCGCTTGCGCATCTGTTCGTTGACATGGCGTAGTAGAGACCGTAGCATTTCATCATCGAAGAGCAGCATCCAGGCTTCCACCGCATTGGCAACTGTTCGGGCCGGTCCCTTGCCACAAGCCTGTTGACCCAAAAGGGGAAGATCATCTCCAGAAACATCGGGACTCCTGGACACGCTCCATAGCTGCCCACATGGGGATGTGTAGTTTCCGGTATTATTAGGTGGACGACCACGTCCTCGCTTCGGGGCAGCTGGCCGGGCGGAATCCTCCTTCTTCAGCACCACGTCAGCCAGTTGGTCCTCGGTCATCAGCACATCGCCGTCCTCGAAAATCCAGGGAAAATTGCAGGCTGTTTCCTGTAGCGGATCGGAGTCATCTCCGTTAAAGGAGGCAATTTGGGCTGTGGAATCGGGCGGCGGCAACTGCTCCTCCACCTCCATCTTTTCACCGTCCCCGTCTTCTTCCTCCTGGTCACTACATTTTATATTCGCCAGTAGCTCCTCGTCCAGAACGCATTCCATTGCTTTGTTTATAAACTTGCAACAAAACAAACCTTGTACGTCCCCGATAGGTTTGGACAACAACATATCGAGAATTTATATTGTTATCGAAAATGTACAAATTATATTTAAATCTTATACTAAATGTTTTGCTTATTTTTTAAAAAGAAAAAATGTATTTGTTTTATTTATAAAAAGATTGTATATATTTGTTAAAAAATACTTTTAACATAAAATATAAATTGAATTTTCGGCCGAGAGATATAAAGCGATGCCAAATATCGCTTTGAGCTTTGTAGCGTGACAATGGTTATTTTTTATTTGATAATATATTGAATTTTAATAAAATTTGTTGTCTTTGTTCTTCGCGCCAATATTTAAATTTCGATTGCGGCTGCCAACTAAACTAGCTCTCCCAATGGACCGCATCCCTGATTTATCGCACATGGGCGCTTATCGGATTTCTATCGCCACTAATTTGTTGTTGTTTTGCACGCAGGAAGAAAAAGGAATAAATCATTTAGAAAACCGTGCGAAAATTGCTTTCCCCCCACGATCCATTTAGTTATCATCGTCCGCGAAAAGAGTCCGTCGAAATGGTCGCGATTCTACGATTTTGACGACTGCCCCGTCACCATACTTTGCCGAGGATAGTCCCGGGGCTTAACACTGGAAAATCCAGTGATTAGTGCAATCAAATGATAGTGGAACATATCCGGACATCGCAGGTGAATCCCCGGGAGCTTAAGACGCCCGTTATTTGGGCGCGCAGTGAATTTGTCAAAATATTTTGGCTAAAGTGTCAATTTGACATGTTATGTGTCATGGTCTCTCGTGTCGGGTGCGATATATATCGATAGTTAGCCCCAACATAATTTTATTTTAAATAATTTTAATTATTTTTAAATTATTTCTTAATACTTTTCCTAAATACGTTGGTTTCATGTATATCTGAAAAATGGTGCGATTAAAAATCTATTCAAGTAGACCGATAGGAGAGAACGTTTTCAAAAAATCAAATTCAAAATTATTTGAACCCTAGTTGGCCTTGACTTTGGTGTTTGAAAGACTTGCCTGCCCTCGAGAAAAGTTAGTTTAATCTCAACAACGTCTGTGGTGACAACACCTGAAGTTTTCAGAAACTAAAGAAACTAAAACGTGAAATTTTCTGGGATTTCAAAAATTGTAATTGATTTGTCTGCTTTTTTTCTCTCAATAATTTTTACTCAGTTTCCCGCCGTGTTTTAATGAATTTTCTGTTTTCTGAAGCTTAACCCTGAGCTGCAATGATCTCGCCGGAACAAGAAGAGGTTAATATGGTCCTGGACCGCCATGTACGGCAGAATATCCAGGACATGATGCACGAGGCTCATGTCCAGGCAAGCCTGCTGGAGAGCGAGGGTAAGTTTCCCAATTCTTTGCCGACTTCCAACTTTTCCACGCCGGTTTTCCCTGTACATGTCAGCTGCAGGACATGACCGTTTCCATTCAGACTCGAGTTTGGACCAGGATTCTCTTCAAGAAGAGGATTCCATGGCCGTGATGGACTCCTTGTCCACCGATGGCATCGTGGAGGAGGATCTGACCACCGAACAGACCACAAACCAGGTGCAAAACTACCACGATATGATGGTGGAGACTGATCATCACATCGACATTAATGGGTCGCTGCGCAAACGTCGCGGAAATCTGCCCAAGCACTCTGTAAAGATTTTAAAGCGTTGGCTTTATGAGCATCGCTATAACGCCTATCCGAGCGATGCGGAGAAGTACACCCTGTCCCAGGAGGCCAATCTGACGGTGCTTCAAGTGTGTAACTGGTTCATCAATGCCCGTCGCCGTATTCTACCGGAGATGATCAGACGCGAGGGCAACGATCCCTTGCACTTCACCATATCGCGACGTGGCAAAAAGGTTACCTCCAACTGTTCGGTATCCAACGCAAACATGACTGGGCCGAATCCCGCACATGGAAGCCCCGCTTCCGAAGTGGTGTGTTGCCTTCCGAGCAATGATTTTTACTCCTGAAGTAATCCACTTGCTTGTCTCCAGGTCGTTGGCGCCACAGAGGAGGTGGATGGCGCTGGTGAGATTCACGAGGGCATCGCCAATGTGCTGACCAACTTTGACCAGTATGTGCAAGGTCCCAACGGACAAATGGTCAAGATGGAGCCAGAGTACGACGACAGCGTTATTTACAGGTAGCTACTGGTCTTTCTGACCTTCTTTCCTAGTCTTAGTCACTTCTATCTCCTTTCCCACCTACGCCCATACTCCTTTTCCCTTTCGAAGCTGGCAGCAGGCCATTGCAAACAACCCGATGGGCTTTCAAAGTCTTCACTCATCGCTTCAAGCAACAATGATCGATAAAATTCAAAATTACCAGATGCGCAAAGCTGCTGCCATTGGGGGTTCGGCAGGCTCCCGTGGCGTTGGAGGATCGAATTCCACCTCCAAGTCAACCACATCCATACTGCCATACAGCCTGTTTGGCCAGCTGCCGCCAGAGTTCGATGACGATGAGAAACCAAGACTTCCGAAGCGCGTCAGAAAGCGACAGACTGCCGTTAAGACTCCTGGGGAGCAGCCCAAGCAAGCAAAGCAGATGGCTGCGAATGAGCAAGAAACCATGTACTGCTATCAAGATGCATTCGGCGGATATGTGGTTGCTCCTAGGTACAACTTCTGCTCCCGCTGACATCTATTGCCTGAATCCTTTGTCAACTATGACTGGTGGTGCTAAGAATTTACTTTTTCCCCCAGGTCCGAGGGCGAAGAGAGTGGACAGGGATACGAGTCCTGTGAGCAGACAAGCGAGGAGGAAGTACGCTTCGAGACCTCCGATGATTGGCAGAGCGTGATGAAGTGAGTAACTCAAAGGATGTACTGAAAAAATATTTTATTATCTTGACTGTTGCACTTCCAGAACTGTATTTGGTACTGAGGAAGTAAATACTTCGGCTGGCAATAATCCAAGTACCTCTGCTTCTAAGGGATCTGCTCAGAATACCGTCTTCTGGAATCCCAATCACCAGATTGCGAAGCGTGACGGTAAGTAAAGTTTGCAGACTTAGAGCTCAATCCCTTGTTAATGTCCAACTATTTTACACTTAAAGTGAACCAACAGTTGACAGACTACAATAACGAGTTGATACAGGCCTCGGAACTCCTGACTATCAACCCATCCAGTTCCAATCCACAGGACATCGGTGACAATCTGCAGGCAGACGAGGTGTTCACCAGTGCCGAATCAGAAACTGGCCAGAATCAATTATCGACACTTTCGCAGGGTAATATATTAATATTCTCCTTTTTAATTGCGTAATCTTTGGTATTCTCGCTATAGGCACGAATCCAGATGAGCGTGACAAGTACAAGTGTCTCTATTATCTAGTGGAAACTGCCATGGCTGTTCGCCAGAACGATGACGGCCAGGATGACGATTTTGTTTACATGGGAGATTAGAGCCCAAAACCAAAAAATCCACGCAACAGATCCCAACTTACCGATGTGCCGAGGCGTGTATATACATATATATATATAAATTTAATTAATTTAATTCAAGGGCAGCCAAAACTTAAGCTCCAACCCCCGTTATTGCGTTAATTGAGTAGGTTACTAACATAATGTACAAATCTATAGATCAATTCGAAATGCAATCGCCCATTCAAATACCCTTATCCACACCACGTCAATTCAAGAACAAATCGGCTTAGTTTTCGACCTGACTCTTTCAAACTAAACGCGATTGTGTTTACTACTGATCATTGAATAAACCAAAAACCCACGCATTTGCAATACACTATACCATCAAAATGTTGGTGTATTTTATCGAATGGGTTGATTAGAGGCATTGTATTTTTAGCTAACTAATTATTATCAAAATAAAAATGAGAACCTTTGTGGTAAATGATAAAACCCATTGAATATTAATTTTTTATTCGTTTGACTTCGATTGCTTTGGGGCTTTATACTGAATATTTAAATAAATGTTTGTGTATTTATCGGCTAGTTCTTTCACAGGGCCTTCGTAGTTTGAGTATAAAAGCAAGCGGCTTTTTTAAAAATAGTGTCTTGAAATCGAGCTCTATATAATAATAATCGTAAGTAATTTTCTGCAAATAAGCAACAGTAAGCTTTGTACATATATGTTTACTTTTAGAAGATGAGCGTTGAATTGGACAGCCCTTTTTACGGCGGAAAAAATGATTGCGTATATTGTTATTGTCTCTTTTGCTGGCACTACTCGCACATCGAAAAAATTTCCCAAAAATGATGTACTTAAATGTAAATCAAAGTTCGCATAAAATGATTTGGTCTGTTCCAAATATTATGTTATTTATTAACTGAAAACAACTTCAAATTGTAGAAAGTCTCAAATAATAGCACGAAAACCAAACGGTTAGAAAAATAACTTGTTTCTTTTTTAAATTTTGAATTCGAATTTGAATTAACCTTTATGTGACGTCACACTTTGTTATGGTATTTCCCAGCATACTTATTTGCTTTAAATACTGACACGTCTTCTGTATTTTTCGAAGTAACTGGTTGTGACGGTATTTCAACGCCATCCTCGCACGGTCAGTTGCCGATTTTGTTTTTTGTTGTTTTTTTGCAATAAATGTTTGTTCAGCACGAAAAGTAACAACGCCAATGGCAAAAGCGGGCCGTGCAATTGTTTAACTACTCTCCGCATGTCTGTCCAGCGGCAGACCGTACCCAAACCCAAAATACTGGATGCCATGCAAGTTCGTTCAAGTGCTGACCGAATATCCGCACCCGTTGTTCGCCGTATCGCTCGCACCCACTGCTCCTGTAGTCGTGGGCACTTTGTGTGAATTACATTACAGCACAAATAAGTCGATTCCCGAGTCGAAAATGTAACACCAGTCGGCGCACAGAGTCGCAAAAGCAATAGGACGCACACGCCACATAGGCAGCCATTCGGTGGGGCACCTGCCAGTTGCACGCTTTTCTGTACCGCACCAGCAACACCCTACAATCGCAGCAGTAGATAGCCACGCGCCCCGCACCGCGCACCCCGACCCCATTCGGACCGACCTCAGTTGTCCTGGCAACGGAGGAAATAAGGACATGCAAAGAGCATTTCCGTACGCAGTGTGGGTAAGTCTATAAGTACATGGATGAGATGTCTGTATGTAAGCTGTCCGCAGTATCTGTGTGCATGTGTGTGTGTGCGCTCAGGCAGAGGCTTACGCAGTGGATTTGGGAGGGGCTCAAGCACCCAAAAATAGTATTGGCCTGGAATGCCGCTTCGAGAATTCCAGGAAAACCTGTTTACAACTTCCCGTTCCATCCATTTTGAAAACACCAAAGGCCTTTAGTAGATTTTTAAATGCCACATATTCCAAAACATTACTGTTTTAAATTCATTCATTACTGATAAATTGCTTATCTTATATATATTCATATTCATATATTCATTCATACATACATCAAGAATTCAGAACCTCAAGAGTTGTATACAATTTGTAGCCGACGTAATCGCAAGTCTTCAGATATAAGATACTTTGCTCTAAAAAGCACCCCTTCTACCAATAAACCGAGCTTACGCCACTGATACTTTGTTAGTACGTGTACTGCAATGTTTTTTGGCTATTCGCTATTTGCACTTTTACTTTTGGATCGCCTCTCTCCTTTGTGGCTTGGCCCCATTGCCCCATGCATGACTTGCTCAATTTTTGATGCCGTAGTCTTGTCGCATTCGAGATACTGTGTACATATTAATATTTCATATTATAATACCCCTGCGAGAATTCCAGCTGACGATCGGGTCAGCGCAAGTGAGATATACAAAAGCGATCTGTGGTTGCTCGCTTGGCGAGAAGCGATAAGCACACAGTAATTTATAAATACTGTACATAAACTGTAGCTTGAAACAATTGGTATACGTAAGCTTTAGGAAACATTTCCCTTTCTATTTAATAAATCCCTTGGGATCTAGATATGCACATTATACTTTGAGCACTATACCCTCGTCTTATTATTTGATTAGGAATATGTGAATCGTTTTCAACGTACATTCTCCTCGATCTGAATTTTTGGGTCATATCAAATGCCAAATAGTTTATATTTAGTGACCCAATGGAGGCTATTTTTAAGCACGTGCCTAGCACTCCCATGATGATGACGCTGACATAGTCGTAAGTGGCTCGAGTAGTTTGGCCCGATGCCCCGGCAGGAACACAAGTTTTTAAGCGGCAATTTGCAGCAATTATACATACGAGAGGCTGTTGGCAAAGTGCTTGTGCTCACACCTCGCAATCCATGCCATCAAGCCAGAAATTCGCCATTCGCCCATTCGGTTCACCCTCGTGTGCCTCCTCTGGTGTTATTAATAAATCGAACGGGTTGAGGGGGGCGGGCTGCGATGGATAGGGTCAAGCGGTGCTGCGCAGTTTGCGATGCCACCTCGTAAGCCCCCGATGGCGCCCAATCCCGCCCAGCTCCTCCCATGCCAAGCACGAGTTCAGCTGGGTTCAGTTTTCTGTTCAGCTCTCGTTTGCTCTATTTTGTTTTTGGCCTCCACACATGCACATTAGCTGGCGTCTGGTGCTCTCTTTTCTATCATTTTCCCACCCATTTTTCGCCCGCTTTCCCACCCATTTCCTCCCCAACCCACATCAGCTGCGGCTGCCAATCGCTGCGGCAGCGGCAGCCGCAGCAGCAGCAGCAGCAGCAGCAGCAGCAAAGCGGCTGCGACTTGTTGTGCCGCCGTCAGCGGCAGACGCATCGCTTTCAGTTGTTTGCAATTACCAACAAAGCGCGCTCCTCTTGGCCGGATCATCGAAATTGTGTTAATACGTGGCCCAGAAATCGCGCTGGCATGGCCATAAATAAACCAAAATTAAGTTATTTCTATTTATTGCCGGTGCTAACGTGAACAAATTCAATTCAAATGCTGCTAACACGACGGTACGAGTGTTAAACGAAATCATCCGCTAAAGCCAATGGACTTAAACTAGCATTTGGCTCAATAATAAGCAAAACCACGCTGGTAACCTTTGATCGGGGTTGCGCTGCCTTAAATGTGATCTCAAGTGTAACTTACATGCATAATTACATTCCCCACATTATCCGACCACCCACTTGAGCAATTCAAGGTTGCATAAACGCCGAGAACTTGTTACCCCCTCCAACTGCTGTCAAATGAAATTGTGCACAATGATGGGAGCCAACTGAACAAGTTTCTTGTTACCATTTCCATTGCAATGTGGCACGAGGGCAAAAGAAAAGGTAGCTGAGGCCAAACAAGGGTTCTGAGCCCCCGTTTCGTTTGCCATCGCTTGACCACACACGAAAACATAACCCGCAATTGAAAACTCTTTATGTTTCTTCTCACATACCCTTGCCGTGCTTCAGTTTCACTGAAGTAATTCCGAGCGGGCGAACGGTGCGTATACTTGATGCATTGTGTGCGTATGCTTGATATTTGTCGGGTGATACTTGCGCATACTTGACACTCAAGCAATTTTGTACTCTCAAAGGTGCTTTAAAGATGATTATTAGTTACTCGGCTATTAGTTACATTGTTGAACCATAGCCGCTAAATGCTTAAGTTAGAGAATAACGTAGCCGACCTGGTGCCACTTTTCTCCCCCGAAATTCCACCCGCTCCCCTGATGCGAATGATCCAGGCGAAAAGACAGTGACATAAGCCCGTTGTCTGTGGTGGAGAAGTGGAGGTGGAAAATGGAAAGGGGCTGGGAAAATGGGGTGAGGGTCGAGTGGTGATGGCCAATGGGTGGGTGGTGTTGCTGTTTTCTTGCCGCTTGTTATCCGTTGTCTTTGGCGATTTGTTTGCATGCCATTCCTTGCTCTGGTTTCGTTTTTTATCATCTCGTGCGTTTCCCGCCCCGTTTTTAATACAAAATCAATCGGATTGCGCCCAGCAGAGCATTCTAAACTAAAAACTGTTCGTGTGTAATAAGGCGAAGGTTGCGGATTGAGGTTGCTTATTAAACCGCTTGTTGCGTTCAATTACAACTTTTGATTTTATTGATACGAGTATTCGACACGAACATTTACAGGGATATGCGCTGCCTTAGCTCTAAACATTTAAACGTTAAAATTATTGTTTTCCATTTTGCCTAAAATGTTATATCTCCTTACTGAGAGCGTGATATTTTCGTCAAACCTTTCAACTCAAAAACGCTTACTTTAAGTGTGCTATTCTTAATTTATCGAAGAAAGATATTAGCCATCTTCTTAGGTGGTTGAGAACCACTGAAATAGCTTGAGAACTGAATTTGCATTGGATTCCTCAGTAATGAAACATGAGTTTCACCAAACTCAACCCATCTTAATCATAGTTAAAGCACGATTGTGGTTTAGGTTTTGGTTTGCAGCCGTACAACTAATGTGAACTCCTCGTTAGGCTCACACATAACCACTGGACTCCAGTTTGATGGCACCCTCGTATGTGGGCAGGCCCGATCTATCGATGATTTTGCTCATGTCCAGGCTGATGATGCCGTTCTCGTTGATGTTGTCCAAGTTCTGCTCCTCCTGCTGTCCCGTGGCCAGTTCAACCTCCTCCGACTGCCTGTGGGATGTTGCTGGCGTGTCGGATGTTGATGGTGTGTCCAATGTTGCTGCGTTGTCATTTTCATCGTTGGCAGCGGTTATGGGATAGAGCACAGCATTATTTTGAGGTGGCTCATCGATAGCGGGTGCCAGAAAATTGCCGTTGGCCTCATCCTGCAGATCATCACCAGAAATGTGGTTGCCGTTGCCATTGCCATTGTCGATGTCGCTGGGGCAGGGGCAGATAGACGGCTCCTCCTCCCTGCGCCCACCCATGTTGAGACCGCTTTCCACGGACAGAGCGGTCAGTGGTTCATCAGCCTCGCCTTCATAGCGAAATTTTCCGCAGAGCGGACAGCCACGCCGGTAGTGGTTTCCACTATGCTGATGGCTCTGCTGCAGGTACCGCCGCCCGAAGGTGTTCAATCTGATATTCTGCGCCGGCTTACGGACCTGCAGCGTTTCCATTTCGAGGCAATTTCCGCTTCGTGCAGCCACCGCCGCCGCAGCGGCATTCCACATGCTCTCCACCTCGGCCCGCTGCAGCGAGCAGCAGGATTGGGCATTTAGTGCCAGTTGCAACTGCTTGTTGACCAGCAGGCCACCACCGGATGCTCCTGCTCCTGTTGCGGTAGCACTGCCACTGGCCACCGCATCCACACTGCCATCCGGTGTGCCGCGACCGAAGCTCGTTCCCGGCTGGCCGCTGATGTCCAATGAGGATCGGTATCCTGGCGGAGGCGAGACGCGTTGCATCAGCAGCTGCTGCTGTTGCTGCAGTTGCAGCTGCAACTGTTGCTGCTGCTGCTGCTCCAGCTGCTGCTGATGGAGTTGCTGTTCGTGCAGCACCACTGCATCGTACGAGGGCGGTGGTTCGTGGTGCAGGGCGGGCACGGCGGACAGGCCATCGGTGGAGTCGCCCAGGAACAGGCCAGATGTCTCGTAGCACTGAGGGATTAAACGAACAATTAAACTCGATTAACAGGAGGATTAACAAGAAGGTTGCATGAAATGTATGGTTTTGGTTTTCTTAAAACAATGCTGTGCCTGCCACTCTTCCCTGAGATGAAGCAACTGGTCCAACTGGTCTACAACCCGTGAGGTTGTCAAGGTCGTGACTAATTGCCGATCTCCGCTTGGACGCTTTGTAAATGACTGTCTTAATGGAGACGCGGTGGACAAGTGAAATTTACGCGATCAAATAAAAAGTTTAAATTGCACACATCATAAATTTATTTGTCTCTGCCGCGCATTCTGCAATCCCATTCCCATTCCCATACCCGTTCCCATTCCCATTCCCACCACTTCGCGTGCTAGAAACCCGCCTTCTTCTGTCCGCAGTTGACATCTGTGCCTGGCCAGGCTAACGTTGATTTACGTGGAGCCTTTTGCCGGCTCTTTCCCGCGCCCTTTCCCAGCGGGCCAACAAACAACAATGAACTGAATGATGGCCTATGGTGTTGGTGGTTGGTTGTTGGTGGTTGGTGGTTGGCGGTGTTCTCTGTGGGTCGAATCGGGAGGCGAATCGTAACCTAATAAAGAGCACGGCCAAGTGAGTGCGACTTCTGGGCCACTTGCGCTGGCTATACGAGTATGGCCAACCGCAATTGTCGCGCCCTTTTGGTCAACTGAACCCACTTTCCCTCGGATGTGGCACCTGTTAAATGCGGCGCATAAATATCCATTACAGTCCTGCTGCTCCATTCTGTCCCTCACTTTCTGTTCCAACTTACTTTCAAACTGTCGCCACGAAATGTTGGCTTACACTTGAAAAAGGACAATTGCGGCCGGATTGTGGGTTGTTCTAGCGCCCGAATGGCTAAAACATCTGACTGCTGGATATTATTATTTCTATTGTGATTTCAGCCACTAATTGGGAAACTAGGTTGATTTGATTGAAGCTCAAATCGAAAACTAAGTGGTCTGCGTGGAAAGTTTGTTGTGTAGTTTGCTTAATACCATATTTGTTTGCACTCTTTTCAGCCAGCTCTTAAAGCTAATAGTCGCTAATTGATTTTTAGCATTTCATCGATTTGAAATTGACAGAAAAAAAAACAACATTAGCGTTTTAGGGGTTTTGTATTCATAATAACTATAGAAAATTGACAAGCCAATCACTGATAAATTGCTTTTCATTGGGTACTTAACACGTTTTAAATTTGGTTAATGTATGCCATTATTTATTTAAGAGTTGACTGAAAAATCCATGGAAGGCGGCACACACGTTTGGAGTATGTGTTTGCCTAACTTCCATACTCAAATGATTATTTTCCAAAGTTATTTATTTGTAGCACGAATAAAGGGAGAGTAGTACATACTGCCTTTAGTAGATTTGATTAATAAAATTCTGGTTTCCTCTGAACAAGCACAGATGTCCGTTTCCATTGTGGCCTAACTATCCATTTGGAATGCCGTTGACATCCGTTTGTAACTACGACTGGTGGACAACAAAGCTTACTCCTAAAACCCCGGGCACCGTGCACCGGGCACCGGGCACCGGTCGCCGTGGACCACCGATGCATGGGAATTGAGGATATATTAGCTCCAACTCACCTGCTCCACGCTGTATATTTCCATGTTGGGATCGCCCTCGAGCCACTGGTGCTGCTGCTGCCTGTAGGCGGCCTCCGTTCGCTTTTTGATGTTCCGATGGCAACAATAGCAGACCACACACAATATGGTCGTCACCAGGGAAAGCATCGCTCTGCAACAAATTAAATCGAACGGGGCTATGAATGTGAATGTGATTGTGAATGTGAATGCGAATATGAATGCGAATGTGAATGCAATGTTATTCCAACAAACATCGGCCATACATTCATATTTGCCCTGGCTGGCGACACGAAATTGATTGCGAGCCTTCGATAAATGGCCATAGTGATAATAACGTATTAATGCGCATTCGGTATTTATTAATTTTGCCATACAAATTGCTAGTGCTTGTATGTTTACTTATTTGGGTGCGCTTTGCCTGCATATTGGCAGCATAAATTGGCCACAGAATGTTGACTTCAACACATCATGGTAGCGGAAATTACTTTTCTCGACTTTCGGCTTTAATTAGATAATGCAGTTGTGGCTCTTTATTTGGCTCCCGATTCATCTTGCTGCCAAACAAAGGCCAATTTCAATGTTCGCAAGTATGAAATGTAGGGCATATTGCCAATTATCTCGAGTTAAGTAAGCTGCCACACACACTCATACACACACACACACTTTAAATCCAATTGGAGCATGTGTGTGTGTTAGCCTAATATTCCACATTTTGCCATTTGTCCGCACTTCTAATAGATTTATCAAATTGTCTGTCGTTGTGTTGCATAAATTAGGCAGATTATTTCAAGTGATTTCGGTTATTAAACAAACACAATACCCCTGAAACTTGGTATCGAAAGATATGCCATATAGCTGGTATCGCTAAATTTGAAAAGGTGTAGCTACATCCTACACCTTAATTCGTCAATAAATCCGAAATGACCCCACTATCAACTGGATTGCCAGTTATCAAATATTCCTTTTAGCGCTGTCGGCCAATTTATGTCGGTTTATTGAAACCCACTGGTTTATTTAGTCGGAAATGGTTTCGTGTCGTGTCGAATTCGTAGCTCCAGGCATTTCCATGACGTCACTTAATCCACTTTAGAATGCAACATTGTGTCCCACTTGTCTGTCCAGTGTCTTCCACTGCCCCTCGTACGTCCTCCGATTTTCCACTCTGCGTCTTTTTTTCTCCTCTTTTTTTTTGGCTGTTCACTTTTCCCGGTTCACGCAATTTCTCGCATGTCAACAGTTCATTAGGGCCCTTTTTTTGGGCCCAGCTTTTCCGAGCCTTCCCATTCCGGAACGATAGAAAGAGACAACAGCGATTTGCCCCCCCTCCAGTTTTTTATTCGAGCTATTTTCAATGAACTGCCCAAGACAATCGATAAAAAAGTAGTTAAAATAAAGTTTTTGGCTTGTGTGGGCCGCGCGTGATGTTTGCAGACACTAAGAAATCCCATAAAACTGTGTTGACAAAACCTCTTTGTTGCTCTGTGGTTACCACGAAAAAATGGAATACATAGCTCGTGTTGCACACGAAAGTACATTTTATTAACAAGCCAGTGGGATGCTTGGGTTTCCGACGAGGGAAAGCCCCGGCACAATTATAATTATGATTTTCAGCGCGGAAAAGCGGATGCCTGACATCTTCTCCGTCTGTTGATGCTTATTAATTCGCAGCTCCGTCCCATAAATCAAGTGGTGCCAAGCACTATGATCTATGGGAGTATCTTGTAATATGCTTCTTGAATGCTCTTACAAAAGGGGCAGCTGGTGCAAGCATTTCACTAGATTTTTCGACATGCTCCTGGTTTTCTAAGTAGAACCAAGTGGTTAGCTCTAATTATTGAATGGGGCAAACCCACTTGTGGGACTAAACTATTAGCTAGAATGATAACCGCATTTCGTGTGAATTATATATATGAACTGATTGCGGAATCCTGGCAAAGTACTAAACTGATGGGTGGAAAAGAGCTTCTTTAAAATGTAAATACTTGAACAATTCCGCCCTTGTTAGTTGCAGAGCCAATTGTTTTGGGCGAACTTTCTTGGCAACTCTAATTAATTAATTGCCAAATGACTGCGGGGAATGCTTAGCTATTTGCCAGAAATTCCAGCCACTCTTTCGCATTTCCCACGGGCCAAAAGGTGACTTGGCTCATCTCGTGAACCTGGCATCAGTCAGTTGTTCCAACTGGCAGGCGGACTTACCCGCCGAGCAGGAGATTCACATTGCCGTTGACAACATTTGCATACGTCTGGGGTCCACTAGGTCCTCCGCCGCCACCCACGCCCGAGATGACGGATCCCGAGCCACCGCGCTGCTGGTGATATTGCCCCAATCCGCCGGTGTAGTAGGTGGTGTGTGTGACAATCGAGGATGAGGATGAGGCATGCTCCTGGGACTGCAGCTGCTCCTCGCTGACGAAACTTCCGAACGCTGATGACGATGATGAGGACGGCGATGGTGGTTCCGTTGTGGAAGCCACCGATATTGTTGTGGCCGGGATTGTGTGACTCTGATTCTGGTGCTGATTCTGACTTTGACCGAAGGCCAGCAGAGTTGCATAACGCTTGAGAGACATTTCACTGGGAGTGGGAATCGAGCCACGGCGATTGCATAACGATTAGCGCGGCGCACTCATTACATGGCCATTAGCACGCACACTGTAGCCCCGAAGGAGGCGCATCTAGCCTGGCTAGCAGCGAAAGCCTGGGCTCTAGACCGCAGCAAGGACGAAAGGCGACTGCCAGGAGCCAGGAGCTAGCCCTCGCAATCGACAAGCCGAAGGCAACGGCGACTTTAGCACGACAGCAACACCGAGTCAAACAGCAAACTTTGGGCTAGAACTAACACAAACACTACACGAACACCAAGTTGAATACTTTTCACACAAGTCTCCTTGGCTTTCTATTTGTTTAAATATTTATTAAGGCATTTAATAATTTTGTAGGGCTTAGTATAATATTCAATAATATTTTCTGGATAGAAGATTTAGAGGATAGCTTTATAGTTTGCACAGATTGGCGACTAACACTTTTTTTGTAGGCATAACTCCTTTGTATTTTGAACTTTAAGCCAGGATAACACTTTTTTTTTCGAGATTTTTTCTGAGTGTAGCTGGCAGAACGATCGATGGCCAAGGCAAGTCTATTTCCGTAACTCTTAGTTTTGGCCGCGAACCGCGAGTTGTGCGTCTGGGCAAATGCGTTGCGCTGCTGCAACTGAGCTCCGGCTTGACTTGCTGACTAGTTTACTGGCTGGCTGGCTGGTCGTCCTGTCCCGAGGACTTTGGCTTGGCTTATCCTTTTGTTGTGAACCCGACGAAGTTGCCTTGGCAACCGAGTGGCCCAGACTTCGGCTTGGACCCAGCACTTCGGCTGTTTAGCTGCTGATGGCTGAGGTTACTGGTCTCTGTTTTCTGCTGCTCACTGCTGCTCACTGCTGCTTGCTGCGGCTTGCTGCTGCTTGCTGCTGCTCGCCTGTTACAAGTTGCGTTGCCCATTTTTCTGCGGCTTTCCCTCTCTGGCGTTTCGGGTTTGGGGTGGTCCGCCGGTTCACTGGTGGGTGGAAAAAGGATATGTCGACGACAAAGGACAGGCATAGCTATTTGTATTGAGCTTCGCTTTGTATCCCCACCACTCGTCCCCAAGTTCTCCTCCTATTGCTACACGTTTCTCGTCAAATTGAGCGCCAAATGCTTTTGTATGCCCGTATGGGTTGTCATTATTGTTGCTGTTGCGATGTTGCTGCTGTTGTTGTGGCAACCGTGCATGCCATTTGAACAACACTTGTCGCCAACTGACATTTTTCACGGCATGCGGCCATAAATAATAATGCGACTCAGAAGCAACAGTCCATGCCGCGCATATTGAGCATGCAACATGCTGCTGGGCGCTGCACACGCTGCGTATGCGTGATGCGGCGATAAACGCACTCCCACGGTGTTAAACGGTTGCATTTATATGAAGTTTTAAGAAACGAAATGGTTGCGAAATAGGATCGAATTCATTTGGGAATACTTATCAATAAAAGCCCAAATTGAACAGAAGCTGTAAGGTATAAGAAGCTAAAGTAAGTAGTAGTAAGTAGTCTACTAAATATCTCCAAAGCAAAGGTGAACGCATGAAATCCACTTAGCATAATAAATCGTTAAAAACAAAATTATACCACAATCGTTCTTGATGTGCCCCATTTGTTAAACCTTCCAAAAATCCGCCACAATATTGTTAAAAATGTTGATCCAATTTCCGCATAAATGCGAATGAGATGTTTACCATTTGCATATCGTGCACATTTAAAAGCAACGGAATGCAATCATCATCATAATTGCCAGCCGTTAGCAACTAATTGAAATGCACGAATTATTTTGGCAAATTTACTTTTAATTTATGACGCGCTCGCCGCGTGCAAACATTCAAATTGTTGGGGAGTGCCCAATATTTGGGCCGGCAGTGTGAATTGGTCCTGCAATTACTATAACTATAACTATAGGTATAGGCATAGGTACATATATGTAGGTGTAGATACACCCATGTCAGGTGCATACAATCGCAGGCACAGTCGCCCGTCGGATTCAAGAGCATATGTAAATAGTTGCACGCCATTTTGGCCGCCCGCTCTTTTAGTTCCATGTTCTCTACTGTGCACTCAGAAAAATATTACCACAGTTCAGGAGAGCGTTGGTCAACACAAATAACGAAAACATGCCATATTTTGCTTAAATAAATATAGATGAGTTCAAAGTATTTGTTTAAAGTTTTAAACAATCCAAATGTGTATAATAATATATAACAGTCATATTTGTTATGAGCATACGCACTTAAAGCAATCATTTTGGCCAAGTTCAATATGCTGAATTAAATTTTGCATGCATTGAATGATTTTTCCTTGGCATTGCTGCTGCTTTTTCCCAGTGCATCCAGTCCTCTTCCCTTGGCTCGGAGTGTGTTTTTGGCCGTGCCAACTGTTTGTTGACGGCTTCGTCGGCGTTCGAGCGTCTTGAAATCCGCGCTCCGTCGGCGTCTTTTAGCCATAGTTGGGCCGTAGTTGTCGCCAGCGCCGAGTGTCGAGTGTCGCGCGCGCTCAAGAGCACGTATTTCTGTTGTTTTTACTTGCCGCGCGATGGCCGTGAACGCCGTGAACAAAAGTTGCCACCATTTTAGTTTTTCATCTCTGGCATAATTTTAGATTTGTGTGAAAGGAAATTTGTCAATTCAGGACAACCAGCTACATAGCCAGCCATCCAGTCAGCCATCCAGTCAGCCATCCAGTCAGCCATCTAGTCAGCCATCCAGTTGGCAGCAGGAGAGGAGCAGCGCGTGGAGGCGACAGTCGCCCTTTTGTGTGTCACGCCGCCCCTCAACAGTTGGCAGCTGGCAACGTGACTCATTAGAGCTAGCTGGCCAGCTGGTGCGGGGATAGCGGTGTTCCAGGGGCACGGAGCACCGCGCACCCGGCAGGGGGACATGAGGTGGCGCCCACCCACCGGTGGGCCCTCTGATGATGGATAGTTTCGGGCGCTTCTGGTCACTTTCGAGCGCCGCTCTGCGCACGCGTTACGGGTAAGCCCAGGAAAGCCAAGTCCAACTATCAAAATCTGAAACAGCGAAATGTTGATTTCCATAGGGAAACCTTAAATGGAAAGCAATCCGGGTGCAATTATACACGTATATCTATTTCACCTTTCCGCATTAATGCAAACTCACATATTAATAATATTAGTCATTAGATTCAACCCATTCAGTTTGTTCCATCTTGATCATTGGTTTTTTTGGTTGTTCCTCACAACATTTCTACTAGGTATTTGTCATTTTAGACACCACTTCAGCTTACAATTAATGCGTACAAATAAGTGGAATTAGAGCTAGCAAACTATCTTTGTAACTGGTCGTGCGAAGGCAGCAAAAACGCTGCAATGTATGCTACACATTTGTACAAATATTTTTGACAGTCACATGTATGCTGTGTGGCAACTAATGAGGCTGTCACATTTAAGCAATCCTTTCCCCTTTTTGCACTCCTCGCCTTTTTACCGAGCATTGGCAGCATTAATTATGCATGCCTGTTGATTTATTATGCACGACCATCAAGGTAATGATGGGACCAGGCCACCACTAAGAGCACGTCCATTGCATTGGAGCACCAGGTGCCACCTACCACCTACCACCTCCTTCGGGTTGCCAGTGGCAACTGGCAAAGGGTCTCGAAGTCACCCGTGTTGCATGACCTGCGAAAGTATTTCATATTTTCACATGAAGCGTAATGAAAATTTTAAGGTCTCACCCATGTCAGCCAGCTTCGATTGTTCCAGTCGCACGCAAAGGTTGCAGGTCCTTTGCTGATTTTGCCACTGCATTACAGGTGTGTACCGCCCACCATCCACCACCCACCACCCACCAGCCACCAGCCAACCAGCCACCGAATTCACCCATCACGAGGGAAAGCGTCACGATACCCGGCACCAGGTACCATGCTCCATTGGTGGCAAGGTCTCGCCCTCGTTCTTCGTCTATGCAAAGTTTAAAGGGAACACCCCTAAACATATATGAAATCAAAATTGGGTTCAGGGATTCTCCACTCATTTGTTAAGTAATCTGATTTGAAATCGATGAGGAAGCATAGAACCTTAAATTATAGGTTACTTTGTAAAGTTGATATGGGATGGGGGACTCCAAATATATGGTGTTAAGGGCTGACACGAAGCTTTCACTTCCTGAGTTGAACATACCGTATTAAGGGAATACATAAGGACTTAAGTAAATGCTGGAAAACAAACTCTGTTACCCGTTTTTTTAAATGTTTAATCATGTTTATCATAATGATATTAGGATAATATTTGTTTACTGAGATAATATTATACCATATAAGTTGTTTTTCAATTTTTACAGTACAACCTATAAGCAGAATATCAGAACTTGGTGCTTAATTCCTACCAATTGTGTTCAACGTCCCAAAAAAGTGTTCAATACTTTTGAACTCAACAAAATTACAAGATTACAATTTTTAATATACTATACGAAAGGTGCGGAAGCAAGGGAGCTACAACGTCGTGGCCCCTAATGTTTTCATATGGAACTGTCTTCGATTTTTCATTATGCTGCCAGCCAGGCGCCACTGGAGACCCAATTCCCAATTCCGGCCTGCGACGAAGGTGGATGTGGATGTGGATGTGCCATGTGTGCGTTGGTATTAGCGTGAGGACATCGCGGTCGCCGAGGATAAACAATTGCCACTAAATGGCATGTGGCAGGGCCCGACTCCTCGGGTTTCCTTTGATTTTACGCTCGTCAAGCCCAAGTCGCGAGCATTGATTAAAGTATGATGTGTCCTGTCCCCCATGACAGGGTGGGCGGAACGCTATGGAGGCAGGCCTGGGGTGTCGATATGGTGGCCCATTGTCTTGCGACACGACCTGCTATTCTGCTATTGTGCATTATTGCTCAACTGTCTCAGTTCCTTAAACCAGCTGCCAGCGGGAAGGCGGCCAAAAGCCAGATGATGTCAACTGGTGGGTGTGACACAAAGGCAAAAAGTGGGTTAGATGTTGAACAAGGGAGTTGGGTTCCATCTAGGAGTATTCAGGTTTTCAATATTTGAAATTTAATTAATATTTTCTTTGAACTCATCGTGTAACTCTTATCTTTTCATCTATATTCTAGCCTACGCTATCTCTATAAGATGTCCTTGGCTGTTTCGTTGCGCCGAGCTCTGTTGGTGCTGCTCACCGGCGCCATATTCATCCTGACGGTGCTCTACTGGAACCAAGGAGTCACTAAGGCCCAGGCTTACAATGAGGCGCTGGAACGCCCCCACAGCCACCACGATGCCAGTGGCTTTCCCATGTGAGTGCCACATGCCAATCAGGTTGAAGAATCATCCGACTTCCACTAATCACTCTTCGTTCTTGCAGACCCGTCGAGAAGTCCTGGACGTACAAGTGCGAGAATGACCGATGCATGCGGGTGGGCCATCATGGAAAATCCGCCAAGAGGGTCTCGTTCATCAGCTGCTCGATGACATGCGGTGATATTAACATTTGGCCGCACCCCACTCAAAAATTCCTGCTCAGCTCCCACACGCACAGCTTCTCCGTGGAGGATGTGCAGCTGCACGTAGAGACGTCGCATCGCGAGGTGCGAAAGCAGCTCCAACTGGCTTTTGACTGGTTCCTTAAGGATCTGAGGCAAATCCAGCGGCTGGACTACGTGGGTAGTTCATCAGAGTCGACCGTAAGCGAATCCTCTTCGAAGTCACGCCACCATGCTGATGTGGAACCAGCTGCCACGCTCTTTGGAGCCACCTTTGGAGCGAGGAAGGCTGGGGATTTAAATAGAATACAGGTCAAGATCACTGTGCTCAAGTCCGGAGACCTTAACTTTAGCCTGGACAATGATGAAACCTACCAGCTTAGCTCCCTAAGTGAGTATTCTGATGTAACGATAAGAAAACAAATCTAACTTGATTTTTCATACTCTTGTGCAGCCGAAGGACACCACCTGCAGGTGGAGATCACCGCAAACTCTTACTTCGGAGCCCGGCATGGACTGTCTACGCTGCAGCAACTGATATGGTTTGACGACGAAGATCACCTGTTGCACACGTATGCCAATAGTAAGGTGAAGGATGCCCCGAAGTTCCGGTATCGTGGCCTCATGCTGGACACCTCTCGCCACTTCTTCTCTGTGGAGTCCATCAAGCGTACGATTGTGGGCATGGGCCTGGCCAAGATGAACCGCTTCCACTGGCACCTTACTGACGCTCAGAGTTTCCCTTACATTTCGCGCTACTATCCAGAGCTGGCCGAACATGGAGCTTACTCGGAGAGCGAGACGTACACGGAGCAAGATGTTCGCGAGGTGGCCGAGTTCGCCAAGATCTATGGCGTTCAGGTCATACCCGAAATCGATGCTCCTGCCCATGCGGGCAACGGCTGGGATTGGGGACCCAAGCGCGGAATGGGCGAGCTGGCCATGTGCATCAACCAGCAGCCATGGAGCTTCTACTGCGGCGAACCGCCGTGCGGTCAGCTGAATCCGAAGAATAACCATACCTACCTCATTCTGCAGCGCCTCTACGAGGAGTTGTTGCAACACACAGGCCCCACGGACCTCTTCCACCTGGGCGGTGACGAAGTGAATCTTGATTGCTGGGCGCAATACTTCAACGATACAGATCTCCGCGGATTGTGGTGCGATTTCATGCTCCAGGCTATGGCCAGGTGAGTAGCAGATAACTTCTTTGAGTATAAGACAAAACAAATAGCCTCATATCTCGCCCCGCAGACTAAAACTGGCCAACAATGGAGTAGCGCCCAAGCACGTGGCTGTCTGGTCGAGCGCCCTGACCAACACCAAGTGTCTTCCAAACAGTCAATTCACCGTTCAGGTATGGGGTGGCAGCACTTGGCAGGAGAACTACGATTTGCTGGACAACGGCTACAACGTTATCTTCTCGCACGTGGACGCCTGGTATCTGGACTGCGGCTTCGGTAGCTGGCGGGCCACGGGAGATGCCGCCTGTGCTCCATACCGCACTTGGCAGAATGTCTACAAGCACAGGCCGTGGGAGCGCATGCGATTGGACAAGAAGCGGAGGAAGCAAGTAAGCTTCATTTAGATTAAACAATTTAATATTTAATCAATGAAATCTTATTGCCCAAGCTTGCTAATAACTAAAAATACATTTTTTATCGTTGATTAGGTGCTGGGTGGCGAAGTGTGCATGTGGACCGAGCAGGTGGATGAAAATCAGCTGGACAACCGGCTGTGGCCCCGAACAGCCGCTCTGGCGGAGCGCTTGTGGACCGATCCCAGCGATGATCACGATATGGACATAGTGCCGCCAGATGTATTCCGCAGAATCTCACTGTTTCGAAATCGCCTCGTCGAACTGGGCATCCGGGCTGAAGCGCTGTTTCCAAAATACTGTGCCCAGAATCCCGGCGAATGCATTTGATATTACCTCTAAGAAGTAAAAGTAATCTCCTACAAACCCAATCCCGTGATCCCTCCCAAAATGTGCGTTAGTTAGTTGATAGTCTAATTGTTATTTTATACGAATACCTTGGCTTCGTTTTGCAAAGAAGCAGGCGACTGTTTGAAATGGTTTCTGGCATAAACCACGAATCGAATTTCGTTTTCATAGAACAAACATAAAACCACACCCATTACTAGTACAATCCATCTCGGAATATAGCGCACACAGACATTGCAGTTGAAATAGCGAATGATCGGAAATGACCTAGTAGGGAATCAAGTTGAGGTTGACATGCAGGTGACGTTGAACACTAGAGTTCATAGATATAGTTGTAGATTTCATACGCATCAATTCACAGACACAGACATAGGCTTACGATACATTTATATATTAACAAGTAGCTTTAGACGATAAATCACGATTAAGAAATAACAAATATTTTGATATTTTTAAAAGCTTTATTCGCAGAATATGAATTATTTAGTTAAGGTTGACATCCAATGATCTTTTCCTCTTCTTTTAATTTGATGTTCATTTAGTTTTCTTTTAATTTCCCGTTGCCTTAAGTTAAAATACGTTTAATTACATTTTCAGTGATATAACAATGTGACCTTAAGAATCAGAAAAAAAAGAAAAAACTGCTAAAAGAGTAAAACTTAGAAATAAAACTTAATATTTAATCGTTATGAAACATTTTTGCACGCATTGGCACATAACTGACACTCGACTAGTAAATTAGTAGCTAATTTAGAATATACACTTAAATGGGGGAACAATTGTTGGGGTATTCACAGTTTGTTTGGTTTAATATTTCTACAGTTGGAATGATTGATAGGATCCTTATGCAACTTGTTTTCGTACTTAAGATTTTCAAAGAAAATATCAACAAATCAAAATCCTGAATTCTGAACCAACATTAGTTTAACAATTTCCGCTGTAACTCCAAGTAACTCTTGAAAATAAACTAAAAGTCCAGTCTAAGCAGGTTCCTAATCTCATGACACATTTTTTGGGTGGCCATAGCTTTCAGTATTGTGATACAGAAACTCTGGAAACATACTTAATGAGACGATGCCAGACAGTTCAAATGCTGTTCCTCTGTTTGGTGGTAAGTTGTGGTCCGTCCACTCTGATCGAGTACAATTTACCTATCCGACTTACATTTTTCAGATGAGAGTGCGAGTAAGTCATGAGCGGCCGACGTCGAAGAGGCTTCTGGAACAAAGGCTGCAGGCAGACACCTTTGACGTTCTCCGGAGAATACCTCGCTCCGAAGAACCCGGTCCGGATGCCAAAGGCGATCTGAAGCTGTTGCATGCTCCCTGCGAGTTCGACTTGATAAGATACACATCGATTAACTACTTTCCCAGTTATTGCCAGTCCGTCTACACAAATCGTCACGTGAACGAGGACTGGTATCGCCTTTACAGGACCTACGACACCGAGGGCTTTGTTTTCGGGCAGTTTTACGAGCGGCTGCAGCGATACGAGTTGGACTGAATAAATGCCCTTCGGAAGGAAAAAGATCTAGACAAAATCTGTGATATCGATGCTGTGGTAGCGTTGCAGAGATCCCAATCGCGTGTGTGGCGAAGGACGCAGACAGATAACACATTCCTCCGTGCTGAAAATCAATTATAATTAGCCGTAGGAAGCAACTAAGAAATGTCAAAATGGCCCGTTCGTTTATAAAAAATATAATACTTTAATCTGATCTCTTATAATGTAAACTATCATGCAATACTTAGGGGCGAACGGATATGCTCTACATGTATGGTGTCGTATACGTTTATTTGTGTGTGGTGTTCATTCATAGTGTCCAGTGGGTATAGGACTTGTTGATGTCAGTCTACAAGAAACGATAAACAGAAAAAAGGAAAATACCCAATCAGAAACATAAGAAAATAAATGAGAAGAAATAGGATATTTAAAGCCATGCAAAGAAACCCAAAAATTAAGAACTCATGTAAGGAAATGCACAGTTTTGAAAAGAACACTTTAGTTGGTACAGGTGTGTTAGTATTTAGGGAATGGGTGGAATTCAACTTTGGGATTAATTGGGTGGGTGGATGTCTGAGAGAAGAAAGCATATACATGAGCATTGCGTATACGCACCGTAGACTTTCGGTTCGCGATCTCAGCGAGTAGTCTTTTGAGGCGCGATGCCTGAAATGGAAATTAATCGGTTAAATGACAACAACGACGACAACAGCGAACAACTACAATATCAGCCATAGCCACATCAATTAGGTAGTGCAAATAGTTAAAAGCCAATATATCGACAGCCAGGGTTATACAATCCAACAACAATAATGTGCTAGAATGCCAAATGAGTGCAGTCGCCATTCAATGATTGGTTAGCCCACCTGCGATTCTTGATGGAGCTGTTCCGATGGATATTCCTGCTCTCCCGCCACCGCGTGAATCGGTGCCTCAGCGTCTGGCGCACCTCTGAGTTCAGGAAACAGTAGAACAGTGCCACAAAGAAGCCCTTAAAATGGATTTTTGAAGTTGAAGGGCTATGGAAAGAGACTCACTTAATCTGCATACCTGCGTGCTAATGAGGAAGGCTCTTATGGCCTCGAAGAGATTACGACTGATACCCTGTTCCGGCCCAGTTAGCACCAGCAGATAGGTAATGCCAAAAAGAGGTATCAGCACCAGCAGCGCCTTCGAGGCCTTATAATACTGCCGCGTTTCCAGGGTATGAGCCGAACGCAACTTAGTGATGAGTACCTGTACAATATGAAAAAATGTACGAGTATATAATAATAATTAAGATAACCCACTTACGTGTAGGTCGGAAGTTAACTGAGACTCACCCACATGATGCGTATGAGGAATACTAGATTAACCAGCAAAGCCAGTGATGCTGGTACCTTGAATATCCAGTCAATATGAGATTCACGCATCCAAGCACAGTCAATTTCCAGCTTAGGAAGAATCAGAAGGAGTTAGAAAGTATCTCTAAGTGGCAGCTGGTGGTGGTAGCTTACCCCATTGAAGTGCTCGTTCTCGAGATGTGGGGCAAATGCCTTGGCAATGGACCACACCAAAATGCATACGGCTGGACAGCCCCAGCCGATGAGGGCGTAGATAATAAAGCTAATGTTATCACTGGAGAACGTTTGCACCACCAGCGTGTACAGATAGAGGCCTGTAAAAGTCAAATGATTAGGCCCAACCAACTCAATTGATACCGCCTTTGAACCTACCCTCCACAAACATCCAGAAAAAGTTGGTTAGGTAAAAGTACTGAAACATGATTACCAGCGTTATGCAGCCAGCCTGACTAGACTCTGTGGTTATCTAAGTGAATAAATAATTAGTGGAAAGGGATGCATAATTTTTGGCTTATCTTACCACTTGCAGAAACAATGTGAGTATCCACAGGAGTGCTGATGTGATGTAGGTGAGGAATAGATTGGCATGAATGGTGTTTCGCAGACAACGTAGATCTCTGGAGATTTTACACTTGAGAGTTATGCGATTTATGTGTGGCATTACAACTCACTTGAAGCTGAGGAATATGATGAGGGCCACCACCAAGGCGGCAAAGCTCAGGAAATACCCGCAGGCATATATGATGGCCGGCAGTTCGACGTTGGGTGAGAAGTCGGGCACCACCGGTATGGAGCCCGAGTTCTGATGACAGCGGTCATAGTCCGAATAGTGATCCCAGGTTCCGTTTGGAAAGCAAAAGCGGGTGGCATTGTCTGTGGATACATGGATATACGTTATATAACGAGTATGTCTAGCTCAATCTGGAATACCCACCGGTGGTGTCGTAGTGAACGCCCTTGAATTCCTCGAAACAGGGTAATACGGCCAGGCTGCCGGCATTTGTTCGCGGCCAACACAGCACCGAATCGAACGAGCTGGGACATTGTAGAATCTGTAGAAACAACAACCGACTTCAGACTGGGCATACACAAAGATTGGCAAGGAGAACCTTGGGCAGGCATTCACAAGCATTTAGTGTACTAAATTATACAGTACAGTATAATTAGTGACTGGGCGCGCTTTGTAAACGCACCTGACCTAGCCCAAAAACCCATTAAATCAGAGTACATAAGATTTATGCCCCGTATCTGACACGATATAGTGTGTATAATGGTGCCTACGGTGTGGATCCTGAGCATTTATAGCTCTGACGCATGGTTTCCTTTTAATCAATTGAATTTCCAAATGTTATACGCATACACATACACGTACAGCGTGGCCATCTATCGCTGTAGACCCAAAAAAGAATAAACTCAGCAGCGCTTTATTTATATATTTGCAATGGCGTGCTAAACAATCTCATGCATACGGATACACAAGGTATATATATTAATGTTAAGTATACGACCCGGCGGCTGTTTACCCAGTCCAGTTCGTACCGCAAAATTAATCGCGACGGGCGATGGCGGCGGTGTTAGAAACAGAGCTCCATTGATATTTTTATTGACCTTATCAGGTGACGCCGAGAACGGAGAACCGAGAACCGAGAACCGAGCATGGAGAACCGGAGACTCGTCGAACAATTCTTTAAATTGTCAATTCTTTTATGGCGCCTTCACTGTGATAAGCCTGAGCTTTTGCGACAGCTAATAAGATCGGACTTAGCCACGCGACCAGTGAGCTGTCAACAAATAAGCCAAACACGACTGGGAACTCCGGTGATATTTGTCTTTGCTCTTCTGATTTTCACCCATTAGCCTTTTCGCTTGGGCACAGTCAGGCGATAAATACGTTTTATGACAATTTTCGAGGAATAACGCCCTTGATCGTGCATTCGGTATAAACAAAAATGCAAAAATGGCTAAATGCAGCCTCAAGTGGGTTTCCTTTCGTACTAGTTTTGTTTACAACACCCGCGAGGAATACACAAATAAATAGCTGGTGCATTTTACGGAAAGAAAATGCCAAGTAATTTCAAAAATAATTTAATCCGAAAGCAATCGACAGTTCACTTGCCAGGTTTTTCGCATTGTACCCAAAGATAGAGAGATATGCAGGGGCGGATGGATTGAAGCCAATTATTTTGGAACAGAAGATGGATCAATTAGCGGGTACGATTAATTGGAAAATTCCGCAATCGACCAGAAAGATGTATTCATTGGCCAAACAAAGGCTAATTAGGAAATATTTATTGGCCGGCTCGCTTTTTATTTGAATTGCCATACAAAACGTTAATGATTCAATTGAACATGATGGATTGATATAAGCACTGACACAATAGATAAATCTTCAGTTTAGAACGTTGCTGTAGCATATTTCCGCTATTTTATGTAAGAGCGGGCGAATTTTTGGAGCAAACTATTATTATAAATTAAATAACTTGTAATAAAGCAACAGTATGAACTCCAATTGGGTTGTATTTTGTGGGACAAGCAGCTCAAACTGCTTTGGTATCGATGTGCAATCAAGTACATTGGTTGTTGGATTGACTAACATGTCAATTACTAATGAGCACTAACTATTTCATGGACGGAATGACCAAATGGTTGGAATGCTCGGGAATTAGGGCCCCATCGGAGAGGGCTAAGAACCGGCCACGCCCCACCCATCCGCAGTTGTCGAGACTCACCCGCTTGGCACCAGATGTTAGGGCCTCCAGGGAGGCCTGCTCCTCCTCCCGCTGCTGCTGCTGCTGACACTGTTGCGTGCGGTTTTGGAGCTGCCCCCCACTGCTGCCCTGCTGGGCGCCAATTAGGGCGCTGGCCCGCTGCAGCATGTCCACGGAGAAGTTGGCGATGACCTTGGCCAGGTCCTCCTGCGAGGCGTCATCCAGGCTATCGACCAGTGCCCTCAAATCGTCGTCTGCCATGTGTGCCTGCCTGGTCTGTTCTCTGATGGGTTCTCGGCGAGCGTTGGCGCAATATGGAAGACGGCAGGAACCTGTCAGCGAGGCGTCTCCGATCCTGAACTCTGGCACTTCGCGGGCACTTTCTCCCTCTCCGCCGTCCGATGCGCAATTAAACGAATCTGCGTAAATAAGCCAAGAAAGAAGTACTCGTTATCAGTTCAAATAAAGAGTCTTCGCCACCGAAAAGAGCAGCGAAATCTGATTTCAAGCCCACAAACCAGAACAGCCTCCATTTGCTCATATAGCTATAGTGATATGCTGTATATTATAAAAGGCATTTATTAGCTTGCTGGTAAAATATTTTTGGTTGCCGTGACTCAACAAAAATTATCCAGAAGGCCGAAGCCCAAGGGTCCCATATTGTGCTGATTGAGGCGAATAAATATTTCCACATCTAGAAATACTGGAAACTAGTAGAGGATTTTTGGAAAAACACTCTTTTTTCTCTGCGATGAATGGTTCTCGTTTTTTATGCTAGTGTATACAAATTATAAAAAATCTGTATAAATAATACATGCGAATATCACGTGCCCATGTGGGTCTCTTTTATGGGGAGTGGGCTCAGATTAAATCTAGATAACTGCGGCACAATCTTTATGGACAGCGTTGGGGGTTTGTCATGGGCAACCAAAGGGCAGGAACGCAGTGAAATACTTTTCCACGGCCAAAGTGGCGGAACTGAATCGTTTTATGGCACACGGTTCGGAAATCGTTTCAGATCGACTGCCCCTATATCTATACTGCATCTATATCTATATGTGTATCTATTACTGGGTCGTCCAGCCATTAGATCCCCATTAGCTGTCATAACTCTTTCCCGCTCGATAATATTTGCTGAAAGCTGTCGCCATGAAGATTGCATGCCACAGATAAACATTCCGGTTCGCACGGGTGGAAATGAGATTGGATGGTTTTCGTGGGATACTTAGTTGGAGACTTAATTGGACTTGATGGAACTGATAGTGCGGGTGCTAGTCATGGCAATTAAATCAAGTTTCAGTCGCAGCCCAAGTTTTTCATTCAAAACTTCGACAGTTAATAGTTTTTTAAATGAGAAATACAAGTTTATCACTTTGTGTGAGAAATACAAACTCCCGCCACGCATAATCATTACGTGCAACAATTAAGCAGCAAAGTAATTAAACTAGTCCGACGGCAGTAACTTTATCCGTTAATTGTGGCAGGAGCGGCTGTGACAGATGTGTAAGCCAGGTGCATGTGCGTCTCCACCTGGCAACGTACACACCCACCGACGAGGATAGAGATGCCCTACCCCTCCTCCGCGCCACTCTGATTAAAACAAAGAGTGTCAAGTTATTTATTAATGAACAAATACCATGGCAGCGAGCTGTTCCTCGGGTCGCCGACTCATCACATCTCATCTCATCCCATCCCATCGCATGGCATCTCATCTCATCTCGGCCCGACTCACGCACAGTGCTTTAGCCGCTTTAACAGCCGGAGGCTAATGAGTTGGCCAGAAGCTTTGTCAGTGTCAAGTTGGTAGATATGATAACGGTGGCCCTGGCGGAGACCCATGAACACCGGGCACTCATGCCCCATATCCCTCATATCTGCTCTCTGTGCAGTTGAATGGGCCATCTTGGCCATGTCCGACTGGCTAATTACGCCCTATAAATAGCCTCCAACCACTTTGATCTCTGGCACGGCAGGTCTGTGAGGAAATACCTGCACCTGCACCTGCACCTACCGGCGCGTTGGAGGAATCCGCGGAATCCGACCGAGAACTTAAAGTAGGCGTACCTTTCTTTCTCTGAAAAAACTTGCTCCTTATGACCTTTAAACACTGTTTCAGCTGAAAGGCAGAACATGTTCTCGACATGAAATTTGATGTTGAAGAAAAAGTTTTTTTAAGGAATAAAGAGACAGATTATTAGGCATATTCATTCAACATAATTCATATACTGGAATCTGAGTTTGTATAGAAATAACACGTTAATTTAAGTATTGATTTTCAATTGACTTCGTGTCTGATGAAACTATGTATGTCTCGCGAACATCCTTTCTTCTTATACTGAAAATGCCCTACATAAAAGCATTCATCGGATAATTGCGTTCTGCGTAGGGATTCAATTAAAATGAAAGCAGATCCTGGAAGCGACCACCGTTTTCCGCCTCACCGATTGCTCTAAACCGCTCGTCCCACGCTGCCTTTTCAGTAGGCAAATATTTGCCTTCAATCCCGAAATGGCCAAACATCTGGCATAGAAGTCGTCATGCCACAATCTTAAGCTCTCCATCCAAAAAAGAAGCAGCGATTTATTTATGGGCTTGGCAAACAAGCGCATTATTTGGACGAGCGCGTGCTTGTGGTTATCGCCATGATGATGATGCGATTATGATGATGATGCGATAATGATGACGATGATGATGATGATGACGATCGCCATCATTAGCATCCGTGTCATTTGGAGCCAATGGGAGGGCAACTAATCTGGCCCCAAATGCGCCACAATTAGCTGCCCAGCGGTCAAATAAACATTTCGACTGTTTGACCAATGTAAATAATAATAGCGCCTAGTTTCAAATCATTCCTGAGCATCCAGTGCTTGCGGCTGGTGCAACAGGGCGTATGCCGAATATTCACTGGCCACTGCACACTGCTCTCCGACATTCCTGTTCCACTGCTGCTCCTCCGATGAATTATGGAGTGTCAAAACAAATGGAAATTAATTGGCCATCGGCATGTGGGCAATGGAAAGGCAAAGGCCAACCAAGACGGACATGCAATCCGTAACATGCACGCTTGGCCATCAAAATGGGCCGGCTAATAGCGAAGCTATGGCAATGGAACTGCAGGAATACATGAATAGAATACATGAAGCTACCCGATATATTAGCCGTAAATCAGAAATTGCTCTTTGGCTGCAAGACTGCCAAACTACCATTCACATATTTCATATTTGACTTAATAAATGCCAAGATAAACAATCATTATGTTGATGAAACCAAATAATATGCTAATTACATATTTATGTTGCAAAATATATGCGTTACAATACATTCGCTTCCTTGACAACCTAATGCACATTAATTAAAAATATTAATGTAGTAATTCAAGCAGCTTCCTGCAGCAGTCAATGTTTTCAGATACTTCTTGGCATTGCAAACATAGTTTTCACACACAAATGTTAAGGTTCAATGTTCAACGTTCAGTTATCTTGGCATTAAGAATATACCAATGAATAGAGCTTATCAATGAATTTTGCCAAAGTGCAAAGTTGTACTATCTTCGCATCAATTAAAAGACATTAAGCCAACGCCATATGCCAATGGCGGAGCGTGATAAAAACCACGTAAATGAAATGTGCTGAAAAAGACGAGCGGCAATAAAAACTATGGGCAGCAGGAAGGCAGCAGCTTTATGAATGAATGAACGAGCCCACCCAGCGAAGCGTGTATAGAAGTCAGAAGGCGACGACAACGTCAGCTGGCGGAAGAATCAAATCCAATTGAATCGAAACGAATCGCATTGAATCGAGGCGAATTAAATCGAAGCCAATGGAATGGCAGACGCAGTCAGGCGGCATCATATCGATATTTATGGTTTTGGCCGTCCGAAGGCAAATAAATGGATGGATGGATGGATTCCGAACATCGTCATTCGCCTCGTCATCCTTATCTTCTTGACCATCAACCCGGGAGACAAGGTAGTCTAAGGCCAAGCAAAACACACAGATACACCCACACGGGCACGGCGAAAGTTTACAAATTAAAAGAAAATTGAAACGAAACCAAACAGAACGCACTGGGACTGGGAGATGGAGCAGCAGGGGCACCGGAGCACCGGAGCACCGGAGCACATGGCGTATGAGCAACTGGGAGCGATATCAAGCATACGCCGCGTTGCCAGACGACTTCATTTCACATGCTTACTAATTCTATTGGCTTACAACGGCATAACAAATTCTGAGCTCGGAGGAGCCATTGGATTTGCAGGGGGCAACGGTGGGGAATCGTAAATATGTTTTAATGTCCTGCCAAAACGGAAAGTTGAATAAAGTCGGAATAAAACAAAAATACTCCCTTTTCATTTGCAATTTTCACACAAGTTTGGCAACAGAGCTGCGGGCATTTTATTGCCTGTTGCAGGGCAGGTGAGTTGGAGTGGGAGTGGGAGTAGGAGCTGGAGTTCAAGGAGCAGGAGCCATGGAGATACCCAAAAGCATGCATAGTAATTCCACCCCGTCATGGACACACGCCCAGATACATAAACATGATGTAATTTTAAAATTTCATGAGTTCATGCAAAGTTTGTTTTATCTGCTGTATGGCAGCAGCGCTCCAGGGGCACTGGCTGCAGAGGGGATACAAAGATAAGGACCACCAGCATCATGGAGGCCACACCAAGAGCAGCTGCTAGGGGAGCAATCAATACCCATTAATACATTCAATTAGCTGTGCAAATAGTGACTAAGTGAGGAAATGTAAATGATTAACCATCAATTTGCATACTCAATTAGCAGCTTTTTCGGGTCGCCAGCTTAGATAGTTTCTTTGCATTCCAGAAACATCTTTTAATTTGTGTTTTCTACTTTTATAATTCTTTTTTTTAATGGATCAATTTAAATATGAATTATATATAAATCGGATGATGTGTTTCTTTAAATAAGAGGATATAAACAACACACCATTTACCCATATGAAAAAGATATGATTGAAAAAACACGTATGTGTAACTGCTTTTACCCCCATTTTGTCTCTGTGTAAGAGAATTTGAAGGTTGAAGATCAGGGGGGGGAGCTGACGGAAAGGGCAATCGAACAAAGTCAGTCACTTCCCAACACATAACACACAAAATGCATTTAGAGTTAGTAGATCGAACAAAGGCCACTCGAAATTGGCGTACTTACACTCGAAAGCCATTTGCTAATTTTAGACCCCAACCCCCAAAAGTTTTCGCCCACTTACATTGCCGCCTGCATCGCCTTCTTACAATCAAGTATAATTAAATTTTCGTATTTACTTAACAATTCATATTGGAGACTCGCAAACAATTTGCGCCCTACTGAGTCGCGATTTCGTATCCCCTGTTTGCCTTTTGGAGATCCGGGAAGAGGAGAGGGGGCCTAATGAATCGGGGTGTGCGAGTGGAGCTGGCGAAAATAAAGGGTGAATATTACAACTGTTTATATTTGCTCAACAACAACAAGAACAGCATTAACAACAACAACAACATCGCGTTTTTGTGTGTGAGCGCTTGTTTGCATGTGTGTGTGTGTGGGCGTGATGAAATATGCATTAAAGCAGAATTTTCAAATGCAGTTCGGAAATAGCTGGAGGATGCCCATCCCGTCGGATAGGAATTAATTAAAAAATTCGAATGCAGGATGCAGGAAGCATAGGGTGGGCAAAGAAGTGGGGGAGTTGGATAGTGGGAGCTTCTAGAGAACATGATGTCCCCAAGCACCTCGAGGCCCTCTTTATCCGGATAATCCGAGTCGTAAATATGCAAATGGAGCAAACACATTTGCATATAAGATATAAAATCGTGGGGAGGTGAAACTGGCAAACAATTCGAAACGATGTGGAGAAAACAATATTTGTAAGAACTACCAGAAACTATTTTTATGGCAATCAGTCTTCGAGACCATTAAGCTCACACTTCGCATTCACACGTGATTCCAAAGTTTTCCACAATTTATCTATATTTCTCTTTTTTTTCTTTTTGTGTCCATTTATTTTCTGCTTCAGCGTATCAATATCAGATATGATAGTTGGAAAAAGTTAGACACAGAATAAGGGAAATACAGTTTCAGATATGCCTTTAAAAAATAAAGAGACTTTTTCAGAATGCCACAAAAGGAATAAAGGACTCATGCCAAATATATTTAAATACCTGTCAATAGGGTCTATAATATTTGGAACGTAAGCAGTAGGTTTTTTCTGGTTCATAAAGCAGTTTATATGTATAAGAATCCCTCCGCACGACGGCCCTCCCCTTTTCACCACGGAAATTTGTTATTCGCTTTCTGTGATGCTGGCAGCGGATAATCCGACGGCCATTGAGTCTAATCAGACGTTTATTCTTCAATTTAAAGTCTATTTGCGGACTTCTCCATTGTTTGCTAATGGGAGCAAGCTGCTAAGTGATCATCGCCACTTGGATTTTGATTTGGTTACGGATTTGGACCCCGTGCGCCACCCGTGGCGCTCTGCGGAATGTTTTTGTGGCCCCGGGCAACCCGGTATTTGCCCATTTTGTTATGCACCGGCCGAGGAATGAATCTTTTCGGCTGGAACTGAATGTTTGGAATCGTTCTGGGGGTCAGGGTCTCCCGATCTCCCGATCTCACGCCCCATACCGAGCTAACTGGCGAACTCACGAATTAGCGCCCCTCCTTCGCACTCACATGGGGTTTTCTTGTTGTTTTTTTGCACCCTTTTTTCTTGTGCGGAGCTTTAAACGTTTATCGCCTTTTTATCATTATCATTTATTTGTTTGCATTAGTTAACACAGACACACGATCGTCAAAATGACACATATTAGGAACTTGGGAACGCGTTTAATTTTAGATGACATCGAATACTTCCCGGCTACAGCAAGCGAATCGAAAATAACAAACTGGAATAACACCGAAATTAAGACGGAAAACAGAATTAAGCCTGCGGCGCTCGTGGTGTTTCACGCGGATGCTGCGCTCTGTGCGAGATGCCGAGATGGCGAGATAATCGGAGGAGCACCAGCCGGGCCAAGATTACGGGCAGTCGAACGACAGACACGGCGACCTGGCACACGCGTCCAAAGGCGGCCAAAGACAGCGCCAAACTGCGGCCAACGGGGCGGATGAAAATGCGAGCTTTTGCGGAAAAGCACATCCACACAGCAATCAGGGCTCCCACACACATGCACACACTCGCACACGCACACGCACAGGACACAACACCAGTTGAACCGAAACTACCGCAACAAGTTGAAAAGCTCGAGCAGAGAGAGCGGCGAGAGAAAGTGGGAGAGGCAGTGAGCTGAAAGCTCGCGGTGAGACCGGCATTTTCTGCGGCATTTGCATTCAATTGACGATTGCAACGATTGTGATTGTGATTGCGATTTCGATGGCCTGTCAGCTGCAATTGACACTCAGACTGAATGGCCCGCCAAATGGGTTTTGTCCACTGCCAATGGGAATAAGCCATTGAATACCCTGGAACTGGGGCAGCCTGCAGCAGTAGTGAGTGTTTAAATATCGCAGATACAATCATTACAGGAGGTTATTAAATAGTAAAAATTCGTTTGTTTGTTTATCTATTTATAACATGGAATTGCATTTATGCTTTCCAGTGTATGACTGCATAAAATGTTAAATTCAATGGAAATACAAATATCAATTGCGGCCATTACAATTTGATCACAATATATTCCGTGTTACATTTTAGTGTTATGGATGCACATTTCGATTTGAATTAGCCTCCTCCCTTGGGCGCCACATTTCGCAGATGGACGAGTGACTCGTTTCGCAATTGAAGTCGTATGCAAATTGACGCAAATTGCCAACGCTCACGTTCACACGCTCATCATCCCGATCGTGGGCAATCACCGGCGGCAGGGATCCGCAGAAGAACTGGGCGTAGCTAAGGTGGAACAGCTGGGGAGCCGTGAACTGCCGCTCAAATGCATACGGACGGTACTCGAACTTCCGGGAGTCGTGGGCCAAGCCAAAGAAGGAATCGTAGGCCAGTTGCAGACCACTGAGATCAGCCAGGCGTTCTTTCAGCGAGACGGATGGTTTCTCCTCCGCACACTTAAGGGCATCCCGGAATGCCTGCGACTCCTGGATCTCCAAGCCCAGAGGTGACTCAATTCCGGCGGCATCAAAGAGTATACCTTCCTGTTCGAAGGCGTGGTTCATCTCGTGACCCAGGACTGCTCCCAGAAGACTGTGCTGGAAGATGGCGTGCTGTCGGTGATCGAACAAGGGCCACTGCAAGAACTCCATGGGTACGGTTATGGTATTCCTTTCGTTCTCATAGAAGGGCGAAGTACGGGCCTTCCGCACGTTGTCGTTGACATAGTAGTGCCGCAGATCCACTCGTGAATCCCTTTCAAGCAGTCCAGCATTCTGGAGGCGAGTTCGTAGGGCCAATGCTTCAAGCAGATTGGCCAGGAAATTTTCCTCAGTGAAATTAGCACTCTCATAGTGGTTGTTATAGAATTCGGGAGATTTCTCCTGCGGTAAATTTCCAATTCTAATCTGAATACCATCCAACTTCGCTCTCACATAGGCCAACTGGTTTGGCGAAAGCTGCAGGCGATTGGCATCTAAGTATTTTCCAAAAGTTTCCTTTAAATTGGATAAAATTTCCTGAAGCTTCCGAGTATCCTGCTCCCGATTTTGGTATATAAATCGATCATAGATGTAGTTCATGCCCAGGGGCAGATGGGCACGCATGTGGTGAATGCAGCTCTTCGGATTCCGCTCCCTAGGCTCCGACTCCTCAACTAAAACATAGTGGCGTGCTCGAATATACGCGTCCTTGGGCTCACTGGCGAAATCCCGTAGGAAGCGAAAACATTCCCGCAAATACTCCACATCACTCACCTCGAAGGTCAGACGATCGAACTCTTCAGTGTGGTTTGCACCCAACAATTCAATAAAAAAGGAATGTGGAATGGGGATTTGCTGTCTTAATTCAGTGTAACTCCATGTATATACAAAAGGATTTTCTGCACGATACTTATTCTGAAGCTGATGCATTTTCTCCACCAGTTCAAACACTCCCCACGTGTACCACTCTTCTTCGTAAAGACGCATGAGCTGCAAGACCCGCAGGTCACTATATCTGGCAGCCGGATCAGGCATCTTAATCTGAATAACCCAACGCATGGAATCGTTGGCGGCCACATCAACTCGCTCGTCAATGAACACACCATTCAAGCCGTCTTCGAGGAACTCTTTAGGATGCACAGTCCAGTGATTAACCAGTTCTTGTGGACGAGCATTCCCGTGACTCTTTCGCGTATCCTCCGTGCAGGCCTTGTAGTATAGTCGCATTTGTCCTATCAGTCGGGGTGCCACTGTATCGTTTTCTCCCAAGTGGCTCTCCATGAACTCCACCATGGCATTGGCAAACTGATCCTCGACCCGTTCAAAGTTGTCCACATATTCAGAGGCACTGGAGAAGCCGCCGCAGGCAAAATTCCAGAAATTGGTGCATGGTGATGTTGTTCTGTTGAGATTACTGTGAATATCGTTCGCCGTTGCAACGTTGATGTCCACTAGTGCCTGGATGGGAATCAATAATGCCACCAGGCAAGAGCACAGCAGAAGTAAACTTCCCATTAAGCTCGCTCGATTCGTACTGAAAAATTAATGAAACAACAGATTATCGCAACGCTCTGCTGAGCTCGGACACCTTCGAACTGGCGATCGAGCTGTGGGAACTGATAGTGACAACTCGGTCAATACTATATTCCCATTTGAAATATAGAGCGATTCCCCGCCTAATTAAATGTACCTGGCACCTATACATATTATATGAACCCGCTTGGTGACTACATTAAATCGAGCTTTACGTTTATTGAATCTTAATTACACCACTGTTGTAATTCAATCTTCAATCGGTCGCTAAGAAAGTTCGCAATATAAAACAGGTAATCGCGTTGGGACTACCCCAACTATATGTCACAAGCTTATAGTCTACTTAACAAAACTGGATCTAAGGTGTTCACTTTTTAAACTTTTGCTTCTTTCCCGCATTCGCACCCGCCGTGGACTTTTTCAGCTGGCCGATCTGTTTGGATTTTTGCTTCAGCTTGTTCTGCTTCTTGATAGGCTTCCCCTCCAGAATGGGCACATCGTCGATATCCACTCGCGGCGCCTTGGCCAGTTTGGCGTTTCCCGGCTGTTTTCCTTTCGCCTGTGGCTTCGGTTTCGATTCCTTAGCTGCTGGTTGAGAAGGAGACTTTGTGCCATTGACTATTGGCCTTTTTCCCTCTGGTTTAGCTGGTGAACCGGTTCCATTTTCCTTGGGTTTCGCTGCTTGGTTCTTTTTATTAAATGGTTTCGCATCTGAATTGGAAGCTGGTGTTTTCCCGTTGGTTTGTTTTTTTTTAGGTGTAGGTTTGGAAGGTGCCTCGCTTCCATTTGCTTGCTCGACCGGTGCCTGGGACTTCTTCTCTTTCTTCTCCGCCGGCTGTTCTGGCTTTGGCTTTTTCGGCGCCTTGACAGGTTGCTCAAATACCTTGGCCACATACTTGGTCTTGCTCTCCTCTCGCTTCTTCTTCTTCAGCTCCTGTTCGATTTCGGTGAAACTCGGTTTCCCAGCACGCTTGCCCAACAGTTTTCGGGGACCCTTCTCCTTTGACGTTTCCTCCTCCTCTTCAGGCTCAACAGCCGCTTCTGTAGTGGCCTCCGACTCGATGGCCTCATCCAGCTGCTTCTCATCCTCCTCCTGCTGCTCCTTAGTTATGGGTATGGTGTTGGAGAATTTCTTGAGCTTGGCCACGTAGAATCCGTCCATGTTGTGGGTATGTGGATAGTAGCGTTTGGTAAGGTTTAGGCTAGGATGAAACCGATGCTGCCGGAACTTGGTAAAGCCCTCTACGCCGAAGTCCAGACCAGTGGGCACAAGTTTGACATTTCGCTTTTTTAATGCATAGTCGATGACCCATTCGTTTTCCTCAGGCAACACTGAGCAAGTTGAGTAGACAATGTAACCGCCAGTTGATGACTTCGCATCCGTACAATCAATGGCAGTCAGCAGGAGCTTCCTCTGCAGGTTGTAGCACCTTTGTACATCTACTTCCGACTTTGTGGTCTTCACACTGGGATCCTTAGAGACGACGCCAGTTCCTGTGCAAGGAGCATCCAGCAGGACGCGGTCAAAGCCAGTCATAATATTCCGGAACTTAGTGCCGTCCTCGCAGCTGACCACCGCATTTACAATTCCCAGGCGATGGAAATTGGCAACAATGGCCTTGATGCGATCCCTGTTAGAATCGTTGGCGAAGAGCACCCCAGTGTTCTTCATGATACTTGCGATGTGGGATCCCTTTCCACCTGGGGCGGAGCACATGTCCAGGATGCGTTCGTTCTCCTGCGGGGCGAGTGCCATTACAGGCAGCAGCGAGGAGGCGCCCTGGATCATGTAGTGGCCAGCCAGATACTCTGGAGTTGCACCTAGCGGCACCTGTGAGTTAAAGACAACCAATCCCACTTTCGTCCATTTGCCCAGGGGATCCAAGTTGACGCCACGATTGATAAGAGCTCCGGCCAAGTCCCTACGACGTGTTTTTAGAGTATTGGTGCGTATGGTCAGGGGACGAGCAATCTAAAGGAGAGAATTTTAAGGATTAGTCATGTAACCATCATGTTTATGAAATATATACTAACCTCTGAGGCCTCCAGATATTCCATTAGCTCTGTCAGCGGCAACATGTCCATCAGCTTCTCCATCAAAAACTCGTTGTAGCTGTAATACAAACACAGATCCCTGCGCAGCAAATCAATGTACTCTCCGCGAGACCTATCCGCTTGGCGATACTTTTTGAAGTCGGATAGAACCAAGCTGACGTCCTTTATGCGCTGTTGCACTTCCTGCAGGGTTAGGTCCTTCTCGGTTTCTTCGCCTTCGACGGGTAGCTGGAAAACATCTTGCCTGTCAACGGTTTCCAACATTTCGTCGTCGGCCTGTTGGGCTTCCTTAGCCTCGCGCCTTTTGAGCTTCTTGTTAGCCCGTTCGATGGGCAGCTTGTCATCATCATCATCATCGTCGTCCTCATCCTCCTCTTCATCACTGTCTGCCTGAACACCATCTTCATCGCCAGATATATCAAAATCATCGTCGGAGTTCACATCATCATCGTCGGAAAGATCGGCCAGCTTTCCAACCTGAGCAGTGTCATCATCAGATTCGACATCTTCCTCATCGTCCTCATCTTCCTCTCCAGATTCTTCTTCTTCTGATTCCAGACCACCCTCGTCCTCAGAGTCGTCCTCCAACTCATCTTGGGAGCCCTCCTCCGACTCCTCATCCTCCTCCTCAGACTCCGTTTCTGGCTGCTTCTGCTGATTTTTCTGTTTTTTGGGCTTCAGCCAGGCATCGTTGTCATCTGTAAAGCCCTTGGGAGCTATGGATTTCTGGCTCTGCGGAGCTGCCACCAGTTGAGGCACCTCCTCATCGGAGGATGCAACCTGTTGTTCCTCTTCATTATCCTCTGGATCGCTGTCGCTGTTGTACGCCGTCTTCCGCTTAGCCGGTTGCGGTAGTTTTCCCTTAGCCTTCTTCTCCTGCAGTTTGGCCTGCTGGACCACTTTCTTTTGCTCCCGCTTCACAAATCTCTGCTTCTGTCGGTGGGAGAGCTTCTTGTCCTCCTCTTCCATGGGAGCTGTGAAGTAAAACATTTGAAATGAACACCCGAAAGATGGGGTAATCTTGACCAGCACTCACCAAACGATTGTTTACGAAAAACAGGTGGTCCTTGTTTGCGCGCCTTGCGCCCAGGTCCCTTCTTCGGTTTATCACTGTATTCCGCCTTCCGACCCATAGTTTTAACTTAATTTATCCGGTTTTTGGAGCAAACTTTAAGAAAAACGTGAGCAGTCCAATTTTGCTCCACGTGCGCCGCTCAAAAGACAGCGAGTGTGTTCCAGCACTGGTCGGAGGGAATTGCTTAAGCCAGTGCTGCGCGCTTTTTAGCTTGTAACTAGCTAGCAACAATGTTTTCTTTTCAAAATGTAGTAATAACTTAAAAATTTATTAAATAAACTATTCTTTTATAATGACTTGCTTGATTACGACGGAGCTAATTTATAAAGGTTACGCATATATATATATTTTAGAAACAAAAGGGAATTTCTAATTTAGCATTTCTAGCTACTCGCACTCTCAGCTGTTTAGCAGAGAACACGTTTCTCAACACTCAAAGACCGAGTACGTAAACTCAATGGTAAATCCAATAACAATTTAAATTACAGAAATCAGAAAAAAATGTACATTAGAAATACGTTTCATGCCTATTGGTAAGCTTTATAGGCATTAAATAATTAGACAATTTGAACATTTAATTTAATTTAAATGACCGTTGTGGGGGCTGCCAACTTGATGCAAATCGCGGTTCGTTGGCAACCCTGCCCGATTTGATTGTGTTGGTGAATGCCCGGTTCAAACGACTGCGCCATTTGCAAAAAATACAAGTAATTGCAATTTATGGCTTACCAGGAGAAAATAACAGAATTTAAGCACTGGGCCACTAGTCTGGGATGCCCGCCCACTGCCCTGCCCTCCGATGATGCCCTCCGAAGGTAAGTTACAGCTGTATTAGGAAAATCACCAACTATTCATACTTAAAACCCGTCCTTTACTGCACAGAATTTTTAAGTCTGGCTCTAGTTTACTTTTGGACCAACTGCAATCCCGCATCCAGCCGATAGAATGCGTACGGGAGGTGCGCGAGAATCTGCTGATTGCCCAAGTGGCTCGCTATAAGGATAAAATAGTGCCGCTGGCTTCTAGGAGTTTCCATCCACCGGAGCTCCAGAGGTACCAGAAAATACAGGAGCTGAAGAAGCACAAGGAGAAGGCGAATCAACAGCTGACGGAGGCCCGGAAAGAGTTCGAAAAGCTATCCGCCGTCATCAAGACCAAGAGTGGGTATAAAATTAACATGGACATAATCTAGGCATCAATCTAATCAACCTAATCCGGTGATCCCCACAGACATTCAAACCATCCGTGCTGAGAACCGAAAGCAACTGCTCGAATCCAAATATAATATCCTGGACCTGAAGCTGGAGTCACTGAATAAGAACTACGACCAGGAGTTGAAGAACAAGGTCCAGATCTTGGCCACCACGCCCGTGAAGCTAAGTGCCAGAAATGCCAGCGAGGCGCAGGCAACAAGAGCTGTGGAGCAGGCTCTCAAGCAGCTGGAGATCTTTTACGGAATGTGTGACGAGGGCAATGCGGTGAACAATTTGGCAGATGCCAAGCACCGCTTGTGGGATGAGATGCGGAGCACATTCGCGGATATTCCCAACGCCCTGCTTCTGAACGTTGTAATGAAGATCAAAGAGGAGCAGCTGCAGCACATCATGAAACTGAATGAATCCAAAGGCAAATGCACAAATGCAAAGCCACCACTGAATAACTACGAGGTCAAGTTACTAAAAACCAAGGCCGATATGATTGGTCTGGTGGCCAAAAATTTCGGGGCACAAAAGGAGCTGGAGCAGAAGGAGGAACGCTTTTGCCAGGACTACAGCGTCTTTGTGGACAACCTGCAATCGAAGGTATACAGTTTCAATGGCATTAATGTAGGCGACGAAGAAAATGCGGATGAACTGATAAGCGACTATCTGGTGCAGTACAACATGCGCAATTTTAATCGCTCCCAGAACGAATTCCTTCGCGAGCAGATTGAGCAACTGCGTCTGGAACTAGAGGCGAGTGCCAAGCAGCTGGAAAACCACGATCTAAAGCTAGGCTCTGTGAAGCAAGTATACGGCGACATTAATTCCAGCATCAACCGTATCCAGCAGGACATGGTGCAGCTGTCGCAGATCAAGGAGAAGATCCTCTTTTCGCGAAATATGATGAAGAACCTGCTGGACGATATGCAAGCGGCCACACAGAAACAAAACGCCAAGTCCCAGCTGATGAGCACCAAGCTAAAAGTCAGCAATATGTCCATGCTGGGAGCGGAGAGTTTCTGTCTGGCCAATGATAGCGTGTTCTCCAGCACCAAGGTGGAGTTCGATGGCAATTGCAGCGCAATAAACTCAACGATGCGTCGCAGCTTTGACAACAAAACGCTAATGCCGGGCGGAGCAGCCTCCACACTAATGGCTTCTTCCGGAGCCACGATACCATCGCACTTGCTGGAATTCAATACCTTTCTGGAAATACCGCTTGAAAAATTCAGCTGTACGCCGCGCACCTGGTGAGAACATGCCTCAGTTGAGTGTGCCATTTCCAATTAATCCAGAGTTCATGTTTTTCCCAACAGCTCCTTCCTGCTGTCCGCCAATCCACTCATCGTCGAGGCCCAGGAGTTGGCCTCCACCGTTCAACTGGCACCAGGCTATTTGCTAACACCCTTCGGCGCTCTGCAGGAAGTCCGAAAACGCATTTTGTGGGCGTCAGCAATTGCCGCACACACGTCTGACTTGAAATTCAATTTGCAGCCGTTAATTGGTAAGCTCGATTCCGACATTTTGTCTCATATCCGGCTGATAGGAAACGTATCCCCTTGCTCCCCAGTTGATCCGCATGATTTGAGACTGAAGGCGAGTCGTCAGCACGAGGAAATTGACCAATTGCTGGACAACCTGATGGCCATTGGGGTGAAGACTCAGTTACAGCTGGAAAAGGCCGAGCGCATCTACCAGTTCCTGCTCGAGAATCCCTTGCGACGCTACGTTCCACCTAGTAAGCGTTACAATAGTGGCAGCTTTGCGGACTACGAATCCGAGTTCAATCTCTACTATCGCATGGCCACCAATGAGAGTGCGATTCGGGCGCCACCTAATTAAGCATGTTATTTATATTGGAATACTTTAACTCATTTAAAATTTAAATTACATGAATACGTTGTTAAACTGAAAAAGAGATTCGTTTTTGATTTTTTAAATATTTTTATTCATTTTTTTTATGTTTACTTTAGTTTTTTGTTTTGTCGTTTTTTTTTGTTACAAAGTCGAAATTGATTTTACTCACACCCACACAAAAATTTGGGTAAAAATGTCTTGTTATTCAAAAGAATTTCTCATTGTGCTTATGAGCTAATAATGTACACAACTTTTGTTGCCTTTTTTCGAATATGGATTTTGCCTCGATTATGGGGTTGAGATATTTTTTTGGGGAAAAGTGAGTGTCTCGAGTTGATAGATTTGCGTGGCGTAACGAAAATACTTTATTATTATTAAATAAAAATAAAATATCCTCTCAATTGTCGAAGCAAAATCGGAATGCTTGTGATGTATCTTGCTTAGATTAACGTATTTAAAACATATACAGTGCCAGATAAGAAAGCAAAACGGACGGGATCAAGGTGAAATGCATCGTTTACGGCTGTGTTGAAGTCCAATTTCGAGTTGAGTTTGGCTCTAAGGTGCTAATAAATTATAGTCTAGTTATCGTTGGCCCTTCACTTATCATACTTAACTTAAGACATAATATTGGACGTACAAAAATTGGGCTGGACTATACGGAAACGGAAGCAGGAGCTACAAAACGAACTGAGAACTGGATGTGGGTAGGTGTGTCCGGAATCGTTTGAGACATCTATTGCGCGGTTACACGATGTTTGTTTTCGATATATCTACTTTATATATGTTTATGCATTCGAGGGCTGGTTGATGGATTGGACCTGAAGCGCTGGGAGTCGGTTGCCGTGGGCCCATTGGCTTATCTGGCGAAGAGGAGCGCCGCCAGGATGCCCACCAGAGCGAACGAAGTGGCGGACACATCCTCGGCACCGGCGATGTACGCCTGTCCACAGGCCGGTGGGCACACGGGGATGATCGTCTCGAAGAGATTGACGCGTGCCTCCGCCTCTCCAAAGCGATTGGTGGCCTTGCACACATAATCTCCGTACTGGCGCTTCTCAACGGTGATCACACGGAGCGTCGAGTCGGTGTACTCGTCGGCGGTGGCGAAGTGCGAGATGCTGTAGTGCTGGTTGTTGGCCAGCTGGATGTCGTCCTTGGTCCAAACGATGGCCGGTGGCGGATAGGCCTCGATGTGGCACTCCAAGTCCATGTCGTACTGCAGGGCCTGTCCCAATCGCGGACGCGGCACGGTGATCACTGGGGCGAACTCCACCTCCACGTTGATGTTGCGCCTGTCGCCCTTGCTCACTCCGTTGTCGGCCACGCAGTAGTAGGTGCCGCGATCCTCCTTCTTCACCGACTTGATGCGCAGGGTGTTGCCCACATAGGTGGCACTATCTGGAACACAAATTAGTTTGGATACTCATTAGTTATCTGGGTTATTGTAATTAAATATAAGTATGATTTTAAGCTATCTATTACATTAAAAATCGATATATAATATTTGTAGTTTTGAGTGTGAACTGAACGTTTAAAATGCCTAGTGATCTTATAATTCACTTGTATTCCATTATACTTCGATTCCACATAGACAATTGCCCTATTGAATGTGGTGCAACCATTTCCATTATAAGTTTAATCTTATCCGCTGTTTAAATGACGCGCGTTCAAGTGCGAACACATCCACTGGCCATTAATGGAGCAGCTCTAAACGCTGTAGGGGCTCAATCTATTGTGTTTGTGCAGCGGGGACTGAGTCAAAAATCCGATTTTAATGAGCCAACCCGGGGCACATCCGTTGGCACTTGCGGGTGACCTTTTCCAGTTTTTCAGTGTCCATGGACATGCTCTCTGGGCGCCTTCGCCCACCGAAACAATGGCAGCGTTAATGACCTCTAACAAGTAAAGCATTTTGTTTGGGCCTCTGCTCGTTTGCACTGCCAACTAATTTTGAAAACGGAGTATGCCAGCCACTGCACTTAGCCATGAGTGCTCTAAAGGATGGGGGCATTGGGTTCCATTGCGTTTGGGTGTGCGCTGAGCAACTGAACCGTGAACGTGAATGGGAATGGGAATTGGAATGGGAATAGGAATAGGAATTGCAGTGCGAATGCCAAATGCCAAATGCGAAAGGTGCTCTGGGTTCATAACCGGAAGTTGGCTTAGCTCAACCAGGAAAGAAGGGGGTGGCTAGGGGTCCATACATGCATACATACTGTAGTATACTGTAGCATTTGCACGATGCAGTGGAAGCGAGTGCAATGAGCCTAGGGATCTGCTCCCTCCTCCACGCACACAGATACTCCCGCTTATGTGTGCGTGTCTGTGGCTGCTCTTCAAACATTTGCCAAAACAATTCAGGCTCAAACAATTGACACAAACTACATGGAGCAGAAGTACACAGCGAAAAAGGCTTCGCACTTTCTATTGCATAAGTCATTTTTAGACCACCATCTAAAAACTTTACTAGCAGCAGTGTATTTAAAGTTCCATCAAAATCCACGTATATCATATAACTTCAGTAGATTGGCAAATATTTGAATGGGTACCAAATGATATAGTGATCTATTGTATATCTTGAGCTGAACTGAATATCTGTAAATTTTCTTGTTCAAGCACTTTTTCTCAGTGCTGAAAAAAGAGTTGGTATCCGATGGGATGTTGAGGAGCCGTAGAAACATCAGGAGCATTGACCAAAGCTCCGGAATGCCCTGAAAATATGTTTTGTGCGAATTGCACATAAATGCGGGCCACACGCCGAAGGGGAAGAATTCGAGTGCGGCTTGTGCCTGCTCAACTGAAACATTTCAAATTAATTGCGCCTGGGAATCGAAGTAACACATTTCATTAAAATTGGATTGACAGCCCATGCCGCCCATGCAGCCCACCAAGGGGAGGGGCCTTCCACTCTAAGCTCTAGCACATATACATGTATATGAGATGGCAATGCGTTAAGGCGGCGGCCCAGCAATCAAACAACTGCATCGGTTGACGAACGTGAAATGGCATCATGATGCGGGCATCTGGGAAACAAGCGCAACCAACTCTCATTTCAATATTAGAAAAGCACACACAAGCTGAAATAAACTCCCAAGTAAGGCATATATGTATGTATCTACTACTGGGCATATAAATCCAAAGCAGACTTTATAAAGCGCTTGGGGGGCAGGAGAGGATTTGTTTAATTAGTCCAATGGAAGATGATTCACTTCGTATTATACAAGTAGTGTCGTGACAGAAATACATTTGTGTTTGTACAATTGGACGGCAGTACTTGTCTTGTCTAAATGGTCTTCGATGAAATGCTATCTGCTATCAAAATTATAGAAAATATCTGGGTAAGCATGCAAAACCCCTGCTGCAACAATGCACCGAAACAAAAAACATCGGTAAAGACGCTAGTACTTAATGTTAACTACTACTAACCCTGGCCAGCAAATAGAATCAGTTGCGTTTGTAATTTCCGAGCGTTTACTGTGCCTGCCCAGAGCCCAGAGAGACCGGGCCCAAAAACAGGTTCTTTCTGTATAAGTCTAGCCCAGAGAAGTCATCTCAGTGGCTGTTTCTGTTTCAGTTTCTGTTTCTGTTTCTGTTCCTATCCTATTCTCTACCTTGCAGTGCAGCGAGCTGCGAGTTCAGCAGCCTGGCTGCAGCTCTAGATATGTACGAGATAGCCCTTGATCGAATGCAGTTGCAATGGCTGTGCGTTTATGGGATCACAGGCAGGGCGCAGCCCACGCGAAATACAAATGCGCAGGCGCAACATGGTGTTAAATGCTACCACTGCCTTTTATTTCATTTTATTTCGTTTTTGATGGACTACCGCACACTCAGCGGACTGTGAAATGATATGCAAGTCAGGTACGCGGAGAGTCCAGGAATTTCAGCGCTTCAAACGTTCCCAAACATTTGTCGCCTGTAAACCGTTTTACCATTTTACCGTTGTACCATTTTACCATTTTACCATTTCGCTGTTAGCATGTGGAAACTCTGAAAACCCCTTTTATGTGGAGGTCGCGCATGCGCGTAAGTGGGGCGTGTCAGAAAGTGGCAATATTTAATTGCTAATTAGCTATGCGACGCAAACAAAGAACCGAGGGAAGAGAGCGAACACAGCTGCCAGTTTCTTGGATGCGAGACATTTCTCATTCTCTGCTCGTAATTAATGCAGAAAGAATGCCACGAATTGACTCCAGCCAGACCCAGAGACTCGATGCTTGCGACACTTTTGAGGGTTCAAATTCATGAACTGGAGCATTAAGTCATTGAAACAGTACACCCCAAAAATGGAAGATGAATGGCTTGGTTACTTGAATTTGAGATAGTCAAGAGTCGAGGAATCGAGGAATCGAAAACATTGTTGTAATGTAATGGCTTCGAGTTACGAAAACCAGACTCATATATCACTCGCAAATCAGCTGAAGTCAAGGGTTCAGCTGAATTGGATTGGATCTAAATACCTTTTCCTCGTCGATGTACCACATGTACGTGTATGTGCTATTTGAACCGTGGTCTTTATCCTCCGTTTGCTATTCCCTCAAGGGGCCGTTTCAATAACCAACCATTACGGATTGACAAATTAAGAGTGAATTTCTGTTCAATCAAACTAATGAGAGTGACTGCAGCGGCAGCAGAGCCCGCATTCCAGGGATCCACAAAAGATGCATATTCCATGCAGTGTGCAGCGGAAACAGCTCGCTCCTCCGTATCATGCCGACCATCATCCATCACACGGAATGGTGTGGAGTAATTTCAGTTACTAATGAGAGAATTAAAAACACTTTGCACCAGCCAGGATGGTGATGATGGTGCGGTGCGTCCATCTCTGACTCGGCAATCTCTGACAACTAATGAAAGGAAAACAGAAACAGCAACAGAAACAGGAAAGACGGAAAGATGGCAAGATGGAAACTCAAAAGGTAATGAAAACCCCGACTTGGCAGGCGGGCGGGTCCACATTTGTTTTAGGCCCTTCCTTCGGGGAAACCTGTCTGGAACTCCCTGTCTCCGCCTGCCCATCATGCGAAATGAAAACAACGTTGCTAACGCAACACCCCTTGTTTCTGGAACCCCGAAGCCCGGATCCTCCTGCTCCCTGTCCAAACAACCAGAGATAAATTGTCAGTTGAAGGCAACGAAAAAAGAGCCAAAGAAATGGAAAGAAAATTGTGCAAAGGCAGAGGTGAGAATTCAGTTTTGGGTGGGGTAAAAGGTGAGAAGTGCAGGTAGATAGGTCCTAAAAGGATGCAACTTCGCTGAGCCGCTGCAGTGAAAACGGAAAATAGAAAATGGAAAATGCACGGAACAGGTGTAGGTGTAGAAGTATGTGGAGGAGCATGACTATCCATATATGTATGTTGGAAGCGGCCAAGTTCTGAAAGTGCGGGTCTCCTGGCTTCCTGCTTGGGTGACTTTCAATGAGCGCTCGCTTGGAAAATTGGTGACAAGTTGGGATCGTGGAAAGGGTTGCTTGTTCTGCTACCGTTTCTAATGTTTCATAAACTACTTAAAGCGACAAAAACAAAAATACAACAAAATGAAAAATGAAAAAACCCCGCCGCCGAACGCCATTTTGTGAGGTGGCAGAAACAACCACCCAAGAGGGCTGGAAAAAGGGAAATTGAGTGGCATGCAAAAAATATCCGCACCAATCACAGAGCCAGACGCTGTTTTTCAAACCCTCTTTTTGCCCCCGTGGAGCGGGAAAACGTGTGACGGGCAACAACAACTAACCGAAATAACATTTGATGCAAGGCGCTTTCCCTTTCCCGGAAAGTCTAGGCCCGCGGCCATATTTGCTCTTTCCCCATTCAATTTCCTGCAATTTGGCCAGCAACTCCGGCGGAAAGTCTAAGGAAAATTCAGGAAAATCCTGTCTTTCTCTCTCTCTCTCTCTGCTCGGGCTCTTGTAGGGCCCTTCAAATGTCAACTGATTCCATGAACCGAACGTTGCCATGTGGAAATTATGAATGTTAATGCAGCCCGTCAACAATGTGTGACTCATCATAATTTAAAACACAGACTGGCAATGGCAAAGGCAAAAGCAAAGGCCAAATGCCGAAGCGGGTGCGCTTTTAATGACGCTCCGCATTACTTGCGCCTGCTGCACACATCCCAACCGAAATGAAAAACCCAGTGCCAGGAGCCCAGTCCCAGCCCAATCCCATACCGAATCCCATACCCAATCCCAACCACCCAACATACGAGTATCATGGCTCCCGGGCATGTCACAGATGGGTCATGTCCCCCGTTCTCCTCGATACGTGCCATCCAGTTTGGGTTGGCAAAAATCCAATTAAAAGAGTGCACACAGTGTTTTGATTCTAACACGATTTTCCTATTTTTTTTAGAGTAGCGCTCGTGTATCAATGGATGCTTCACTTAAACGGGGATTGATTGCATTGTGATGTGTGTGTATTGAAAATGGTTGTGCTCAATCAGCAAATACCGAATTGCAGGCTCCAATAGCGTGCGTAAAAGTTTATTTAGATGTGTTCTGTGTGCAATGTGTTTTGATTTCCTCTTGCAATCGTAAAATACCCATATACCAAATTTAAGAGAGAAACCTCTGGTAGACGTGAAGTTACATGGGTTGACTTAGCCAAAGAACAACCACTTCCCCAACTTTCTTTTATGACTATTTTTCCTTCCTCAACGAGATGAAGTGCTTTCTTGGCCCAGAAGTCAAGTGGTTTGAGTTGATTAAACCCACGAAGAGCTTTAACGGAGCCCCTTTGCCCTCCGCTGACAGCTTCTTTCATTGATTGCCCAGGAACACCTGGTAAATGCAACGCCAGAAGCTGCAACGGGAGGAAGCCGCCTGCACTCTGGTGGAGAAATTGCATGGCTCTGCAAATTTGTCGCCTCTTCCTGTTTTGTCACCCAAACTCATCACGGAACATCAACATGGTTGTGGAATGGATGGATGGATGGGCGGGGAAAGGGCTTCACTTGCTCTGGCTGATGTTGCTGTAACCGCCGTGCTGCACATACATATCGAGCATATAACAAGCTCTTGAGACATGTGAATGCACCCACTTTGGTGGGCCTTCGCCTTGAAACCGCACCGAGTGACATGGATCCACCCTCCGGAGTCCGGAGTCCGGACAGCAAACCACCCACAATTCGCTGCCTACCGCCCAGCGACAGACAAAGCCACAGACGCTGTGTTGTTGACTTTTGAAAAGTGATTTTCCTCCTCGAGTAGTACATTATAGCTGGCCGAGAGTTATGCCGCCTGGTATGCCATTTATTGGATTACACTCCACTTCGCTGCCTTCTTCAATTCCCTTCTCTGCCACTCAGTCAATTGCAGACTGTACTTGCTCCGGCTGGGAATCATAAATCAGGAATCAGGAACGAGGAATCAGGAATCAGGGAATTGTAAGGAAAACTATTAAAATAGCAATTATGCCAAAAAAGAGAGCTGCAAGAAGGCTGACCGACGTAAATCCCTTGTGAGCCGAGTGCCTAAATAAATATTGGCTAAGTCCCAGGGCAAACAATTCAGATGGCAGGGAGGTGAGTTGGGTTGGAAAAGCCGCGTGTCCTTTTGTGTGAGAATGCGAGTGTGATAAGGATTAAAAAGCCGGTCGGTCTGAAGGTGAAACATGCAGCCAAGAGTGCTAAACAAATAAGGGAATTGCCACACCAGAAATGTATGCAAAGTGAAAGGGATTCTCGCAGGGAAAGCGGAAAACGGATCTTGGGTGATTATTCATTCATTTAGAAATACTCGTATCTACGATGATTTCATAGGTAGAATGGTACTTATGTATGTACATATAGTTTTCGATGTTAGTTGATGCACATAGACATACTCTTATCATGTAATAAGAACTGAGGCATCTAAAATACTAATATAATGTTGACATAAACTTTTATAAATTGTTGTTAACAGACAGCGATGATAAGTACATGAAAAGTGGGTAGAAACATGAGGAATGGCCCCACGGATAGAGGGAAACTGGGACGATTTGGTCGTGCACTTCGTGCACAAGTTATTACTTCGAGCTGAGTGAGTGCCACAAAGGGCTGGCTTCTCTGGCGATTCTCCGCATTTTGCGGCTGACTGAAAGCCGCCAGTTGGCCCCATGAAATGGCCATGTTGACCAAGTGGTCGTTGCCCCAGCAACCAACATTCACAAACTGGTTTTCTTGCTACAATGCTACAATGCTTCTTCTACGTCATCGCCGCTTATCGTTCCATGTTGCATGTTCTCGTACCCGTACCCGTACCTCGTTTCTCGTTTTGCCTTTGCCTTTGACTTTGAGTTTGAGTTTGAGTTGGCCATAAACAATGCAGCGCATTGCAAACAGGAAGAGGAAACGGCAGCAGGACAAATAAAAACAGGGCCACCATCAAAGGATTCGAGTCACTCCCCCCCGAATTGCCACTGCCACGCCACCACTCCTCTAATTGCGAGTGTGCCAAACCTAATTGCTTGCAAATATTTTGAAACTCAAACACACAGCTGCCGCCTGTGGCATCTGAGGAATTTCATTATGCACAGCATACGAATATGCATGATTTCCATTATCCATCAAATTCGAAGGGGGGCAACTAATCTCGTGCACGGCCTGTTGAGATCTCGAGTTTAGCATCAATTGCGCATCGAAATGTTTAAGCATAAATATTATTAACATTAAGATTGGCACCCTTGCGCCGCTTGATGGCGAAATTGGAGTACTTGATCTCATGCTCACTTGAGTCTAATTCGCAATTTGCCAGCAAACGCAATTTGCATGAAAGTTAATCAAGAATTTTCGCCAAGGGAGTGTTCCGGAGCCATTCGATCCCATTCCCCCCAATGGACTGGGTTCAGACACCCCGAAGTGATCTGTGCGATCTGTGCGAGATTTGAGGCAGCACTATGCTCACACATAATTGAACAATTAAAGTTAATTTACCATGATCCTCGATCCCTCGCACAGCGATAAGAATCTGAGAGATTCTCCGCTTCCGTTCGGAACAACAATGCCCCAAAACTGCGACAGCTGCCATCGTTTCATTATTCAGCAAAAAGTGAATTCAATTTCGTGTTGCTTTCTTTGCAGCTATCAGCTATCAGCTATCATCTATGAGCCATCTCTTGTTTTTATTCCAAGGGGCCAAGGTGAGGTTTATTATGGCAGCGGATTTTGCATGGAGCAGCATATAGTCGTACACATACGTGTATGCTTATGTGGCAGATTGCCCCTGGTGCCGGGTTTTCAGGTGCCAGGTGCAAACACTGCACATGTCTGTGTTTACTCAATGGCCATCTACTACCAAATTGGTTTGGCCATTCAATGTAACAAATGTAGCTCATACACACTCGTACATAGGTATAAAAAGTGAAAAATAACCAATCGATTTGCATGGCAACGCACAAATTGGCATGGACCCGGGTCCCTCAACACCCTGAGTACAGAACTGGTAAGCTGGTGAACTGGCGAGCGGAAACGCTTGATTAGGGGTTCCTCGCCGGGCACCAGTCTGGGCGGGACGAAATGGATTTCCCAACCGGCTGATGGGATCAGGGGTTGTTTAGATCGAGGGGCATGGAAGGGCTCGAACCGCTCGCGGCTTGTTTGTTTGCATCTCTTACATTGTACTCGCCCCGGGAACCACCGACCTTTGTTTGGGTTACCTTTTTAGCTTGTAATTTATATATATTTTGTATACTTCGATTGTATTTTGCCGGCTATCAAAATAAGAATTATGTAGCCGAGAATGCGATGGTGGGAAGGGGGTAGGGGGGAAGGAGTGGTGTTATCCAGGGTTGTGGGCCCGGGAGTTCTCTTCCAGGGGGCGCAGCCCATTTGCCATGCTCTCAGGATCCCTTTGTTTGCGTATGTTTGCTGTTTACTCGTTCCACCTCAGAGTTTCATTTTTCAGCTTTTGCATTTTTTTTTTATTTTTTTTATCCCACCCAAAAGCCCAGACCGTGTCTGATGTGTAAGAAACAGCCCTCTGCTGCCGCATTGTTTTTGCACGGGTTGTTTGCCCGGAGTCGGCGAGTCGCAGACTCGCAGAGTTGCAGATGAGGAGACCCGGAGACCATCAAACGGTCCGTGGAACGTTTTCAAGTTGCGGAAGCAATTGCGCGTGCTGAAGTTGTCGAATGCCTGAGAAGCTCGATTCGGAATGGGAATGGAAATGCGGAACGTGAAATGTGAAAAGCTTCACAAAGGCTGTGCAGTCGCAGCTCCTCGTCACGCCCACCTCTGGGTACACCTCTATATCCTATGGCCATGGAACTGCACCCCCCACCCCCCACCCCTCCACCACGATAGCCCTTGGAAAACATTTGACTCGGCTCGTTGGCGCATTTCAAAGCGCTGCTGGACGTGGTGGCACGGTGCTGTTCTGTTTGCCTAAGCGCTTTAAATTAGAGCGTGGAAAAGTGTGAAACTCCTGGCAAATACTGGACCTCAAACCCAGGGCCCACTGATTTATGGCGGAATGGAGTTAAGCCATTCCTGCCCAGCCGTGGAGCGTATCCAACTGGTTGCGGTTGGGTTTTATAGCTTGTAGCGCAGGGCACGCCTGGTTTTTATTTCATTTTCATTTTTGTATTGAACCACAGAAGGAGGCCTCAATGCCGTGGCAATTAAAGATTGCACAAGCCAGCTGATGGATACAAAGCCGCGGGAATTAAGCTGGCTATCGGATATGGCGACACCAGGTAGGGTGTGTCCGCGAGTCGGTTCTGGGTAATGAGTAACTGTCGGATTAGTTACACTAATTGCTTTCCAAATGACGCTGCAATCTTGTTAAGGACAGCCATTATGTCTGCAAGAGGGTCAGAGTTCAGGTAAAGATCGCATCGAGATCGCTATGGAACAGCAGCACCTGTATGGGATTAACCCGGCGAGCGGAGGAGAGAAGGTTCTATTGTTCCATCTACCTGGGCACCAAATTACTTTAGTGTTTTATTAGCTTTTCCCTTCCTTTCGAGAATTTCGGGGTGGACAAGCAAACGCAAACAATTTGTAGATAGCATTTGCACTTGTCCGAAACGGAGTTTCCCGAGAAAAATGGACCCATTTCTTGGAATGGGAGGAACATAAAGAAGGTGAAGAAAAATGTATATATTATTTCTGGTATACGAGTATAACCCCATGTGGGTTTTTCGACAAGTGCACGGATAAGAAATTTCGCTTGTGATCTGTTTTGCGCAAATAGCGATGAAACCTTTGAAAAACCTTTATTTTACAAAAGCCAAATATTCGCATGTCCCACACACGTGATAATAGCTAATTTCTTAAAAAAGTAATGAATAATAAAAATAATACAACAAAAGAAAAAGCTAGAAGTCAATTCCTTATGCTCGTGTAGTATCGTACGCTATGACAAATAACAATCAAGTTTTTCTTGCACAACCTAATGTATTCTTGAGCTAACAAACTTGCTAAAAATTAGATATTCCCTTGTTATTTGTTTAGAACCCTTTGCGAAACAATCTTCAAAATGCCAAACAGGTAAACAAAGGGTAGCATGCGTACATTTTCGCACTGCAGAAAGTGGAAAACGGCCCAAAAGGCAGAGTAAAATAGAAAAATCAATCTGCTGTTGCGAAACTCAGCCCTCGAAACAGGTGGGGGGTTGGCGTTGGCAGGGCTAGACCCCGTTTATAAGAACAGCCAGACCAAGCCGAGTAAACAAAACAGAAAACTAAGGTGACGCCTGAGTGAGTCACGGTCACTCACACTGGAGCCCACAGCTCGGAGCCCAGTTAAAGCCCCCATTCCCAGCTGAAGCCAAATGCCAAAGCGGGACGGACAGAGCGACCTGCCCAGAGAGTGGGAGCTCAGAGAGCAAAAAGCGAGAGAGAGAGAGAGAGAGAGCGGGAGAGTGAGAGCTGGAGAACGCGCCCCACCAAACGAAAGCTGACTTAGCCAGCGTACCCAGCGTAACCCACGATAATCACCCACAAATAACTGAGGAAACTCACCAGTTGGCAGAATGGCATTGTTCTCGCGCCTCCAGGTGATGGTGGGTGTGGGATAGCCGCTGGCGTAGCACTCCATTTGGACCTCGCTGCCCTCGCTGGCCACCACCGATTGCGTGGAGTTGTCCGAGATGACCGGGGGACGGCGCACCGATAGCTTCACCTCGGCGCTCACTTTGTGGACGGTGGATATTACAACCTGGCAGGTGTAGGTGCCCGCGTCCGTCTCCTGGATGTCCTTGATCTGCAGCTTGTAGGTGGACGAGTTGGGATCGTAGCGCAGCGAGAAGCGCGAATCCTTGATGACCAGCGTGGAGCCTGTGGAGAGGAAGACGGGATCGCTGTCCGTCTTCAGGAACAGCACGTTGTACTCTTTGGCATACTGAACGGAGCAATCGAACTCCACAGTGCCGCCAATATCCTTGATCTGCTCCTGCGTGATGTAGGATATGGTCGGTGTTCGCTGAGCCAGCGTTTGCTGCACGAAAATGGCCAGGAGCAGGGTGCTCCACACGCAATTCGAGATACTCGGGCGCCACATCTTGGAAATTGACTTTTAGCACCACACCCTGCAAGCGCGCGATTTGATATATATGTATATATATAGTGTTTCCCAAGAGCTCCGCTCCAAGATCTCAATCTTCTCCAGAGAGGGCGAGAGCGCGGCAAAGACGTCTCCAAAAAAACCGTAGACCACTATCTCCGTTTCGTTCTTGTGCACACCTAACGCGGATGCTGAACTGCAGTCTCCACACTTGTCTTCTCGCTCTGAGCAGGTTTCAGACTTCTTCTCTCGATCAGTCACGAGTTTTGGCCAAAACGGAGGTAACGCGCCGGAGATACAACTTCACTGTTCGAAAGTCGCGAAACGAATGAATCGCAAGTTTTAAAAATGCCTTCTTAAGTGTGCGTTGCTGGAGATGGGCACCTGAAATGTGACTAAAAAAGGCAGCAGTGTTATCGGTGCGAAACACGGCTGCTAATATAGCGCGGACTCAACCCATCGATATAATGAGTGATCTATTTAGCGAAGACACACACCCGCAAATCAGGTGGCAGCTACATTTAACAAATGGCATCCTCAAATTAATTCGAATTTTCAAATTTAAATTAAAAAGTGTGCATTCTTTGTGATTGTTTAAAATGCCTTTTTATTAAGTTTTCTCCTTTTTTGTTATTTTATTCGGTAGTTATGTATAAGTTCTATAAATGTCGGATTTTCTCTATATCGTGCTCTATGCCGTTACGATTATATGGTATAACTTTTCTTGTATGAATGCATAATATAAATGGATAATATATATAAATCGTGTTTAGTTTTTCGTTTTAGTGTTCAACATTGGGGTTCTCTTTCATGTGACTCAAATAGTTGTTGGCTTTATCGTATCTCAAAGTGTATAATGTATATAATGTATAGCATTTAGAATTTGATTTTAGATTCTCAACAAGTTGCTAGGTATTAAGTACATAATATGTCAATGTCTATATCGTATTTGTATTACGCATTACGTGATTTGATTTTCAATTTGTTAAGTTTATTGGTAATAAATAACCGCTGGCGCGGGTGCTTACAAAATCTAAAAGCCAGTTACGAAATCGCGGAAACCTAAAATTAAAACACCATACCTCTTATTGCCCTTTAGCAGTACGATCGTAAAAGTTTCAACGAGATTCAATGGATTTGCGACTTCGAAGAGCAAGCAAGTCTTTCTTTATATCAGCTATACTCATATTATTTGCTTCAATAAAATAATCATATAGTTGCATATATCTGTTTACATACAATGTTTCTGTGTAGATACCAATCCGCAAAGTATAAATTATAATGATTAAGGTAGTGTAGGCTACGGCTCAGTAAAATAATCAATAAATAAATTGCTCTAAGTCAACGTATGAGTTAAGGTAAGGTAGAAAGCTAAGCGAGAATTCCTCTTCATCCATCCAGCTGCCTCTGGAGATTCCCAGTCCTGCGGTGCCCACGGTGTCCACGGTGTCCACTGGTAGCCAGCTCTTAGTTCTTTTGCGAATTAAGACTCCATTGTGCAAACTGCTCCTGCCATTGGCTATTCGCATTTGCCTGTGGAAACATAAAACGCTGCATTAAAATAGGTAATTAAATAGGTAATCTATTTAATCGTACTCAAAATAAGTCTTTGGCATGCAAGGCAATTTGAAAGTGGCAATCACTACACTAGCTACAGGATACACAGATATATATAGTTGAATTATTTTTGGAATATCGAGTGCATGTACAGAGAGAAAATATAAATAAGGATAGACAACGGCAAGGAACAACATCTAGATCAACAGTGAGCAGGATTTCTGGGCGAAATCCTTTACCTTTTCATTCCACTCTTGGTTATACGATTGAGATTCGTCGAAATCTGAAATTGATCAAGTTTGCGGTGAGCATATGTATTATCTGTATCAAGGCTCAAATCAAAATCAGACAATTTATTCGAATCCTTTGAGTCAAGCAGCCAACGTGAATCAAATCTAGAGACTAACTAGGATGAGCTGACTGAGATTGATATAGAGAGACGGTTGAGAGTGGTGCAGCAATGATGATGAGCTATGTAGTAGAGCTATAGAAGTAACTATAGATAGAGCCCCGACTTGAAACTACCTGAGGTGGAGTGGAAATTCGTGAGTCGAGCGAGCTAAGATGGTCTATACTGTAGAGGCAGTAGATTTTCCATATTTTACCTGATCGCAGAGTATATAACCTACGACGAACACTTTATAAATTCAGACTATACTTCATGATATAAGCGTGCATGATCAGCTGCAGTTCATCGATTGTCTCACCGATCTCGTGCAGCGCCGGGAAGCCGGCCTGGTCATCGTCGATGAACAGTTCCGGATGGTTCCGGTAGCCCAGGATGCGGTTCACCTGGGACAGCTCCTCGCCCTGCCCGAAAGTGTAATCAAAGTGGTCCTCCTCCTGAACGCCGGTACTAGGGTACCTGGTGTATGGATCCCCGAATGGAGCTGCAGCGCCCTCGCACTCGAGATCCTCGTCGGTGCGGAACACCTCCTCGTACTCCCCGCACTCGCAATCGTTGCACTCGCACTGACTCGAGTCCTCGGACTCGCCACCCTCGATGTGTCGGAATTCTTAATCGGATTTTTTGGGCGATTTTGTTTGTTTTGGTTTGGTTTATTGGGTGGGCAGGGTCCCCCGATTTAACATACAGAAGAAATGAGCGAAAATTATAAAGGGCAACTAACCAAACGGGGAGAAGCTCAATATTTGCAGCACTTTTTCTTATGCCGTCTATTGGGGTAATAATCTAAAATCAAATGGTTTGAAAAAACGAAGAAAACAAAACGGAAAATTGGTCGCTTTAGAGAAGTGGGAACCAGCAGGAGTAGGAGGAGCGATTCAGATCGGATCGATGCAGCCCGGGACAACTTACCCAGTGGCATGATGAAGCGAGCCTGCGGCAGGGAGCTCGCCGGCTGGGGACCCTGATGAGCCCTTCCCCGTCCTGCAAAATGGCCAGACCCAAAGACAATACGTACACCGAAAAAGAACACGGATAAGCACAGAGTGAAAACATTCCATTTGGAGCTGGGATTGTGTTTGGTTGGGTGGCTCTAGAAGCGGTGCTACTACGAAATCTACGTGCTGGTGCAGTGCAGACCACCATTCACGGGCAACTCTGGGAAAGCAGGAGCAGCAGATGCTAGATGCTAGTTGCAAGATGCAAGATGCAATTGCATGGCAGGTTTGGAAGCTTAAGCGATTGGTAAGATGGTATCGAATCCAACGATTTACCTGCGTTCAGGTCGCTGACCATGTGGGAAATGGCCGACGTTAGGTGATCGGCAGCCTCATTGAGCTCCGCGTCGGGATTCAGATTCGGATTCTGATTCTGATTCGGAATCGGATTGAGGCTGGGAATGGCACTGACATTGGCAGTGGCAGTGGCAGTGGTGGTGCGCATTGGCGGTGGCGCTGCGAAGGCGAAGCGATCAAGAAACGAGTGTGTTTTTGGGCGTGAGAGCGTGTGTTTTGAGTGGTGGGTCAGGTGATATTCGTTTGGGATATTGGTTTTAGGTGTGTGTTTTGCCGGTGGCGGTGTTACCGCGTTGTTAGGCGGAGTATACGATTAATATCTGTCTGAACCCAGGCCTAAACTTTCGCGTTAACCAATTTCACGCAGGGGATATCAGAATTTTGTCATGAACGAACCTAACCGAAGAGTTACCCAAGGGTCAGACCCGTCAATCTCTACTCACTTGCACTTCCGTTGGCGGCGAAGGCGCTGCGCATATCGCTGCTAATCTGGTTGAGCTGCTCCAGCTGACTCTGGCTGAATGGCCCGTGGCCATGAGCCTGCTGCTGCTGTTGGAGGAGTTGCTGCTGGCTGGCTCGGACTCCCCCTGCCATCGGATGTTGCTGCATCTGCTGGGCGTGCAGCGCACTCATGGGGGAGGTGCCCAGGATACCAGCTCCTCCGGGCATTGGAGGCGATTTGCCGGAACGAGGACTCGAGTTGGGCGTGGAGCGAGGCGATGCCGTCTGCTGGTTCTTCAGCATTCGCATCAGCCCCTCCAGCTGTTCCATTAGCTGTCGTCGCGAATCCTGCAGGGCACCCAGGTGGCCTTCTAGTTCTCCTTTCCGCTGCCTAAGAGCACGCAGTTCATTGATTAGCGCCGGATTCTCTGGGGCCATCTGCTCCGTCTCCTGCTGACGCCTCAGGCGCGCTATCTCCCGCATTATCTCCTTGTTCTTGGACTCCAGTTGGGCAATTAGCTCGCGTTGAGCTCGCGAGTTATCTGTGCCAATTGGTGTGGCATTGTCGGGCAAGTTGGATGGCTGTCAATTGAATAGCAATTAAAAAATGACTTAAGCTTTTGATGGTATGGCTCACTCACCGCTCGGTTTTCCTGGGCCAATCTCGCGGCATAGCGGGCAATCAGGCGGTGCTCCTCATCGTTGGCTGATGCGGCGGCCACGCGAGACATGGTAGTGCCGGCAGTGCCGCTGGCGCTGTCCAGACTGCGGCCTGTGGCCCGCGAATCGAGCGTGCTGGAGCGATCAAAAAGGCCGTGCTGGCCCGGAAGACCCGGATGTTGGCCGTGGTGGCCATGTACGAGGCCCGAGGGGTCCGAGAAGCCGTTGTGCGAGGGCAGCGGCGAGGGCGGCACGATGTGCGACAGGTTGAGCGTCTTCTCCGGCTGGTCGGGGAAGCGGGGGAGCACCTGCACCGTCTTCTCGGGCACACAGCGGAAGCTCTTGCGCAGCGAGTGACCGATCTGTTTGCTAGGCGACTTGTAGCTCGAGTACTCCTTGACCTCGTGATCGTTCTGGTGGTTCAGCGATGTCTTGCCGTGCCAGAAGCACTCCTGACACAACTGGTAGGCGTGACACCGCTGACAGCGATAACGAAACCCGGTGAAGTTTTCCTTGTGGCAAACAGAGCAGACAGTCGGATGCACAATGGTCTCCACGGTGGCCAGCCGGTGCACCAGCGGCAGCCAGACGAGGCAGGACGGCCCCGGCTCGGACATCAGCGTGGCCATAAAGTCGTTCACCGTCACCTTGTTCTCGGCCGGGAAGATCTCCTCCTCGAGCCCCTCCTTGTAGTGGAATGTGGGCGACTCGTACACGGCCGCCGGCAGGGCCAGCACTTCGCGCAGGAACTCGCCCAGCTTCCAGGCCACCAGCTGTCCAGCGCCATCCGAGATCTGCGAGAATATGTCTGTCCAGAGGAAAGGGAGAAATCCAGTTTATTTGGTAACCAAATTGTGTGTGTTACTCACATCTCAGTTTGTCCACCAGTTTGCCAGAGCACATGGTGGCCAGGGCCACTTTGATGGAGAAAACGCGAATCTTGCCCGAGTTATCACTGAAGATGACGAAAGTAGTTCGATAGGGGTATTTATAGGTGTATTTCATATTTTATATTAAGTGCACGCACCTTGTGTACGCAGCCAACAGCCAGTTGAGCAGCAGACCCGCCTTCGAGTCCACGGGCACCTGCTGAGCGGTGGGCAGGCGCTTGTTGAGGTTATGGTAGAGGGAGGAGACCAGGGTTTCCAGCCTGGCCACGCTCACCTCGCTCTGCGGCTCCAGGGTGTTCAGCCCATTCTCGCGGAAGGCCTCGATCACATTCCATATGTCCACCAAATGCAGATTTGTGGACTTCTGTATGTAGCGCAGCTTGGAGGCGGTGCGGTAGGAGGCGAATCGAATGGAGTCGAAGGTCTGCAGGCGCAAGTCCTGCAGTATGGCCACTCGCGGCTCCAGCTCCATTCCTGGATACTATGCTGTACCGACTCGCCTGGAATTTAATTAAAGCATATGCATTATGATAAGGATAATCGTAAATAGTTATAGTTATAGTTATGCTTCTAAGCTTCTAAGTGGGTCGGTGGTGGGCTAGGAGGATTAGGAGTACACCGCACCACCTCTGCCCCAGCAGAGGGATTCTCTGTCTGCGTAGGGACTCTATTCATTCCCCTTCTAACATATTCCATTGTGTTCGGCGTCTGGCTCCGACATACCGGTTGCCAGTGCACTGCGAAATTCTTTACGAAATAACGTGATTTTAGAATGTTTTTCCTCTCAATCATATAAGCTTATATCTCTATATTCATCCAGAAAATCATTTAGTCACAACAGTTAATATTTGAAACCTCAATGCTTCCAGTTTGCATGAAAACAGCAAGAATACGCACTTCCTTAAGATAGTCACTGTACTACAATTATCGTTTAAAAACCATATGCTCATAAGGTTATGATTCATTTTCCTGAAGGCTGAGCAATCGATTCGCAACACTCCATTGTGACCTAAGATTTTTCGCCAGTGTGATGCCATTGTCTGGTGGCTGCTGGTGTGGGTGCCTCCCTACTGGCGCCCGTTGCCGGAAGAGGAAGTGAGCAATCCAGGGTGGCAGATGGGGATTCCCCTGCCGATGATCCCGCAGCTAGTTAGAGAAACAAAGCGAATTTAATAATCCGCCTACGCGCTGAAAGTTTTTGCTGTCGCATAAACCGCTTTGCCAGTCCAATTAATCGAGAAGAATGGGACGCAGCTTCCCGTTCCACCCGTGGAGCATACTCATCATATCCTTGAAGCATAACTCCACGGTGGCAGGGTGTCGACAGCTTCAGAAGTTGCTGTCACATCACGCTTCTCGTTCCCAAGTTTTCGCAATTGATTTTCCATCTTTCACGAGAGGGAGCGAAAAAAGTGTCCTTGGAAAAAGGCGAGTGTAGACATCTCTGAGTCATCGTACGAGAATATAATCAGAGAACTTTTCTGTGCAGATCTGGTTTCCATTTCTGGCACACAATGCCGGCATACATATGTACGAGTATGTGTGTCCCATCCTGTCCTGCCCGCCTGCCTTTCATCATGTCCTTTCATCACCCCGAGCCGGCCAATTTAAACAAGCATTCTCATTTAAATGCCGCTTCCTTTTCCTGCTGCCCTCTGTCAACTAAATGATAGTGTTATTACAAGACGGCCAAAATGCGGAGAGGCAGGCGGTGAGTGGGCGGCCAAACTATAATTCAATTTCAAACTGCAAACTGCGAATGAAACTGGAGCTGAGATGACGAAGTAGATGACGTGAATGAGCTGTACTGCGAGAAAAGCCCTCCCCATTGATATTATACAATTACAAGCGCTGCATGAATAAGACATATTTTAGAAATTAAAGTTTGGAAATTATTTAAATATAGTACTGTAGAAAAGGCCAGCGAATGATTGCTTTTTTCAGAAATACGTATGGTAACATACTTTCAGACACTATCTTTCGGTGTTTTGAAAATCCCCTCGGACTTTAAAGTCTTAAGACGTCAGTGGGTATGGAAGTCCGGATGTTTGGGGATTGAGGATGATGAGTCACATGGCACCGGCGTTCCTCTGGTCTCGCTCCTCCACTTGGTCGCACGTAAATAGAGCAACAACAGCCATTAGGACATGTACATATAAATACGCACACACCCACACCCACACCCCTAAACATATATCCACATCCACACACACACCCACACCCACACCCATACACTAGTCCTCGCACTAGCACACTCACAAATTCTTGGGGCACGAGGCGAATGCTCTGCAAACATTTGCGCTCGAAAGTATGCAACAAGACCTGGCTGAATAATTTCAGCTCGGCCAGGAGAATTGGGTGTCCGGGGGCAGGACTGGCACGGGGGACCATGGACGTGGATGGGAATTCCGCATTGCCAGCGGCTGCTGCAGTTTTGATGCTGCCACTTGCCCCGAGCGTTGACATCCTGCTGCTCCTCTTCGCATGAGCATCTGCCAAGTGGCCACCCACCGATTATACGCACACGGAAAGAAATAATATAATCCGTCGAAAAACTACGCCACGATATATTTGAAATCTGAATAGGATCATGTCAGTTGGACATTCCCAGTTGTGCAGCATGCGTTTTCATACTAAAATGCATTTGTTGGCGCTGAAAGTTCGAGTATGCGCACCTTTTGAAAATACATCATGGGGAAGAATCGCTCTAAGTGTTATTTTCAGTGAACAAAATGGGGGCTAAGGAGGTTAAGGGGGCCTGCAACCCTAGTCGTGTCATTCGGATATCTCCGCACTAAGAATTCTATTTTCGCCCGTGTCGACAACATATTAAATTCCATTGCTAGTGTCCCAGTACCAAACACCTCCTCGTTCTTTGGGGATTTGCCCAATTGCAAACCGCAATTGCTGGCAGCTTTTGTTGCGGTCAGCCAGCCAGCAGCTCAATGCCTTGTTTCACATTTTTGAATTGTCTATTGTTTATATTTTTCCTGCCATTTGTTTGGAAGTTCCTCTCTACATAACCAGCCAGCTTGGCAAACTTTTCTAAACGGATCTCCTGCCTGTGGCACTTTAAGCGACAACTCTGCTCGCAACTTTATGTTGAAATCACTAAACTCGGTCTGTATGCCACAACTTTGCACCTCATTACCGGCAATATGCCTCGAATGGGAAATGGGTCGAACTGCATGATCCAGAAAGGGGAAACGGACCACATTTATTTTAGACACAAAGTATTTCAAATGTTTGGCAGCACGCGGCATTTCATTAGGATGAAATCTGAATGGAAAGCATATCCAGGACTTTCCATATGGCTAACTATTAAAGTAGTAAAGTAGTATTAAAATAGCCACAGCTATAAAGCAACAGCAGAATAAATGCATTTAATTAGCATATCAGCAAAGGTGGATCATGTTTTCCCTATGCAGCGAAAACTTTAAATCAGCAGGCTAAATAGCCAGCCATCCCAACATCCATCACCTGCCTGGGTGACCCCAGGTGAACCCAAAAGGAACTCCGGGGACAGCTAAGTCAGCCGGAGCGCACGTTGATGCTCAATTTACTAACTGAGCTGAAAGAAAAAATAAAAAGCAACAGGGAGCATGGACGAGGACGAGGAGCAAAGCGGAGAAACCGCATGGATGAAATATGAATAGCAACATGGACGAGGACGAGAACGAGAACGAGTACGATAGCGTGTCCAGGACCTGCATCAAAGTTTCCCCCCCAACTGCCACCTGCTACGTTTTCCCTTTGCTGTGCGCTTTTCCCGCAAAGCAGAAATTAAACAAGTTTCAAGCTGAAAGTCCTCCGTGTCCTGGGATACCTCGCCGAGTCCCATGGGCCACCGTGAGTCCTGGGTGCTGCTGTTTTATGCCATTTGCGTGCCGGGGAAATCAAAGCCAAACAACTGGCTCCACCGATGATAACTGGGCAGCATAATTTGCAATTCCAGAGCGAGGCGATGGGATTTATTCCGTGTTAATTCCGACTTTTCCGTTTTTGCAGCTACAGCAGTACAGGAGATTGCATGTCTGCCCGAATTGATCAGCTCAAATCGCTGGCCGAGGCAATAACCTTTTGTCCACGTCCGAGGCTCGAAAACTGTATGGCCAAGAGCAGGAGGCCAGGCAAAAGGCTGGCTGCGAACTACCAGGTAAGTTAATTGAAAAATCGAGCCAACAGTGGATGTGTATATGCTCCATTTGGCATAATTGATGGGCCTGCCTGCAAAGGAAGTTCCATAACTTGGATGTGCTCATTTGTGCACTGTGAGAAATATTGTGTAGCGCACATGCAGGTTTGTATCATACCCTTCGGCACTTAAGTAATGGAACAACTACAACTGTGGGTTAAACTAAAAACTTTGTGGGTTAGAATTCTCGGGTTAGAAATCCTCGCTAACTGAACATCCAAGCAGTAAAAGCTGTTGGAATACCAGATGATAATCAATATACGTGTAAAGTGATTTATTTTTTCACCGTGCTGCAACCATCAAAGGCAAACGAAATTAGTCCATGAGCACAACAAAAGCTGGTCACAAACCAGAAAGAACACCCGCTCCCGATGGAAGGAAGTGGTGTCCCAGTTAGACGAGGAAACTGTCATCAGCCTCGTCAGAATGCGCAAGCGGAGTAATTATGTGTACAGCTCCTCGCAATGGGAGCAAGCAGGAAGGGAAGGGAAGGGAAGGGAATGGAATGGAACTGAGTGGAGTGCAGTGGAGAGGCAAGAATGTGGGGCGGTGGCAGGATCTGTGCCACTTACAACACACAAACTCAGCGGGCGAAGGCGGGAGCGAAATGCACATTCCTCGGCAGCAGCAACAACACAAAGCGCCATTAGTTGTCCCCGCTCAAGGATTTCCAAAGGGATTGAGCCAGCAAGCAGGCAGGCAGGCAGGCTCAGCAGGCAGGGAGCAGGCAGTTGGATAAAGTGTATACCGAAGAGCTTAAGAAACGAAGCCATTCGCTATACGCCATTCGCCATTCGTTTCAAGTTGGAGTGGCAGCTGACGCACTCTGAAGAGTTTACTGTGGCCATAATCCCCAGATCCCGGGGCTTTACCTGTCCGCTCTTTGTTCGCCAGCCCGGCCCGCAGGTGGGCAAGAAAGTGCTGACAGCAATGCAGATGATGGGCCCCTCCGGCCCAGATCGTGTTTTCCCACAGCCACCTGCCCAAGGTCAGGGTGCAGATAAGACGCTCTTGATTCACCTGGATGGAAGAAGGCTTGCATTGTCTGGCTTTGATAGCATTTAACTTAAAGTGTCAGCAGGATGTGAAATATAAATAACCAGCTGAATCTAAGGGGATTATTTATACGAGTATGCAACAACATGACAGGTTAATACCTAATCTTTATATACATGGTACATAATATTGCTAGGCTAAGGAATCTTTACACTAGCAGCCAAATGTTTAATCAATTTGCTGTATTATTTACCCACTGTTTACTGCAAGCAATCGAGGCAAATAAAGTGCAGAAGCCGCACGACAAGCCGAAGGGTAAATTAGCATTCCGCGGTATGAACTGCATTAATCATTACTTGGAATAGTAACCCTTGAGCGGTTACACTCACATTGGTTGAGTGACCCGCACCTGCAGTTGACACCCACCGCCCACAGGTTAATGGGCAACATCCACACACGCTTACACGTACATAGAAATTCCTAGCGAAATAATTATATGCAAATATTTCAGCTGAGCAATTCGCAACTGATTGCAGTGGAAGTGGATAACTCAACCTGTGGACATATAGATTCCGAACTCGGGGGTGTGACAATCGTTTCAACGCCAGACATGATCCATCGATGACAATCCCCAGTATAATTAGCACAGATGAGCAAACGATTCGCAGTAAATATTTTCCACTTTATCGCCCGAGTCACGCCCTATTTTTGGCATCTGAACGTGCGCTTTGTGCGCTTTGCAGCGGAAAATCGAGTGAAAAACAAAACCTAAGGTCGAGTCTAAGCAAGCAATTGGGAACCAAGCCGCAAGCGTTCTAAATGGCCAGCTTATTAGCCAAGCGAGTCGAAAATCGACAGACAGAATGTCGCTCCAAGTGGGCCAAAGTGTTTTGCACGAGGCCACTAAGAAGTGGGCGCACTTCGTGGGTGGTGTTATTTCCATTTTCGGCGGTTGGATGTTGTAACCCAATGTGGGCTGCCCACGCACTCGTCATCTTTTGCGAAATAAAGGGCAGCCGCACTGAGGCACTGAAATAGGCATTCGGTGTGGGCAGTTTTTCCCATTTCACGATCCATTTGGATTGCGTTCCACTATCTCGAGGGCGTTGATAACGATCTGCAAAGCAAACAGACCGTAGCCGATAAGATATATTCGGCTAAGCCGTGCAAGACTCGCCTGGGAGCTCGAGAATTGTGCAACTTGTGCTGTTTCTATTTTGGCCATGTCAACGACAAAAGACAAGTCAATCAACTGGAACTGCAATCGAATTGGGAGTGGAAATCGGAATTGGAAATCGAATCCCAGCCAAAGAGGTTGCGGCAAAGGGGCCAGCAAAGCGACAAAGAAAGCCCCACAAATCAATGCAGACCAGGGCCAAAAGTGGTCAACAGTCGCCTCGCATATGGAAATCGTTGTGCAGTCTGCAAAACTGCAAGTCTGAAAGTCTGCAAGTCTGCTGCCTTTCTCCGGACTTTCCTCCCGCATTTTGCATAAATCTATAATGAGATTTGGAATGCAACTGTCACACATAATGGCATTGCCACGACGACGACCAATCTGACCAATCAATGCCGCTTAGCCAAAGGCCACTACGATGATATAAGCACGTTAGAAGTGCCCAAGGCATACGATTGCTAACATTGTATACAAATTCCGTTTTTAGTTACTTCGACTACTGTGCCGAATGACTGAAAGACCACCCTAAACTCAAATAAACAGTGCAATATTGAAATACACAGGCTATTTCAGCAAATGCTTTTCAAATATATTAAATAGGCGCAGCGTAAACAATATTCAGATTATGCCCCCCATTCGCAAAGCGGAAGTTGGGTGCCCAAATATTTATTGGCCATGCTCACTGTTTACAAACAAAACACGCGCCAGATGAAACAATAGCCATATATTAACCCCCACCGCTGTCGATCAGTCGGCTCCATAGAATGCCATACCTATGGGCAGTCTAGTTGGCTTTTCGGCATTTTATGGGAAATTACGAAGCAGCTGTTGGAGGCAATTACCGAAATTGTAACGAGTAGAGGAGCTTGCTGGCCGCGCACAGTGAAGTCCAGAATGTGAGTAGTTGATATCGAATGCCTTCCAATTGATGGACCTCCGATATTAGCCAGAGATCATGTGCAGCTGCAGACAGTTCAATCCGTTCTACATCGGACCCTATCCGGAGCGTGCTTGCGGGGATTGTCCGTATGGCCAGTACTCGGGCTTCACCAGATGCGGATGGAGCGGCGGAAACGGTCCCTTTGGCACCACCTTCTGTGATTCCCGCTACGGTGGAGGCGGAGGAGGAGGAGGAAGGAGATGTGGAGGCGGAGGTGGTGGTGGATGTGGAGGAAGAGGCAGAGGTGGTTGTGGGCCATCGTGTGGTCCTCGTGGCGGATCGTCCTGGGGTCCCCGCTATCCCCAGTACTATCAGTCGCCGTGCGGAGCGGACAGCTGCATGATGTGCTCCAGTGGATTTGGCTGCTGTGGCCAATCCTGTCGCACATCCTGCTACTCCTGCTGCTGAGTGGTCGTTTTGTGGATATTGGACTTCACTGTGTGCGGGTAATTGGTTTCTTGAGTTTTTTTTTTGAGCAAAATTGATTGTAAAGCAGGAACAATTATGGTTAGCCCTTTGAGTTCATTATGGGTTGGGTCTTAAAATAACCAGATGCTTCACGCTCCAATCGCCACCAATAATCCCCTGTAATGGAATGCCCACACATGACTGCCTCTTGGTTGTGGAACAAAGTTGTCGCCTGCGATATACATCCATGCATTCCATACATCAAACGAGGGCACTGCGGATGTGGAAATCCAGGCCAGAATCGGAAGGGAAAGGAGGTTGGCGCCGCTAAATGCGATTACAGCATAAACGATTAATTTTATTGCAGTTAGCCGGGACGCTTCTTCCATAAACTAATTAAAGCCCAGTGGAAAGTGGGCAGAGGACAGTGAACAGTGAACAGTGGATACAGTCGCTGCTGACTTCAAAGAAAGGGTTAATTGTGCGCTACTGTCCCGCCCCACGGAATTCGACCTCTTTCATTCCGCCCTCTTGGTTTCTCATTCTTCCTTTTCCTTTTCCTTTCTTTTCCACAGACAACTGGGCAGTTTTCTTTCGTTTTATAGGCCGAAATTACTCCATGGCTCCATGGATGTTGTGGGCCCCAAGTTCTTGCTCTGCTCCTCGCCGCTGCTATGGCCATTGTTGTGGCGGCTGTCATGTTGTGGGTGGCCGCACTCAGCTCTGTTTGTTTGTTTTCCATGCTGCGCTGCCTGTTTGTCGCTTTGCTCTTGTTTCCCTGCGTTATTTTTTCGTGTCACGCCTCATTTAGCTTTTCACAACATTTCCACATTTCCACCCACCCGCTCGACACACAGCACATCGTATCGCATCGCATCGCATAGCATCGCACGTAGTCTCGGAAATATGTGGGGATCTGGAGCAGTGGTGCCTAGTCCTCTGCACTCTCGGCTCTTAGCACACATCGAAATTAACCGAAATAACCAGTGGGGTGTGTGTAGATGCGTGTGTGTAGATTGTATCTGTGAACTAGATCGAGCTGTTTCGTCTTCTGCTTGGCGTGCCCCTCGTAATGAGCCGCAATATGTTCGAGTTAATTGCATCTGATCGAAGTTTGCCGCGGGGCATACATACATATATCAAAAGATAGGCAATAGTCACGGTAGGTTAGGCCATTTCGAAAATACAAAATTTTTGATAGTAATTGATATAATTAATAATGAGATAAAATAAAGCCACTAGTGTGGGCAAGCATGTTTGAGAGTAGCTACAGCGGAACTACAGCTTAGCTAGTTATAAGCTTCGAAGCCCGATGGTAAATCCCAATCGATATAACAGCTTTAATAACTTTGCGTGTTGATATATTTATTATTATGTAGTAATTCCTCTTCTAAGGAATAGCTATCATTAGCTATAAACCACTTGCATCGCAAAAAAACCGTAAAAGATCGTCATAATGCCGATCTGATGAGTCGTAAAAACAGGCAATTAAAGCATCTTAAATTTGATTCATTTCAAGCGCACTTTTCAAGATGCGCTGCTAGATGTATAACTTCGATTAATTGCCCCGTGATGAAAGCAAGCTTTATCTGGGATCGTGTGATTATATGGTGCTTATTCCGATAATTGTATATAGTAGTAGAAGTAGTATAGTAGTAGTAGTAGTAGTAGTAGTATAGAAGTAGTAGTAGTAGTATAGAAGTAGTAGTATTAGTAGTATAGAAGTAGTAGTATTAGTAGTATAGAAGTAGTAGTAGTAGTAGTATAGTAGTATTACTAGCGGGCCTCGAAAGTGAAATTCGCTGATATCGCAAGAGCGTTCGATCCATTTCATTTGCCGACTGACTTGTAGGTGCTCGGAATTGCCGAATGGCTTCGGGTTTGAGCTTCGTTTTGAACTTCGGCTTAGCGCACCTGCCCCGTGTGCACGCCCTCTCACTCCCACTCCCGTTCGCAGCCCCCTCCCCCTGGTGGCCTCTCTTTCGCACCTTCGCGGTTGTTGGCGGGCCGGGTGAGCAGCCGCCGTTTTTCAAATGCTAAAATTGGCGATTAGTCAAAATGATGTCACCGAGTTATTTTGATTGTTTTTTTTTTTTGTGATTATTTGTATGTTTTTATTTCGCTTGACTTTGGCATTTTGGCGACAGGCTGACCATAAATTCCGTATTATTGTTTTCCCCATCGATATCCCCGATGGCCAAAGGTGGGCTGGGAAATAAAATGCTCTGACCCGTGCATCCATCAAGTAGCTGAGTGTCTTTTCAGTGGCTTTTCATTCGCACGGCGCTCAATTATTCGCTGAGCTAATCATTTCACCGATTGCCATATGGCGGTATGTGATCTAATCTCAATGGGCAAACGGTCTGTTAATTAAGAAATGCGGTTCAGTTTGATATGAAATTTTATCAACTACTCGTATGTGAACTTGGATGTCAACCACAAACAATAGTTAAGGAAATTCATTAAAATGGCAAACCTACCTAAGGTCTTCAAACTTATCTCGTATAAAAATGTATATATCTAAGGTTAATAATACAATCGAATCAACTTCATAATTTTGTGAATTTTGTGAAGGAAAATGGGGCGTGGCGTAACCAAAAAGACTTCTCATCTCGGGATGCAAATAGTTTAACTACCGTTTCTCACATCACAAAAACCATCAACCACAAAATCCGAACATTTCTCTTAGCTATCCACAAACATATTTAGTTGTTAACTAAATTCCAGGCGCAACCACAAACAGGCTTGGCCTAAAGGGGGTTATTTTGGGCAACGGGCGCAGGGGGGCCAGACGCTTTTTATGAATGAACACATTGCGCTGCGTCGCCAACGCGTCACTCATCCGAGTTTTCCTATCGCGGAAATCTACTACGCATTTCAATGGGGTTATGGGGGGGGTGAAGGGTTAATCTTGGCAACATTTTATTGGTATTGTTTATGCCCGGGAATTTGGTAATAGAATCCGCACAATGTTTGTTGTTTACCTTTTGTAATTAGCAACCTTTTTAATGCGTCACTTTTTGTTGGGCTGCGCGGAGTTGCTGCTTCTTCTTGCTGCTCTTTCTCCTCCTATTTCTCCGCACTTATCGCGTTTTATTTTCACCTGCTGTTTACACACAATAAACGGTAAACGGAGTTGCAAAACTCGCGTTAGCGAACGAGAGAGCGATACAGCGGAGAGATAGAGAGCGAGGATGCTGCGCCCTTTTGGCCTTTGGTAAAAAATATGGTAACAGGAAAACTTCTTTTTTCGGGCTACACTTATGGGCTCAAAACACATACACACCGATGGCACAAACGCACACACACACACGCGCGCTCACAGGAATTGAAGCCTGGCTTTAAACCGCAATCGATGCTGAACTTTTTTCTGGCTCGCCAACGGTAAATACGACGCGCGACTCGCGATTAGCTCCGTGCGAATATCTTATCAAGGGATTTTGTTTACCCAAAAACCACTTCCAACATTGCGCCGCGACACTGCTTCGACACCCACAAGCCAGTAACAACAAAAACGTTGCAGTGTTACCAGACGCTGGTGGGTCCCATTTGAATTCGTACTAAAAAATGCCACAAATCCAACTAGCTTCTAATTTGAAATTACAGTCATTGAATCGCACACAGATCAGCAATTGAATGAAACAATAATGTTATTGTTAAACTTAATTTCATATAGAATTGCAATTGCAACATATTATTAGGTGATATATGTTTGATATAAACAAAACTTTAAGTGACACTACAAACTTTATTAACCAAGGTGGCAACTGCCCTTGGTTGGATTCTTTGTTTAACATAAAGTGACTGTGGTTGATGTCTTCGCTAAGTACTGTACAAATTCGACAAAATTACGTTGCTTTTACCTAAAGGAAATACAAAATTTCTATTGAATAAGTTTGTTTATACTAAATTTAATTTCTTTTTAAGCCAAGAGCTTTGCAGGAAACTACATATAGATGGCAGCAAACTCCATCTAAAGCATACAAATTTCACAGCTCCAATTGTGTTTTTAACTGCATATAATAGGGGCTTAAGATCTATTCCGCTTTTTCATGTGCTATGGACTCCGAATCCGCCTTGGCTTGGCGTTCCTTTCGAGCTCGCTCATTGAGCTGCGCCGTTTTTAGAGTCACCATCAGCTGCGTGGAGTTGTAGAGCCAAGTGCCCTGCAAAGAAGAATAGATAACTACAACTTTCCCGCAGTGAACGAAACACTTTTACTTACAATCAGCAGCATACAGTTGAGCAAAATGGGAATTGAGAACACTGTCGAGATGAACAGGCCGCTGCTATCGAAGTATTGTTGTCTGGAGAAGGAACTCCAGTTCTGCGCTGCGAACTCATTAATGCTCTCGGTGAAGTAAACCGCCAGCACTGAATAAGATAAAACACATGCAAAAATCAGAGCCAGTTATCGGGAAGTCAAGGAAGCCGCAAAGTCCACGTACACAGTACTAGAAAGAGGAAAACCTGGAAGTTGGAGTTGTTCCGGCTGAGAAGCGCCGTTGTGGTGGTCAGGATATGCGCCAAAATAAGGCCAATAAGCCATGGATCCTTCCAATCGATCTGCAACATACAGACAACATGTCAGATTCTCTTCTTAACTAAACAAGTAAGTGTCTCACGCTCAGCAGAAATGTCCAATAGCCATTGATCTCGTTGACCTCAATTTGCCCAGGGTGCATTGCGCAGATATTTGTGAATATTGAATATTGTTGTCTACAAATGGTTTATTTTACGAAATATTTGAAAGCCGAGTCAAAACAAATATAAATGGCCATTCGCAGTGAACAGCTGTCGTTCACATGGCAACGCCTTTAAGGGGCCTATGTACGTTCAGGCCTGTTAAATTTTTCCTGGATCTGGTAGCTCTGTTTGCAAGACTTAACTTACTTATTTTTATAATAATAACAACATAAATGAAGACAGCACATTTTCATAATGCTATAATTTCTTTTACTTAGCATAAGCTAATAAATCTATATTAAATTCAATTCAAATATTAGTGCCGCCTCATTCTCACCCCTCAATTGTCGTGCAGAATCGCCCTGCACGTCATGCAGTCTGAACGTGTCGATAACGCTTTCACTGACTCAGTTGACAACATTAACAAACTCGAAAAATATCACAAAGAATTCGTTAAAAAAACAGTCAAAATTGTAGTTTTAAGGGCGAATCTCATCTATCCAGGTTATTTTGTCGAACGGGCAACGTGTGAGCAAGTAAGCGAAGCTAAAGCCGAGTAGGGTAATCTGAAAAAAGGGGCGCCTTAAATGTGGCACGGGCCACCGACCCTTCCCTGCACCACATTCGTCTAGGACTCTTGTCTAAAGCGCTGGTGGCGGCGGCGCAGCTTCTGGCCGGGATCGGACAGGGATCGAGGCGTACTCGAGACCCGTCGAAAGGTCGCAGTCAAATCGTAACGACGACACGTAACGGAGCGCGGTTCAAGGACACGCGGCTCAGACTCCTCGCTCAGAGGCGCAGGCAACGTAAAAGCCGCTGTGTTCGGGCGCTAGGCAAGCCCACGCCTCCGCCCATCGGCTTCTGGAAGATCCATTCGGCTCTGTGTTCCTTAAGCCTTCGTGCAGCCAACTTCCACGCCCACGCCAAGCGAGTGCAACGCGGAATGGCCGTTAAGCAGAACAACAGCGAGGCGGGGGACGCCTCGGATAATGCCGGAGGAACTGGCAACGGCATCCCGCCCAACACCACACCTATGTCCTCTAACGGGCTTAAGAACGCCGAAGAGAACGGAGTGGCTAAGGGCATGGACACGGGATCGCCCGCTGGCGAGAGCCTGAACTCCAACCGACCGGGCAAGCGGGACATTAAGACTCTGCTGGAATACCTCCAAAGCATCGATATACCGGAGCAAGGTCACAATGTGATGGCCATCTGCGAGAAGGTTATCGTGGACTTGGCCCGTCTGCAAATCCCCCGAGGCGCATCTAGTCCACGCCTAAAGGAAGACGTGTGCCAAGTGGGCGCCTTTTTGGCCACGCGCAACGAGAAGTTCCACCAAATGTTTTACCTGCGTGTCGTCTACGAGCTGATCACCAAGTCTCCGTTCGAGCCACCACCCTCGTGTGCCGTGGCCATTGTGTTCCAGCTGTTCGACTCCACACAGATCCTGGAGGCTGTGCACTCGCTGCTGGAACAGAATGTGCAGGACTCGAGCATTCGGAAGACGGTGAACCTGCTGTGCGATTGGATCACGTACTGCACCTTTTGCAGCACTCTTAATCTGTGGGTGCTGGCGCTTCTCAAAGGTCTGCGGGATCAGGGCAAAATGGCGCTGCTTGACGATATTGCCCTGGACAACATCGAGAAGCTGTTTCACGTGATGATCTTCCCGGCGCTCAGACAAAAGGCCGCTCCGGTTGTGTTTCACATGCTGTCGACGATTAATCAGACGCCCGAGGTTTTTCACAAAGTAAAGTCCGCTCAAATAGAAGCTTCAAGTTCTTTATTGACAATTGGATGTAACCTTTTTAGATCTTGCCAAGGATTCCCCGAGTGCTGCAGCATGTGAAGAATCAGTCGGCCACCATGGACGAGATTGGCCTGGAAACCAAGAAATGTCTGCAGCAGCTGGTCGACCTTACCAGCGCCCTAATGCTACGCTTCTACGATCAAGATGAGCTCTATGTCGCCGCAAAGAAGGCCCTGCAAACCTATGAGCCCTCTCCGAATTGCGTGGCTCTGGCGCGGGCAATGCACGAGAATGCTCAGCCGTGGGGTCGGCGGAATGCGAGGGTCGGACTCGTAAACCTGGGAAATACCTGCTACATGAATAGCGTGCTTCAGGCGCTTGCCATGACCAGCGAGTAAGTAAAGAAATAGCAACTGAGGTTTCAAGTGCACTGTTTATAAATCGGTTTCAAATGTCAATTTACCCCTAACGAAAATGATCAGCAAGGCCGCTTGTGGGCTTTATTTGTATTTCTACAACTGCACAACAACTAACTACACCACTTTTCCTTTTGCAGTTTTAGCAGGCAAATCCTGCTTATCGAGTGCAATTCAATGCTGCTCATGAAAGTGCAGCAGCAGATCGCCCTGATGCACCACTCGCTGCGCTACGAATTGACGCCTTCGCGAGTGTTGAACGCCACCCGACCGCCTGGTTTCACGCCCGGCCTTCAACAGGACAGCTCCGAGTTCCTAGGATATCTGCTCGACCTGCTGCACGAGCACGAGATCAACAGCTCCTCAGCCACTGCTCACACTCTTGGTCCTGCGAAGACCAGCAAGAATGTCGACGACGTGCCCGCACTCCTGAGTGAGGATATATTCACAAGCGGCGTAATTCCGTATAACAACAAGGATCATGAGCTCAGCAGTGGTAGCAGCAGTGACAATTGCAATCGCAAGCCCACGCTTACACCTCCCACGACTCCCACCAAAGGCACAAACGGCTTACAGCAGCAAGGCCAGCAGGTGACTGAAGAGAAGCCACCATCTACCATCGACAAGACGTTCGCTGGCAAGCTTTCCACTACCTACCGATGCCTAAGCTGCGGCTGGGAGAGCCGGAACGAGGACAGCTTCCGCGAACTGCAGCTGTCTTTTCCTGATGATAAGGAAGACTGTGGAGCCACCAACTACTCGGTGCAGGATCTGATCGAGTACTACTGCTCGCCTGAGAAGCTGGACGGTGACAATCAATACTTCTGTCCACAATGCAAGAAGCTTTGCGATGCGGAACGGCACATCGGGGTCACCAAGGCGCCCAGGAACCTAATCCTCACGCTTAAACAGTTCAAGTACGATCAGAAGTACCACTTCCGCACCAAGCTCATGCATAAGGTGTTCCACGATGAGAGCGTTAGTATCGCACTGAATTTCTTTGAAATATGTTTAGCTAACCATTTTCGCCCACTAGGTCACAGTAAAAATGTCTGCAACGGACTCGCTGCAGGAGACGTCTACTGTGCACTATGATCTGTATGCCGGTGTCGTGCACGCCGGCTACAGCATGGATTCCGGCCACTACTTTACGTTCGCGGCGGATCAAGCCAAAAATTGGTACAAGTTTAATGATAACGTGGTTACCCACTCGAAGCCGGAGGAGATGCACAATCTCACTTCGCCCAACACGCCCTACATTCTGTTCTACAAGATGTGCGGCCACTCCAATGAGTCTAATACGGCTTCGGCCAGCTGCAGCACGATCATGGGATCGGGCACGAATGACCAGGTGGTCTCGGTGCCGCTGTCGCCGCCTCTAAAGCTGGAGGAGTTGCCGCGGCGACTCCGCGACTACGTAAGAAAGGACAACCATGTTTACAACGAAGAGTTAAGGATGCAGCGCATTAAGCGTGGTAGCAGCGGTCACGGCAATGGATTTGTTAACAGACACACCTTTGACGGCGATGGTGACGAGGACGACAAGGCGCCGCCGCCGCCCGGAGGATGTGGAGGCAATGGACTGGGCATAACCATCAACCGCTTCGTCTCCTAAGAAAGCGGCAGCGAGGCTAGCGAGCACTCCGGAGGCCACTAGAACATATACTTGTCTACTTTATGAAACACGCGCATACTAATCGAAATGTTACATATATATATATAGCCAGTTCATAACCAATTGAGATATATACGGCTACGTATATCGAAGTGTATGAGAATCGCTGGCCGCTGCGCTTACAGATCGCTTGTTCGCTACCTCTTTCCCTTGTTGTCCATGTTTTCGAAATTCTTTCTTCCTTTCCTACTTGATCCTTCGGTCCTTTAACCCAAAAATCATTATACTCATCCACTCATACGAACGAAAACTATCAATGTATTTCCATTTACAAAATTGTTATAATTTTTTGTTTTTGTTAACACAAACCTAGTTGTAGAACATGCATATATGCGAACACATACATATATAATTATACAGATTAAAAACATCTGAATTAGCCAGAAATAAGAGCGACGTACTCGAAACCGAAGACGACTAACTTCCAAAACACTAAATCAGAAATGTATGCACCCTAGTTTTTAACTCACAGCTCGGATTAAAATCATATCTCGAGTTGCGAACGCTCTAGCAAGAAGCTACAAAATAAGATCGTCGCGGCATTGACTTGTATAAACAGTTGGCGAAAGCGAGATCGAAATCGGATCGTATTATTAGTTTCACTGTTAATTTTTGCAAATTTCAAAAAATTTGCTAATGTGCGACACGAATTTGTAATTGATATATAAATGTATCTCTTTGGATCTGGTGAGCAGAGGTTGCGATGATTTTTGAATGTTATTGCAATTAAATTGGAATAATTTCAAGAAAATTTGTATATGGTGTATGTCTATTGATAACCAAAATCTATACTATGCTATGCTATAAGTGTATCAATAAAGAAAAGAACAAGCCCAAAAAAAGTTAAATTATTAGAATGTGATGTACGGGTTTTAGCAATGGTAAGTTGGATACATATAGGAAAATTTTATTCAAATATTGAAGAAATTAACCCCTAGATGGAATCGTTGAGGTGAACGCCAAATTTCAAATTGAAATTTGATAAATTGAAATTGAAATTTAATAATCTGATATCGGGTCGGGTCTAAGACTATCGATAATTTAGTCAGCACGGCAGTGTTACCAAATTATAAAAGACAATTTTGGTGTTGTGTTCAGCAAGGGGAAGAGCCCATTCATATTCTGGTAACACTGCTACAAAGCGCCAAAATTTTACGTTTACTAGGATTAAGACTAATTTTATTACAACAAAACAGAGATATACAAAGTCGGCCCTTAGGAAAGGCAACCCGAACTCTGCGGCAAAGTATCGTCCTTGAGAATTCTGCATCATGTCCTTCTTCGGAGCCAACACGTCGCTGGGAGCAACAAGCACGCCGACCAAAAGTGAGTTTCCGTAAACAAGACCTCATGCCCTTTTCTCCAGGTATTTGTGGGGTCCATTTCCACTTTGCGGAGGCTTCAGCAGCTTCTTGGCGTCCTGCAGGCTGTGGATGCGGGTGTCCTTAGGGTCGATGCTGGATGTGGGGCAGGAAAATGGGTTGCGGCGTTCTTCAAGAGATCGTGTGAAAAAGCAAAGGTGCTCACCCCTTCTTGTGGACCACATAGGCGACGTATCCCACGAAACCCAGCACTAGGATCAGCAATATGAAAACCAGAGCCATTTTCCACGACCAGCAGGCGACCAGTGCTTAAAGCAAACTAAGGGCAATTAAAATATTTTTGAACCCGAAATCGCAGATAGCAATCCAAGGCAGAAGCATAGTTTTCAAAACACTGACCTATTTTCGGTCTGCTTATCTCTTTGTTCAGCAACTGGCGGCCTCTTCGGATCGCCATTTGGCAGCACCGCTGCAGCCAACCAGCCAGCACCCGCTTTCGGAACACAGGCCACATCGACTCCGGCTTTTGGCGCCCAACAGGCGACATCTTCCTTCGGAGCAGGTTCCGCCTTCGGAGCAACCGCTGCAGCCCCGGCTTTTGGTGCTGCCACTGCAACCCCTGCCTTCGGCGGCACCGCCTTTGGCAGCGCTCCGGCCTTTGGAGCGGCGACAACCACAACAGGGGGCACCGGTCTTGGAGGAGGGGGGTTTGGCGGATTTGGAGCAGCTCCGGCAACGAGTCAGACCAGTCTGTTCGGCGCTCCAGCGACCAGTGCAGCACCACCTGCATTTAGCGGATTCGGCCAACAGGCAGCTGCGAGTACAGCGCCTGCAAGTGGATTTTTAGGCTTCGGAACAACCACAACCTCGACACCTGCTTTTGGCGGCTTCGGCACCAACCAGTCCACTAGCTTTGGGGGCGGAGCCTTCGGATCCAGTGAGTTAAATAAGCCCATTTGTTTTTCTGTGGTATTCCTAACCTGGTTTGCGATTCACAGCCTTTGGAAAACCAGCGAATACAACAGTTACGCCGGGATTTGGTGGATTCGGGGGCACCAGCTTCATGCTCGGACAACCACAACAGCAGCCAGCGCCCATTTCGGCCGACGAGGCGTTTGCCCAATCCATTCTAAATGTGTCCATTTTTGGCGATGAGCGGGACAAAATAGTGGCTAAATGGAACTACTTGCAGGCTACGTGGGGCACGGGAAAGATGTTTTACTCCCAGAGTGCGGCGCCGGTTGACATTACGCCGGAAAACGTGATGTGCCGGTTCAAGGCCATAGGTTATAGTCGGATGCCGGGAAAGGATAACAAGTTGGGACTGGTGGCTCTTAACTTCTGCAGAGAACTCTCAGCTGTTAAGTAAGTTTTAGTGTTTTTCCACATCATAGTATTAATTCATTTTATTTTAGACCACATCAGCAACAAGTGGTTCAAACGCTTCACAGTTTATTTGGCAGCAAGCCTAACATGCTGGTTCACATAGATTCCATTAAGGAGCTAGAGAACAAAAAGTGCCAAATGGTTATCTACGTGGAGGAGAAGCTTCAGCATGCTCCTAACGAGAGCAAGCGCATATTGGCCACGGAACTCTCTAACTACCTAAATCAGGCATCGCTGAAACCTCAGCTAAATAATCTAGGGGTTGTGGAGGCTTTGGCTCTGGTATTACCCGACGAGGACCAATTAAAGGAGTACCTTGAAAATCCACCCCGAGGCGTGGATCCGCGCATGTGGCGTCAGGCCAATTCCGACAATCCAGATCCCACTAAATTTATACCAGTGCCGTTGGTGGGCTTCAACGACTTGAAGTGGCGCGTTAAGTGCCAGGAGCAAGAAACGGACACGCATGCATTGTACATAAAAAAAGTGGAGGGTGAGCTGACAGAACTCAGGCAGCGCCACACCACGGCTACAGCGAAGATACTTGAACATAAACGGAAACTTGCCGAGCTTAGTCATCGCATACTAAGGGTAGGAAATAGTTAAATTCCCATTTTAATATTTTAATATTCACATTTTTCACCGCTAGATAATTGTGAAGCAAGAGTGCAGCCGTAAGGTAGGCACATCCTTGACGCCCGAGGAGGAGGCCATGCGAACCAAGCTGCAGAACATGCAGGCTGTCGTGTCCGCCCCCACCCAATTCAAGGGACGACTCAGCGAGCTGCTCTCCCAGATGCGCATGCAGCGCAATCAATTCGCCGCCAACGGATGGGCCGAGTATGCCCTCGACAAGGAAGCGGAGGACGAGATGAAGACCTTCCTGACCATGCAGCAACGCGCCATGGAGGTGCTGAGCGATACCGTCAACAAGGACCTGAAGGCACTGGATGTTATAATTAAGGGACTGCCCGAGCTGCGACAATCGTGATAGGAAAAGGAATGAGTTGATATGTTGAATAAATCCCACATATGTTTAACACAACCCGGTGATTTTCGATGATCGAGTCAACGAACAAGTTGTGGCCGTTACACTTTTGCTATTGTGCCGTCGTTTAGCATTTCCTGCAGCTTTGAACTTGCATTTTTACGGGCAATGAGTCGAAACAATCGAAACGGGTTCACACATTCGTCCCCAATGCTGCGGAAATAATTGTGTGGGTCAATGCACTTGCGCCGCACAGCTCTTGGACCGCCCGACTTTTCCCTGGCCACTGCCTGAAATTGGACAATTTCGACGGCTAGGCAGGAGGCAATCGCTCGGACTCATTATGAGTGGCAAACGGTTCGTCTCTGGCGGTTCCAGTTTGTTCAACTCCAGCATCGGTATCACCATCGCTGTTACATTAACATTATTATGCGCTCTGGCATGTGCATACATGTGCAGTCTAGTTTGGCTCGTTACATATTTATTTCTTGTGTGGGAAACTAGTTTTCTCCCAGCCAACCAGGGTCCGTGCAGGTTTTTTGTTGGCCATTGATGGCGGAGACTTCCGAGCTTCCGTTTCAAGCATGTAGCGCCAGTATAAATGAATTGGCCAGCTCCAAGGAGGCCTCACATCGTTTCAGATCTTAGAAAGTGAAGGTGGTTGAATTGGAGCACTGCCTATGAACAGCTGAAAGTGATTCGTTAAGAGCTTTTGGAATTACACTGGACATGAATGGTTTACTGGTTGTGAGTTGGGGCTCACCGCTCAGTGAGAAAATCGGACTAAGTTTTCCCATCCTTGCAGTTATTGTTGTGCGCCTTTTGCTGCTCCGTGGCCGCCAAGCCCCCGACAGCTCGACGGGCACAGCTGCACGACGATGTCCAGCTCATCCATCCACACATCATCACCATAGAGCGTTTAGAGAGCCTGCTCCGGCGAGCTGGGGAAATCTTTGGCCCGGCTCTGGAGGAAGATGCCATGGCGGAGGCCAGTAGTCAGGTGCAGGAGCAAGTGCAGCCCCAGCAGCGAATGCTGCCGCCAACGGAGCAGCCGTATAACTTCTATTTACCGCTCTACGACTTCGCGGAGCCCAAGCTGGATGCCAAGAGCCGAATGCTGGAGAAGTTTGCTCCTCCGCCGCAAAAGACGGAACCCAACTACTACACGGAAAAGCCAAAAAAGAAGCCAAAGAAGTTTAATGCAGCCAACAAGCACATCAACCTCAATCTCAAGTGGCTAAACACCTACGAGAGGGCAATGGGAGGAGCAACTGCGCCCAAGGCCATGTATCTGGAGCAGGACGAGCGCAACCGAATAAACTTCGACGACTCTTTCTTTGCGGTGGACATGCAGGTAAAGATGCCGGACAATCAGCCCCACAAGGAGTCCGCTGCGCCCACAGAGCTCTTGCAGCATGGTGAAGAGCAGGCGGAGGAAGATCTGATGGCGGCTCCTGCGCAGTTAGCCTTTAACTTCAAGTCTCCAGTCCAGAATGAACGCCGAGCATAGATTGGTCTTTTTTATAGGTTTTAGTCAGTTATATAAAAATGCTACAATAAATGCACTCAGAGCGAGTAAGTCCAGGAAAAAGATTCGACTACTTTTTGCGCAATTCCTTGCAGAAGGTCTCGGCAGCAGCAGCCTCGCGAGACACGGGCACGTTTTTCTGAGCCTCCTCCTCCTCGAGTTTTTTGACACCCTCACGTACAACACGTTCAATGTCGTCTAGCAGTCCGGAAGCTCCAAAACGGAACCTCTCAGGGCGCAACCAGCGAATGCCAAGAGTTTCGTTAACCAAAGTCATCCAGGCGATTGCATCTCGCACAGTCTTTACTCCTCCGGCTGGCTTAAGGCCCACAATCTGGCACGTGCGACGTTTGAATTCTTGAATGGCAAATATCATGACCAGGCCAACGGGCAGGGTGGCGTTGACCGTCTCCTTTCCAGTGGACGTCTTTATGAAATCCGCTCCGGCCATCATGCAAACCATGGCTGCTTTGTAGACCTGAAGACAGAAATTAATTTTAAAAGTATTTGTAGTGATTAGGCGTAATTGATTTTACATTCTCCATGGTTCCCAGCTCCCCTATGGCAAGAATAGTTTTAAGGTGAGCCCTTTGTCCACAGGCGCTGCGCATGAGGACCACCTCGTTGTACATGGCCTCCCAGTCGCCAACAAGGGCCAACTGGCGATTAATCACAATGTCGATCTCTGTGGCACCAGCCAGGATGGCGTGGCTGATCTCCTGCAGGCGGGTCTGCAGGCCATACTGGCCCGTGGGAAAGCCCGTAGCCACCGCAGCAATGGCCACTTTATCCAGTTTGTCGTACTGCTGTAGAGTTGTATAGGCATCCTTTACCCTGGCCGGATAAACGCATACGGCGGCAGTGTGCATCTCTGGGATGAGAGCGCGGTCAAAGAACCTGTCGAAGAACTGCGGCTCGAAGGGATAGCAGGCGCGTAGGCACAGTCTCCGCACATTGGCCGCCGTATCATCGCCAGCCAAGGTGGTCAGATCCGTCAGCATCAGAGCCCTCAACGCCCAGGCGATTTCGTTGGCTCCGTTGACATGGCACCGCTGGGACACCGTCATGGCGATCTCCTCGACCTGGCGCAGCGAGATGTTCACCTTAAGCAGGGAGGGGTCTGCGAAATGTATAATACATATGTATATTTAAGATCGTTGCGTCGGGTTATTTCTTACCAAAGGGCAGTGTTTTGTTTACTTCCAGTTCCTTCACATCCATGCTGCCCATTGCTGTCAACCCCGAAAACTTAGCCGACTAAATTCCACTTGAAGATAAAATCGTTCGATCGCCCCTGACCACTGATCTTCTCCGCAACCTCAACCGAAAAACATGGGAGAAATCTTATCAATTTGCTTGTTGGACAGCTGATGATGGCGTTGCCAGACCGTTCGTATTAACTGATAATTTATGAGCTGGATTCCGTTAAAAGATCAATGATGTAAAAAATAAACTATTTTGTAATCATAACGTATGTTGTAAAACTCAACTACTTAGTGTTTGATAAAGGCAATCGCTTAGGTAACTTTGTCTACTTTTATTGCTTTAATACTTGCAAGATGCACTTATTGTTAATATTGCATTTTTGATATGAAATTTGTAAGTACAAGATATTCTGAATTTTAAAATTCCGCAACATCGAGGTAGAAAACATATAATAATAGCGCTAATTGAACTACTGCTTTGTGACACGGGGTTTCATCGATGTTTGGCCCACTGCTCCCAGTATTCCCGCTTCTGCATTTCGTAGAGCCGAGATAGTGTGCGATCAAAGGCGAACAGCTCCTCCTCGCCGGTGAAGAAACTGGATTTGGATTCTTTCTGTAAACAAAATCGTGTAGTCATGTCTAATAGTAGACAAATTAGTTAGTAAAAATGCGTCACTTACTATTTTTAAGTCGTCCATTAGGGTCCGCTCGGAATCGGATAGGGTTCTGGAACCTCCAGAAAAGCTAAACAAATTTTCCAGCGCAACGTCGGCCGATATCACCACACGCACTCGGTTATTATAAAGGGTATCTATGAGCGTAATAAATCGTCGCATCTGTGCCTTCACATCAAGGGTCAGTTGGGGCACATCTCGGATGAGGACGGTGTGAAAGAACTGCGATATCTGTAAAAAATCACTGCCAGCCAAAGGCTAATGCGGTATATGTCGTAAGTATGGGTTAGATATAATATAATAATAATGACTTGCTTACGCGATCACATAGTTCCGAGAAGGTGCTGTCCAGTACCTGGCCGCACGTGCGATTGAAGGTCAGATCTCGTCCGAAATGAGTGAGGGTACGCGGCCGGATAATATCGTTTTCCTCGGCGCACAGGATCTTAAACATGCGATTCATACTGCCATCCGCATCCGTTTGGCCTTTGACGAAGTAGTTGGTGTCTCCAGACTGGGCTATCCGTCGGTAGTCAATGGAATCCAATTGGGACACCTTACAGCGACGCTGAAGCAATGCAATGAAGGGCAGAAAGTTCGTGCGCTGCAGTCCGTTCTTGTACAGATCCTCGGGATGCCGATTGCTGGTGGCCACAACCACAATGCCATGCCGGAAAAGGTGGGTAAACAAACGCTTTAGCACCATGGCGTCAGCTATGTCCGTCACCTGGAACTCATCGAAGCATATCAACCAGGACTCGCTGGCGATCAAGTCGGCAACCGGTCTCGTGGGATCAAAGGGTGCTGGCTTCTCAGAGTTGAAGGCCCGGTCAACGGGTCCCTGTTTCTGCTTGGCCTCGTGGATGCGGGTGTGCACGCTGTTCATGAACGAAGTGAAATGGACGCGCTGCTTGCGATCGATCTAAAAGTCATACTGGTGTTAAAGGGGCTTGTGGATGTTCCTTCATTTAGCACATACCTGGGTGCAGCAATCGAAGAACAGGTCCATCAGAGTGGTCTTGCCCACTCCCACGCTGCCGTACAGGTACAGGCCCTGGGGAGAGTGACTGCCAGCGTTAGGATCATCCTGATCGTCGTCTTCGGAGGAGGATTTCCTACCGAAGATGGAGCTGAAGAATCCTCCGCCTCCACCACCGCCCGACCTGTAGCTGGGTTTGTACCCCTGAATCTTGTGGTATAGTGCATCCAGCTCCTTCATCGTCTGCAGCTGCCTGTCGTCGGTCATCAGTTGACCAGAACTAACGCGCTTCTCGTATTCCTTCATCGGACTGAGACCACTCATGTGGCAGACGGGCGCCCACAGGAACAGCGGCTTCTGCCGCGCGCAGCGGACCACAAGCCCAAGGTGGTAGGTGAACATGGCAGAGTGGGACAATTAGCGCTGTACTGGGAGTTAATTCCGCGTCACCTAAACATTACATAAAACTAGAGACCTCACTTCCGCGAATTTTGACCGCGAATTTCGGTTGTTGGCCGTGAAATTTTCTCAAACCAGGGCTGGCAGTAAGAACAGCTGATCTGACAGCTGTTCACACGGATGCCAGACGGTTCCAAGAGCTGCCAGATGGCTTGGAAATGGCGCATATTTAAATTTTAAATTGGAAATATTTAATTTGCTGATACAAAATATGGACAATAAGAAATGAATATATTAAAGCTGATTTTGAAATTGTTTAATGAAAAATATACAAATCCATCAAATCTATAACTTGAATTCTACAAAGCAATAATATTGTGGAATAAATAAAACATATATATTCACTAATTAGAATAAAATATAAAGAAGATCAGAATCCATACTGAGGTATGTTAATATATGTATATGACTTCCTACCGATTTAACAATCAGCCCTGAACGACAATAACAAGGCGTAGGCTACGTAACCCTCTAATCAGGAATGCGAGGTAACAAAAGGATTAACAGCCCGTAAATGTTGTGATGGTGTGTTTTAAATCAGATGGGTAATAGAAACTGGCACTGATCGAATTACTGTGTCACTTCCTGCACTATTGTTTAGTTTGCGTGATTTGTATCACAGATACCAGTCAGGTGCTTTAGTTCAGCAGATTATTCCTATTAAAACATACATACATATATATCTGTTTTTTAGTGGTAACTTGGGATTCTCACTTGCTTCGATTTAGCATTGAACCAGAATGATTAGATAGGTAACTTTCTGAATGCCACTTACATATGTACTCTGTTAAGTATTCCCTAATTCCCCATAAATGCAGTTAAGTGGATTAAGTATGTGGTATTAGCGGGAATATCAGTTTGAAAGGTGGTTTTAGTCTACTGGTAGGCATCGGATTAATGCATTTAGATTGAAGATATCGGGTTTCTCAAGACTTTGGAGCAGGGTATAAAATAGTCATGGCCAGGGACGAATCTATGGTGCACTATCTTCAACAGGCGCAGATAAGATGGTACAGGTGTTAGCCACTTGCAGTGGATCCACTCAAGGTGTCTATCGAGACTGGAATCCCGGTGGTCTGGCTCCTTATAAATAAAGCTGCACTTACCTGTGTTCACCACAGTCCACTGCATTTTCTAGCGGCTAGCAAGTTCTTCGAGGAAACCACAACATGGCTATGATACCCACCACCTACAACGAAAAGGATAATGTGTGGAGTGGAGCCAAGCGCAACTCCATCTACAACTATGACACCTCCGTCGGCAAGATCATCTTCAATAACATGAAGAACTGGCCCAAGAATGTGTGCCAGGTGAGTCTGTCCGGAAATGATTCCCTATATAAGATGCATACATCAACATAAGCTTCCCCTCCAGATATGTGATGTAGATGGAGTGACTGTCACCTTCGAGCAGGGCCTCACCTGGGCCATCCGGATTGCACAGTATCTTAAGAAGAGGGGTCTTAACCACAAGGATGTCATCGGCATTGCGGCCAAAAACTCAACCTATGTGATGCCCCTTGGAGTGGCCTGTTTGATGAATGCCACCCCATTCCATTCTGTTAATCCGGTGCTAGATGAAGGTAAGAACAGACTAAGGAAAACTGTATTAAAATGTAATAAATTAATTTTTTTTAGCAACCTTGTTGCATGTGTTTTCGATCACAAAGCCCACACTGATATTTTGTGATGGTCACGAGTACGATAAAGTTCATAAGGCTACGGTAGGATGGCATCCGGAAATCTTTACCCTCACGGATCATGTTGAAGGAGTCCAGGGCATCGAGACCTTGCTGGATCCCACCACTACAGAAAAGTTCTATCAGTGAGTATGAGAAGGGTTCAAACTCTAGAAATTTAACAACACATCGAGTTTCCTCGTAGACCGGAAGTGTTGAAGGAAGGAGGTGATCAAACCGTAGCCATCCTCTGCTCCTCTGGAACCACTGGCTTGCCCAAGGCAGTCTGCATTTCCAACAGCATTCTGATCCAGGACAGCATGTGAGTCTAACTTCATAATGCACCGATCATACCACTTAAGGTCTATATATCTTATCAGGTTGATCACCAGTCAGTCGGTTATCTATGTAGGAAGCTGTCTGGACTGGATCACGGGTTGTGGGCTTTTGTGTTCAGCACCGTATTCGGTTGCACCCGTATTATCAGCAACAAAGCCTTCACTCCGGAGTACTTTGTGGGGCTGGTGAAGAAGTACAAGATCAACTATTCTGTGCTGCCGCCGCGTCATCTATCCGCTCTGAACACCAGTCCGGCTGCGAAGTCGGATGCTCTGGCTTCCATCACGCACCTCAACTACGGTGGAGGTTCAATATCGTTGGCTACTTTGCAGCGATCGCAGGAACTCTGCAAGTCAGCCATGCTTAACTCGGGCTACGGGATGACAGAGGTGGGCGCCATTACGATCAATATCGGAATCAGCAACGTCTCCTCGGCGGGCAGACCTGTGCCGGGCATTAAGATTCGCATCGTGGACGAGGATGGCAAGAACTTGGGCTACAACCAGGTGGGAGAGATCTATGTGCACACAGGACAGGCCTGGAACGGGTACTACGGCAATCCAGTGGAGACGCGGCGCATGCAGGACTTCGAGGGTTGGTTCCATACCGGCGATCTGGGCTACTTCGATGAGCAGAACTTCCTGTACATAGTGGATCGCAAGAAGGAGATCCTCAAGTACAATGGCCTCCACTACTGGCCCACGGAGATCGAGACTGTTATCGCGGAGCTCTCCCAGGTGCAGGATGTATGCGTGGTGGGAGTCTACGACGAGCGGGAGGGTGATGCGGCCGGTGCACTGATCGTCAAGAGCAAGGGAGCCACCATTTCGGCCAAGGAGATCGCGGACCACGTGGCCAAGCGATTGCCCGCCATCCAGAAGCAGCTGAGAGCAGGAGTCCAGTTCACCGACAAACTGCCCGCCAATGTCAATGGCAAGACCATGCGAAAGACGGCACGCGACGTGTTTGTCGCCCTGAGCGTATCTGGAAAGTGAGAGAGATACAAGTGATCCACGCGATCGAGTATAGTTTTAATCACAAGTGCTGGGAGATACTTGAGACACTTGAGAGCAAAAACGACTCAAGCACCCTGGCTGAGAAGGGCTCTCGACAAAGAGGTGACCTTTGGAACCCAATAAATTGTATAGTACCTGCGAATGCCTATGATCCCATCCCCATTATTATTATTATTATTATTGTTTGTTACCTCGGAGACCGTGAAGAGAGTTGGATTCCTAAAGGAATGCTCTGTGGTGTGTTGACGTGATACGCATAGTCACGAGACTTATATTGAAAGTCGATAAGATGGAACAGAAATATGATTCATATACGCGTAGTTAGCATGCGTTCATTTAATGAATGGATTAAGGTCTTGTCTTATCTGGGGGCATTTGTAAGGAACCAATCATTAAGAAATCCAGTTAACACTGAAGCTTGTTGGGATAATGTATAGCTGTCCCATTAACTCTTTTATAAAGATAGATAAGATAAAAATAAATGCTGAGTAAGAGTTAGCGTACTGCTTACTTGTATGAATAACAATATCATTTGACAGCTAAATAATAATTTGTGACATTGAGAATATACATTAATTCGTATTCAAAGAATTCGTATTCATATACTTTTTGGTTACAGAAATGCTGCGGTTCTTGGTATTGTTAGAAAAACACCATCCTATCAGCCACAAATAGCTTGATAGTTTCCCCTTGGGCTCGTACGATGATGTACCGAGTGGATTGAGATAAGGTGAGATAAGGCACCTGGGCAGTTGATGCAGGTCATCCATTACTGGCAGTTTTTGAAGTTCTTGTCCGCTATAAATACAGTCTTGGCTACCTGCGACTCGCAGAAGTACTTTTGAATTCGGCTGGAAAGGAACGCTCCAACAATGCAGGGAATGCCAACAACTTACGATGCGAGGGACCGCATCTGGAGCGGAGCCAAGCGGGTTAGCACCTACACCGATGAGACATCAATTGGTAGGGTAATTTTCAAAGGGATGAGGAACTGGCCCAAAAACGTTTGTCAGGTGAGTCCAATCGATACAAATCGAAGAATTAATGGCCCATAATAACGCTGGCAATCTCCTCAACAGATAAACGATGTGGATGGTGTGGAACTGACCTTTGAGCAGGCAATTACTTGGGCCATTCGGATTGCCCAGATCCTCAAGAAAAAAGGACTAAAGTATCCAGATATAATTGGCCTTGCGGCCAGGAACTCCACATACGTAGCTCCTGTAGCAGTGGCCTGTCTTTTAAATGGAACCCCCTTCCACGCGGTTAGTCCCTTGTCGGACGAAGGTTAGTGATCAAAGAGTATTGGACTTACAAATCCATATAAATCTTCCTGATTTCAGCCACCTTGACACACGTTTTCTCGATAACAAAACCAACTATAATATTCTGCGATGGACAGGACTACGAGAAACTCTGTGCTGCGACTAAGGGATGGAAGCCAACAATTCTCACGGTTACTGACTCCGTTGAAGGAGTGCCCCATATCGATACCCTTCTGGAGCCAACTGCCACAGAAATGTTTTACCAGTGAGTGCTCAATGTGATATATCCACAATGGGGAAACTAATAATGCCTATCCTAGGCCAGAACCTCTGCAGGAAGGAGGTGAACAGACTGTGGCCATCCTCTGTTCGTCGGGAACCACTGGCTTACCCAAGGCTGTCTGCATTTCCAACAAATCTCTCTTCGTGGATACCTTGTGAGAATTTGTGATACATTATTTTATGAAGTTCCTTTATTGCTTATTTCTCTGACAGTGTGGTGAACAGCGAATTGGTCGTATTTTCTGCCAATAGTCTGGATTGGTACAGTGGCCTAAGCCTATTCCTCTTGAGCACTGTGATGGGCTGCACCCGGATTATAACTAACAAAACATTTTCACCGGATTGCTTTGTAGAGCTTGTTCAGAAGTACAGGATCACCACAGTTATGTTGCTGCCTTGGCATATGTGTGCCCTTATCGCATTTCCCGGGGCGACAAAAGAAGCATTGGCCTCCATTCGCAGCATGACCCATTTAGGCGGATTCACCTCTATGACCACATTGAAGAAAATGCAGGAGCTCTGCCCAAATGCGATCCTAGCTTCAGGGTACGGAATGACTGAGGTGGGGGGAATATCTATTAATATAGGACTTGGAACCGTCAACACTACAGGCAAGCCATTTCCGGGCGTTAGGATTCGGATCGTAGACGATGATGGCAACAACCTGGGTTACAACGAGCAGGGCGAGATCTATGTGCACACAGGCCTTCCCTGGAAAGGATACTTTGGTAACCCCGTGGAGACTCAACGAACTCAGGACCTCGAAGGATGGGTTCATACCGGCGATCTAGGCTTCTTTGATGACCAGAACCAGCTCCATGTAGTGGACCGCAAGAAGGAGATCCTCAAGTACCTGGGAAACCACTACTGGCCCTCTGAGATAGAGGGCGTCATCTTAGAGTTGCCCCACGTGGCGGAAGTGTGCGTCATCAGCATATACAATGAGCAGCAGGGGGATGCTGCTGGTGCACTGGTGGTGAAGTGCAATGGCTCCTCAATTACCGCCACGGAGATTGCAGATCATGTGGCCAAAAGGCTTCCCTCCATTCATAAGCAGCTCCATGCTGGCGTCCAGTTTACGGATAAACTACCAGCCAATCCAAATGGAAAGACGGTTCGTCGGTTGGCGCGAGAGGAATTCCTTGCGAGAAAGGGTTCAAGCAAATAAGAGTTCAATAAAACATCTGAACTTCAGCTTTGGGACATTTTTAAAATTTTTGAATTTCTACAACATCATACATCAAAAATTACAAAAAAATAAAAAAAAAATAACTTTCTAAACTTGAATGCAGATTTTTAGAGAATTGCGAAAGAAACATTTTGAGATATGCCACTTCAAAATCCGATTAAGATAAGTTCAGTTATGGAGTATAGAACTCCAGCCATGGGACATTTTTTAATTTTTTTGAATTTCTACAACATCATACATCAGGAAAAATTACAAAAAAATCCAAAAAAATGAACTTTCTAAATTTGAATGCAGATTTTTAGAGAATTGCGACAGAATCATTTAGAGGTATGCCACTTCAAAATCCGATTAAGATAAGTTCAGTTATGGAGTATAGAACTCCAGCCATGGGACATTTTTTAATTTTTTTGAATTTCTACATCATTTCATCATTTCATACATCAGAAAAATTAAAAAAAAAATTTAAAAAAAAAACTTTTTAAATTTTAATGCAGATTTTTAGAGAATTGCGACAGAAACACTTAGAGATATGCCACTTCAAAATCCGATTAAGATAAGTTGAGTTATGGAGTATAGAACTCCAGCCATGGGACATTTTTTAATTTTCTTGAATTTCTACAACATCATACATCAGCAAAAATTGAAAAAAAAATCCAAAAAAAATAACTTTCTAAATTTGAATGCAGATTTTTAGAGAATTGCGACAGAATCATTTAGAGGTATGCCACTTCAAAATCCGATTAAGATGAGTTGAGTTATGGAGTATACCATTATAATTAGTATACCCTTTTACTGAACGAGTAACGCGTATTAATATATTTTGGTTTTCATTCCAATGCAAGAGAGGGTCGCGTAGGGTTTTTTGATTGCTTCAATTATTCTGACGCTTGACTGATTAGATAAGTTAGAATTCGTAGTAAGCATGATGTACACTCGATTATATTCAATTTACTGCTGAATAAGCGTGATTCATCGATAAATAATATGTTGGGCTAAAGCTGTTGATTTTTTAGGTATGAAGTATAACTAAGATAACAATTTGCCCAATTGAAGTTGAATAATTATTTTTTTATCTCATATGTAGTTCATTAAATAGTCTTGACTTAACCCGTTTTTGTTTGCTGTAGTATTTTAAGATGCTTCTAATAAGCTATTAGTCACATAAATCTGCACTTCTAATAGTAATCTTTTCGCTCATATAGTTCGAAATTAGATAAGTTTTTTGATTGCTTCAAATTATTCTGCCTGCTTGACTGATTAGATAGGAAGAAATCATAGTAAGCATGATGAGCATTCGATTAGATTCAATTAACTGGTGAATTAGCGGGAGGGATGGCAGTGGTCAAACAGTGGCAATTCTATGCTCATCGGGAACTGCTGGCTTGCCCAGGACTGTATCCATTGCTAAAGGTAACCCCTTCAAGCTTTTTTCCCACAGAGGTCGAGAGCATAATCCCAAAGTATCTATGACGAGCGGGTGGGTGGTAAAGCGGATACACTTGTGCCCACGAGATTGTGAAGCCTCATGGCTAAGCACTTGCCCACAAATGAAAAACAGCTTTACTCTCGGGTTCAGTTTACCGAGAAACTGCAGAGAAATACCATTGGAAAAACTCTATGAAAGGCATCGCGCAATGAGTTTCTGATCAAACTCCCACACTAAAGTGTTACGCATTTTATAACAAATAGTATTTTTCTATGAATGAAATTGTTAATCACAAAATCCATACAGATTAGGAATGCTTAAGAATTCATTATCTACATGTGTGCAAACAGTTTTTGTTTACGACTTCAAGTAATCGACTAATCGCAATATTTTAATGCACATTAAACTTACGCTTAAATTATACTCTTTACTCGAAGAATAAAAAGTTTTTCTAAATTCATTGATACATATATGTGAACAGTAGAGCTACCGACTTGATCGAAACATTTGAAAAGTTCACTTACTACATACGTGACTCGTCCATTTTCACCCAAATACAGTAACACTTTGCTTGAATTTTATGTGTAGGCTTAGGTTTAATTTTTAAATAAGTATAATTAGCGAATAGCCCCTGAGTTGTGTTAAGGTCAAGTGATACTAAATCTAAATACTAATTGCTGGCCGGAAGCTCCAAGCCATGACGAGGAGAACTGCGAGCGTGTCAAGGGATCTTCGCGGGGATCCGGATGCGGAGCCGGAATCACTTGGTATAGTCGGTTCCGTTGGCTGCATGTCCATATCTACTTCTGGTATCTCCTGCTCCCTCGTCACCTGTTCCACCTGCGGACGAGCATGACCAGGACGTATCTCCACCTTGGGCAGGGGAAAGCAGTAGACCCTTTCGACCTCCACCACCTGGGGCACAATGCTGTCGGAGGAAAGCGAAGTTTCCGAGACGGTGAGAGGCACACATATGGTCGGCTCCTCAGAGGCATTTCGATCTTCGTACGGGATGCCCACCCGGGTAATATTCAGCGGCATGGTCTCCGGAACGCTCAGTTCGCTGTGCATCTGGGCAGAGTTCAGAGAGTCCTCGAAGTACTTGTACTCGTCCGCCGGATCAGAGACGCTCTCATCGCGCCGGTCAATGCTCCCCTGAAGGTTCCCATCTATCTTTTCGGTGCTCGCCGTAAGGGAGGTGCTGTGGATGAAATCAGTGGGCCAATTCAGTAGACCCGCAGTGGACCGAGTGGCCTGTGTGGGGGCCGGTGGATGCACCACCGAGGATTGCATAAATCCTGGAACCATGGAGCTCGTTGCAGGTGGAGCCGGCATTGTGGTATCGTGGGGATAGGGATACGGCAGGGGCAACCAGCTATCGTCGGCGGAATTCTTGGAGTTCCTTCGATTGTCCGTAGTCGTGGTCTCCACGGACTCGTTGAACTGCTTAGAAAATGCCTTCAATATGGGTTCCGAATCGTTAACCCTGGCCAACTCGAATTGCTGTGGCGCCTGCTGAGTACTGATGCGTCGGCGACCATATTTCTCTGCCGAACTCTCACGGCTGACTGGTCGGGAATAGGCTGGATTCTGATAGCCACCGGGCGGAATAGGAGCGGGTTGCTCTTCGCTGGAACTTGAGGGCTTGGCATCAATAGCTGGGGGATAGAAGTATTTTAGACATGGGCAATGAATTTCGGAACAACAGAGACTAAATTAAACACAACATGAAGATCCTATTAACAAAAATTCTAGCCTTTAATATCATTTTTATACGTGTATATAATTATCATAACATTATATTTTAATAATTCAGTAAATTGAAAATGTTATTAAGCTTTTAAATAAACGACCAAGCAGACTTTAAAGGCACGCCATTTTTCGAATAATGTGAATTTCAATTACTTACTCTATTTTTACAAAATTTATAATATAGTATATCTAAGGCTTTATAGTTTTATTAACTTCTAGCACGAGCGTTCGCATGCTTTAAATGATGATAATATTAATAGGAAATTCATAGTTGTAGCTGAAATCTTACCATCTGCCGGCAATCCCATGAGCATGGCTTCCAAGCGTCCGTAGACCCGCTCCCTGGGCTGCGGATCCGACTCTATTTTCGTGTCCACCTTCTCGGGCTTCTCCGGATGCTCTGGCTTCCAGTTGCCGTACACCACCGCCTCCTGACTGGGCGTGGCCGGCAGGGGGGAGCTCTCCTCGCGCCACAGCGGAATGTGGGTGTGCACAGTGGAACTGATGGGTCCTTCAGCTGGCACATTTGGCCAGTTTCCCAAGGCCGGAACAGGTGCCCCGCCGACTGAAGCGGGATTTGGCATATCCGCAATGCGTATACGCCCCCTGGGACGAGGAGGACCCTGCAGCTGCTGGGGGGCAATTAGCTGGCAGCCACTGAGGGCTATCAGCAACCACAGTAGACACCCTTTCCAATGACTAATCATATTTAAATTGAAAACGTCTATCTGTTTTGATGATTTACTTCTTTTTTTTTGCAGATGCTGTGCCACTTTTCAAGTTTACAGTTAGTTTTTATAGGTTTATTGATTCATTCTCGTTTTCAGCAGCCACAAAAACAATCTATTGTTTGATTTTTGGTTTCTGCTGCTTTTTCTTTGGCGGAGCTCCGATGTCAATGAAATATTCACATCTATAGCTCTTTACATCTTCACTTCACGATCAACCACTTCACTTCCCCATTTCTTTTCACTCGCCACAAACAAATATTGGTACTACCGCTACCAGTTTTCGGTTTAACGCTCTTGCGAATTCGATCTTCAGCTTTCCTATAGATATTGTAGGGAAGGTATCTCTTTTGCTGGCGATTTGCGATCTGCACGCGACGGCTTCTAAACGGCAACTGAGTTGGCCAAATCAATTCCAGCGCCGCGCGAGCCCACAAGAAAGATTCTTTCTAATCACGGGCCATAGAAATTTTCCTTTGTTCGGCTTCGTTATTATATGGTTTTTTTTTTTCGTTTTAATTATGCGCAAGAGCGTTGAAACTTAATGGCGAATAAACATTCTTCGGGGCCCCGCTTTTGGGGTCTGTTTCTACGGCGGTGGTGAAAATGCAGCGGATTTGATTTATCTTCAGCTAGAAATAACCGCATAGTGTAGTCTGTGTGTTTACGTTTTATGCAAATAGGTGGCCAAATCGTTTGCCGTTTTGTGGCCCAAAAGGTTATTTGGTTGTCTGTTCTTTCAACCTGATGACAGTGGTTTTTGGTTTCTATATTTGCGTAGCTAAGGGCTACTCTATTCAAAATGCCAAACGGTAAAGGTAACCTACGTTAAATAATTGGCAGAACGAAGAGGTTTCGCGGCGGGAATCGGGGCGACGCCAGTAACCCATTCGTGGACCACTTCAACTGGCTTCCTCAGCCTTCCCACATGCACGCCCTGCTCCCGAAAACAAGTCGAATGGCACTGGAAAATCTGTCGTAATTATGTAACTGGCAACCAGTCGAGAGGCTCCTCTCGAAAGAAAATTTCCATGGCGGCGATGTAGAAATATGGAAAATTGGAAAACCCAACCTGCATGGAATGGGATCAACAAACTAACGTAATTCGATCTGCGAAGTAAACAATAAAGCAACGAAAGATGCACAGTAAATGGGGAAACACTTCGAGAAAATAATGAGGACCCATAAACGCTTTGTCACGTTTGTCTGAACATCGTGGATATGGTGGTCAGCTGTAAAACGGGAAAAATAATGCTAGAGAATATGGTAAATCCATCATCAAGTCGCTTCGGCATAATGGAAACGTTAGTTTTCTTTTATTGTTTCAAAGCGGCAAAACTTTCACACTCGTTAATAAAATATTATTAATTTGATTGAGCGCCCCTGTCTGTTGTTTTTTTATGGTACTTAGTGGGAAATTGAAGAGTTATTAAACGAATATCATTCAGAGTGGTAATGCGATTTGGAAGAGCTTGCAGAGTGAAATCACAGTCTTGTTGTTGTTGATATAGAATGCGAAGGAGTCACGTTTCCAGGATCATCGGTTCGGTGGGGGAATGGAATGGGCGGAGCTATTGGTTCTATTGGTTCTCCAGCAGACCGATGTACTGGCCATTCTGGTTGGCCACTCGTCGCTCCTCCAGTTTCCTCGCAAAGTCTGGATCTGTCTTAGCCCTCTGCTCCAGACGCTCCTGCTGCAGCTTAATGCCGGCGTAGATCTGGTCCAATCCCTTCTGTATCTCCTCGGGAATGGCCGGCGGAGTGGGAATGTGATCGCCAGTGGCCCTGAATCCATTCTCGTCGGCCGTGTACTGCACATTCACGAGAGTTCCCTCCGGAGATTGGTAGGAGTACTGGCCATGCTGCACCAGCACTCCATTTGGATTAGTGTCGAAGTCCTTGAGGAAACCGGTTTCCTCATGAATGATGCTATTGCCCGTCTCGTATTCCGTCTTGTAGCTTCCATCGTCACTCTGCTCCTTATTGTACTTGATTATGGGTATCCAGGTGCTGGTCTCTCTGAGGTCTTCATGGCGATGGTGATCTGGTTTGTCATCGCGTGGTATGTTGTTCACATTTTGGTGCTGATGGTGGTGTTGTCCTTGGCAGGAAATCGCCAACAGCACAAGAAGTATCTGAAAGGATAAGTTCAGCTGAAGCTTACAATCACATGTATATAAGTTAATTACAACAAAATCCATTCCCTAATATTAAGCACAATTTAACATAACATATTTCCAAACAAAATAATCACAAAGTTAAAATGTTTCATTAAAGACTTCGAAAGGAATTTCCTTAACATCCTTTTGATATGATGTAACTATTAAATTGCATATTTATGACTATCGAATTGTTGCAATCATTGCCAATAATTCTTTTGGAATCACTTGACCGAATTTGAAAATCCACAGGGCTTGAACTATTTGTTATGTGAACCACTTACGAGCACTTTCATTTTGCAAGGAGTCTCTGCCGCTTATCCACTGTATTCCACTGATTTGGCCCGCTTTGTCGCCCGTTTGGCTGGCACTGATCGCACTGGCTAGTGAAAGCAGCTCCGTTAGACACTGTGCCAAGCGCGGCCCTATTTGGGCCTTATATAGGCGATTCGCTCTGCTCCGACCCGATCCGATCCTCCTGTTGCACTCGTGTCCATACCCACACAGATGAGCCTCCATGAGAGAGCGTGCATTTGCTATTTCTGATAGAGATGGAGTTTCTAATGGAGATGGAGTTGCAGATGGAGATGCAGTTGCAGGTGAAGATGGCGATGGGAGTGGAAGTGGAATTCGCCATAGAAGCTCTTACTTTTTTTAGCTGTCTGATCCGACCGATCGGTAATTGTTGTTTGTAGGCTCGTCGACGCTTAAATGCTAAAATCGTAAAAAAAAACAATTCACTGTCGCTCTCGTTTGAGGCTGTTTCAGAGGCTGAGGTAGTATGATTTCAGAGGGAATCCCAGAACTACACGTATGATAAAATATAAGATAATGTTATTATTTCAGAAGTTTTCTTCTACAATAAAGGTTGAAGTTTTATACTTTGTATTACCCTTTTGTAACATTTGATTACTTTTTTGAAAAAATATTTAATATTGATCATTTCTGTTCTTGACTGAGAGTCCCTAATTTTAGGATATTTTGGCGAAACACCAAGTTCGTTTCCTAAGTCTTTTGTTTTAACACAGGGAAATACTTTTGAAATGTTTTTTTTAAACATTTTATACTAAAAATAGTTAACTTATATATTGCATAAGTACTTATAAAGACTCTTTGTGACTATTTGAACCCCTCTATTACCGGCACCCACCTTAGCCCGGCTTATTGTCGCTGTTCGTATTTGGCCCGCTCGTAGGCCCGGCTCAAATGTCTGCGAAATGTCCGTCCCCCGCCAGCGCGTCCGGTCGTTCATCTTCGCAATGCCGTTATTTAGAAACAAGCCAGAACGAGTTTTTTTTGCTTTGCTTTCGTTGTTGACTTGGCCAAAAGCGACAGTCGGCTCTCTCCCTCTCTCGCGCGTCTGAAGTGCATTTGAAGTGCATCCAAGATGCTGCTCCCTCACGGCTTCGGCTTCGGATTCATTTTCAGATTCGCACTCGGACTCAGATTCGGATTCGCATTCTTGTAATTGCGGCAGTTTGCCGGATCCAACACCAACACCAGCGAAGCGCGAATTGTTGTAACAGCCAAAGTGCCTGGCAGATGAGGCAAGACGATAATTGAGTTCAAAGCGGGCCCGTGTCTTGGCAAATGTTAATTAGTTGCCAAACAATTGGGTTAATCTCCAGCGCGTTTTCGGCCAAAGAGAACAAATAAGCAAACAACAGTTGTTGCTAAGAAAAAAAGACAAAATCGATCATAGAGGAGGTTCATCTTGCAAGGGACAATATCCAGCGGGTGCAACAACCGACGAAGTGCCGGCAATAAAGCCCGAAATGCTGCCAAACGCCTCCAACGCCTATTGCGACAAACGACTTCTCCTCCCTCTGGGCCATCGTGTTTTGGCCAACTCTTCGTCTTCCGCACCCACGACTGCAAGTCAAACGCCCGCCAAGCCCCCGGTTCGCAATGTTGCTGCCGTGTGTGGTGATGTTGCTGCTCTGGCTGGTGATTCATTGCAGGTTGTGCAACTCTTGGAGTTGCAGTTCCACGCACGGGCGAAAATGAAAATAAAAAACGAAAGCTGGGCAAGGTTAGCTTTCGAGTGCACCACCACAGACGCGCAGGTCCACGGAGCAGCCGAACCATCCCCACTACCAACTGTGGCCCACTCACACACTGACCTGTTGCTGCCGGCACGGGGAAATTGCAGCATCTGCAAATGTCAAACGATTTCACCCTTACATTCTTAGCATTTGTCGAGCTGCTGCCGATGCGACTGATGCTGCTGCTGTTCTTGTGAACAACATTTGACATTTGGGTTCCGTTCCATTCCGTTCGGATTTGGCTTTATCGCAGAAAGCCAAATTGGCTAACAGAACCACGTTGCTGGCCATAAATATTCAGGCTGCTGCCGTGTCGGTTGTGAAATGAAATGCCTTGTCGATGCGGCCAATCTTGAGCTTGACTCGTAAATAATGCTCTAGTGGCGATTTTGAGGCAATCGTCAGCGGAACTTAGCTTGACATAAAGATCACGTACCGCTGGGTTGACAAGTGGCCTGGCCATAAAGCACTTGTTTAATTCTTAAGCGGTACAAATTGCCTTAAAGACTCATTCTATCTTGTTTAAAGCCGCTGAAAAAACAAATTTTATTCACTTTAATTAGTTATGTAGTCTTTGCTTTCCTTTTCATGGGATCAATCAGGATTCCGGTGAGACTGGTATTGAACGTGTACGTTTCGGATGTCAGGAAGTTCATTTCGATTTTAAAATCGGTCTCTGGCAAGAATGCTGGTAGATTTTCGGCGATATTGATGTTTGGGTACACGTACAAGCCCTGGAAAACTGTATTAGAAATGCTTTTATTATTAAACGTCAGAGTTACCTTGGGATGCGGACACTTCAGCTGAGTTCCTTGCTTTGCGAAGGCTTTAATGACAATCGTCATGAATCTGTGACCATGAATTCCTTTTGCAAACTGGCATATGTCCACATTCACATCAATTACTTTCTGAAAAATGCGGGAAGGCTTACGAGGCATGAACAGCTTAAAAGTGGCATTATATTTGGGAACATCCTTGATGTATTGCAGCTCAGCGGTGATCAGGGACTTCTCAGGCTCCACAATGATGCATTTGTGTTCGGAAATGTAATCTGTATTAGAGACGCATTTGAAAGTTTTCCACATCAGCTTTAGGTGGGCCTTTGTCTAAATAATAGTTCATCAGAAGACGTAATCTGAATAGTATAACCATATAAAAAACCTTGGCTGATTCGCTTTGGCTAGCCAAGAAAATGAGCAGAATCATCAATTGAAATTGAGCCATGATGTTGTAATTGCAGCTCTGATAAATTACTACTGCCTGTTTTAAAAGCCCAACACGGACAATAAGTGAAAATATTCGCGGATAATGGTTTTCAATATTGTTCACCAATAATTGCTGTTTTTCGTGATTACATTTTAAGTGGGTTTTTGTATAGCAATCAGCTCACAGTTCTAAATTTAAGCGTTAATGTCTTCGTTTACGGACGCTGAATGCGGTCAGTTCGTTTAAGTGGTCTATATATAATATAAATAAAAATATTTAGTGTATACTTTTTTTTGCTGGTATTTATAAGGCATTAAAACGGAACAAATTGGTGTCTATATATTTGTTATTCAATAATTTCTCCGCTCAGGCTTACGTTCAAGTACAACTGACGGCGAGAGTAAAAATCAAGTTGAATAAACAACTGGGCGGAAGGCACAAACATAGGTAAGGCGTGTTCGACACTTATATTATGATAGTAAATGGAACCCTGTAATGTTGGCATTGGAACATTAGAACTTCAAATAAAATACAAATGCAATGATATAACCTCTTTGACCGGACACTTTCGTGGTTGATTGCTTGACTTGACGACTGCATTAAACATGTTTGATGCCATGGTTCCATGACCCATATCGGAGATAACACGACACCCATCGAAGGTAATGTCAAAGAATTTCCGATACGAAGTTGATGACTTGAATCTCGTTGAGATCTTGATGTAAACCTTAATTTGATCGAGTTCCGTCAGCAGTTTCAACTCCACATTCAACAGGGATCGCCGTGTGCCTCCAATTTGGCATGTCATCCGATCCGTGTACTGAGGTCCCATCTGGCAGTCGAAGCAATCCCATCGCAAAAGCCTCTAAAAATCCTGTGGTTTGTTTACTTATTTAAATACTACATTTACTACCAATGCTTCACCTTGGCTTCGTTATAATGGAACACCTGGATGAGTATCAAAATCATCCGTAAGTATCTTAGCCCTAGGTAGAACATCACTGTCGACAGTCGGTGGCAAACTAACTGGAGCCGTTTATTGGCAGATATTATATTGAAATTGGATCAATTTCCAGTGCCAAACATAATAGGCTATCTGGATAATTTAAACTTCCAGTTGAGCGAAACAATTAATTTGAAAGATCGACTTCGCTATGTTTATGGTGAACTAAATGCAAAAGTATATACTATAGGCTTAATTTAAGGCCAAATATTTTCATTCGCGATCTTTGATAAAAACTTACTGCCACGAAGTATGCAGCAAATAAAATCCAAAGCCGTGTAACAAAGCTGTTAAATTGTAAAATGTAAATATGATGAGCGAAAAATGCCAAAAAGTTATATGTTTATACTTCGAAAAACTATATAAATTTGTTTCTTCTTCTTGAATTATATATATTTATTTGAATCCAGTGGACAACAGAAGTTACAAATATTTCTTCCGCCTGTTCCTTTCCTTTGCAACCTCATAAAGATGCCCATTCAAGGTGACATTCATGACAATGGCAACCTTGGGTATAAAGAAGTCCAAGTGCACCATAAACTCCGATTCGGTTAGCATTGGCGGCAGATCGGTAACCGAAATGTTTCTCGATTCAAATTTACCCTGTAAGGATGGGTTTCAAATGACGACATGTTGTTAAACAAATTAAATACCTTTGAAAGAGGACATCTCCAAAGATCTCCGTTACTGTTCTTGGCCAAAGTGTTGACCAAAAGATCGATAAGGATCTTGCGCTTCCGTTCCCGTAGAATCTTGCACCCATCGAAGGTGATGTCGAATATCTGGGTCATGACCTTTTTGGCTTTGGGTATAGATACTCGAAGTGAACCACTAAAGGCACTCAACGGTTGCACTATATTCACAGATGCCTCCATGGTCCGGTTTCTAGGAGGTATGATCCTGCAGTACATGTCGGCGAAATAGTTGGGATTGCCCACGCAATCCATTTGCTTCATTTCGATATAGTAGCCCATGTTCTGTTGCGAAGAAATACTATATATTGAGATATTCTTAGTTAATATTGATTAGCAAGCCCACTGGAATTAACTTGGCCGTATCTGTAAGTTGTATACGCAGTAGACTGCATACTATAATGGCGAACCACCAGATTATTGGCAACATTCCAGTGTCTCAATGGTCGATCAACTGATCCCACGATCGGCCCATATGACCCGCTGATCAAGTGGCATAATCCACATCTAATGACAGTTTAATAATACGCATTATTGAGTAATTAAACGACTTGCGTTGTGGGGAATTCTGGTACGCCCCATTAAGTTGGGGCAAACACACTTGATACCCAATTCCTAGCCGTATCCATATCGGCATCAATGTCATTCGGATCTGGGGGCTTTTGCCATCGCTGCGCCATCAGTGTAAACAAATCCGGCAGTTGGCTCATGACCACCAGCATCACCATCCCAACCCATCTGATCTCCACTTTGGGATCATCAGTGTTAACCACAAGCGTGAAGGGCAATTTGGTAATGTAATGTTATAGGCCACGCGAGGCTGAGAAGTAAGTTCAGTTCAGTTGTCGTTTTCATTATCGTTTCCAATATTTATTTCGGTGTGTGTTTGCTTAAGACTAACTACGGAATGTAGGCATTTCAATTTCGTATGGCATTCAGGCAGTGCATAATACTTTCAAGCGAAATATTACAGGGACTCTATGAACATATTTATGTAAAACTATTGGGGAGCCACCGGCAGATGGTCACCCTCCGGCTGGAATCCATTCTCATCGGCCACGTAGCGCAGGGTGATGAGGTTGCCATCGGGATCGCTGTAGCTGTAGGATCCGGTCTGAACCAGCACGAGTTCCTCGTGCTCGTCGATCACCTGGCCATCGGAGGTCTCGGTCCTGGGAACGATGATCTTTTTCAGGTAGCCAATGTTCTCCACGCGTATTCCGTTCGAGGTCTCGTAGCTATATGGTTTGGAAGAGATCGGAGTTACACCCTGACCTTACTACCCATAGGTATATCATCTTTGTAGCTCACCTGCTGTTGAAGCTGCCGTCGGCGTTGTTCACATTATCCTGCTTCACAATGGTGGCAGCTGTGGTCGTCGACGTGGGATTGACCCCTGCGGCCCGCTGATCCTGGGGCCTGGCCAGGACGAAGCTGAGCAGCAGGGCGGAGCAGACGAGGAAGACGAACTTGTACATATCGAGGAGGTGTGTATCCTGACGCGGAGTGATAAGTGTGGGCGGTATCCAGCGAGCGACTGTTGACTGCCCAATCGAGAGCCGGGCTTTTTATACTCTGGTCCGTGGCTTCGGCTGCTTACGATTGCCATTACGATGGGCGCACTAGATAAGCTTCGAAGTACTCGCAGAAATTACGAGCGGGCGCTGTGGCTTCTTTTCTTTGCTTTTTTGCTTTTTTGGGATTCGGATTTTGGTTTCGGTTTTATTGCCCCGCGATGAGTAAACATCAGATCGCACCGCCAAAAGAGATGAAGATGGAGCGACGATGTCAACAGGTGACAGTTTACTGCCCTCCACCCCGCGCCACATATCGCCCGATCTGGACAGGTGGACAGGCTACGTGATTTGTCTGAGCAGAATATAATTCTTCTGGGCTCTTCAGTCGGCTCACCTCGGTTAGTTCCGCTGAGTCCACAGCCAGTTCCTGCGGATTCCATTAAGGATTTGAGTTGAAGGAGCGAACATTTGAGTTGAACCTTCTACCACAATTTGTCAAATTTTTCCATAAGTCATATCTAACTCCTGATTTTGCATTCCGATCACGTTTCAATTAGGGAAATATTTGCCAGCCGAAAAGCTAACGGTGAACGCCGCTGGAGACAAACAGGCCATAAAAAATGTAGAGTATTGTTGGCCATAAATCGAATTGATAACACTGCGAACTTACATATACCCATACCCATATGAGGGCTATACGCTGCGAATATTAACCACAATTGTGTCATAGAGCCTAGAAACCTGCGGGAACGGAATGGTCAATGAACTTCGTTTGAAAAAAACCCAAAAACAAAAGAGCAAAGTGACAAAAATTTCAATTCTTCTTTGATACACATCTGATTAATTTCGTGGTAAGAGAAATGTTCTCCAACCTTTTCCCGGAATCCCCAACGTTCTTAATTTGCTTGGCTTTAGAATTAACATATTATTGTAAATTAAAACGAGTTAAGCAATTCGGAATCACACTTTCAGTTTCTGTAGGGCTTGCATAATACCCATTGATTTTGTCTGGTCGGAGTTCTAAAGGCGCTGAATCTCACTCTCAATCTCAATCTCAATCTGAATCTCAGTTAAACTGATTTCGGCTGCGGCCTTGAGATTGTTGCCACTCTGCTTGGGCTTCACTTGCTTATTTAACAATTTAGCTTTCAATTAGTAATTGTTTAGCAAGATGGCCAGCAAGCCAAAAACTGCTAAGTAAGGCAAATTTAACACACATTTTGGCACACATGACGCAGTGGCTCTTCAAAGTGGCGATCTCTGCCGAGCTCCATCCCTGAATAACTCATTCATTATCGACGAAATGTATTTGAACTCTTTTGTTTCCGGTTACCCAATATTTCAAGTCTTTGTTTTCAGTTAACTTTGAATATTTTTCTCAGTATTTTTTTGGTTCCAATCACATTCTGGTTTAGTTCTAGCGGAATGATTATTGGTTCTTCTCGTGCGTCTTGTACGGATGCAGGCGGATGTACTCCAGAGCCTTCAGAACGGACTCCGGCGTGGGTGGAGGCGTGGGCAGGTGGTCACCCACCGCCTGGTATCCGTTCTCGTCCGCCGTATAGGACACAACATAGGTCTTTCCGTCGTCGGATACGTATGAGTACCTTCCATTGACCGACTCCCCGTTGTGATCTGCATTCACGGACTTCAAAACACCATCCTGAGTGGCCTTTGAGCCGTCTTTGAGCTCGAACTGGGTTAATAAGGTGTGAATTAGTCGTAATAGGGCTTCAATCAGACAATGGTAAACTCACTGATAATGGTATTTGCCATTGTACTCCACATTGGATTCCTGGGAAATCGGGTCATCGTTGTCCGTCGCCGAAGCGGCGACCACAAACAGGGCAATCAACATTAGGTATTTCATGTCGGGATCTCTGTTCGGCTCTATCAATATCACTGCAATGCAATCCAAGCTGGTGTCTCGTTTCGACTGGTGATCCCAGCGGTAAACAAAGACTCTTTTATAGGCAACGGCATTAGCGAACTTTGGAAGCCATGCTAGAAGTTCTGTACTGAAATATTTAACATGAAATTAAAATGTGACCAATAAATAATATTGAACTTGTTTTGCACCGTTCCGTTCGTCGCTGGCCTTTCGAAAATGGGTGTGAAATTTGGTGCAGACGACGTTTAAGACGTTTCCGATGTTTCGACGATTTCGGCCTGCCCCACATTGTATTTCAAATAAATATAAAAACAAATAATAGTAATGTCGTGCCGCCTTCTGTGGGCACTCGTCATCGCCATCAGTCCTATTCTGGTTCTCGGCGATTCCTAACCAACTTGACCACATTTTTGCCAGCCTGCGTCTGGCCACTTTGCATAAGACGAATCTATCACATCTAAATCTCGCCTTGAAGTGCAAAACAGTATAGGAGAATAAAACGGGCAGTTATTTTTGGGCAGAGTCTATGAATAGCCTTACGATCTAAAGTCCTATTTAAACTACATTCTCAATGGTTGTGCATCTGGCCAACCAGTTCTGTGAATGCATTAATTCCCTTCAGCGTTTGTCATCGCTGCTATTTGGGGAATTGTGAATCTAGATTTATGAGCACGGCAGAAGCTCCAATCCGCGAGATTATCATTGTCAGTGGGATGGAGATGGAGATGTTTTAGATGCCAAAGCTGTTCTGAAACCAGGTGCTGGCTATTGCGACTTTGACTATTAAGGATTATTAGAGGCCGTTTGGTTTCCCGATTCGGGCATGTCCACATACGTGTAGTTAAAACATCTGATTTGTTTACTTTTCGAAAGAATCTTTAATTCTTTATTTGCAGCTAAGGCTAAAGAATATCATCATAGTTCTTCACAAGAGTTTGCATAATCCTCGACGCAACGAGGTGGTGACTCCTCGCTGGGTCCTCATCGACATCTTGGCTAAGACTACGTGTAAACGATTCTAATTTACAGACTATTTACACAGAGTTCGCTGTTGATAATATTCCTGTACATTATTTAGGTAATTTCTTGTTTGCGTGTATTTTTTTTTTACATTTTCTTTGTTGATTTCATTGATAAATCGACGATATCACATGAGTCCGAAAATGGCAGAGTTCCGGCGACTAAAAGATCTGAAGAAATTCGCATAGAGTACAGTTCGTGGAAGAAAGCAAGAAATCAGACTGGGCTATCAGTTTCATCGTGTTGTTGTGTGGTTCTCGTGTGGTGTTGTCCCTCACATCCATTTGAGTGTGTGTTCTTCAGTCAGTGGATTTGGCCGACCTTTGACCTCCTGAGTGGGAAAAGTAGTAGAAGGAGGAGGAGGAGGAGGAGGTGGCAGCCCTTGGCTTGTGTCTTATGTGTGATTGTCTAGGGATCAGGATTGGGGAATCGGGGGATTGGCAGCAATCAACGTGCAGCAGCAGCGCAGCATATACACATCGTAATCGAGGTTGGTCAGAATCGTTGGTCAACATCTAGGGCGTAATCCTCTCCTAACGACGCTTTGCCGGGGGCAGGCTGAGCAGGTAGTCCAGAGCCTTCTGGATCGCTGGTGGGATTGGTGGCGGAGTGGGCAGATGATCGCCCTGCGGCTGGAAACCGTTCTCGTCATCTGCGGAGTAGTTCAGGGTGATCAGGTTGCCCTCGGGCGAGGTGTACGACACCGATCCCCTGGCGATGATCACGTCACTGGAGTCCGGCGAGGTGGCCTTCTTCAGGGTTCCAGTCTCCTCAGCTTTGATTCCATTGGCCGTCTCGTAGCTGCAAGTTCCGATTGAAGAAATATATATAAAATATATTCAGCATCGAAGGGTCTAATCGAATTCTCCTTGAATTCTTGCGATATTTAATATAAACAAAAAGTCTGCTTGCTTTTATGCATCATTTGGCTGGCGCCAAGCAAATCAAATTAAAATTCAATCAGTTGTTCAACTTTTAGCATTTCTGCGCAGACTTCTATTTAAATATGGCTCACTAATCCATAATTCGTTAGCTTGATTAGCATATTTTTTCTGATTTTAATGGAAACCAATAGCTGGTTTTGCTAACGAATTAAGGGAAAGTGGTGTTGGGGGATTACTAAGAGACTTAGTTTAGCCACAATCACAGTTGGATCATCTTAAATTTGTGAGCCACTTTTAGGGGTTTCTCATAAACTTAAGTTAAGGAATTTATTCCCCAAAGTATGCTTCAAAATGTTGGTTTCTAGCAACGGACAGATCTTAATTGCTATATTACTAGATTGTTCAAGCCCGGTTTTCAACTTTTCAACTATAGAGAGTTTCAGAGACTTGAGATAATTAAAGGTTGAAGTTCAATTAACGTGCAAATAGCTCATTAACACGTAATATAATGAAGGCTTGTTATATATCTTAACGATTAATGTGTGTATCTTAACGATGTCTCAACTGTGCGGATTACTTACGCGTAGTTGTAGGATCCGTCTGGCTCGATGTTGGACTCCTGGCTGATGATGGCGATGGGCTCCTCCGCTTTTTGGGGGGCAGCCTGGCAGCAGCTCATCAAGGCGGTGGCCAGCAGACAGAGAGCAAACTGTCGAAGGGAAAACGAAATGGAGAGTTCCGCAATGTTAACCGAGCTAATAAACATCTTGAAATCGTGCCCGGTGCTATGAGTGCTATTATGCAACGTCCCCCAGAGCCGAGATTTATTGCCTTAGCTATCTTCGCTATTTTATTTGCCGTTCTCACATACCGGGCTTTTTAGACACCTTTTGAGGTCGGCAAATAGATGCCAATTAAATATTTTCCACATTTCCACACTCACACACCTAATGTCGACTGACTCAATTAACTTTTACACAAAAGAGCTTGAAAATGGTGGGGCGTGTTCCACTGTCTCATCGGAGTTAACTTGGGCTGACTTCTTGTTATTTTTTGGCCACTTTGAGCTCACCCCACCTCGACTCTTGGCCAATTGTCGCTGAAGCGAGCTGAATGGGTTTCGTTTTCGTTTTCCGTCTGCGATTCCAATTTCGTGTCTGAACTTTTCAGTCCGATGGACAGCTGCCAGGTGTTGGTCCGTGGGTCTGACTCTGACCTTTGCGTGGCGAGCAGACTGCCTCGGAATCTGAATCCGCTAATTGCCTTTGGCTTTTAGGCCATTCAAATGGCAAGACGTGTCTGCACCCGCTGCCAATATGTGCCATATGTTTTTGCACCCGCCTTTACAGCCGGCGAGCCTCGTAATTGCGGATGATTTGGCCAAAAAAACATTTCAAAAGGGCCTTGCTTTTTTTTCCTGAACCTTAATAAATGCTTCAAAAGCTCACCTTAGGCGATTGATTTACGAGTGCTTTTACTGCCGGAGCATGTCTCGTCATATGTCTTTTGGGAATTGGTGGTGGATGTGGATTGCCACAGAATTTAATATCTAACTTTTTTATAGAACTCAACTTATTTGCGAAAATTAAACTCGAATTTCTTACAATTCTTACAATTTTTTACAATAGGCTCGAAATTTAAAACTAGTCTTTGGGAGTTTCTTTCAGTTTAACCAATGATGACCATCACTGCCTTATTCACTTGATTCACAAAGGGTTGCATTATTGACCACAAACTATCGCTAATGTCGGCTCCTCGATCATATCCTTATAGACACTTATCCTATTTGTATGTTCCATAACACTTCTGATCACCCGACTCCTTTGGCGCCCACTTACGTTCTTCATCTTGTTTGAAACTCAGTAGTGTAATCCAAAAGGCAAAAGTATCCTTTCGTCTGGGTCCTCAGCACACTGCAGTTGTTAATTGAACGAACGTTTCTATTTAATGATGCCCAATGCCGGCAGGTGAGTCTATTTATACGAAAATTGCACTGGCGAGGCTGCAAACAATTCAGTTTCAGTTGGCAAAGCGTCGCACACACACACACACACACACACACTATTGCCAAGATGCAAAGCTGCGACACAAGTACGGCCAAAACCAACAAGCAACTTGGCTAGTAGGGGGATGGGTACGGGTGCACAGATAGGTGGGTGGGTTGGTGGTTGACGAGGTGGCTGGCCAAAGAGAGGAGAAAAACTAAACTAAAGATTCAACGCCTAAGTCGCAGTCGCAGTCGCAGTCGACGTCGCTGTTACCAAAGAGCAGCAGAAGCGACAACTGAGGCGGAGGCCCAGTTGTTCTGGGCTGGAAATAAAGAACCAACTCGGTACTAAGTACACGTAATTTATGCAATTGCTTCAGGTTTTTGCAGAGCGTCTACACCATTTAAATCTATTGCTTGGTAATTGCATCAGCCGGCGGAAATAGATACACAGTAATACAAACCTAAATAGTTAATGATCGAGTTTTATAGTAAAAAGTATAAAATAGGTATATTTGTAAAACCAGTTTTCACTTCTTAGCTAAAAATATTTCGTTACTTACATAGGGATACACTTGATAAGAGTAAATTAATCTGATTTTCATTTCATGGTATCGTATTAAAAATGGAGTAAATATATTACAATTACTATTAAAGATTTAATGGTTAGCTTTCAAATCCGAATTAATACTATTTTGATATTGTTTTGCTTGAAGATTGCTTAAATTGTTTTTAAGATAAGTACTGGTATCCAAGAATTTACTTTCTGAATAACTAAGTTGTTTTTCAAACGTTTCGAAAACAAACCTAGCCGAATTTTAAAAATATTACTAGGAATTTAAGCACACCAGATAATTAATAATTTGCAATATTTTCTTAGTTGAATTTCCTTCAGTGCAAGCAGCCGGCGACGAAAGAAGAACGATCGATGGATACGCCCCAGATAAATGATAGTTATAATAGCGATGATGATACCGATCTCGGCCGCCGGCGTTGCCACCTGACTCGAAATGGGGCAGGCCCATTGATTTTTGGGGGGTGAACCGTTGCATTTAAATGCGCTGCATTAATCGGCCATCGCAATCAAAGTCAGGCAGCCACCGAGGGGCAATTCCCAGTGCAAGCCGAGTATCCAGTACCCAGTACCGAAGACCAAACCCAAACCTTTACCCATACCGGTACCCGTACCCATACCCATACCCATACCCATACCGAAACCCAAACCCATGGGCAGACCTCAAACTGAAGCCGTGCACGGGGTCAAAATGCCAGAAATTGCTAAACGCCAAGTTGTTGCCGTCGCTGCCAAAGTGTAGGCGCGTCTAATGAATAGCTTTGGGCCAGCAGATGGGGCCAGACTCTTAGACTTTGTCTGCAACTCCGGCCCAAAAACCCCCATCTCCATCTCCATCTCCATCCGCTAACTGCAACTGCGACACAGACGGCGACAGAATTTCGTGACAAGATTGTCCCAAAGATTGTGGCCGTATTGTATTGTATTGTTTTTGTCTTTGGCAACCAAGAAAAGATCGAAAAAAAGAAGAAAACCCATATAGTTCGAGTACAAACTATTGCCGAACTTACTTAAGCAAGTTAAAGGCGAAGTCGCCGAGGTGGAAGTCAAAGTCTGTGGCCATTTTATGGCCTTATTATGATTAACCCTTTAGTTTGCCGTTTGCAATAATTATGAAGACTTTTGTGTGCATTCATTTTAATATTTAATGTACCACCTTTAAATGTGCTTATTTCCACTTAAGTGGCCGTCCAATGTCCAATGAGATTTATGTTCTCAGCCGAGCATTTCCCATCTGGCTTATTAGGCGGCGGAACCTTGAATTGTTACGCATGGCTTCTGCGATCAGAGAACCCGATGCCACAAAATGTCAGTTGACTCCATGGATATATGGCTATATGGTCATATTCTGGTTGCCCAACCTGTTCTCGCCCGCTGTCCACTTTGAAGGTCACATCGCGTTCTTTACGGCACACAGCGTAATTTGTTTTAAAGACGTTTGGAGTATTGTCTGCAATCTGATACCCAGCAGGGGGACGGGTATGATGGCCACGCTGTAGCGCCGATCCGAGGTGCCAGCCTTTGTCTACAGCTTAAACGAGGCGGAAATCACTGCAGCATACCTATGAAATGATAGATATAATTTTAATTGTATGTGTAGTTTACTTGTTCAAACGATGTAAGTAAAAAATTTAAATATAAAAGTAAAATTAATGAAAGCTGTAATATTAACACAAACACTACTTAACAGTAGTTTTTGGGGGCTATTTATTAATTTGGAAAATTTTCGTCATTTCTATACCTTTTTTCTTGCACTCAAATCACCTTTAGCTGCTTTTTGAGGTCGAATCTTTAATCTTTAGCCAAAGTTCAAGATATTTTTGTGAGACGCAGACTGACTTAAAGCTTTTAAAGTCTTTTTAAGCCCGAAATCCTTTTTGGCTCAAGATCAAAAGTTAATAACCAAGAGGCATCTCCCCAGCAGCCAATTCTTTGGGTTGGCATCTCCGTAAATCGGTTGTCCGCATTGATTAAGCGGTTGCGTAAGAAGCTAGAGCCGCCTTTTGGCCAACTCTACTTGGCCACATCTACGGTCCAGCCTGGCATACTTTGCGCTGGCTAATGCTAATGTCAATGCAGGCATAAATAAATAATTGCCCACCGCAGCAGAAACCCCCAATGGACGCGGTGGGGAACCAGTTGCTGCGGTTAAATGTCAGTGGTTCTGGTCATGTCGCGATCCCAGCTACTGCATTTTGGTGGTAACAGAGTTATGGAGAGGGGATTGGTTTTAGCGGCCCATTCATGGTCAAGGATGGCCGTCATAAGTGCTCTGCTTCGGTGCTCTTAACTGGTTCGCGTGGTCAGGAACTGGAGCACATTGAGTGTTGGTATGAATGAGTCACCCCACATGGCCTTTAGCTAATCCGTCTGGGCATTCGAGATTCGCTGGGCTCAGTTCATTAATGTGATTTATGCAAATTGACAGCCATCTCAAATGGCAGAGGGATCGATCTGCAGCACGTGGGCGTCGTCGTTTGCGGCTCATGGCTAATTAATGCAAATCGCGGCCAAGACATTTAATATGCGGGAGTGGGTATTAGGAACTCCCCCTCTCTCAGCGTATTTAGATTTGTCACGCCAATGTTCTGACATTAAGCTAAACACTTATCTTTACCTTTAGTGCCAAGAAATTACTACAAAAATCCCGTTTTATTACCATGAAGCAGAATTAGAACCATGTGGGTTCTAAAGTACATTATTGATTTTATTAACAAAGCCATCTTAACCGAATCTATAGTTAACCAAGTCAAACATAATTTGCAACATAACATCTACAAAAAAGCACAGCATGGTAAGTATTATTATATCCTTGTACATCAAAAACATAGATCGCATTAAATTCAAGTTTTCGGATGTTGTTTCGCCAAAGAAAACGACGCATATGGTGAAATTGATAAGCAGCTTACTGATGAACTCGCAAATTCTTTTGGCTCGAGACATACGTGGATACTTGACGGACTCCCTCCAACCGCCGGTCACAGGTTGCCACAGGGACCAATTGATCCATAGCATCTCGAAGCTCATCATAAATCGATTCTTCCAACGGTCGAACATTCGTACATCTCCCTGGCTATAGATCAGCGATGAGGACAACAAAAGTGTTCTTTTCTCCACCCATTGTCGGGCTAAGAACACCTGCGTTTCACCTGTCTGGATGTCGGTCAACTCGATGCGGCGAAGGAACCATTTCGGAAATCGTCCGGCGTTGTTGTGGGAAACCATAACCGTAGTCGGGATGCGGATATCTCGAGTTCGTACCCAAATATACAGTGTGGTATTAGGTTTCAGAATTATATGTTCGGGATCCTGCATGATTGTAATATGCCGAACGGGTTGTGATTGGCCATGGAAGGACAAGTGCACATAAGCTGTGGTACCAGCATTTATGCGACCTCCGGTCCTTAAGGAGATTAGAACATCATGCACCTCTCCCGTTGATTCGTCGTCCAGTTCGAACTTTGGAAATAGAATAGTCTTACTTGGAAGTCTATTTCGGTATACATATAACCATAGAATCCATAGTAGTGTAAATGAAAAGAGAGCGACATAGAAAAGTATTAATACAACTTTTAGCTTTGCTACAAGGAAAACACCAACGGGAACCTCCACACCAGGAAGACAGTGCAAGTAATTAGTATAAGTTCCCAGGATAGTACAGGTGCAACGAATTCCCTTCTGCACGCTGAGATCCATCGTGGGGTAGCACCCATAATGAGACCACTTCTGATTATCCAAACTCGAGGAATACCACCATGTGTCACAGCTGCGAATTTGAAAAACAAAGGAAAATCTTGCCGGTCCGTTCTCTATGGGTCTATTGTCGGTCTTATTTATCGAGGAATTAGTATAAACTCTCAGTGCAATATATGCTCGATCGGCTTTGCGGCAGTTATTTCGCAGAAGAAGGGTTGTATTCGTTGATAATGCAGGGATTGTGCACTTGGAGTCGGAGATTTCGCGGAAGGAGGGCTTCACCTTTGTTCTAAGGACCACCTGAAGCTTGTGAGTGGATGTGATGAAATGAACAGCCAGCAGTGTATGCTCCATTAAAACCAATCGGTACATACGGATATCCTGATGAGTTTGAAGAGTGCCTTCTCTAAGGCAGCTTTTTATCTCGGCCGTGGACACGAGGATCGATCTTGGGGATGCCCTGCTGCTCATTAAACTATTCGTGTTCTCGGTTGCCGATTCGGGGTCATAGGTTATAAAAGTCTTCGTGTGAATTCGACTCCGATTCAGTGGTATCTGCACCGTGAAATTATCTTCTCTTTGAAAAATTCGAACGGAAAGTACAAGCGTACTGGGCTTCTTGTAAATTGGGTACCACCAGTTCAGTTTCAGCTTGATAGAAACCAACTTGAGGCATACTCTGCCCTCATCCGTTCCCAGAACTTCCTTCAAAACCGCTTGCTCAAAGAGTACCATATGAATCTTATCACTTGTAAGTACTCGAACGATTTTCTTGGGAAAAGTATTGAAACATTGAACATCCAGTGCAACTTCCCTGGACAATGACTTTCTCTGGTCGCCAATATCGGATTGAATAATACCGCGATGATAGTTTAAATGACGATACAGGCGCTCCATTTCCCAAGTGGAGTTCAGCCAGATAATCCACGGAATATTTGTTTCATCGTTTCCAAGTTTTTTGGTCTCATCCACCAATTTGTTAACAAGGGACTGATCCAATTTTCCAGTTGAAAATGCCCGATAGTATTGATTGTAAACTGACCATGGGGGACGAGGAGACATTTTGCACAGCCGCTCTATTATTTCATAGACCTCTTTGCAAGCTAGTCTTAAGTTATCAAATGGCTTTTGCATAATACGGTATCTTCTTCGTTCTTGTTTATTTGCTCAAAGTTGTCATTAATTATCTTGACCAACATCGTAAGTAGCGATTCCTTTTGCCGACCGACGAAGTATAACCGATGTGCCAAACTTAAGGTGAGGTTAGCCAGCCTTGCGAGTGAACCCGCGACTGGAAAGGAATGTTTGTTAGATTCCTGGTTAGAATTATTCCAGATTCCGCTTTAGTTATGTGCGATGCTGAAGATTGAATGGTTTGCAAATATCGATGCAAGAGTCCTTTATCCAGCAGGCCATGGATGTTGTTGGGAATACTTCTCAGGGCAGTGATCTTAACCTTTATCCAAGTGGTGCGGCAAGCCCATGCTACATCACATACGAGCACCTTTATGGAACTGGTAACAGGTAAGTACACCTCGCAGTTGCAGTCCACACAACTTCCGAGCAGAACCGACCCGGCATAATACCAATATTCTTTGGGACCATTCAGGGACACAAAGTTTTGGCAGCACGGATAAAATGGAGTGATTGCCTCGTAACCTTGCCTTGGATATACCGAACACAACCCGCCTCTGGGACCCGTATTTCTAACCAGGGTTTTCACCTTCCGGCCATAGATCCCATACTTTGAAAAAACAATGAGCATAATGCGGATTCCTTTTGATGCAGAGCGTATGTACAATCTTAGGTCTCGACTAGTGACCAACAGCTGACCATCAACATACCATTTGTATCTGACAAGTTGACCCCCGCAATTGGTGCACCTTGATCTTAGATGAATCTTTGCGCCAGGAGTAAAGAAATCGTTTCCACAGTTCCTTACACATTCTATCGTTACTTGTAGTGTTTTATGATCTATGACGGTAATACCTTGAACTTTTCGTGATGAAACATTGGGATTGCCATCTCTAGAGACTTGCAAGCGAATGGTATATTTGCAGCCACTTTTAAAGGAGTTGGCTGGAATAGAAAACACCGCAACTATAGGAAAAATATAATAATGCACATATCTATCGTTTGATTAAGCATCTCACCCGACGATATGTTCCGCTGGCAAAATGGATTACGAAGGTCATCAACAGAAAAACAGTTCCAATTGTAGCTAGAGAACTGGATGTCTCCTCTCCTCTTAGAGAAATCGTAGCTCAGGGAGCCGTTCATCCAAATCGTTTCACTTCGTCGGGCCAGTCTATTTTGACCATTAAGAATTACGGCTTCGACATTACCCATAATCGATTTCAGGTAACATCGCGCTGCGAAATGCAAACCATTCACCTTACCTTCGACTTGTAAGAGATACAAATTTCGCCAGGGTTCATAGGAAGTGGGAAACCTCATGGTAAATGCCGGAATATTAATGAAAGGACCATGTGTGGTATATGAGGCAAACTGTGCTGTGGAAAGCATGGATAGAAAGGTGACTTGGTACACAGAGCTACTCACTTAACCCAACGATATCGCTTAGACTCCAGTGATATGTAGCCTTTATTGGTAGGTTACAGGATTCCAGAAATATGGCATTGATTAAAATGCCACGAGTGATCAGAACTCTTCGTGGTGATTGGGGATCTGTGCACTTAGGCACTGTCAATTGCGGGGAACAACGCGGGGGCAGACTTACTTCAATGGGAATGGATATTTTGATCTCATATATTCTCTTTAATTTTATTCGACCAAGAAGCGTTAGAACCGTATCACTGACCGACCAAAAAGTTGCGCTTAAATTGGCAAAGAATCCCTGTTCATATTCGGGTTCAATTTTCGACTGGATTCCATAGAATGAGAGCTCTTCACTGATTGATGAGGTGCTTCTGAAGCTGGGACCCATTTCTTTAGCTTTATCTCCCAACTCAAAAAGTGCTAATAGGTAGCTGGGAGTACTGAGCCATATGGTTACTTTGTACTTAACAGGAAGAGTCTCCATGGCTATGACGATATTAGTACGCTTTCCGTAGGGCACATATTCACTGCAATACACTTTAATATTCGCTTCTTTTAGTTCATACGATTTTGCAATCTGCACCGTCAAATATAGTAATAGAAGCACATGTATTTTTTTAATTTTAGACATAAAGTCATTTTTAACAAAATTGATAGAAATCTCAGTGATGGGGGAATCTCAGTACATCGGTAATTCCATAAATTCCATATAAAGAATTAGCTTACTTTCCCACAGTTTGTCGTATTACCGCAAAGAATCGGTATGTGATGGTCATCAGCTACGAATCAATAGACAAGAGACAAGTTGTTATTAAAACATTTTTACAATGTCATACTCACTATTTTAAAGGAATCGAAAGATACGATAATTATTCCCCTGGCTGAAATCTCCAAAGGCCGTTGAGCCTGTCTCATCAGAATAAGAATATCCTTTTTGTATCGCATCGATCCTTCATACCACTTGCTCTCATAGGCAGCGTAGGCTATATTTGTACTCTGAAAAGGTAATTTTAAGAAGCTGTCCCTTGAGCCACACCTATTACCCACCAAATCTATTAACTTTTGTCCTTGTGAGCTGACCATGTAAAACTGGGCTGCTACACTAACAAAGAGAGCCATATAGGAAATGCCCTCCCAGTTGAAACCCTGTACGATGGTATAGTACGCTATGCAGCAAAGTAAGCTGGCTGTGATGAACAAGTTAGAAGCCAATAGAAGTCCAAATACATGGTTTACGTCCTTGTGAAGGCTGCAAAATGTATTTCATAATATTATTAAATAAAGTTAACCAATTAAGTAAAGTTACCTGAGCATTAGTTGATGTCTCTTCACGATGCTGGCCAGAAAGTAACAATCTTGCTGTTCCGTTTCTGGGCTGGGACAAAACGAGACCAAAACTTTGGCCAGATAGCCCAAGTGCATCGATATTTGATTTGAGATGCACATCATCCAAAGATCCGTGCCCAGGCTCACATTCACTATGAACTGACTATATGTGAAGTCTATAACGTAGGCCACCACATAGCCCAGCGGTTTTTCCGAGTCGAAAGTGAGGCGCGTGGGAAAAATGCGTTTATAGGCAAACTCAGCTTTTCCCAAGCCTATTAGGTACATAATACACGACTGAAGGAGGGGACCCAGTGCCATGATGACCATTACAAAGTAGTACACGTACAAAACATGTTGAGTTGAACGCGATAGGTAATATCTATTCACCTCGTACTTCCGTTGAGCTTGCGCTTTATGAGGATATAACTCTTTCAAGTGATTGCATAGCTGCAGCAGGCGTTTGCGATTTATCATGAAAGTGATAAACTTTACTAGGGCACTCAACGTGTAAAAGAAGTGCAGACCCTGTCGCATAATTTTGGAGGGACTGCCGGCCAAGGAGTCCCACTGAATGATCCGTATCGTCACCATGGAAGCCTCGTAAAAGCTGCTGGCCGTGCACAAGACGAAATATCCTCGGAGTAGCAGATTGCTGCACCTGGTTCTGGGTGTATCGAATAGATCGTATCCCAGGGTCTTGAACATCATGTTGGCCATGTAGATGAAGTCCTCAAAGGAACGTAGCTCTGCCATTTTTAGTTTTGTTCTCGTACTTGCACTTCGGCTCTTAACATTAACTGGGCTTGGACTTTCGGAAAGTAATACATTTATAAGGACTGCCTTGGTCCGATTTCAATAAAGTGTCCGTTTAATAATTAATGTTGTAATTGTTTTGTCACTTAGGTGCTAAGCTATTTGTTCACTTCACCAACTATACATGCCTTTTGTCTTGTCGAGTGTGAGAAGGTGATTAATAATTTAAAGTGCGGTTGCATTTTTCCTGCCGCTTGTCAACGATTGCCTCAACCGAATTACTATGGGCTACAGCCGGTATAATATGATATTTAAATTACTGGAGACCGATAGAAACGGAACCTCTTGAATGGTCTTGATTACAGGAGAAATCCGCTGTTTGATAATTTATCAAGCCACAAGCCACAGTGACAAAGTTTGGACACTTCAGAATGCTGCAAACTTAACCCCTATGAATATTTAAATACAAAAGTCAAATAAATTCGAGCCAATTAATTGGATGACAAATTTTCAGCAGCTCGTTTATGCAAATGACCCAATAAATAAATTTTGTCCGATCCATAGGCAGATCTTATTTAACGCATTCCGCGAGCGGCGACTTCAGAATCGGAACCATAAGATATACAAATGACAGGTATTTGGACATTTATAGATCCAGATGTGGCCGAAGGCGGGATTGTTTTGAATATGTTAGATATCGCGTTTGTTTGGGGCATACTCGGATTGCCCATTGATCTCAATTTGTTTTGTCTCAGCCAGCTTGGCCATAAAAATGCTAATTTCAGCAGTTAAACAAATAGTATTCTCGTTTAAAAGGCGCACATAAAAGGCACCAATTAATAAAACGAAAACCCGACCTGACTGGCACGTGACTTTTGCTGGCTAGTGTAGACATAATTACGTTGCTATTGTTGCACCCGTTGACTGCTGTCAAATCGCACGCGAAATGTGAAGGCCGGCGATGCAATCGAGATGGCTTCCCCCGATCCTCCGGCGACTACCCCCTCTCCGATATTCATATATTCAACTTCATTCATATTCATTCATGTGCCCGGGTCTCCGTCGCCCATTCATGCTTTATTCACCTCAATCTCGGATGGAAACAATAAATTACATTCGACACAATTAAGTTGCGGCAAACAGAAATATTAATATAAATGTTGTTTCAAAATGGGCAAGCATACTATCGTTCACATTTATGAGTACATTTTTAAATGGTAATTAAATTTTTTCCAACAAACTATTTTCGTGAGTTAGGTGGGTGGGTGGAAAACTAAGGACAGCGTAATTTAAATTAATTTATGCCCTGACTACTCGAATTTCACTACTTAAAAGAAAATATGTCTACCGGCGAAATTAGCATTTATAAATTCATATGGTTGAACGCGAATAAACACTTAGCGCCCCCAACTGTGCGTTTTGCCAGTTTGTCGGCTACTTTCAGGCCATCGCAAAGTTTCTCTTAAGTATACCCTTTGATTATAGAGCAAAAGGGTATGTTAAAGTCGTTGAAAAGTTGTAGCAGCTATAAGAATGCGTTGGCGACTCTATAGAGTACATAAATTCTTGATCAGGATCACTAGCCCAACAATCTACGTGTCTCTCCGTGTGTGCCTGTCCGTATATCTGCATATCATATCTGTATCTTATAAGAGGTATCTATAGTCGCGCCACTCGAATTAGCATTCGCTCTTGTTTTAATTATACAATCAAAGATACGCGAATTATAATAAAATCCAATCTAAATTCTAAACGGAAACTGTCACACTCCCTGGCCTGAAATACAATTTTTGGCCGAATACGATCAATTTTATGGACCGACATTTGATGCTTATGCAAAATGGTCTGGATGCGATTTCGAGTTGGTTATAAAATGATCCGAATGCCACGGAAGCTGTTACAGTTCTGTCGGACGGATCATCGTTGAAAGTTGCCAAAACCGAAATGTCTTTGAAGCTGGTAAAACCATTTGTTGATATACCCAGGAAGTTATGTGATCTCATTTTGCGAGTGCTTTCAGATCTCCTGCCTGTTTGTGCTCACCCTGGCCCATCGCCTGTAAGGGACAGCCCCAATACAATCCCTACCTGCGCAACCCCTACTACAGGGATCTGTACTACAGGAACCGCGATCTCTACAATCTTCGCCGTTTCTACGATGGCTTCTACAGGAAGTACAATCCCTACATCGCCGCTGCACAGGCTAGGATTGTGCAGCAAACAATGATGTAAACCACGAACGGGCTCCTATTCCTACAACTATGAGACGGAGAATGGCATCCATGGCGAGGAGCGAGGTGTGCCGGTGAGCATTGGCAACCAGCAGCAGGAGAGCAAGTGGAGGGTGCCTATTCCTTCATCACTCCTGAGGGTCTCCGAGTGTCAGTCAAGTACGTGGCTGATGCCAATGGTTTCCGTCCCGTAATCACCTGTATGTATCCCTACGATACTCTTTATAATAGCTCTGATTTATGAAACATTTCTTATAGATGATGGTGTGAACTCCGCTTTTTATGCCGCTCAGCCAGCGCCAGCCAATGTGGTCTATACGAAACACTAAGTTTCCTAACTAGTTGAGTACAAATTTTGTGTGTTCAACCTTCATAATTAAATTATCCAAAATTTCGAAAAATGTTCTGAGTTTAACATCTTCCTAGAAATTCTACTAGCTGAGTAAGTGCTATCTGATAGGCGAGAAAATCAATTATAACGTACTGTCTAGTTTTTTTCCATATTTAATGTTTGTTAACTTTGTTAACTTACGCCCTAAAAGCTCTTTTTAATAACAGCCAGCTTAAAAGTGTGCTATACAAATAATTAAATCTAAAACACACTATTTTGAAACTATTATTTAATTAATGGTTAATTAGTAGACTGACTTTACACAAAATTATTATAATTAACGTATATTCCTTTAACAAGTACTTGGAACTTAGTAAATAAAAAAACAAGCGGGTAATATCATATAATTATAATCATTACTGTACTTCAGCTAGTGAGAACAAGGTCAGACTTTAAGAAATTGGGTCAAATCTTGCTTATCGCAAGTATACATATATATATATGAAAATATATATATATGAAATATAGATTACGCCTACCGAGAACAAGTACTTAGATGAAGACTTGTTTTTTTTCTCGCCTTAGCGGGTTCAAGAAACCCATTAATTTTTAAACGCTGCCCGTATATTTTATATTGAAAATATTCAATATGAGTACATGCATATAAATTTGCCAAAATGTCAGACACTTTCATTACCAACGGCGCCTCGGCCTTTGAAACCGAAAATGCGGTTCAGCTCAAGGGCCTTTGGTGGTCTTCGAATTCCTCAACTTAAAATTCTTGGTGATTTATAACAAATATTTAGTTGGTTTTATTTCGATATAGGAAAATAACAAATTAATTATCTTATGCATAGCAACACCGTCAAATTCGACAGTTCGATATATAAATAAATACGTAATAACATGGGATCGGACTTATGTGCGAATATTCTCCGGTTGCCACTCGATGCTGACATCTTCACCTTCCTTTTGCTTTTTTTTGTTGATTTTTTCGGTATTGCGATGGCTTGTTATAGGGTTTGCCCGATGATCGTCGATCACTCGGCAAATGCATGGGGAATGGAGTTGGGTGTTGGGTGTTGGATTTTGGGTTTTGGGTTTTGGATGGACTAGGACGGTTTCTGGGGACTTGGGTAGCGGGAACATATGGCTGTGAATGAGGGTAGCTCAGAGTCGGCACTTAAAGGGACATGGCTTCCTCGCGGAGACGCTCCATCGCGGCTTGCTCCTCGCGCTCCTCCTCCTCGGCGAGCTCCACCTCGTGCTCCAGCATGTGGATCTGCTCGGTCAGCTCCTTGGGCATCTCCTCCAGATGGATCGCCTTGATCTGCGCCTTAAGGTCCTTGGTCATGTGATTGATGCGAAAGCCGCGATGATCGAACTGAGCTCCTCCGTTGAGCTTGTGCTGCTCCTCCACGTACTTGAGGGCACGGGCAATAGCATCGGGAATGGGGTGAATGTGGTCTCCCTCGGGCATGAAGCCACCATCGTTGGAGGCGTAGTTTACGCGGTAAAGCTTGCCATCGTCACCGGTGTACTCATAGAAGCCCTTGGCATGGGTTCCTCCGGTGTGGTGAAGCTTGGCCTGCTCCTCACCGTAGATTCCATTCTCAGTCAGGTATCTGTGTGGTAAAATACATTGAAATGGTTAAAGTTATTGCAAATGAAGAGTTCCAAGAATAATATTGGTATTACCAAAATGAAGACTTGAGAATTATACGAATCATACAGAAACTTACGAATGATCATATTTGTCCTGCTTGCGGACCTCCTCCTTGTGCAGGATCTTGTGGCGACCCTCATCATCGTAGTTGAACAGAATATTGCGGGGCGTGGTGGTGGTCGTGGTGGTTGAGGTCGTCGTCCTTTTGGTGGTCGTGGTTGGTTTCTTGGTGGTCGTGCTCTGTGAGTGTTGTTGTGGGTGTTGTGATCATTGGCTTGCTTTTTCTGATCGGGCGTGTGTGCGGCATGCGAGTGTGTGGCATGGTGTTTGGTGGCAAAGGATATTTTGGGGTCATGCGGGATACCGAATGTAAGGGTGTCATGTAGCGCGGAATGGTGGATTTTGTTGCGGAGCCGAAAAACATTCGCATATTTGTTTGGATTGGTTATGAAAGCAGGGGGTTCGGGATTTGTTTTGGGGGGTAAGTTCGCTGTGTTGGCCGGATGTTGGAATTCGGGGGATTCTGGTGGGATCTGTTGGGTTCTGGTGGAATCTTGTGGGATCTGGTGGGATCTGGTGGGATCTTAGTACTGTGTGCTCGGTTGATGATGGTGTTCATGATCGGGGAAGCCGTATTCCAAGGGGATTTCTGGTACGTTAAACTCGGCGTTACTTACTGTGTACAGGTCGTGGCTGAAATGGGCATAAGCGCACATGAAATTAAACACAATACTCCACCAAAATCAGATGCGTCACTCACTTGTAAGGCCTGTCGTCATGGACATAGGGAAGATTCAAACCAGCATAGGGCCCATATCCTCCATCATAGGGATACGGAATGTGATGGTAGATTCCAAGCTCACGCTGATCACTCACATGTCTATACGGAATTGGCATGTGATGATAGCGACCTTTATGGGAAGAAACAAAAAAGGGAAGTTAGTGGGCTGTCTACGCTATCTACGGTTTCTCTCGGTGTTTGAGTGAGTGACGTGCGATTAAATTTCGAAACTATTCAAGTTATTCATATCCAACATTAGATATTTACACAGTTAATTAGTTTCTCATTGGGTTTTTGTACAAAATAGGCAGGTGGGTCTGAATTGGTTGCAATTTGGAGTAAGACTACAGTCAAGTCGAATTACAATATACAGGTGGGTATTCTTTGGACACTGCTCTTTTGTGTGAAATGAATTCTGTTTGTGTGATTGTGAGATAGATGTATCTTTTGCTCATTCTTTCAATAGTTTACCTATACTGTCTTGCGAACCACTCCGGCCTAGAGCGTGAGTATAAGAAAGTGAATGTTTAATATCACAGTGCTTAAAGTAAAAACGGTTCTTTGGTTAGTGATAGAAGTTTGGCTCAAGGCCCGAACAATCTGATTTTGGTTTACAATATCGCTAATTTCAGATGCCAGCCTTGAGCTTGAACTTATTCGAGAGTCAGCGGATTATTCGTGCAGGTGAGTGTGTGTTAAACGAAGTCGTCGGGTATACAGATATTCATATGTGGTATAGTATGTACGAGTATGTTAGTATCTCTGGGCAAGTCGGTCTTGCTTCTCGATCTATTCACATTGGCTGGGGTTAGTGGGCGTTTGCAGCGGCATGCGGTCATTGGGCGTGGCAGTAGGCACGATACTTGATATTTGGTTGTCTCACGAAAATACCTTCGTTCTGCGAGTTCCCATGGTACTTCCCATCGTCGCTGGGTCGATACTTGCCATCGCTAGAGGATTGCTGTGGAACCGTATACTTGCCATTATTATCCGGAACGGGACTGCTGTGGCAGACAACGAAGAGGGCCTGCGGAGGGGGAGGATGTGGTTTAATAAACCGATTTGCATAATGCGCTCAAATGAGGTGACAGGAAGTGGCGGTTGAATGTACTCAAACAGTCGAGTTTCGAATTTATCTGCGGCTGGCAGTAGTGATTCAAGGCTTCACAAAAGGTGCAGCAGCTAATTAATTGTGCTAAAACTTGCTGGTAAACAAACAAATGATTTGAATTGTGTATACTGTTCCTTAGGCACGTGAACAACACTTGGGGAGCACAGCACTTCGCCACCGATCAGGACCTATACGAGTATATCCTTTTGCGCTACTCACCACGATCAGGCAGAAGCTCAGCATAGACTTGGTGAACATGTTCTGTATTTCTTTGTGTATCCTTCGGGGAGGAGTATCCTTTTAGATGAGTTAACTGAGATGGTAATCCTGCTCGAAAGGCGACTGCAACAGGAATGTTTGGTTTCCCTTCCAGTACACCGGATTTATATAGAAATGTGCCAGGTTCGCAGTCGCAGCGCTGCTCTCAACGCATCGTCGCGCCTAAAAAATATTCTCTGAGCGGAGATTCGTCGGTTCACCTCGGTTCATCAGCTACATTTCTTGAAGAGTTGTACCTCAAGCTGCTCCCTTTGGCTTTTTAGCCAGAAGACGAGCCGAATTCTTCTGGTCCCACCTTTTGTCTGGTTCTCTCCGCCTCTTCCAGCTTCATCGCTCTCCGGAGCATCATCAATGGCACAAGTAAAATGTAATTTTATTTATTTTCAATTGGGCAATTTGTATTATTGGACAAGTGACGCTTAATCGAGTTCTTCGCCCAATATTGTTGTTTTTAGATCGAAGGATATGGAACTTTATGTGACTCATCAGCGTTATTTACTCTAGTTGTGAAAAGAAAATTCCCATGTTTTTCAGAATTGTCATCGAAATTCGTCTGAACAATAAGAGCGAATTATTTTGGAAGCAATTTTATTTTGACGATTATCGAAGGTTGAGTTCAGGTCAAAGCGGACGTAACAGCGATTATAGCAATAAACACCATATAGGTAACTAATTTGGAGTTCTGTATTTCTGTCTCATCGACGTGGGAAGAACTTTTTATAGGATAATTTCAAATGACGAAAACTTTTAACGCATATCAAAATGTCAAGCTTAGCTTGCAGAATGAGTACATGATGTACTTCTAAGAAACAGAAAGTCGTTGCTCATGTGTACCACTACTATGGCAACTTAGGAGATAATTACACATATTCCCAAAATATAAGCCATGCTTACAAGTAAGGCATAAAAATAAGCCGATTAAATTCCTAGAACCCAGTGGTCGTATACTAAATCATTCCCATTTTCAGAGTTTCTTGACAATTCATTGCAAGGAAGCGATATTCAAAATAAGCCAATATATGACAGCAATATATCCAGCAATCCCTGAACGACGTCTGTTAACTTCCCAGCTGGAGTCCGAAGTTGACTAGTCGTGGCAACCGATGACAACATCACATCGCTGGCATCGCAGACTCGGATACATCGGACACATCGGATACCCAACTACCTGGAGGCACTCGGAAGCGCCATAAAAGTGCCGTAATGAAATCATAAATTACGCACCGGCGGAAATACAGCAAAAAATGTGCAAAACAATATAAATAAAATAAGAAACAATTCAGACAATGCGCACGCCGCTCGCTCTGCGAAATGCGTTAATATCGGAACTGAAGCTGAAGATCGAGCTGGAGATCGCATGGAGATCGCATGGAGATCGGATGGAGATGCGGATGAGGATGGGCCTTCGGCCTGGGGCTGGGTTTCGGGGATCGCAGCATATGTATAACCGGAATCGGATGGAACCGGCAGAAGAAAAATGTTGACAAAAACGAATTTAATTGTTTGTAGCAAACGTTGACACCGAGGCGCTGACAGTGACAGCTTGGGGATCGGCTCGGAATGTGTCCTTAACAGTTAAGCGTCTGGAGATGCTGTCGAGATTATGGTTGCTACCTAGCCATAAGCAGTGTGAGGGGGCTGATCCAAGTTTTAAGATATTGAAAAAGAGAATTTCCCTTTATTGAGACCGGTTATTTACTGTGTATTTCTTTAATATACAATATATAGTTGTTGCTATCATTGGAATTATATACATCTGGATTGGGTTGTAGGGCTGCGACATCTGTGATGCCATTAGAGCTATAATTATGTTGTATTGATGATAACCAACCATTTTACTATTTATATTATAATCTAGTGCGACTTAAAAAATTACTGTGCTTTTAGTGGGCCTTTCAAAAGTGATTACGGTGGAAACTCGGCTCGAGTTGCGAGCTCCGATTACTTGCAGTGTATGGTCGCCGTGGAGAATGATTGCCAGTGCACATTGCCGGGCATATTCCGATTAATAATAGCAATCCACATAAACTGTGATTAAAACGCCGCATCTTGTGCCCGCCGAGTATCGAAGCACCGGACACCGGACACCGGGCATCGGGCATCGGATGCTGGATACCGAGTACCGAGTACCGACCGCCGAGCACAAGTATCGATAATGCGTCACAGTCACTGCACTCCAAAGGTCGTACGCTGAACCCAGATCCGGGGAACCAAGACGGGATCCATTGCAGATCGGCAGGGAGGTGATCACTGATCACTGTCATCCGAACAGATTGTTGTGTGAATCACGGCGCGTGCTGTTATTGTTATACTGTATGTTCCGAGGCGTTTCGATTTCGGCCTTTTGCCGATATCTATATGGGGGCATTCATTAAAGTCACAAATACTTAATAAGTATTTAAATAAAATGACTTTTTAATCAATTACAAGTTCGATTTGTGATGTTCGGACGCTTGTCACTTGATTTGCATGCTATTCGCATCAGATATCACATCTTCACGCCTCACGAGGGCTGCTGGTGTTATTTTATGGGTCCGACTCAGAAGGTAGTATGTTTGGCATTGACCTTGAGTCCCAAACTGGCCAAATGCCGCACTTTCTTTGATGCGTCACATGCGTCCATGCCATATCCCATCCCATCATCCCATCGTATCCAATCGGTCAGATGCAAATCTGTCAGGTATTTACGATCCATATCCAATGTCAGAACGAGTTTGTTTGGGTTTATTTGGTATCAGTGACTTTATTGACAAGGTTTCACCTTTGAAAACTGTCGCACATAAATCATTAATCTGCTTAAAAGTATATTTGTGGCCTAGAGAGTTCCGGCAACTGGTAGTTTGTATTCGTATGCCCGAGAACACACCCCAAAAAGTGTCGCCGACTAGACGGGAAGAAGGATTTTGCCAAAGGCCAGGGCCAATAAGATCAGCTCTAACGGCAACCGGAAACTTGGTGGCGAATGATTTCCTGAGTTGCACAGTTGTCCATAGCAGTTGCAACTTACAATTCCGTTCTCCTTCTTGCAGCCCTCCTGTAAGTCTATCAGTTCATACTTCGGCTCCCAATGCTTTCCAACATAGTCCAAGTACACATTAACCTGCTTGGCACAGCCTCTCCTCCCCCTGACCCACACGTTTCCATTCACCATTGTCGTCATCAGAGTGGTTGAGCACATGGTTGAGTTCGGACATTGTCGCACTCTTCCCGGGGAATTATAACCAGAGCCGCACGACGTCTCCTCATCGAGGCACTCGAAGCAACGAAGTACCTCGCCGGTCGCCAGTCCCGCGACCAGCCAGACCATGCAGATCCGTAGTGGGAGCTCAGATCCGCTGCCCATGGTATCCGGACGCACACTGTCCAGCCAGTTTCCAAAGTTGGAGGACTGCGATTGCTGTGAAGAGTTTCGTATGTTCGAGTTTCGTATGTTCGAGTTTCAGTGATTAACATGGGGTATACACAATTGTCCCCAAGCCAACTGATATGCCAGCAAAATTTGAGTTTATATCAACTGTGGTCCCTTACTTTGTGACGGGCATTTTTTCCCAGTGCTGTGAATTAGATCATTATGCTAGTAAAGCATGCTTTACTCTCCAGCGGTCAATGCCGCAATCTCTGTGACACTGTAGCACTGACTTGTTGCTCGTTCTAGCTATCACGAAAATGAAATGTTTACAAAATGTGTGTTATTCATTATAAAATCCATTTAAGAATTAGTATTGATCAAACCCCGGTTCACAACGCTTATGTATAAAGAGTCTACACAAACTTTGATAAGCGACCACTGAAATGTTGAATCTTTGAATTCGAAACGAGTAAGTAATATACTCGTACAGTTTGTTGTATTATTATGTTGCATTGTTGGTATTTTAAGCTACCATTATTCCTTGTGCCAAAGCAGAATGTGCATACTCAAAATCTTCTCTTACCACACCTAATTGTATCTTTAATATATTTTATAATAATTTGCAGCTACCTCGCAGTTTCCGCAACCATCAAGGCGTTTAAGATGCTCTCGAGCAGATCGGAATAAGAGGCGGCGATATTTTATCAGCATTCCTGTTTGGGATCTCGAGAGCTCTCCGCCCGACTCCGCGTATGATTTACGGGATTCTTCACCTGCTAAATCTTCTGACCGTCCTTAGCATTTGGCTGGCGCACAACAATTGAAATCTTTATAGGCTGTGCATTGTAACAATGCCTATAAATTAGTCTCGTTTTCGCGTGGGCTTTCGCACACATTTCGCTGTCAATGCTTCGAGAATCATTTTTCTCCGCTCAGATTTCAATTTTTGTTCCCGCTTTTTTGCTTTGTTTATTCGACAATGCTGAGATGTTGAGATGTTGAGATTGCTCACCCGGTTTGGCCGTCAGGGAATTGTTCAATTATCATTTGCTCTCTTTTTGGTTTAATTAGCATACTTTGTGGCAGCGCGATGTCAGCTGCTGTGAGCGAATAAATCAGAATTGCACGTCTATAAATATTGGCAGCAGATGAAGCCAGTTTAGCCACCGAATGCCCAAATAGATGGATGGCTTTTGGTAGCACTCGACGCATTCACATTTTAATCGGCGCCATTAAATAGCAGCGATTCATGCCATTAATTGCAGGCATTTGTTTTGCCCAACGGATTCATTTACAAAACGAATTTTTGCTGCAATTTAGTTGCCCAAGTGACTCGCCAACTGGAGCAAAGGCCCAGAAACAATGAAACAAATTACCAATCACAATGCGTCGTAATTAGATACGGGTTGGCTGAATAAAATCGAAATTCCCAAAACCTGGTACACGGCACCTGGGACACTCGGGATTTAGGGCTCCAAATAACCAGAGTGTAAGCGAGTTCAAAGCTCTCGAATTATTGATCAATCCTGGACGGGCATCCCAGCCGCTCTTAGAGGAGCCAAATCAAATAAATTTGAAAGCAATGATCTTGTAAGATCATAAAAATAAATTTGTTTAAAAAGGAAAAGTCGCGTGCAAATAAATTTCCAGCCCGACAAGTGCGAAAAAGAGAAATGTGATGTTATTTCACCAGCGCACCGGATGATCAAGATGAGATCAGCACAATGGAATTTTGATATTTTACCCAGCGGACTGCCACTTCCACACAACTCCCTACTATATCCACTATAGCCATATAAATCCAGTTGGCCGGACCGCGGAATTGTCGTTAAATACTTAACTGCAGGCGCCGTCTGTTGGCAACAAAGTCTGTGGCTAAAATCAATTTATACTCGTATATGGCCGAGTATAGTTGCCAATTGTCAGTTGTAAGTGGTGATAATTTGCGCACTCGCATAAATTTACAGCTCGAAGGACGATTTGTACAAAAAAAAATAATGGTGGGCAGGGGAGTGCGAGTATGTATTCAAACAAGATTAATTAATTACCCGCAAAACACCAAATTACGCACCATATCGCCAGGGGCAGTCTCACCTTATTTATTTGAGATGAATAATTTAAAATACTCGAAACAAGTTACAATGCGAGTTGGGGAGGAAGAGGGGAGAATTGCCAACCTGTTGACTTATCAACAAGTTGCAATTTTAATAGAATTCCTAATCGACCCCGTCGATGATCCATCGATTGTCTGGAATCAATTAATTGAGTGCCCGGGGTTTCTTAACCCCATGAATCATGGAGCATCATTCACTTTAGTCACTTCCTTACCATGATCGAATAATCCAAATATGCACAAGGTTCCACAAGTTCGATTCCACAGTTCGATTGGATAAACCTTGTTTTGGGGGCGTGGCTGCCTTTGATTTCTCACATCGTTTCCATATTCTAGACACTCGGATCTACCGCGATGTTGTGATTACCAAAATCATCGGCTCAGACAATTGATTAATGAATATCGAATTGGATGAATTGATTGATGGACAGCCATTGTTGTTATTAATACTCATTAAAACAAAACGGGCGTTTCATTGTTTATGATGCGGCTTATATTTGATTTAAGCGACACTAATTACCTTTGATCCTATTGGATTTGCTGAAATGTAAACAAATTGAAACTCGTCTGCCCAATCGATCTTTCAATGAATGGAGCGGTTGAATGTCTTTTTCGGGTATCGTCTCTTCTGGGTTCGGGAAGCTGATTCACAGCTGATTCGTTGAATCCAGAGGTGAATGCCTGCCGTACACCGATTTCGTGCGGGTTTCTAACCAAGAAGCTACCATTTTGAAACAAACAAGAAGTAGTTATAGGTACATTCCTACATTTATATTATTTTTTTTAAATTATGTTTTTTTTACACCAGACTTGGCTTTACAAACATATTTTTAATCAGTCCGAGTATATCTTTATTCACAACTAATTATTATTATATATATATATATTTAATAATGACATTTGTCTCCTGCAGAGGTCGCCCCCAATTCTGAACCGGCTCGCGGCGACTTGCATCTCAGAAAGGTTAAAGGCGATCCGTTGCTACTGCCAATGCAAACTAGTTGCCCACTAAGTTGTTTCCAAATGGCTGGTTAGTATGCAAAGAATTCTAGACGGATGAGCTGATATCGATTCACCAGCCACCGAATCAGCTCGCGTCGCGCCCATATTAAAGCCATCCAAACGATGTCGTCTTGGGCGTAAAGACCGCGATTTATTATCTGAGCAACAATCGTCGGTGGGGACGAAAACTGAAATGGCCAGCGAGTGCATTGGGGTCGAATCAGACGTAATCAAATAGTCGATATGGACACACGCTTGCTGACTGCACTGTTGCTGATCGCGGCTTGCAGGGCCGAGGATCCCGATTTGGATCGGAATCAGGATCAGGATCAGCCGAGGGTCACGTTCAAGCCGGGCCGATATGTACCCCAACTGCACGGTGCCACCGGTTGGTATATTCCGGATAATAGTGGAAAGTACCGGCACGATCCCAGGCCTTATGACGGCGGCTACGGGGATCGTGGTGTTCCCTATGATTCCGACTTGAGCGGCATTTTCCGTAATGCCCAGCAGCAACTGGAGGCAAAGGTCCAGGAGGCCGGCGAAGGTCTGTCCCTTGGCCCACGAGATCATCTTCGTTTTATGATCGACTTTAACTTCAATGGCACCGGCTGGCAGATAATCCAGTTTCAATGGGTGCGAGATGGCGATGAGTCCCATCCGGACACCAAGGAGTACAGCTACTTGACTGAGAACAAGTTGTGGGAGTCGGATCAGGCCTATGAGTACCACGATCCCGACGATAGCTGCCAGATGAACTGTCAGCCGGACACGCAGGAATACCAGGCGCAACCAGAGCCTGTCCAGAGGCCAGTTGTGCAACCAACTCAGGAGCAGCAACCGGCAGGAACTAACATCAATTCAGAGCAGGATGTAAGTAGCCAGAAATCAAGTATAATAGTGCAACTTTTAAGTAATGCATTGCACTCCTTTAGCCTGGCAAGATTCATGACACCATCAATGAGGTCCTGGAGTACATACAACAACGAATCCTGCCCACATTGCCAGCCAAAAGGGAATAACGTGGCTGCACTGACATACTGAACATTTATTAAATAATGAAAGAAAATAAACAGTGTGAATATTATTATTCTCGAGGTACTCAAATATTTCTGGATTTTCTAAAGTTTGGCTCACAGCGCAAATATATAACACATTATAATGATTCATAATGATCCATTATGAAGGTGTATAAATAGAAGTTGTATCATTAAACCAACACACTGAATTAAAAGACAGAGTGTAAGTAGGTCAAAGTTATTGGACCTCTTGATTGAAACACCTTTAAGTTCCTATGGCACAACATTTAATTCAATTTCAACTTTTTACACTTGCAATAATCAAAGTTATTTCTTCGTTTTGGCATTTGCTTCCAAAAAGGCCAGCAACTTTTCCACATAGGGCGGCGGTGGTGGTGCCGTAGGCAGGTGGGCGGCACTGGGCACAAAGCCATTGTCATCCGCCACATAGTCCACACGGTAGAGGATGCCATCGGGTCCGGTGTACTCGTAGAATCCCTTGGAGCGCAGTCCCTCCTCCTCGGTCAGCTTTTCTATGCGTCCACTTTCCTCGCCCAAGATGCCGTTCTCCGTTTCCCAACTATGATGCACGATTGTAAAAGATGTCATATGGAAAGTTACACAATACCCACAGATAGTGATAGCCATCCACCTCCACATCGTCTTCCTGGCGGATGATGGCCCATCCATTGCCACCTTCGCCGGTGCCACGTCCCTTAGGCAGATTGGCAGTTGGATCGATAATCGCTGGCGGTGGTGCAGTGGTGGGTCTTGGCTGAGGCCTGGCTGTGGTTGTCGGCAATGCAACAGCAGCAGCACCACCAACTGTCCCGGACACACCGCCACCACCACCACCACCGCCTCCACCACCTCCACCACCCCTGTTCTTGTCACCCACGTAGCGCCCTCCGTCGCCGGTGTAATCCCCACCAGGACGATCGTCGTGCCTGTACTTGTTGTCCATATGCACGTAGCGTCCATCGTTGCCACCAGAGTAACGTCCATCGCCTCCACCGCGATAGCGTCCATCGTTACCGCCGCGGTAACGCCCATCGCTGGCACCCGCCCTTGTGGGCGGCGGAGGACGATACCGCCCATCGTTCTGGGCCAGAACGGCAGCCACAAGGGCTATAAGTACAATGATCTGCATAGGAATGCATATTGAATTTCAAGGCATCTGCATGCAGTCCAACTCACCGTTACGCGCAGCCACATCGTCGAAGATAAGCAATGAAAAGATCTAGCCGTCGGGCCCCAGCTTTATATCTTTCGGATGCACCCCCATACGCCCACATCTCTAGCCATCCAGCATCCACTCCGAGTGGATTGCTGTGTCTAATTGCAACTGCTCCGACCGGTGACTTGATCAATAAAGCGTCTTGGTTTACGAGGCGATTAATTCATAATTTGTTGGAAGGCTGCCATCCGATCTGATGGCTCAGCTGGAGAGGCGACTCAATGGAGATGTATTGCTGCGATGTCAAGCAACACGCTGCCTGGAACAGCCAGCTGTTGAGACTTCTTGGAGGTACTACCACAATATTCGGACATTGTCCAGTCTTCGGAAGTTTATGCATGTGAAAGCCACTTTAACTCCATTTACGCAAAATGCCTAAAACTAGGCAACATAATATTGCGTGCCCTGTAATGATCATTAGAGCTGAGTAATTGGATACAGATTCTTTTCCAACTTAATCTAATATATGGGTGGGATAAGTACCAGACTAACTGAGGAAAAGATTATTAGTAAATGAATTCACTTATGAATTGCATGTTCTTCATTATTAACTGATATTAGATGGGTTGAATCCAAGACTGTGCAAATCGTATTTAGTAAAATCAGGCTGTTTAAATAAACTTTTCCTGAACGCATGCAACTGACCAATAAAATCAGAATATTCAGCACATACGTGTATTTTTATTCACAATGGTAAGGTCCATCAATTGGATTCGAGTGTGTTAAAAAACGTATCTATATAAAGGCGATTTCCAATATTTTTACAACGAAATAGAAAACGAAATAGAAACGAACCGTACGCGAATGAAAATTGGAAATCAATACGTCATTAGATCACATCGCAATACGGCATCGTTTGATTGCATATCTTTCAATTGATTACGTTTATTAAAGCCAGTATAAAATTCCACACCTAAATCATTCGCTAATCATCGAAAACACACTCTGAATAATTTGTTGTTGTATGGCCAGTTTTATTATTGTTCATTCGCACACGTTTTGTAATTGAGTAGAACCAGGTAATTCGATTGTAGAAGTGGAGGTGGACACCTAGCCCCGTCGGTTGTTGAACCCGCCGGGCTGCTCTTGCGGGGGCGGTGGAGCGGTGGCCAAGTAGGCCAATGCCTTCTGGATCGCCGGCGGGATGGGTGGAGGCGTGGGCAGGTGGTCGCCCTGCGGCTGGAAGCCATTCTCGTCCGCCAGATAGGTTATCCGAATCGGAATGCCCTCGGGTGAGGTGTAGGAGAAGGAGCCCTGCGCGACCTTTGGAGCGGGAAAGGGCAAATGCAAGTTAGTGGCAGTTCCATTGGCAAGCTGGCAGCCAGAAAATGCCAGGCACGACTGTGAATGGTGTTCAACTACCCACCTGGCCGGCATTGTCGGTGCCTGGGTTCTTAAGGTAGCCCTCCTCCTCGGCGTTGATCCCGTTGCCCGTCTCATACAAATACTTGTAGGAGCCGTCGAAGTTGACCTCCTGCTCCTGTCTGATGATGGGAATAGGTTCTCCCAGGGCCTGACCTCTCACCTGGGGCCTGGCATGGGCCAAGCTGAGCAGCATGGCTGCTATGACGAGCAGCTGAAAACATGCGCATGCGATAATCAGCATGGAGTATGCCCAAGATGATCTATTCCACCTTACTGTGTATTGCATGTCGAAAGGAACTGTATCCTGTGATCCTGGGTCCTGCGTCCTGCGTCCTGCGTCCTGTACTGGTCGTCTGCTCCGCTCCGAGTCTGTCTCGATACGTTACTGTGGCCAAAGAGGCGACTCTTTGCATATTTATACCAAATCGCATGAACTTTACACACAGACACTTTTGCAGCTTGAGATTTACGAGTGAACGCCTAGCATTTTGAAGATCTGCCGATCAGAAGCCTCTTAGGTGGCTCATGCTGGAGACCAATACCATCTCGAATGGAACGTTCATAAACCGGACCGAATCGAATCCTCCCACAAGTACACGACCCATCTGATTTGCTGCAATTTGTCGAATGAGTTGTATACATGACAGAATGTCGATGCCGCAGTGGGGACTGTACTTGTTGTTTCTGAAATCTATGTTAAGTAAATAGAAATTAAATAAGTCATTTTCATATCAACTGCTATATTTGAAACATGATTTAAACTAACAAATCACCAAAATGTTCAAGAATCTTATGCTTCTTACGTGAATGCTTCAAAAGAACTCAGATCTTACAAATTACTTTAATAGTGTAATTTTAAAACACACAAAAATATACTTTAATATATAATCTCACAATGCTGGAAGTTATCATCAGCAATGTTGCATCTTGCTGCTAAAACTTGCTGACTTAATACTAGAAACTATCTCTGGCAGCCATCATCCACTGTGCGCCTGTACTCCAAGGGGCGTTGGAGGCACTATGATCATCTCGGATCGTGTTGAACATGACCAGCTTGGCATTCATAACTCTTCCTCGACTGCATGAGAGGAACAGGGACAGCCTGATGCATTCCTACATCAATTTGTTAGCGCAGTTATTAGGCATTTGACTCAGCGGCTTGATCATCATGATCATCATTGGGGGGATTATGACTGCCACCTGACCATGATCATGTCTGGCCAACTGAGTAACCCACCGTCTAACTGAATGTGGCAAGTGCCGCTTGACCTTTGCGGCAACGGGGCAAATGTTTATTGAACAGGTCCGGCCAAAAGGCGGTAATGACTGGGCTGGGGCGTTCCGTTGCCAGTTGAGCAAATGTCAGTTACCACCGAAGTGGAAGTGAAGCCCCAAATGCCCCCATCGAGTGCCGTATTGTATGAATGCAGAATGCAGAATGCAGAGACGGCGCTTATTTGTTTTCGTGTTTTTATTTAGCTATTCAGGTGATGAGGATCGTGTCAAGTGGCAGCATCGTAGATCGGCTGGACGGCCCTATCCGGACTTCTTGTTGAACAGCAGGGACAGGATCTGCTGCTTGACTGGCCTCACTGTGGTCGTCTCCGAGCTGGTTGGGTAGGTGTACGTGTACGAGGTAGTAGGGCTAGACGAGTAGCTTGATGGGCTTGTTGTGGGGCTTGTGGGGCTTGTTGTGCCGGTTGTGGATGGGGTAGATGCCATTGCGATGCCCAGGACAGCGGAGAAACAGACGAGAACAGCGAAGAACTTCATGTTGATTGGATTCGGTGGACTTTTGGGATTGCTGGCTTTTGCTTGTCGACGGAAGAGCTGCTGCAGTCTGAGTGTGTCTTTTAGTGGTCCAGGCCTCACTATTTATACCCACATTTTGACTATAGTCAGTACCCACTTAATGTTTGCACAAATGGTTCCATTACCGTTTGCTTCATTACTTGCTCTTCCCCCACCAATGTTTACCGAGCAACCCATTGTGAAATGCATCCAATGTTTGATCCCATTCCATTTCCAAAAAAAAAGATACAAAAAATTTGTGCTGGGAGTGTCAATGACTTGGTATTCTTATGAGCTAACTATCCTAGAGTATATGCCGTTCGTAGCTACTGGGCCACTCCGTCGAGAAGGCAAAATCCGGAAGTGTGGCCAGGAACTCCAGGCTCAGCGCGTCCCGCTTGTCATGTGGACTGACATAGTGCCCAGACACGCCCATTTCGAAGACGGGCTCATCGAAGTTGCCATTGTCCTTCTAAGAATCAGTTGGTTAGTATGGTTATCAGACGACCCCTTTAATACGCACAGAAAGTTCCACGAAGAATTCGATGGGAGTGTTATCAATGCCATAAGTTAACATGACCACCAAAGGAGGCCTGTAAGTGGCTGGATTATCTAACATTGCGGGGGCAAACGTCCATCGAAGCAGTTTACACCATCCAGTGGCTTGAAAACAGACCCATATTCGGGGGACCAGTCAGCCGGAACTCATAACGCACCTGATATCCACCGGACAGAACTGTCTTGCTAATCAATTCCAAGACCGTTGGATACGGCAGTTCTACGAGCTCTTCTCGAGCAAGCCAAAGTGCATCTTTGCGGGCACCACAAAATCGGTAGCAGGGAATCCCGCACATCAGCTCGGAGTCACAATCCTCGCCCAGGCGAACCAGGTTGGTCAGGTTCATGTGATCCCGGAGTGGGGCCTCTATGTTTCGATCCCCCAGGTGAAAGTAGTAGCCAGAATCCTCGCGGCTGACAGAACCATTGTACTCAAAGAATTTGCGATGTACTTGCTGCTCCGACAAAGAATCGAGCTAAGTCATCTCAAGAATGATGCTTATTAGTGTCCTACTCACCATGAAGTCGGCACGCATGACATTCGTTTTGGGGCGGTAGGGGAATCCAACATCCGAGACGGTAATCATGCTGAAAATAAACATGACCAGTGCCAATCCGCCCAGCATGCAGTTTGGTCGACGAAAGACATTGATCAGGGGCGCCTATGTGGGGCTGTTAAGTAAGCTAGTAAATAAATGGGGAAAACTATCTTACAGCAAAGGAGAAAGCCAGAATTGTGCCAAAAGCACAAAGAGCACCAATTAGTAAATCCGGATTGCTGGAGACTCCAAAGCGACCAGTCATCGGAATGAGAATAAGTATGAACATGTGGAACAAGTAGGCGTGGTAAATGAAGGGTATTATCTGGGAAACAATCAGCACCAGGGACCACAGATAGCCTATAATAATGGCATAAGTCATTAGAAGTTCCCACGAATATACTCGTTAAGATAACTCACCGCGACAGTGTAGACGGGTCAATAGGTTAATGATTAGTGCAGCAACGTAGAAAATGAGAGAGATCAGGAATAGATAGGCACTACGGTACTTTAGAGCCGTTGCGACCAAACACAAGATGGCCAAAAGGACGCAGTTTGCGTGCCCCACAATATGCATGTAGTAAGTATGCGGGATCTTATTCTGCAGATGATAGCTTAATATAACGAACTAACTTCATTAACTAACGTGATATCACTTACACACTTCTTATGCGTCAAATAGAGGGTCATTGGCAGGACAAGGCCAATAACCGATGGGCAAATGTACAAGCCAATGACAAGCCAACTGTTGCTGTAATAGGTTAAGGTCCTATTTCCCCAATCATAGAAGGTAGCCATTAGCAGAGGAAATGCCACGGCGAGCAGCACACCCGCCAGGGCTAGAAGGATTAGGCGTCCAAAGACCCCGGCATAGGTGCCAAAAGTCTGGCCAGTTACCCGGGACATTCGCCACAATGAGAGGCAGACCAGGAAAATGGCAACGAACGAGAAGGAGAGATTCAGAGCCAAGCTAGTCGACTCCTGGTAATGGATAAAGAATAGCCCAATAAAGTCGAAAAATACTGCATGTCCCGCAGCGTATGCCTGTTGAATGATTACTATGAAAAATGAAGAAAAGCCACTCGAAGGAGTAAACCCACCTCTGTGTCGTACATTTCATCAGCATTTGATATACTCCTTACCAGAGCCAGTAAGTTGTCGCCGGAATTCTGCAGGGAGTCGCGACTTATCACCGTGTAGCGATCGAACTTCGTGTGATAGACGAATCCATTGTACACGCCGGCCATGTCCAAGCCTAGAAGGTGAGAGCTGTTAAGTAAAGTGGTCAAAAAGGATATAACCCCCCTCCCAACCCGTAGATTCCCACCTGGCACAACTCCAAAGTCCCGAAAGATTCGGAAATCGGTATCCGATGGTATGATACCAGCCTCGAACATCTCCTCGGCCGTTGTGGTGGCGAACGGGTGCGGGGCGCTGTTTCTGTAATGCTAAGATAAGGCGGAAGATTAGATTAATTGGTCAGCACCCAGACGGGTGATATAGCCCATATCTGAAATGCGATCAGGGCATTGCCAAACATGTGAATCACCAAAGGGCTTTGCCGACTTTCAGGGGGTTTTTGTTGTCCCAAACAGAGGAACTTACCTCCATCAACCAGGGATGATTGGGACCGCCCTGGAACAGCAGATCACGCCCACCAGCACCAGCGGAATCCAAGTTCAGCAGGGCCCTGTTTGGAATGCGGATTTTAGAGATTCTGCTGATCTCCGCCTGATTCCGAGCTTCAAACTCACTTGCAGTTGGCAGCCCATCTGTGCTGCGTGATGAACCCATGTGAGCCCTGCATTGGCTGCTCTTCGGCCCCATTGAAAAGGAATATTATCGGATGCGGGAAGGGATCCCCTGAAATGGCGACCAGTCGCAATACCTCTAGCATGACCACAACCATGGCAGCGTCATCTCCAGCACCTAATAGTGATCAATAGTTATTGAAGGCATATCCGAAATGCAGTCCTCCATGCGACTCACCAGGTGACCCCGGCTTGGTGTCGTAGTGACTGTTGACCAAAAGGTAGGAGGTGCTGTTGGAACTCTTGGTACTCAGTCTAACGATTACATTCTGCACACCCTGATAGTGATTCGTTAGGCCCTTAATCAAGTAGGACCCAGATGCCCGTTGCACCTCCACCTCCATTTTGTATACATCGTCACGCAATACCTGGCGCACTTTCTCGATTTCATCGAGCAACAAATTCACAACGGTGACTTCGTTGTTAACATCACCCACCACACGGGGTCCAATTCGACTAATATTCAGCAGTATTTCCTGGGCTCTTTCGGCCACGAATTGTCCCGGCTTATCCGCCTCTTCGGAGATCCTAATTCCGCTGGGCAAGGCTTGGAAAAGTGGATAGATGACGGCGAAGAAGAGCCCCACCCAGAACAGTAGGTAGGCGGGGGCAAAGTGCCAGGAGTACTGCTTGCAACGGATCTTGTCCTCGTCGACCTCGATTATCAGGTTCTCAGACCCCGAAAGGAATGCTGTCGAAAGGTATATAATAAATGTTCTCTTTAGGTTATCTTAACAGGTAAATTGGTCTGTAAATACACACCTTGGCGTTTTTAGTGGCTCCCATTTTTTATGTTCTAGAGATTCGAGAACCGTCCAAGCAAGAGCACCTTCCACGACTCCCGACGCACGACTAACTCGCCGGACATCTCCATCCGCAATTTAAAGTTGTGGCCCGGGTTTATGGTGCGATATGGTTGATATCTTCAGCATAGTATAAAGATATTCGATATTTATGGCATAATGGCGCGTGTTATTCACGCTTTCGTATCAGCGTGCGTACATACCTAACTCAACTTTCGTCTATGCCGTCGATATATTCGAAGCCCACCGGTCGGTGTTGCGAGGCCCTCGAGGGGCCAATGATTTGATTACCCAAAGCAAACCAAGCCAAACCAAAATCATAACCGCTGACTTTGCCCCATATTGTAATCGCACTTGTTGACTATGGCGGATTTATTCTTTTATTGTGTAGCATCTGATCGGCAGTGCCAAAAGCTAGGGCTGCGATTCCCGCCCCTTTCAATCAGTTGCAAGGTTTATAGAACCTTCGTTGCCCCAAAAAATTGACGCATTGAAAATGAAGGACTACTATGGTGGACATATTTGGGTATGATGTCGAGTCGAAGAGAAATGTGATTACTCATGTGAATATCATAAATGTGATTTGGTCAAATTTAACTTTTCAATCAAACTAGGTAGTTTATTTTATCGTAAGCATTTTTATAACATTCCATAATTTTTTATTATAGTCCATAACTTTTCGAAGTAAAACATATATGTAGACCGAAATGAACCAAATACTTTACATATTGATTTGTTTTAAGAAATTTTAATACTATGCAAGCTGGATCTCAGAATATATATCTTTCATAGGAACTTGGCCACTCCATGGGATGCGCAAAGTCCGGCAGATCCTCAATGAATTTTCGGGTCGTCGCATCGCGTTTACTTAGATGACTCATATAGTGGCCAGAGATACCCAGCTCCACCACCGGCCCGTCAAAGTTGCCGTCGTCCTTCTGCAATACATAAGTACAAATTACAACATATTTGTGTATTAGTTAAAACTAATTATGTTGCTACTAACCGTCATTTCGAAATAGAATTCCACAGGTGAGTTGTCGCTGCCATAGCCGAAGAATATGTGATATGGCGGCTTGTAGATCGATGGATTGTCCAGCATTCCCTTGAGGAACGACCAGCTCAGCATCCTCACTCCATCCCGAGGCTGTACAAAGAAACTCATCCTTGGTGGCCCTGATGACACGACGAAGTGGTATCGAACCCTTGGATACGACTCAGTTCCCAACACAGTCTTGTTCAGAAACTGCAAAACTGGAGTACCAGGCAAATCGACGGGCTCATCCCTAGGTAACCAGCGGGCGTCCTTCACGGCGGCACACCAGCGGTGGTTGAAGCACGGCAAGCCGCAATACATCTCAGTTTTGCAATAGTCATCAACGCGCGTAATTCCAGTGATATTGATTTTATCCTGCAAGGGATACTCATACCGCCTGTCCTGCAAGTCGAAGTAGTAACCACTGTCCTCCAAGCTAATGGAACCGTCGTACTCGTAAAACTTGCGATGTACCTCCTAAAAACGCGTGATATCCAACTTTTATAAGAATGCCCACTCTTGCTCTCCGCTTGCATTGGACTCACCAAAAAGTGGAGACGCATCACATTTGTGGTGGGGCGATATGGAAAGCCCACATCCGAAACAGAAATCATGCAGAAAATAAACATTACTAGTGTCAATCCTCCAACCATGGTCTTTGGTCGCCGGAAGAGATTCAGCAAAGGAGCCTAAAATGATGTCTTTGTCAACACACAATGTCCTCCCATACGAAGGGCAGATCCTTATCCTTACCAGAAACACCATTGCCAGTATAGAGCCCAGGGCGCACTCCAATGAGATCAAGAAATCGGGATTAGCTTCCATCCCCTTGCGGCTCGTCATCGGAATGGTGAGTACCAGAAGAGCATGGAACAAGTAGGTGAAGTACAGATAGGGAAGTATCTGGCAAACACAGAGCACCAGAGACCAAAGATAGCCTAAACGAGACGAACATGTGTCATCAAAAGCACTTTTATCTCATTCCGTCATTACCTTTATCATGAAGTCGAGTAGCTAGGTTGATGATCAAAGCTCCCAAGTAGAAGAATACACACATCATGAAGAGATATGCAGTGCGAATGCCAACAACGGTTAGTAAAATGCACAGCACGGCCATAAAAACGCAGTAGGCATGTCCAACGATCTGCAAGTGATATGTGTGCGGAATCTTCTCCTAAAAATAAAGAGCAGGTAATCTCATGTGTATCCAACCTAGTGGAGGAAGTAGTGGCCACTTACGCTGGGTCTCAGGGTCAAGTAGAGGGTCGAAGGCAAGACTAGACCAATAATAGAGGGGCAGATGTAGAGGCCAATGACCAACCAGCTGTTGCTGAAGTACGTCATCGTGCGATCGCCGGCATCGTAGAACACAGACATCAGCATTGGAAATCCGAGGGCCAGCAGGAATCCCAGAATGGCGAGAAGGAACTGCATGCCAAAGGCCCGTGCATAGGTGCCCACTCTCCGATCCGTAACCCTAGCCATGCGCCACAAGGAAAGGCATATAGCCAGAATGGCGGCCAATGAGAACGAGATATTAAGGGCTGTGCCCGTGGACTCGGTATAGTAAACGAAGAAAAGACCCAGATAGTCGAAGAAAACGGAGTGACCCTTGGAGTGAGCCTGTTGACAGAGAGTCAGATGTATTAGGTTATTAGGTGTCAAGACCCCGAAATAATTTCCATTGCCCACCTCGGTATCGTACATTTCCTCGGCATTGGATATACTGCGCACCAGGGAGAACACATTGTCGCCAGTGCTTTGCAGAGCACCTCGGGAAATAACCTTAAGGCGATCGAACTTGGTGTGATATACGAAGCCATTATAGCAGCCAGCCAAGTCCAGACCTGCATCGAGATATACAGATAGATACACAGGTGAAGAAACTGGTATAATGCGCCTAATTATGTGGGAGCCCACCTGGCACCGGTCCAAAGTCGCGGAAGATACGGAAATCTGTGTCGGAGGGTATCAGATCGGCCTGAAAGATTTCCTCGGCCAGTGTGGTGGCAAAGGGATGCTTGGCACTCTTTTTGTATTGCTAAAATGAAAAAGAAAGCAATTTTGTTAGATATCGGATCGTAAAGCACGATAAGATAGGCGCGTCCGTAAATGCAGTTTCATAGCTTTATGGCGCGGTCGTTAAGATAAAATTGAAGTGGAATGCGCGATTTAGACTTGCCTTCATTAGCCAGGGATGGTTGGGACCACCTTGGAAAAGAATTTCACGACCGCCAGCGCCTGCCGAATCCAGGTTGACTAAGGCCCTGATTTGAAATTGCCACATTATCAGTTGCCATGGAAGGTGTAATAATGCACTCACTTGCAGTTCGCTGACCACCGATGGTTGGATATAAACGAATGGGAACCATGGAAGGGCTGCTCCTCAGCGCCATTGAACAGAAACACTATTGGGTGCAGGAAAGGCTCCTCGGACGTGGCCATCAAGCGGAGTGTCTCCAGCATGGTCACAATCATGACCTCAGCATCCCCAGTTCCTTCACAGAACATAACATTAAATTCTTGGCTTGAAAGACAACTTGGATTACTTACCCACACTGCTGGGCTTCGAATCGTAATGACTGTTGACCAATAGGTAGGAGGTGCTGTTGGAACTCTTGGAACTCAGTTTCACCACCACGTTTTGAATGCCCTGGTACATGTTAACCATTTGCCAGTGGAGGAAAGCTCCACTCGAGCGCTGTACATCGACCTCCATCTCATAGAGATCGTGCCTCATCTCCTCCCGCACCTTTGATATCTCGCCCAGCAGAAACTGAACCATTTCCACCTCCGTCACGTAATCGCCCGCTATCTTGGGGCCCATAAGATCCAGCTGGATCAGTATGCTCTCCGCTCGCTGGGCCACAAAGGTGCCCGGCAGGCTGGCCTCCTCCTCTATCTTGACTCCAGTGGGCAGGTAGTTAAACAGTGGATAGCTCACTGCGAAGAATAGTCCGACCCAGAAGAGCAAGTAAGCAGGTGAGTAGTACCACTCCGGTTGCCTTGAGAATCGTTCTGCTTTCTGCTTCAATTCCAGGACACTGTCATTGCTGCAGCCCTCTTCAGGATCTATCCTTTCGGTAGCCAATTCCAGGGTGTTTTTTTTGGTCTCACTATACGATTGTTCAGAGTGCTCCGAAAGCCTATCCTCTTCAAAACCTCCATTGTGCTTCTCCATATCGCCGGTGTACTGCGTTTATCAGCATCAAATCACAACGAAGAACCGCGCGCGACTGAGCAAAACGTTCCCGTGCTTATCAGATTTAAGCCTTTTTAAGGCTGCTTTCGGATTGATATCCAACTTGCAGCCCACAAGACCCTGTATATTTATGGTACACTGCTTAATAAATTTTATAATCTTCCTGGAGTCAAAGTCTTCTGCAATCTTCACAAGGTAATTTAGTTTTATACTGCGGCATCTGAAAAGTGCTCCCTAGAGGTGTGCATCAAGAATATAGATCCGTAATAATATGAATACCAAAATACTTTGTTTTTCATCATAGCAAAATTGTACCACATAGAGCTTATCAATTACTAACGAGCTAGTAATAAAGCTTTCCAAGTAACGAATTAAGGAAGGTTTTTATCGTTTAATGATAGAACCTCAGCATACACGTATTTTTTCATGCTATGAAAGACACCATTATGTTTGCTTAAATGCCCTTCAAGCATTTAGCAATATTACCAATAATATAGCAAGTAAAGGCTTATGAATTTAAAAGTTATTGCTATACAAAGGTAGTAAAATGACACCATAAATTTTGCATCAATTTTATAAGCCCTAAATCACAAACGATAAAAGCTAATATCAAGATTAGATAAACAATCGGTATGAGTATTGGCCGACCTACGAATGAAAAGCACGTATTTTTGGAAAAGTTATGGACAAAGGAATTAACTTTATTCATGTGGTCTCTGAGGAATACAGCCTTTATTGGATGACACATAATTACATTTCCAGTAAAAAACTAAATACCAATCTGCTGAAAATGTGCATTTAATTAAAATTTGATTGAAAGATTCTAAAATATATATCCCTTAAAAAGCGAGGGCCATTCCATTGCGTGAACAAAGTTAGGTAGCTCGGCCAAAAATTCGCGAGCCTGTGCATCCCTTTCGAATTCGTAGCTGACAAAATGTCCAACAACTCCGAGTTCGATGATAGGGCCACTGAAGTCGCCATCGGACTGCTGTCAAAATAAAGTGTTTACAAATATTCACTATGGAAATACTTCGCGTACCTTCATTTCAATAAAGAACTTCAGGGGACTGTCGTCCATCCCATATGAAATATATACGACGTAAGGTGGTTGGTATGTGTCCTCTAATAACTTTCGCTCGAAGGACCAATCCGTGACCTTAGCAACACCCACTGGCTGGATGAATATGTTCATTTGGGGCGGTCCAGTGAGCTCGAACTCAAATCGCGTGGTGTTGTCTTCCGGCACCACCGACTTCTCCAATAGCTGCAAGGTTATATCCCCGGGTATGTTCACAGCCCGAGGCAGCCAACCAGCCCTTCTTCGTCCCCCACAAGAGTTAAAGCACGGAGCCCCACACATCACGTACTTATCGCAATCAGGCTCCATTGAAGTTAGTCCAGTCAGGTTGACATTGAAGTCCTTTAGCGGAGTTAGACCGCGTCTATCCTGGTATATGAAGTAGTATCCAGAATCACTGTGAGTGACCGCGCCGTCGTAGTCGTGGAATATGCGTTTAGTTTGCTTTAAATGGATAGCTAGATAGATCATTTTAGGACTTTATGAGACTTATAGAAAACAGTTTACCATGAAATTGACTCGCATGACATTGGTCTTAGCCCGATAGGGGAATCCCACCTCCGAAACAGCGATCATGCAAAAAATAAAGGACACCACTCCCAAACCAAGGAGAATGAGCTTTGGCCAGCGGAACACATTGATAAATTGAGCCTAGAGTTCCAATGATAAAAGTAAAATTTGCATCACTTAGAGCAACAACACTTACAACAAATCCCATTGTAAAGTACGTGCAGATGCCACACAATAGCGCTATAATCAGATCCGGGTTTGAACTATTCCGTTTCTTCCAGTGATCGGAAAAAATACGACGAGCAACATGTAAAACAGATAGGAGAAGTAACAAAATGGAATCACCTGAAGAGATACCACAGCAATGCACCAATAGTAGCCTAAAATGTATTCAACAAGTTAAAACCAGTTTTTAGACTAATGATTACCCTCTTGATCTCTTACCGCGGTCATGCAATGTACTTATCAGATTTATCAACACAGCACCTCCATAAAAGATCAATGATATGAGGCACAAGTATTGGGAACGGGTGCCAATAGCCGTTAAAATAAGAATTAGCAAGGCCAAGACCACGAACTCCGCGTGCAAACTCATTTGAATGAGATAGGGGTGGCTCAGTTTATCCTAAAATTGATCGAATGAGCTATGGTAAGCATATCAGTTGCCCCGCAAATTCTCTTACATTGGGCAGCAGGGTGAAGTACAGGGTCAATGGCAGTACTAGGCCGATGATTGCGGGACACATGTAGAGGCCAAAAACCAACCAGTTGCTAGTGAAGTAGCTCAGAGATCGATCTCCAGCATCGAATAGAACCGCCATCAGAAGGGGTAGGCACATACACAACAGAAGGCCCACCAAGTGCAGTCCCAATATAATGAGGAACCGGATCAAAACCTGGCCAAGCGATATCTTCTCCGACTGGCGGGACATTCTCCAGAGGGAGCAGCCAACCAAGACCAGACTTAGGACGCCAATCACGGAGTTCAGGATAATACCAGTAGACTCCGTGTAGTACACAAAGAACAGTCCGAGGAAGTCAAAGAAGACGGCATGGCTATCATCAGTGTTCTGAAAATTGATTTGGTAATCCCTATGAACTAAGTATGAACCAATTGTTACCTCTGACTCGCTTAATTCACTGGCATTCGCGAAAGCCCTCGCAAGTGCAAGAATGTTGTTTCCAGTGTTCTGTATGGAGCGTCCTGGAATTACTTTAAAGGTGTCGAAGGCAGTGTGGTATACATATCCATTATTGGCCTGCGCGATATCCAAGCCTGTTAGTTTAATATTAATATTAATGTGTTATTTATAGTTTAGTTTCTTGCAGAAGCTGACCAGGCACGTTTCCGAAGTCCCGAAAAATACGGAAATCCGTGTCAGATGGTATAATTCCAGATTGCCAGGTTTCCTCGGCTAGTGTAGTTGCAAAAGGATGTTTCGCGAACTGTTTGTAGTACTAAATAGATTCAATAGATGCTTGGTATTAGATAATATAATAAGTTTATTTGGTACTGTGACTTTACCTTCATCAGCCAAGGAGTATTGGGTCCACTCTGGAATAAGAGATCCCGCCCGCCGCTGCCGCCCGACTCAAGGTTTATAAGGGCTCTATAAGAAATGTTTATAACTAAATTGATTAAAATATAGGGGCACCTTCGACTTACCGGCAGCTTGGGGCCCACTTGTGTTGGGTTATAAAGCCGTGGGAGCCCTGAAGGGCGTTTTCTTCGGCGCCGTTGAACAGAAAGATAATTCCGTGTTGAAATGGTGTTTCGGATGTGGCCATTTGGCGTAGGACCTCCAACATCACCACAACCATGGTGCCATCATCGCCGGACCCTAGTTATTCTGCACTTAGTGTCTCATTCTTTGACCTTGATTGCTCATACCACCCACCTGGACTCCCTGGCTTTGAGTCGAAATGACTGTTGATCAGCAGGTAGGACTCACTTTGCGACTGCTTCGTGCTCAGTTTACAGATGACGTTTTGGATGCCTTTGTACATGTCCCACATATCGGCAATCAAAAATCCACCAGAGGCCAACTGGACGTCAACCTCCAGCTCATAAAGATCGCTGCGCAACTCCATTTTAACCTTTTCCACTTCGCCCAAGAGGAACTTAACCGTTTCCACCTCATTCGCTTGACTGCCCACAACTTTGGGTCCAATTCGCTCAAAGGCATGCAGCTGTTGTTCCGCCCTTCCCGCCACGAACTCTCCTCGCTTAGAGGGTTCCTCTGCGATGGTTACCCTTTCCGGAAGTCTGTTGTACAGTGGCATCACGATGGCGAAAAGAGGGCCAGCCAGAGGAGCAGAAAGGAAGGGGCATAGTACCAAGACAATCTTCGCCTGCCTTCGCAATCTTCCTCAAGCTCCTAAGAAACGCCACTTAACTTAAAAGTATCCTGTTCTTACTGATACTCATACTCACTTTATCAATATTCTCTCTCATTATAATATCCTTGGAAAGCCGAACTGCTTAGATTGCAATATTATGAGAAACTAAACGCTTGGTCCGCAAAGGCAATGCATTAAAGTCCCCCAAGATATATATGGGCTATTAAGATAAAATTGTGAAAAATTACCTTATCACCGAATATTTTTCCAAATGTACGTTTATATGTTTTTTATCAGCACACGCGGTAAGTCATGGATTTATTACCGGGTTTTTTATGATAGGTCAATGGCATCTTAATAAATATAGTCTAAAAAAATGAAAGCTTACATATTTTTGCCAATATTAAAGGGTCATAACACTTATAAAGGGTCATAAACGTTTTGTTAAATCGAAATTTTCAACCCCATCAATAAAAATTCATGTTTTGAACATACACGTGTATGTGGAGCTTCTTACTTCTTCACTTCTTAAAAACTTCAATATAACATAAAATTCTCCTAACCAAAATATTTAACAATTTTTATGTAATGGATCCCTTTGGGAGGTGATGAATGAAGTATATTGTACAATTTTTTATGGAAACCTATTGCTATGGAGTACCTAAAAAATATATCGCTTAAATATAGATGGCCATTCCATGACGTGGACAAAGTCGGGGAAGGCGGCCACAAAATCTTTAGCCTCTGCATCCCTTTCGTACTCGGAGCTGACCCAGTGTCCCACAGCTGCGAGTTCCAAAGTGGGAGTATCAAAACCACCATCAGATTTCTCCATATCAATGTAGAACTTTAAAGGGGTATTATCAGTGCCATAGGAATGGAAGATCTGGTACGGCGGCTGGAACTCTTCCGGTTCGTCCAGCATTTTCCTCACAAATGACCAATCGTCGACCTTGGCGGATCCCACCGGCTGGATAAACAAATTCATGTGGGCCGGTCCGTCCAACTCGAACTGGTAACGAGCGACTGTTCCAGACTCCAATACCGTATATCCCAGGAAGTCCAGGGTAAGTTCACCGGGTAAAATCACCTCCGATTCGCGTGGCAACCATCCATCCCACTGGCGCCACTTGCACCAGCTGTAGTAGAAGCATGGAATGCCGCACATCACGTAATCATCACAGTTATTGGCTACCGGTTCCAATCCGGTCAGGTTAAGTGCGGTGTCCTGAAGTGGGGCGAATGCCCGCCTATCCTGGTAGTTGAAGTAGTAACCGGAATCACTGCGACTCACAGAACCATCGTGCTCGTAGAAGATGCGACGAGTATGCTTTAAGAAGAAGTCCATTAGATATTGACCAATCAATAGGAAATGTTGACTTACCAAGCAGTTGGCTCGCATCACATTCGTTTTGGCTCGGTACGGGAATCCCATTTCTGAGACTGCTATCATGCAAAAGATAAAGGTCGCTACTCCCAATCCGAGAATTATGAGCTTTGGCCAGCGGAACATATTAATCAGTTGAGCCTGTTCGATTGAAGTTATAATGGTGGTGAAGCAATTCAAAAACCCAATTGTCTTAACCAAAACTAACCGCAAATCCTAAAGCAAAAAAGACGCAAACACCGCACAGTAGGCCAACGATAAGATCTGGATTAGTATTATAGCCATTCCTACCCAGCACCGGAATGAAGATCACGAGAATTGTGTAGAACAAGTAGCAGAAGTACGAAAACGGTAGCACTTGCAGAAACACCACAATCGGTGCCCAATAGTAGCCTGGAATATAAATAAGTGTCACAAAATCACATAGATTAAGCGCTATACTATAACTTACCACGATCGTGCAGCGTGCTTACTAGGTTAATCAGAAGAGCCCCTCCATAGAAGATCATCGAAATAAGGCACAGGTACTGGGATCGGAGCCCCATGGCGGTCAAAATGAGAGCCAGCAGGGCCTGGACAACCAGGTGGGCGTGCAAACTGAGCTGCAGCTGGTAAGCCTGGCTTAGTCTTTCCTGCAAATAACTCAAAAGTTAGCTCTCAGGTATGACGGAGCATTACCAAAAGAAAAAGTCTTACATTGGGCAGCAGGGTGAAGTACAGGGTCAATGGCAGTACTAGGCCGATGATTGCGGGAAACACGTAGAGGCCAAATAGCAGCCAGTTGTTAGTGAAGTAGGTCAGAGATCGATCGCCAGCGTCGAATAGAACCGCCATCAGAAGAGGAAGGCCAATGCACAACAGAAAGCCCACCAAGTGGAGTCCCAATATACTGAGGAACCAAATCAAAATTTGAGGAAGAGACGCCTCCTCCGACTGGCGGGACATTCTCCATAGGGAGCACCCAACCAAGACCAGACTCAACACTCCAACCACACAGTTCAGCACAATGTCAGTGGTCTCCGTGTAGTACACGAAGAAGAGTCCGAGGAAGTCAAAGAACACTGCGTGACCGTCATCACTCTACAAAATCCGCATATGTAAGTGCAATTCTTGTGTTAACACGAGTATAGGGATGTCTGACCTCTGTGCTGTACAACTCACTGGCATTGCTGTAGGCACGCACCAGCGCAAGGACATTGTTTCCGGAGTTCTGGATGGATCGACCTGGTACGTTCTCAAAGGTGTCAAAGGCTGTGTGGTAAACATATCCGTTCTCAATCTGGGCAATGTCCAGACCTTAGAAATGCCAAATGGCTATCAATCCCCATACAGAATGCATCACTCATCTAACTCACCAACTATGTTACCATAATCTCGGAAAATTCGAAAGTCTGAGTCAGAGGGCAAAACTCCACTCTGGAAGATCTCCTCCGCCATTGTGGTCGCGAACGGGTGCTTGCGTGCTGTCTGTAGTACTATAAAGTATACTGTTTAGTATACATATATCAGCCGTAAAATAAATGACCATAAATTCGGCCATAAAGCGTATAGGGTATGTTTGCCATAAGCTTCTTTTGCCTAAGAAATAATTATACTCACCTTCATTAGCCAAGGATTATTCGGACCGCTCTGGAATAACAAGTCACGACCTCCGCTGCCACCCACTTCGAGGTTGATAAAGGCCCTGAAGTACAAAGTAGATTATCGTTGCAAAAAAGATCAAAAATTTCGCTTTTTCGACTCACTTGCACTTTTCCGCCCACTTGTGTTGCGTAATAAAGCCATGCGAGCCCTGAAGAGGATTTTCCTCAGCTCCGTTGAATAGGAAGACAATAGGATGCTCGAATGGGATCGGTGATATCGCCATTTGGCGAAGGACCTCCATCATGACCACAACCATTGTGCCATCATCACCGGAACCTAAGGACCTCGATCAGAACTTGAAACTTAAATTGAAAAGAGGAGGGAACTCACCTGGGCTTCCTGGCTTTGAGTCGAAATGGCTGTTCAGCAACAGGTAGGATTCACTCTGGGAGCTCTTCGAACTCAGTTTGACGATTACATTGTGAATACCCTGGTACATGTTAACCATGTCGTTGAAAACGTATCCACCCGTTGGTGACTGGACGTCCAATTCGAGGTCGTAGAGATCACCACGCATCTGTGCACGGATCCTTTCTGTTTCGTTTACGAGAAACTCGACCGTGGTCACCTCGTTCGCATAGCTGCCAGTTGTTTTGGGTCCAATGCGGTCGTATGTGTGCAGATATCGCTGTGCTTGCTCTGCGACGAATTCTCCCGGCCTGTGTAACTCCTCCGATATGGTCAGCCTGTCCGGAAGTCTGTAGTAGAGCGGGATCACGATGGCGTAGAAGAGCGCCAGCCAGAGGAGCAGAAAGGAGGGGGCATAGTACCAGGACAATCGCTGCCTGCGAACGTATCCTTTCCGCAGCGAAAGGGACTCGACAAGCTCGGTGTCGATGGGATTCTCCTGATAAGTACGCTGTAAATCGCTTCTACCACACTCAACTAAATCAAAACTCACTTTATCATTCTTTTCCTCCATGGCAAGGTTGCGGGATAGCGGGAGCCAAGTCAAACTCTTCCAATGTCCGATCAACGCATAACTGACCGTCTGCACCCCGAGCATATCGACTCGAAGCTTTCCGCCGTCCTAGAGACCATAAAGATAAAGCCGTGTGCCGCTTGATACCCCGGTACCCTGATACCCTGATACCCTGAAACCGGGGGAACTGTTTTGTCTTAAGGCGCACCAGGGCGGCTGGGACTGAGGTGAACTGAACCATGGCCACGGCCATGGTATCTAAATTGGACGGGTTTACGACTTTATATAAATATACATAAGTGGCGATTCCGACGCGTGCGAGGGGCAGCTGCAAATTAAAACTTATTCATTCAGCGATGTCTGGCAGATTAAGGTGACGCTTGATCGGGTTTCAGAGATTAAAATATATTTTTTTTTATTTTTGTATCAGCCGCTGGCTTATCGAGTGCACTATCAAAGCACTTGGGATTCCCAAAAAACATATAATGGATGCAAAACGGAATGTGCTTCAGGAAGTGGATCCTAGAAGATATATCGCATAAACAGAGACGGCCATTCCATGGTGTAAACAAAGTTCGGCAAATCAGCTATGAACCGAAGAGTAGTTTCATTCCTCTCGAAATCCTGGCTTACGTAATGCCCAACAACGCCCAGCTCAAAAATCGGTCCATCCTGTTATCCATCGGATTTCTGAAAAGTAGTTAATCTGTGAAACTTTTAGCAATCTTTTACACTGCAGCAAAGTCACTACGGCAAAGTCAATGTGAAATTTGAGTGGGGAGCTATTTCTGAGAATTTCTCTGGCTTGTCCAGCATTGTCCGTATAGAGGGTCATTCGTCCACAGCCACTCCATCCAGAGGTCGTAAATACAGGCCAATGTGAGGAAATAATATCACGAGAAATATGTAGAAAAGGAAGCAGAAGTACACGTATTGTAGCAGCTGGATGATCTGCACGGTTAGTACCCAGTAGTATCCTGTAGACAGTATAATAAGTTTAGGTACATGATGCTACATCAAAATAACATACTGCACTTACCGCGATCATGCAATGTTGTTAATAGATTAATGAGTAGGGAGGCCACATAAAGGAGCAGAGAAATCATGCACATATAAGGAATCCGCAGACCAATGGCCGTCAAAACAATTGCCAGAAGGGACAGGACTATGCTGGGTGATAAAGCAGCCATGAACCACTGAACAATTGAAATGGAAATTTGTCGAAGAACCTCCAACATCACCACAACCATTGTGCCATCATCTTCGGCACCAGCAAATAAGTACTATTTGTAATAGACTAATTAATTTCTACGTTCATTTAAGCCAACCCACCTGGACTTCCTGACTGTTGGTTGGCAGATAGGATGAGCTATTCTAATTCGCAGTACTTAGCTTTACGACCACATTCTGATTGCCCTGATAAAGGCTGGTCATGGTTCCCACCACATGGGAACCCGTTGGCTGCTGGACGTCCACCTCCAAATCAAAGAGGTCTTCGCACATTTCGCGCCGAATCTTTTCCACCTCGTTTAAGAGAAATGCCCGTTGTCACCTCATTCGCCATGCTCCCAACCACTTTAGGTTCGATACGATCCAGTTCGTGGAGTATCTTCTGCGCTCTCTCGGCCACAAATTGCCCGGGCTTAAGTAGCTCGTCGGTCATGGTTATTCGATCTGGAAGCCGGTAGAAAAGCGCGGAATCACGATGGCGTAGAATACCACCACCCAGAGCAGCAGAAAGGAGGGTACCATGGAAGTCTTCTTTTCACCTTCTTTTCCTTCGACAAGAAATGGTAAAGAACGGTGTCTGATAGGCCTTCCTTAATAGGTTTATGATAGATGTACAATGAAAATGTTTATTAATATGTACTTGCTTTATTGCCGTCAGCCTGCAGTCCCATACTCCCAACCCAATTCCGCGGAAAGCGAACTGTGACGATGCCCAGCAGTATCGCTACTGAATGTTTGTAGTACGATTGCTACGGATCGACACGCGATCGGCACTCTTCACTTTTTAAAGATAGCCCACAGAGAGCCGTGATAGGAAACCAAGAACAAAATACGTGAAAAGCTATCATTCTATGCTCTAGATGCTTAGATTAGTTATAGTTAAAAGTTTCCTTGCTTGTCAGATTGGATCAATGCCACCAAATATAATCTCACAATCTACACACGCGACTGTGCTCAAGCGTTTAATTAATGAGTTTGAATGGTAACAGGAAAGATTCCATTACTCAAATCATTGCGTTTAATTATAAGACTTAAATCTACGTTTTAGGGCTAACAGAGGCGTTGTTTGGTGCAAACAAAGGGTACCGAGATGTGCCATCAGCCCACCAACTTAAAATATGTAACGTTCATACAACGTCGGCCATTCCATAACGTGAGCAAAGTCGGGGAAATCGGCTATAAACTTCAGGCCAGCAGCGTCTCGATCATAATCGTAGCTAACAAAACTAGCAGCAAATCCCAGCTGAAAGGTTGGAGTGCTGAAGTCACCCGAGGATTTCTATGAAGAAGAGCGTTATTGCAACGAATATACGTGTTGGTATATAGGAAGTGGTTAAACTCACTGCAAAATCAATATGAAACTTTAAGGGAGAACTATCATTGCCATAGGCGAAGAATATTTGGTATGGCGGTGAGTATGTGTCGGGTTCATCCAGCATGTTCCGAATGAATGACCAATCCTCAACCTCAACCCCATCCAGAGGTTGAATATATAGGCTCATGTGCGGTGGCCCCGAGATCTCGAACTGGAACCTGGCCACCTTTCCGGTGTCCAAAACAGCTTTGCTGAGCAGCTTAAGTGACGTCGCTCCTGGAATGGCCACCTCCTGCTCCCGAGGCAACCAATGGCTATTGGCGCGGGTCTTACACCAACGGTGATTGAAGCAGGGAACTCCACACATCAGGTACTTACCGCACTCAGAGGAGGTGCTAGCCAAGCCAGTTAGATTGACAGAGGTGTTCTCCAGAGGATAATAGAGACGACGGTCCTGGAAGTCGAAGTAGTAGCCAGAATCACTGAGACTTACGGAGCCATCGTACTCATAGAAAATGCGCCGAACGTGCTGAAGAATTATGAGTGTTATTGGGAATAAACCTTGTTTGCATTGGAGCATACGTACCAGGAAATGAATTCTCATCACGCTGCTTTTGGCCCGATATGGAAAGCCCACATCGGAAACCGCTATCATGCTGAATATAAACGTGACCACTCCCAATCCGAGCAGTGCCAATTTGGGCCAGCAGAATATATTTATCAAAGGAGCCTGTGTAACCATGAATTTGTTGTATTTTTAGCTCATGATTAGCCTCATCTCTTACCACAAATCCCAGTGCAAAGAAAGTACCAACCGCGCAGATCACAGCGATCAGGAGATCAGGATTAGTGCCGTGTCCAAAGCGTCCCAGCATTGGAAAGAACACCATAAGAAAAGTGTAGAAGAGGTGGCAAAAGTACAGGAAGGGCACTAGTTGCAGGACTTGCACCATCAGCACCCAATAGTATCCTGCAAGTATGCACTAGTTAGCAATCCAAGTGGAAGATTTGTTTTGCCATGAGTTACCTCGATCATGCAGAGTACTTAGAAGATTGATCAAAAGAGCTCCTCCATAAAAAAGCAAGGACATCATGCAGAGATATGGAGTCCTCAAACTTATAGCAGTCAGGATAATGGCAATTAAGGACAGGAGCACACAGTGCGCATGGAGACTCATATGTATGTGATTGGGTGACTGATGTCGTCCTGTAACGAAAGTCATAAAAGGTAAAATATAGTGAATATAGTGAATATTGAAAGTGCAGACAACTCACATTTGGTTTTAGAGTGTAGTAGAGAGTCAAAGGCAGAACCTGCCCAATAATTGCTGGAACGATGAACAGCCCAATCACTAGCCAATTGTTACTGAAGTATGTCATGGATCGGTCTCCGGCATCGAACATAACTGCCAACAGTAGTGGCAGCCCAAGGCTGAGGATCATCCCCAGCACATGAAGACCCAGGACTATGGCGAACCATATGGACACTCGGCCAATAGAGGCATCCGATTCACGAGCCATTCTCAACAAGGAGCAGCCCACCAGAACCAAACTGACAACGGCAATGCAACAGTTGAGGACTATGCCAGTGGTTTCAGTGTAGTACACAAAAAACAGGCCCAGATAGTCAAAGAAAACGGCATGTCCTTCGCTGTGATCCTGTCAAATCAAAATAATTAGTATCAAATATTACAGATTGATCATAAATGACGCACCTCTGGGTTCCGCATTTCAGGGGCATTGGCAAAAGCCCGCACCAGAGATAAGGCATTTTCCCCGGTACTTTGCAGGGAATCAATGGGCACCTCCTGAACATTATCAAAGATTGTGTGGTATACATAGCCATTGCTGATTTGCGCCATGTCAAGGCCTTTAAGCAAAACGAGTTTAATACAAAACCACTAAGGCACTCGCGTGACCAACTCACCTGGCAGTTGTCCGTAGTCGCGAAAGATACGGAAATCCGTATCGGATGGTAAAATGCCAGACTGAAATATTTCCTCGGCCATTGTGGTGGCAAATGGATGTTTCGCATTCTGGTAATAGTACTATGGGGAGTAAATAAAATAAATGTCAATTTGTCAATAAATGCTGCTATCTTCTAAGGCAATTCCATCACGCCATCGTCTATTGCCGCTATTAACCATTCGGAATTCGATAAACAAATATGATTTTGAATGCATATCAACTGATAACCCTGATAACCCAAAAAGCTATGAAAACTATTTGTCGTGTGCATACATACCTTAATGAGCCAGGGATTCTTCGGTCCGCTCTGGAACAAGAGCTCACGACCTCCACTGCCGGCCACTTCCAGATTTATGAGGGCCCTGCAGGATTATCCTTCTAGTTATATCCGCTAAATGCCAGGGTATACAACCACTCACTTGCAGTTTCCCGCCCACTTATGTTGGGTAATAAAGCCGTGTGACGCCTCCAAAGGATTTTCCTCAGCTCCGTTGAACAGAAACACAATGGATGTTCGAATGGGGTGTCCGATATGGCCACCTGGCGTAGGACTTCCAGCATGACCACAACCATAGTGCCATCATCGCCGGAACCTATAAGCAGGCGTAATTACCAATATTATATGAACCTTTTTGAAAAGAACAGGATGTGTTGACTTACCAGGACTGCTGGGCTTGGAATCAAAGTGACTGTTGACCAGCAGGTAGGACGAACTATTGGAGCTCCTGCTACTAATCTTAACAACTACATTCGTGACGCCCTGGTACATGTTCACCATCTGCCAATGCATGTAGGCGCCAGAAGGATGTTGGACATCCAGCTTCAGCTCGTAGAGATCACTGCGCATTGCTGCCCGGATGTTCTCCACCTCCTCCGCGAGAAAGGCCACCGTTGTCACCTCATTCGCCACACTACCCACCACCTTGGGTCCGATCTTGTCGTATTTGTAGAGCAGTCTCTGGGCCCTCTCCGCCACAAATTGGCCAGGCTTACTCGATTCATGCGATATGAGGACGCTCTCCGGCAGGCGATGGTATAAGGGGTATACCACTGCGTAGAATAGAACAACCCACAAGAGCAGAAAGGATGGTGCGTAGTACCATGGCAATCGGTGCCTTCTCTGCTTTTGCTGCGATAACACATTGACCAGAGCTACGTCCGCAGACCCCTGAAAAGTCGATCATTGGTTAACTACCCCACACATTGATTTCGTATATCAAAATTTACATCCTTTTCCCTCGAATTCATGTCGACAACTGACAGTCTCTGGTCGGTCGCGGAAATCGAACAGTTCCTTCGGCCAGTCGGGACTGAACTGAAAGTGCCATTGACTTGGGGCACCGAAAGTTGAAGGTGGACGGATATTATCAGCAGTGATTCGCACTTTGAATCCCATAAAGATAAATCGTTTTATGCATGCCATACTCGTATAGCGTTCGATGCTAACGAGAATGTGACTAACACCCCGGATACTTTGCAGTTGCTTCCCAGTTGGTTTTGCCGATGTGGTATCTAAATGGCAAGATTTATGGACTACTATCTTTATATCACTTTTAACTAGTTGAAAAATTTGTTTTTGGCACGCTTGTTTACCCAGTCACTGCCAGTCCCTCGAACTTAAATCTTATCTTTATGTTTATATGGGGTGCATATACTCTCATCGTGAGCTACTTCAGTACCACATCTTATAGGGTAGTTCAATGACAGAGTAATCAGTTATAGGTTCAGATGTTTATATTCATTATTTAAGGACATGGTGAAAACTTAAAAATCTTGGCTTCTTACAACAAAATTGAACGGTTGTACATTTTGACATAAAAAAGTTACATTTCTCGTTTCACAGTCTAGTTAAACGTAAATTACAAAAGTTATATATTATAAAAAAACGTTTCTTTTATATCTACCCTATCAATTTGTACTTGATCAGTGTAAGTCCATGGTCCGCGATTATTGTCGCATCGACTCCATCAGCTTTTCCAGCAATTCGGCGAGATCGTTCACGTAGGGAACGCCTGTGTATTTATGCTTTTTCTGCGAGTAAACCACCGACAACTCCACTCGGAGGCCGATCAGCAGTTTAAAGAGCTTGGTGCCGCGCAGCATGCCCTTATATTTGGCAGTGAAGCCGAAGAGTTTCCACAGCATGAGGACAGCTAGGCGGTGCTCTTCGAAGGAATTCAATTGCTCATTGAATCCTGGTTCTTTTTGTACTTTTGTTCCAAAATATCACGAAGCAGGTTTATAAAGTCAGGCAGCTCCACGAGTTGGAAGCGATTGCCCTTGAAGAAGCACATGTTGCGAAGTATACGAAGGCACAGGATCCGCTGCTTCTTTAACGGCGGAGTACGCCGAACGGTCTTTATAAGGGATTGAAGATGGCAAACCTTGTTTCCTACGTCGTACCGGGAAAATACCTCCCAGAATTCGAGCCATGCAATCAATACAGGTGGTCGCACTCTGGTGGCATGCGGGCAGGGTTGACTTGCGGGAAGGATTGTGTCGAACATATCTAACAAATTCATTTTGGACAAACTCAGTCGACCCTCGGCGCAGGAACAGCAGTTTGCCATTACTCTTAAAGCGGGCACCATATTCAGAGATGGCTCTCTGTTTGGGTTCTCCTTCTTGGTTGTTTCGAAGTCAGCGACGCGAGCCATTAGATGTAGCAAGGATTGGGCATGTCCTGATTGAAGCAGCGAAATCTGTTTACACATTTCGAAGGAGTGCTCCGTAAGGAACATAATTAGCTGGACGGTAATCTTCTTTAAGTGCTGCGAGTGCGATAACCAAGGCCAAATGCGGATGATGATTCTTACGATTTTAGTAGCCATACTGGCCTGGGTGATCACAGAATTAGGCGAACTATGCCATTGGGTTAACATGTTAATCAGTACCAAGAGATTGCCTATGATACCTTGCGCCTTGTGGGCTCCTACTCGCTTCACATAGACGGCGGCGTTTCCGATCTTTTCGTCATTAAGAAAATTGTCCAGAATTTGAACCACACGGTCCAGTAGCTTCAGTTGTCCGGATGTTTTCAAGGCCCAGGGTGAGACCTTGAGCAATCCACCGAGTGCTTCACAAACCTGCACCTGACCGATTACGGGAGTTACCAAAAAGTTAAAGTTCTCGGATAGATAATAACGGCCAAAGAGCTGATCCAAGCGATGATAGATTACGGTAGCCGCATTAATGGTCTGGGGCGCACGGTTTTGGCTCTGCTTATCACCCTCCGAACAGTCCGAGTCATGTGCATGCATGGCGATACACTTTGCTTCTCGTTGGAAACAAAATCTTGTTTGCCATTCATCCCAAAATTCTCTATATCAGTGGGGAGATCATTGTATGGCAATTCGAACTGCTCCAACTCTCTTAGCATGCTTTTCCCATCCGCAGCATTTTTCGTTTTGGCGAACACAAGCCCTAAAGTCGCGAGTGTGAAGCGCTGAAATGGGGAATTTAAAAGTATCACGTGCAGTCCAAACAGGAGGAAATCCATAAATATGGATGGCATTTCCTTAATCTGGTCGATAAGAAATGAGTTCGCATTCGAGTCCGCACAGAATATCATAAAAATCTTAAATAGTGGAACCATCATATATTCGGGACTTTCCAAATTCAGCACATAGTTGATCAGCGTTAGATAATTCTGCATAAACACGTTGTCGCGACAGATGGTCCTCTGAAGGAAATCGAAGTTATCACTGTAGCACATCGAGTACAACTCACAAATTTGTGATGCACAGAGTTCCACAAGGGGTACAGCACAGGGTTCCTGCGACTGGAGGGTTTTCATCACATCACTGAGACCAGTCATGAAGCTGTGCCCGCACAGCGTGGCACACCACTCCGGGTTAAGGGCCACCATCTTAGTGCATATGGCAACATAGCAGCTTATTACTTCACACGAATTGCGTTCCCGCATTTGCTCCTCGAATATCCAAGGAGTATCGTGAATTGCTTTCAGCGAGTTGTAGGCCGTATTTAGGAAGTCATGATTCCGCAACATTTCGAAGCTACATTCAGCGCCAATGGTCGGCATCAACATGACAAATACTTGTCCGGCCAACTCCCTGACCAACATCAGTTCGTGGATATCCATCAATGTGGTTAAACAGCAAGCTGGCAGTCCGCCAGGAAGAAAGTCCAGGCGAGGCAGAATATTTACTATTTCGGAGCCACAGCTGGTAATCCAATTGGCCATTGATACCCAGGACAATGCACGCACTTCACTGTCGCAGTGCCCGCACAGGGTTAGGAAATAAGACAATACCTTATATGAAGCCGCGGCTTGGTTCGTGCTACTGGCCTTGATGGTGACCTTGGATTGCTGATATTGTAGATGCCTCTGGAGTTGACAGATAATGTACAGGCAGTCCCGCTGCCACTCTGCCCCGGTTTGCGTTGAGGTCCGTAAATTGCTGGACAACTGGATGAAATGCTGAGAGTAGTTCTGCGGTCAAAAATTCAAGGTAAGATATGAATATTTAATGACGATGATGATGAACTTCCGCTACTCACCGTCAACTGAACATTACTAAGTTTCAGATCCCGCTCGCTAAGCAACTGCAGGATGCGAAGCATGCAGCGCACGTGCTGCAGTTGCCGCAATTCAAAGTGCGTCTTGGCCAAGGCACTCAGCTGCATAAAGAACTTGCCATACCAGTTCATCGGGACACCACAGGGCTCGTTGACGAGAAGCTGCATTAGACACTGGCTGATCAGGTACAGCTTATCAAGCGGAATGTGGCGATCATGCAGGAGTATGTGGAAGCTGTGATGATGATCGGTTTCCAGAGCGTAGCTCAGTCCTGACATAACGTGCGGCTGGCAGAAGCGAATGCATGTTGTGCACAGATCCAGCAGGGACTTGTAAAGCTCGCCATCTGCTTCGTTGCCCGGCTCTAAGCGGATATACTTATGGATTACCCTCCATAACTTTTCAGCCACCGCCTGACTTATTGACTTTCTCAGAACCACGAGAAATAGCTGAATGACGGAGACGATTTGTTGCAGGTCCTTGTGATTGCTGCAACTCTCGGCTATAATAAGCTGGTAACCTAGCTGTTCGTCCAAGCTGGAGGCCCTTTTTAATGCCAAATCAGACATTTTAATCTTAAGAGACTCCCTAATGTCCACAGCTCGCACAGCCGATAAAGTAATTCTGGATGGGGCAAGGCAAATGCGATGGGCCGCATACAGTCGCCAATGCTGTGCAGCTCTTACCTTGTCTCCCCCGAAATGAGAGTCCTCCAGTTTTTGCTGCATGGCCACTCCTAACGTAGCTACAGTGGGAACGTCTATGGCTTCCACTTCATAGGTTACAGGCAAAATCATCGAGCCCAGATCCACATCCAGCACCAGTTTCTTCTTGGTGGAGTGATATAATTGTGGAATAGCATTTGGAAAAGGCATAGACTGATATCCTGGCGCACCTGTGCTTCGTGGGGGAGCGTGAATAAAGCCCTCAGCAGGCACATGTATACTTCAAAAGTGCTCGCGACTTTTTTTCGGAAGCTGGCGTTATGGAACAGAAGCTTCATCAGGATACTCACGGTGGGGTGCAGAATATCTAAGGATTACTGCCACTCTCTTTCTTCAGAGCGTTGTGCAGCGTCTCTACAATCAGTTCATATCCATCATCCTTTGTGGAAAATTCGTCACAAGCTCTCCAGTTTTGGAGCAGGACATTTAATTGAGTCATTGTTGACTTTCGGATATTCGGCTTTATGTCCTTGGCCCGGAGCAATCGGATTAGGGCATCCAAGCTGCGCTGTCCCTGAAACTCTTCATCAGAGCATTCGATGAAAATGCTTTTATAACTGACTGGCGGCTGAATCAAGCAGAGGTCCTTGGCTAGCTGCTCAATCGGAACATCGCGGGAGGTGGGCTTATATATGTTCGTGCTGTCCTGATAATGCAGCACGTCCGCGATTCTATTGGTGGCCTCGCTCCTAATCGGGCTAAACGGGTAAAACATGAAGTAAACGTAACCCCGCAGCAACATTGGCGAATCCAATTGGCTGGTGTCTGGCTCGAACAAATTCCACATGACGTTCTGCAATTGCTTGTGGGTAACCGACCTGCAGATCAGCAGGGGCAGCACGGGGAGAACCAGCTGGAAAACGGTTATGAAGTCCTCCTCAGCTAGTATAGAGTTTAGTTTGATAAGCATTGCGACAAAGTCGATGCACCACTGCCGGATTTGTTCCGAAGCATTTGCCTCCCAACTCTGAAGTATAACCCTGTGTAACAAATGGACGTTGAGTGGCACGCCTAAGATGTGCTGGCGGACCAGATCTACATTGCTGCAGCCCTTCATATAGACTGTCTTGTTCATAAGGGCATGAAAGTGGGACACGCCGGTTCGTAGCATTAAACAGTATACCAATGCACGAAGCTTGAGATCAGGCAAATAAATCAGGGTGTAAAGTAGCACCTCCGCATCTCTCCTTAACTGCGCATTGTCCGCGTAGAGGGGAATGCACTCTACAATAGCGTTGAAGAGCTGCTGTACCAATGTCTCACTGCCCAGTTGGGTGATCACAAAGCACACATGTTTGTGCTTCTCGATAAGCAGTGATCCAGTCGCTTTCGTATTCTGGTCGAATTGGTTTAGAGCCACGCTGTAGGCCATCTTCAGCCTAATCAAATTATGCTCGTCCTCTGATGATTCAGAGATAAAGAGGAAATTAGATTGCTTAGCGACTTCATGCGCTTGGGCATGCAAGACAGAAAAGTGCTGTCCAAAACAATGGGTTGGATGAGGGATTTGGCGTGCCGTCGGTCCAGGTGTGGGTCACAAGCAAAATTTAAGGCCATCGTATCGAGCAGCAGGCCGTTAAAGATCAGCGATTGCAGGCGGGGAATTCTCAGCGAGTCCAGCAGCTGGGTCATGTTGCTGCCCTTAATACTGTAACAGTGCGCCAGAAGCTTCTTAACGATGTCACCGAAGCGCGAAAGGCACTTGGAAGAAACTTTTATGTTGAGAACATCATAGATCCGGACAACTTCCACGGTCAGTTCCATTATGTGCCAGTTATCGCTTGTGCAGCTGAGCAGTATTGGGCGAATCAGAGTGGTGCAATTGTCTAGCAGGATTTCCAAGGCGCTTCCTACCTTCAGTTGCTTAGAGCGCGTAGGAGGATCAAAGCTGGCCGCGTAGCTTAGAGTATTTCGGCGCAGCAAGATGCGTTGCTGGAGCTGCCTTAACCAGGTTATTAGTGCGCGGTTCACTTGTAGCAAGCTGCCGTCTTTCATCATTTGCAACTCAGCCAGGTGCAAGAATACGAACGGCGGCTGCAGAAAGTACTCAACTGGGTAGTCGCCCATCCGGATGATCAGATGGGTGAGGTGCTCGTGCAGCTCAAGAGCATTGCTGGCGCCATTTCGTGGTAAATCGATCATGCTCTTCATGCTGGCCACATCGTCCGAGCCCGGACGCGACCATGCGGGCTCGTAATCGTTCGATTTGAGATTGGCGTAAATCTGGTTCGAGCTGATGGTTGCGGAATCAGTTTCCTGACTGGTGATGTTAATTGAACTAAGGCTGGAGGCGCTCGGCGTCACCAGGTCTATTTTGTACTTCTCGAGGAGCAGCATGCTCAGATCGTCCAGCAATTCGGAAATCCGCCTGGACTCCAGACTGCGTAGCACGCGGCGCACCTTTTCCACCTCGGTCTTGAGGCGCTCGTAAGGAATCTTGCGAGTCACCGCCTCGGCGTACTCGGATCGAAGCAATTCCATAATCATGGCCAGCACACGATCGGGGACCAGTGGTGGTGTGTACCCGAACCAGCGGATGAGCTGCTTCAGCAGGAGCACCGGCTTGAACTGGATGGGTTCCCCCAATTGCAGGCACCGGATGAACCTCGTCTCAATCTGGTCGAGCGCGCGCAAACGAATCTCCTCCGAATCGCTAGTCAGTTTGGTAAGCTGCGCCTCCGCCAGCTGGAGGGCAAGAGTCTGTTTGATACTCATTTCCTTAAACTAATACTACCCGACTTTTAGTTCCTTTTCACTTCGCTATAAGGCAGCAAATGTTACATGTCATTTTTGAAAGCGTCAAACTCGAATTTTGGCTGGCGTTGCCACACTTCTTAAGTGTGGGTCTCCTTGAAAAGGGTCTAAAAATACTAAACCGATTTAAATACTATTTCTCCACCTGGCGACGCATCTGCATCAACCGCCAATGTTCCGCATCAATCTCTTATTCTACCCTTAGAATTACTGTGCCAAATAGCTAAATAAATACTTAAACTTACGAGCTGTTTTCAAGAAGAAGAACTTCCATTCCTCAAATTTTTGTATATTTGTATTATTCTATTCCTCAAATTTATGTATATTTATATTACTCACATACTTTTATTTAGGTTAATAAAAGTTAATTATGTTTCTTAATGATGCCCTATTTTTATTTTATTTAATCTCATATTTATTAAAAAGAAATTATGCGTATTAATTATGCCACATTTGTTATCGATAATTTGGCTGCAGCCCTTTTGTTTTTTTCCAGCATTGTGGTACGGTCACTCTAGGCCTGTAGGTTTAAAAAAATCGCACATCTGATCGGACTTGATTTTGTGCTTAGCGGGTAAATACTAGTGTTTGTTTGGCACTGCGATGGAGAACTAGACTCTTCTGTGTGTGTATATCTGCTTATCTCGGGCTTCATATCGTTTTGTTTACGTGCCGCCCCAAAGTGTTGCTGTGCAATTGTGAATACACCCTAAGCGGTTATTTTGTTATTTGCAATTTAAACTTGGACAATGTGCGATTTCTGGCCATCCTTGTATACTTAAAAAACTGAAAAACATTAAAAAGGCTCGCTCGTAACGTCATCGCTTGGGTTGTGTTGTTTGCTGGTTCTGTTTTTGCTTGTTTCCTTTCGAAGCAAACAAGCATTACAAACACACATGCATGTGCACACTGTACGCACATAGTGCCAAATGACACTTGATGAGTTTGTAGTGCAAACAGAGCATATGCTGGAAATGAAAATGGAAATAGCGAAATGATGTCACTGGCGCACGCTCAGGGAATTCCCTCCCCCACCCACCACCCGTTCCGCCGGTCACCACCTTCGCTTTTCCACCTTTTGCGTACACATACACACATATGCATATGTACGAGGATGTACATATGTATATCGCACAATCCAGTTGGAAATCAATGGCTCACCGGCTCTTTTCTAATTAGAATTGTCATGCAACTGGGATTGACATTCCAATTGGACATTGCTCTGAGAATCAAATAATTTGCAATTGAATTTTTGGCCACTGCGCCAAAAGCGAGCTGAGCAACAAGTACACCATCATTTATGGCTAATCTTATCGTATTGCCCACTTAAACGACCGATTAGAGGTCCATTATCGTCCCGCATCTCCACCCATTGAACTTCGACCGACTGAAGCGAACGAAAGATTTATATTTATAATTCCATTTGATTTCTTGCAAACAAGCAGTTGCAAACTTTTAATGCCTTATGAAAGCGATATATCATTGAGAAAAAATCTAATTAAATATCAAGAGGGAAATCAAGAAAATTTAAATTTGAATTTCACTTCAAACCTAAAAAGTAATTTAAATCCAATTCATTAATAAGAGCGCTTTGAACGTCATATAGCATGCTTTCAACAATTTTACGCAATTATTCGTTTGTTAATCAAAGTCACGGGCAGACAAATTGTCACCCTTGAGTATTCACCCCACCCGCAATTCGAAAGTGCGAACTTGATTACAATGCACCCTCTGCATTCGAATGTCTGGGAGTTCAATTAGCAGACTGCGCAAACTCCCAATAGAATGATCAAGTCCAACAACATATTATTATTATTAGTAATATGTAGATAGGCAGGCACAAGGCGATAGGCAGTGGGAACTTTGAGTTCCACTAATCATTCATGAAGCTCTTTTCGGATTGTGCAAAACTGTGTACAAGTAGTTCAGTGGTTGCTCTTTTTGTGGCAAACGACTGGCATAAACAAACAGCTGCGACCTGTGACTCAATCTGCTTATCAGTTGGTTTTTTCTGTTCATCCATTGGGAGTACTGGTGTGGATATAAATGTGGTTAAGCTGTTCATTAAGCTGGTGGGGATCGGCGTTTGGGCTATTCCCTCTCCATGGTCAGATGGAGTCTCTTTGTGCCATTATCTGCTCGTAGCTAAGCAGCGAATTAGCTGTCTAAGGCACATGCCTGATAAGATAGTGAAGTAAATCCCGATTCTGGCCGAGCATATGGCCCTTGAACATTATACTGTCCCTATTCCAGCTCGATATATTAACCACATATCCATGTATTCGGTGCCTCAAAAAGTTTCCATTGTTCGTTGCTGTAAACAGCGAAATGTTTACGACTCGAACAGTAAAGTCGTTTGTTTAAACAACCTTTTCCAGAACAGCGAAGTATTAGGTTTTCTTTGCCGTGGAGCAAGACTCGTTTCCCCAATACATATTAGGTTTTTATTTGCCGACATTTAGCGCACTTTCAAGTGCCTTTGTTTGTTCTGATTATCCAATGGAAATTATTGCGGATATGTACACTACTCATATGTATGCATTTTGGAACAAAGTTCTCCGGTTCGAATTTTCCATATTTCGGCGCCGTCCATCCATCCATGAGTCAGACACAGGTGTGGACTCGGTCTATCTGGGAATGGGACAACCCAATTAATTGCCGGGCTATTAAATTATGTGTAGGCACGGCCCAGAAGCCAGTAAATCGATTGCCCTCAGATGTGTAGAAAGCACAACAACTAGGAGTATTATTTTTATTTGGTTAATACATGTTTCTAAACTGGCATCAGAATAATGCTACATAATATTATATTATATATATTACATTATGAAGACTTTGTAGTATGAGTACACGCAGTAATTTAGATTTCCAAGACATATATATTATATATTCAATTTTTAATGCATGTTTTCATTTTTGTTCTCGCCTTAACATTCCAGAGCAGTAACACATGGGCCAGAGCAAAGTGCACAGCTACCCACACCCACAGCTCCAATTCTGATTCCAAGTAGTTGAGCTCCTTCAGGCGTACATTCCTTAGATCCCACGAAATGGCCCAAACCGCATCAGTGGCCCAGGCCATTGGTGGTTACATTTTCGGCTTTCTGCAGGCCTGCATTCGATTCTTTTTCCGGCTAATCTATGGCCAAAAGGGGGAGAGTGTTCCCCCGATCACAGATGCCATTCTGTTGGAGTCAGCCACATCGTTGGCGAGGAAAATCCGCAGCCAGGAGGTGAGTGCATGCAGTAGAACATACGTTTCATAAAACACCTAACACACTCTCATTTTGAGTAGTTAAGCAGCGTTCAGGTCCTGGAGTCTTTTATCCGACGCATCAAGGAGGTGAACCCCATTCTAAACTGTGTCGTGGATGAACGTTATGATCAGGCCCTCAAGGAAGCAGCCGAAGCTGATGCCCTGGTCAAGTCTGGTCAATACAGCACAGAGGAGTTGGCAAAGCAGAAGCCCTTCCTGGGCGTGCCCATCACCACCAAGGATTGCATATCCGTCAAGGGTGCGTTGCTCTCATATGCTTCTTGTAACGAGTACCATTGCTATTGCTCAACCATTTCTTTGAATTTAGGCATGCTTCACACAGCTGGACTTTTCGAGCGTCGGGATGTGCGTGCTGCGCGGGATGCGGACGCCATGGCTTTGATGCGCAAGGCAGGAGCCATTCCCATCGCCCTCACAAATGTTTCCGAGGTGTGCATGTGGTGGGAGAGCAACAATACGGTGCACGGCAGGACAAGGAATGCCTACGACACCAATCGTATTGTGGGCGGCTCCAGCGGTGGAGAGGGCTGCATACAGTCGGCGGCTGCCTCCGCCTTTGGCCTGGGCTCCGACATTGGCGGCTCCATTCGCATGCCAGCCTTTTTCAATGGCATCTTTGGCCACAAGCCCAGCAAGCTTGTCGTCTCCAATGTGGGCCAGTTCCCAGCGCCCTTCAGTGCAGAGCAGAACTCCTTCCTCGGCCTGGGACCCATGTCACGATTTGCCGAGGACCTGCGACCCATGCTAAAAATTATGGCGGGCGAGAAGGCTGCCCTGCTTAATCTGGACAAGAATGTCGACCTAACCAAAATTAAGTTCTTCTACCAGGAGTCCGATGGCGGCGGCCGCTTAATTTCCGCCGTTGATCCTGACTTGAGAGAGGTAAAGAAAATTATTTTGCCCACTATTCAAATCCTCTCATTTATACTCCTTCTTATTGTAGGCCATGAACCGCGTGGCGCAACACTTAAGGGAAAAGTTCGGCAATCAAAAGGTAGAACGCATCCAGCTGCCCCACTTCCGTCAATCGGCGGCCATCTGGTTCGCCAACATGCGCGACGACAGCGGCCATGGATTCGCGTACCAGCTGGGTAACCTGAATCATGACATCAATACGTACCTGGAGCTCTTCAAATGGTTCTTCGGTGCTTCCAAGCACACATTCATTGGCCTGTCAACTGCTATCATGGATAGTGCACAGTGCAAGCATGGATCCCCCAAGTACGATCACCTGGTGCGCAAGCGAAATGAGCTGAGAGCAGAGCTGCAAAGCCTGCTGGGCGAAAACGGAGTGCTCATCTACCCCACGCATCCGACGGTGGCTCCATATCACAATGAGCCCATTACGCGACCCATTAACTTTGCCTACACTGGTATTGTCAATGTGCTGGGCTTCCCAGCCACCGCTGTGCCACTGGGCAAACTGGGCAGCGAGGGTCTACCGCTGGGCGTCCAGATCATCGCCAACTTCAACCAGGATCGTCTGTGCTTGGCCGTTGCCGAGGAATTGGAGCGAGCCTTTGGAGGATGGGCCAAGCCCGAAGTTCGGCTCTAGGATCAGTCTCAACTAGTTGCATACCTGCAAGTATGCAGTTTAGCTAGCTTTTAGATAGTAGTGGTCAGGTGAACCCACCTTATACTAACTCCCCACCCACCCGAGCATTCGCCTGGCGATAAAAGGTATTCCTTGTGTACTCCAGTGCCTCATTGTAATATCAATTTTCGATGTGGATTTATATATTTTGTATGTGTTTTTAAACGTAATCTAATCAAAGATCCGTGCGGATCCGTTCCCGTTTTGCATTTATAATAAATAATTGCAACAAAAGTTGCTTTGTTTGTTTTGCAATTTCAGATTTCACGGGCGACAGGCGCGCCTTGACAAAACAAATCGGGAAATCAGAATGCTGAATTCGAAGCCAAAGCGCTTTGTGGGTATACAAATCTTTATTTGAAAGACCAACAACGATATGCCGACGCACTTCCTCCATTGTTTTTGGTTTGCTTTTGTTTTTTAGTGCCTGACAGTGTCCAAATAAACATTCTCATTCGGGGAGGAAAACTTAACCAACTAAAACTAGCAATATCATGGATATCGTATTCACATATGTAATTCCGATGGCCCTCTCTTCTTTCGGCAAAGAGTTACATTCGTAATTTGGTCACTTAAAAACTAGTCAGCTGTAGGCGGAAGCTCGCGCCAATCCCCGCCTGGCTCTAGCCCTTGCCGCCCAGCGACAGGATGAGTTTCAGCAGCTCCGTGCGCTTCGCCTTCACGGTGTCGATGTGCAGCGAGGGCAGTCCGTCGATTACCTCGTACCTGTTCAGGTAATCGGCGATGTGATCGGTCATGCAGATGACGTGGATTCCGCAATCGTAGCCGTTGGCCTGCTGAAGGCAGCGCATCGGCCGGAATCTGGCCATTCGGGCGCCCAACAGCTCCTTGATCTTGTTCATCAACTCCAAGGAGTTGCCCGTATTGTTGTTCCCGTACGAATCGAAGTGATAGAATGTCTTCTCCGGGCGCGAGAAGACCAACAGTGACCAGTGGGTGCCACCAGAATCGGTGCTCTCGTTGTCGTTCAGCGCAAAGAAGATGAAGGGCTTGCCCGTGGTATTGCTCTGGTCGAGGAGCTGTTTTAGCTCCTGGTCACACATGTACTTCATGCACTGTGTAATCTCCGGCGCGATGAAGTGCAGATCCGAATTCGTCTTGTACTTCATGTGCGCCAGGTACTCGTAGTAGAAGCTCAGGATCTGGTCATTCAGCCAGTGGGGTCCGTGGAGCAGCTGGACGTCGGACATCCGCAGGCAGGAGTCGTGGAAGGTCAGCGAGATGGGGTCCGCCTTAGAGTTGCTGCCCATCTTTGTGTGGTAGTTATTGTTGCTAAACCTCGGGCGCCGAGGATTCGTATTTTGGTTCTGGCGTGTATGTTGCCTGGAATGAAAATGAATGGCAAATAATTGCTTTAAATCATATAATTGCGACTAGATTCGTGTAGTTCTAACTGAGGACTGTCACCTCAGTATTTTCCTATCGTGGGGCATCATTTTCACTAACAATCCTCGCGAAAATTCTGCTGAAAGAACTTTTTCCGGAGAATAATACAACTCCAGCGTTTCAAAGTCAACGCACGAATGACGTTTTCGATTTCCTTTTGCTTCCCTTTTTTTTGCTTTGCCGGCCGGCCAGTACTTTTGTTATTGTTCTGGTTTCACATCAATCAGAAATCGGTCATGCACAGCCCTTTTCAAGTGCACCTCATTCGTATTTTAAACTAAAACAAACATATTGAGGGCACACACTTTTCGAAAAAAAAGCTGTTTTGTTACTGTTGTTGACAGCGAATGGGCGTAGCAAAACAAAAAGAAAGATACTGCGGGGTTGGGGATGGGGCTCAGTTCCACGCATATATTTTTTCACTCACCACGCAAAATGGCTTCTCCTCGATTTCGTGACCTCGCTTTTTGTCCGTGCTTTGGACGCTTCTTGCGTATTACCATTTATTTGGCTGTTTGGGGGCAAATAACTTGAATTTACCAACTGATGATTTCACTGTTATAACGCTGTTATTACACAACACTCTGAACTGTTTATCCGCTTTTTCCGCTGAAATTATAGTTGCTGTATTTTTTGGTGCTCTCGTTTATGGGCTTGGGCTGCCACATCGCTCACTAAATGTCTGGCAATGCTGACTGTAAAATGCAGTGTTGCCAAATTTACAGAAAAGTAATTTAAATATGTAAAAAATATATTTTTAATCGTTCTAAAGAGTTTGCTTATCATTTTTTCTAACGCCTAGCTAATGATTCATCTTGAAATGCAGCGATAAGCACATGTAACAAATAATGTTTGTTGAATTTATTAAATTTACATTTTTAACATTTCTTGCAGTCTGGCTTATAATTTTCGGGACAAACTTGTTTCTCGATTATGTTCAAACTCTCAGTGGGTGTTGGGCACTTTGTTTCTGAAGAAGTCTGGCTGGATTCTGTAAATTTAGCACATCCTTCTGCAGAATTCCATGTACCCCCTCGCAACTGCTCGTCCAACCACTTAAGTTGCTTGTTTATCTAGAAAATTACATTTCTTTAAGCTTTTTTTCAGATGTGAATATATGTAAGAAAAATGATTGCCTTTTCTACCATCTCCTCATCCCGTTCGCTAGCAAATAAATCGGCTGTAAATTGGTATATATTTGATGGCTGTGCCTTAACCGCCTCGGCTGTAATGACCCGAATTATGGCTCGAATCTCTGGATGGCGTTGCAAATATGTCCAATCGTCCTTGCGCAAGTTTCTGGAAATATTCCCAATCGTGTCATAAAATTTGGACACGTTTTCGTGTAAGTTCTTTGCATGACTAGTATTATTTTCCGTGTTTTCCGTTTCCTCAGCGCTTGATGTTCTAGTGATATCCATTTTTACTCTGCCAAAAAAGCGTATATTTTAAAATTTTAAATATTTTGGAGTATTTGGCTCAATGGTGCTATGGACTTAAAACTCTATGAGGTCTCAATTCTCAACATTTTGTACACAACCTCATAGATTCGCAGACTCGCATGAGAGGTAAGATATGTATAAAATAATTGCATTGCAATTAGGATGAGAAAAGCAATATCAAGGCATCAAAGGCATCAATCATATTTACCATATTGTCTTATAACTGGAGGTTATGTAACTATTATTTAAAATAATTAACCCAACTCCGTGACAATGCATATCGCAGCATTGCCGTGACCAGGATTCGAACCTGGGTTACCACGGCCACAACGTGGGGTCCTAACCACTAGACGATCACGGCTACGTCGGGCCGTCGGACGCGGTCTTCCAAGATCCCACCAGGTCACCTAATATAAAAAACTGTCTAATTAGAATGTAATTAGTAAACACAAAAACAAAGTAAAAAGAAAATAAAATATTTGGATATTAATTACAAAAAAAAAGAAGTTCTATCTGACAGTGGTCAGAGGCAAGCGGCCGATGAAAATAAAATACGTATTAAACAAATGTTTAATAAAGAGTAACTATATTTTTTGACAACAAGTTATTTAGCAAATTAAAAAAAAAAAAAAAAATCTATCTGACAGTGGCCAGAAGCAAGCAGCCGATGAACAAATATATATGTATTAAAAACGTTATGCTTAATAATTTAAAAAAGTTAACTTAATTATTTGTATATCTAAATAATTACTATTAAATAAAAATATTACTACATAAAAAAAAAGAAAACCCGACTCCGTGACAATGTTTATTTCAACATTGCCGTGACCAGGATTCGAACCTGGGTTACCACGGCCACAACGTGGGGTCCTAACCACTAGACGATCACGGCTACGTCGGATGATGCAAGGTCGTTGCCAAATGCTTATTTTTAGCGCCGTGCGCAGAAAGTCACAGCAAATCAAAACTTGCGCATAACCAATTTGTGATTACCATGCAAGAAACTGGAACCAAATGGGAAATAAATTTGAAGTGAGATGTTTTTTAATATGTCGTTTCTTTTAAATATCTACATGATATGTTTATTTGGTTGTACCTGAGTGTGTCGGGCTATCAAAGCAGCTCCACAATCATTTATTTCGTCTGATGGTTGTACTTATACATTCAATGCTTATATACTCTTATGAGATAATAATACTACGCCTTTTTGGCCTTCACAACTACCTTTGTGGGCCCTTTCTGGCTGCTACTGGCTGGGGATGGAGCCGGGGAGGTTGAATTGGGATTTCCTCGGTCCCGGCGCTGCTTGAGGCGTTCCCGGAACTGATTGCAGAGCGTATCCATGGACGTGTTGAGGGCGAAATTCATGTCGGGCAGCTGATATGTGGCCAGCAGGAAGTTGCAGCGGACCCGTTCGTTGGCGATTTGCTTGATGAGCCCCTGTATCTCTTCGCTCTGTACGAGATTTCTGATGGCCACGCCCACCTTGTCCTGGGCGACCGTTGCTTCCTTCTCCATCCTGCGTTTCTTAGATGCTATGGATCCACCAGCTCCTAGCTCGTCCACAGCAACCGACTCGAACTGGAGGTCAGCACTTATGCGTCTGGCGCCATGCTGGCTTTTCCTTGACCTGTGGCGTCCAGTCTTACTGCATCCATCTGACGCAGTGCTCGTCGATGTGTTTGCCTGGCCCGAGGAGCATGGCTTTGCTAATTCAGGGTCAATTTTAGCTAACTTGGCTGATTTGACACCGACCTCGTGAATTGTCTTGTATTCTTCACCGGCACTTTGTTCCGGAGCCACTGTCTCTCCAACCTCGCTTGAATCGGAGTCTATTTCGATGGCCTTATAGCTCATTCTTCCCAATTGTTTTCTCCAAGCTACTGTAACTGTTATGACTTTAGTCAACTATTTTAATTGAGGTACAAACTTACTTCATTTCAACATTATCAGGCTGCCTTTTTTGTTTGGGCCCATTATTGATATCGATAGAACGATAACGACCAAATAGTGCTGCATAACGAAATAGTTGGCTAGCGCCATCTAGTGCTTGTGAACAAAACATATTTTTCAAATACTTTTTATGATGCAATTATTGAATTATTAGAGAAATTTGATTAGCTATCGTTCTTGTCAACTGATTGCTCGCAGTAATTAAAATTTAATAGTTTTGTGTCGTTCTGCAACACTGTGCCTTAGATTTGGAATCTGGCTGGCCATGCCCTACACCCCGTTGTAGCCGTGATCGTCTAGTGGTTAGGACCCCACGTTGTGGCCGTGGTAACCCAGGTTCGAATCCTGGTCACGGCAATGTTGAAATAAACATTGTCACGGAGACGGGTTTTTTTTTTTATTAAAGTATTTAAATGAAAGAGAAATAGAGAAATGACAGTCTTGAGCTGCTGACTTGTAGATATTATATTTTTATTAATATGTATACTGTGAAGATTAGCTAGGATGATTACGACAAATCAAATGATATTTTAAGGTAATCGACAAAAATGTATGAGGATGGATAATATTAGCGACACAAATAAAACACAAAAACTAGTGTTAACATAGATTAGTGTTTCATGGAAAATGCCGTCAAGTTTGAATAATTTTACGCTTTAGTGAATGTACATATTTATCTGCTATTTCTAATTAACGTCAAAAGCTATTTGTAATGTGTGGGCAAACGTTTTTTTTATCAAAAATAATGAGTTTTTAGAGGTTGGCAATCGATAAAACTTTTTTTAATAGGCAAAAAATCGTTTTTTATTGAAAAAAAAATAGTTCTATGAGGTGGAAAAATGAAAAATAATCCTGTGTTAATTGCGAAATGAAAACTTGTTGTGTTAAAATAAAATTACTTTTGATATACTGTCAGGTCCAAAATTTTAAGAGAACTGATAAATAAAACCAGTAGTATTGTTATTATCTAAGCTATTTATAGCAACATCAAAGGATAGACCAGACACTAGAATAATAGCAAAACTGATTTGTTTTAAAATATTAATTTGGCAGCCAGCAAACATCAGCCGATGTAGCCGTGATCGTCTAGTGGTTAGGACCCCACGTTGTGGCCGTGGTAACCCAGGTTCGAATCCTGGTCACGGCAATGTTGAAACAAACATTGTCACGGAGTCGGTTTCTTTATTTTTAAACAATTTATTTGACTATGCATTTTTTTATTTTATTCCTCACTTACTTTGAAAGAATATATATGGTTATTTTAATTACTTTAGACCAAACTCTTTATTTAATTCAAGATGACCATTAGGTGACCAGCTGGGATTTGGGAAAGCGTGATCCAACAACCCGACGTAGCCGTGATCGTCTAGTGGTTAGGACCCCACGTTGTGGCCGTGGTAACCCAGGTTCGAATCCTGGTCACGGCAATGCTGCGATACGCATTGTCACGGAGTTGGGTTTTATTTTTTGCTTTATTGTAATGACCGCCAGCAAAAGGCTTTTTAACTTTTCAAATTTATAAATTGCCAGAGTTTGATTTGTTTTATAGACTTTTAATTTTGATTATTTACAGTTTGCCTCTTTGCATAACATACAGAAGATATAATTATTTAATTAATATTAATTAAACTATTTGCATTACTAAAGCTTATAGGGGTTTCTGCCGGACTTCGAATCTGGATCTGTGATTTAGTGTTGTTTTTCGGTTAGCTTAATACACACGCCACGGCGGAATGTAGTTCTACTTTAGTTGGGGGAGGCATCAATAACAAAAACAAATTGACACAATTTTACAGAAGTAACTACGAGGAAATCGCTTTTCTACAACACAGGGTACAAAATAAAACGGTCAGGTGGATTGAAATTTAAATTTAAATTCACTTTCAAGTCTCCTCTTCACTGCTGCCCGTAGAGCAGTTCCGATCCGGGCGGTATGCTACTGGGGTCTACATTCACATTAAAGTAGTTGGCTGGCGTGGCAACGGCGGGAAATGCGGCGGCCATTCCTTGGGCCTGCTGTACCTGCTGCTGCTGATGGTGCTGCTGCTGGGGATTCTGCTGCAATGTAAGGTTGTAGGGATTTTGCACATATTCCTGATAGATATCCGCCGCTGGCCCAGTTCCATTCGTCGCCGTCTGGCTGTAAACGGGTGCAAAGCTGTGCACAATGGATGCCTGCGGCATTTTGGGGAGCGAGGGGTACGCATTTCCGGCCAGCAAATGACTAATTGGCACATTGATGGCAGGATCGCTGGCTTGAGCTTGCAACTGTTGCTGCTGCGCTTGATACTGTTGATAGTACTGCTGGTAGAGCAGTTGTTGCTGCTGTTGCCCAAACTGTTCCGCAGTAGTGTCCGGTGCTATGGGTACCTCAATGGCGTAGCTATTGTACGTATTATTGGTGGTTACAATGTTGGTCTGCTGCACTACTGGAGCCGGCTGCTCCGCCTCCAGCGGGCTGTGCGTCGGGGACGTGGTCGTGGCATGTACGGCAACAGCAGTTGCCTCATTCACCAAATCCGGCAATAATGCGCTTGGTATCGGGTCTGTACCTGCAGGCTGCTGGGGCGGCACAATCATGGGCTGTCACATACATAAAAAGTATTTAGTATATGTTGGGGAAAGTATGTTTTATTTCTCTGGAACCCACCTGAGCGAATACAAAGCTGGGCGGCTGTTGCAGTGCATCTGCCACGGGCGGCTGCAGTATAATGCTCCTCCTCGGGGACTCGACGGGAGAGCCCAGTAAGGGTGTAGCTGCCGGCGGAGTGGGCGCGCTCACTACTAACTCGTTGGAAACCTGGGTTTGCCTGGGTAAAATGGTCACCGCTGGTAACTGTTGCTGTGGAGCGGCAGCCACAGCTGCCAGAGGAGCTGGGTTCGTTAAGGTCTGAGCTCGCTTGCCTGCAAAATTGGTCACATTTATTGTTATCATATTGATTTGTATAAAATTATAAAGACAGAAATGCAGCTTATGGACTTGAATGGAAAAAGAAAAGGAAATATTCAATTCTTTTTGCCAACTTTCTTTAGCAACTTTAGCTTGGATCTTAGCTTGGCCCATGGTTTCTTGCGCTGCGTAGCTGGTAGGGTATCACTTTTGCCCGCGGTTATTGAGGAAATCTTTGGACTATAGCCATAAAGCGGCAGGGTCAAGGAATATTCACTTGTGCCCGGAGAAGGCGCGAATCTAATTTGCGTAAAATCTAGCGAGATTGCTGGGGTAATTGAATCTGCTGGTAGGATAAGAGGTTAGGCCCATTCTACAACACCGCGTTACACACCTTCATCATGGAAAAGCTCATCCTTTAGGTTGGGCAAAAATTCACTAATGCGCCGCCAGGTTAGCTCCCAGAGAGCCTGCTGTAAGCTGCCATCCTGATTGTGGAACACCCGCACTGAGTGCATAACAAGCAACATGTTCTTCAGTATCTCCTGCATCTGTTCCGACAATGTGTCCGATCCCACCTTCATAAAGCGCTCAATATAGTCCAAAATATCCAGCCAAAGCTCGTTGAAAGCATTTCCTAATTCGATGAGCGTGGTCAGGTGTTGTAGGAACACCTTCGACATGATGGTGGCCGTCCGTATACGCGACTCCTCAAGGAGCGAGGCGTCCAGCTGGCCGGCTGCACTGCTCTCGGGCAGCAGTTCGTTTAAGAGGGGGAACAGTACCTGGTGGAAGCAAGAGCACCATTCTGTTCCCGACAATGTCTGCAGGTCATGTACCAGCAATGCCCGCTGCTGCAGGCACGAGATGGCATGGGTGCGCACCTCTCGCCGCCGATCCATGGCCAGCCTGGCGATGCCCTGCAGCAAAGGACACCACCCCGGTGACCACAAAGCTGCCGACTGCGGTACTGTGCATCCTTCTTCCGCCCACCATCGGAAGATCTGTGCAGTACGCGTGTACAATGTATACATCAGGTCGAGCAGTTGAATGGACAACTGTTCGTAGCGCTGGGCCAGGTCTTCCTGTTCTGCCGCATTTCCGTTTATCTGGTTGTCGGCCGGGTCGCCCGTCAGAAGAGTAAGATTACTGCTCGAGGAGGAGGAAGCCATGCCCGGTTTGCGTTCGCTACGCTTCTTGGCACTTTTCTGCTTAGCCGCCGATTCCAGCTTTCGGCGCTGGCGTAAACCTCCATCCCGACAAGCCTCCACAAAGATGCGGATGCAGCGAACGCAGGCTTCAAAATTGTAAGGCGTGATGTGTGCCACACTGCGCACGATAAAGGCCAGCGAGTCCCAACACTTGAAAAGGGCAAAAGGTGCGTGGTCCAGTAACTGGCAACTGTATACAAGTGTATTTACTGAAGGAGCACTTAAGCTTGGCGGAGATTGAGGTCTGCAAAATGAACTATAATGAACTAAATGAAGAGCTCAATGATTTGAAAAATCTTACCTAGAGGCCGTAGTTAACTCACTGTCTTTGTTATTGACCAGAATCCAGTTCTCAGCACTTGGACTGGAGGCAGCAGGTGCTGCTGATGCCTTGGTGATCTCCGAATCGGAAGTGTAACCACGCTCTGGCACAGCGGCTGCGTCCTCCTCGCCACTTATAGCGCCATCAGACTTAGCGCTTCCATTGGGCGGCAGTGGCAGCTGGGCATCATCGTAACTGGGCGGCACGGCTCCGGCCCCCACGCATTCAAGAAGATTGAAAATAATCTGCCAGTCCTGCTCGGAATGAATATTTTGTGCCGACGTCTTGAGCAGCTCGTAGATGCCAATAGAAATCTGTTTAGAAATGCGCAGCAATAAGGCTGGCTTAAGCATCAAAAGCATCTTGAGGGATTGCAATACAATCGGACACAGCTCTTCGTTTCGCATCAAATAAATAGCTAGTTTCAGGACCGCTACAATGCATCGGTTGAGTAGGTAGTCGTATCCACAGGAGGCACTGCCCATAAGAAGTAGGTACATTTGGTCTCGAACTGCTGGCCACAGCGGAATCATGCGATCCCGATTATGCACCACAATCTTGACCAAAAACTCCATCCAGAAAACTGTTTGATCTTCGGCGTACGGTAGGCCAATGGATTTGTGCCCCTGAGGAGCCTTCAGTAGCGCCAAAACGCATTTAAGCAAGTCCTGTAGCGATTCTAGTTGCACAAACTTTGATTCCTGTAGCATTTGATCCAGCTGGCACTCCTTAATGCACTTTCGTCCAAGCTTAATGAAGTCCTGCTCCTCATACGTTGGTTCTCGTTGACCCTCCGAGCTGATAAATGAGTACAGGCTGGAAAACAGACCTGATTCCTGCTTCTCGCGCGGCTTTTCCAGGATTAACATGGCCTTTCCGTTAGCCTCACAAAAGTCTTCCACTTCGATCAATGATTTTGGGAGCAACTTAAGACGGAAAAGCTGAAGGTATAGATCCAAAATGTGTTTCCAGCTCTCTCTTAAGCAGTCGCCATAGTCGTGAACCAATAGAAACACCGTGCGCATTGCTGCCTGAGCCTTTCCGTTCAATCCAAAGTTCACAGCTTGCTGGATTTCATTGTTTGCCGGAGCGGGCTCATGCTGCTCTACGCTGCTCAGTAACGTTGTGAATTTACAAAGAGTTAAGACGAGGGCATCAAAGTCCGAATGCAGATTATAGTGCGCCGATATGGCAGCGGATTTGCTGAAACCTACAATGAACTTGTAAAGTAAGAAATGAATTGTAACTAAACCATGTTAACGTACCTGCTAGAGTTCTTTGGTAACCCGTTTCAGTGCTCTTATCAAACATAAAGCTTAGGGCGCTCAGAGAAGCGCCCCAAACAATATTGAAGATCTCCACGTCGTATGATGCGTCGTGCACATAATGGAAATGTCCATCGTGGGTATCTCCTCGACGAAGCAGTACTTTCCATTGATAGTTTTCACGTACCAAACCCGTCTGCTCTGCTGGCATCACGATCTCTTCGTTCCTTTTATAATAAAAAATCGGAAATATAAGCGAATTGGGACAAGTTGTATCTAATAAGGCTTACTTGATTGCATTAAACACTTGAGCCAACATTTCTTGATCGAAATCTTCGCCACCATTTAGACCACGTAGGTTCTTTGTAAAATCCTCAAGCGTCATCGGAACATTTAAACGCTTAGCGTTAGAATTGTGCTGATCCATGTTCAGCATGATGATAGCATAGGCCAAGCGGAAAGCAGCATCTACGTTGGCAAACGGATCTTGATTTTGTTTCTGAATTGGGGGATACGTAATAAATATCTGAGGCTCCAAGTAGCTTAGTAGATGTATATGTATTTATACTTACATGCCAATGATCAGAAAAATGTTCCAGCACCAAAAAGATCAATGGAGCTTCTCCGGGCAATCTGAAGGTCTCCAAGTAAAGACGCAATGCTTGATCCACTCGGAGACCAGTAAAATCAAACGAGTCCACAAAATTAATTAGAATCTTAGAGTCGACGTTCTTCTTTTTCGAGATGTATTCGCCAATCATTTTCTTATCAAGCCCGGGATTCTCGCGAAGGAACAGGGCCACCTGCATGGGATCAAGCTCGGCATTAAGGATGCCGTGTTCTTGCAGATACTGGATGCCTTTCTCTGGGCGCTGATTAAAGCGCTCAGTGCCTTGGGATAGCAGACGCTTCTTTTGTTTGACATTGGCCAGCTGTTCAGTGGTTATACCCACTCCCTCTCCGCCAGATTGTAATCGTAGTCGCTGTGAGCTAGCGTTTATAAAACTGGCGATGTTCTCCACTTTCTCTTCTACACTTGCAATATTGCCAGAATCAATTACGATTCCCTCCAATCCGCTGTTGTGCCGAGAATGGCGACTCCCACCTGTTGCTGGGGCAGCGTCTGGCAAGGACTCTCTGTTGTTGCTATTCTTGCTCGCGGCACAGTTTCTCTCGATGCTGTCAATCACACTTATGAGGGTGTCCATTGAGATAATGTGAGTGCTATAAACTGCATTGGTTGCTGACAGCGTGTACTTGCTAAGTAGGTTTGTCAGACTCTCAAACATATCCGTGCAGTACAAGTCACAATCGTAGTTGATGTACAATTCAGTGACGAAGCCAGGGATGCGCCACAACTGCAGAAGATTGTCCAGAGCGAGTTCTCGCATTTCGTAGGGCGTCTTGGGATTGTCGCTAGCAATTATCTCGCTCAATTTTCTAAGGTAGGCTTCAAGCTGAAACTTGAGATGTCCGCGGAGAGACTCGAAGAGCAAAAAGCATAGCTGCAGATCGGCAGCAAAGATGCTAAGCCGCTCCGAGCTGAGAAGCTGTAAGGAAAGGCAAGGGTTTGTTCAGGAATAACTATGGGAGCAATTTATAGTTCCTTACCGAGATCAAGTTTCTGCACAGGTCGTCCTTTACCAGCTCCAGCAAGCCCTCATACTTCCCAATATTATCGGCTGCCACTTCAAAGGCTACGGTAAGAAGGCTTAGGCCCGTGTGCATCATGCTATCCGAGTTCTGCTTATCCATGGGATTGCAGAGGATTATAAGGAATCGGAACAACTCCTGGATGAAGGGCAGGCCGTAAGGGGAAAGAGATGCGACATCATGATCGGTAGACTGCTGTGTGAAACGGACGCCAACCGAGTTGATATACTCGCTACTATTCGCCTCGGCCAGAGTGCTGGCTGCTTCACCCGTTTCGCCGTCAAGCAAGGGCTCCGAATCTGTCGACTCTACTTGAATAACAGGTGTCTCTGGGACAATGGTTTCATCTTCCCCCGTGATCGTAGTTGTTGTTGGTGTCTGCGTAATCTTGCCCTGCATGTCCAAAATGTTTCCCGCTGGACTGGCGGGCGTGGTGGCCAGTATGGGCGCCTTCAAATGGCCTGGAACTGTGAGGTTGGCAGACTGCGGTGTCTGAGGCGGTTCCTCTACTGATGACGATTTTCTGGGGGCAGACGGGGCCACCGCCTTACGTTTCAGTTTTTCTTGTGTAGCTCCGCTGGCAGCATCTCCGATAGTAAACCGCTTTTGAAGCATGGTGTCACTTCGCTCTTCGGCAAACTGGGGAAGTCGCATGAAGAAGAGCAGCACCATGTCCTTCAGCGACTGTTCCGCCGAGCGACGCAGCAGTTCACTTAGCCTCGGCTCGAAGCAGATCTTGAAGCAGCTGAGCATCACCTCGCACATGGACTCATTGCTGACGGCAGCACCCTCGGGACTGCGGATAAGCGTGTGGAGAACCTCAATCACTCGCATAAAGGTGACACCATCTGAGGACTGATCGGTGCCCATGAAGCGGGCATGTGTCACAGCATCGGCAATGCGCTCCACGATGTCAGCCAGATTCGGAGATGTGGGATCTGTGGATAGGTAGAGAATGAGCATGGAATGGAGATGGTTAAGCACTAAGTTAATTCACCTATTAGCCCGTAAGACAAGAATTTATTAACCGAGGACAGAGCCAGACTAGTCAACGGACCCGTGGTGTCCGCTGTACGAATCACCTCTAGAAACGGAGCTAGGAAGACCTGAGGTTCGATCAGACGCAGGTCCTCGATCCGATTTAGCTCAAGTTTAAGGTCAATGAACAGCTTTAGCAGCGAGTCCTTCTCGTCGTCCTGTGGGTGGTGAAAATTTGTCAATACTTTCTACTCCCAGTGAGCATTAGTAGCACTAGTTACCACGTAGGCGGTGGCATTCCAACGCGTTCCACGTCGCATGGCCGTCATCAGGGTGGCCATTTCGCCCCGCACCACGTAGATGCCATTTCCTGGAAGCGCCATGGTGTCCGGGTGTCCTCCGTTGCGGCTCTCCGACTGCAGCTAGTTGGCTTCCAGTTGCAGGGCTAGCGCAGAAAAGTGCAGTTTTCGTGGGGCAGGGCAGCTCCTCCTCCCTTTCGACGACCTTCGCATATGTTTTGGCACTCGCCACTAGCCCAATCGCACACTGACGCAGCCTGGACGAATCTGGGCGCTCTGCCTAGTTGAACATCTCTCACTAATCCTAACTAATCGAACTGGATAGCTGCTAATTTTTGGTGACGTTTACGTGTCGCTTATGTTCTTGTGTGCAGCCCGAATATTTTGCACTAACGTCTTCCAACACCGGCGCGACAATCCGTCGCTTTGCAGCACTGGCACTGCAGTAGCTGCCAACTCGATGCGTTAATTTAAAAAGATTAAAATAATATACAGTTCAGTCATGAAAATATGAACTTGTTTTTTAAATAAAATATGTAGCCAAGTTGATTCAAATTCTCAAATCACACGTTAATTGAGTATGAAGCCCAAAACAGTTAAGAAAAATCAGTCACGCACCCATCTCCAATCGTGAGCGCTGAACCCACCTCTAAGTTACTTTGGCAATTGGTGCGTAGGCGAATTTCTAGTTGGAATTGTTAGATTTTTGAAAAAGAATCGCATTAAATGCAAAGCACTCTTGTTTTAGACTACTGCGGACACTTGCACTGAGGCAACCGAGCACGGGGCAGGTGGATTTACAGCACTCAGCGATACCAAAGCAGCCCACAGGCCGAACAATATGGGAAACACGGACTCCAAGTTGAACTTTCGCAAGGCGATTGTGCAGCTAACGCAAAAGAACCAGAAGATCGACCCCAGCGACGAGCAGTTCTGGGAGCAGTTCTGGCAGGGCCACCAGACGACGCTGGAGGATGTGTTCGCGCTGGTCACCTCAAGCGAGATTCGCCAGATCCGCAACGAGAATCCAGCGAACCTGGCCACCTTATGCTACAAGGCTGTGGAGAAGCTCGCCCAGGCTGTGGACAGCAGTTGTCGCACTCAGGCGGAGCAGCAGTGCGTTCTGAACTGTGTCCGTCTGCTGGTCCGGTGTCTGCCGTACATTTTTGAGGACGAAAAGTGGCGCGACTTCTTCTGGAGCAGCCTGCCGTCGCAGGATAAGACCATGCCGTTGGCTCAGTCACTGCTCAATGCCACCTGCGACCTGCTCTTCTGTCCCGACTTCACGGTTACGGCCACGCGTCGTACGGGCCCGGAGAAGGCCGAGGAGCTAGCGAATATCGATAGCTGCGAGTACATTTGGGAGGCGGGCGTGGGATTCGCCCAGTCACCGCCCCACAACGCCCACATGGAGCGCAGGCGCACGGAGTTGCTAAAGCTATTGCTCACCTGCTTCTCGGAGCCCATGTACCGATCGCCCCAGCAGTCCGAGGAGCCTAACAAGTGGATAGCATACTTCACCTCGGCCGACAATCGCCATGCCCTGCCCTTGTTCACCTCGTTTCTGAACACTGTGTGCTCCTACGATCCTGTGGGCTTCGGTGTGCCCTACAATCACCTGCTGTTCGCAGATACCACGGAGCCACTGGTGGAAGCGTGCCTTCAACTGCTAATTGTCACCTTGGATCACGACATGGTGGTGCAGCAGCAACTGACACAACCCGGACAGGCATCCTACGACGAGGGCAATTGCGGCGACAACTTGTTCATCAACTATCTGTCAAGAGTTCACCGGGATGAGGACTTTCACTTTGTGCTCAAGGGCATCACCAGGCTGCTGAACAATCCACTGGTCCAGAATTATTTGCCCAATTCCACAAAGCGACTGCATTGCCACCAGGAGCTGCTTATATTGTTCTGGAAAATATGCGATTACAACAAAAAATTTCTGTATTTTGTGCTGAAGAGCTCCGATGTTCTGGATATCCTGATTCCTATATTGTATCACCTAAACTACTCCCGAGCGGATCAATCTCGAGTGGGCTTAATGCATATTGGAGTATTCATACTGTTGCTCCTATCGGGTAAGTCATAAGTGTAATTTTGTGCATGATATCAGTATACTTAAATTAATGCTTATTGATAGGTGAGCGAAACTTTGGGGTTCGCCTTAACAAAGCTTACTCCGCCACGGTGCCCATGGATATACCTGTGTTTACTGGAACCCATGCGGACTTGCTGATCACAGTGTTCCACAAAATAATAGCCACTGGGCACCAGAGGCTGCAGCCGCTTTTCGATTGTCTGCTGACCATTCTGGTCAATGTCTCTCCATATCTGAAAACCCTTTCGATGGTAGCTAGTGTGAAGATGTTGCATCTCCTAGAGGCCTTCAGCACGCCATGGTTCCTGCTTTCGGCACCCAGCAATCATCATTTGGTGTTTTTCTTGCTGGAGATCTTCAATAATATTATACAGTATCAATTTGATGGAAACTCGAATCTAGTCTACACCATTATTCGAAAGCGTCATGTGTTCCATGCCATGGCAAACCTCCCGACCGATATGGCTGGCATAGCAAAGTGCCTGAGTGGCCGTAAAACAGGTGGAAAGTTCAACTTGCCGCGTGTACCGCAGAGGAGAACGCAAGCTGTGTCCCAGGAACTGCCCTCGGCCCATGTGCCAGAAGAGTACAACGAAGAAGACGAGGATGAAGAGGAGACAATTAATGAAGAGCCTAAGGCGGAAGAGGATCTCGAATCTGAGACAGAGTCCCATGAGCGATCTCAGGCGGGGGAGCTGCAGTCGGACATTCTCACAGCGCAGCCAGCCGAGCCAGGAACACTGAAAACCTCCTTGCTGGATACTCCTGGCATAAGTCAGATGACGGAGCGGGAGCAGGCGCATCCGAATGACAAGCCAGAGGTGGAGGATTCTACGGAGGTTGTGCCCTACGACAGGTCAGCCGCATCGACGCCTACTGACGAACACAAGTCCACCTCACCCACTGAACTGTCCCGTTTGTCGGTGGCTCACAGAGCCAGTATTCGCATGGTGCCTGGCGAGAGCGATCGCTGGACGCCCACGCCCGAGTGGATCGTCTCCTGGCGCTCCAAGCTGCCACTGCAGACCATCATGCGACTGCTTCAGGTCTTGGTGCCCCAGGTGGAAAAGATTTGCATTGACAAAGGCCTGACCGACGAGTCGGAGATCCTTAAGTTTCTGCAGCACGGTACTTTAGTGGGACTGCTCCCCGTGCCGCATCCAATTCTCATCCGGAAGTATCAGGCCAATGCGGGAACAACGGCATGGTTTCGCACCTATATCTGGGGTGTCATCTACCTGCGCAACGTAGAGCCCGCCATCTGGTACGATACGGAGGTCAAGCTCTTCGAGATTCAGCGTGTCTAGGTCAGTATGTGGACACCCAGCCACGTAGCAGCGAACTCGTAGCTTACACGCTTTGGCATTTATTGTAGTTAATTTATTTAGTACATTTTGCATTCCAAATGTCTTTGTGAAAAATCATATGTTCGCTTATCGGCACCACAAAAATGAAGCTTATCATCAGTTACGATGTGGCATGAGTTCCATTCAACAGATTTGTTATCGGCCTTTAGCATTGATATTTAATTGCTTTCCTAATTAGTTAGTTTGAAGAGTTTTTTGAAAACGGTATAAGCACAAAGTGTTTCTATTTTAGTTAGAGACTAAATTATTAAACAACCCATGTTTCTTGTAGACAGAAAATGTTCCTTGTGCCGTATTTTGGTTACATGGCTTTATTTATTTATTATTTTAGTAATTTAACAATTTCCTCTTTTAACTTATGTATTTGAAGGATTTCACTGCTAAATTCGTATGCTTTTGCTGCTGATAACCTTTTTAATCAATTTTAATAAATTACTTTCACTCAGCCACTCTACAAACGATTTGCTTTATCTAAATTATTTTGTAGCTGCCTCTATTGACACCATAAAAAGCTTTACGTTCTCTTGCAATAATTAGGAATCTTAAGTTGAGTCCAATAAGCTGCTTTGTAACTTTTAATCAGTCTAGATATTAATGATAGATTCGAGAGTATGTAATAATTTACTGTCTATGTGTGCTTATAAACTATATACACAAACACTAACTAAACTTATGACAGCTATACAAGTCAGTTTATAAAAATCATGTAAGAAATAAACAAGAACCCAAGAGAAGATAAAATTGGTTTTCATGTCATAAAACAATAAGAAACCTGTATATTTATTTAGATGGCGTTCAATTAATTAAAATGGTGAAGTATAGGGCCAAATGACAGTTACTAAAAAGCAGTTTCAACATTAATCGCTTTTACATTTTTGTAGCTTGTGATCATGGTAAGCAGAAAGGGCATCGTCCTTTCTTTTCCGCTTCTTCAGTTTGTCTTCTTGCTCTCGGTCTTGCTCTCGTTTCTCCAATATTTTCACCAAATGCTGATGCCAGTAGAAGTATTTGAAAAAAAATAATAGAAGCAGTGCCGAGGTGGTAACAACGGACGCGGTACTGATCACGACGGGCCTCTCACGTTCTTCTTTCACTCTTTCCGAGAATTGGCGGGTGGATATTCTCAGGCCGAATGTGGGTTTGCTCGCCGCAACAGTGTGCTGCGTTAGTTGTCACGACTGGATTGGGTTGGGTGTGGATGTGGCTACTGGTAGCGGAGCTACTGGAATTATGGTGAACTTGATAAACGCGCTCTTGCTGCGCCTTTGCACTATTTTGCCAATTAATTGTGGTTCCTTAATGGTCTGTTCGATGGCCTTTACTATGCGCTCGCCGCTGCTCTCGTCAGATCCACTTGCATTGCCCTGTATGAGGATGCGAACCTCGTGTCGCTTGGCCAGCCACTTGACAATATTCTTGAGCCTGGAGGAGAGATCGTGTTCCGTAATGCGCGCACCAATGGTTAGGGATTTCTCCGTTTTCTTTTCCTTAACTTTTTCGCTGGGTGATCTCGACTTCTCCGCATCATCCGACAGCATTTCCGCTGCAGTGACTAGTCTGCAAGGTATCGCAACTTTATAACAATGACAACGACTCGATGATCTACGTATATACCCACTTAAACATGGCCCTTCCCGTTTTGGCATCTGTTTGCTCCAAGCGCAACAGGTGCAGCTCCCGTCGTTTGGCCACCTTCTGGGCCTCCTCCAACGTGGTGATGCTCATCGACTGATTCTGTTGTATGAGTGTGATTTTCTGGACACTTGCCTTCGGACTCCGGGTGTCTCTGGTTCTACTTTCTCCTGGGCTTCCACCCACCGGCTTTTGATTCTGGGCCAAGCTCCAGTGGATGGACAAAGGGCGCAGGTGTTGCTGCTGATTCGCTGCTGCTGCAGCATGGTTTAGAATCAATCTTATGCGTTGCATGTTCGTCGTTGAAATATGTTTGTCCTTTGGTTATTTCCGATTTTCTTTTGCTTGTGCAATTTTCTGTCTAAGTGTTGTCAAGCAGTGTGAAGCAGTAAAGCAGTATTTTCATTTCCAACTGTTCTAGCAGGGAAGTATCAGCTGACTGCTGGAGTTATCGATAATTCAAGCCGCCAATAACAATAGAATTTAAAAAGAAATAACAATAGAATTTAAAAAGAAATTTTTAAAAAGAAATTTCGTAGTCGTTGTATGTGTATTCTTTCGAGCGGAAAATAAGGCGTATAATGTGAAAAAACAGCCAAGATCAGAGCAGTTCCTAAAATGTCTTTAAAAATAAAATCTTTTCCTCCAGAAAACCGATAAGAACATAGAAAATCGATTGCTCGCGTGGCACATGAATTCTAAAATTTAATTTTCTCTTTCTAGAATCCGAGATTCGGAATCGACTTAAGTTCAAAGAAGAGCCATCACGATGAAAGTACAGGTGAGTGGATTGTTCTGTTAAAAAATATTGAAGCATTAAGTGTTTTTTTTCCTTTAGTTGTTCCTGCTTGCCTTGTTGGTTTGCTGTTTGGTCAGAAATATACATACGCATTGCTGTACATCACATGAACTTATTGAAGGGCGTTGTAAGAAAATATTTCAGTTCCAAGTGTATCCGTGCAAAATTGTAAAGCGCAACGCTTTTAGAGGAAAACTATTTAAAATCGGAAAAAAATAACAAATGTAAATCGCAAAATTTTTAAATTTATAACGATCATTTCCAATTAATAAAATATAAAATTATTTATTAATAGTTGAAATGAAACTAATGCAAAGCTTATAGTACAAAAAAAATATATAATTATATATAAATATATATATATGTATATAAAAAGTTTTAGGTTGAGAGAAAACAATGCTAGAACATTCGATTTGGTATGTTGATACCCTCTACTCGTAGAGTCATAGAATATACTAGATTCGTTGGAAAGTATTTATCTGGTAGAAGGAATCGATTTCGACCATATAAAGTATCTGGCCATGTCCGTCTGTCCGCATGAACGTCTCGATCACAGGAACTATTAAAGCTAGAAAGTTGTGAAGCATATTTTCAAATGTGGGCACGCCCACTTTAACGATCACAAACTGCCCAAAACTGTAACGCTCACAATTTTAAGAATGTTGTTTTTTGTTTTTCATTTTATTATTAGCTTTGCCAATTTCTATCGGTATGCCAAAAACAATGTTGAAATTTCTCGCTCGCACTCTTACTAGCTGAGTAATCTGATAGTCGGGGAACACGACTATAGCGTTCTCTCTTGTTATTAAATTAGATTTCTTATAAGTGACACACGATCACGTTAGCGATAAAAACGAAAAAGAGAGTTACTCGACTATCAGATACCAGTTTCTCAGATATTGGTAGTATCAGGTACCCGTTACCAAGCTTGTGGGACTGCGAAAGAGAAATTTAACAGTTTTTTTTTCGAGTATCGATAGAAAGAAGAATAAAATAAAAATTGTGGGCGTGGCAACATCACGAAACAAACTTTCGCAGTCCGCAGCCCAGGCTGCCAAAAATATTCGATATGCCGATAACATTTTTGATACGCCCACTCCAAGGACCAATACTGAGAAATGTTTGAATTTTGTTTTATTGTATACTTTGTCTTGGGAATTTCTATTGATATGCTAAATAAACAACAAGAATGCGTCATCCTCAAGTAAGTAAGTAAACTAAATGCTTCATCGCAAGTAACTAAATGTATAATTAATTTCTAGTTCGATGTCTATAATCGCCATAGTTGCGCCTGCGGTTTGATGCACGCTTCTCCTCCCGAGCCCGCTGCTCCGCCTGCCAAATGGCTCGGAAATGATCGCATTGGGACGAATTGGCGTGCTCCTGGTGCAGTGCAGCCATTTCCGGTTGACGGCACATCTCGCAATCCTCCCATCGCCTGAACTTGTTGACATTCCGATCGCACGGATCCGCGGCATACAGCATGCACTCATCCGCACAGAAGTTGTAGAACCAGAACTGGCCCGTAATAGTTTGATCGTGGCAACGTGGCTCAGCCGTCTGAACCATTTGGAAGCAGCGGTAGGACAGCAAGGAGTCCGCATCTCCTCCAGGTGTGTACTTGTCCTGACTGCCAAAGTAGTTCGCCCTTTGCCATGGTTCCCTTGGCAACACTTCTTCAGGGGCCTCTACCATGGAGCCGTGTTTGTTGGAGGGTCTTTGTCGCTGCCAGGAAGCTCGTTCCACATCCTCAAAGCGCGGATCATCGGGACGTGGCTGACCAGACCAATTGGGCCGTTCTGTTTTTACTGTATGCTGGCGAGCCCTATCGTAGTTTGAGGACCCAGGCGACGGAACATCTCTACCCAAATTTGTCTGACTGTTCAAAGCCCAGTTGCCTGTGTTACCCTTAAGATTTCCCACTTCGAATCCACCAACTGCTCCACTTCGTAAGTCATCGTAATCCCCGAAGTTCTCTGCCTCTGGTTGATGTTGTGGTCCATACATATTACCCACAAAGCGTCCTCGAGATGAAGAAGCCCCACCATTTGGATTATCCATGTCGTCGCTATAGGATCCTGGTATACTACCAAGACAAGCTTGGCCGGAGCACTTTCGCGTTTCCTGCAGCTCCATGCGATGCACACTCTGGCACTCCAACTCTGCTTGAGGATTAAGGTACTGCCTCTGGCGCATCTCGTAACCATCCCCACAGGTTACACTACATGGGCTCCAGCTGCCCCAGGAACTCAATTGGCATTCGGCACGGCGTTGTTGGGGCGATTGATAGCCATTCCTCCTGGGGTCTGGCGCCAGGTCCTCAAATTCCTCCGGCTCCCGTATGAGACTATTTTGACCACACATCTCGCCCTGGCACTCGCGCTCCTCATACTGCGGCACATTGCAATTGTAGACCTTGGCGAGCTCTTGTTGCTTGTAGACACGTCTTCTATACTGCATGCCAACCCCGCATTTCGAGGAGCAGTCGCTCCAACTGGACCACGGATGGGTAAAACATTCCCGGGGCACATCGGAATCGTTGTTGGCTGGGAAAGTGATATGGCTTGTTAACTTTTAGTTGTTCCTAACTAAAAGCCCACTTACAGTCCTCATCTGCACATCTTCTCTCGTAGATTCGCTGACGCTTCACCGTCAGAATGGCCATGGGTTTCATGGGAGTTCCGGATTCATCATAGAAAGGAGAGCGCGGATCGTTCGGAAAGTCGGAACGCATGCGTCTAATGACATCTGGCGGAACCTGGGGCTGATCGGATGACTATGAAAATAGAGGTGAATTTTTTGTTCTACCGAGCACTAGTCATTTCCAATTACAGTATAGCTGGGACCCGAATCTGTGCCCACATCCCACGGATATAGGTTGATAACTTTTTCCTCCATCCATGTGCAGTTGCGCAGGCACAGTTCCAATCCAGTGACGCCCACAATCCAATCCGGCGAGGGTTCTATCTTGGAGGCAAAGGACACCATGTGGTGAATGGGATCTACTCGCACCGAGGCCATCGTCTTGCTGCTCATGTTGGGATACGATGGACCCCGTGCCTTGATGATCGTCCGTATTCTCTGATCCTGTAAGAAGGGGGGAATCCCTGTAACATAGAGTACTTCCTCCCAGTCAGTACAATCATAGAGTCACCCGAAAATTGATGCTGAACTCTCGCTCCAGCAGTCGCGAACTGCAATGTTCGGCATATTCCTTCATAGCCAAGCTGGCCAGTGCTCCGGATTCCCAGAAACGATAGTCTGAACTGTGGGCGGCTCCCAGAAGCTCACAGAAACGAGTCTCCCAGCCTCGAGCAGGGAAGTCCTTGGGATGCAGGTTCCTGGACCAAACGCCTTCAAATATAAGCTTATGGAAGGAAGATTGGAGAAGGTAATTGAGGCTTTGGTAATTCCGGAAGGACTCACCTCATAACGCGCCTCATCGCATGCGCAGCAGGGAACATCCAACGCCGGAGCAGTTGGCTGGCTCTCCACATCATCGGTGACCTCCTCGCAGATGCGTTTCGTTAATCCGCCATCATCCATGTGCCACACCTCTCGATGCTGCTGAACTGTGGCCCGGATCAGGATGCAGCCGCTGCCCGGCTCACTGGGCGCCACCCAAGTCAAGTGCATGTGTGTTTTGGAGTTCGTGTTGGTGTTCTCCACCATGTTGATGCAATTGGGACTGAACCGGGTCTCAATCACGTCGCTCAGCTCAAAACGACCCAAGTCGTCGTTGTAGCTAAAGTCACCATTCTCGTTTTCCAGGGCCATGATAAAGCTGATGTAGCGGTGGCCATTGAAGGCATTAAGAGAGACTGAAAGAGAAAAGTCGAGTCGAGACTCGAGTCTCGAGTCTCAGAACATAGAACAATCAAAGCCGGGCCCTTATCGGCGACCTTGAATTCGAACAAATTTGCAAAGTTTCTTTTGTTTACAAAACAATAAACATTGCGCGAGTTCAGACTTAGAATAATCCGAAATGCCTATGTCCGCGACAATCACCCACGCAGTTCAAGCGCAAGGCCAGTTAACCCACCCATACTCACCGTTGTATTCCTGGCCGAGAATGTAAGTTTCCGGATTACCCGACACGCTTATCACAAAATTCTCATCCACGGGGGACTTGGGCGAGCCCGTGTTCGCTGGGCGGCGCGTGCAGATCAGGGTGCTGACTCTGCCAATCACCAGGGACCCAAGCAGAAGAAGCTCCACGAGAGGAGCAGCACTTGACCACCACATGTTCCCTATGATAGAGCGTAGTTACCGCACGGAACCATTCGATGCGAGCGACTGTTTCAAACTGAGCGAAGATTCCGAACAATTAGTTAACCAGAAGGCGAGAAGAGAGGCTTCGGAGCCGACAAAACCCTCCGATAAGACAGAGCGTATTGTTTTTCTGACCCACTGAATCAAATTATAGTTCTTATCAGTTGACGATGCAGAGAGCCAAAAAGTAGATTTCAGCTCTTTAAGACCATTTCAAAGAGAATTCAACCGACAAGATCTCTTGAAATAAAATTGCAATAAAAAAACAAGATAGAATGCTATAGTCGAGTTCCTCGACTATCAGATACCCGTTACTCAGCTAGTGGAAGTGCAAACGAGAAATTTCTAAATTTTCTGAAATATCCGTAAAGAGTGGGGAAAAATATTAAAATTAAAAATAAAATACAACATTTTTTAAAAGTGGCAAATCTGTAGAAATTTACAAGATATATACAAAAGTGAAAAAATATCACAACATTTTTAGAATTGTGGTCGTGACAGCTTCGGGACATTTTTTATTTTTTTTGAATTTCCACAACATAATACATCAGAAAAATAACAAAAAAATTAAATTACAAAAACTTTCGAAATTTAAATGCAGATTTTCAGAGAATTGAACCAGAAACATTTAGAGGTATGCCACTTTAAAATACGATTAAGATAAGTTGAGTTATGGAGTATAGAACTTCAGCCTTAGGACATTTCTTCATTTTTTGAATTTCTACAACATATCACATCAAAAAAATTACTAAAAAATTAAAAAAAAATAAATTTCTAAATTTGAATGCAGATTTTTAGAGAATTGCATCAGAAACATTTAGAGGTATGCCACATCATAATCCGATTAAGATAAGTTGAGTTATGGAGTATAGAACTTTGGCCTTAGGACATTTCTTCATTTTTTTGAATTTCTACAACATATCACATCAAAAAAATTTAAAAAAAATTAAAAAAAAATAAATTACTAAATTTGAATGCAGATTTTTAAAGAATTGCGCCAGAAACATTTAGAGGTATGCCACTTTAAAATACGATTAAGATAAGTTGAGTTATGGAGTTTAGAACTTCAGCCTTAGGACATTTTCTTATTTCCTTGACATCAAAAAAATTACAAAAAAATTAAAAAAAAATAAATTTCTAAATTTGAATGCAGATTTTTAGAGAATTGCGCCAGAAACATTTAGAGGTATGCCACATCAAAATCCGATTAAGATAAGTTGAGTTATGGAGTATAGAACTTCAGCCTTAGGACATTTCTTCATTTTTGAATTTCTACAACATCAAAAAAATTACAAAAAAATTAAAAAAAAATAGATTTCTAAATTTGAATGCAGATTACTAGAGAATTGCGCCAGAAACATTTATAGGTATGCTACATCAAAATCCGATTAAGATAAGTTGAGTTATGGAGTATAGAACTTCGCCTTAGGACATTTCTTCATATTTTTGAATTTCTACAACATATGTACATCAAAAAATTGCAAAAAAATTAAAAAAAAAACAAATTTCTAAATTTGAATGCAGATTACTAGAGAATTGCGCCAGAAACATTTAGAGGTATGCCACATCAAAATCCGATTAAGATAAGTTGAGTTATGGAGTATAGAACTTCAGCCTTAGGACATTTCTACATTTTTTTGAATTTCTACAACATATCACATCAAAAGAATTACAAAAAAATTAAAAAAAAATAAATTTCTAAATTTGAATGCAGATTTTTAGAGAATTGCACCAGAAACATTTAGAGGTATGCCACATCATAATCCGATTAAGATAAGTTGAGTTATGGAGTATAGAACTTCAGCCTTAGGACATTTTCTTATTTCCTTGACATCACATCAAAAAAATTACAAAAAAATTAAAAAAAAATAAATTTCTAAATTTGAATGCAGATTTTTAGAGAATTGCGCCAGAAACATTTAGAGGTATGCCACATCAAAATCCGATTAAGATAAGTTGAGTTATGGAGTATAGAACTTCAGCCTTAGGACATTTCTTCATTTTTTGAATTTCTACAACATCAAAAAAATTCAAAAAAAATAAATTTCTAAATTTGAATGCAGATTACTAGAGAATTGCGCCAGAAACCTTTAGAGGTATGCCACATCAAAATCCGATTAAGATAAGTTGAGTTATGGAGTATAGAACTTCAGCCTTAGGACATTTCTTCATATTTTTGAATTTCTACAACATATGTACTTAAAAAAATTGCAAAAAAATTAAAAAAAAAACAAATTTCTAAATTTGAATGCAGATTACTAGAGAATTGCGCCAGAAACATTTAGAGGTATTCCACTTCAAAATCCCATTAAGATAAGTTGAGTTATGGAGAGAATATACTTTATATGGTCGGAAACGTTTCCTTCTGCATACTTTTCAACGAATCTAGTTTACCCTTTTACTCTACGAATTACGAGTATAATATAGAAATGCAATATTCTTCTGCATCGACTGCCAGATACCCTTAGCGCAATAATGCACAAAACGTAAAGTAAATGTAATCATAATTATACCATAAATTAATATTTATTCTCTTCTACTTTAAATACTTTTATTGCTTTAAATGGTTTAGCCGCCATACCGACCGAGTCTGGATGAGTCGTACCTGCTCCTGGTCTGAGACATGGGTTCTCCAATGTCGCCTGCTTCTCCTGTTTGGTCATAGGATCTACTTCCTGCTAGATCATAGGATCTTACTCCCGTTTGATCATAGCTTCTTCCTCTCGATAAGTCAGAGGACCAATTCTCTGGTCGGTCATAGGATCCACTTCCTGTTTGCTTATAGGACTTACCAGCTATTTGATTATATGATCTACCAAATGTTCGATCATAAGATGTTCCACCCGTTTGATCATTGGGTCTACCTCCCTGTGGCGTTTGGTCATAGGATCGCCCACCGTACAAATCCATGGCATCGTTTTCGGTTCTCTCCATGTTTATTTGGGGCTGCAGACAGGTGCCCTCGCAGGCCGTCAGGGTGCGGAATCGGTTTCTATTCTGATCACAGTTGTCCGTGGTGAAGATCTTGCACTCGTGATCTTCATGGTCATAGAACCAGTAATTGCTCACCACCTCCGGCTTGGCGTAACAGGGACGCGTCGAGGCATATGGCTTTTCAAAGCAATAGTCTTGAATCACATTATAGTTGCCATTGTTATCGCCGGTAGTGCCCTCCACATCCTCTTCCTGACTGGGATATCGTCCTTTATAGGGAGAGCGAGGCGTGAAGCTAGGAGTATTGTAATCATTGTAATCATTAAATCCGGGTCTATTGCCCACGATTTTGTCATTGCTGTAGCTATTTGTCGGATGAAAGCCTTTGCCATAACCACCCAAATTGTCTAGTGGATTATAAACAGGTCGCTGTGGATTTTCTATCTGATCGAACGGTAAGTTTGGGGACTCCGGTGCGTTACCTCTAGGGTTGGAAGGAGATTTATCTGTCCACATATTATAGGACTTTCTATTCCATGCCTGGTTGCCCGAACCTAGACTGTTAAGCTCCTGTTTACTGTTCCAAGAAGGGGATTTGCCCATGTAACCGCCCTGATCGATCTCTCCGAACACATCTGGTTCCGGTAAGCCATCGAGTTCGCCATTATCCGGAATGGTGCCACCACAATCAGCTCCATTGCACTCTCGAGTTTCCTCGAGCGGTATTCGCATAACAGACAAACATCGCTGCCTGGCCTGCGGATTGTAATAGTTCCGGGTGCGAGTGGACAATCCTCGGCCGCATGTCTTCGAACACGGTGACCAGTCGCCCCAGTTGCTCAGCTGGCACTCGGCCATTGAGCCACCACTTGGTGGATTCTCCATGCCCAGGGCAGGCTCCTCTGCTTCCACTTCCTCCTCCGCTGCCCCACATTGGGTTCCTTGGCATTGGCGGAACTCCTCCAAGCGTCTATCGCAGTTGAAGTTGGCTGCTAGATTGGGACTCTTAAAGCTGCGCTGACGTTGGGAGTAGCCCTGGCCACAACGCGTACTGCAATTGGACCATTCGTTCCAAGGGTGTACAGCGCACTCCAGCGGTCCTTCCTGGGGTACTACTACGAAAGATCACCAACGGGACTTGCTAGGATTGCCACAGCGATCACTTACCTTCTTCGCACTCCCTAATGTAGAGTTTCTTTCGGGTCAAGTAGAGCGTGGCCAAGGGTTTCATTGTGGCACCGGAGGCATCGTAAAATGGCGAACGATGGTCGCTGGGATACGACGATGTTATGCGGCGCACCACATCCGGTGGCACTTGTGGCTCATCTGAGGACTTTAAGGGCGATAAATATAATTCAAACTGAGCTATATTCACCTACCATGTACGAAGGCCCCGAATCGGTGCCAATGTCCCAGGGATACAAATTCAACACCTTTCGCTCCAGCCAAGTACAGTTGCTCAGGCAGAGCTCCAGTCCAGCCACGCCCAGTATCCAATCGGGCGAAGGATCTATCTTGGCTGCCAGCGAGATCTGATGATGTACAGGATCCAGACGAGCATTGGCCAAGGTTGTGCCAAATGTTCTCAGCCGATGGGGAATTCCAGGAGCCTTTATAATAGTCCTTACCTCGCCATTCTGTTAAGAACTCCAGGATGAAGCGAGTTTAAAGTGAGATATTTGTTTACCTACTTGAGTGTTCTCCCTGATCTCATTCTCCAGGGTACGTGTAGCTCCGTGCTCGGCCATCTCCTTCATGCCCTGGCTAGCTCTTCCTCCGTAGGCCCAGTAGCGATAGCTGTGGCTATGGGAAGCACCAATTACCTCACCCAAGCGTGTGCGCCAGTCCTCAGCGGGAAAGTCTTTCCAATGCGTGTTCCTCGTCCACTTTCGCTCCAGAACGATCTAAGAGATACGTCACTTTATACACAATACCACCAAGGCCTGAGGAGATGTTCCAACCTCATATTTGGCTTCATCGCAGGCACAGCATGTTTCCAGTGGCGGCGTTAAGCTGTTTAGTTCGTCGATTTCCTCGGGACAAATCCGCTTGGTCAGGAAGCCGTCGTCCAGGAACCACACATCACGATGTTGCACCACACCAGCCTTGATCAAGACGCATCCGCTGTCCGGATGACGCGGCGCTATCCAGGATACCGAGATGTAGATCTTGGCATTCGTATTTGTGTTCTCCACCATGTTCTCACAACTGGTACTGAATCGGGTGTCTGCGACTCCCAGCAGTTCAAAGTGACCGGTCATATCCTGACCACTGAATGCAGCCGCCGGATCCTCAGCCTCGACAACCAAGGTGAAACTCACGAATTTCATGTTTATAGGACAGGATAATGAAACTTTTAATGATAAATGTTGAAGTGAGCGCGTCAAGACCACTCGAGACCCTCACCATTGTACTGATGCTCTGGCACATAGGTCTCTGGATTGCCATCGATCAGGATCTTGAAGTTATCATCCACAGGCGATCGTGCGCCAATGGCTCCCTGGGGTATCCGATTGCAGACTCCTCGAACCTCGGAAGACAGCAAAATGAGGAGCAAAATATGGCGGAGCATCTTAGAGATCCGTACTGGGTCGAGGCTCAACGACGACTGACCACAGTTGGCTGGTAGCCATCTCCATTAATTGATGAGCACTTTCAATTTATCAATTATCCCTTAAATGGCGCTCTCGGCTTCGACAGCTTATGGCATCTTGATTGAGTTGCCATCAATTGGGAATGGTTTGTTTTTATGGCAAGCGTTTCAATTGGTGAATTGTGCCCGGGTTCTTTGAACTTGCAACCCGGCGAAAATCACTTGTAAACTGGCCACAGTTGGTCAATAGAACTGGGTCAAGGTTAAACTGACTCGGAATTGGAATTACCACGCGAACACAATTCTGTTTTATTTCTTTAAATACATATACACAATCTGTGGCGGGGAAAACTTGTGTAGGTAGTCTGGAAAGTTTCATATACTTGTATTTAAGGATATCCATGGGTAATGATTACATAGTTGGACTATAACTAATACTTGTAGCAGCGCTAATGGTATGTTCACCACCGCTCTGGATCATCGTTGCTGTTCAGGAGGCACGGCATCATCACGCACTTTTCCATGCGGACGCGATCCTTGCACTTGAAACTCAGATCGGTGTTCATTAGGGTTCGGGTGCGCTGGCGAACGGCATTATCGCCACAGGTGGCGGTGCATGGTGTCCAGGCGGACCACTCCGAGTAGCGACACTCGTCCTGCGCCTCCGGTTGCGGAGCTCGCACCACATGCCTCCGCTCCCCGAATCCCCGACCACTGATGGAGTACATGTCATCACACCGCTGGTAGCAGCGATCCAAACGTACCAGGTGCTTGGGACACGGCTTTCCGCCGTACTTCGGAGTACGGAGCACGCGGCGCGTTCGCAACTGGAAGCCATCGCCGCAGGAGGCGTTGCAACTGTGGGAAACCCAGTCGGAGACCAGGCAATCAATTGCTGGAATGCCATCGTGCTGGAGTTCCTGCTTGTGGCGCGGCAGCCGACATGTCTCCTCGCACTCCTCCTTGGACTTAAATTTGTTGCGATTTGTATCACAACGATCCGACCAATAGATGGCACACTGGTCACTCACATGGTCGTAGTACCAGAAGTTGGCCACATCGTTATCCCGACACGGACTGTCGGTCAGCTCTTCGTAGCAGAAGCCGGGCACGATGGTATCGCAGTTGGGATTGGTGCAGTTAACCTCCTCGTGCAGCTTGATGTGTCGACAGGGATCCTGGCCATCATCATTGGGATCAGTTACTCCGTACACCTGGTTGTTATTCCACACCTTTCGAATGCGCTGCCGTTTTCCCTGCCCACCGCAGGGCCCCATGCACGGCGAGAAATCCGACCAGGGAGTGACCCCGCAAACCGGTGGTATGTAATCGTCTCGACGCTGACTGTAGCTCTCGAAGTTGCGGAATATGGAGCGTTTCTCAGCGGATCCACCTTCGTCGCCGCCGCCCTGTTCCTCCTCCGGCTCTCCAGCACCATCTGCGTTCTCAATGTCCCCACCGCATTCCATTGCCTCGCAGATCTTGGTCTCATGCAGACGCACCTTGCTTGCCTTCTGACACTTCTTCTTGGCCTTCTTGTTAAGATAGTGCCGGGATCGGGTCATCTCGCCGGTGCCGCAGGTCACGGTGCAGGAAGACCATTCCGACCAGTCAGACAAACCGCACTGGGGATCGTCGCTGCTGCCAGGAGGAGGTGCCACCTCCGGCTCGCCGCCTTCAGCTGTCTCCTCATTGAAACCCGCGCACTTGTGTCCCACGCAGTTCTTCTCCTCACGCAGGGCATTGTTGCAACGATGGCGCTAAGGTGTCAAAATGAATTTATAGTCCATGTTAAGATCTCAGCTCCCATATTCTATATGACGCTTTAATTACCGAAGCCAGTGCTGGGTTCTTGAACTCCCGGATTCTGTACTGCTTGCCGGGACCGCACTTTGTGGTGCATTCATCCCACCTGGACCACGAGTTTGTGGCGCACTCAGGTGGCACCTGTTCCGCTGCAGGATTAATGTATATAGTATATATGTATATATTCACAACATACATATGAATACTCGTATGTATGGTTACATTTCACTTACAATCGGAGGACTCGCAGTTTTTCTCGTAGAGTCGTCTGCGATTGATGTGCAAGGTGGCCAGAGGTTTCATCTGGGCGCCAGTGGGATCATAAAATGGTGAACGGGGATCGTTGGGGAAATTGGACTTGATGCGGCGAACTACATCTGGAGGCACCTGTGGCTGGTCAGCGGACTGAAAAATATTATTATTACGTATTATTAACTATTGAAGTACTAAATTAAATTAAATTAAGTTAAGCTACCATATAAGATGGCCCACTATCGGTGCCCGCATCCCAGGGATACAGGTTGTGCACTTTGTTCTCCACCCACGAGCAGTTGGGCAGACACAGCTCCAGGCCGGAAACACCAACGATCCAGTCTGGAGAGGGATCCACCATTGATACGAGGGAGATTAAATGGTGGTTGGAGTCCACGCGGAAAACGGCAAATGTTTTGCCCGTTACATTCGGATAGGCAATGCCCCTGGCCTTGATGATCGTGCGAATGTGCTCGCTCTGATCCTTCAGCTCACTCTCCAACGTCCTTGTGGAACCGTGCTCTGCCACCTCGCGCAGCCCCTCGCTGGCCAGCTCTCCATACTGCCAGAATCTGTAGTCCAGAGTGTGCGAAGCCCCAATGATGTCGCTGAATCTGGTGCGCCAGCTATTGGCTGGGAAGTCCTTGGGATGTGTGTGACGCGACCACTTGCCCTCAAAGGTAAGCTAAAGAAAGAAGTTGAAAGAAGTTAAGTTACCTCAATATGGTAGTAAGAGAGAAAAACCCACCTCATATTTGGCCTCGTCGCAGGCACAGCAGGGATCAACGATGCTGGGCTGGGTGTCAATGTCGTCCACCTCCTCCTCGCACATTCGCTTGGTGAGGAAGCCATCATCCATGAACCAAACATCCCGATGCTGCATCACTGTCGCCCTCAGCAGGATGCAGCCCTGCCCCGGACTGGATGGCGCCACCCAGAACACATCCACGCGTGTCTTCACGTTCGTGTTGGTGTTCTCCACCAGATTTGGGCAGCGCGGACTGAAACGGGTCTCGGCGAGATCGCCGATCTCCCAGGTGCCCAAGGCATTGGGGTCACCATCGCCGTCGCCGCTCTCTGAATCCAGGGCCAGCATAAAGCTTATAAAGCTCAAGCCAGAAAATGCACTGAGACTTACTGAAAAAACCAAAAAATGCGAGCATAAAAACCAAAATCTAGAACTTTGTTAATTTAATTTAATTCAAAGAGCTCTATCACTCACCATTATACCTTTGACCGGGCACATAACTCTGCGTATTTCCGTTCACGGACAGCACATAGTTATCGTCCACCGGTGACTTGGCTGCTGTGACTCCCGGTGGAACCCTAATGCATCCCTCGATCCGGGGAATAACTCTCGCCAGTGCCAGCACAATAGTGACACATTCCAGAGCTTTCATTTCGAAGTGCTGCAATGCAAAACTGAGTTGGAATACCATTTAATAAACCATTTGGTGCAGCCACGTGGTTTCTGACCCCCATTTGCCCAGCACTTAATTGTCTTAATTATTCGCATTGGTATCGAATGTCAATGGCAACCAATGGACATCAACTTCCAGTTTCGAATTGAACTTGAATTCGTAGAAATAGCCTTCAATTAAATGACTTTGCACGATGTCGCACACAGTGCATAGTGCCATTTTCACAGACACTTTCCATTTCCTTTGAGATCCGAATTATGCCAGCTCAATTGCCATGCGGAACTTGAACTAGGCGGGCTGTTGGTTGTTTACCCCTTTGAAAATCGGATCGCATGTATGTACTACACGTACTATGTAGACCGTCTACGTCACTGATTAAATTCAATTGAAAAACGCGCCGACTGTCTACAGCGAATTCGAGCAAAATAGCAGTGCCTAGAGGGTGAGAAAACCCCATTTCCAATGGATTTAATCATTAAACGCACTTTCAGGGCTTCCACCTCAGTAATGCACTTATATTGTAAAAGGCACTTTCACCATATCGCCAGCACAACACGTATGTTACTCCAGTTGTTAGTTAGTTGTTTTGAGCAAGTAAGTTACCAACAAGGTATTTCAGTTTGTTTTTGAAACTCTGGTTACTCAGTATGGATGGATCGTAAATGAAACAAGCCCGAAATATGTGCTTTCCGTGGGAAATCCAAACTAAGAACTTACTCGCTGGGCGCACGAACAGCAACTGAATGCAAATTTGCTCGAGTCGATTATTGGATGATGGACGATGTGCATCATTCGGGACCGACGAATGGACTGTATGGAGAACCCCAGAGAGGGCGAAACTGCGCTCTACTTTTGCCTTCCATTTAGCTTGGTTTCCGTTTCTTCCAACGATTCGCATTTGTTGATAGAACCCATTAGTTCTCATACGCTCATTCTAAACAAACAAACAGCCCCCAAAAACACCGGGTACATTGGAACTGACTGATCCCGAGTGAAATTTTCGCATAAAGTGTGCGTTGGATTTGAATTCGGGTTTCCCTTCACGAAACAACACGTTGGATCAGTCAGAAAGTATTTTTGTACCGTTTACACTAGACGTAGTTTGACTTGAATTATTAAGAGAAAAATTTTATATATTGTTTTTTTTGTGCCTTTTTGATCAAATAAGTCGTTGATTTCCGAAACTTGAGCCAAGAATAGCACCGTGATGCCGCATCCTGTTCGTGGTAAGTGCGGTATCTCAAACGACATACGAATGAGGTCTCCATACATGCGTTTGATCCTGATTAGGTAACAAAGCTTCCTTGCTGAGGGCAAATGGAAAGGCAAATGAAAAGCAGCAAACCCCTAACAATGCCCCTTGGGTGAGTGTGATGTGTTGGGTGGAGAGGGAGGGGGTGTTGGGTTTTCCATAAGGCATGAATGCTTTTCATCTTATCCCAGACCCGCCCTGCCGCATGTGGTGGAGTCTTCTCCCCACATCACGTACTCTTGGACGACGAGAACTTGACCAGACGTGGCATGTCAAGTCGCATTCCAGTTGCCCGTAGAACGAATCCTGGAAAGTCGGTTGCCCAATCGCGAAACACTTCCCCGACGCGGGCTAATCCTTCAAAGAAAGTTCTCCGGCGTGTCAGTGCGTGTTCATTGCCAAATCGACGGGTCGAGCCCGAGCTTAAAGTGACAGAGATCGAACAAAAATCTGTGGCGGATGAGGTGACTACCAAGCGGAACGTGGAACCAGCACAATTGCAGAAGTCAAAGGCAGACGGTGGGTATCGAATCCTTTCCTGATTTTCTTGATCCTTTCTTGATGTTGCCGTTCACAGTACCTAAGCAAATCGCAAGCACTGATAAGAAATCGCATCGCCGGGTCCTTGAGTTGAACAAGATGCGGGTCTTTGAGGCGCAGAAAGGGAAACTGGAACACATGCAGTCCGAGTTTATGAACAAGATCCGGTTCATGGCTTCGGCGCTCCAGAATCAGGGATCCTTCAAGTTTGTGTCTCTGACCGTTAACGATGAATGCAAACTCGTGGTCCATAATGATGATCTGATTCGATTGCCCAAAAATATTCGTAAGCCTTTTGATTTCACTTCTTCGATTGTCCAAAAGCATCTTCATTTTTAGCCTCCGAAAGTATCAGTGACTTGAAAAACCGTTGTCGCGCGATTGTAGATCAGGGATTTATGTTGATCTACGATCAGATATCTTGCATTCAGAGGACTGCAAATGATTACGAGGCTCTGGAAAAGCGCGAGGAAATACGATGCAAGTTATCTGCGCTATTGGCAAGTTTTCTGCAACCGATATGCACTAGCAGCCAGTTGAAACTATTTTATAATGATTTTTTAGAACCGAAAAATGAGTTCAATTACCGAGGAGATTGACGATTTGTGCGGCACAGGCAATAAATCCGAATCACCCAACAAAAATCTCTATCGCGAGATGGCTGAGCTGCGAACCCAGAAGCAGTTGATGGATAGTCGTTACTTTGAAGCCAAGAGGGAGACCAGTGACCAGATTACCCAATTGCGGGCCGAGTACGAGGCCAAGCTGAATGATCAGATGGCCAGTCGGGATCAAACCATTTTGGAGCTGAGGAAGAGCCTGCGGCGAAGCGAGGATCTGGTCAGCGACCAGGCCATGCGATTGGCCGATAACAATTCCAGGCTGGTTAACGAGGATTCCACCATCGAGGCGATGCGCTTCGAATTATCCAGGCTAAAGGCTATGTAAGTAAACCGGTCATCTCGGTGTTAAAGGTTCTTTCAGATCTTTTCTTATATCGTATTTAGAAATCAGCAATTGACTCATAGTCTGGGAGACGCAGACTTAAGCATGGACCGTGCCCGTGCTTCCATCGAAAAGAACCTGGGACAGATCAGCTACCTGGAGGGCGAACTAAAGGAGGCCCGGGAGCTCATCGTCCTTCTGCAGAAGCGTCCGGATGTCATGGACAAGGGCATTATGGAGAAGGACCTCATTATTGCCGATCTGAAGATGCAGCTGCAGAATCTTGAGCAGCACAAGAACGTCCTGAACAAGCAGGTGGGCAACGCTTTGAAGCAGCATGCCGAACTCGCAGATCTAAGTGTAAACTATGAGAACGCTCTAAAGCAGATAAGGTAAAACCACCTGCTTAAATATCCACCTGTAAAAGATCTAATTCAAATATCCTTTGCTTGCATCACCAGCGATCTAAAGGAGGCTCTAGATGTTACCAATGCCAAGCTGGAAATGCAATCCAACAATGTGTCCAGGATGCACCAACAAATGGAGATCGATCAGAAGCTGCTGGAAGCTCGCAGTGATTTGATCACAAAGCTTCAGAAGAACGAGCAGGACAACCGCTCCAAACTAGACCAAATGTACTATCAAGTTAGCGAGAAAGACACGCTGATCAATCAGGTCCGCCGATAAGGGATTTGGCTAGCCCCACTTATGCTTATCCCTCTTCCTCCTGCAGGTAAACAACCAGCTGAGCTCGAAGGAGGAGGAGTTCCGGAATCTCTTCGGGACCCTCACGCACAAACAGACGGAGGTGAGGAGGCAGGAGCATGTCATTAAGTTATTGAAGGAGCAGAATTCGCGGGTATCCTTGTTGCGAGCCACTCAGGACGAGCGGAATGCCTCGATGGAGGAGGAAATCAAAAATCTCAAGAACACCCTGTAAGTTCATCATCAATCACCCCAACCATACGAGTTTGAGTAAAAGTTCGCCAGCCTGCAATTACTTTACACCTTACCATAATAATCCCCCTGGCAGATATTCAATAACGTTAGGGCCATATGCCGTGGAATGAGGTCAACGTCAATTTAAGACCTAATTTCAACTGGGCCAATTTCCAAAATATTGTGAGTAAGTGATGGCAATGCAGCGAACTTTTTTCTTAGTGTGTTAATAAAAATGATTACAATTTTAGCCGTGATTATGCCAGATTAATTATTGGCAATAATGGTCAGCATTTTTTCGAAGTTGTGCCAGCTGGCGGAATGGAGAACATTGGTAGTGGTGGCCAACGCGAGCAAGTAGACTCTTCCAGTGAGCTTCTGCAGCCGTCCCATCTGCAAGAGCTGGAGATGGCCAAGCCAAGTGCTCGAATCTTTGAGCCACTGCAGCATCAGCTGTTCCTCCCCGAAAACCCAACCCCCATTCCACGGCGTAATTCGCCGCGGCATTTTATCCGCTCGCGCTATCAACTGCAACATCCGCGTATCCGCACCACGAGTCCTCTAAGAGCTGCGAGTCCCCAGCCAGCCCTGCCGCCTCAGCGATTGCGGCGACACCAGCGATCCCGAGAGCAACGCTAGAGAACCGATTTGATGAACATCCAACCGAACAACCTAAGCGAAACCCAAAGGGCAATGCGCAACATTGAAATTCTTAAGATGCACAAACCAAATTTATTGTAATAGTTGGCCAATGGCACTATTTTTTTTGTACCCACACCCACAGTAGTAAGATGTAATTGCAGAAATCTGGTTAAGTCTCGTTTAGGGCGGCGGCCTGATCAATCGCTAAGCCTCGATTGGTTTAGGAATCTGAAGCTGGCACACTTAATTGAGATGATTTGGATATTTGGGGCAGGGTCGAAGTTGCAAATGGAAACATACTCGTACGTGCTTTTGCATTTCAAATATTCGAAATACTCGTTCTTCAGGAAGTGTGGATGTTTTTTCGCTATACAAATCCGCTTTTGCCGCTGTTGTTCCGTAGGCTCCCTAGGTTTCCAAGTAGATCATCTGCTACAAGTCGGTTAGTCGCATCAAGAAGCTCGTTAAGAACGGTTCGCTTGTAGGAGCCCCCAGATTGTGTGTGTCTTGCCGAGGTACTCATAAATTTATTGTGTGTGTGGTGCTGGTTGCAGATCAAATAGTGCGTTTTAAGCGAGATAAAAGCAAAATAAAGTAATGAAATGGTTCCCACAAACTTTGGCTCTACGCCTTGATCCCAGCCAATTGTGATAAGGCAACCCAAATGTGAAGCACCCAAATCTTTTCCAAGAGCTTGTGTCAACATTTCTCGTCTGGCTTTTAGATTTCAATTGGGTTGAGGAACTGTTTGTACTGTTTTTGAGTCCTAACACTTCAGATAAGAGATTCTTCTGGCGATTCCTCGGATTCCACAAATATTTGGAGACACCTTGGTGCCAGAGCTGCTGAAAACGGAGGACATGTCAAGTGCTGTGATTTGTGGTCGCGTTGAACTGCCGATGATTGCAATTTTGCCTATCAGCGAAATGCAGCAAGAGTCATAAATTACATTTTGAGATAGGTATAATTAATTCGTGCCAACAGATTTGTGATTTGTATGGAAGCGAAATAATTAATCGCTTGGTATGATATTTGGGAATAATTGAGCTGTGAAATCTTGTCAACAATAAAAGCTAAAGAGGGGCTTGGATATTTATCGATATGAATGTAGATATGCAAATTTATATTTCTGCTGGCACCGGTCGTCATATATAGGAATTAAGTTTGAAATTCTATTTTTGGGTCAGCTAAGCGATGAGGAGCTATAAAATTCAGAGTAAACAAATTCATAAACTGACGAATTAACGAAAGTCGCCTGTCGTCAGCGTTGACATTGTTAACCAACTAGTTTTTGGCGAACTGGATATAGCTTCATCGCGTGATTGGGTGACTAGCCCTTAAGCGCCATGAATTCCACGTAGCCAAGTTCTTGATATACTGATCTATATAAGCTGAGCTATGGCGTTCCAGGGATTCTTGTGTCTTGTGGCCGTCCATCTGGATACATTTGAGCTTTTGTGTTGTCTGCTGCCTGGATTTCATTTGTTGTCTTGTACCTCAAATTAGCTGTAAACCTAAAACATGGACGATGCTGCAGAATACCAGAAACTTCGGCGAAACATGCAGGGAGCTCAAGGATCGAGTGAAGGACATCCAGGATCGCATGATGGCATCAGCACTGTGATCTACAGCACGGAAGGCGAAGAGGTGAGTGTACTGATATACCATTGGACAAAGGACACTAAGCATAACATATCCTGCGTCCTCAAAGCTTGCCATAAGTTGTGAGGCGGAATCGGAGTCCTCTGGCCAGCGAGATCAGTGGAGCAGGGGAGTGGAGTTCCTCTTCTCCTGCATCGCCTTATCCGTTGGCCTCGGCAATGTCTGGCGATTTCCCTTCATTGCTCTGGAGAATGGCGGTGGCGCCTTTCTGATACCCTATGTGATTGTGCTCCTGCTGATTGGCAGACCGGTCTACTATCTGGAGGTCATCATTGGGCAGTTCTCGAGCCGTGGTTGCATCAGGGCCTTTGATATGGTGCCTATAATGAGGGGTGAGTTTGATGGAGTTCATTCCGATCATGGTTGCCATTCTTCATTTCTTTCATCCGTTCAGGAATCGCCTATGGTCAGGTGTATTCCACCGCCTTGGCCACCACCTACTACGCCTGCATTATGGCCTTGACCATCCGGTATTTGGTGGCCAGTTTCAGCGAGGTTCTGCCCTGGACATATTGCCTGGTGGAATGGGGCAGTAGTTGTGTGGCTACAGGAGCCACAGCTGCCAATGACTCAGCCATTGTGCAGGGGGTTTCCTCCGCCGAACTGTTTTTCACGTGAGTTTGGATGAACATTTCGGAATATAGAATCCTTCATTACCTACCCACCTATACCACCTATACAGGCAAACGGTTCTAAGGGAGCCCGAAACGCTGGACGACAATGGACTGGGTACTCCCAGTTGGGATCTGGTCTTGTGCCTCTTGGCCACATGGGTGATCATTGGCACTGTTTTGTCCAAAGGCATCCGCAGTTCTGGGAAAGCTTCCTATTTCCTGGCCCTGTTTCCCTACGTGATCATGATCGTACTGCTCATCCGGGCGGTCACATTGCCTGGCGCCTGGCAGGGAATTGTGTACTTTCTGAAACCCCAATGGTCCCAGCTGCTCAATCCGCACGTGTGGTACGCGGCCATTACCCAGATGTTCTTCTCGCTGGCCATCTGCTTCGGAACCCTGGTCATGTACGCCTCTTTCAACGATTTCAACAAGAATGTGCACAAGTAAGTTGACTCACGTATTTCATTTGCGATTACTTTTATGATCACCCTTCCTTTCCAGGGATGTGATAATAATCACCACCATCGATTCGCTTACGTCCATTCTGGCTGGTTGCATAATCTTCGGAATTCTGGGCAATCTGGCCTTTGAGACCAACACCAAGGATATCTCGCAGGTGGTCAAGGGTGGAGCTGGTCTAGCATTCATTTCCTATCCAGAGGCCATTGCCAAGTTCAAGTACCTTCCCCAACTGTTCGCCGTGCTGTTCTTCTTCATGCTCCTGGTATTGGGCATAGGATCGAACATTGGAATGGCCTCGGCTGTGGTGAATGTGGTTAAGGATCGATTCACCCATTTGCCGCATTGGCTGCTAGCCGTGGGCGCTTCCATAATTGGTTTCCTTTGCGGCCTGGTCTACATGACTCCGGGCGGACAGTTCGTACTGAATCTTGTCGACTTTTATGGCTGCACTTTTATAGCCCTGGTCTTGGCCATTGCCGAGTTGTTGGCCGTGGGCTGGATTTACGGCGTGAAGCGCATCTGCAGCGATATTGAGTTTATGCTGAATGTGAAGACTAGCTTTTACTGGCGCATCTGCTGGGCCCTTGTGGCTCCTGGTCTGATGTTCCTGGTCCTCGTCTACATGCTCTTCAGCTACGAACCTCTGCTGTACAGGGGTGTTCCGTATCCCCCGGCCTACTATATGGCTGGCTGGATTATCTGGGGACTGGGTGTGCTGCAGCTGCCCTTCTGGGCGTTGGTCACGATTTACCAGCAGCCAGGCAAGACTTTTGGCAGTGTGAGTAAACAGAATAGGTATCTTTGGAAATATATGTAAATACAGAATGTATCCTAAACCCAACAGAAATTCCGAATGACCATGCAACCCACTTCCGATTGGGGTCCACTGCAGACGCAAAAGTTCGAGGCCTACATACTCCATCGAAAACGCGAGGCGGACTTTCAGAGCCCACGTGGCGGATACTTGTTCGACAATATCTTCGGCTAATGGACCACTTTAGTGTATTTCAGTGTTACGCTTTATTATTAATGCTAAACGCGCTCCAAGCTTGCAGCTTAAGATGTGACAAAAAATTTCGAACATTTGGTAATTGATATATTCTTAGGCTTTAGGCTTAGCATAAGCATTGAGAGTTATCTGTTTTTAGGTTATCTAAACAATTGGATTTGTTTTGGAAAAAAAAGAGCCACAGACCAGTGAATATTCAATGGCAGCTAAATGATATTGTCTTTGACTGGGTGAAAGTAGGTTCTATGGCTGGGATGCTCCCTATTCATTGGTTATTTTTTTATTATGTTCTTTGCATTTGCGGCTCTGCTCTGCTTTAGTTTAATTATCACAGCACTTTTTGATTCTGTTGTTATTGTGCAAAATTATATAATTCTCAAATATGTATAGGCCAGGAATCTGGCATTTTTGTGTATTCGGAGCAAAGACTATTTACAAATGTCATAAATGTATGCTATTATGTACGGTATAAGTCCTAAAGTGTAAGTGGCAAGCTGCAGCCAAGCAATAATTAGTCAATGTTTTGATTGAAAATCTTCTTTTTTGGCTTAATCATTTGCTTAGATATATAAAATATGCAATTTTAAACAATTGTTTGATTCAAATTAAGTTTAGATTTGCTTATATCTTTGGCAGATTTGTGTTAGATTTGGGCAAAGTTAGCTACATCCCCCATCCCGCTGATGAAACCCATTCAATTAAGTTCATTCCCCAGCTTGAAAATCATTTCGGTTATTAATGCTAAGAATTGACTCTTGGTTTGCAGATTTCATAGCCTACATTTCAGCGCAAAATTCAGCGTTCAAATAGGTGATTTACTACTATGATATATCGGTATACATATATAGTTCCCACTGAATCTCTATTTGTTGTGGCTAAAATGGAAGTTCTTCGCTACCAACTCACACTAGATATGGTCCTATTAATTGGGCTTGCCTCTATATGATTTATAGAAAAATCTAGCACACGATATGAAGTTACCTTGAGTATATTGTCTACTACTTAAGTAAGATGCCTAATCGCGCGTATCCCAGCGCATCAATACCCTGCAATTTCGCAGCGCTGATGATGCTAAAGAGAGTTGAAAAATTTGTTTAGGCCTAGTTAATATCGAATTAGAATCACGTAACAGGTGCAGTTTCCCTCACATTGCAGTGTTTGTTTCGCATTAGCTTAGCCATAGCTGGAGTAGGTTCCATACTCCATGCTCCGTACTCCAGATACACTATATACAGATACAGATAGAAAAATACGTGGCTCCGGCGCTATAGACTAGAAGGCCTGTATTGGTCGATAGAGTCCGGTGTATCCGCACAGCCGCGCCCGCAGCGCCGGTATCAGGAAGGCGGCCAGCGAGATGTCCTTCAGCAGCTCGGCGCACTCGCACACCAGCAGATACATCTTGTCGCCCTTCTGCGAGGTGCTCTTGTGCAGGGCGATGCGCCTCAGGCCCGCGGCACGTGGCAGGTACCTGAAACGGAGTGGGGCAGCAGTCAGACTTCGGATAAACGCCACACACAATGGTGTAAAAAGCATTTATAGATGGGCATTTGTATTGGTTGCAAGCAAGGACTCTATAGGACTCTTAAGCTCCACAGTATCTTTGCTTGCAAGGGCAAACATCTATAAGTGTATCTCAAAATAAAAACAGTACGTGTACCTGTACAACATCCGGGCTCCAGTCCAGTAGAGCCAGTTCTTTTCGAATCGTTCGCCATCGTCGCCCTCGAAAACCTGCGAAATTAAAATTGAATTTTTCATGATGGAACCCAATCCCGTTTGAACAACCACTACAAGCCCACCTTGAACACGCTAATAATGTAGCCGGTGGCCGCGGTCTGCGATTTCTTGAAGCTGCCCACCTCGTTGGAGGGCAAAACCAACGGCGGGCGGCAAATGGCGGCCACCTCGCTGTACAGATCCAGTGTGTGGGCGGCAGTGTATCTGGCAATGAATCGAGAATCGAGATTGGCGTATAATTGGGCAATTCGCTGGCCTGATGGGAGCACTCACTTGAGGGCCTTTGGCTCGAACTTGGACAGCGAGGAGACGCGCAGGCCAGCATAGAAGCTGGAAGGATCCGTTTGCAGCGTATTGATCAGGTAGTACGAGATGAAGGGGAACTCGGCTGGGAAAGGTAAGGTGCAATCAATATGAGATGTTTCTAGATTCGGGCTGCCCATGTTCCCACTCACAACTCTTCTCCATGTTGGCCAGCAGCATTCCGCCCACTGCCGTGTTGGCCTGCTGCACTTCGGTTACCAATTCGGCGGCAATGGAGCGCTGCTTGAGCAGCGGATGCGCGAGTGGCGACTCCATCACCGGATCGATGGCCTCCAGGGGGCTCATCAAGTGCACCAGGATGCACAGCTTCGGATCGGAGACTTCCAGGACACTTAGTGGGCTTGTGGCCTTACCATCGGCACTTAAGGCGGGCAGCTGCAAAAGGAATCTATACTTTAGTGCGAGCTAATACTTCTTAGAGAGTTCCAAACACAGTTTCAGAGTATTTCACAGTTTTTGGGTACAGGGTAATCATTAAAAGCATAAGCAGTGGAGTACTCACAGGAATGCCAGCTGGCAGGAATCGGTCCACACTGTGCACGGGAATGATGAAGCAGTCGCGGTCCAGGGTGGCCAATGAGATGGGTTCCGCTCGTGTGACTCCCGAGTTGGCGCCGCCACCAAAGTTCACTGTAACGTACAGTAAGGTGCCGTTAATAAGGTCATCGAAGAAAGGAAGTGCCACAACAGTTAGCCATTTAGTTATAGAAATATTCAAGAAACGTTTCAGCTTTCGGCAAGCCTATGATGATCGATTCAAAGCTTTGCCTCAAGATCCTTTTTTTCAGGCTGCGATTAATAGGCGATTAGCTGGAGTTACAGGATGTCGATACCAGAGCTCTTGTTGTGGTGCAAGTGATACCCCAGAAGCTTGCGGCGAAATACTGAAAGCGTGGCGTCTCTGAGAACGTGTCTAGCTTTCAGTATTTTCACTAGTTAATCACCAAACATTCAGATGTTGAAAACAGGAAACACAAAACAGAAATAAAACCGGAAACGGAACCGGAATCGGAACCGAAAACGGAAACGGAAACAAGACAGAACTTGCAACAGTCGAATGGAAGTATTTGTAGAATACCCGGCTTGGAAATCGGAACTCTTGAGGGTTAGCTACGTAAAACGTGCAACAAACGTTAATTGGGGAAACTTTGGGTGGTATTAGGGTGTTTTTTTTTTTGGGGGGTGGGGGGTTTTGGGGTGCAACATATAGGGTTTGTGTTTGAGTGTGTCAGTGTGTTTTATCTTTATGGTTTTCGGGTGGTGAGCTGGCTGGCAAATGACATTAGTGTTGATCGAGCTTTGGGCAGCAACAACAACAACTATAGTTGAGATCACATCAGATGGGATCAGATGGGGCTCTCAATTATATTTCGATTTCAGGGGGGACTCAAACCTTGCCGCGTGGCTGCAGCTGCGGCCGCTAGCAATGTTGTTGTTGCCGTGGCCACCGTTGCATCAGCGTACCCCAGTGTTGTTGCTGTTGCTGTTGCCAATAGATGTTGCTGCTGCTGCTGTTGCATTTGCTGCTGCAGCTGCTGCTGCAGTTGCTGCTGCAGTTGCTGCTGTAGTTGCTGCTGCTGCTGCTGCTGCTGCAGGCGGATCAAACTGTTACTGGCGCTGTTGCCGTTGCTGTTGCTGTTGCACTCCGTACCCGGTCCGCTGCTGCTCCAGCGCATCAGGGAGACGGACGGCCGGCGGTCGACCAAAGGCTGAGGAATGTCCAGCTCGTAGGGCAGGTTGCCGGGCAGGGCCAGCGAGGGGGCGGTGCTCGAGAGCGGGGTGCTCGGGATGCCTGACAGGGCGCTACATCGTTCTGAAAATTGGAGGCTCTCGATACTTTATATGCACACAAAGAACACAAAAACACACACACAGCAAACAACACAGAACAACAGAACAACAAAACAACAGAACAACTGGAAGCCTGAAAAATCGGGCGGGGAAATGAGGGTGTATTTTGGTTAAATCATAATCTGTGTTTCGGTTGCTGGATTGATGCATTCGAGACGGGACAAAGGCGGCTTAAAGGATTCTCTAGGAATATTTTAGGTTTGTTTGTTATCCCCATTTAAATGAAAGGATAAGGATAACTGGATCTCAAGACACACATTTTAAAAATATTCCAAAGATCTATTATGACCACCGTTTACTCTGGAATGGAATTCCTACTCGCTTGCTTAGTTTATTAACAGTGTGCTCCCAAACTAGACACATTCATCAGTTTCGTGGGTTAGTAGGCTCTGTTGCCAAAGAACTCCTTTAGACCATGGGTTTTGGCCTAGATTCAAGGCCATTGCCAAAGGGGTTGGGTGTTAAAGGGTCGAAATCAAATGGTAACTTACATACGCTCTTGCTTTTGCCCCAAGCCAAGCCAACTGGAAACTGCAAGATTAGCTGATGCTGGCACTAACACACTCACCTCGTCACACACACTATCACGCACACAGTTGCACGAATCAGGAATGCAAAAAAGTTCCATTAAGTTAGTAATGCATGAAATTTTTAGCAACAAGTAGCATACGAAAAGTGTTTCATTCACTTGTTTTACCAATTAAATTTTTCCATATAATTCTATTTTACTTAAAACCCAAGAAAAAATACAATTTAAACATATAATTCTATTTTACTGAAAACCTAAGAAAAAATACAACTTAAACATCAAAAAATTATCTTCTTTGGAAACTATTAAGCAATTTGTAATATACCTATAATATGGCATAAAATTGCATCTGAAAAGCTATTTATATGTTACACAAATTACAAGTAATTATCTAATCACTGCTAAGGGACAAATATTTGTTATTGATTATTTAATAGACCGCTAATGAACACGTTGAAACTTTGCCGCACCAGCAAATGAGACTCAATAAGGCACTTTTTCCCACCATTCAGTTGGTGATACACCCAGTCTCACGTTTTATAAATAATAAACCACGCCCCCTGCTAAACTGACCCCCAATTAGGGCGCCACAATAAATGGCCCCACCTGTCAGGCGGCCGTTTGTAGAATTGATAAAAACATTTCAATTGAATGCCCTGCAATGGCTGGAATGCAAATGTCTGGTTAATGGAGCACAAGTAACTGGGCACTGAGGGCCAGGCTAAAGCGACTACAAAGGGCCAGAGTAATCGGGCGGGACAGAGACGGAGCGAGGTGGCGGCCAGGGGAGGGAGTGAGACGGGTGAGTGAGCCATGTTTGTGAATGATTGAAATGTACGCTAGGCTTAAATGCCAACACTAAGCAATCGAAAGAGTGAACAGGGGCCTCTAAATGAAATAACATGAACCAGACAGGGAAAGCCTTTTTGTTGTATCTAGCAAGAGATTTTACTAGATAGATACTAAACTTTTTTTTATAATATGATATGTGGAAATACATATCTGCTGTAGACTACTTAGCACAGATAGTTCGTTTATAGGCTCTTTATATATGTATGTATTTGTAAAAATATACATAATAATAATAAAATAATAAAATAATAAAATGTACATAAGCTTGTATCTGTTCATGTATTTAAAGTGTTCACTCTTTCGATGGTCTACTGTACTCGCAGTGGCGTTGTTGTTGCTGCTGCTGCTGTGCCTGCGTTTTGCAAGGCAAACGACAATTTACCTTCGCCCACATCGTAGCCAGGTCGGTTGGGCGAGAAGAAGAGGTGGGTCCTGTAGTGGATCTCCTCCGGCTGCTGGACAAGTCCCATGTCCCGGGATCGCTTCGTCCTGTTGGCCTTCGACTGCAGCTTTCCCCCGCCGCCGCCCGATTTGCTGGCCCCCTCGCGGAAATTCTTGCGAAACATTAAATTCATCGTGAGTTCGGTGGCTCAAATGCGTCTGGTGGGGTGAACTTGTTGATGTCGATGGGTCGGTGGGTCGGATGGTTGGTGGATGGTGGGTTGTTGGTGGGCTGTTGGTGGGCTGTTGGTGGTGCTGCTGTTGGTGGCTTGATGTGGGTTGTCCTAATTGCTGACCGCTCGGGATGGCTTGTGTTTATCTGTGTGCGTGTGCCTGCTCGCTTTATTATCTGATTTGTCGTTGCTGGGTTTTCATTTGAATAACCGAATAGCCGAGTGGCTTTTTGTTTGCCCTCTTATTTGGGGCAGTATTAAATTTAATTTCTGTTTTAGAAGACCAGCAATTTGTTTGCATTTGGCAAGGCCACACAGTCAGAATAAAGAGAGATAGTTAATTATTTATAATGGCTTTCCGCGCTCGTTATTGAAGTGTATTTATGTCGACAGACTAGATTATTTATTTAATTGCAGGCCATAGTTCTCTCTTCTATTACAATTATGTCATGAGTTATGGTGATATTCATTTTTAAGCAATTTACTTCTCGCCCTAGTGTTGGCTTTCTAACTCAGCCCGCACACGCGAATTCGCACTTAGCCCCTTGAGTTCGTTGACTTGTACATTTGGCCAACGAAAAGGCAGCAGCAAGTCCTTTTTGGAGCTAAGTGAGCATACACAAGTGTATGTTCATACTGCACATGAGTGTGTGTGTGTGTGTGTGTGTGTGTGTAAGTGGACGCGAGTGTGGCAACGGCAAGCGGAAATTGCCAGTTTCCGGCTCAAAATTACTTAGCCCAACCGAACCGAACTCACTTGCAGGATACGCGAACTCGGGCTCAAGTTTTCCTACAACACGTACACGTAAGGAGCGCAAAAAGTAAAAAAAATGAAGGGGGAAAACAAAAATTGAAGGCGAAATAAAATTCGAAATGCTCGGCAATTACTACAGTGTGTTTGTGCGAGTTTAATTAGTTCAAGACACGGCGCAATTAGTTTTATGGTCGCTTATTGATCGCCTTGGTGCGATAAATTTAGACAGCTGCTCGCTGGAACAGCGAAGGGGCGTGGCAGGACGCGTGGGCGGGCTCAAATTGAAAAGTGCTTAGCCAACAATGGGTTGGCAATTTATAAACAGCTTGCTGGCCTTAATGAAGCATTAAAAGGGAAAGCGCAACGGAAAATTTCTAACAGTCAGCAAAGCCGAATTAAGCGAAATATAACTTTTCCAATAATACTCTTTTCACTTAATTGAAATCTTTCACAGCTGGCAGTAATTCAAAAATTTAAACTACATGAAACTGCAGTCAGGGTAATAATTTGATTTGTCTTTGCTTAAACACATATAATCGCGGACTACGGAATTCATAATTTATTCAAAGTAAACTCAAAGTAATATATGCCAGATTGTAATTGTGTTCATCTGTATAAAGTCACCAAATGATTAGTCCATAAAGTGGAAGACAGTAAGCTTGCTGAAACGAGCTCCACCAAGCCAATCATTATATTGCCCATACGCCCCGTGGCCACTCTACTAAAACTGCCAAAGGGCATTACTTGAGCATTATTCCTTTGGCAGGCACTTGGGCATTGCTTTTGGCAACCGATTCCCTTCATGATGATACCCCAGCAAAGGCCATGAACAAGTCAATCGCGTTGGCCATAAACTCACGCGAAAATCAAACGCAGAGCCACAAAGAATGCGATCGTAAACATTTTTACACCACTTTCAAGTGGCCGGGCCAACTATGAGTATAATTAATTCGCTTTACGAGCCCGGCTACAGCAATAATGCTCATCATTAAGTGGTGGCCTCATATCACATCGAACGGCAGCGAAGCAATCAAGAAGCCAAGACAAGTGTGAGAGGTGATAGCCCAGCCGAGAAGAAAATTGTGCGGAATTTTCTGGCCAAAAATAAACAAGCTAATGACACACAAATTTTGCGTTCTGTGCCTTTGCCAAAATACAAAACGAGCAAGAGGTAGAGCTACGAAATTTATAAAATTAGATTTTCTTTTGGGGGGAAATTGCGCGTGCTGGGCTGGTTGCTTTTTTGTACTAGGTCATGGGATTCACGGCCCTTGACCTTGGCTACAATTTAGCCCTACAGCTGCATTGTGTGTTGTGTGCATATATATTTGCTGAATTATTTTCATGAATGATTGCGTTTCGTGCAGGATCTGCGTGTAGCCATACATACATATAGATACATGGGCCCGTTTATTTAGCGATAAACAAGCTATAAGCTGAAATGGTAAATTAGTTCAGTATTGGTTTCAATTTATTATTTAGCATTCCATATTTTCTCGCCTTTCTACAAACTTAAAAAAATGGCAAATGTATCTACAATGTTATGAGCTTTTTTTGTTTTCCACGTTTCAATTTCACTCAGTTATTTGCTGTATTTTGTGTCACTTGACCGATGAACACTTTACTTTTGGCTATTATTTGCTCCGAATGGGCATTTATCAAGATATATTTCTTATGTGCATATATGACATTATATTTTGCATTTTTATTTGGCCCACATTTGTGGCTCTTGGCCGACTGACCAACCAGTTTCGACTGGTTTCAGGTGGGCAAGAGCAAAAACCACAACGCACACAGGACACAGTGACACTTTTGTTGTTTTGCAACGAATTTGTATTTGGCTCGGGGGCGTATGCGTAATATTCTAATTAGTGTAATATCCCGTTCGATTGCCGAAAGCGCGACACTTATTTATGAGTCATCCATCGTTCAATAAATAGAGCGATTGATAGACCTTATCGGCCATTAATGCTTTTCCAATATACACACGCTCTTTCCGGTGACCCGCAGGGTATATGAAAACCATACGAAATATGAAAACGTTTTGCCTGCGACGCGTCAAGAAATCAACTGGCACTTGGAGAGCTTTTCTGCTTTTCTGCTATTCCGCTCTTCCACTTTTCCACTTTTCCGCTTTTCCGCCGACGCGACTGCTGACAAGGCGATGTGGTCGTTGTCAGATCGCTCATCGTTCGCTTGGCGAGCATTTTTCATTAACTTTGTTCAACTTATGAAATTTTACAGCCAAGAGACATCGCCGCACTGCGAAAAGCTCCTGTTCGTCACTTGTTGCGTATACGCCGTGTGGAACGGACTTTCAACGGACGCGCTGGCAATGCTCTTTATGTCCTTTATTATTATTAATCAAATATTTATTGCACTCTATATACATTTCATGTGTGTGAATACGCTTTATGTCCTCACGGCTCGACCAATTAATAGCAAGTGAAAATGAAATCGACAATGCTCCTGAAGCAGAAAACAAAAAAAAAACACAGCGAGAAAACGTAAAGCTGCCCACTAATAAAAACCCACAGACTGAGTGGTCACTTCTGTGGGCTTTCCTATTAAAATGTAGAAGTTCGAGGGCATATTAGTTTTTTAACTGGTTGGTCAAGGATCATCTAACATTTGTTATTCCATTTTTGGGGCTCAAGCCAGAGCCAGAAAATGAGATACACATTTAAACATATAAAACCGTGTTAATAATTCCATTAGGAATGGGTACATATGGTTTCAATCCACGATTGGTTAACTTGGTGTTCTGCAGCTTTTCGTTTCTCTTTTTATACCTTTCATGGCTCCTGTTCACCGCCGAGTCCTTTGTATTGGTGTGTTGTTTTTGTGCTGCGTGCTCGGTTCTCCGCTCGACTTTTTATTGATTATGTGTTGTTCCCGTTCCTGGAATTCGCCCCACCGTCGGATATTCCTCCGCTTGACCAAAAGTTTTCCCAGGGAAAAGTTTTACTTTGGCATCCGGAAGTCATTTGCTTTTTGCCGTACGTCCTGTGGCTTCAGTCTAATTGGTTGCTCATAAGTTTCTGTTTGTATAGGGTATATACAACTCTGTACGGCACTTAGTTGCTTTCATGGATTTTAAATTAAAATCAAAGTTTATTGACACTAATTTACCCAGCAAACTCCAGTAAAGTGTTTTCGACATTTTCTGAATGCTCATAATTCCTTTTTAGGATATTTTTGGACACATTTGTTACCATGATTAGCTGGGACCTTAAAAAGAATCCCTGAATATTTATTTCTTGTTTTAGACTTATGTCGACGACAAAGAGAACTATAAATTTGGTTGGAATTTCTTGTGCAGCTGGCCAAATCCCAAGCACAGGTGCATCCGCATTGGAAAGGCTTTCATTTTTGTGGCTTCAACTGGCAGGAGAGCTCGGGGGACCCGGTGTGATTTACATGTGTCTAAGCCGCCTCCATTTCCCATTTTCCATTTCCCAGCTCCCAGGACCCCGGTAACCGCAGTTGTCATGCAGTCGGGCCTGGCTATGTGAGATGACCCTGCCACAACAGACCGAACTGTCTAAGCCCCGACCATTTCCCCACACTTCTCTCTGCTGGCTGCATGCAACATTACTGCATTTTGGACTGCGGCAAACAAACACGCAACTTGCCGCTAAGTGCTCGGCATAAACAAAGTTAATCAACCAAAGAAGTGCAGTGCACACCGCAATGCTGCACTCAGAAAAATGGGGTGTATCTACCTGCTATAACATTGTGCATATCTTTTTTCATGTTTGTGCTACTTTTAGATATCCTTTGTGGCTTGCCTCTGGTTTGATGACAGCATAGGTATTCACCGCGGACTTGATTTAGTGCTTTATCAAATAGCGAACATGTTGGCCTAGTGGCACGTACTTAAGCCTGTGATCCAAATGAATTTCCACGCTTCATAAATTTAAATGAATTCCGTTTTCATGGCCCACTTGAGTGGTCCTCCAGGGAGGAAGTGTCGCCATTTTCCACCCATTGTGAATCTTTAGTTGGCCTTAAAGTTGCTCGTTATGAGCTGCGCAAAGTGTGCATAAATTTGCTGCTATTATGTATGTATTTCCCAGCTTTTTAGTTTTATTTGGCCGTGCGTTTAAGCGGCTCGTAACTTCCACCGTCCCAACTGTTTTTGATTTTCCCCAGGAAGTTGGTGCTTGGCACGTAATTGTGTCTAGCTATTTTCCCCAACTAAAATTCCCCCGGCACTTCGACTCCAATTTAGTTTCTAGTGCGTTGAGTTGGCCCTAACCAGGCAAAGGTTATCTTAATTGTTAGTTATGCGGTGTGGCTTGCTGATTCAGCCCACATTTAAATGGAAATGAAAGGAATAATTTATGACATTCGTTTAGACAATGTCTGGTTTGGTTATTAAATCTGCCAGCGATGACAGTCACAACATGACTCCGTCAAGCCACGTTTACTGGGTGTCAGTGGGTGTGCTCGAAGTGCTCATCATTAGTCCAGATGGATGTGCATTTCATGTTAATAGATAAATGTGATTTAGTTTGTGAATTGTTACCCACTTTATCATTACATTTTATGGCACAGAACGTCTAGGTGAATATTTATGTCTATATGTAATAGGCTATAAGCAACGTTAAGTACTTGCAAATTCGCGGCTGTTAAATTGAACAACCTATAATTTTTGTACATATTTGTATTATTTTAGTAAACTACGATACAGAGCCAAGCATTCCACTTTCAACATTCAATTTACAGAGCGATTCGTCCTTCAGGCGCTTTTAAAGGTCAAGTGGGTGTCTGCACACCTCCAGCTCCACAATTGATTTGATGACTAACAATCACATGACAACTTCTTGAAAAATTCCTACTCCGCTGCGAACAGCCAGCCATCATGAGTCCGAGCTGTCAGTGCAGATAAATGATAAAAACAGGCTGTAGCCTTCGGTTTGATTTTGATAAGGGGCCGTCACAGATAGCCGATTGATGGGCAGGGAAACTAGAAGCTATTGGCGGTGGATGGGAGCTGGACTAGGGCCCATCTATCAGGCAATAAATACCAATCGAATCCCTGGGTATCCCCCATGTCAGCTGCCGGATTTTCTTTTTTTTTTCGCCCATTTACGGTATGGAATTTAAAATTCCATTAACGCCAGTCAGCGCGCACAAACAAAAAATTTGGAATAGCATCCAGAAAATGGCAGGCAAATTGCAAGTAAATCTGAAATCTGTGTCAGCATTTTGGCTCAGCCTGCATCAGTTTCAATTTTCGCAGCTGCTTTCGTCACTTTATGGCCAACAACATCAAAGCGGCAGAGGGGTGATAAGGGGCGATAAGGGGGGGAGGCAAAGGGTGGGGGAATAATGAAGGGAAATGCCCTGCACAAAAGGCAGAGCATAAATAACGACGTCATACCATTTCCGGGCACATAAAATTGAAAAATGCTGTGCAAATTACGTGTAAATACCAAAAGGCAGCCGAAACCAGCAGCGAAATCGCAATGAAAATGCGCGTAAATGTTGTGGCCGGAAACTGTTTGTTCATCTGCGCCAGTGTGTGTGTGTGTGCGTGTGTGTGTGGGTTTCCTCCCATGTGTGTGAGTGCGAGTGTGTGCGTGCTGGCGATGTCTGTGTGCAGAAAGAGGAGGAGCAGGAGGAGGAGGAGGAGGAACTGCAGCGAAGTTTATGGCGACACTTGCTGATTATTCTCCCATTTGAACGTGCAGCAAACTTTTATGGTAAGCAAGTTTTCTACTATTATTTATTTGTGGCTATAAAAGCGACCAGACGGATACAACTTAAATGTACAACAGATGCACTCAGTTTGTTGGGAACTAAGCAGCATGATCATGATAAATACCTCAGGAAAGTATCTTTAGTATAATATATATTTAATTGTTTGTCTTAAAAAGGAGAATCAAAAGTTAAAGAAAATGTCTGTATATTTGTTTAGCTTAAATTATAAAGAGGAAATATCTACAACATAATAAATCAATAAAATAAAACAATTATATTATTTGCCAGAAAATCATATTCAATATCAATCAATCATTTAAGCTAGAAAGATACATATGTTTTCATTGCAATTTGTGTAAAGCAAGTAGTATTAAGCTATGCCAATTTAATACCAATTACTCGATGCACTCATAGTGTGCAAAATCTAAATGAGATCCTATTAGTATAACTACCCATTGAAAAGCACTAGATCATGCTTAGTTTCCATTAGCCGCACTTCCTTTGGCCACTTTGACCATTATTGGTCCAGGATATTTGCCATTTGCATAAGATTTGACCACAATAAAGTGGCTCGCATATGCAATTTTGGCGCACACACATGAAAATTGTGGCATTAAACACGTCACACACTGGCAAGAGCCAAAATGCTGATGTATAAATAATTCCCTACCATTATAGGGGAATGCTGACACAAGTGGCCATAACCAGCCATAACAAACAGTCGCCCATATGCGAGTGTGTACTATACATGCTCGATCCCCAAACGATGCCAAATGGCCAAGAGTACGCACAAAATGCGAGGGGCGAGGAACATTTTCACAAATTATACGAAATTGCGAAATCGGTTTGCACTTAGAGGCAAATATAGGGGCTAAGCCGAATGTATTTCCCATTTAATGTGCCACTCACTCATATAGTCGCATTTCAGGGGCTCCGGTGGGCATTCGTTGAGCTTCCTGAGCCAGTGCATCAGGTTGGCCAAATTGGTGCGCTTCGTGTTGGTTCTTTCGCAATCGAGAACAGTTGGCTCAAAGTCCATACTCAGCTGGAATTGGCTCATCTCCCAGGCTTTTTGCACTGCCCTCTGACACATTCTGCACTTCTTCGCGAACTCTGAACGGAAACTGAGCCACAAACACCTTAACCGCCACCTTTTTGGCCGCACGTAGCCATATAAATAGACCATAAATTAGCCTTAAAATAGCATTTTGTCTAAAGCCTTTTTCGGCCATAATCGCTGATATGAGACTTTGAGACTTGTCACTCAGCTGCGTTTCATTCTGTCCGCTTCATTGTTGTGTGACAAAATGAAAGCCCAAACTAATTTTTACTGTCATTATTCATACGCAGCGTTGAATTCGAGACCCTGAAAACAAGGGAGTGAGTTTAGGGAGTGATATTTATGTGGCTGCCGCTGACACATCTTTTGGGCCACGAAAAATTACAGCCCCCCCAACAATACAAAATCAAAAATTGAGAAATTTATTATGCAAAAATGGTTGGCGCTGAAAGAAATGCTCTGCATTTTTGGCACCATAAATCAAGAACATCATTCATGTGCTTATAAATTTATATTTACTGCTAAATTATATTTGGCTTGTGGTTAAGAAAAATTTTTTTCAAAAAGTTACTGATCATTTTGATGAATGTGGATAGATGGACATATTAATGGCAGATTAGCATCAATCTTATAGTTTGCATATTAAAGCTGTCTTCACTTTTCCTATCATTTCATATTTTTTTGTGCTTAAGCTGGCGCAAAAAATTCCACATTTTCCCATATTTTTGTGGAAAATATGGCCTTGAATGGCCAAACACACCCAATCCGCCACCCGCCAGGTGTGTGGCTCTTTCGAGATGGTCAACTACCGCTAATTAGGGTCATTATTTATGCGCTTGTTTTTCCAATTTATCAATTTCCGCAGTAATTTGCGACTAATTTTGAATTGGCCAAACAAATTGGCGACTAGAAAAGCCGCAAAAAGCCATTAGATAGAGAAAGTGGAGCAGGATATGGATGTGGTTTCTGTTTGCAATGGTTAGGGTTTGAGTGTCCAGGCGATGTCTTTCATCGATTTGTTGGGCCATTGAAATGAATATGCATTTTTCTGGGGCCATCGTGCAGTATTTATTTGCTTCAGATTGACTGAAAAGACCATTAATCTTGCCTAACGGCGGAAACAAATCAATTAATGCCACAAGAACTGAACTCTGTCCTTTTAAAGATGAACGGCTGGAACAAATCAATTAATCCCACGAGAACTGAACTCTGTCCTTTTTGAAGAAGAACTCATTCCGCTATCCTTCGTCCTTGGCCCGGATCATTAGAATGGCTTATCACCAGCGAAGTGATGAATGTCGAAACTTTGGCGCAAAACCAACAAATTGTGAAACACCAATTTCGGAAGACTGGGGGTGCAGAATCGAGTGAAATGCTTTTCAGAGCGCCGCCCTCAGCGATTTTTCATCCTAACCGCTTCGCATTCATCTCCAATATGCCTGCAGTATACAAGTGTGCACATATCCTTCTGTATATCCTTGCGCTAGCCCATGCAACTTGAAAACTCAATTTCGTTCCGTCTTGCTGGCATCCATATTGCATTTGCATGGCTCAGAGCAAGGAAAAAGCATAAATAATTAAATAAATTAGAAGCATCGGTGGGGGAAACAAGCCTGATCCTGGCTTAAGGACTTTCCCAGGCAACTAACAACGTTGTTCGGCTTATTTTCTCATGACACAATTTCAGGCACAATTTCAAGACATTTTCCGGCGCCGCTTCAAACTCATTGAAGCCTGCACATTTTCGGGTTAGTCGGTTAAATGGAAACTATCTCTAAAGCTTATTTTCTGCACAGAACAAAAATTTATTTGTAAGTCATCGGATAAAACTCTAAAAGACTTAATGAAATTATTGAAATAGCATATCCAATATCTATTATATTTAAATGTTTTATTTTATTTTATGTGTTGCCACTGTGGCTGGTATACAAATATGTATTCCTAGTTAGTTACATATTTATTTATCTGGGATATTCAGTCATTTTTTATGCACCCCAAAGTCCGACCTTTATTTACGTGACTTTCAATTGAAAACGGAATACAGTAGAAGGAGGGAGGCACATTTCGGCCAGGAGGAGAGCCATTCCTTGGCATTCATTTCATTTGCTCCGTCCTTCATCATTCCTCCACCGAGAGGAGCAGCCACTGGGCCATGGGGGGCGTGGCCAGCCCATAAATTCCACCTGAGCGTGTGGTGCAGTGGGTCCTCGCTGGAGTCCGCCATCGTAAATGCAGGCATTCGCTGGCTGGATGGCTGAAAAGGGTTTTATGAAGTTCTTAGCCGGGCTTCGCGAAATGCCGCGCCATATGCATTCACGATTTTTATTGCTAGAATGAACGTACTTTTCTGGCAAAGAATACCCCAGCATACTCCTTTATGGGATCCTTGCTTCCGTATAAATCAGAGCGTGTAGAAAAGGGTTCGCAAAGTGGATTTGGGAGGGAAAACGAGAGGAAATTGTGAAGAGTTGGTTAAGCTACTTAAGTGCCTAATAGGCCATGACATCGACGAAGAGAAAGTGCTGCAAAATGGGTTTTAAGTTTCGAAAATAAACTTATATAATCTTGGAAAGCAGAGATAAACAATTTAAAAAACTTCAAGTTTGAAGTACGAGTATTGTTTTGTTATGTTATGTTTATCTGTAAAGATTTCAACTATTTTCCACTATTTTTAATGGTTACTTTTTTGCTTAGTGCATCACGAATAATCTGTTATAACACAAGCATGCTGCTTGTTGAAATTATTTCCAGTTTACATTTGATTCATGGAAGAGCTTACGATTGCTCTTATTCCATCTGATCCCAAAATCCCCCAGCATTTGGCTGCCGGCCACCAAACAAAATTTATCCCCATCGAGACTTAATCCGACTTGCCATCAAATACGAATGACAGCAGCCTTTGGCTGCCCAGCTGTATTTATACTAGATGCATCTAGGACATCTATGTCCATTTCTCTGGAGTCAGCTGTAATGAGCTCGACCTGCGACCTCCACTGCTTGTCAGTGACAATCGCTGCCAAAAGATTCAATTCTCTTCCTGACCTCTGCAGTAAAAGTCCAAGGCTAAGACGATTCTGGCCAAGAAGAGCAAAGCGCAAGAAAAAAAGGGTATCAACTGCGGAAGTTGGCCAGCGAAACAGCTGCAGTACCCAAACACAGCGGCACAGATTACCACGCCGATGTTGGCAGTCATAAATTTTGATAAATGAAGTGGTCTGCCATGTCGCCAGCTACTTATCAGCGTTGTCATTGTCCAGGTGCCTCCTGTCCTCGTCCTTTAGCCACCGCACCCGCCCGCACCAAATGATTCGAGCATTTTGGCTGGCTTCCAATGACTGTTGCTCGTGTGCTGGACACGAAAAATACCCTGAACGGCGGGTAGGTGGGCATTTAAATGGATTTTCGCATATTGAAAGCAGTCGAGGGGCTTTGCGTTCGGTGGCTGTACACTAGATTTCATTCCTTCTGGTTGGCTTTTCAATTTACGGTTTTGTTAGCCTCTCGCAATTTGGAATTGTTATGCCTTTCTATTTGTACTCCCATTTCGCCTCCACCGCCATATATTTGCTCTGCATTTTTTTGCGGCTCCGCAAAATGCAGCTCATGCATATGCAACAGCTCCTGGAAACGCTGCATAAATCATACGCAGTGTTGGCCGTCGAGAAAGTGAAGCCTTTTCTGTTGCCTACTTTTGCGGGAGCAGGACGTTCGTATTGACATTTTCTAGCCGGCTGGGCAAATATTAATTAACCATCCTGGGTGAGGGGAGATGTCCTCTATTAAATTCCAACCACAGACCCGTTCAGTGGGTCAGATTAACGACATGCATCCACGTATCCACGTATCCATGTATCGCTTGTCTCAAGTCATTTACTTTGTGGGTCACTTTGAGCATAATTATAATTACGAGCAAGTGTGCTTACAACATTTTCCAGCTTGCTGCAGTTGCTCGCTGGCCGTTTTTGTTATAGTTGTGGGCCCAAACTGGGTGCTCTGCTTTCCTTGCCGGCGATGGGACCATAAATTTTAAATTAAGTTGCAGTGCCGTTGGCGGATTTCGTTGTTCTCGGCTTTGCATTGCTTTATTTGCCATATATAGTATATAGTATAGTACGTGCGGCTGCGTTGGCAGCTGCAAATGCTGAAAACTGCATTCCGCCTAATTGTGAGCGATGGGAATGGGATATTTACTGTCACTGCATTTTCACACATTATCAAAATAAATGGAACCATGTCTAGATCGCCTAAAGCGCTCATGGAACTTGGGGACACACAATGCAAACTGCTTTTGTTATTCCACCATCATGAGGTATTATTAAAATATTATGAGTAAGCTTGTTGTTTTTCGATTACTTCGACAAGAAAACTGCATTGTGTGCTTATACCTGAATTGCATTTTTGTTTCGATTACTGGTGCCCCAACTTCGGTGCATTCTATTTCGGTCGCATGCAAATCTAATTCTGCGATCTGCAATAGAAATTCCTGAGTTTGCCGCGAACTTTCCTCTGTATCGCGTTGTTTGCAATCAGCGCTGACAAATTGCCAATCGATTTGATGCGCCAGACATCGGCGTCGGCCTCTGTCATCCATTTTCCCCGCTCCCCAGCAGTTTTTCCCAGCGGTTTTCTTTAAAATCGAAAAAATTCTGTTTGCGTTTTGATGATTGCCGAAGACAATGAAATGACAATCAAAGTCACGTGCCGCCCAACGCCAGCTGCAAAAAAAAACTTGCATGCAAATTTGTGCGCAGGAGGCAAATAAATCGAAGGGAATGGGGAATGGGGAATGGGACGATCGTTGGGAAGTGGAACCAGTGGCAGAGGTGGAACCATTCAAGGTGAAAATAAGTATCATTCGAGAATCGAGAATGATTCGTTTTGATTGCCAGGGCCAATTGCATCGATTGTCAGTCTCCTCGTTGAATTCAGAATTCAGAATTCAGAGCCCTGCGGAACAACTACAACAATTACATGCCAACATTGTGTCTCCACACGCTCATTAGCCCATTAATGCCAAGTGCTTATACAAGACATTTTCGCAGACCGCTGGTTTTGTTCTTAGCCCATGTAGGTTTAACCCTCTAACACCGATGTCGAAATAGGGCCTTACTTTTTGAGTCTTTTTCAATATTTGCAAGAATTCAGTTAACCTATTCGGATTTTTAGGTAAAACTAGCAAAATCTTTAGCGAAAACTAATAGTTCAGTTATTAGAGGCAAGTAATGATTAAAAAAGTTAATTTATTGTATGCTGGTTAATAATTAAGTGCACTCGGAATCTCTGGGTTACCATATCATTCCGAATAGGGACTTAAAATCAAATTTATAGTGGCGTCAGGAAAACTTCCTGGGTTGTGCAACTCTTTAGAGTTTCATAACGCGGAAAGCGGAGCGAGAAGGGGCTGAATCGAAAGCCACCCGACCTTGGTTGTTAGAGGGTTAAGCAGATTGCACCGTTCGGATGACCCAAGGACCTAGACTCACCTTTTGTGCCGGGTCCGTTGGCCGTCTGCAGTGAGGACATCGGGATGGCCAGGCAGTTGCGCGGCGGCGGCGGTACGGCGAGCGCCAGATCCTGCGGCGGCTCGGAGCGCGGACACGGCGTATACGCAATCTTGCTGCCACGTCCTGGCGTTGGACTGACGCGTGCATGCCGCCCCCCCGTCACCGCTCCCCCGCTGCCCCGTTCGCTCATCGCTGCTGCGTTTCACTTTACTGGCAAACTAAATGCATTTTCTCTTTTTGTCGTCTGGCAGGCACTGGCACTTCCGCTGCTGCTGGCACTGGTGCACCTGCAGCCTTGGTTGCTTGGCTGCTGGGTTGCTGGGTAGCTGGGTAGCTGGTTTCACTGGTTGGCCGGGGCTTATGGCATCTCTCGTTATCCGGCGATTGTGCGTCAATACCCAGGCCCCTTATGCTAATGCTAATGCTAATGCACGGATTGCAAATGTCTCGGGGTTATGCTGGCTCCGATTCCCCTTCCACGCACCACACGGCTGGTGCATGCAATTGGCTCTCGGGCGGGCGACCGTGAGCAAGGCTAAGGATGCGGCAAGGACACGCAGGCGACGACGACAACGAATCGAAACTTTAGCAAGTCCGCACAGTAACTTCACGTGCCACTGCAGCGGCAGCGGCAGCAGCAGCAGCAGCAGTCAGAGTCACACGAGCAACAACCACAGCCGAGTTATCGGAAAAGCGCGACCACGCGACTTGCACTGCTCGATGTCCTGCTGTCGACTGAGCGGAAAAGTGGAAAATGTGGCGAGTCGCAGGAGGAAAGCGACAGCTTCTCGTGCGGGCAAGCATAAAAATAACACGATGCCAAAGTGCCGACGACACAGCAGCAGCAGCAGCAGCAGCAGCAGCAGTGGCAGTTTCAGTGGCAGTGGCAGTGGAACAAGCAGCAGCACTAGCATCAGCTACAACGACAACGACCAAAGGCCGAAGCGCAGCGAAATCAAAACAAACAAAATCGTTGGGTTCTACGCGGCATATGCCAGACCTCGTGCTCGGCCCACAAGAGCCCTCTCGGAAAAACAACCAGCCCAAAAACCAAAACCCACAAACCACCCATCCCACCCACCACCCACCTCCCGCCACAGACTTCTACTTTCTCTCTGCGGGAGCATCTTCAATGTCGCCCGCTGCTGGTTGCATTGAGCGAGCTTTCCACTTCCTGATGGAGTAAAGCTCGCTGGCTCAAGCTTTTTTCATTCACAAAAACATGTGCGACGAGTGCTGCCAGATCGCTGAAAGTTTATACCAGGGCCTAGTGGGCGTATGAGCGATATTTCCAGGGGAGCGTTAACAAAGATTATGGGGCGTATTAGTAATATGTCAGGAAATTCAGTTTTAAGCAGTATGCTGCTTAAATCAAGGAACGAATGCATCAATATATTAGTTAAGCTTGATACAAGCAACCTTTCGTGGTAATATAAGTACTGTTTGCCAAATTATTACGTTCTGTACTTTTAATATCGTTCCCTTTACACAGATGATTGGGCATACATGTAAAATACCGTGCATAAATGCTTAAGTACTTAACTTCGATATGTTCTAAAACAAGCTGCCTGCCAGAAAGCTTAAAGCACAGCAAGGACACCCGTAAAATGGAAACAGGACCCTAAAGCTTCTTAAAAATGTACACAACTCTTTTGATTCTAACTTTTGAATGCCATAAACTACTTAATAATAACTTACCAAAATTCCGCTATGTTACTTATACTTACGCAACACTTGTAAGGCCAAAATAATAAAAACCCACAGCATTTCAATTGTATATTCTGCTTTTGTCTTTATTTAGTTTTTTTCCTGTTAAGTAGAATAGAATTATTAAAATGGTTTTATATTCGTTTTCTTTTTGCCTGGATTTCGCTTCCGATTACACAGATGTACTATACGTTAAAGGAATTGGTTTTGCATATTGCATTTGCTGCGCAGATTGGTTTGGGTAGTGGTGGTACCCTAATACTTGTCACCTTGCCCACCGGATTGTTCTATTTCTATTTAATCATGTCTCAGGGTTGGTTGGTATAATCAGTTTTACAGTTTGCCGCTTGGAAATTCATGTTCGTTTAGATTAATTACAATTTATAGCTTAGAAATTACAGTACGATTTTCGCTTATAGAGTCAGTTGTTGTCCTGCGGATGAAATTTAGTTACTGGTTTTGATTAGGTGACCTTGCTTTGCTACAGTTTACGTGTATGTCTGCTGCCGCACAGTTGCACTCTCTTGTTTTGGTAGGTAAAGCTTTAGATATTTCGTATTTTGATATTTAATGTTTAACATTTTGCTTGCTTAAACTTAGAACATTTTGGTATATATCTCAAATTTGAATCGATGTCTCGGAGCGCTGTAGCTGCTATGTTTGTTCTTCTATTCGCAGTCCACAACAAGTTTGTTTTGCAAAAAACTCGGAAATTGTGTTCAGTGTATGTGTGGTGTCTGAGTATGGGTGTACTGATAGATAAAACTACATGTATACTTTTCGGCTGTCAAGGAAATGTGTACTGTGTACTGCAAATAAAATAAATACAAATTCAGAATATATACAACTTATTTTCCGATAGAAATTCATTACAAATTAGTTAAAAACAAAAAAAAACAGAGTTCCAGCTATAACTATCACTTAGCTGTATACATTGATTTATATTCTAGGCGCAATAATTCTAATAAATATGTGTGTGGCCTCTAATATCCGTATGTACCATTAATAAATTGTGTTCGTTCAAGGCCTACATTTGCATTTAACGCATTTAATCTATGACAAGACTAACATCCATAGTTTAAAGTACGGAAATATTCGCTCAATATTTGAAAATATATTTGTGGTTACAGCAATACGAGTATTCGTGAAAATCGGTTATTCTCATAGACATTCAGTGCGGTTCCGAATCAAATCGAGGAAAATGGGTGCAGGAACTGGCCTTCTACTTGCCCGGCTTAAAGGTACACTTGGTTATGTTATATGGTATATGGTACTCGTATATTGGACATCAAGAATAACTTGCACACTCGCTATACATATATTCCTAGGCTTTCTTCATTGCGATGAAATCTCTTAATAGGTGGTTTAAGTGCATACATTCAATGTATAACTGGTTAAATTCTTATCGGCATACAGTGGGGCATATCTCTCGGATCGTGGAGGTTCCGCTTGCAGTTCCAGGTGTCGTTGGCTGGCCGCAGTCCAACCACTCGGATCGGATTGGATTGGATCGGCATCCTTGGCAAACCGCTGGCTGTACTTAATCTATAAATCAACTTGACTCGTGGAGCTCAGGGATCCAAGATCCCATACAGTGGATAGCATATCCTTGGGGGCCGAATCGGATCAATATATTTTGGCAGGGGGAATGGATGATTGATCGGTGTTGTCTGTGAGAATGTAAGCCAATCCAGGAAACTTGCGTGAAAAGAAAACGACAATTTTGGTTTTTTGTTCGAGGTTTTTAAAATGTTTGTGTATTTTTTCAAAGAAATTTCTGTATGTTCTTGTTTGGTTTCGCTTGTTGATGCTCATAGTTTTTCTTCATCGGTTTTTGCAATTTTTTACAATATTCGTAAATATAACTTTTATATAGCTTTATTCATATATATTTATATATATTTGTTTGCATATATATAGATAGAGGCGCGAGTTCTTTGTTTGGTTTCATTGCCTGTCAAAATATTGTAATTTGCTAAACACTTTTAGCATATTTTAACAAGTTGCTTTCTGTTACTTTGCTTTCCATTTCTTTGACTGCCTTCTATGCAAACGAAGATAAATATTTATGCAAGTTTTGATTTGGAAATCGAGAATCTGTGTGAATCCGGCCTCCAATGCCACAACTGACGCACTTCAGCAACCAATTTGAATTGGAAATGCTCCATCATTTGACATTTCAGAAACGGGGAAAATTCGGAGTGAAAAGCGGCCTGGAAAAGTGGCCGTTCGAAAAGTTTACATATTCATTTAGATTCGACTGTTTTTGTTTTGTGATTAGAAAAATTCGTCTGTGTCAATTGATTAGAGTTAAGTTTTCATTTCTTTAAAACATTGCACAAATTTCGCTACAAAATGTTTTCATCTTTTTGTTTTGTTTGTTAAAAAAAGTTATAGAAAAGTGTTGCTTTTTTTTTTTTTGTTAATTTTTCATTTTTGTTTATCTTTAGCGCAAATGGTGTTTTGTTCAAATTTTGTCGTTGCCCTTCGGAGCATTCCCTCCAAGGTCAAGCAAACACAAAGGAATTCTGCCGTAGAAAACACGCAGTGGTTGCCTTGGTGTTCCTGCATTGTTACGTTATACTCACAGTTGTTTTTTTTGCAGTGGAGGAGAGTTAGAGTTAGCATGGGAAAGATCAGAGATCAGAGATGGCGTGAGGTGTGGGTTCGAATGGGACTGGGTGTATGGTGTTATGGTGGTATGGATAGTTCGGTTAGAAGACATCACGACATCAACGCGTTCGTTACAGTTACAGTTACAGTTGAGAAAAGGAAACAGGGTTTTCGATATGAAATTAAATTAATACCAAGTATCAGTTAGCATTGGCCGCGCACACTTTCATTTCACTATCAGTTGGTTAGCGTTCACGTTAACTAGGCAGCAGTGGACACAGAGGAAATTAGATAGTTAGGTTAGACAGATAGACAAGTTGACAGATAGTTAGATAGTTGGGTGGTGGTGTTTGGAGTTTGGTGGAGGCAGAGCGGATGGGTTAAAGCTTGCGGTTGCCAGGTTGCGGTTGCTTGTGCCAGGAATTGCAGTTGCTGCTCTAACTTCGACTTACAACTTCAACTTATGTTCGTATCTTTGTTTATGTTACGCTTAGCTAGCTGTGTCGCTTTTGTCTAAACTTTGCTTTTGGGTTTTCTTGAATCCACGCTTGATTTGCTTACACTTAAGACAATTGTCTTTGCATTTAGCTAGTTTAATTCATATGTATAATTTATTTATAAATATATATATATATATACGTTAATATATATAACTGTTCCGATGCCGAACCGCCGATTCTGCACATCGTCTCCTGCTGTTAAGAGTCGTCTTCCTTCGCGGGAGCCTACTGCGTTGGTGGTGCTGCTCCTCCATACTTCGTCCTTTTCCTTCTAATATATGTGTGTGTTTGATGAAATCTTCTCCTTGCTGCTTCGTCCAGCTCTTCCTCCGCTTCGCCTCGCATATAAATATTTAATTTTATATTTCTTTATAATAAAATTATATTACTTTAGACTTGGTTTTCCTTTTGCATTAAGTACATTAGGTATTTATATGTATATATATATATATATAGAGTTCCTTCATATTTATATTTGTAATAATAATATTCGGTTTACTGCTTTTGCTGCCGCTTAAGTACTAGAGAAATGTGTTGCTGTTGTGTTTTTGTGGCGTTTGCATTGTTAAATGTTAAATCTGCTCATATACACGTATTTATAGGTATATATATATATATCAGATCGCCGTGTGGTGTCGCTTAAGTTTGCTACAAATAGTGCCGACAAAAAGCTGCCTTTCAAGGACCTTTTGGACTGCGGTCCTGCTGGTCCTCGTACAGCCCCCAAAAATATGCCTCATCTTCTGCTGCGCGCCACATTTTTGGTTTTTAATTTAATTTTATATCGAAAATGTATTTGTAGTTGGTTTCTTGTTTTTTTTTTTGTAATTTTTATTTGTTTTATTTTTTATATTTATTAATTTTAAATTTAAATATAATTTAATAAGAAGAATTTGTTGTTGTTTGATTTTACATTATTTATAATATATATATGTTGTATTTATAATATATTTTATTTCTGGTTTTCTGACATGTCTGTGTGTGGGAGTGGTGTTTATGTGTATGTGTATGTGTGTGTGTGTGTGTGTGTATGATAGTGTGTTCGTGTAGCGTGTCTATATAAACTTTGCCAGTTTGCAAAAATTTCAAATAGTTTTCTTTAACAGTTTTTGTTTTATTTGTATTTTTATTTTTATTTGTTGTTTGTTTAGCTTTTATTTTTATTCTTCTCGCAACGAAATCGACAATTTTTCATTATACTTTAAACACAATTTGCTAGCTTACAGAGTCGGGTTTTCATTAACTTTTTAGTGGAAAACTGTCAAAAACAAAATGCAGCCGTTGCGTGCCGCCGTCGCCAGGTGGCGCGCTGACCTTGATGCGCCATGGGCGCCATCTATCGGCAATACTGGTGGATGCTGCTGCTGCTTCTTGCTTCTCCCTCTGCCTGCTCATCTTCTCGCTGCTCATTTTGTTTCAGTGTAGTGATAGACTTGTTCTAGTTACTCAAAACGATAACATGCGATTCTTGTTTGTTGTTGCTGCTGTTGTTGTTGTTGTAGTTGTTTGTGGTTTTAAACGGTGACTTCATTAAGTATGCTGCTTGGTTGTTGTTGTTGTTGTTGCATTAAAATTATGTTGTTTTCTCGTTTAACCTCCATTCCCTCTGAATTCGGTTGTTTCATTTTTGCTTGTTTAAATTTTCATTTGCTTTTGCGTTTTTTAAGTGTAAGTTTTATTTGTTTTAAAGTTTCTTAAATGTTTTTTGCTTCTTATTCTCCTTTATGTTGGTTGTTTTTTGCTTAACTCTTTGTTGTTTGTTGTTTTTTTTTTTTTGTTTTTTTTTAAGATCTTTTACTGGGGTCCATAGCAACAGCGTGGCGCGATGTTATTGCGCACAGCTACAGTCTTCGTCAACATCTTAAAAAAATAGAAAGGCTTAAAAAGAAATAATTTAACGCTTCACTTCGATGTCATCATAGTCACGAATTCTGCAAAGAAACAAGGGAAAATCGCAATTAGTATTAAGTTCATTTCATTTTGCAAGAATTAAAAATAACTTTAATAGCCTAGTAACTTTAATTAGAAGTCGTCAAGAGCATCGATCTAAATCATCATAACCAACCACCACCGAGTTGACACGAAATGAAAAGATTCACACGACAAATCAAGTAGCGCAAATAGCTGAGCGCTGTCATTAACCTTCTACTAAATTAAGACGCCAATTAATCAATAGCAAACGAGCATTACACTGCGGCCAGCTAATCAATAAGATAAACGAGCAAGTCACGAGACGTCTGTCTGATGAAAACACTTGCCGCACACACACGCACGCACACACACACACACACACACAGAGCCGTGTGTGAAAAACAGAGCCATGCAGCCAAGGAAAATTTATTGAGTGCAAAGACTCAGACAGTCAATCGCCAGAGATTATGTACTCTCCTCGGTTCCTCGGCCAAAAATAGAAAGCAGTGGATGCTTGCCACGCTGACGGCGACGCAGGCCAAGTGCAACCAAGACGATGCATTGTTCGCGGGCTAATGGGTGAGATAACGGGATTCGGGCTATGCCCGAAAGTCCAGACTAGGATGTACCCAGCTTCGATGAAGGCTGCCTGTCTAAGATTGCTAAACCATACAAGCCCATTTTGTACGGGCAATCGAAACATCATTGCAATATTTAAGCATCATTACAATATTTTAACAGCATTACAATATTTTAGCAGCATTACAGTATATCTGTATATTCTATAAGCTATTAAAGTAACTCATCGCCCGGATTCAATGAATCACAGAATCACGGAGGAGTATTATGCCATAGATACAGGAAAACAGAAAGTGGTGATCCTTCCGCCTGCGTGGTGTGTCCCCAATTGATCAGGTGTTTGCCTGTTTCTATTTTTACAGGGCGAAACCGATTCTCGGACCAGGGTGCAGTGCATCTGTTCTTGCTGATTGCATCGCATCATCTCCCTGTTTTCGGTTGGCTAGGGTGATTGCCTTCTTATAAATATTTAAACACGACAACAAGAGGGGGGCCAATTGGGTGGGCGTGTAATTGGGTGGATTTTGTAGGAAGCAATGGTCAAGAATTTGCAACAGTCGATGGGAATGCCAAAAACAACAACAAAAAAATGTCTACAAACCCCTAGATTGCTGGGAATATACGAATAATGAATGGTGGTCTCATTTAAGCCAAATTATTTATTTATTTGCAGGCAAAGTTCCACAAAAATCTAGATTTTACTGCCGCACTTAAGCAATCTTATCGTTTTTCTTGCTTACTCTATAATCTAAAGGCGAAACGGTCTGGCCATAGAATTTAGCCATCGAAAGCTATCAACCTTTTTGGGAAATCAAACGCAGCATTTATAGTTATTTTTCCAGCTAGCGACGGCACTCAAGTTGCCACACACACACACACACACGCACACACACCACACACCTTTGATAATAAAACTAAGCCCTTTCGAGGCCGTAAAAGGCTTCAAAATAGAATGTTATTAGCTAGAGTTCAGGCAACGCCCGGAAAAAAGGGCGAAGCCATATATGTAAAACAAGCAACTCCTTTGGGGCAGCCTTGGCATTTCCCACATGCAAATGCTCGGCAGGTCGCTCCTTTGATTAAATCTTCGTCCTCAAATGGCGCTGCTCCCACTTCTGCCACGCCTACCAGATGACCAGTTGGGTGCACTGAGAAGAACTAGCGGCCTGAATAACAATTGATGTATCTCACAATTTACCAGTTTTTTTTCCTACATTTAAATAGGTTTATTTCAGTGTGCAAGTGTTGCGCATGAAGTTTATCGATGACCTTTAGATGATAGGCCAATTAAAATGAAATTAATACCGATCGAGTTCCAATTTTTGCAGCTGTCCTTGGTCAACAAAATGTTTTTTTGGCCAAATTCTCGTGGATTTTATTTTAGAGTTTCGCCCCTAAATTAGCCGCATGCCCCCCTCATTACGTCGTTTGTGGTTCTGCTGTTTATCTTTCGTCGTTTTGTTTACATTCGCCAAAACTTTCTTGTTCTATCTGTGCAAAGGTATATTTCCAACTTATATACATACATGTATATAATTTTTTTTTTTCATTTTCGCTAATTTTGGAATTCATCTCCGCTCTCTCGCTCACACATTTTGGGTTGTGTTCATTTAATTTGCTTCGCTTCGTGTGCTAATGTTTAATTTGTTGTTCTTTGTATTTTGTTTAACATTTTATTTGATTTTCGACTCGTTCTCCTGGCTCTCGTTCCCTTTCTGCTCAGCGCTTTTCTATCTGGCACCGGCCAAAGTAAGTCCCATCTCATTCCCAACCTATTCCCATTCCCATTCCCATTCCCATCTCCATCTCCAATCCCATTCCCCAATATCTTTCCCTGCAAATTCATTGTTTGCGCCATATAATTCTCACTTGCAAAATTACCAAAGAGTGTGGAGGATGGGGGGGTTTGGATGGTTTGGATGGTTATAACCGGCACACTGTATTGCCGGCAAGACAACAATAAAGACTTTGGTTAATTGGCAATAAGCAAATTATATATGTATATATATGGCAACGTTATGCTGATTCCGCTGACTGAAGCAAAAAAACACGGCCAACCGAAATGAGATTCCATTCGCTCGGTCAATGTTCATGCCATCCCATCTGATCCCATCTCATCGCATCGCATCGCATTTTGCTTCAGTGTATTATAGCACCCCGAGATTTTGCCACACAAAGACGTGCGGGGAAATGAAGAATATTGCACAATAGTTATATATTTTATTTTAATTGTTCTTTCCCAACCGCACTGTTGCCGTGCGCCGCGGACTGTGTGCCTCTGCCTCTGGGACTCTGGCTGCCGTTTGGCCGGCAGGTTAATCATTTAAGTGTGGAATTTACGCGCGACATTTATTTTGGCTTTTGAAAACATTTCAATTTAGCCGGCAGGAAAGTGGCGAAAGGCGTAAAAAATAAATAAAAATAAAAATGCCGGATTGGGAGCAGCGAGCGCAGCACAAGTATAAATGGCAAGTGAAATATGGCAGTCGAATGATGCCACGGAAAATGCCTTAAAAAGCTCGTTCCTTTGTTGATATTCAACCAATTAAGAGATTTACACAAGCGGACTGCATAAATCATCATGAATACTTTCGTGCAGTGCAATATTTTGGTAAGGAACCACTTGACAACTTCCATTATCGCCTGATATTGCAACTACTTGCGGGTTCCAGTGCCTCATAACCGTAAAACACCACTTATCTGACAGTTTGAAGCACATTCCTACACTCAGCACTTCCTTAGTACTTACTTAGTACCCACTAATCCCACTTCGCTTGTCCTCTCCATCGATGTTTGCTTTTCTAGAAATCGTACCTTAAGAACGTACTGCAATTGATTATAAATGTAGATCATCATTCTTGGGCTTGCTTTGTTTAAACTTTTTGCTATTTTTATGTATTTTGTTCATACATAAATTACTTGTGATTAATCTATTTGATTCGCGAAATGCCACGGCGGCAGCCAAAAACGATTTCTATTTGAACTTGAAGATCAGCATATAAACGCGGGATATAAGATATAGGAATAGATATAGGGGTAAATACTGTCCGATTTTAATTGCTACTTTTCCCGGTCGCTGTGTGCGTGTGTGTGTGTGTGCACAACAAAGGGAAACCAAGGAAGTGGGAGGATATGCCATGGTAAGTCTGCTGAAAACTTGTGAGGCTTTTTCGCATTCTCAAATGCGTTCCATTTTCCATTTTCCATTTTATTGTTTTGGCTTTTCAATTTGATGGCGATTGTTTCTCTCACTGCCGGCGCTGGCTGTTTGCTCAATTGAAAAATCAATTTTCGAGCCATTAAAAAATTACCAAGAACACAAAACACGAAATTTTCCTATAAAACTGCACTGCACATGGCGAGATATTTGTTTCAACTGTCTACATATATAGATATATACATATACGTATATATATATATATATATATATATATATATACGAGTATATACATGTGTCATATACATGTAGCAGTGAAAATAAGTATTACTACAACAAACGATTCGGGGAGGAGCGCAGAGAGATCTGGTTAATTAGCCAGGCCATATGACACAACCAAGTGCCAATTGTGACTCAAATGCGATGCCCGTGATTCAATCGTTATTGCGTTTTTTGTTTTAGCTGCTCGCCAGGTGCAGCAGACAGATCCAATTAGGCGCCAACACGCGACCCACAAAAGCACCAAACTATCGCGACATTACAGCGAAAATTGCGAGCTGCGGAAAACGACACCTCACAAAATGATTGGTCGATGCAGATTATCGGAAAATTGCCGCTTTCATCATTTCCTTAGGTAACGTCTTCAAGGAAAACCTCATAATACCCGAGTTCATCAAGCGAAAGAATCTTTGGTTTCCAGTCAATAGCAAATTATCCAAAGTCTACACAGAATTTCTAAGTTATCTTCGAGATTTTTGAATACAGAGTCAGATACTAGATAATTCTGTTGGTAAGATAGTTTAGCATAGATCACTTACCTTCGTAATTGACCTGACCGTCGCCATCGATATCAGCCTCCCGGATCATCTCATCGACCTCCTCGTCTGTGAGTTTCTCGCCCAGATTTGTCATCACGTGACGCAACTCGGCCGCCGAGATGAAGCCGTTGCCATCCTTGTCGAACACTCTGAAGGCTTCCCGGATCTCCTCTTCGCTATCGGTGTCCTTCATTTTGCGTGCCATCATTGTAAGGAATTCAGGGAAGTCGATTGTGCCGTTGCCTGTGCGCAGGAAACCATAAAGAATAACAATTAATTTCGTTGCATACTTTGTGGATCGTTTGGATTTCGGGGATTCAACCCATCCCACCACCACACCCACCCCCATCAATTTAAATTATTTCCCCGTGGGGCGTTATAATAAATTCAAGTCAGGGATAAAAAAGGCAGCCGGCATTTTTCTTCATTATGGCCAAGTTTGCTCACCATTCCACCTCCAACGCCATACAAAACGAATATCAGCCAACCGGGGGCTGTGTACACTACTTAAAGCTTTTCCATCGCGTTGCCTTTTCGACGCCAAATCCCTGGGAGGTGGTTCGTATATAATCGAGCATATTTTCATATTTGCCTAAGCCCCAAACAAACTTTCCTACGGGGGGAGGCAACCACCATACCCAGAAGATCCACACCCACACCCACTCACACGTGTGTGGGCCACCCACCTTGCGGAGTGCGAGAGATAAGTCCGCCTAATCCCATTTCTGTTGAAACACTCTCTTATTTTCTACAGCTCCTATCTGGCGGCTCCTTCATCGGGTGGCGCAGTTGGTAATGTGGTGCAGCCAAGTGGAATGAAAACTTGTAAAAGAATTTGGCCAAATACATTTTCTTGAGGTTATCCCATAAGTGAAACGCAAATGAAGTGGTCCAACCGAAATTCTTGTTATACTAATTGAAAAAGTTTCCTTTCGACTTGACTTGGTTTTAAGATGAGAATAGTTCTTGGGTTTTTTTTTGATGAGGGGGAGGGGGCCGCACATAAAGGCAGCAACAACTTTTGGCCTTAATTGTTATTGACTGACTTTTTCAAGGCATCCCCAGCCAGCAGTCCGGGCTGAAAGAAGAGTCTTTTGTCCATAAAATGGAACAGTATAAAATGTTTTTCAGTTTTGTGTTTGCTACCCTCAAAACCAAATGGAGCATGGTTCATTGTGGCTATCATTTTGTTTCTTGCGAATTGAATGTGTTTTTTATTACTTTGCTGGAAATGGGTTTTCTCCAGAGGAAACTTGCAGTACATGATGGCTAAAAGGCAGAGGTTCCAGCCCTTTTGAACTTCAATAGCCAATGATCTCCTCAGGGTAATCCAGATTTACTGACAAAGAGTTGAGTCAAATAAAATGGAATGAACTTTTAGGTAGGTACTCGAATAACCCGTAAAACATAATGGGAACAAAAATAAATAGTTTGCTTCTGTATTTGGTTTATAAGAAATCTAAACAGTAATTCTGCGAATTAATTGTTTTAAAATAAATATTTTTCTGGCACTCGAGTTGAAATGAATGGAAAAAATCTGTTGGCAATTCCATTTCAAAATAATGTGCATTCAATTCGAAAATTTGCCAAAAGAATAAACATTACACTTTCGGCTAATTTAAGTATCATAATTATTCAATACGGCCGCATTGAGAACCAAAAATACATGTTTTCAAAATAGCCAAACAACATCAAATAAAATATCGACGGGTGGCTTTAGTTCATTTCGATTTCGGATTGGGTTTTTCTCCCCCTTTTTTTTATATTTTTTTTTTATTTTTTGTTGCTTGTTGTCTTGCCTGCGTTTCTGTTTATGATTCTATTTAAAACATTTGACGCGATTTTCTGTTGCTTTTGGCTTTGTCGATAGGATTTCCCCAGCCAAAAAAATAGAAAATCAGAAAGCAAATACCAAGGAAAGCCTTCGCACAAACACACTCACAGAAACGCGGGACAGATAGACAGATGGACAGACTGGGCACTGGGAAATTTGTTGCCATTTTTGTTAGACGCTTCTTAGACTGGCCCGAACGCCACGCCTTTGACGAACCCGCGCGCAGCCCAATTATCATAATTATGATGCCCATCGCGCTGCCAATGGCGATGATGATGATGATGGCCAGTGTCTGGCGCGGATTTCGGTTTCCATTACGCCGTTCCGCCAATCCCCTCCTGCTCATCATCACTCCTCCCACTCTCCCACTCCCCCTCCTTCCCCTTTCCGATGCGCAACGTTGAGCGCAAAATTTTGCAGACAATTTAAAATTGTAATAAGTTTTGTCTTTTTTGGTTGGCCCGCAGTGGCATCGCTAAATTTAGTCTGCGCGCATTTTCCATTGGTCTCATTAAGAATATAGTGAACATAAAAGTTCAGATCGAATTTATAGCAAGACAACGAGAAAAAAAAAAAATACGCTGCTAAAAGTTCAATCTTCCACCTTCTTGCAAGCGCAAACTAATAGAAAACCTATGATGGCCATAAAATAATTACTTATACACGTATGCATATGTATATTTCGAGTTTATGCCGCTGGACAATACCCCTCTCCCCGCCAATCCCCGCCAACTAATTGCAGTCGTTTGCATGCAGTTCAGAGACCGAGAAAAGCTGGCCGCTTGGCCAACGTCAACTGGCTGCGACGAGACGCCAACGAAATTTTAAGTAATGAATGTTTAATGTTTCCGTCAGATTCCTGCCTGTTGCGACCAACGTGAGTGGGCCATGTGAGTGGGTGATTCGGAATGGAGAATACATTTCATTGTGGGGGGATCGTAAATTAGAGGAGTCCGCAGGGAGTGCGGAGTGGGAGCCACATTCGAGTTGAAACAATTTTTGCAAGTAATTTTGAATACTAAACGTTGCAAAATAAAGTTGCCAGTACATTTTGCTTACACTCAATGTAAAAGTTTGGCACATATGCAAATTCCAGCAAGTAAAGTTGGCGAAAAGTGCTGGACTCCCCCAAGTGGCGACCCCTTGCCTCACACCAATCTACTATTTTTAGCCCTGATAAACAGTTTGTATGCGCATCCCCAGCCTCCACTCGTTTGGCCAAAACCCCCCTCCTCTTCTCCGTGATTGCAACACTTTAGACCCAGCAAAAAAAAAAAAAAAAGAAAGGAAAATCATGCGAGAGTTTTCAGGGCGCCTGCGCTCGAAATGCTGTGCAGGACGACTTTGCAGATTGTGTCCTGGATATTTTCGACAACATGCGCACAGAATTTCCACGTGCAAGCGCAACAGCAGCAACAACAAGCAGCCGAGGAAAGCTGGCAAAGAAAATGGAGCAGCAACGAAAACAAATACAATTTGGGCGGGGACAGTTGCAAAACTTATGAAAGAGCAAGTGTGCATACAAGTTACTTTCTCACTTTTTAGTTCTAATGATTTAGTTGCTAAGTATGGATTATCCTTTTACCCATCGAAAAACAGGCGCCTTTATAAAAGCAACAGGAAAAGTGCGTACTTAATTTGAAAATCTATTAAATTGTGGCAATCTATAGTTTAGCACCAAAAGGTGAAAAACCTCGTACCATTAAAATGGGCGACACATTTTCAATTTAGCCACATTTTTGGCGCGAGCCGTGCGTCGCTCGATTTCCTCTTGCAACGAAAATAAAATTGGATCTTCCTCGTTTCCCGAAAAAGTTTGTTAAACTAAAACTTGTTCGAGATTTCGAGCTAAGCGAACAACCACCTTTGCTCAAAAATAAACATAAAAAAAAATTAAATACCAACGAAAAACCAAATAAAAAAAAAAGAAGAAAATCTGACAGCCGCTGCCAAAGACAAGACACGGGAAAGAGCCAAAATATTTTTGGCATCTATTTTTAATGCCTATGACGTGTTTTTGTTGCATATTTTTAGCCAAGAAATGATTTTCCTTTTTTTTTTTTTTGTTCCACCCATTGTTTGTCGTACAAATGTTGGGCTGATCTATGTCTGTCTGCGAAAGGTGGAGAATGGAACGAGTGAGAGGGATTAGGCCCAGAACACCAAATGATTTGGGTAAACAAAATTAGACACCTCGAGATCGGGTTAGAAGGCGTTCTCGCCAGCTTTTTTTATCGCGGCCACTGAGATGGCCGACTAAATCCATAGCAAATCAGAGTCGTAAGCTCTGAGGTCTGACTTCATCAACCGAATGTAATAGGTCACAGATTTGTTTGAAATATTCAAGTTACGAGGCAGACCAAAGCAGACCTTTTACGTTTACCGAATCGATAAGTTAGAATTTGCAAATGTGTAGACATTTTGCAGTCTCCCCGCGAAATCTTAAGTTCGCAATGCACTAGTGGCATGATCATCTGACTTGATATTTATTACATCACCGCAAAAAGGGTTCGCTCACTAACGCTCCCTCTTCATTATGGAGTTTTTTACGTAATCTTCCATATCTTACCGTCGGCATCAACCTCGTTGATCATGTCCTGCAGCTCGGCCTCTGTGGGATTCTGGCCCAGGGAGCGCATGACTGTGCCCAACTCCTTTGTTGTGATGGTGCCATCGCCGTCTTTGTCGAATAGCGAGAATGCCTCTTTGAACTCGGCGATCTGTTCCTCTGTCAGCTGATCGGCCTGGAAAACACAAATGAATCGCACATTAATTGACTGCATCACAGCGAAAGGAACTAGACACACACCATTGTGGCAAGCGTTGTGTAATTTTCGACTTTATATTCTTTACAAAATAAATGTTATAGCTAGATATTGACTGCTGGCCGACCTGGTTGGTTTATGAAATACTTTTCAATGACATCCCGATGGCATTTCAATGTCAACACGGAAAACTACCCACCCAAGACAAGAATACAATCAGGAATAACAAAAGACGAGAAGGGAGAAACAGAACAATTGTGTTTAATTTGAATAATTTTGCGTATTGTTTGCTCGCCGCCAGCCAAGTCCAGATACAATTGTATCTGTATCTGGGTAAGTTTTGCAATACATATCTGGTATCTTGAAAAAGGTGTTAGGTTTCTGCTGAATCAACAAAATCTGACGTCAGCGGCGACTGAATAATAATAATCAAGAAAGGCCAGGAAAGCTCTGAAGAATGGCGAAGTGGAGATGGAGGGAGACGTTACCCAAGCCAAAAATTTATTATTGTCATGCGAGTGATGTATTTGTGACAAGGGACGTGCGAGTTGTCAGCTTCGGGAGCCGGTTATTCTGGCCAAAAACGATTCTCGGGGTCTAATGTTGCAGCACCAAAACCAAACACCGGGCGTATAAAATTCCCGTCTGCCTCTTACTGTTACTGTTATTGTTTTACGGCCAAATGAATGTTTATTTGTGCAACTCGCGCTCCGTCGATAAGCAAAAGAATTTAACGAGTATAATATAAGGCCTGGTTTGACTTGCGATAATTGTTATTAATCATGAAGCAAAAATGCAAAAGCAAACTTCGCCTGCGTCATGAGATGACTTATGCCATATATTTATTCAAGCTGATAACTGCGGAAAGCTGCGCTATATAGAAATATTATACTATATATACTCGTACAATTGTGTGTTGAGTGATCCTATGCAATTACAACTTAATTTGCTTCGTTTAATAATAGCTCCTACCAATCTGGTCTATAGTTATTATTCTGTACGGTTGAAAACCAAGTTAATTTATGTGAATTTCCCTAGCACGAACCAATTCGCCTTATCTAATCGCCTTGGTACCACCAAATTGGGCACCTCCACTTGAAGGCCAAAATTGGCCTTTCTGAAAAATGGCCCAAACCAACTTGGCTCTCGACATGTTGTGTTGACCAGCCTTTATGGACAATTTCCGTTCCCCACTAGGAAAATGGGTAGAAAAGAAAGCCCACCCACTTGCCTTAAACCAAATCAGCAATTGGCATTGGAATTATAGCGCCCTGCTTGACCTTATCTAATCGGGGTAATGGTAATTTCGGTGAGTTTAAACAGCAAGTACGAGCACATTGCTGGCTGGCACCTGTTTTATTTGCACTTTTTGTCGCGTTGGCGTTCAATTGAATTTGCCCAGCTTATCTGGGCGTACTCTGGCCAGATAAAATGCTTTTCAACTGGGTTATGTCATTGGCAGGCGTGACTAAGCCAGAAACAGTAACAGTAACAGAAACAGAAACCGAAGCCGAAAGAGAAACACCCGCTGAAAAGCAGATTGGATGGAGCCCTCTCTTTAAATGGCGACATTTGCAATCAAAAACATCAGCCAGCCCCACCCACCGATGATATCCATTAATGGCAGTCAATCGGGCGGGGCAGTCAATCGTTAATCGAGTAGGGGACTAATGCCTAATTGGTAATCCATTTGTATGCACAATCGGACGCCCACGGCGTCCCGAGGAAGCTTCCATATCCAAGGCAAACACAGTGCCTGCCGAGAGTATGCCTTCGATCGCAGGACTCAAGCTGCGCGGGATTTTTGCACAATTTTTGAGTTAGTGACTCATTGGATGGGTCATTGTATGGTACAGACTTCAAGATCAAGCAAAGCGAGCCCACATCTTTCAACTTCTCACTTGCAAATAATAAGATATGAGGTTGTTTTTTTTTTAATTATGATTCATATATACTTTTATGAATACGTATTGATAAATATAATTTTAATACAGTTGGGCTTGAATCACTCATAAATTCAAGCGAGTAGTGATGTTTCTCACAAACAATTTCTGCTGAATAATACAATTTCCCCGAAAGAAGTTTGGCAGCAAAATACAACATTAAAACAGGTCTTAGCTGAAATTATGCGGCTATATGTTGAAGGCAAGTTTGCCGGGTTTACCGTTGTATAGCCGACGCTTTTTTGCCGGTCCCAACCGGTTTCATGGAGTTTAGTTCGGTTTTATGAATGACGGTTAGGTTGAGCATGATTTTGGGGACATTTTAAGTACATCCGCACCAGGCTCCAAGCAACTGTGCTACCTCAGCCACAAGCCAGTCATTTGCCATTATTAACATGCCACTCACATCATCGGGCATTCATCATAGGCCACATGATCATATGATGAAGTCAGCCCAGGAACACAGTGACTCATGGAAACTCATATGAATGTTGGCTAATATTCAACGGAAACCAATCAGATATATAGGCAAACGTATCTCTTAATTAGCCAAGCTAAAGATCAACAAACTTTGAAGATCAGTCAATAAAACCCTTGGCAAATGTTTGCTTCTGGGCCAAGTTAGCAGCGTTGAATCACTGAAACAAATTGCTCACATAGAAAGCGTAGCGATATATTTTAATTAAAAGCTGTTTGCATTCTGCGTGAGCTGTAAAATCGCTAATTAAATTAGGCGACACCAGATGAGGACGAAAGCACGGGTGGGCGTGGGGCTTTCTTATCAAAAAACAAAAAAAAAAAACGCAGGCAAAAGCAAGCAAAGGAGGAAGAAAGCACAAAGAGGGCGACAAGAAAATTGGATTATGTGGTTAAGCGGCGTCTAGCAGGAATTTTTCTTCATTTGCAGCACTCCTCCTCCCCTGCCATTCGCCTGTGCCGTTACAATAAAATTCTTGTGCGAAAAGGCAAAGTGGAACAGGCAGCCGCCAACACACACACCCATACGCTCACTCACACGCAAGCACTCATGCATACACGCACACAAATACGGCGAGCCGAACGAATGAACGACCGAAGCGGACGAACAAAGGCGAAGGCGAAACAGCAAAATAACCGCAATGCGGCAAATGAAACGGTTATGGAAGAAAACAAGAAAAGGCAGGCGCCGATAAAAGTGACAAGCGCAAGGCGCAAAAAAAAAAATGAAATGCTGAAAGAAACGGAAAGAGAGAGACGCAGCACAAAACGGAACTGATAACGCAAACGAAATAATTGCACATAGAGAGAGACGCGAAAGTGTGTGAAACGGTTAGGCGAGAGCGTCGAAACGGTTAAACTGAGCGGCTAGTGCGCAAGAGCAAGAAAAGAGAACGCAGCGCGAATTATAAAGAATTTTTTCACCATTTCCATGGGGCCGTGTCTAACCTCAATTTTTGCGGCCAAGTGTGCGGTAAATAAAAAATACAAGCAGAAAGCATAGAGCAAGCGAACAACGAACGGCGGGGCAAAGAGAAGTGGCCAATAATGCCGGGCCCGGCGACTTTGTTGTTCATCATCAATATATATTCACACTATTTCCACTGATAAGCAAAATGGAAGGCGCTTTTCTATTATTTGCGTGGATCTTTGAAAAATTGCTGATAAAAGTGCCGATGGCAACGCGTCTATCTATGCATGCAAGTGTGCGTACGTGTGTGTGTGTGTGCATTATGCTCCACAAATTGGCTAAAATCACATTGATTTATGATCCCAAATGGTGGGTTGGGCAAGCAGGGGGCTTTGGAAAATGAGGTGTTGCTTGAGATGCTGATAAGAGTTTCCACGCCCGATTGGGTTTCCAGGGTATTTGTGCCGAACGTCATGGAATTATTATAGGGCGAACCCGATCGAGTCAACATTCCGTATGCGACAGCCTTGATGAAATAAATAATAATTTTGACGAGTGACGTGACATGTGTGTAAATTCTTGCTATTGGCATTGCTATTTAATTGTGCTGCTTGTTTTCTGCGACCCTCGGGGCCAAAGTTGAACATTTGATTAAGCCAGGTGAAGAACATGAAAATCTTGCAACTTAAATTCCAATTTTACAGTGACAAATATCAAGTGGACGCATTCCGTTTTAGTGTAAGAGAACTACATTTGCAGCCTGAGGTGAAGGTGAAAGGGGTATAAAGTACCACGTATTTGGGGGATGCATGGTGTACCAAATTTCTTGTTTCTAAATCAACGATATTGGGTTGTAGAAAAAACCAGTTTTTTCCTACCCGTAAGTGCGATATATTTTTGGGGTGCAAAATGTAAACGAATTTCCCGGGGACAGCTGCTTTTCGACGGGGTGTTTGGTGTGCTGGGATGTGTGTGAGCAAGTGTGTGTGTGTGTGTGTGTGTGAAAAGCCGTTAAAACCATATAAACAACGTCTAATTGGAAGCGATTCGCCCCATCCCGCTCGCACTAATGGCAATTGCCCTGGGGGTCGCTGTCTGACTTTGATTTTTCGCAAAAACTGTGGAAATTTCAATGGAAAATGATGGCCGCAGGTTGTGTAAACAGAAAATAAAGATGCACATGTTTTCCAGCCCCATAAACTTACCATTTTTGTAGGTGTTTTTTTTTTCTGTTTGTTGCTAGAGTGACGAAGTTTTAATCCGCTGCGGCTACTGCTGCTGCTGCTTGGGTGTTGGTATGTGTGTGAGTGGAATTACGGAACGCGCGGTAAAATTTATTTTTTACTAATTAACACACTGCAAAAGAAGCAAGAAGAGGTTTGATGGGTATTACTTTCGGGGGGTCAGCTGGAGGTGGAAGAGGCAGAGGAGGAAAACTACTGCCAGCTTGGAGAGAAAGAAAAGCGTCCAAAGCACCGACGCCGACGCTTTTTTTCCTCTCCGTGGCAGTTTCTGAAATTCTGTAGTGTTGTTGCTTTAGCCGAATTTAATACAAATTTTCGCCTTGCGTTTCTTCTTTATTTTTTTGTGGCTTTCATTCGGCGTTTTTTTTTTTTTTCATCTATTGTGCGAAATATGCCAAACACACGCGCGCACACGGCAGAATTCTCGTTTATATAGTAGATATGTGGCGGGGAGAGCTAATACATATAAGAGTTGCTCGAATTCGGTTTTTATAAAGATATTTGTTTCATTTTTTTCGCTCGTTGGTTTTCTTGATTTTTTGGCTGGCGCCGAGAAATTGGCTTTTCCGCGAAACTTTCGCAGCTTCTGGTCCTTGGGTGTGTGCTCTATGGTTTTCTTTTTATTTTATTTAATTTTTTTTTTTGGTCCAATACTGCTCTCTATATGCAATGTCTGGTCTGTTTGTTCTGACAACTCACGATCCTAATCTGAATTTCCGTCCGCAACGGTCGACGACTCAAAACTTTGTGTTCGAAATAGCGCTGCGTCGCCATATATACGGTTTTATTTTGCCAGCAGCAGCCACGCTCTCTCGCTCTCACGAGAACGATACCGATAAGTTTGAAACGGGTAAGTTCGCTCGTGCAGCGTCTGCATGTGTTTCTCTTTCTGTTGCTGGTGCCTTCCCACTCACCTTCGTAAACCGAAAATAAGTTTGATTTCGCCGTTGTAACGGTCGCGCCGGCGCTTTTGCTGAAAAGTGCGGGAGGTGTGGGGAGAGGGGCTAGTGCAAGTCCGATTTGTTAGGGGTGTACAAAAAATGTATCACCTTATAACTTATCATAAAAATAATCATTTATAAATAAATATATACATACAATATAAATATAACATATACCCTTGGAGTAATACATTTTACATTTATTCTAAAAACATCTACTTCTCACAACAATCTAATCGCAAGGGGGTCCGCGAAAAAGGAATACGTTAGAAATCAGCTAGAAATTAAATAGCGATAAATTTGTTTGAAATATAATAATAAATAATATAATATAATATATATATAATATAATGTAATATAATAATAAATATAATAATAAAAAATATAATATAATATAATAAAATAAGTATTATGTAACAGATAATAACGCTTAATTATCAAGAAAACTAAACTTTGATTTTTTTTCCATTAACTTGCTAGTAGTTGTCGAAGGTTCCCATGACAGCTGCATGATATAGTATACCGATTTTGATTAAATAAAAACCGAAATGATTTATTAGATAAAAACTGGTGTTTACCGAATAAGAATGTTTCCTGATTCAAAACAACGAAGATATAAATATTTTATTCCGTTTTAAATGAATATACTCTCTATTTAAAAATATTTTTATCATACTACCTAAAATAAATCCTCTAATGAAAAATACTTGGGATTATTTCGAGCTATGTATGTTAAATTTAGTTTGATTTAAAAGAACGTTTGCTTTTGTTATGATGGTGCAACTGAAATTTATTTGGAATTCGATTAACTTTCCTGGGGTGGATCGTCATTTTTTTTTGACGCCTCACTGGATCTGCGCTGGGTTTCCTGGGCTTCCTGGGCTTCCTTGGTTTCCTTGGTTTCCTTGGTTTCGGGCGCAGGAGCATCGGACCTTCTCTCGGACGCGGAAATAATGGATTTCCTTTCCGGCCCAGAGGAGGAGAGAAGCATCCGCTTGGTGCTGTACAGATCCCCACTGCTGGCACGCGGATCCCTCTGGCGACCGGCGAAGCTGAGCGTGGCGCCATGAGTGGTGATGAAGGATGTGGGCGGCGGGGGCTCGCCCCGCTCAAGGGACTCCTTCCGCTCCTGCTCGCGACGCTGCTTTATGGACAATCGAGCCTCCCGCATTCGCCGCTTCACCTCCCGCTCCTCGAACTCATCCTGATTGAAGGGAGTGTCGGCGGCAGGACGGGCCTGACTTATGTTGCGCTTTATGTAGCTCTCCAGCTCCTCGTCGGTCATGTTCTTGGTCTTGATCAGCTCGGTGAAGGCCATCTTGGCCTCCAGCTGCTTTGCCTGGGAGCGCTTCAGGCGGTAGAAGTCCTCGCGCTCGAACTCCTCCAACTCGCCGCATATATAGTTGTAGGTGTTTTGCAAAACGGGTATTACCTTCGGGTATACAACGGATATTTGCTTACATGGTATATCATATCATATGTTATCATTATATAATTTGTACTTACCACATGCTCCAGGGCATTGACCCTCATGTTAGTCTGCAGCGAGGCCGCCTCCAGCATGCGCACTTGGTACTCGAGGGAGGAGAACTCCACCAGTGCCTTGAGTGCCGTCGTATAGGCATCCCTGATCCGGTTGACCTGCATGCCACCACAACTGAGACCCGCCAGCGGAAAGGCGCCCACGCCCTTTGTGTCCAGCTCCAGGGTGTTCAGCTTGACGCCCACAATTTTGATCTCCGTGCGGCGGAGTGATACGGACGCCACGTGGCTGCGGCTCACCATCTGCGGCTTGAAGTCGGCGCCCAGGAGATTGGCCTTTGCCATCGAGAATATGGCATGGCGCATCTTCTCATCCCCCAGCATGTCCTGGTCGAAACGGATGCGCCGCAGCTCGCGCAACTTCATGTCGATGGCGTCCCGCTTCCGTTTCAGCAGACCCACGCCCCTCCTCGCCGCCAGAACTCGCTGCTTCATGATCACCGAATTGGCTCGGGAGGGAAAGACGGGCAGGATATCGCGTTTGGCCATGGTGGTTACTTTGGATTTGGACTAAGTTTGCGAGTGGCTTGAATTTGGCCGAATCGTAGACTTTGTTACAAAAGAATTACTGATCTGAGTGTAAAAACATTTGTTTCTTCATCTGTTACATAAGTATTTCATATGCCTTTGGAATAATAAATATGAGAATAATGGAGGAGCGATATGCATTGGCTCGTATTTTATGACTCAAAACTTAAAGAATCAACAAAATGACTTCCATGAATTCTTTTCGAGCTTATCAAAACTTTTATTTGTAGCATGAGTCCGCTGTGGCTGATATGGGCTACATATATTTTGGGTATATTCATATACTGGGTATACATATATTCTTGGATATCAAGAAAAAGTTATTTAAGGCTGTACTTATACCATTTATAATATTATTTATACTTACTGGACTTATAATATTCTATTTATAAATTAATAATAATAATTTTAAATTTAAATTAATAAATTCGTTTCCTGAGCCGCCAAAACCACTTGACATTACTCATACGCACTGTTGCAATAATCTCCTTGGACAAAATTACGCATACGCAGCGTTGCCTTATCTATGCTTGAAATTCAAACCGCGGTCTTTATTGAGCTCTACTTCAGCAGGAAGGAAAAACATAAGTTTAAGCCCTGGACTCAAGATAATGTCTACAAATCGGTGGTCAGCGAATGCGTGTATGCAATTACAATGCGGAACGTTTGGCCATTCCACTGGGATTTCGCATTGGGCATTGGACATTGGACGTTGGACATTGGACATTGGACGTTGGACGTTGGACATTGGACATTGGACAGCTGGCCACTGGACACCATTGGACGGCGATTTTGCGCATTTTCCAGCTGCCGTACGATTTCCTTTGCCGCAGCGAATTGTCGCAATGTGGCGCCGCTTGGTGCAACGTTGCAGCCTTGGCGCATTTGCAACGCATGCCAACAAGTTAAGTATGTTAACCTCTGGAAAATTAGACATGCCGCAAGGGTGGGCAATGGGAGGTGGGTGGTGTGGCGATGGCGATGGCTAGGTAACGAAAACGAGAATGAAAATGAAGTAACAATGCAGCAAACATCGGGCCAAAAGAGCGTTTGTAGTTGTCGTTGTCGCTTGGCGACGACAGCAATGCGCCATTTTTCGTTCGCCCCGCAAGACATGAAAATTCGGCTTTTCCCTCCTTCTCTCTCCATGTGTGTGTGTGTGTGTGTGTGTGTGTGTGTGCGTGCTGGGTAAACATTCTGCCAGGCGTTTTCATTCTCTCTTGGATTTTCGCAATCGCAGGGAAGCCCCACAATTCGCCGCTTCCTCCCATCGACAAAAAAAAACGTTGACAATGTCTTGTGCGAAATTTATAGCAGTTCGATAAAAAATCATATCAAATTGGGTTGCATTCTATGTTTTGAAATAGGTTTAGATATACAAGGTTTGGCAAATATACTTTTAGGATTAAAATTAACTAAATAAAGCCAATTGTTTAAGGGGCTACTTCAAGAATAAAAACTAAATAGCAAATAATATTTTATTTTCTAGAATGTATTAGAAATGCAGTTTTCAAAAGTCACTTCTTGTTTCTGTGCAAACTCTGTGTATTGTCAAGTGTCAAGTAAACACGATTTAATTGCGAGCAAACATTTGGCTTTTCTCTTATGGAAACATTAATTTGCATACATGGCTACTTATGCATACATGGGTACTTAGTCACTTCGTGCCACAAAAGCTAGCAAAGCCAACTGGCAAACAAAATTCGAGCTTGAAGCAAACATAGCTTTTTTTTTAAAATGAGGACCTCTTGCAGGAACAGGATTTAAGTGCTTAGTAGTAGTAGAAGGTTGGAATATATTTGTATTTCTACATATAAATCGTACAATGTAGAAATATACATATATACATAGAGGACACTACTTTCCCTTCTTGCCCTTGCCCTTTCCCTGGCGCTTCCGCTTGCGCTGATCCTTCTTCCACTTGCGCCAGTATTTCTGGATCTTGGCCGCCGCCCGGTTCATCATGAAGATCACCAGCTTCTCCTGCTGGATGCGACGCTCCTCCTCCTCCCGCTTCACCACGATGTTCTTGTAGACGCGCTCCTCCTGCCTATAGTGGACCATGAAGTCGTCGAGGACCTTCTTGGCCGCCCGATACTGATCCTCCGCCACCAGATTCTCGCGCATCTTTTCGCCCAAACTGGTGTCGTACTTCTTTAGCATGCTCTGCAGTTGCAGCAGCAACTTGTTTCTGTTCGGGATTATCAATGTTATCTATTAATTGTACCATTATTGTAAGATAACACTATTTTGTGGCCTACTTTTCGTTTCGCAGCTCGTGCTCTTCGGCCAGGTGCTTCTTGGTCATCTTCTCGTAGCTGACCCGGGCATTTTCCAGCTCCTCCTCCAGTTCCTTCTGCCTGTCCATGCTGCTCTTGTGGTAACTTCGCATCGTGCGATTGCACTTTTCACTGTAGGTTGGATAATAAACGATGTACACGTATGTACATATGTAGCTTGTAGTACTCAAAATCGCACTTACATTTCGTTCTGGATGGCCACGTTGTTCTGCCACTTCTTGTTGGCCAGATCCTCCTCGACCTTCATCAGATAGATGCCCTTGGCGGCCGACTTCCACTTGCCAATTACCTTTTGGAAGGCCAGGCTCGCCTTCAGTTCCTTGATCTTCTTCTGGATGTCCACATTCTGGTGATAGATGGCATGCAGCTTTCGCTCCTTGGTGATCTCGCTTCGCGAGGATCGGTTCAGATGGACGTGGGCGCTCTCCAGGAGGAAATGGAAGGCGGCCAGCAGCTTTCGATCCCTCTCGTTTAGGTTCTTCTTCAGGTGCGGAAAGAATCGATGAATGCTATGGTTGACCAGGAAGAAGTCCACGATACGCATGGTGGTGTGGTCGTGTGGCAGCTTGGAACGTCCACTCTGCTTGCCGAGGTGGCGGATCATGTCGTCGATGGGCTCGAGGACCGCCTCATAGCAGGTGTCCTTTAGGACGCTCTTCAGCTTCTCGGGGTGCTCCAGCAGCTTGGGAATGATCATGGCTATCTTGATGCGCTCCTGGGACATCTTGAGCACACGTTCCACTCCTTCCAGTCTCACCCGACGTTCGGCGGTTGTATCTGGAAAAACGGAAAAACGGAAAAACGGCCTCTAACTGTTTTTATCTTAAAACATTCACTTTGTACCAACCCATTTTTACTTGGCAGCTTTGCGGTTTCTTGGCTTATATAAAAATCCACATTGGAAAATGTACGTTTATATAGACATAAATGGCTTTTCAAAGTTTGCTTTTCGGCGGTATTATTGTAGCAATTTAATTGACTTTCGGATTAAACGGGAATTTGCATCGTTCATATGGTAAACAAAATCACGAAGTTAAAGTGAAGCTTTCTGCATATAATGCTTTTTAAGGTATTCCACGTATTTGCATAAGCTTAACCTGTATATGCTCCCTTTTTTCTATAATTCCCGATTTATGTTTTTTGGTTTTCTGGATATGCTTGTGTCGAGGTCTTTTTGAGTTCTGAACCGAGTTTGTTATTGTTTTTACGGATAAACAAGCTTGGCTTGCTGTGTTGACCGTGTTGCCTGGTTGCAAAGCCAAAGAATATACCAAATAGAAACCCTTTCGATCTAGGAGCAACTGGAAAAGAGGGGGCGTGGCGAGGGGGGGGGGGGGCGTTAAATTTGAATAGCACTTTCATGGCAATGACTGGTAGAAACTTTTGACAAGTGCAGTAGTCGGCAATGAAGAGTGTGGGTTGGTGTTTGGTGTTTGGTGTTTGGTGGGTGGTGATTGTATAGGGGGCGGTGGGTGGTCGCCTTCAGTGGGTGGGTGGCTTGTTGCTTGTGTGTGGCCATGTCGCATTATGTCAACTGACGTGGCATGAATGAAAGCTGCTGCAGCAAAGCAAACGAGGGAAAATGCGATGCAGAGGGGCCTGCTGGGGAAAAAAAAAAGAAAACCATAAGGGCATGAAACGAACTTGTGAATGCAGAACAATGTTGATGGCTGGAGGGGTGGTGTTGGTGAAAAGTTCCTCACTCAGGTGGAAAATCTACCTAATGAAACTGGCATGGAAGGGAGAGCCATAGAGTGAGTGTAATCTGAAAACCCTTCGGTGCATTCTGCCAAAAATGAGATTCACTTGTACAGTGGTCTCTTCAAACTTCCTACCTTATTTAACGTTAAATTGCATTAAGCAAGAACAAATCAACGTATTTCGGGTATTTAAATAAAATAATCTTACAAAATTTCAAAGTGTATAGAAAATAATTAATAGCGATAATTTGCCTTTAATAAGCAATTGATAGTTTTTCTTTAAATTAGTAACCAGCTAAAATTACATAAAACATATGAAGTTCACTAAGATTTTTTTCATAATTAGGCTCATCAATAATTTTTTTATTTTTTATGGCTAGAGTTTGTTATATTTCAATCCCGTTTTCCAAGTGTAATGTAAGATGAACATACGTGTATTATATATATATAAGATAGATAGATATATAGATAGATAGATAAGATACATAGATAGATATAATAAATAAACACAGTGGTCAATGCAGAAATTAGCTAGCAGCAGTTGTCATATCCATTCCATTCCCATTTCGTTCCCATTCCCTTTTCATATCGTTTCGCCATTTATTCGTCCCAGGACGAAACGCAACAAGTAAGAAGAAGCATTCGCGGCGAGGCCAAAAAGTTTTCCAGGCACCATCCCAGCCAAAAACAACAAGCGCAGCAACAAGGACAACACCAACAGCAATAACAACAACAACGACAACAAAGGCGCCGATGACAAAAATGAATGGCGAACATTTGCTGAAAACGTCGCAAAGCCCTCGTTCTCCTTTCCCTCTTACCTCTCTCTTTCTGGGAAAAGAATGTGCTCGCTTGTCTGCGTAAAATGCTGCAATGCGAACCAGCAGTAAAAAAGGGAAGGGCAAGATGAAAAGAAGAAAAATAAAATTGAGCAAGAAATAATATTTGTTGGTGCCTCTGCGTTTGCTTGGTAAGAAAAGCGATGGACGATAGACGAACGAATTACTAGCCAAAAAGGGAGATGAGTGAGAAAAAGCCAAAAGAAATGACGCATAAACAAGCGGAGAGAGCAAGCAGAGAGTGTAAAGTAAAAGTGTAAAGAGAGAGAGAGAGAGAGAGAGACATTCAGAAAGAGAGAGGCGGCGCCTCAGCTTATGCATTGAAATTTGAAAAGACAGAAGTAACGGGAGAGCGCCTTACAGTATGCAGCCAAATAAGGCATGTCTGCAGAGAGAGTGAGAGTCCTGCTGCTCCGCATACGTATACGTAACAAATGGCCATGCAAAGCACGAAAGCAGAAAAACGCTAACGGTACTGCAAAGGAGGAGCAGTTCAAAAGCAACAATCCAGAGCCCAATTTGTTCGCTCTCGCTCTTTCTCTCTCCCGCTCTTCTGCTGGTGGCCCACATTCGCTCAGCTGAGCTCGGTTTTACCGTTAACCGATTAGAGACTTACCGCTTACGATTTACCGTTTCGGGCCGTCTGGCCCTGGCTCATTATGTCCCGTTGCCTTGGCAGTATTGTTGTATATTTTTATAGTCGTCCTCACTCGACAGTTTCCTTTTGAGTTCCATTTCTCCATTTCCATTCCCTTCTGCACATCCACTCACATAGATTTCACAGAAATGTGGGTCCGTTATGCTCGGCCTGGCCGCATTGCAGCTATAAATTTGTTTGTGGTTCACATTTGCCTTGGAAGATTACTTTCGGCCATAGTCGTCGCGCAGAACTGGGCGGCAGAGAGGAGAGAGCAGCGGAGATACCGCGGAACAATGGACTCAAGGAAAGGGAAACGAGAAACAAGAAACGACTAACTAACTGTGCTTAATGGTGGATGGTGGTTCGTGGCTAGGGAATGCTGTTTGACGGCCGGGGAATGGGGGAATGGAATGGAATGGGGTGGAAACCCCATAAAGAACCTTTTTGAGAAAGTGTTATTATAATGCTCGGGCTGCCATCGGGAAGGTCAGGTTGTTGGGTCTGCTACCAGCGGATCCGAAAGATATGCCCCTGGGTCTGGTCTTTCTTTGAGCAGGATGGTTTTGGTATTTTAACGATAAAATACGAATTCAGGTTGGGGTAGTTCCGCTTTAAGGCACAGAGATCTAGATTTGTGTTGGGATGTGCTAGTATAAGAAGAATTTGTACTTATTTGAGTAGTTATAACACATTTATAATGAACCACTTCATATTTTGTTTTTGAATTCGTATTCCTTACAAAAAAAAACATAGTTTAAAGAACATCTTAAGTCTTAAGTATCCTCCTAAGTGTCTTCGTTAAGGGCGACGAATTAAAGCATCCTTATAAAGGCGCTCTTCCGGGTAAATTATAGCCATGGGCAGGACAATTAAGCCTCGTAGTACAGTACAGTTATAGTTTCCCCTTCCACAAGTCTTTTGTGCTTGGAAGGCATTCAGTTGCCGGGCCGGATCCATTTGGCCGGGCACCTGGTTTTGTCACCTGAGCGAGGACCAAAAGGAAGCACTCGCACTGCCAAATGAAGTGACACCCAGTCCAGTTGCCGCCCCATTGAATCCTGCCGCCCACCTGGACAAGTTTCTGCTGAATTTTTCATGGCTTTCTCTGGTTTTTTTGGGTTTTTCCCTGTCTTGTTTCCGTTTGGCAGTTACACTTTTGGACTGTAGTTTTGGGTCTGTTCCGAGGCAGTCTGGCATGTATTTTGAGTTGGTAATGTTTGGCACATTTTATGGAGCAACTTGCACTCAAGTTGCCCCGAGAACTTTTGGCTTTTGCTTCCGTTTGGTTTGACTTGCCAACCTTCTCTGTAATTTGAATGTTCTGAACTGTGAAGCGAGCGACAGAACAAACTGTCGTTCAGGCCCTGCAAAGAGTTAACTTGGCTAACAAAGTGTATCCAGCCAAGCCAAGCCACCCAAACCACCCGAATCACCCAACCAGCCTGCCCATCCACTCGACTTGGTTGTTTCAAATTTTTGTTGCTATTAGAAAAGTTTCTGTTCGCTTTGGCGAACATTTTTCCCCATTTTTTTGTAATAATTTAATAAACTATCAAAAGTTGGGAAAGATTTAGCTTTCGCTACGCTTGGAGAACAAACGAAATTGAAATTCAAGCAGCAAATTCGAATCGAGGATTCCAGGGCCTTGGCAACTTTATCAAAGAATTCTGGCCAAACAGTTTCACAAAACTTTAATTGGATCAGCTGTAGATATCGGCATTTCCTATTGGGGGTCGTGGCAGAAATGCTAAAGTAATTACGTATTTAATACTTATAAATAGTATCCAATTACAAGCATTTTTGCATTAGCTTTTAATTTAACTTTTCTGCACTTGCTTACATATTTTCATCACGCAACGTTTCTGTAGCTTCTTCTCCATCTAACCTTTGCGGATACTTAATTATGATATAAGAATATAAGAAGATATTTTATTTCGTACATATTCAGCACGTGCTGACTATCGCCTGGCTGGGATCATCTTCAAATATTATATTTCTTATATATTTTCTGTTTGACCAAAGTCAACAATAAACGACAAAATGACCGCACGTGCACCGGGCTTGTTTGCCAAACCTCACTTCCGTTTTCCTGCCCGCTCACATCCCAATCTCCCTGTTTCATTTAGGCCAAAAGCAGCAAATGTCCTGGCCAAAATGATTGATGGCATTGCGTTGCGCAAAAAAATGAAATTCACTTGTTAGTGGTAAACGAAGCCGCTTACTGCCATCTAACAGATTCTTCGCGAAGCCAGCGAAATCTCTTCAGGCCCAGTTAATAAATTGTTTACTGTATTTGTTGCATTTAGCGCCTACACAATTCGGCAAACTTTTGTAATGAAGTCGCTGTGGGAGAAACCTTCATCAGGTTTTTCATCTTGTTAAGGATACAGTCAAACACAAAACTCTGTACAAAATGTCAGGGAAAGTAAAGGTTTGTTAAAAGTTATAAAAAGTTATAAAAGTTAAAAGTAATAATTGTGTTAAAATAGTGTATTCAAATCAAAAGGTAGAACTGAAGCTTACACATGGTTTAAAGTTCTTGGTTTTCGATGCATTTTTTTTTATCAACAAGTTGTTTGAAGTTCGAAGTACCGATTTTTTACTGTAGTGAACTCTGCGTTTGTTCTCTGGCTTTCGTCCTTTTTCCCGTTTTTGTTCTGTATGCAAGGCACGCAAATTTGTTGCCAATAAGCGACCGAAAACAATTTTTATAAGGCTTGACTGGGCAGATGACTGGGTTAAGGAGGCAGGAGGGAAGGAGGGAAGGAGGGACTCACAGGACTGTCGGGGGGGAGTCCTTTTTCCTATGCGTGCTGCGTGCTTTTCCGTTCTTCTGCTTTTGCTGCTCCCAGTGCTCCCCGCACTTCCCGCTTTTTTGGATGAATCCAAGGGTGAGATGGTGGCTTTGAGACCCTGGAGTTGCTTAGCTACATCGTCGCCCGGATCCGGAATGTAGGTCATGTTGGACTCTGCTTGTAGGGGCGGCCACTTCGCCAAAGCAAGAGACAGAGAATGGGGGAGAGAGAAAGAGAGCGGTATCGCACTCACACGCACACACGCATAGAACCATTTCCACCAACCAATACACAGCCAGCATTCATTATACACACACAGAATTTTCGGATGTTGGTGGGAAAAGCGGTGGGGCGGGGGGGAAAATGGAGCAGGAAGTGAAGCAACACTGTTTCCCATGAATACGTTAGGTGGGCGTGGCCTGTAACCTCCCATGACTCGGATATGTGCTTTATTATAATAAAAATTTCATTAGAAAATTGAATGTTGACGTGTCGCATGTGCCGCACTTCCTGTTTCCCCTTACGCACATCATTACATAAATATTACCTTAATGTATCCTACATTTCTGTTGCATTCTGGTAGTTACCTTTTATAGATATTATGGTTTACTTCTAAAAAAAAAGATTCAAAACACTTGAAAACTTACTTTTTACTTTGTTTTTACTTTAAAAATGTACTTTTACTTCCAGTTCTTACTATCCTGAACATTTCCACTTGAGTTAAAGAACAATTCCAAATAAATAATATATATAAGAAAGTATAACAGCTAATGAGATAATAATAACATTAATGGTACACCACTATGGTTACTGAGTATTAAAATTCCTTTTAAATTGTGTGTTACTATATTACATTCAATCCAGTGCAGAATTTATCTCTTATGAGATTCAGGGATTCTTTTCAACTTAAAGATCATCGTGTTTTTAAATTGCAAAGCATTTACCCATTACCAATGAGTTGGAAAAGTAACCCTTTTGAAGGCGGGCTAATCATTCTTGGCCACAAACTTTTCCACTTAACTGTCTGGCCAAGGCCACATTGCGTATACGCGATGCGGGCCAAAAGGACCGCTATCAGTCCGGCCATTCCTGTCCCAATCATCCTAGACAAATGAGGGTCCTTGTCAATATGAGTAATAGCTCATCAAAGTTTCATTTTCAACCATTTCTTTTTTGATGATACCCCGTGCTTTGTTGGTTTTTTTCTGTCCCACACTTGCCGTGCATGCAAATCATGTAGAGCAGTGGGAAAATCAAATGAAATTGGGAACTTTCGACAAACCATTTAACCCAAAGCTGAAACTATGACAAAACAAAGTTTTATTTATTATGGCAGGACTCGGGTGCTGTGAAGCTCAAAGGCTTGTTATACACTTGGTTATTGACGAGCAGATATGTATATTTATGGTTGTTTGGGCTTTTTGTCACCCCAGGAGCCGAATGAAACTTGTGACACATGCAATAATTTGATTTTGCTCGCAAATAAATCGTAAATCGTAAAGATTGGGGAATCAACAAAGTGCAAACAAGTTTTGGGGCCAGCTTTCGTTTTCGTTTTCGTTTTCGTTCTTCCTTTCGATTTCAATTTTCAACATGCCTCCGACAAAAGAAAAAACACAAAACTCATGCCTCTCCCCCCCAAAATTTTGTTGTGGGCGTAATGAGACAGAGCCCACCTCACTCCGCCCGTGAAGCATGTTTTATCGATAATTCGTGAATGCGACGCAGAAAAATCACCCACCACCCCACAGCCCAGCCACTCCACTCTATTACAGCCACCCAGAATCGCCCAGAATCACCCAAGCCACCCACACCACCCACACCACCCACGCACTCACATCCATTTAGTCTGTATAACAAACAAATGTTTTTTGTATGTGTCAGGCGCCGGTTTCCCTTTATTTTCATTTTCCTTTCTCCCTTTTCCCTGTCGCCTCTCCCCATATTATTATTATTTTTATATCTCTTTGTTTTTTTGTTATCCAAAAATCGGTTATTGCGGACGCTCAACTGACACGAAACTCGGGTGAGTATATATTTGGGTATACTGCGAAAAAATGTGATCCTTAATAACAAGGCATGCGAAATTCGTTTAAATTTCTATATTTTCGCAATAGAACTTTCTTATGTAAAAGCATTGTGCTAATCATATTTCACTTGTTGAGCATTGAGCATTCTGCACCAGAAGAGTGTTGAATTTTGGCCAGTGTATTCCAGCTTTCTTGAGGCTCCGTTCTGAAGGTATTGACAGGAAATTGGAACCGGGCTCTCTATTCCGGTTGATTTCTGAGCTGGGTGTCATGTTCGTGTCGAATATGGAGACATGTGCCCAATAATCGTCCCATAAAGCTAAAAATAATACGAAATTTATTGCTGTAAATGACAAAACTTAATTTACATACGCTACATGTCTACACATTTGATTTATTTGTTTACCTACGACGACGGGATTCTTTGCATCGATTGATTGGCATTAAGTGGGCCATTAATGGGTTATAGTTATATGGCGGCTATATGTTATATGAAGGTTCGCAGGCTGACTCAGCTTCATAAATAGGAAATCCTCGAAAGTAGGCTATGAAACATTAATTTTCCGGCTAACATTTAAAATGCATTGGTATGGTGATACAATTACCCATTAATTATACGATATTATTATTCAATTAGCGAGACAAATATGGCTCATGCATAATGCAGCGCAATGAGAAGTGTTGGCCAAGAAACAAGAAATGCAGCCGAAGGCATGCAAGCCGCAATGGAAATGCCTTAAGCTTATTAATAGCAAATGAGGAAAAGTCAGGAAAAACAGCGCCAAATGACAGCGGCATGTCAGAAAGCGCATTAAGCAAGTGGAGGAAGAAAAGTGGAAAGTGGAAGGTGGAAAGTGAGAAGTGGAAAGAGCGGACTGCTTGGAAAACAAGGCGCGAAAAGAGTTAAATGAAAATGGAAAATAATTAGCAAACAACTGCAGTGAGGGGCCTTGTCCGGGCTCGCCTTGCACTATTGTTATGTTAAAAATAAACATTTTATGGTTATTCATTCGCCTTTATTATTATTACACCACCGCTTGACCTTGTGTTGCACTGAAAAGTCAGCCAAAGCTCCTGGAAGAACGACAATGGCCACAAATAGCGATAACCATGCCATTCTCAGGACATGCAATCATCCATTCAAAATGCTCCAACTAATTAAAGTGCATTTCCCAACCGCCATTTTTCCTGCATTTCCACATTGGCCCAATCATTCTTAAGCTTTTGCGTACTTTGGGCCGCAGGCCAGTGGCATGGCAAAGGCAAAGGCAAAGGCAATTTATTCGAAAAAATAATCGTACTCGTAACCAGAGCTTAAGCTGCACTTTATCGCCGCCTAAATAGAAAGAGGTCAAAGGCTAGGGTTGCGAAGGTGCGATAAAAACGGGGAAAAAAATAACAAACGCATGCAAGCTACCAAAAACAACAGCAATCAGCAATGAAAGTATGAAATATACATGCACAAAATTGCCCGACCATGCCAGCCACGAACTCTGTATACCCTTTCCGCACAGCCACATGTTTCTCAGAAAAAATAGCTCACTGAGCACACAAATAGCATCGAATTGGATATGTGCTTTAATCTGTATTTCAACGAGCGAACGAAACTCGATGGAGTTTACATGGAAATGCAGTGAAATGAGCTCGTGACATGACATGCCAGGTATGGAAATGTGAGGTGAAAAATGGGAAAATGGAAAATGGTGGGCATTGTAAGTGCACTGAGGAAAACTCTCTACCAAGCAGAATGAAATGCTTCAACAAAATAGCTAACAAGTGGTAAAACATTACATTTACAATTACTGTTTTCAAAGCCCCACTTTTAACTTTGAAGTGCAGTGCTTATACACATTGTTTGATTAATCATTTTTACGGGCATGATTTATGCCAGTGTTTTCTTTCAGTGAAGGTAACTGGGGACTTGAAACTCGCATGATGGACGGACAGGCGGAAGACTGATGGTTCTGACGCATGGAGTGCGGGTAAAGCGAGTGGCAGCCAGTGCGATAGGTTTTCTACTAACGAGTACACACTGTGGCCGGTCCTGCCACACCTCCTTCCATTCTGGCCCATTCTGGCATATTCTGGCTCATTTGGGGCTGGGGTAATTATATAAGCTGTTTTCGGCAAGTTTACGAAATTTGTACAAGAAGGTCATGCTGATGAACAAAATAATCGCCAAATAACACAAATGCAAGTGAGGAAACTTATTATCCACGCTTGAATAGCTTTCCTTAAACTAAACATATTAAAGTACCACATTGTTTTTCCTTTCTTTTGTTGAAACCTTTCCCATTCATTTGCGGGTTAAAACTAAAACGCACCTGCTACAATTTCTCCACAAACAGTTGGTATTTATCCATTGGCTGATTAACTAAGCGCTGTCACCTTCTATTTGATCGGGCAAACATTTGCAATTGGCTTTGGCTTACTCAACACCAGATTTTGGCAAGAACAAAGCTAACAAGAAAGAAAGCTAGCATCGGCAAGCCGAAGTTTATATGCCCTTGTAGTAACTATATATTTAAAATAAAAGTGATGTTTACCCAGTAAGAACACTTAATGATTGAGAACAGCGAATTGGCTGTTGATACTGATCTAGAATATCTGCTCGTATACCTTATGACTTAAACTAATGTACTCTCTGGAAGGGTACAACATCGTTTCGGGGACTCTTTTCGAATTTCACTTTCGTTGATAACAAATATTAGCAGATCGCAAACAGATGGCCAGAGTAGGCACTATAAAAACGGGTGATACATTTACTTCAAGCCAGTTAAAGTTCAACCGGCAATTTGAAGCGATTGGCACTATGAAGTTCCTGGCTCTAATTGTAAATGCCTTCCTGATGCTGAGTTTGGTTTCCGAGCTGGAGGCTCGCCAGCGTTTCTACTGCCTCTGGAGCACCAAAAGGACCTGTTCCAATACCAGTCCCAGATGCCTTCAACTCCAAACCGGCGTTGATGCCCAAGGAAATGCGGTATATACATGCAAGTACTATCGCACCGATTGCCAATACCTTCTCGACAAATGCAGGGGCAATACAGGTAAGCTGCTTTTGACCTAACTACATTTAAAAACCAATAATAAGAGCTTCTAATGCGCACTCATACACATTTACACAGTTTATTTTATAAGTGCATACTCACGTGCATTCATATTATATAGAAAAATGTTTAAGACCCTTACTTTGGTGCTCAAAAGGTATTGAAAAAGGAAGAAATTGGTTGTCCGTTTTTAGTTTTAGCTTATATATTTGATAACGCAAAACTCCTCTTATTAAATATGGTATTCTTCATTTGCAGCTTATGGCCAACTTGGCAATTCTGTGGATGTACTTAAGAACTGCATTACAAATAGCATCGAAATTGGAGGAACTGGAGATTGCACATAAGCTAGTTGTATTTATTATTTCCTAATATATGAGTTTTAAATTAAAAATTGTTCTATTTCATAATCCCTTGTTTTCCTTTTTATTTTCGGATTTAAAGCCACAAAGTTTGTGGGCTTTGGCAAATGTCGTTTAGTTTTAATGGCTTTCACATCCGCATGATGTATGCTTTATCATTTTCGCTTTTTTCGCCCTTTTTTAATTGCAATCGCATAAATCGCACTACTTGAAAGGGTGGGGAAACGTTGGGGGGAAAACTGGGTGAAAAGGGAGGAAAACTGGGGGAAATTATGGTTATGGCCACGCAGGCACACACATACACGCTGACAATGTAAATTTATGGAGCATCGCTTTTTAGTTTGCAATTTTTCGCCATTTTCTTTTTTGCGTTGTGCGGATGTGAATGGCGAACGCCTGCGGATGCAATTAGAATGGCACAGTGAACACTCTGCGCACGCACACATAAATAATTGTTTGCATGGCCGAAATATGGGTCATTACGAAACGTTTCGGCAGTGAAAGTTCAACATATTAGCATAATTTAGGAATAAATCTCGTTAGTCTTGCTGTTGTGTGATTTAACAATGCTATTGTCTTGTAGGAGAAAGTGCTAAAGACTTTTGGGAAATTTCAACTATACGTATACATGCTGAAATAAACTTGTTACTTAATTGTGTAAAATGTATTTATTCTTAAATTCTGCAATTCATGTAGTACAAAGACAAGATAGTAATAGATTGGTAATAGATCAAGTCAACCTCTACGTATAATTATGGGCGTGACCCTCGAGGATGACGACGATGATCCCAGAATGGCGGATAGTATGTTGGCCAGTCGCGAGTTGGAAGTTGAGGTCGATGAGGTTGAGGAGGTTGATGAAAAGGTGCTGGTACAGGTGCCGGTACTATTGACAGCTATGCTCGTACAGTTGCCCAGGCTAACCACATTCCAGCCTATTGAATACGTATATAAAAATGTAATTGTTAAGAACCACTTTCTTCTCAAAAGCTACTGCACTGCATACCACGATTTTCACATATGCTAGTCTGAGATACATTCTGGCATTTCTGAGATACTTTGATATCTAATTGGATTCAGCTTGTACTCACTTGAAACGGTTGTCCGGCAGTTGGCCCGCTCCATGAGGCACCTGTTCCTGAACCGTTGACACCTGCGTGTGGAACTCCAGCGACCACAGACATTGGAGTTGGCAGAGCAGCTTGTGGCAGTTGTCTGGCATCGGGAGGATGGGGTGTAAGTGTTCCTGGAGGAGGAGCTATTGCGTCCGTTGCCAACGATAATCACGGATCTGCGACTGGAGGAGCCGCTCCTTCTCGAGCTTCCAGCTCGGGATCGCCTGGACGTGATGGTAGCAATGTCCTGGCATTCGTCCTCCTCTGATTCCCTAGGGCACCGATGGCCACGGCGATCAGAGCGACCAGCACCAGAAGCGCCAAAGTCAAACGCATTTCAATATCTAATTCACCACCGATGGCGTATTGCCACTTTTATACGCTGCAAACTTTCATCTTTCTTGGCGACCTTGGAAGATGTTTACCAACTCAATTCTTTCTATGTTCTAATGTGCAAAGAAATATATTTTTATTACCTGGTCTTTGTTCAATCCGCATATCAGTTCGCTCGCAATTGTGTAAATATATCTTAGTTCATAGAAAAAAGTAAGTAAAGCCACACGTGAGTTGTTCGGCATTTTAATGTTTGCTGTTCAAATAAAATGTGAGCTGCCTGTTCTTGGAAAGCTTATAGAAATATACTTTTAGGCTGTCCTTAAATTGCTTATAATTATTTCGTTAGAAGTGGATTTGAAATACTTTTAGGCGCTCTAATTATTATTTAATTTATTGTTAATCACACCATGTTTGGATTTTATTTTCACAGTCTATCTTTTTGATATTAAATATTTTCTGAAATCGATATATATTTAAGCCAAATCAAATACATATGTATGCACATATATGGTAATGGAGTGAGTAAATAGATATATCTTAATGGAACCTGTAAATTTATATTCTGTAATATTTAATTTTACATAAATATTTGAGTTTTTAAATGGGTAACAGTATACTAGAGTTTTACTTTTAGTTAGCATTAGGTTTAGCATTAAGTTATAGGGTTGGTGAAGTTCCTTAAGAAATGTTTACAGTTTTGTTCAAGTTCTTCTACGGCTCTTTGGCACTGGATTGCCCACTTCCGCAGGGTCGCAGGACATCGATGGGCAAGCCTCGACAGAGGACCGGGTTAACCTTGCGATAGACTGTAATGGAAATGGTTACTAAGAGATATAAGAGATATATAGATATAGATTCATTCACATTTATTGGCGCCACAGTTGCTCAGCTTGCGGTGACAGTCGTTCTTGAAAGCCTGGCAAATGTTGGCTCTTCCCAGGCGAGCGCAGGTCTTCGTGGAGGAGGAGCAATTCTTCTGGACACTTCGCCGGCAGTCTGGGATTTGCGGGATGTGGTTTTGGAGCGGGTCAGGACGATATCAACTGGGGCGTCGGACTCGTCCTCGGAGGAGCTACTATTGCTATTGCCGGAAACGTTCAGAATGAATACCGTCGCCAGGATGACACACACTAAGAATGATGATTTCATCTTGCTATCAACTAATTAAAGTGCGCTTTAGACATCTGGGCTTTTATACCACACCTACATTGTTTGTATCGCAAAAAAAAAGGAGGAAAACAATTCGTTCTACTTTAATACATTATATTGCAAATTGACAGCTGAGCAAATAATTATAATTTGCATTGGATTTTCGGTCTCTAACCTTGAGTCAGCAGTATTATTGTTCATCTATAATTTTGAAAAGCAAAAACCAATATAAATAAGTTGTATTGACTTTCCAACTCGTAAAGTATTTAGCTAATTGAAATGATAACAAAGAATTCAGTCCCAGATAGATGGGGAAACTAAAATTTAAAGGAATATTTGTAAGAACCGAATTTAAAGGAATATTTGTGAGAAGGTATTGCCAATTATTTAGATGATTAATTTAAATCTAATATCATATTGAATGCATTTTATTTTCAGCAACCAAAATCAACCCCTACGTATAATGATGGGTATAACGTTTGAGGACGAGGATGAGGATGTGGAGAGGAGGAGGAGGACGATCCTCCGCAGATTCCACGGGAACCCACGCTGATGCCGGAGCACTGGGACAGACTGACCGACGTGTAAGTGGTGGAGCCCACGCAGGATTCATATCGCAGGGTGCAGCTGTTCCTGAAGCGATTGCACAGATTGGAGCGTCCATAGCGGGCACAGGCATTCGTGGTGGAGTTAAAGTTGCAGTTCCTCAGGACGCAGATCTTGGGTGTGGAGCTGCTGGTACTGCTGGTGCTGCTGCTAATGCTGTTGGCCAGGACCACACAGGCGTACGACAGGATAAGCAGGACTGTCGACAGACTCAGAGGGCTTCTCATTTTGCTTGGCGTTTAATCGTGAACTCAACTGGCATTTCACTCCGCAAACGGAACTATTTATAGTCAGTCGACTTTCCAGGTTTCGACCCAGTGAGTTTGGCCAAGACCACTGCACCTGTGCAAACACTGAATTGAATGGTGAGAGTTTGGCATTTGGCATTGGCGGATGAACGGAACGCCTTGCGAACTAGTGGTCCATTGCCATTGGCTTACGCACGTTGCCAATGGATTAAAACAGAGAGATGTTGGTCAACTAGTATCTGAACTCGCATTTGTCAAAATTGGTAGTAGTACTGGTACAGTTGGTACTTGTAATGCAAAGGCTAGCACAGCCAAATCCTTACATAAATATTTCTTTGTCTAAATAAAAGATTCCAATTTCAACTTACATCTTCGGGTATTTTTTCAAAACCATCCCAAAACTATGCAACTTAAAGATACAGCAGATTCGCATCTTTACACAGCTTCATACACGTAATTAACAATTTCCTTACATTTCGTCACATTAATTTGTTTAAATTTAATATTTAGGTAAAGATTTTGGAGCAATAACAATAATATATGTACTTAAGTCTATAATCAAAAGGATTAGCTGGGCAACAAAAAGTTGCATTATAAAGTTCAAATGTTTTTTATTTAATTGCGTTTGATGTAATTTTGAAAAAAACGAACATGAAAGAACTGACTGAAATAACCTGAAAGAATCAAATAATTAGGCGCATTTGCTTTTTTTATTAAGCTCTGTTTGTCATACCTGTTACTCGTAGAGTAAAAGGGTATACTAGATTCGTTGAAAAGTATGTAACACGCTGACGGACCATATAATTTAATTATATATATTATAATTTTTTTATAATTAATGTATATTTTTATAATTTATATAATTTTTTTGTTATTTTTTTGATGCTATAATGTTGTAGAAATTCAAAAAATGAAGAAATGTCCTAAGGCTGAAATTCTAAATTCCATAACTCAACTTATCTTAATCGGATTTTGATGTGGCATACCTCTAAATGTTTCTGGCGCAATTCTCTAAAAAACTGCATTCAAATTTAGAAACTTATTTTTTTTTAATTTTTTTTATTATTTTTTTGATGTGATATGTTGTAGAAATTCAAAAAATGAAGAAATGTCCTAAGGCTGAAGTTCTAAATTCCATAACTCAACTTATCTTAATCGGATTTTGATGTGGCATACCTCTAAATGTTTCTGGCGCAATTCTCTAAAAAACTGCATTCAAATTTAGAAATTTATTTTTTTAAAATTTTTTTGTGTTTTTTTTTATGTGATATGTTGTAGAAATTCAAATATATGAAGAAATGTCTAAGGCTGAAGTTTTAAATTCCATAACTAAACTTATCTTAATCGGATTTTGATGTGGCATACCTCTAAATGTTTCTGGCGCAATTCTCTAAAAAACTGCATTCAAATTTAGAAACTTATTTTTTTTTAATTTTTTTATTATTTTTTTGATGTGATATGTTGTAGAAATTCAAAAAATGAAGAAATGTCCTAAGGCTGAAGTTCTAAATTCCATAACTCAACTTATCTTAATCGGATTTTTATGTGGCATACCTCTAAATGTTTATGGCGCAATTCTCTAAAAAACTGCATTCAAATTTAGAAATTTATTTTTTTTAAATTTTTGTATTATTTTTTAGATGTGATATGTGTAGAAATTCAAAAAATGAAGAAATGTCCTAAGGCTGAAGTTCTAAATTCCATAACTCAACTTATCTTAATCGGATTATGATGTGGCATACCTCTAAATGTTTCTGGCGCAATTCTCTAAAAAACTGCATTCAAATTTAGAAATTTTTTTTTTTTTTTTATTTTTTTTTAAATTTGTTTGATGTGATATGTTGTAGAAATTCAAAAAATGAAGAAATGTCCTAAGGCTGAAGTTCTAAATTCCATAACTCAACTTATCTTAATCGGATTTTGATGTGGCATACCTCTAAATGTTTCTGGCGCAATTCTCTAAAAAACTGCATTCAAATTTAGAAATTTATTTTTTTTTAATTTTTTTATTATTTTTTTGATGTGATATGTTGTAGAAATTCAAAAAATGAAGAAATGTCCTAAGGCTGAAGTTCTAAATTCCATAACTCAACTTATCTTAATCGGATTTTGATGTGGCATACCTCTAAATGTTTCTGGCGCAATTCTCTAAAAAACTGCATTCAAATTTAGAAATTTATTTTTTTTTAATTTTTTTAAAATTTTTTTGATGTGATATGTTGTAGAAATTCAAAAAATGAAGAAATGTCCTAAGGCTGAAGTTCTAAATTCCATAACTCAACTTATCTTAATCGGATTTTGATGTGGCATACCTCTAAATGTTTCTGGCGCAATTCTCTAAAAAACTGCATTCAAATTTAGAAATTTATTTTTTTTTAATTTTTTTATTATTTTTTTGATGTGATATGTTGTAGAAATTCAAAAAATGAAGAAATGTCCTAAGGCTGAAGTTCTAAATTCCATAACTCAACTTATCTTAATCGGATTTTGATGTGGCATACCTCTGGCGCAATTCTCTAAAAAACTGCATTCAAATTTAGAAATTTATTTTTTTTTAATTTTTTTATTATTTTTTTGATGTGATATGTTGTAGAAATTCAAAAAATGAAGAAATGTCCTAAGGCTGAAGTTCTAAATTCCATAACTCAACTTATCTTAATCGGATTTTGATGTGGCATACCTCTAAATGTTTCTGGCGCAATTCTCTAAAAAACTGCATTCAAATTTAGAAATTTATTTTTTTTTAATTTTTTTTAAATTTTTTTGATGTGATATGTTGTAGAAATTCAAAAAAATGAAGAAATGTCCTAAGGCTGAAGTTCTAAATTCCATAACTCAACTTATCTTAATCGGATTTTGATGTGGCATACCTCTAAATGTTTCTGGCGCAATTCTCTAAAAAACTGCATTCAAATTTAGAAATTTATTTTTTTTTAATTTTTTTATTATTTTTTTGATGTGATATGTTGTAGAAATTCAAAAAATGAAGAAATGTCCTAAGGCTGAAGTTCTAAATTCCATAACTCAACTTATCTTAATCGGATTTTGATGTGGCATACCTCTGGCGCAATTCTCTAAAAAACTGCATTGAAATTTAGAAATTTTTTTTTTTTAATTTTTTTATTATTTTTTTGATGTGATATGTTATAGAAATTCAAAAAATGAAGAAATGTCCTAAGGCTGAAGTTCTAAATTCCATAACTCAACTTATCTTAATCGGATTTTGATGTGGCATACCTCTAAATGTTTCTGGCGCAATTCTCTAAAAAACTGCATTCAAATTTAGAAATTTATTTTTTTTTATTATTTTTTTGATGTGATATGTTGTAGAAATTCAAAAAATGAAGAAATGTCCTAAGGCTGAAGTTCTAAATTCCATAACTCAACTTATCTTAATCGGATTTTGATGTGGCATACCTCTAAATGTTTCCGGCGCAATTCTCTAAAAAACTGCATTCAAATTTAGAAATTTATTTTTTTTTAATTTTTTTATTATTTTTTTGATGTGATATGTTGTAGAAATTCAAAAAATGAAGAAATGTCCTAAGGCTGAAGTTCTAAATTCCATAACTCAACTTATCTTAATCGGATTTTGATGTGGCATACCTCTAAATGTTTCTGGCGCAATTCTCTAAAAAACTGCATTCAAATTTAGAAATTTATTTTTTTTTAATTTTTTTATTATTTTTTGATGTGATATGTTGTAGAAATTCAAAAAATGAAGAAATGTCCTAAGGCTGAAGTTCTAAATTCCATAACTCAACTTATCTTAATCGGATTTTGATGTGGCATACCTCTGGCGCAATTCTCTAAAAAACTGCATTCAAATTTAGAAATTTTTTTTTTTAATTTTTTTATTATTTTTTTGATGTGATATGTTATAGAAATTCAAAAAATGAAGAAATGTCCTAAGGCTGAAGTTCTAAATTCCATAACTCAACTTATCTTAATCGGATTTTGATGTGGCATACCTCTAAATGTTTCTGGCGCAATTCTCTAAAAAACTGCATTCAAATTTAGAAATTTATTTTTTTTTATTATTTTTTTGATGTGATATGTTGTAGAAATTCAAAAAATGAAGAAATGTCCTAAGGCTGAAGTTCTAAATTCCATAACTCAACTTATCTTAATCGGATTTTGATGTGGCATACCTCTAAATGTTTCCGGCGCAATTCTCTAAAAAACTGCATTCAAATTTAGAAATTTATTTTTTTTTAATTTTTTATTATTTTTTTGATGTGATATGTTGTAGAAATTCAAAAAATGAAGAAATAACCTAAGGCTGAAGTTCTAAATTCCATAACTCAACTTATCTTAATCGGATTTTGATGTGGCATACCTCTAAATGTTTCTGGCGCAATTCTCTAAAAATCTGCATTCAAATTTAGAAATTTATTTTTTTTAAATTTTTTTGTATTTTTTTTTATGTGATATGTTGTAGAAATTCAAATATATGAAGAAATGTCCTAAGGCTGAAGTTCTAAATTCCATAACTAAACTTATCTTAATCGGATTTTGATGTGGCATACCTCTAAATGTTTCTGGCGCAATTCTCTAAAAATCTGCATTCAAATTTAGAAATTTATTTTTTTGTAAATTTTGTTGTAATTTTGTTGTAAATTTTGTTGTAATTTTGTTGTAATTTTTTTTTTGTTCTAAGGCTGAAGTTCTAAATTCCATAACTAAACTTATCTTAATCGGATTTTGATGTGGCATACCTCTAAATGTTTCTGGCGCAATTCTCTAAAAATCTGCATTCAAATTTAGAAATTTATTTTTTTGTAAATTTTGTTGTAATTTTTTTGGTGTGATATCTTGTAGAAATTCAAAAAAATGAAGAAATGTTCTAAGGCTGAAGTTCTAAATTCCATAACTAAACTTATCTTAATCGGATTTTGATGTGGCATACCTCTAAATGTTTCTGGCGCAATTCTCTAAAAAACTGCATTCAAATTTAGAAATTTATTTTTTTTCATTTTTTTTGTATTATTTTTTTGATGTGATATGTTGCAGAATTCAAAAAATGAAGAAATGTCCTAAGGCTGAAGTTCTAAATTCCATAACTCAACTTATCTTAATCGGATTTTGATGTGGCATACCTCTAAATGTTTCTGGTGCAATTCTCTAAAAAACTGCATTCAAATTTAGAAACTTATTTTTTATTATTTTTTTGATGTGATATGTTGTAGAAATTCAAAAAATGAAGAAATGTCCTAAGGCTGAAGTTCTAAATTCCATAACTCAACTTATCTTAATCGGATTTTGATGTGGCATACCTCTAAATGTTTCTGGCGCAATTCTCTAAAAAACTGCATTCAAATTTAGAAATTTATTTTTTTTAATTTTTTTATTATTTTTTTGATGTGATATGTTGTAGAAATTCAAAAAATGAAGAAATGTCCTAAGGCTGAAGTTCTAAATTCCATAACTCAACTTATCTTAATCGGATTTTGATGTGGCATACCTCTAAATGTTTCTGGTGCAATTCTCTAAAAAACTGCATTCAAATTTAGAAACTTATTTTTTATTATTTTTTTGATGTGATATGTTGTAGAAATTCAAAAAATGAAGAAATGTCCTAAGGCTGAAGTTCTAAATTCCATAACTCAATTTCTTAATCGGATTTTGATGTGGCATACCTCTAAATGTTTCTGGTGCAATTCTCTAAAAAACTGCATTCAAATTTAGAAACTTATTTTTTTGATGTGATATGTTGTAGAAATTCAAAAAATGAAGAAATGTCCTAAGGCTGAAGTTCTAAATTCCATAACTCAACTTATCTTAATCGGATTTTGATGTGGCATACCTCTTAATGTTTCTGGCGCAATTCTCTAAAAAACTGCATTCAAATTTAGAAATTTATTTTTTTTTATTTTTTTTTATTATTTTTTTGATGTGATATGTTGTAGAAATTCAAAAAATGAAGAAATGTCCTAAGGCTGAAGTTCTAAATTCCATAACTCAACTTATCTTAATCGGATTTTGATGTGGCATACCTCTAAATGTTTCTGGCGCAATTCTCTAAAAAACTGCATTCAAATTTAGAAATTTATTTTTTTTAAATTTTTTTATTATTTTTTTGATGTGATATGTTGTAGAAATTCAAAAAATGAAGAAATGTCCTAAGGCTGAAGTTCTAAATTCCATAACTCAACTTATCTTAATCGGATTTTGATGTGGCATACCTCTGGCGCAATTCTCTAAAAAACTGCATTCAAATTTAGAAATTTTTTTTTTTTAATTTTTTTATTATTTTTTTGATGTGATATGTTATAGAAATTCAAAAAATGAAGAAATGTCCTAAGGCTGAAGTTCTAAATTCCATAACTCAACTTATCTTAATCGGATTTTGATGTGGCATACCTCTAAATGTTTCTGGCGCAATTCTCTAAAAAACTGCATTCAAATTTAGAAATTTATTTTTTTTTATTATTTTTTTGATGTGATATGTTGTAGAAATTCAAAAAATGAAGAAATGTCCTAAGGCTGAAGTTCTAAATTCCATAACTCAACTTATCTTAATCGGATTTTGATGTGGCATACCTCTAAATGTTTCCGGCGCAATTCTCTAAAAAACTGCATTCAAATTTAGAAATTTATTTTTTTTTAATATTTTTATTATTTTTTTGATGTGATATGTTGTAGAAATTCAAAAAATGAAGAAATAACCTAAGGCTGAAGTTCTAAATTCCATAACTCAACTTATCTTAATCGGATTTTGATGTGGCATACCTCTAAATGTTTCTGGCGCAATTCTCTAAAAATCTGCATTCAAATTTAGAAATTTATTTTTTTTAAATTTTTTTGTATTTTTTTTTATGTGATATGTTGTAGAAATTCAAATATATGAAGAAATGTCCTAAGGCTGAAGTTCTAAATTCCATAACTAAACTTATCTTAATCGGATTTTGATGTGGCATACCTCTAAATGTTTCTGGCGCAATTCTCTAAAAATCTGCATTCAAATTTAGAAATTTATTTTTTTGTAAATTTTGTTGTAATTTTGTTGTAAATTTTGTTGTAATTTTGTTGTAATTTTTTTTTTGTTCTAAGGCTGAAGTTCTAAATTCCATAACTAAACTTATCTTAATCGGATTTTGATGTGGCATACCTCTAAATGTTTCTGGCGCAATTCTCTAAAAATCTGCATTCAAATTTAGAAATTTATTTTTTTGTAAATTTTGTTGTAATTTTTTTGGTGTGATATCTTGTAGAAATTCAAAAAAATGAAGAAATGTTCTAAGGCTGAAGTTCTAAATTCCATAACTAAACTTATCTTAATCGGATTTTGATGTGGCATACCTCTAAATGTTTCTGGCGCAATTCTCTAAAAAACTGCATTCAAATTTAGAAATTTATTTTTTTTCATTTTTTTTTATTATTTTTTTGATGTGATATGTTGCAGAATTCAAAAAATGAAGAAATGTCCTAAGGCTGAAGTTCTAAATTCCATAACTCAACTTATCTTAATCGGATTTTGATGTGGCATACCTCTAAATGTTTCTGGTGCAATTCTCTAAAAAACTGCATTCAAATTTAGAAACTTATTTTTTATTATTTTTTTGATGTGATATGTTGTAGAAATTCAAAAAATGAAGAAATGTCCTAAGGCTGAAGTTCTAAATTCCATAACTCAACTTATCTTAATCGGATTTTGATGTGGCATACCTCTAAATGTTTCTGGCGCAATTCTCTAAAAAACTGCATTCAAATTTAGAAACTTATTTTTTTTTAATTTTTTTATTATTTTTTTGATGTGATATGTTGTAGAAATTCAAAAAATGAAGAAATGTCCTAAGGCTGAAGTTCTAAATTCCATAACTCAACTTATCTTAATCGGATTTTGATGTGGCATACCTCTAAATGTTTCTGGTGCAATTCTCTAAAAAACTGCATTCAAATTTAGAAACTTATTTTTTATTATTTTTTTGATGTGATATGTTGTAGAAATTCAAAAAATGAAGAAATGTCCTAAGGCTGAAGTTCTAAATTCCATAACTCAACTTATCTTAATCGGATTTTGATGTGGCATACCTCTAAATGTTTCTGGCGCAATTCTCTAAAAAACTGCATTCAAATTTAGAAACTTATTTTTTTTTAATTTTTTTATTATTTTTTTGATGTGATATGTTGTAGAAATTCAAAAAATGAAGAAATGTCCTAAGGCTGAAGTTCTAAATTCCATAACTCAATTTATCTTAATCGGATTTTGATGTGGCATACCTCTAAATGTTTCTGGTGCAATTCTCTAAAAAACTGCATTCAAATTTAGAAACTTATTTTTTTGATGTGATATGTTGTAGAAATTCAAAAAATGAAGAAATGTCCTAAGGCTGAAGTTCTAAATTCCATAACTCAACTTATCTTAATCGGATTTTGATGTGGCATACCTCTTAATGTTTCTGGCGCAATTCTCTAAAAAACTGCATTCAAATTTAGAAATTTATTTTTTTTTATTTTTTTATTATTTTTTTGATGTGATATGTTGTAGAAATTCAAAAAATGAAGAAATGTCCTAAGGCTGAAGTTCTAAATTCCATAACTCAACTTATCTTAATCGGATTTTGATGTGGCATACCTCTAAATGTTTCTGGCGCAATTCTCTAAAAAACTGCATTCAAATTTAGAAATTTATTTTTTTTAAATTTTTTTATTATTTTTTTGATGTGATATGTTGTAGAAATTCAAAAAATGAAGAAATGTCCTAAGGCTGAAGTTCTAAATTCCATAACTCAACTTATCTTAATCGGATTTTGATGTGGCATACCTCTAAATGTTTCTGGCGCAATTATCTAAAAATCTGCATTCAAATTTAGAAATTTATTTTTTTTAATTTTTCTTTGGTATAATGTGGTATAAATTCAAAAAAATTTAAAAATGTTCCAAGGCTGAAGTTCTAAGCTCCATATCTCAACTTATCTTATTCGAATTTCTCGTTTCCACTAGCTAAGTAACGGGTATCTGATAGTCGGGGAACTCGACTATAGAATTCAATCTTGTTTTTTTATGGCACTTAGAAGTGCGTGAAGCACAAAAACAAACGAAAAACTATTGAAAACATTCGGTTCATGTGCACTTTGTACTTTTTGCTCTTTGCAGCTGAGTGCTTTGTTGTATTTTTTGATCGCTTTTTGTTTGTTTACTTATTCCATAAACGCATTTTTATTTAATGCCGCTGTCGGCATTGTTAAGTGAGTTTTGGTCAAGGTCGAAAATCAGTTTCGTTAATTGGCTTGGGATTGATTTTCTGAAGAGCACTTACATTAAACCACTTCTTGGCTTCATTTTTGAAGTTATTTGATAGAATATGAGTGGTTTTCTAAGCGCAATCACTGAAGTATTTATGCAAAGAAACCGTTTAGAGCTGGCAATTTGCTGGACGGGGTAATAATGCAAATTTATGCATGCATTTTGTGAACAATTTCGTGTGTGCGTGACGCCCAGTGTTTACCATTTTGGCCTACGGGCTCCAAGCCAAGTCAACCATCCATTTGGGCCAGCAATTAGTGGCCCGTTGAATCGATAACCCGTCCAAGTCATCATATTCATATCGCAGAATTCTGCTTGCCTGGCCAACTATGTCAACTATGTCAACTGTGCATAATGTGTGGGTTGTTAAAAGTTTGCCACACTTTCTATTGATTGGATGTGAGTTCACCTTTTGAATGAATCGGCCGCGTAAATGGAGTGTGATTGAGTGCTGGCTCCATTAAGTTAAATTAAGTTCAGTAGACATTCCGGCCTGAAGTAATGCTGCTTGATGCGATGAAATAAAATGATTTAACTACTGATATATGTATATATATACCCATATTGAATTGTTTTTTCCCTTAGGGAGCGCCATGATTCGTTTCGGTTACTTTTAATGAAGCTACAGGGCATTAATCGATTCGCGAGACTCAATTATGCTATAGACTCTAATCAAAAGATTATATAATGCGGTCCAGTGGCATCCCGAATCGGATCACATTAATAAGCCATTTCGATGAGCACAAAGGCAGCTGCAGAAACTGCGGCTAAAAACAGAAATGAAATACACAGAGACAAAAATCGGAGTGAGTAGTGGACAAGAGTTGTTGTTGGCCTGAAGATGCCACTTGAAGTTGCGGCCAGCGGGTTTGGTTTTCGCTTTTTGTCGCATTGCAGGAAGTTGCAAGTTGTCAGCGAGCTGGCCGCATTTGGCAATGCCACTACCACGGGATTGATGACGATGATGAGATGTTATAGGGTATGCTGCGGTATATAGGACATCAGTTGCAATCCACAGAGACTTTTAAAGTGAAATTCTGTGAAATAATCTTAAAATTGGATTGCCAAATAATGATTTTAAGGCGTACGTTGGTCTGGAAATTTGGCGCTCGAGAGGAAATTGTTTTGTTTTTTTAATTTAGAAAAGGTCCTCCAACTGAAAGCCAAACTCAATTAAAACTTAACAGTTGTTGTAAACTTTTTATGTGTACTACTAGGGAATGGAATCACTAACTTTTGAAGACTTCAAATTCAGTTCGGTGGTGTACAAACATTAAAGTGCGCATTAATTGAGCCATGATAGTGAAAATGCAATTAAATTTGTAGTAAAATGTGTATCTATGGCGGCCTGCTGCCGCAAAACGGATCTCCCACTTGACGGTTGTCGCAATCAAAATCAAAATTATTTAATTCGGATGCGGCAAATGAATGTGCAACCGGCAATTCGCGACTCTGCGACTCTGCGACTCTGCGACTCTCGTGTGATGCTGCCAATGCGGCAATCGGTGGTAACTGCGACTGCGACTGCGACTGCGCCCCCGTTTAACAGTAAATCGGACAACAACAAAACTTTCACTTTCGGCCGCCTTTAGCTGCGTCTCGTTTCATTTTGGCCAAGTCCCGCCCTCCCTCCCTCCCTCCCTCCCTCCCCCCGTACGACTGCTTTCTGTTTCTCTGTTTTCGGGCAGGTCAGTTTCGGCCCGTTTAGTGGTAGCTGGTAGCAAACTGTAGTTAACTAACTGACTTCGGCTTCGATTCGCTGGATGGTTGAGTGCATTTTCGATTTGGTCTCTCTCGCCTGTAATCAGTGGGCACTTGTTGTTGTCTAAGAAAATGTTGTAATATAATTTTAATTTGTACCCAGAAATGATTGCCAATTGCCGCTGCCTTAATGCTGATTATACAATCTTAATTTTCTATTTTTTTTTTTGTTGTTTCGTTTTCATTTTTTCCTCAAACGAAAGTGTTTCGGGCGCTTAAAGCGCACCTAATACATAGCCCACACAGATTTGAAACACACAATTTGGTGTAATTATTATCCCGAGTGACTTGGCCTGGCGTGCACCATTAGATGTTTGTGCTTGGATCCGATTGACCTGGGGCGGATCACCGGGCAGGGGCATTTAGCGTGGCCATAACCGATGGGTAGGCCCCACATCGAGGGTCCGATGTCTTTGAGCCAGCCCAACTTGGAGCGTACACAATGGCTTGTTGATAACCCAAAGCCAACATAAATGAGCACTGGGGATAAAAGCAAACTATCATGATTTATGCCATAACTATAGTAAAAAATACAATTCATTGTTTCAATACTGGTTTACTAGGGTATATTTGTTTTCATGGGAATATTAAGATAACAGGCTTGTAATACACTAAATTCGTAGATAAAATACGTTGGTACATGCATTTTCTTGCCGTGTAACTGGGCCTACGGACTTGAGCCCTGAGCAAATCCCAGCTAAAAAGTCAGATGGCAAAACGAAGCGCGCATGCGTGAGGTCGTCGTCGCGCTTTAATGTCAAATGGTTCAGTGCTCTAATGAGAGCCTCCGAGCCAAGAAAATACGTCGAGAAAACGCAAAGACCCCTGTCGAAGATTGGTCAATTGGATCTGGCCAAGTGGCGGTGAACGGCTGGCCGGGCCAAAATCTGCTCGCCATTTTGTCGCAATCGTGTGGCAAGCAGAATGACCAAAACAAGACACATTTTCAGCCCGTCCAATTTTTACAACTCATTGCGATAGATATTGCCACGGTAATTAATGCGATTTCTGCTCGCAGCTAATTAGGCTTGTGGCTCTGTTGGGCAGACACCGTGATAAAAAGTGTAAGCTAACATTGATCTGCAGATTACTTTAGTTTTAACTAATTAGTTGGAATGGGGAGGTAGAAATTTGGAATGACCCGAACAACGGTAATGCTATCAGATATATTTTGTATCTTTGTATCTGCGCAGGTGCGGCAGCACCTGCTCTTTGCAACATGTTTGAAATCGAACTTGAACCCAGAAATTTTATTGGTGTCTTGCATGCAAATTGAGCGATTGTTGCTTTTGCCTTTTAATTCTGTCTTTGTGAAGCGTTTTTTGCTTAATTTATTCGTTGCTTTGTGGTTTCCCTTAATCAGCCTCGCCCGGCTGCCAAATTTGTGCGTTTAACGGTGTTCGTTTCTGTCGGAGTGGCCGACAAACGTTATGGCCATCTATAGCTCCATAGCCTCCGAATGCCACAAGAACCCAATGTATGGACGTGTCCAGTTTGCTAATTGCCACACAATATCATTCACTCTTTGGCTTTTGTAGGCCACTATTTTGCGATTGCAAAACGTAAGCAGGCGGCGGAATCAGAAGCGGAATGTTAATAAATATATTTTTATTACAGGCACATTCGTTTTTTCTTCTGATAAAGCAAAGAAAATGAAACCATTTTCCCTTATATTTAAATAACAATTTAACACCAACGTTTTAGTTTTATTCGTTATCGTTAAAGATAAGTGCTGCTAATTGGCCACTTTTTATGAGCAGCTCTAGAAAATGGTATCAAACACCTTTAGTATTCGCCTCAACACTTGCCCATAGATCTGAGCTAACGATTTATTTAAAATTCCTCTCTTAAGTGCTAATCAAAGCAAATAAAAATTTGCATAAGCCCAAAACGATTTCCTTGTATTCAATACCGTCGATCGCAGCTGTGACTTCATGGAAAAGGTGTTTAAAGTGCAGCGATTTGGCCAAAACGAATATAATAATGACAATGATGATGACAAGGAAAAATTCACACACCACTGACAAGTTCGTCTGTCTTCTGTTTATTTAGGTATTTATTTTCGAGGCAAGGCAAATAAAATCACATTAGTGGTGGTAGTAAAAGGTACAATGCCTAAATACAAATAACTCTTTACTTTTGTATGTCGCAGTGTAGGAAATGATCATAATGGGTTAATAAGAAATAATAAACACAAAGATTAAATATTATGGCTTGCCAAATTATGGGAGCCTTGAGTGAATTTGGACAGTACTACTGAGTGCTGTTTTTTGGACAATTGGCCGTCAGTGTGTTAATTACATTGCCAAATGCGAAACCTAGAAAATCGGGCTTAAACTACACCAATAATGAATATGTTGGCCAAGATAAAGTTGAAAATGCGTGGGTAGGGCAAAAAACGTGGTCTAACTAATGCAACTAGCTAAGTCAAGTGCTTGGAAATTGAATTTAGGGGATACAGATACAATTATGCTCAGTAGTGAGAGGCACATTAATAAAATCGTATACTTGCAGAAGGTGAACGCGTTTCAGTCATAAAAAAATCTATTATATTGTGCATCAATGTCAATCAACCAATTTGTAAATAAATACAGCTAGACCACAGCTTTGTCATGCAAAAATAAATCAAATTTTGCTTGCAGGCGGAAGCAAATTAAAAAAAATGTAAAATAAATTGATGAATTGGATTTTGATATGTTAATTATGTACGCCAAGTTTGGCCGTTGTTAAGTAGTCGTTGATTTGGATTGAAGTTGATCTAATTATTACCAACTCGATTTCACTAAAACCTAAATAATTTAGATATCAGTGCTATTATCTCCCCTATCATTTGCGATATGGCGGCATTCAATTTCAATTAGCAAGCTTTCCACGCAATTACTGTCTAAATTATGCACATTCAGCGCTGTCCGAACACCATGTCGTATGTGTAATTGTAGCCGCTAATTAAAACCAGAGCTCAAGCTCAATGCTTAATGCAAACAATGCAAATTGCGCATACGCCGCGTAAGCCATTGAACTTGTCGTCAGTCAGTAGTATTCAAAACGCAGCACACGCCATCTGCCGGAGGTTTTGATAATTACGGGCAATATTATTCCCGGGCTGCTGCTCAGGGAATCCACTGAATCCACTGAATCCCGCTTCCCAACTGATTATGATGAGGCCTATCGTGCAATCGCAATTAATTAAACATTGTGTTTAACAAGTTTCCGTGTCAAGAGTGGTTGCTGTAAAAATAATGGTTGCTACAGCAAGTGCAACATTTTGATGGTTTCCTGTGAGAAAGCCAATTTTCTTGTGATAACTCAACTTAGTTACTAGGAAGTAACATTTTTTAAAGAAGTTAATTCTTACCAAAAGAGTTTTAGTTAGTATAAGCTTACTTAGTTCTCATTTATTTCATACCAATTTGTTTTACGCAGTTATAAAGGTTCTTACGAATCGGCTTAGAATCTTAACTATTGTTTCGTTTCGAGGTCATACAAAAAACCAACCTCTATACATCTGATAATTGTGGATCATAATCAACTTAAAGGCATCCGCTTAATCTAGTTTCAGCTGCTGGTTTCATTTTCAGTGTTTGGTTTCTAATTTTCGCCCGAAGTTTCTGCGTTTCGTGGAGCATTAATTGATTTAATGATTTTGTTGGCCAAAAACAAATGCCCTGGCTAGCCCCGAAGTTAGCGATAATAATTTTAGTTGCGTTAACGAAGCGTTAAAAATCACCAAGCCAGCAGCATAAGTGGCAACAAACTGTTGGCGGCTTACCATCAAATATTGTCCGAGTATTAAAGTATCTTTTGGATAGCAAGTGCTTCACGCGTGGCAAACTTTTTTCAAGTGCAGCATGCAATTTTGAAATATTAAGAAGAAGAGCTCGGGAAAAAAGTGAAACTCGGAGTATCTTGCAGATAGTCGAGCATAACTGTAACCATAATTACCGACAGCAATGAAAAGCGAAACAAAATTAATGAAGTGTGTGATAAGCGCCGAGGGAAAAACTAAAAGAAAACGAAAACACCCCATTCCGGCCGAGACAATGCCTTTGATACTCTGCAACTCGGTTCCCCCGGCGATGTTCATATGCACATAAGTATCTCGAAGCCAGTGTATCTTGCCATGTATCTTGTGGCCGACACGGAAGTGCGGGAAAAAATGTTTCGTTACTTGGCCAAAACAATGCACAATGTACTCACGCGCAATTGTTAGTTTTTGTTTTTTTTCTCCCCTCGCAATACGTTTTTGTATCTTGAACTTGAGGCATCATCGAACAAGATGTACTATCTGTGGGTGTATCCGCACTGCTTGTATGTGGGTTTTCTTTGCAGGGGTGTTTTTGGGTGTGTTGGGTTGACATGAAAAACTGTTTTTGGAAGCGCTGATTTGGAGAACAACTCCAGCGGCTGTGAGTAATAGTTGTCATGCTATGCTAATGATGAAAAACTATAATAGGAAATCAATTGACAACTGGCAGTTGTCATATTCAAAACAATTATACAAAACACTTCTTAAAAAGAATGAAAGCCATGAGAAATGGCAATGGCATATGAAACGCCTACTACATATGTAAAATAAAATAATTTAAGTTAGAGCAGAAAACTAAAAGCAAAACTGAACTTTCTTCTAAGTTTGTACAGACAAATACAATTAAAATCTATTAAAAATCTCCTTTTTACCACAGCTAAGCTATATGAGATAAAACGAAACCACCTAAACTATGATATACCCTTCATCTACGTCTATACATTTATTCAATAAAAAATCCGCTTGATAAGAGAAGACGCTTAAAGCAACATAAGCATGAACAAAATCCCAATAAAAACAATAATCAAGAAAAGGCAGCTCTATTTTGGCCAAATTATGTCAGAGTTGCCTCCAAAGATGTCTAGCTCTCGTGGTGTTAGACTTTATTTTGCTGATTTTTTCTGAGCTTTACACACATACGTGTATGTGGATTTTCGTTAAGATGATTTGTGCCAGTGCCACTTGAACTGTGCGTCAGCAGTGATTGAGGCAGATGGAGCCCGAGATGAAGACGATCTCGACGATGAAGACGGAGATGGAGATGGAGGCGATGGAGGTGATGGTGGTGATGGCTGGCCCTCGGCATGTCAGATGTCGATGGTGATGATGCTGCTGCTGATGTTCATGTAGTTCGTCTTTTATCTTGTGGTTTTTTGTTGCCCCGATGTCTGCCTGCAGTACTAGGCATTATTGCATCATCAAACGGATTGAGCAATGAGTGGATTTAAATACAAATTTAATGGTTTCAGTTATGGCCCATTGTATTGGGCCAGGTCGTTAAGCCGAACCAAAAAGTGGCCTATCGATACGATTTATGGCTGAGAACAAATATGTTAATAAATCAAAACAATTGTGAAGTTAAAATTGTTTAACTGTGTCAAATGTAAACACATTTTAAGGTATTAAAACTAGTTTTTAAACTAATTAACTGAAATAACTGAATATTATAATTTAAGTGGAAAGCAGAACATCTTATTAATAAATCTCCAAAATATACAAAATAATTATTATTCTAGTTTATTTATGTACATTCGGAAGCTTAAAGATTGTAGCTAGTATATAAAATTGTTTGCAATGCTTAATCTTTTTAAAAGGAAATGTAGCTTTTCCTTAATTTTACCTATACAGCTATGTACATTTGAAAGTAGGACAAAAAAAGACATTGCTGAAATTCATTCCGGCTTTTATATTTCGGCTTAAATGATTAATTCACGTTTAAATAATTCACTCAAAGACGGATGCAAAAATGGTTGGGGAAGGGATTTTTACAAGCTGACAATTGTCCCGAGTTTGGCAAAGGAGCCGCAAAAAGCGTTTTGCTGACACACCAAATGGGAAGCACACAATTACCGGCCATATTTCTTCCCTGTTTCTCTGCCATTCGGCCGCTTTCCTTTTGTGGGCCGAACACGTGCAAAATGTCCAACACGGTGGCCAAATGGGGCCAGAGAAGTAAAAACGCCATAAATGCCCAGGTCCACTTACAATTATTGCCCCAATGCAGAGAGATGTTGGTGAGTTGCAAAAAAGCCAGCTATGAAAAATCGAAAGTGCCAAGCCGAGTGACAAGCGTGGAGCAAAGAAGTAAAAAGAGTCATGTGCTATAGGCTATAGCCACTCGATTCGATTCGGCTTAGATTCGGATTTGGATTTGGTGTTGGTATTGCTAGTAGTGGTATTGGTACTGGGATTGGGATTGGGTTTGGAATTGGAATTGGGTGCAGCGCAATCTGCGACTCGGCATCTCTAATGCTCGCTGCAGCTGTTGCCAATTCACATTGGTTGTGGTAATCGTAATAGCCAAAAGGGAATGAAGATATTGTAAAATGATGAAAGGTGCATAGTAGCACTATAAGTTTAGGGAATTCAAAAGTTGCCAAGTTCGGAAAAGTCCTACATATGATATGATATGATATGATATCAAGTTGATTATATAAGATTCAATATGATATCTTTTTTGATGGCAATCTATGAAATTTACAAATTTACAATAAATGTCACAATTTGTGGAATATTCTTACCAATATGAAATGGCTTCGTCGCAGTTTTTCTATGCCACAACCAAGAGCATGTTGCACAATGTCGCCGGTGCGAGTATCTGAAAGATACCGGGCGAGGGAGCCGAGCACACACACGTATTGCAATTGGAGCAGAGATCAACGAGTCTGCCGCCAGTCAAAGGCAAGCATCTGGTTGTGGCACCGCCCCCTCAGCGCCCCCGGAAAATCCAACACCCCCCGCTGGGTGGCCAGGTGCAGCCGGTTTCCTGTGCGTTTCCACACGTTGCAACGTGTGCTGCCAGTCCCCATACGCCGTTCGCCATTAAGAGCGGCAAATTGCTCTGGAGCCTCTGAATGGAGGCCAAATAGTGCATATGTACGTACGCGTATATGTTGCTATATGTTGGGGGTTCTACGGCAAGGAATGTAGGCCTGATGGACTGCAGGGTGGCTAGATGAACTGAATGGATGCCTAGTGAAGGCAACAATTTGCGAAGCTCCCGTGACCAGAAATCCAAATAACATTCGAATGCTGAATGGGATAAACTTGCAAGGCATTTCATTTCTGATATATTTCTAGCCAGCTTTACAAAGGAAACCCTAAAAACATTTTGATATATACCCTGAAAATATGCTAATTATTCATAGAACAATTGAAGTATTTTTGAATAGTTTGCAAAGTTATTTAAAGAGTATAACAATAAGACCAATTGTCGTTTACTAACAGCTGTGGTCGCTGAGATTGCGCAAATCCTTTAAAACCCACCAAACAGTTATTTGTTAATTGACTTTTTTTGGGGACACATCTGACCACAAAATGTGGCCCACTTTAGGTGGCTTAATTGAAATGCTTTTGGTCTGGTCTATGGGCCATCAATTGATTGTTTGCACTCGACACTCACCGCAAAAGGAAATAATAACTGACCTGACTGAATAAACACCATAAATATCGGCACGATTTTGGGGATACCACAACAAAAAACAAAAACCAAAAACCAAAACCGCCACCGCACTGAAAGTGAAAGCTTTTTTATGGTTTTTTTTCTAACAATTTATTTTATAAATACCTTATGGTAGCCAACGAAAAAATGCATAAATATTTTTGGGACTTGGCCGCTGGTGATGGGAAAATGATGCTCATGAGAAATGACGCTCATCACCTGTTTTCTTTTCATGAATTCAAAGGCGGCGAACATTGCCCCACCCAAATGTCGGTTCAAGTTGAAGTTGAAGTTGAAGTTGAAGTTGAGGTTGAAGTGATGCAATTTCTCTCAGCAACGGTTTCAATTTCTTTCTGCAGTAAAAAAAGACTTGAACTTGGCAGCTGCTTTTTGTAAACCACTTACTCTAGCAATGGTTGTGGTCACTATGCGCAGAAGTTAAATGATTTTGAAAAATGATTGTAATATGCGTGTATAAATGTTATGAATCAGCTAATTTTTCAAAAGTGATGATAGTTCAATTAACAATTTATACATGTTCACTGCCCTTTCAGATATATTTTCTAAGAGCAATTCCCATTCGTGGTGTAATGGAACCCTGTTTCTCTGAACTATCTTTGGCATTTCCCTGGCGCAGCCGCATTTCAACGACTCACAAATTTGCATATCAATGTGACTTTGAGTAGCTCCGCCGCGACTGTGACATAATCACTGGCTGTCATTTTAATTTACTGCTAATTAATTTACAGGCCGCCCGAAATTACATTTAACCAAAGACACACAGGCTGAATGGGATCTCTGATTAATTTTGATGGAAATTGGCAAGCGAACCAGTGGCAATCGCAACCGGAGGATCAAACCAGTTCGAACATGCTGCCAGGCAAGAGCAAAAGACGTGTAACTTGGCTCGAACCGTTGGCCAAAACAGTTGAGCGCCGGTCGAAGAAGCGAACACAACGCGGTTGCGCATGCGCGTGTATCATGTGCGGATCGAACGTGCCTGAAATTCACAATTCAAATTCAAATTCAAATTGGCCAAAAGAGGGTTCTATGACCATAAAAGTGTTCCACCCCCGCCAGTGACAAGTGAGCGACGACCAAAAGAAATACCCTACCAAAAACCAAAACAAGGTGAATGAAACTGCCGAGCAAACTGTGTCAAAAGCAAAGAAAGTTGCGATTTAATGAGTGGGATTTACTGAGTCCCAAGATCTTTTGAGGTGTATCTTCAGCTTTGGTCTGCTGTTTGTTTTCAATCTTTTGCGGGCTTGTCGAGATTGAGTGATCATCTGCGTGGGTCTGTGCCCCATGAATCCGAATGCATCGCAAGTGTAATAATGATCGCCATTTAGGGCACTACGCCCAGGTATGCGAGGGAACTGTTCTCCCAGGTGATTCATTAGCGAAGCTTCTGCTCTTCTTGGATACCTCTCAAAGGTGCGGCAGAAGCGCCTTTTGAATACATTTCACCCTGCTCTTGATTGGCCTGATGTAAATCCGCCTTTGGGTATGATATCACTCGAATAAATATTTATATTCGCATACTTAGCAAGGTCGATTGGCATTTGGCCAACTTGTTTCCAGTTATTTTGCATTATAATTCGATGTCGAAATATTAGCTTATTTTTTGCATAATTTGTGGTGAATAAGACATGGTCAGGTTGTTAATTATTACCTTAATTGAAATCTTCGGAGAAAACCAATTCAGTCAAATATTTGAATGGAGGTGTGCCAAAATTGAGCAGCACATTTAATTAAGTTGTTAAAATGAATGAGTGCTGCACTTTGAGCGAAATAGTGGATTATTTTACAAGTTACAACTCTTGAAGAGATTCTGTGTTTGTCTAGTATACTTTGTCTAGTTAAAGAATCAATTTCGGTTAGGCATATTGCTTACATTGTTTTGAATAATCATAGTTTTTGCTGTTTTTAAAAGTTAAGAATGTTTTTGTAATTAAAGCCAAATTATTATTTAAATTTGCGATTGCTGTCATCCATCTCAATACGTTTTCCGGATATCCAAATATTGATTGTTGACTTTAAGCTTAACTCAGGTGGAAAACCACTATCAATCACCAATTGCTAACAGGCCCGACTGATTACACAAAGTAACTCGACGCGAACTTGACACATTTGCTATGCAAATGGCCAGAAGCCAAAGTCAAAGCCGCAATTCGCGCTGAAATGAATCTGAATCTGAATCTGAAGCTGAAGCTGAACCTGAGGTTGACCGGGGCAATCAGCCAACCGCAGTGGAGCCATGAAAGTGCTGGCCGAAGATGCCAATTAATGAACACGGCCTTTGGGCCGTAAGTGGTTCCACATCCACGTATGTGTTTGCATATGCATCTGTAATTGCGGCTAAACACTGTGCATGCAATTAACTTTTCACGGCAAAGGGCCACGTGGCGCATACGTAATGCGAGCTTCAGCAGCCAAGAACCTTTATTATTCTTATCAGTTTATTCATCAGTTATCTGGTATGCATATCGAATGTAAAGTGCAATATTCGCAAGCCTTTCATATTTGTTTTGCATTTCATCCGAATGTTGGTATTGACTGCATGTTTGAGTTCCTTTAAATAATAAATAGCTCAAAAACAAGCCCTTCGCTATTTTCCCTTGCGTGCAAATCACTGCAACTGCATTCAGATGGGCTTGTGTGTATATTTAGTGTTTGGATATATGCCATAAAAAGTTTATAGACCCTGAAAGACCCACAGATACACGATTTCATTTGCGTGTCACAGCCAAGTCACGTTGTTTTGTGTTTTCTCGGTACAGTTTGTGAACTTCGTAAATTATATTCCCATCTGAAACCTTTTTCTTGTTCGGGCCATACAAATGTTAATCGATAACCGAACAGATTAAAACAAACCAGCTTAAAACAAAACCAACACAACATTTTTATGCAAATGCACAAATTACAAATGCTTCGCAAAGATTGCGCAAACCCTTTTTTCAAATGGGCGTTTTAAAGAAATAGCTGGGGGGAAAAACCCTAAAAAAATAAGCAAAGCTTATGAAAAGTATAAGCCTAAAAAAGTTGAGTAAACAATTTCATTGAATATTTGCAGCATTTTATTTGAACTTTTTATTTTAATATTAATAATATTAATAATATTTTCTGTGTCTATTCAAGCTATTCATTCAGCTTGCAGTAGAGATTTAATTGAATGAAAGAAATGTGAACCGTTTTTCGCTTATTACATTGATATTGTCTTTTATGCTAAATAAACTTCGAAATGTATATTCAGTAAAAAACTCGATTTTTTCCATACACGTATATCTATTTGTACAACGAAAAAACTCGGTGCACTTTATTTCCAATTCAATAGCACCGCAACTGACAAAGCGATCAAAAATCTAGTTAACCTTCTCGGCAAAATGCAAATTTTGGCGTACTTTTTCATGGCACTTATTTCACTTGATTTTGTATTGCATATTTTTGTACATTTATGCAGTTGCTGGCGAGCTCCATTTCAGATTTTAATTAAATAGCTTGTTTTTATGATATTTGATAAGTAAAGCAATTTGTTTTCGATGCCCGAAACGGTGGATGGGCTTTGTTAATTTTCCTTTGACGTAAACCAGTTGGTTGGCTAATGGAAAAGCGCGGCTTATTGGCAATTGGAATGCCAATTGATTGGCCATGCTAAGTTATGCAGATCCATAAACCGGCTAATGGCTGCAATGCGGAGTCGTGAAGTGTAACACCTGCAAAAGATATAGCCGGTGTGCGATATAAGCCGGCATTAATGCCGCGGAAAATTCGCGGCCACCGCCGAAGAACGGGTTCCATTGGTTGACGGAAGAGTTTCAGTTTCAGAGCCACAAAGTGCGTTGCGTAACCAACCAGTTGATGCACTTGCTCACACACACAATCTTCGCACTTTCCCAGCTAATGCTTATGTGTCTGTCTTTGCCGATTTCTTTCAGCATGCGTGAACGCAGCCAAACGACCCCCAGAAGGCGACGAGCCGGTCCAAAACACGCCTTGCCTGGCAGCTCCTCCGAGGGAGTGGGCGCCCTGGAATCCCCCTATTACACCATTGACAACACGGAGGACATATACGGCACCACGCTGCTGCCCTCGCAGCGCTGCTACGTGGATCCCTGGGATCTGGAGAACTACGATTATGTCCGCAAGAAGATCGATGATGTCACCGGCGGTGGGGAGGCGGTTGAGCCCGCCTACGGTGTTGGGGGCAACTCACTGACGCCCAGTCCCACATACGGATACGGTGTGGTTGGGGGCGTCAGCGCTGGCATGTCGGCCACAATGCCACGCCCCCACACCCAAAGTCGCCGGGTGTCGCGTGCCCAGTGCCAACTGGAGTGCTGCATGCCGCAAAGGACGCGTCGCAGGAGCCGCAGCGCCCGCAAGGAGCCACTCTACACGGCCAGGAGCGACATCTACGGCGTGCCCAGCCGCTACGAGGACTACATGGCCACCATGACCAGGCAGCTGCAGCTGGACAATGGCGAGGATGCGGAGCCGGAGGACCTTTATGGCGAGGAGCAGCGCCAACTGTACAATGGCTTTGGTGGTGCGTGTCTTGCATGTATTATTAACAGTTTTATTTCGTTAACTTTAGGCTCAATTTACGCAAATACGTTTGGTTTTCATGTTCAATGCCATTTGATTTTTTTTAATTAATGCTGTGGTTCTTTTATTGCAAAACAATTAAAATTTAATTACAAATCTCTGGCTAAATCATTGCATTTTGAGTTTGACCATTTAAATTCATTTATAAATAAATGTAATGCTGCATTCGATTTAATGCGAGTGGGTTGATAACATTCTCATTATTTTTTAGAGGTCTGTATTCATTACAAAAGCTTTGAGAATATATATAAATGTTTATATTCATTATTAAGCCTTCGAAAATATATGCATGTATAAATGTTTATATTCATTACTAAACCTTTGAAAATATATGCATGTATAAATGTTTATATTCATTAATAAACCTTTGAAAATATATGCATGTATAAATGTTTATATTCATTACTAAACCTTTGAAAATATATGCATGTATAAATGTTTTACTGACTTTAAACCTATCAAGTGTTTAAGCATAAATGTTTAAAATATCAAACGGGTATGAACAGATACACTTAGATACAGTTAGATACAGTTAGATACAGTTAGATACAGTTAGATACAGTTAGATACAGTTAGATACAGTTAGATACAGTTAGATACAGATAGATACAGATAGATACATTTAGATACAATTAGAAACAGTTAGATACAGTTTCGATAGCCTTCTCTAAATAACTGCAATCCCTTATCTTTCAGGCTTCTCCAGCACCAGTTCCACGGAGCACCCATCCTCCATTGGCGAGGAGCAGCCCGTTCTCCAGCGACGAGCGGCCACCCTCCAGCGCCGCTCCGTTCCCAGTGAGATGCAGCGGAGCAGCAACATGGGCGCCGGGGGCTACGGAACTGCCCCCCATCCGCGGCGCAAGCGAAGTGGCAAGGCGGCGTCCATGGCCGCTCCGCCGCAGATCGATTTCCCCGCCCCGCCGCCACTTTCGCCCGCCTACGACTACTGCAATCCCTATGCTACACTGCCGTACTGCAGCATACCGGATTGCAGCGAGTGCCAGCAGCAGATCTATGCCGCTCCACCCTCCACGCTCTACGGAGCAGCTGGCGGGGATGGCAGCCGGATTAGGGGCTCGTCGCCCCACCATTCCAGCGGAGGCGACTCGTCGCTCTACTCGGGAATTTACGCCCGTAAATTCGGACTGAGCAAGAAGGGTCTGCTGCAGATCGACTACTCCTGCAGTTGGAACGATCTGGACCGGGTGATGCAGCGCCATTTCTGAGTTCCACGGGCCGCAGCCACATGCTTGGGTTAGGGTTACTACTACATCACGTTGGCACCAATCGCGAACAGAAACATTCTTGTACTTAAGTCATTTTGCATTACAAATACACACACACCACACACACACACACACACACTGAAGACCAAATAACTGAACATGTTTGTCGTAGATACATAGTGTTTTCATATTCATACTTACTGAATAAACATTTTGAAGTCAAGCATTGCGGATTTGTAGTTCCTATGGAAATTTCAAGGTACAAAACTTGGGAGTTCAAAATAAGATAAGATAGATATAGACTTACTTATAGTATTGTCTAAGTGATATGAAGTCCAGCCAAGTTTAATCCACTAATTGGGGAAAGCAAAAACTTGACTCGGCGACAAAGAAAAGCTCAACATTTTCCACTCTAATTAGTTGTGACGCCATGGAAAGAATGTTTCATGTTTGACAAAATGTTTGGGGAAAATGAGAACACGGAAATGGTTTTAGCACAGGACTTTGATGGATGTTTTGGGGATTGTCAAGTCCAAGTTTCTCGAGCAAATGCCAAATGTGCAGGTGTGCGAATGAGAAATAAGTGGCAGCAAGCAACTTTAAAACTTTTAAAGCACACCTTTCGGTGTTGAATGAGGGAAAAATCCATTAAACTTTCCGCCAGCAAAGTGGGAAATGCAACTTCAGCTCGATTATCTCAGCCGGAGGTGCACAAATACATGGGGCGAACTGTTCAAAGAGGAAAATCAATAGGGTAAATAAAACGGAAAAGATTTTCCTCTATCTCCTTTGCTCTCGCCCCCTGTTTCTCACCGCCCCTCCCTTCAGCCGCTGAATGCGATTTCAATTTCTCAATCCAATTTACCTTTGCAACAGTGTATACACACCAGTACACAGACAAAAATTATGTGCATGTTTTATATATAAAATAAAATAACAGTTCTGCAGTATCATTGTTTAAAATACTGCTGTTTAAACACACAGAGGAAAATTATCAAAAATAAATTGCAAGTTATGCTGGTAGAGTATATATAATATAAATAATTATAATTATTTTGGGTAAATCAAGCCAGTACCTAAAGAAAATGCTCCACAACCTTTTAATTTAAAAGTCAAGCAAATTGAAAAGTTGATTGTTTGTTTTCTGTGTATGAGTTCCAATACCAACGCAAACACAAATACGAACCAAAGTACAAAAACACAAAGCACAAGTAAATCATAAAAAGCAGCAACAACAAGCATCTGCAAAGCGAAAATCTGAATGCACAAAAAGAAATGGGAGGAAAAATGCTCCAAGTCGAAGGGAAAAAAGACATCAAAAATGAGGAGCTAAGGTTTTTCCTATGCACATAAAAGCGCAAATATTTGCGCAACATTTTCGTCGTCGTCGTCGTCGTCGTCGGCGACTTGGCGATAAAAATCGAAGCAGAAAAATATGCAAAAAGCTGAACAGGCCGGAGGGGAAATAAAAACGTCGCACGAATAAGCCCGAGAATATAAAAAATATATGTATATATGATGTGTATATTAGTGTGTGGGTCCCTCTGATTATTTTTTTTTTTTTGTGCCGGGAATTTTCTTTTGCCTTTATTATTGTATAACGTCAAACATTTGCATGCGGCGACGCCTAAATGTATGCCACACTTTGTTCACCAGCTGCCACACCCCCATCAAAGGCCCCTCAGCACCCTATTCCCCCCTCCCCCCTGAGTACCCTTAGCCACTTTTTGCCACTTTTTGCATTTGCATTACGAACTCTAGCCCCCATTATTGTTGGCCCCACATCATATGTGTTGGCCAACTTTTGAACCAAGCTTCCATCATGAGGGACAGAAACTGCAGCTAAATGCCCTTATAAATTACAGGCAGCTGTCAGAACTTACGGTTGCTGTTTTGTGCTGTTTTGTAGTATGCAAAAATCTCGAGTTAAAAATAAACCAGCAACCTGAAAACTTAATTAAAGTTTTTTTCCTTCTTTGTTTCTGGTGATGTTGGGGGAAACAACAAGTAACCAAACGAAACCCAGAGGTGCAGGAGGTAATGGACATACCAAACAAACAACAAAACGCAGTCACTTATTCACCTCTCTCTGTGTGTGTGTGTGTGTGTGTGTTTGCCTCTCTCTGTGTGTGTGCGTGTGAGTGTGCTTGCAGCTGTGTGAGTGGGCGTACTGGTGTCTCGTTAAGCCAGCAACTCAAAATGGCGCCCGAAGTCCTGCTGCCTTGTACTCGCTATGCAATTTGCCAGCCATTTTGCACCTTGCAATGAAAATGTTTTTTAATTAAAAACAAGAAAGAAAACTTTGCGAAGGCTGTTGGGAATAGTTGGTACTTAAGACCAAAGGTATACCCAGTGTAGTCGTGCTCCATGATGGCAAAAGTGCCCTGTTCTTGGAGAAAACAAACTTATTTTTGTATACTTGCTGCTGCTAAGTGGGTTCCCATCAACATGAATCAATAATCAAATATTTAAATAAAAAAAGAGCTTCTTGAAGATGCACTCTTTTACATTTTATCTATTATAATGATCCAGCACTAGTTACCAAGCGAACGGATATGGACGACATAACGCATACGCAGGGTATGCCAGCATAAAAGACAGCTTAAGTCGCACTAAGGTGTAGAAAGTGTCTGACATTTAGCGCCTTTTCAAAGGGCTACAAAACAGTTTATAGACATAAGCACACAAAAATTTGCATTTATCAGTGTTACTATGTGCCAGAATGTATAGTATATAGTGTAGTGTATAGTGTATATGTAGTGTTTAAGACGGGACCCCGGGCTGCCATTTGCTAATGAATAAGTTAATTTCATTCGGGCCTCAGCAGGGAAATGCGGAACAGGACGCTCGTCGTGTTATTTATGTGCCTGACTGTCGCCCATTTTAAAACCCTCAAAGTGGTCATTAGAGACTTTGGCTCAGTTGGCAGTTTCAGTTTCAGTTTCAGTTCCAGTGCCAGTTCCAGCAGGAGGGTCTACACTGCGTATACTTAATTTATATATAGGCAACTCCTCCATCCGCCCCGTTGAACGTTTCACGTACTACAAAAGTGGCCACTGAAAAGTGAGTGAAGCACATACATATATACATAAGTATACATATACATACGTATATACGTATATATGTATGTATGTGTCTATATGTATAAATACGTATATATACGTATCAACTATATTTAGTTGCGTACGTGCAGAGTGTTGCTGTAAATGCAAATTAAGTCCTTTGCAGCACAATATACTCGTACTAGTACGATGGAGTAGCAGCAAGCACCCAGGGTGCGGAGCATTGGTATGGGGATATCGTGGGTTGGCTAGTGTAGGTTGGCCCAGTGCCGCATTACGGCCAAAGTGTTGGAGTTACGTAAGCCCGTATCCATTAGTTTGAGCAGCTTAATTAAAATAAAGGACTCACTGGCTCCGATCCAGGGGAATTACGAAATCAGAGGGGCGGAGATGAGCTGGCTGTCAACAAGTGTCTAGGTGCGCCATTAATCTGCATTTCTAGGCAAATTCAATTTATAGCGAAAGGCGTCTTGGGCAAATCAATACTGTGGGCGTGATTATACACAATTCCGATTGATTTGAAATAATAAATAACGTAGAACGAATAAAACGTAGAAAGTCAGCTATTAGGCAGCTTTTAGTGTGTTGCCTAAAAAATAGGGATATATCATTGAACATTTAATGCTTTCAAGTTATTTATTGGAATAGCAAGAGCATAGTTAAATAATTGATTTGCTAATTTCCATTTTCGCCTTGTGCAATCAAAAAGTTGAATAGAAGCCATCTCGCATACAAACAATCAACCGACTAGTTGTCCCAGAAAGCCACAGGAGAAGCGCTGAAGTGGGGTCAGATGCATCAACAGCATTTTTGCATTTGCTGCCAAGGCTAATTGACATGAATAAATGTTACGCAATCAGCAGGATAATAAATTCAATGGAGAAGCGGGGCAACATTTTCATTTGCCAGCGACGACTTTGTATGCAACGAGATAGCATTTGCTGGCAACTTCCTCGCACCGGCTATACCCCTTCTAGGATTCACCCCAAGTTCTAGTCAACTCCATATCAACTCGCAGTCGTGGTTACTTGATGATTCCCCCTTTTTTCGGCTTGGGTGCGAACTCCTTACGAATGGGGGTGGGTTTATGGCCCTCGCACACCCACATCTGCACACATATTCCCTCCAAAACGTGACGGGTCCTGGCAGCAAATAAATTTCCACCAGCATCACGGCTCCTGTTGCAGCCTGCTGCTGCCATTGCTCCTTGGGCTCCATGGGCTCCATGGGCTCCATGGGCTCCTTTGGCCCGAATACCCACCCGGCGTACTCATCCTCCTGATGCCGCTTTTATTGCTCGCCGGTTCAGTGTCAGTGTGTCAAGCAGGCTGCGATGTGGAATAATTCGCAAAATGTCATTATTAGTTTGGATTTTGCGCAACAGCAACAGGGGGAACGGGGATGGGAACAAAAGACAGGAGCAGTTGGAGGAACACTGAGAACAAATATGTGGAAGCAAACTAAGCAGCATGACATCGAAACCTTTTTGTTCATGCATACAATACAATACATAATATTACTGCAAATATTACTTAGAAAATATATTAAAGGATATTTGCCTACCTCATATTTGACTCTCTTATAGCATAATTCAAATGATAATATTTAGTAATGATTTTTTCCAGTGTATGCGCACACGCACATCGGTAGAACCCGTCACGTGCCCTATGTGCTCGTGGATATGGGTTGAATGATAATGCCGAGCCAAGGTCCTTTTACCCATTCTTGGCGAGCACTGGGCCCCCTCTTTTCAGTCGTACATCATCATCAGGAGGCATCAGGGTAAAGTTTATTCGACTCCCCTTTGTTATTGTTGCCACCGTGCCTCTTCACCTGCAGGACACGTACAGCATTTGATGGAACAGCCTCATTTTACACACCCACTCCGCATTGTGTGGCATGTGCATAAGTAAACACTGAAATTGGTTTCCCCTCGGTGCCCGGCCAATACAAAGACACACATGTATCATATCGCACCACACAGGACTCCCTATATCTTCCCCCAACTATATGATAGTATCCATATGATGGATGGCGGCTTAATAATAAGCAGATTTTAGGGAGATCAAGCTGATTGACTGATGCCCAATAGAACTCGTCTTCAGGCCCAAAAAGATCCCCCGATATTAATTGGATTTTCCCTACAAGGGTTTCAATTGTACGTTTGTACGTTTTTTATGCTCTGCCATCAAAATATAAATTGATTGGGTGCAAACTCCACAGAATTTTATAGCATGTGCATAATGTATATTCTCCAAGTGAAACTGTTCGTGGTTATGTGAGAAAGTAATAACATTAATACCTTACCAAGTAAAAGGAAGTTTCTGGTTTCGAAGTTATTGCATTTTCCATTTTCATCGTCAAACGTACTTGTTGCGGTCACAGTTTTGTGAACAAGGCGATACCCAAAAGGTGGTAAGAGCAACCGCCAATCGATTGACTTCTGTGGTCGAATGAAATTACGTTTCACCTGAGCACAAATGTGTGACTTTCGGAACTGGCCCACTAAATTAAATTACTGTGGCTACATCCCCACATATCCCTCGCCCAGTTATTCACTTGGTTTGTCAATCATTCGGCTAGCTACACATGTACATGTACATATGCATTTTTCATGGGCACGTGTCAGCTTTGTCATCTAATAAAGTGAGCTTATGTAGCTCTAAATTTAATCTGCATTTATTATTGGTTCACAAAAAGGGGGCCAAGTGCCGTTTTCCATACGCGTATACAAATGTTCGTATTGAAGCGTGAAAGCTTTACTCATTTCGGGGACATTTATATTGATCGGCTGAGGGTAAGTCCTAAATTAAGGTATTTCAATTAAGCCTATGGCAGTGAATATTTTTAACAAGATTCTGGGTGTTGTGAGTGTACGTTTGTGCGTGTGAGTTTAAATGCGATTAGCCTGATTGACTTCAAAGTGTCTGAACTCGATTTCGTTTTCCCAGAAAGGGAAATTGCTCTCGAAAAAGCAAAAGCCGGCCAGAAGGAGACAGTTCCTAATTTATGCTTAATAAGACTCCAGTCGTAAATCTCCGAGGTGGAGCTGCATGTGTGTATGTACATATGTGCGCGCCAGCCCTTGGGGGTCATAAATAAAACCCAGAAAGCAATGGAAAAATCTGCACACAAATGGAATGCAGCATCTCTTTTTTTTTTTTCAGCCACGACACAGCTTGCATTCTAATGCCCTTCGTGACTGGTGGTGAGCCTAGATGGTTGGCCTGGCGAAAGGTCAACATAGCGCGTTATCCTGCGGTGGCATCGCAAATTGCAACCTCCCCCCTACCCCCTTGGCATTCCAGAACCACTTTTCCCGGCGGTCGGTGCAATGGTTCGGAGCTGCGACTCTACCCGCTGCAGGACATGCCTGAAATGAGATGAAAATATGGCTGCAGTTGGCTAGTTGGCCATAAACATGTTACATGACGCGCTGCCAAAGGGGGAAACTAAGCCCCAAAGGGAACGAGCTGCCAAGGAACCAGAGTTCCCAGCTCACTTACACAGCTGCACACACCTGCATTAATTGGACATTAAGAATAGATGAGGCTTGGATAGATGAGCTGCCATCACTTATATCACTTATACGTACATGGCATGGAAACTCACATCTTAATTATAGTGTTTGCACTACTATTGCGCCAAAGCAGACTACTTATACTACAGAATATATACAGCAGAAGAAGCCCTGAAATTGAACTATGTAGATCTGTCTATGAATCCAGTGCAGCCGAAATATTAAATACGCTTTCAATGAAGGCTTTGGGTATGTAAATAGTCCTAGTTCCATATTTGCGCCACTTTGCCCGATGAATGTATCGATTGATTGGCATAACTTGTCCTGCAGTTGGCAACCCGTTGGGGCCGCCGCCCCCCAAGTTCCGTCCATTCCCGGGAGCTAATTCCTGCAGCCGAGGCCCGGGAAAAATCAAATTACTCCATTTGCATGCGAAAGGTTCAGTTGGAGCTGAGTATGTACATGCATAAGTAGTTTACGCCCGCTGGCGCCGCAACGGGCTCACATTACGGAATCCTTGCTGTGCACCACGTGGCGTATGAGTAACGCAACGCCTTATTAAGCCGGACAACTTTATGGGCGACCTCAAAGCATATCGAGTACCAGAATAGTGCATAAAAAATGCCGCTTGCGCAGGCAAATTATTTGGCTTCCCTATTGCCTATTTTCGCCTTTTGCTTTTTGCTGTTTGACACAAAAATGTAAATGAAATTCACTAAACGAATTTTCTTGTTGAACGTCACAAATGACCACGCCCCATGCCGAGACGTTCTGGAGTGCAGCGGGGGGGTTGTGGGCGGTAGTGGTTGAGGGGTTCAGGGGTTCAGGGGTTCAGGGGTTCAGTGGGCTGACAAACCCAAATGCTTTTTCTGGCAGCGCCAACTGGCGCCACAGTTCCCAATACACAGCGGAAAAAATGGTATGCAAGCTTAAATTTATACCTAGCTTAAAGGCTTGAAATGTGCATAAAACTAGCAGTAATTCCGTTTTACATAGTTTATGTTACTAAGTTAAAATATAAATAGATTTATTGGATTTTTTGCACATTTTTCCGCTCAAGCGAAGTGCGATTGGCAACCAGCTGACAGGCTCAGGCGCAAAATGCATGCAAGTCCTTTGCTGACCCCCCCTCTTGCTCCTCCTTGCTCCGCTGATGTGTTCGTTGTTGTTGTGGAAGGACAACGCTCACTTGGCTGGCCTTTTGTTTCGCAAACAAAGCAAAGTGGGCAAAGCGGCAGGAAGGGCGGCATGGCGGCGATGGGAGGCCACGGCGGCAGCAAGCCATAAATCAATTGGCAGCGTAGAAAAATTGCAGAAAATTACTTGATATTTACGGTCACTGAGCACACAATAGAGCCGACCCCGCCCACTTTCCGCTCTTCCGCCCATCGCCCATCGTCCATCGCCCACAGAAAGCAACAAGTATTGCCTGGCATCCGTGACACTCGGGGACAGCGACATTTGCAGGACATTTGCTGGCTATAATTACACTTGTACCTTGTGCCGGGCCACATGTCGTATTAGTAATAAGCGCCAAGGCCAAGGACGTTGGCCAACGGGCTTGCGGGCTGTCTTTTATTTGTTTAATAAACTACTGACAACTAATTTACGCACTTTTGCTGCTTGACTTTGGCACAGAATGGTGCAAGTTGTTTAAGATTTAAGTTTTATTAGTTAGAAGTCAAACAGCACTTAGTTTAGTTTTGTTTGTTTTGAAAGTTTGTGTATTACTTAAAATACAGTTCCACGTTTATTATAGATTTTATATTGTATAGATCTATATATATATTATATATATATATTATATTATATTATATATTATATTATATTATTAATCTTAAATGTTTGGTACCTACTACTAGGCACCGCCTAGCCTGGAAAATAGATGTGCCAAGATTTCTCTGGCAAGTAATCCCTCTGGTAGGCACCCATGTCCCGCTCGGTGTGATGCACCGACGCTCTGCCGACGCTCTCCAGGAATGGCTTCCAGCTGGGGCACTAAAAGCAAATGAAACCGGGGGCCTGGTGGTTCTGCATGTAATTATTCTGTCATCCGAGGTGTGTCACCCAGTCGGAGGAGTTGCTTAGAAGGAGGGGGAGGGCGGGCTGGCCGGGATGGATGACAAAAGACAGGAGGCCAGCTGGCCTTGCCCTCTGACCCGGAGCCGTGTTGTTTATGGCCACCCAGTGCTGTACATGTGCCGTAATTGCATTGTTGCCGTTGTAATTACAGGCAAACATGCAGTTAATTAAAATCATTAAAATGCCTTTGCCTTTGCCTTTGCCGTTGCCTCTTGCCATTGAGCCACTCCACTCGGAGGAGGTAGGAGTGTATGTGTGTGTGAGTGCCTGGAAGACAGCTGGAAGGTGCGCTTTAATTTCCGCTGGAGGGGAAAGGATGTGCCTTTCCAACTGTCACCGCGTCGAGTGCAAATTATTTTGGATTTTTTTGAGCGTGCCTGGCACAGGCTTTTCTTTTGAAACTGTGAAGGCCGCCCCATGTTGCCCATGTCTGGCACGATTCGGGGCCAAGGAATTCTTGGATTGATTTTGATTAATGATCCGGCAGTCGCAAGTCGAGCAAATCATTTTTACGCTTGCCAAAACATTCCGAAAGTGACGAGTGCGTGCACAGTGAAAATCAAATATATATATTGCATACATACACATATGTGCGCATCAATGGCGCTCAAAGGACCAAACGCGTCAATTGCAGACATGGCAGGCGTGTCCTTAAATTGTTAATTGTTGTTGCTTGAAGCTTTATTGCCACGCGCTCCATCAGGCTCAGGACATGAATGAAGACATTTCGAATGGCACCTCATACGAGTCGTACACCACCAGATGGACCTTCTCGAGCAGCGAAAGTCCTTTCAGCTCGGCATTCCTTTCGCTCTGCAAGCATAGCAGACCCAATTCCATGCGGCAGTTGGAGCAGTGCAGATTCCGAAACCGCTCCCCATTCGTCTCCCGGACCTTTTCCTCTTGGATTAGGTTGAAGGTCCTGCTCAGCAGCAAGTCATAGGGCGTCTCATTCACTTTGGCCGACTTGTAGCTGACGACATTGCCACAATAACGACAGGCATAAGCCACTTTACAGGCAGACATTTGAAGTAGGTATACTCGGTTCCTTTAATGATAGGAAATGTGAACTTGCTTGAGGCATTTCCCTCAAACAAGTTGAGGAAGCCATTACAACTCATTATATATACGAGTATATATGTAGATTTAATGGCTATAAAGTTACAAAGCTGTTCTGCGTTTTCTTCTACCTACATAGTGCTTAGATGACAAATCCAAACTTGACCACTTGGAAGTGAAAGAACAATGGGAAACAGCAACCGAAACGCATTAATACTCGTACATAAGCGGAACTATTGATGGCAAATCATTTGTGGCAAGTCGACGAACATCATTAAGGACGCACAATCGAAGAGCGCATTAAGCATATTTGATGCTCGCTGGCAAAGTTGATTACAAACACAATGCCATCCGTATTCATGGCCGGTGCCAGCACTATGTCCTGCAACCTGCATCCCCCTGCGGGCTCCTTCCTAGATAATTAATGAGTTTAGGCCGTGTCCTGGGATGGGGTTGTGTGCCCGGCCAGAAGTGTTGCCATCATCGTCATTTGTTTATGCGTCTGTTTGCAGCTGTTATTTTATTCATGCTCTCGCCTTGAAGATAATTTGCGCACGTGCTTCAGCTTTTCTAGGTGTGTGTGTGTGTGTGTGTGAGTGTGTCCTTGTTTTGGGCGGAAACCGGAGTGCGCTGGTCTGCGGTGGTATGCGTGCACAGGAGGCACACGCACCTACTTTATGCTCGGATAATTGCGAGCATTTGTCTTGGGCATACAACCAGGTCCAAATCCAAATCCATAGCCAATTACGGATTCGGATGTCTAACGGGCGCCACAGCAACGGGGCCAATTAAAAATGTATGCTCCCTGAGTGCCAAAATGTGTAATGCGAATTCAATCAATAAATGTCAGCTGCCTTTAGTTGACTTAATGGGCTTCCATTTAAAACCCTTTTAATTGCCGAAATACAAATACAACGGGTAGCAAGCATTATCAATAGGAATTATTGAATATATATATAATAAAATGTAGGAAGTGTCTTGAAGAAACGCCTAACTAAACCATTAAAGTGGCTAGAAAACATGGAAGGAAAATCCACTTCCCATGGATTAAATCAAAACATTATAGTTGAAGAAGCCAAGAATTTAAGTATATGGTTCTATTTTCGAGAGCATTTCAATTGGTGGAATACGTATCTGAAATGATATATCTCAACTACAGAGCTGAGAGCCAAAAGATTATGCAAACTTTTTATAAGTGGTCCAACTAGAACAACAAATTAATGAAAACCAAGTTGTACATTCCCAAGATTCCGCAACTTTTTTCCCTCTCTTTCGCCCACTGGCTAGCCATCTCTTTCTGTTGCTTTTTGACTTGTTGTCGGTCTTGTTGGAATAGACAGCTTTTGAAGGCGCCCATTTCCAGCATTTTCCTGCGACCGAAATTGATGAAAACGAAATTGATGTTGACTCCTGGGCGAAGGGGGATGGAGGAAAGGATGTCTACGTCGATGCGGTTGGAGCTGCCTTTTTGGCCAAATAACGTGAACTGGCAAAACGGAATGGGGAAAGCTTTTAGCAGATACTTTACGCAAATCCCATGGGAAAACATTGGCCCACTTTTCCGCCACTCTCTGCCACAGCGGCCCTATCATTAAAAGTTAAAAAGGATTTTCAACGGATTTACGAATTTCAAGCTGAGCCCGAAAGACAAACAAAGCCATCAATTTACATATGCGAGCAGGTCAGAGCTAAAATTATCAAATCCTCAGCTCCCAGACGTCGCTCCCTCGGCAAGAAGCAGAAGTACAGAAATTCAAGAAACACAATTTAAGATGCAGCCATCGTCTTGGTGGGCGAGAAATGGCGGGTGGTGCCTCCGTTTCACAGAAACAAAGCCGAGCCAAGACTGTCAAGTATTCGTCGTCGTCCCGCATCCACTTACGCCAGTCGCAGTGGCAGCTCGAGTCCCTCGTCCGCATCCTCACCAACGTCCTCGGCCATTTCCACTCGTAGTCACCGTCGCAAGGACCTTGAGTTGTGCCTTCCATGGCTTTTGCCTTTGTTGTGCTAAACTTGTGGATTAGCTAAATGCAGGCCGGGCATGCCACGGCATGCAGGCGGCTTCATTCCGGTAAGTCAACCCGGACAACAGAACCGCCCAGCCAACCAACATCCAAGCAGCCACCCAACCACCCATCCACCCAGCCATCTCCTCCATGGAGGACGCCCACTTAAACCTAAACATTTCGCCTTGTTGGGTTTTTATGAGCTGCTCATGTTGGCGTTTCGCTTTGCTCGTATTCCTACACGGTCTTTCATTCACTTACACCTGATGTTTGGCTTATTCTTACGTCCTCCTTGGAGAAGTCCTTCCCAAACCATTCCCAAGCACCCTTATAATTCTTAATGACAGAAATTGTGCGTTATCATTATGGAAAAGTGGTTGGCAGTAAATTATAGACTTACGAGCATTGACTGTTGAACTACTTTACTTTTATACGTGTACATACTAAAAAGCAAATAAATAATAAATTATTGAAAATCCATCAGGATTCATAATTCTTGTAAATCATTTTTGAGAAATTGTGTGAATATGGCCACACTATACATCGATTACCAGCAACGGTAACGATGTTTATGCACATTCAAAAACGATTTCATATACGGTAACATCCTTTTTTGGCAGCTGCAAAAAAATCAGATGGAAACGAACCCGCCCCTAACAACTCGACTTGAAAATCAGTTGAGCATCAGGTAGCAGTCACTGTCTTTTTGAATCTCCTCAATATACATACAAAACTGCTGCAAAAGTCGGAGATATGAAATTTCTATTTGCGCTGACGTTGATTGTAGTCTTCAGTTTGGATACCACCAATGGAAGCTGTGAGGGATCTCTAGATTTGGAAAACGGACGGTTCTTCACTCGATCGAACAATTTAGTGATTTTCCAATGCAATCGGGGATTTGTATTGCAAGGAAACTCAATACACACCTGCGATCGGGATGGTCGCCTTCGCGAGAAGAAACCATTTTGTGCCAGTGAGTGTTGACAGTTTTCATAAATGTATACTAAAGCCGATTAAATAATACAGTTCCAGGAAAATTTCAATAAAATTATTTATACTAGTATCAACAAGATTTAATATTTCATCTTTATTTTGATTTTCAGGGCGAGGATGCGAGAAGCCTGAGGATCCCACAAACGGATATGTTCTGGATAATCCCGTGAGGGCGGAAATCGTGTGTTTGGACGGTTTCGTTCTATATGGAAGTCGCACCGCCTTCTGCGATGGAGAAAAGTGGAGCACGGAGTTGGGGGCCTGCCGGAGGAGTAACCACACGATGGACCACTCCTGCGACTTCGAGAGCGAGGATCAGTGCGGCTGGGCCGCGGAGGAGACCAACTGGTTACCCTGGAAGAGGATCAGTGCGGTGACCGACTTTCACCATCCCAGAACAGGACCCCGATACGATCACACCTTCGGGAACAGTTCAGGTGGACACTATATGCGCATGGAGACCCAGATCGAGGCATATGGTAGCTACCACTTCGTATCACCGATCTATCCGAGATCCCTCTGCTTGAATGCCGCCTGTTGCTTCCGGTTCCACTACTTCATGTTCGGCGCTGGAGTGGACAGCCTGGTGGTGTCCGTGAAACCAGCCTCGCTGCACATCGATGACATGTGGAACAATTTTCGGTCCAAGTATGTAAACTAAGCCAGGAAAATATTATGCATATCTACAACTATTATTTTTTTCTTTTTCATCCAGCTCCAGCAAATTTGAAATAACTGGCTCACAGGGAACGCAGTGGCTGGAGCACACAATCACCATCGACAAGATGCGTGAGGACTTCCAGGTGGTGTTCACCGCCACGGATGCGAGGTCGCAATTCGGGGACATTGCCATCGATGACGTCAAACTGATGACGGGCAGCGAATGTGGAGTGGGTGGGTATACCACCTCCACGACCACCACCACCACCGAATCAGCATCTTCAGTGATTTCTAGTAGCGAGGAGCCACTGGTCTTCGACATGATGAGCTGTTCGTTTCGCTGTGGATCCATTAGTCCGGGAAGTCCACTTTTTTCCGCTGATGGCATTATCATGAGTTGCGGCTGTGACGACTCCTGCATTCTGAACAATAATTGTTGTCCCAACTACTTCGAAAAGTGTGTGAAGGGGTTGGACATTGGGTCAAATGTTATTCTGAACTCAGCGGCCACATCAACTACGCCAAGATCAACAAATATAACGACGAGAAAAGAATCAACCATTTCCTTAACAACAACGAGAAGTTCTGCAACACCAAGGACGAACACAAATTCAACGACATTTCCAAGAACTCAAATAAGTACTAAAAAGTTACTGACCACCCAGGAAACTTCAACTGAAAAAGCCATACCCACAAGAAACAAAAAGTTGTCTGAACCTTTAATAGTTAGTAGCCAACACATAACAGGTAAGGGTTATATAGTTCCTCTTTATAGTTCTTAAACTTCATATATGATGTTCACAATCCTCCAGGACCACAACGACTGAGCGGCCCAGAAAGGATTACCCGCAGGATAACGCAGGTCAGATGGACATGAACATAAATATACCGCATCCAGCTTTAATAGTGATGTACCTGCTCATCGGCGTAATCCTGGTGATAGTTGTAGCCAATCTCAAGCAACTGTGTAAGGTTCTTTCCAAGAGCTCAAGCCGTGATAACGAGAAGGTAGTTAGTTTCAAACAGGCATTCGAGGGCCTGAGAAGGCCGAGGGGAATGTCCCACAACTACACGGGCATGGATCAGCATTTGTGCAGTGGATTCGACGAGGATTTGGATTACTTCGAGGACATGGACATGAACATACGCATGGTGACGGATTTATGAGGGGCGTTTCAATTACTTACCTACGACGACACTTGCACTCATATCAAATCAATAGCATATTCTTGTGACTTGGGTATTTTTAAGTAATTGAATGTAATCTGTGACAAAATAGATAATAAACGAAGTACATAAGGATATTAAAATTTGTTGGCGCCTTAGGATAGGAAAGATAGGATAGGAGGAATAATGGCGACCAAGCTGTGTGTGTAAATGCTGAAAATATTAAGCCACCTATGTTTGTGGGATTATCTGCTACCTGTCAGAAAGTACATCAAAGTGTTTTTATCATTCAATTCGCAAGGAATTCAATTCATTTATTGCGCAAAGGATACCACACCAGAGGCCATCCCTCCCCAATCGCCTCCCACAATTGAAGGCATTTAATTAAAATACATCTGGGCAGACCCCGCGGGATTTCCTGTCCATCTGTGTCGCCTAATGAGACCTTCGATGGGCGGCACATTCCGTTTCCATTCGGTTGCACCAAGACACGCAAGGAGGCGAGGTGGGCGGTACCACGCCCCCAAGGCCGAGAATCAAAGGCACTTGAATGCAATAGGCTGGAATAATTCGAGGGGGGATGCGCTGATCCCAAGAAGGCGCCACTCAATGGGGCGTTAATGAAATAATTAACGCATAAATACATTTTGCTGGTCAGAGTTCAAGGAAACAAGAGGCGACCAGCAAACGGCCCAGAGGGCCAACAAATTTACCGCAACTGCTACAAAGCCATCAATTTGCCAGCCCACTAAACCCCCCCCAAGGGTGGGATCCCACTTTTCCAAGGATCCGATGAGGCAGTGAAGCATGCAATTTGCTGGCTTATTTATGGGGCCCAAGATGGTCGCGCTGGCCAAGTAGAAGAAGCCGTGGGAGCTAGGAGCCGCCCAAAAATCCGACGGCCATCCGACGGAAGCATGAGCAAAACTTTTGCAAAATAAAAGTTTTCCGCTATTTGATTTGTTGGTCATTCGGTTTTCCAGTTCAGCCCCGCAAAAACCAAAAACCAAAAAAGAAAAAAAAACACAAAAATCTATTGAGCCACAGCCAAGAGAACCAGTTAAAGGCATTAGCCGGAGATCGGACCAAAAGTTACTCCCGCGCTGGATGCACAGCGACATCCAGTGGCTGCATCCACTGACAATAAAATTCCAGCAACTGTTTGGCTTGCACATCCTGCTGCGCTTTTGTTTGTCGAGCAGCGAAAATTTACAATTTCTGGCTGGCGGTTCGGCGCAGGATGTTCGCCGTTCGCCAGGATGCGCTAGAAATGGCTTCACTTCCTCCTTCCTCCTTCTCCTTCGCCGCTTCATGGCCCACAGCTGGCATTTAAGGGCGCCTTTAAGAGGCACCTCCCTATACGACCTGCACTGCCCGTGGTGGATTCACGTTTGATGTGATGCCCGGCCCCGGATTGTTTTGCCAGTCAAACGAGTGGCTCTAAAAATAACCAGGCCCAGCTACCCGTCTCACTTGTCAAGTGCAGAGATACACAACCACTCCTTTAGAGGCTTTGGGGCCATTCGTGTCCTTTGTGCGGATACACAGGGAGAAACCACGCTTTAACTTGATTTTAGTTATTTGCATTTGGCTGTTTAACAGCCAAGTTAGCAGTGGACTTTTTAAGCATGAACTAATCGCTTAAGTGAATAATATACTTTAAATAATATCGAACAAGTGAGAAATGCACTTTCAAATAACATAAATATATATAATGTCTCAAAAAACCTACTTACCAAAGGACTTTTCTCTCTGTGCACAAGCAAACGCTTCACTCCATTGCCAGAAAGCATACATATAATAAACATTATTATGACTGGCACTGTCCGAGTCCGAGTCCGTGTCCAAGTCCCAGTCACATTGTGCTGACTCCAAGGGAGGAAGCAGATGGCTCCGCACCAGGGAGAGATGGAGGCCCAGCTAGGGGGCTGACTGGGCCATCTCGCCATCTCCGGCATAAAGTTTCACGACGTTAAGTGGATGATTATTTGCGATTACACGATGGCCAGCAAACCAGGCAAAAACAGGATACGAACACGGATGCGAGTGCGAATGTGAATGCGGGCACATCCTTGATGCGAAGGACACTCGCCGGTACACACATGGCTGGATTTGCTGGCTGTTTAATGAAGGTCCTTCGGATTTTACTGCCCCTTCGGAGGCGCCCCACAGACCGCCACTTGATTTTTGCACACCGCCTTGGGGCAATGATTATGTGTTAATGGTCATCGCACGCGTATTTTTTTTATATCGATGGCCAAATTGGCTGCTAACAATTGATGTATGTTGGCAATTACAAAGCAGGCATTACTCATCCAGTTTGCGAGTCTGGGCCAAAGTTTCCTCATAAATGCGACTCGTAAATCTTTGTCGATGCTCACAATAGTTTTTCCTAGTGCTGCCCTTTTCCAACCATGCTACCCGTTTTAGTTTTTCATCGGGCGGGGGGGCAGCTGACCAATCGAGGCATTCAGCAACAGCCAAAGCCATAAACATGGACCACCATTGTCCGCTGTATGCGAAACGCTGGCTCTGACTGCGGCTCTGAATGCGGCTGTATCTGGAAACGAGGATGTGGGACTATATGGATCATTGTGGACGGCGGATGCGGAGGCACAAATTGCTGCTGCCCCAGTTTCGGTAAGTACAGTCCAACCGAATTGCATGCGCTTCAATTGAATCAGTGGGTTTAATGAAAGCAAGGAGAATGTACCTCCATGGCTCCTGAAAGGCATACAAGAATTCAACAATGTGATGTATAAATCTTTAATGCGACGCTGCTTCGTTTTACCTTCTTTTAGCTAGCAAGGTCACTCTATTCGTAGTAGTGTAACCTTGGCGAACTAAATAAGGTATAAATAAGTGCATTTCGTTGTCATCATTACAACTGCAACATTCCTTAACTGATTTTATTAACTGGCTCCTTGATTTGACATTTTAATATATTATATTTCAGAGCGTTGGATTGTTGTACAGCTTAGATCAATAAATTTCGATTATCGCCAACAATGGTTGCGATGAAAAACAGAATCCACTTAATTTTAATTTACACCCGAATTTGAGATAAATCATGGCCACGTCATGCATAAATTTACGACGAACAATGCCACAGAAGCGCCTCTGCCTCCTCCCCTGCCTCGTTCATCGAGTGGCAAAGAAGGATACAATATAAAAGAGCCTGAAACCAGACAAAAGGAATCGCTCCAATTAACGAACACAAGCCCAACATAGTACATGTAGCATGTACGCAGATTAAATCGAATAGACCTGTTTAATCAGTTTGAGGTTCGCATGCCAATTTCTATGCTTTTCCTTCGCTTCGATTTTCTGGATTGCCACCTGCCCGTTTCCCCGCACCAATTTGCCATAAAAAGGAAATGTAATCTTCCTCCTCCCTGGGCGTCGTTTGTCTGCCTCGGCGACGCTTCAATTTAAGAAATTAATGCGAATTTCGCCTTTTTTACGGCCTGCCAGCGGGCGCGGCCAATAAATCCACGCCTCACATGCCCCGCGGCGCTCGGAAGACACGGAGATAGACCAGGAGCAAGGCAGATGACCTGGCTCCGGAACAGCCCCGCCCAAATTACGCCAAGCCCCGGGTTCTGGCCTCCAGGGCCACGGCAACGGATGCCAGGCACAAAGTTCTGCCAAAAAAATACACGTTTAACGAGTGTTTTGGCCAGCGACAGGTCGTGTTTCTGATGCTCTACAAATTAAAATGCCACAATGTGTTAAAATAAAGGAGCTACATTTCCTTAAGCTTAAGTATATATTGGTGTTTTCCTTCAGCTATACAAAAACGTTTAAAGCTTACGAAAGTTTCCACGGAACACTAGGCGTATGCGTAATATGAACATCAGAGCTCCCCTAATTAGCCATTTAAAAACTCTCAACTACTTCTGAAATATTATATAAATATTTGTATATTATATTTATTCTATTGTACTCAATTCTTTAAGAGCTCTTCCCAGTGCATAACGCATACGGGTATACATCAAAGTTACGTCCCTAAAGACTTAATACGCGCTCGCCTTTAATCAACAAATATTTTCTGCAATATTTCGTAATTCCATTGAAAGGAAAATGTTATTCGCGCGAAAAATGCCCTCTGATATGTAAGCGTAGCCTCAACAGTTGGCGTGGAATTCAACTTTTCATGCAGGTCCTTTTTATTGCCGCGCCTGCCATTGTTGTTGCTCTTTAATTGCGAGCGTTCAGGACACAGGCGTTTTACGGCCTTTTGTGCGAAGCCCGGAGGGCAGAGGAGCCGTGGAGCAGGAGGAGCAGAGTTTCTGGGGCGATAAGGACGCGACAGGAGCCTGGCAACGAGCAGTGCCTATAAAACTGAGAACTGAGAACGGAGAACGGAGAACGGCGAACATCGAAGGCGAGCGGTGTGATGCAGTGCCTCCTGCGGACGAATCAGTGGGTCGCACGTGTTCGGGGAAGTACGAAAGTTTTTCAATTAGTCGGCCGGAGCGGGAAAATGGTGGGGCAAAACTGAGGTGGATACACCCTCATAGCTCCGAACGCTGGACAGGCTTCATTAGAGTTGTTTGCCGGGTGATTTGGGAGCTCTCCATGTGGACGCCGCTTCCGATTGGGCAGCCAAGTAGCGTTATACTCTTGTTTCGCTTAATTAACAAGAAATCTGTTGGTTGTTTTGTTACCCTTTTGGGGCGGGCATTAGCGTTGATTCCAATAACATTATTATGCCAATAAAGTTCTTTGGATAATTGACAAAAGCGGAAATTGACTTTGCATTCTTTGGATAATTTCCGCACAATCTGTCACTTTGCCGTGCCTCCCAACCAATAAATGTCCGAGGGCTTAGTCCTTTTTCTGTGGGTCCTGCCAGCCCGCTGATAGCGAACATTTTCATCAACTGAGATTTGGATTTTCCAGGGAGCCTGGCCTCTGGAATTCATCTGCAAATATTTGGGGAATGCTACAAATACGGAAAATTAACATAATTACAGCCGGCAACCCCTTTTTCCAACGGGGGTGTGCAGGTGTAGTCAAGGCAACGCCCTGCCAAAGCCCCAAAAAATACGGCATCGTAATAATTTCTTTGCATTCGCTTTTTACGAGGAGCCAGAGATACAGAATGATAAAGGCAGTTTGGGGCGCCTTCGCACACCCATCCCATTTTCCCCTGCGCAACGCATAAATTTACTTGCTTAAACAACCCAAAGAGCAGGGAGCAGGCTCAATGGAGGGGTGACTTTTGGGGCCATCTTTGGGGGGTTGGGCGGTTTTTCAGGGGGGTTTTTCCAGACCCAAGCCCAGGGGCTCAACCGCAACCCAGCTGCTGCTCATCAAAATTGCATGGGCTGGGAGGTGGGCGGAACGATGGCGAAAGTAAAACCAAACAAAGCATGCCAAAAATTATCTCGGTCACTTTTCAAATACACGTTCTGAACACCAAATCCCCAACTTTCCTTTTTCGTGGGTTTTGGGGTTTGGTGGTTTTCTACACTGGAAGAAACAGGCCCGGCCCTTAAAGCTGAACAGTTCAAATTCCATAGAATAAGTAAATAGAATGATGAGTTAGAAACCTCAAAAAAGAGGATTCAATTGGCATAAAAGAACTCATATTCGTAAAGACAGAAATGTATTTGGTGTAAAATATTTCAATTTCGTGGGATACGTTTTTGTCGGTGCCTTGGAATTCCTGGTCCACCGCTACCACCAGAGATTCGCGTTGTTCTCTGTCGCTGGTTCAGAGTTCAGTTTCCCCGAAGCTTTTCCCATTCATGGGGTCAATGGTTCCGTCTTGCGACGCCCACAACCCATTTTTCCGCTTTTTCGATCCACTTTCAAGTAGTAAGTGTATGTATACAGTGTTGTAGAACCCATACTGAAGCATAAACGCCCCTGGCCCCGCCCATCTTCCAGGCTGGACAAGTTGACAACACTGTTTACCTAATGTACCGTTAAGCTGCGCACTTGATGCCGTTATCTTTGCGCTCTTTGTCCCTCCCGTCAACATGGAAATTATTTTCTTAATTTGAGGGCAACATCTAAAAGTTTTGGCCCCGACTTTAAAGAGCTTAGCAATATTTGTTATAATGAAAAAGCTTAAAGCTGAAAATTTAGTTTTCTTACAGTTAACCTATGCATATGGTTGACATAATGATTTGTTTAATACGGTGGATACGGATACAATTATTAAATATTAGAAACTATCACTTAATCGCTTAATAGTAAAAATGTTATCAAGATAAAAAAAACTAAGCAACAAAGTTAAGAGTATATTTATTTTTATATAGATAGAATGTTTTTATTTAGACAAACAAAAGTTGAATGTTCAGAAATCCTACTAGAAAGTTATGCGACTAGTGTTTAACACAAACTCTTAACATAAACGTAAATTTTCTAGATTTATTTTTGATGGCTCAAAAGATGTTTCCAAAAATAGGTATAGGTCATGGTTTTCCCGAAATTGAATTGATAAGCAAACCCTATCAAGTTACTCTATGCCAATGGTAGCATTGAATTTCTACTCTGTAACAAATAAGCCAGCATCGATTTTGAACTGTTGACTGGTCCAACTTTGGCAGTTGGAGAAAAGTTTTTTCATTTGCCCGGGCAAACAAGAGTAACACCACACCCGAAATGGCAATGAGCATGGAAATCATAATAATAAGCGACTGAAACAAAAGCGAAAAAGTTGTAAACTTTCTTACTGCTGCTTATGATGTACCGTGGCTTATTTAATCGATAATGCCGAATGATGTCCTGGTCGCATAAGGCGCAATAGTAACAGGTAACCCATAAGACCAAACCCGTTTCGTTTACCTGAGGAAATGCCTCAAACGACGAGGAGGCGGTATGAAATGGCCTTGATGGGCGGTGGGTGGTGGGTGGATGGCTATGGGCGGTGGCAGCAGCTAGGGAGGACTGTAAAGGGATTTCGTTTGCCGTCACAGAGCTCGGCAAGGTGAAATTGCCGAGCGTGGCGAGAGGCCGACTGGGAAAACCTTCGCCAGCTTCACACGCATGCCACGCCTAATGCAGCTCCTTCTGCCACGCCCACAAGCCCCTTTTCTGCAGGTTAAGGTCATCAGCAGCAGCAGCAGCAGCAGCAGCAGCAAAGCGGCAGCAGCTGCAGCAATGTTTGCCGCAATTTTATGCTGCAGACAGCTGCATTAACAATGGCAATGAAATCCAGCCCATCCCATCCCAGCCCAGCCCAGCCTCCTACGTCCTGCGTTCTTCTTCGCTACATCCGTGACGTTTAGCCGTAAACGGATTTATAGCAGCTGGAAAGGCTGCCCTGGCTGCTGATTGCGCCTTGAAAGTGGGCGGCATTTCAAGGCCGCTCTTCTGGCACTCGTTTACGTTGTCATTACTTTTAATCCGACGTATTCGCGGGGCATGTGGAGAATTAGCGCGATAGGTATGCGCCTTAAATGCGGCGAGTTTGTGTGCCACTAAATAAAGGAAAGCACACAAAATGCAGGCACAAAGGCATTTTTTTGGCGTAGAGCACTATGTACTTAAGTGGTGGTGCTTGAGAAAAACATGGCTTGGCTTTGACTGAATATTTTCAGTCAATGTCGCAAGGATGAAGGTCAATAGCGGCGACAAACTATCTGAATTGGCAGATATGCAAATTCGAGTGCGCCAAATAAAATATTCGAAAATCTAACATCCCATGTGCACAAGGGCGCCATCTTTCGGAATAAGTTTGTGGCTTAGCACAGCTTCCAACCATGGTTCGAGTATGTGCTGCAAGAAAGCGCTGGCAAATATGTGGCAATGTTACACTGTCTGGTACTGTTAAAATAAAGTTAGCTAAACAGCACGAGATGGAAGTTTTTAAAATAAAACTACAAATAAACAACAAACATTTTAGACTGGAATGTATATTTTACAAATTAATCCACTGTGCTAAGATGCTTAACATTAGGCTTAACAGAGTCAATGATACCGCTTTCATTGGGTTGGTATTGTGGCATTGCTCTGCGACGGTCCCACTTGCAGCGCCTACGGCAAACGGTCACTCTGAATCGTTCTTTCCTTTTTCATCAACATGGCTGATCAGGTAAGATTCCACGAGAGTGTGTTAAATAAATGAAATACGTGGGTTAAACGGCGGATGCGAAGACGAAACAAGATGCGCGACGATGTGTAAGTGACGAGTGAGTGGACAAACCTATGGAGTAGCGAGCAAACGACCTGGGAAACGTAGTCTGGACCAGCTTCGCCCTAACCCCACTTTAGCGCATGGTGTCGCCAATAGTGAACACGAAATGTATATTGCAGCAAACCGAACGCTCGTTCCGCAAGCAACACGCTGTGGTCGTTGTGCGTCGCAAGAGCCCCAACTTGAAGAAAAGGCCCCGTTTCTACCGCCAAATTGGCCTGGGCTTCCGCGCTCCGGCGGAGGTAAGAGGAACTCGAACAAACCACGACTAATGTTGCGCCCCCTTCGTTTGTTTCCTTTTCACGTCTCCCCACGCACGCTGAATGTTCCCGCCCGTGCCTGCCTGTTGCTCTGACACCACCTTGAACCACCCTACACACGATCCCAACCGACCGACCAACTAAACAGAACGAGCGCGCCTTCCAAAAACAATTCGGTGTCAACCTAAACCGCAAGGTCAAGCCCGGCATCACCAAGAAGAAGCTGCTGCGTCGCTCCCGCGATGTGGGACTCGGTTTCAAGACCCCCCGTGAGGTGATGCCAAGGAGATAGCCCTTAAAATCTCTAGAATTCCCTCACTAACAACATTGTGTACTTCATGCTATAGGCCATCGATGGTACCTACATCGACAAGAAGTGCCCCTGGACCGGTGATGTGAGGATCCGTGGTCGCATTCTGACCGGCGTGGTCCGCAAGGCCAAGATGCAGCGCACCATTGTCATTCGGCGCGACTACCTGCACTTTGTGCGCAAATACAGCCGTTTCGAGAAGCGTCACCGCAACATGAGCGTCCACTGCTCCCTGTTTTCAGGTAAACATATTTATAAAGCTGTAATCAATTACGTTTTGCCATCTTCATGTGATTGAAGATGTAAAAACGAGACCTAATACCTCATACTCTGATGATAAAATCATGACGGTCTTCATAAAACAAATTGCTGAAAGAACTTGACTCTTTTTACTAAATGTAAAAATACTGAAACTAAGCCTTCGGCTAGCTTTATGCTCATTCTGTTGGAGCTTCTTCTAATCCGTCATATTTCTTAACTTGCAGAGATGTTGAGCATGGTGATATTGTCACCATTGGTGAGTGCCGTCCTCTGTCCAAGACTGTGCGCTTCAACGTCCTGAAAGTCAGCAAGGGTCAGGGAGCCAAGAAGAGCTTCAAGAAGTACTAGAGCGGACAACTACCATTCGGGCGATAATTTGTAGCAATTATTCTTTTTGAATAAAACAAAAAAAAGTAACTTTAACTATTGGTTTCCCCAGTCTTCTCTCAGTTTCCACAGCATTTCAGCAGCCGTGCAGCCAGCTATTCCATTAAAAGGTGTGTAAAAGATATTCTTTTGTAAGACATTTATTAACTGGCATTCTGATGATAAAATCATGACGGTCTTCATAAAACAAATTGCTGAAGAACCTTGACTCTTCTCAAATAAAATGAGAATACTGATATTTATCAAAGAAAAAGCCTATTAAAGTGAATGTAAATATTCCCTACTAATTATATGATTTCTTACTTTTTACAGAACTAAGATGGCTTAAAGTACAAAGGACTTAAATTTCATTTAGTGTACACATTATTAATATGACTTTCCCAAATAAACGTTGATTGATAACAAATTATTGTTTTTATTTAATTTAATTTTTATTTGTATGGCGAAGCAAATGTCTCTTTCAGTGAAATTTTGAAAAGCGGTTGCGCTTCGAAAAGTTTAAGTGTTGAGAAGCTTTCGAAAGGGGCAAAAAAAACTGTAATTTCAGACCAACAGCTGGTAACACTGAAGCAGGGAAACAAAAATAAAGCAAAAAATGGAAACTGGACCAAACGCAGAAATTGGTAAAAATTACAATTAGCACTGAATAAATCGAACTATATGCTTTATCAGTGAATATACGATATGGGCTAGATAATACATGAAAGCTGTTCCAAACAAACCAATCATATTCCGTCGATTTTAGAGCTTCTGGAGCGCGTCCTGTTGCGTCTGGGAAATGCTGACTCGGATGAGAAGCTGGAAGCCGCTGTGGGCAAGTTCCTGGCCCCGGTGATCCTCAAAATGAACTCGCCCCACAATGCGGTGCGCACGAAGGCAAGTGCATGGCCAAACAATGATTGGCTGAAGGGTTTCCCACACCCTTTCGCATCGTGACGGTGCAAAAATGGCCGGTTGACTAATGCAAGTTTTGTTTAGGTCGTAGAAGTGCTCACCCATATCAAGAGGCGCCTCTCGTCGCGGGGACAAGTGCAAATACCCGTGGAGGCACTGCTGGATCAGTATGCCGCCCAGGATAGCAGCACTTTCCTCAAGAATTTCGCAATTATATTCATTGCCATGGGCTTTCCGCGCCTTGCGGTGCAACAACAGACTGCGCTGGCCAGCAAAGTGGTGGGCTGCGAGGACAAGCTAGAGAGCTACCAGGACAAGCTATTTGCCCTACTGCTGCCCATACTGTCGGACATGAAGATACCCGATGACCCGGCGCAGCGCTCAAAGCTACTTGATCTGCAGGACAAGCCAGGCATCAGTGTAAGCTTTCTGTCACTACTCCAGGATGTGCTCCTCCTGCCCTATGGCATTACCCAGGAACAGGATGTTCCTCCTGGTCTCAGTCCGTACAGTTTCAAGCGCATCATCGCCTACAATTGGCGGGCCGAGGAGCTGGAAAAAGTCAAAAAGGGAATAGTTCGCTTCCTTTGCGCCAGTGTGTTTAGTGATGTGCAGATCTTCGTGCCGCTGGTGGTGGCTTCCGCGGACACACGTTTCAGCGTAGCCACTCCAGCAATCGCCGAGCTGAGCAAGCTCTGTACAATGCTGGATTTCAGCAGCCCAACGGTGACTGCCCCTTTGTACACTCTGTTTGCTGGCAACCAAAACAAGTTAACTGACCGCCAGACACGTCCCTGCTGCGCCCGTGTGCGCCAAAAATTGCTGCAGTACCTCATCAAGTGCCGTGGCAAAAGCATTAACGTGACCAAGGGCCTGCAGGTGATATTCGATGGCTTGTTTGGGACAAACACCAACCAGAAGTGCAAGGTCCTGGCGCTACAGTTTGCGGAACTTGTTCTCAGAGAGTAAGTTTAACCGAATTGCAAGCCCATATAATTATTGGTTTTTCCCCTTAGTGGCCCCCGCGAACTTGTCTCGAAGGTTTCCAGGGTAATACTTACCGGCATCACCAAGGTCATTGGGCGGGACTCCAATGAACCGAATGATGTGCAAAATGCAGCGTATTCCGCATTGGCGCAGCACGCTCGCAGCTTTCCGCAAGACGTGAGCCAGGATCTCAAACTAGTCCTTGGGTACTTCAACAACCTGGCCAGCTGTGCACCAGAATTGCATTCATCCATAAGGGAAGCATTGGTTTCGATGGCTCCCGCATTCGCTTGGAAGACAAAAGAGAAGAGCGATGCAATGGAGGTGGATGAGGACGGCGATTCCTCAAGCGTGAAACTGGATGGCCAGCAGCACTTGCTATTGGCCATGCTGCTGGACAATGCGGAGTCCAAGGTGCAGATCGTGCAGAATGTAACCAGTGTTTTCCTCACCAGCTGTTATCCGGAGTATTATGCACCAGCCAGATACCTTTTGCTACTAATCGCAGGGGAGCGGTATGCTTGTTATAGATTTATGGATTACATTTTTTTTTATAAATGATCATTTCCCTTATCTGTCAGGAATTCCCTACGCGAGAATGTGACCACTTACTTGTACGGCACATCGAAGAAGGATCACGTAAATTACAGCATGCTCTCTTCCATCGATCAGACTAAAAACCGCATAAACAGCGAGTCCATAAGTGACTTCAATCACCTGTCCCTGGAGCAGCGTAGAGTGCTGCTACCCAGCTTCGAGGTGATGATGTCGCACGTTCATGAGATGGCCGATAAACGACTTAAGAAAAACACGGCCTGTGTGGTAGTTGGTCGTACAAAGCTGCCCTACAGCCTGGAGGTCTACGAAGAGCTTCTGGATTATCTGCGTCTATGCCTGTGGTACTCGGCTGGAGTGGTGGCCGCTCCCGGCGACGAAAAGTACACGCATGAGCTGCGCAAATATATAACCTTGCATTACGAGGAGACGGAGGACAATGCATTGCATCAATATGTGCAGTTCGTGCAGCGAAGCGTGGAGGCCAAGAGAAGTACGTTAGCAACGGGCTTCCAATTGAACTTGATAACAATTTTTATTTCTTAGGCGAATCCAATCTCATCTGCCTATATGACTTATTGACTGCCGCTCCGGAACTGTTTGCTGCTAAGCAGCTGCATCTGCTGGAACCACTTGGCAACACTTTGAAGGATGTCTCGGAGACTATGCGTATAAATGTGGCTCAAGTCTATGGTATTCTCTGGGCTTTTGGTCTCTCCGATGAAAAATTCGATGAAGAAGTGGATGAATGCCTGAATAGCTTAACGCAAAAAACCTTGGAGCACAAGCATGGCTGGCTTCTTGTGGTGGGTCACACCTTTTAATCGCAAAATTGTATGCTTAAGCAGGAGAATAAGACCAAGGACATTGCTGCCTGGCCGCAGTTTGTTAATGCGGTAAAAACAATCTGTAAGTTCACGCCTTGAAATTTATGTATGATTATGATAAAAATATCTGTAACTTCGTTTTTATTCAGCAAAATCCCTTTGTGAATCCCAATGGTTGCTCGTGTCGGCAGCAGTGAAATGCATCTCCATGATCGGCAAGGCAGTGGAAATACCAAATGTCCCAGTGGAGATCAAAGTTCCATCCAATGATGAAGACGACGACGAGGAGATGACCGAGTATACAAGCGTAGATTCCTCCACCAAGTTGGTTATCTTTGGCGTCGTCTTTCAATTACTGCGAAGCTCTTCGGTGCGTCAGAAGATTCGTGAGGAGTCAGCCAGATGTCTCGGATACCTGGCCATTGGCGATGGCGAACACTTCACCAAACGCAATCTGGATAAGTTTCTTACCCTGGCCAAGATTCAAAAGGATGCTGCTCTAAACATAGCCATTTCGGAAGCGATTGTTAACACTCTTTGTGGCTATGATGTAAACAAGGGGCAACCTGATGACAAGTTTTTTAATAAACACTGCAACGATGGCGACTTTGAGCAGTTCCTGAACTCGCTAATACGCCTGGTCACCGAACCAAATCGGCATTCCCGTCAGGCAATTTCCGTGTGGCTTCTAGCTGTGGTGAAGCACTGCAGCCAACGGCCAGCTGTATTGGCCAAAAAAGAGCTGTTGCAGTTCGCTTTTACCGAACTCCTTTCAGATGATAGCGGTAGGTTATTAACTACTTCTATATGTTGTGCCAAGGTGGTAATTTTTATATATTCCTTTAACAGAGTTTGTTCAAGACGTCGCTTCTCGCGGCCTGGGACTAGTCTATGCGCTATCCGATTCTGCAAGCCAAAGTGATTTGGCAAACTCGCTGTTGGATCAACTAATTGGAGGAAAACGCAAAGTCAATCAGGTATCCGCAGACACTGAACTCTTTGCCGAAGGAATGCTGGGTAAAACCCCAACGGGCGGCAACATTACTACCTACAAGGAGCTGTGTTCCCTGGCATCCGATCTCAACCAGCCGGACATGATCTATCAGTTCATGCAACTGGCCAATCACAATGCCACTTGGACCAGCAAATTGGGCGCGGCTTTTGGATTGAAAACCCTCTCTGCCGAGTCCAGGCAGAAGATGCAGCCATATCTGGGCAAGATTATTCCTCGACTCTATAGGTACAAGTATGATCCCACTCCCAAGATCCAGAACTCTATGATCTCCATTTGGGACACAATTGTGAGTGACTCGAAAGAAGTAACCGAGCGTTACTACTGGGAAATTTTGCGCGAGCTGCTGGACAATCTGACTTGCAAGGAGTGGCGAGTGCGAATCGCGTGCTGCCTGGCAGTAAGAGATCTCTTAAAGCGTCCCAACGGCCTTAAGCTGCGCTCGGAGGAGCAAGTTCGTCGGGTTCCCAACGTTGACAGTATGGAAGTGGATGAGGTTCCTGAGCCTGAGCTGAAGGATCTATGGTTCCAGCTGTTTCGTGTGATGGATGACATTCATGAAGGCACAAGGGTCGCTGCCCATGGCACTGCCTCGTTCCTCGGCAAAGCTGTGTGTCATCGCCTCGTCATCGGACCATGGCAAATCCGGGACAGCCGTAGCATCATCGACATTGCCGTTTCTTCTAGAAACCGGAGTGGGTCACAAAGTAGCCGAGATACGCGGCGTTAGTATAAAGACGATCTCCGATATGATTGATTCCTCAGGAGCGCTCATTGCCCCGCACCTCGCCACCTTGATTCCCTGCTTGCTACGAGCCACTGGCGAGCTGGAGAACTCTAAGCTCTCCTACGTATCCACTCGCTTGGGGGCCGACAACGAGGCCCAGGAGGCAGTGGATACGTTACGAGCGGAGGCTGCCAAGTCTCATCATACCATGGAAACCATTGGAAAGTGTGTGCGCTATATCGATTATAGCGTTTTGGAGAAGATGACGCCAGAAGTATTGGAGCTAATGAAGGGTAGTGTTAACCTGGGAACCAAGATTGGCTGTGCGCATTTTGTGTGTCTAGTAGGTATGCGGAATATTTAATTGAAAATGTCTACAACATCGAAATCATTACAGATTAGCATCCGCTTAGGCAAGGAGATGACCCCTTTGGTGGGAAAGTACATTCGTGCCTGCTTTGTGGGAATCAAGGATCGCAACGCCACCGTACGCAAGTACAATGCAAGTGCCATTGGCCACCTGTTGGGCTTGGCCAAAGAGCAGTCGATTAAAAGTCTATTCACTAAACTGGACGAGCTTTACGCCGAGCAGCCAGGAAATCGCTCAATTGCACTTACAATTCAGTCTATTAACAAGCGCCACCATGAACTACTCAAGGACTACATGGACAGTATGTTGCCGCTGGTCTTCTTTGCCATGCATGAAGAGCCCAACGAAGAAACGAAAGCTAATGTTGAGCTGTGGAAGGACTTGTGGAACGACGTTAGCCCAGGGGATGCCGGCATCCGCCTCAATCTAAATGTGATCATACCCAAACTCGAGTCATCTCTCACCGATGCTAGCTGGTCACGAAAAGCTCAGGCAGCGAATGCGATCCAGACGATAGCCACTCGCCTAAGTAGCACCTTGGATGAACCCGACCGATTAAGGCTCATCAAACTCCTCCTGAGCGGTCTGCAGGACGCACTTTTGAGGGAAAAGAGCGGCTGTTGCAAGCTTTGGCTGGACTTACAAAAGGATTGGATCGGAACCATCAAATCTGTTCCAGCATAATCGACGCGGCCATGAGGGAAGCAAAAAAAAGGGAACCCGTTTATCGCACCAAGGCCCTGGCTTCCTTGGCGAAATTCTGGATCAACTGGAGGCGGATCGCTTTGAGGAAGTGTACAATATGAGCTGGAACCTGCTAGAAAAGAAGGAGCTGCGCAAAGAGTCTGACGACGAGGACGAACCCAGCACCAGTCAGGAACTGTCTGCCGACGAGCGCAACAAGAGGGCCCAAACACTAAATCGACTAAAGGAGGTTGTCTGGGAGACATTGGGTAAGTCCTGGCCGCGTCACTCCATCGAGACGCAGCACCGCTACCAACTCTTCTTTGCTGAAAACTGCACCAGCATTCTGGCGGATAGCACTCGCCCAGTGCAGGTCAGTCTACTGGCAGCGCTTACAAAGTACATCGAACGACTCCATGTCTTCGATGAGTCTGCTCAATTGCCCGATCTGCCGCAGATGAACCAGGAAAAGAAGATCAAGACGGAGGCACAGGCTCCAAAAACACGAGAGGCCATCGTCGAGAAGATTTGCACAGATGTTTTGGCTGCAGTGGCTCTAGCCGCTGGAGTTCCTCATTCCGGTTTGAAAAAGGAGGCCCTCAACATCGTTCTTATGCTGATCAAGCGACTGAGTGGAACCAAGAACAAGCAGCCACTGAGTTTGATCAGGCGGAGCTTTGAATCGAATTTGGAAAAGTTCCAGCGCGACTCGGCGCCAGAAATCCGGTGTCGCATCAAGGACATCGAAGAAAAGCTAAGCAAGTTGAATCCAGAGACTTAAGTCATTTCAACATGTGTGTGGCCAAAAAACCTGCTTGGGTAGATTTTATAAATGGGGTAAGCGTTTAAATAAAACAACATTAACTTTGGCAAAAATTAATAAGTAATTTGCATGCAGATAACTATATATTGTGATTCATTGAAGCGGTAGTCTGGGAAACGTTAAATACACTATCACACATACTTTCGGTTTCGTTTTGAATTGAATTTTATAGGAGAGTAGGTTTCTTTTTATATTATAGGAACTAATGTATTAAAATATCCCAGCGCTTAAGTCACAGCCGATCGTTTTTGGGTACTTATAACTACAAATTACTCCTGCAGAATCTTAAGTAAATCTCTTTCTGAGACTCCAACATGAAGGACTTTGGATTAAAGCGGATCTCCGACACTGTTCGCTCGCAAGCCTCCACCCAATATTGTTTTAAAATGTGAGCTATACCCAGTTTCAGTTGGAGGACGCCCAGACGACTACCAATACAGCCATGTGGACCAGCTCCAAATGGTATGTAGGTCATCGGATGAATGTGCCTAGACCGCTCTGGAGCGAATCGCTCGGGATTAAAGAGGTCGGGCTCCGGCCAATACTGGAATTCAGATTGTCATAAATACGTGGAACAAGCAGCTTCGACTTTAATCATACCCTTTCATCACGGTGGAGGCCGAGAATCGAGATGTATGCTGGCATCCCTGGTGGCACTACGAAATCCACATGCGGCTGCAGAGAGAATCCCTCGGATGCCGGACTGGTGCACTCTCTGTTGACGAAGGCTGCAGCCGGATAGAGACGCAGTGCCTCCAAGCACACCATTTTGAGATAGGGTAAAGCCATCAGTGCGTCATAGCTTAGGGTGGCACTAGAGATGAAGGCGTCCCTTAGCTCCCTCCTCAGTCGGTCTTGAATATCCGGTGCCTTGGCCAGCTCATAGAGAGTGAATCCCATCAGGGCCGAGGAGGTTTCAAATCCGGCCAGCAGAATAATGCCTGCCTGGGAGGCTACAAAATCCGGATGTTGTGAATAGTGGCTGGCTGAGCGGCTCAACCGAAGTTGCTGCAATTGATTGATGAGATCTCCCTTCGTGGGCTCGTGATGATGCTCCACCAAGTGCCTCATATAACGCGCATAGTCTTCGGTAAAAACTTTAGGCTTCAGCAGATTCGTCCACTTTGGCAGAAAGAATACACTCATGAAGTCCAGAACCTTGCGGGGATTGGTGTTAAATAGTTCCTTCGTTTTCGTAAGCAGCTCAGACCGCCCACGACGCAATCCGCCGACATTTAGACTATAGAAGAGATTACCCGTCACGTCGGTGGTGTACAACTGGCACATTCTTCCCAATGGGAGAACACGCTCCAGCCGATCCCCCAGCTTCCTATTGAGGTAGTTCTCCAGGTCCATAGCCACATCCAACATTTGGCGATACATTACATCCCGCATACGGCCGCTGGTGAAGAGCTGGGACATGCACTGCCGACTCTCTTTCCAGTGGTGGTACTTAGCCAGCGGGAGCGTCAGTGCGCCCATGGGATCACCAGCGTCCGCCGATTCGAATCGGTTAAGGAAGTGGTCGAAATTCTTAATCAACACCTGGCGGATCAGCTCCGGATCTCGCACCATAAGGGCCGGCGTTTGAAAGATGAAGAAGCCAACGATCTTCGCCTGACCATTTTGGGGATCTGCGTAGAGCTGCCGAAAGAGATCGCCGAAAGAAATACGTAGGAATAGAAGTTGTCCCAGATTACCCATTGGCGACCAGGAGGAGGGTGCCAAGAATGGAATCCCGCGGCTCCTAAAGTAGTCGTACTTGTGCCTCAACCAAAAGTTTAGCGACACAATGGTGAGCAAGAGCAGCCAGATGAGCAGCATGGCTTCTAAAATTAACAGATATAAATTGGTATGTATTCTCCGCTGGGTATAGTTTTAAAAATATATAATGCTGCTAAAGATAACTGAAATTCAAAGTAATATTTTTTGAATGAATGAGACTTCGTTCACGACCGCCAAAAAACGCATTTCCATATGTATGAATTGAACCAGACCTACTTAACATCTCGGCCAGCACTTCCATTCACAAATAGATTCATTCGCAGCACTCAGGATCATCGTGATGATCCCCTAATAGAGTTTCCGCTTACCCGGAGCTTTAAACCAGTTGGGCTGACACTTTTTGCGGCAGTTGGACATTTGGTTTGGTGGCGTGAGCATGGCACTCGTACTGATAATCCTCCTGGTATCCCTAATTGGGATTGCATATGTGGCCCTGCAGCAGCATTACTTCTATTGGCGGCGGATGGGAGTACGTGAAATCAAGCCCAAATGGATAGTGGGAAACATAACGGGACTGCTCAGCATGCAGAAAAGCCCCGCGGAGGTTATATCCCAATTGTACAACCATCCCGATGCGGAGAACGAGCCTTTCGTGGGCATCCACGTGTTCCACAAACCGGCGCTGCTCTTGAGAGACCCCGAAATGGTGAGAAACATCCTAGCCAAAGATTTCGCTGCGTTCTCCAACCGGTACTCGAACTCTGACCACAAAGCAGATCCTTTGGGGTCCCAGAATATTTTCTTTCTGAAGAACCCCGCCTGGAAGCAGGTGCGTTTGAAGCTATCGCCCTTCTTCACTGGCTATCGATTGAAGCAGATGTTTCCCTTGATCGAAGAGGTGGGTGCCAGCTTGGATGCCCATCTTCGCCAGCAGCCGCTGCATAACGAGCGTATGCGCTGCTTCGACGTGGAGGCCAAGGAACTGTGTGCTCTCTACACCACGGATGTTATAGCCACGGTGGCGTACGGAGTGAGTGCCAACAGTTTCACGGATTCGAAGCGCGAGTTTCGCCGGCATGGACGTTCTGTGTTCGAGTTCAGCCTTCTGCGGGCGGCGGGGTTCACTCTGATGTTTTTCTTGCCAGATCTAGTTCCGTTTTTTGGATTCAAGGTGGTGCCGGCGGAAGCCACTCGTTTCCTGCGCAAGACCATCAACTATGTGATGTCGGAGAGGGAGAGATCTGGTCAGAAACGCAACGATCTCATCGACATTCTCATTGAGTTCCGGAAAAGCACGCAGCAGGCGAAGGCATCTGGGGTAAAGGATCAGTTTTTGTTCGAGGGCGACATCCTGGTTGCCCAGGCGGTACTCTTCTTCACTGCCGGCTTTGAGTCCTCCTCCTCTACCATGGCGTTCGCGATGTACGAGTTGGCCAAGGATGCGGATGTACAGCAGCGACTGAGGGAGGAGATCAAAGATGCCCTGGTCGAGAGTGGGGGTCAGGTGACACTGAACATGATCGAGTCACTAGAGTTCATGCAGATGATTTTGATGGAGGTGCTGCGCATGTACCCACCACTTCCGTTTTTGGATCGCGAGTGCACTTCTGGAAAGAATTACTCGCTGGCTCCATTCCACAAGTTCGTGGTGCCCAAGGGAATGCCCGTTTACATTCCTTGCTATGCCCTGCACATGGATCCCCAGGTGGGTTAACATGATCCCCTAAAGTTGGATAAGTTACCTAAAGACTCCTCATTTCAGTACTTTCCTCAACCCCGGAAATTCCTGCCGGAAAGATTCTCCCAAGAGAATCGCAAGCTCCACACGCCCTACACATACATGCCCTTCGGCCTTGGTCCGCATGGCTGCATCGGCGAACGATTTGGATTTCTCCAGGCGAAGGTAGGTCTAGTGTACCTGCTGCGCAACCACTTGGTTACCACCTCCGAGCGCACTCCACATCGCATACAGCTCAATCCCAAGGCGATTATTACCCAAGCCAAGGGCGGCATCCACCTTCGATTGGTTCGCGATCCTTTGGGCGTCTAACTCACCTGGATAGCTTGGATATTTCGGATACTTTGGATATTTTCGATATATCTTTCTTGGGAGGGAACCTATGAAGCCTACCACAACTGAATGGAAACTAAGCAACAGAGTCGCGTGTTTCGGGGTTTAAAATTGAGCTGGTGTCGCATCTTAAAGGCAATTTGATTGGCAAATTGCGTGTTCTATCGCTGGAGAAAGGGAGTGCAGTACCTTCCACATAGAATACATTTGTAGATCTTAGCCTATCTGTATAGACTCTACTTATGCCCTAGACTTGAGTCATTAGGTTATTGATACATTTGGAGAGGCCTATGCACTGAATTCATAATCAAGAAGATTACATTTATTTATTGGTTAGGCAATTTAGCTTTTCAACACGCCGATTAAATGTAATTTGATAATGATTTTGTTTTTATTTAGTAGACAAAGCGCCGCTCCTGACACGGATTATTGTGTAATGTTTACCACAACTCAAGCAAATGTCAGCTGTCAGTAGGCGATTAGCCGTTAACTAATCACTTGTACACTATAGGTCACAGCTCGTGGGATTCATTGGACGGATGGGGGGCTCTTCTCGTAGAGGCGATCGTTGACTACCTCCAAATGGATGCCGCCGTCAGCCTGGAGCACGAAACCCTTGGGATCGAATTTCATATGCTTCATGGTAGCCGCGCAGTTCCTCACCGAGTGATTCTTCAGCAGGCTGACCAGTCCCAGTTTGCTCTGGAGCAGGCCAATCCTACTGCCAATGCAATTGTGTGGTCCGGATCCAAAGGGCTGGTATGCCATGGCCACTATGGACTTGCGGTTCGCGGCAGAGAAGCGCTCCGGATCGAATTGACTGGGATTGGTCCAGTACTAGGAATTACAAGATGGTCAAAGGGAACCTTATGTAGATCTCAGTGGGATCGAATACCTTCGGATCATGATGTAATGCGTAGATTGGTATAAACACAGGGGTTCCATTCTCAAGGGTATAGTCGTAGAACGGCTTTAGGCTCAAATCCGGCTGTCCCTGCACACTCTCGTACTCGCGGTCCAGGAACGGCAGCACCGGATACATGCGCAGCACCTCGTCCACCACCATGGCCAAGTACTCCAGGGACTGGATCTTCTCGTAGGTCATTGACCCACCGCCCTCCAGCAAAGCTTGGTTGATCTCCTCGCGCAGGCGATGCTGCATCTCGGGATGCTTGGCCAGCTCGTACAGGGCAAAGGACATCGTCGAGGAGGAGGTCTCAAATCCCGCCGTGAAGAACACGCCAGCCTGGGCCACCAGGAAGTCCTGATTCCTGGCATAGTGTGGCTTCGAAGGCTCTGCAGCCGCCTCCTTTCGCAGAGCCACCAAAACATCTATGAGATCATTACGGAGCTCTCCTGTTTGCTCTCGCTCTTTCATGACGTGACCAATGGTGCTGCGCAAGAAGTGGGAAAAGTCCGGCGTGAAGAATTGGATACGCAGCAGCGACACCAGCTTGGGCAAGAAGAAGGCCACAAAGAAGTCCTTGGCACGGGATATGGTGAAGGCAAACAACTTGCGTCCGTAGTTACGGAACTCTGCGTTGGGATTCTCCAAGCTGTTCGCACGGATTCCGAATGCAATGGTGGCTATGCTGTCCGTGGAGAACTGGGCGCAGATCTCCTTAATCTCCGTTATGAACTTTCCTGAGCTCTTCTCGCCATGTCTCTTCAGTGCCAACTCCAGATCGTTTCCAATCTGTAAAGCAAATACGTTAAGTCTTCCATTGAGATTAAAAGGGTTATGACAAATCCTTACCTCTTGCATCAAGGTGTACATCTGCTTTACCTTTCCGCTGGTAAAAACGGGAGTGAGCTTGGTGCGAATTTCCTTCCAATGGGCATCCCGGACGAAGAATAGGTTATTATAGCCCAAGGGATCGCGGTGGGGATCGGCGCGGCCGTAACGGTTGTGGAAACGATTGAAATCCTTGATCAGAATGGATTTGATCAGTTCTATGTCGCGAATAATCAAGCCGGGCTTGTTCAGCGAGTAGATCCCCACTACAGCCTCGTCCTTCAGCCGAGGATCGTTGTATATGTCGGAGAGGTGCATGCCAAAGGAGTTCTCCATCTTGAAGACCACCTTCGTGTTTCCTATGATCGGGGTGGGCGGGACATACGGTATGCCCTTTCGCTGCCAGTAGCTGTGGTTGCGCTGGAACCACAAGTAGATCGCCACCAGTGCGGCGACCACCAGGAAAAGGACCTCGGTCATCACCATTTTGGGGATGTCGATGTAATTGGATACTCCACTCTGTAATTAGTCGTTTGATCTGTTAATCAAATGCCAGGCCCCTCAGCGTAATCTTATCTAGATTACTAAAAACCTAGATTCTATTAATCCAGCCGTACTAATTATTTTTAACAACCATTATCTTCGTCATTCCAACGCGAATTACAATTAGTTATGATAAGTGGCATTACAATCAGGATTTATGATACCTTTGTAATAATTCCTGCCACATCTACATTAAACTAAGCTGCTTGTAAAGCTAAGTGAAATAGTTTTATCGCGAACCAAATCGCTAAAAAAAAAACTATCAAGGATTTTATTTTAAACATCATTAAGTATACATGAAACTACTATTTCTTTATAGCAAATCTCCGGAATATTTCTGTTCTCCAAGTTGTAATGGTAATGGTAACAGTACATCCAGTAACCTTAAATTTCACAAATCCCTTCAATTCTACAAGCAGTCGGTTCTTTCAAGGACATTTGATTATTTTAAAATTAAATATCCAAATTTATGACCCGAATTTCATTTCATACTTTTAATAAACACCGGTTTTTGATGCGTAAAGTAACACGACTTATTTACAACTGGCCTAAATCGCAACAAGTTTTTCCAGCAATCTCAAGGAAATGTTTAGTGAGCTTCCGAGCACACAACCGACAATTAAAGCTCTACGCACCGCACTTGAGGAGATTTTAAATGTTGTTTGCGTTTTTATACTCAAAAGTCTCAAAAGGTCTGAGATAGCAATTTAAAGTGCATGCATATAAATTCACCTGTGTGGTGGAAAAAAATACGACAAACAAACCACTCGTAAGAATCTCAAAGCAAGTCAGCGTGATCCTAAAATAATTACAAGTCATGATTACACTTATTAAATGATTTTTAATGTAAACATCTTGTTTAACTTTTGTTTATTACAGTTTAGTACGGTATCAAAAGCATTGCATGCTATAATCTATAAATAATTAAATAGAAGCGACTTTTCCGTCAAACTTTTCATACATCTGTGATTGCCACTATCATTACGTTAGCGGCTTTATAGAAACAATTGCAAAATGCCTGGGCGAAATGACGGGATCAAATAAATCTATAAGATAGCTCCGTTCATAGCCAAGTTCCTTGAGGTAGAGCAGGCGATCCAGGAGAATCAGACTCTCCAGTATCGGAGCAAAGGACATACGTAGCAGATAGAACAGATCCAAATAGTGCTTATCCACAGCATATTCCTGGAGCAGGGATTTAAGTTCTTCTTCCTCGACAGCTGCCAACCAAGGAGCATCCAATTTATGGGCACACTTTTGAATGTACTCCTGGAAACTCTCGAATTTCCGGACCTTGCCCACCTGCAGTTCGTTCTTCAACTGCGGGGCATGGCGGTTAACCAGAATCTCCAAAAGAGCTCGATAGTAGAGCGTTACATTGGACAGCTCTTTGGCATCCAGGGTGCGTTCAATTGACTGGGCCGCCAGCATCCGGGCATTGCGACCCATCCGCACTTGTCGCTCCTGGAGGTACTGACTCAATGGGAATCCGTAGTCCGTTTGCAGGTCCATCAGGGCCTTATTGCCAAAGAATTCCTGTTGCGAGTAGCGTTCCCTCAGCAGATGATAGCAGCAGCCAACGTTACATAGTAAACGGCAGGCCGTTTGGGCATGGAAAACCTGAAGACAAGTGGCCGCTAAGTTGCCACACGTATGCAAGCCAGTAAGGCAAATGTTTGGACTGTCTTCCGGGCCTAATTGAGTGAAATGCTCTGCCAGCAAGGCGCCAAAGTTAAGTTCGGTGGTTATAAACTTGGCCGTTGTTTTATAGTTCTCCAAGGCTGGTGCACTCTTCGTGCTGTCCCTGGCTGGGGACTTCTTACCCCGTCTCTTGGGCGTGATTCCTTGTATTTGCAGCTCCGCTCGTTCCGTGAGTCCATTCCAAGCGCGCTGAAATTAAATGAAATTTTAATTTTGGCGGTTATAAATGGTTTTTCAGCACTGTTCTGCTGTCATTCTTCTTCTTGTTATGGTATATTCTAACATCGCAGCTGCGGTCACACTATAATAAAAACGCGAAAGGCCGGCGATTTTTGGCACGCTTGTTGTATTGTTTTGCTAAGAAACCGAAGAAAAATCAAATAATCACAATGTCGGCTGGTATGCCCATCAACCCCAAGCCCTTCCTGAACGGCCTGACGGGAAAACCGGTGCTGGTGAAGCTGAAGTGGGGACAGGAGTACAAGGGCTTCCTGGTCTCAGTCGACGGCTACATGAACATGCAGCTGGCCAACACAGAGGAAGTGATTGAGGGCTCCGTCACCGGGAATCTCGGCGAGGTGCTCATCCGCTGCAACAACGTGCTGTACATCAAGGGCATGGAGGACGATGACGAGGAGGGCGAGATGCGCGACTAGCCAATGGATCCACTTACACACCTTACTTATAAGTCTACAAAAGTAATCAAATAAAGCTAACTTTATTTTGTAAGCCTGGCCTACCTGCAGCTTGCGATTCCGACTTAAGGCGTTCTGTGTGTTTTCCGCGTTGGCATCAATGCCGAGCACACGGTGACCATACTGGAGCGCCAAGCGCGAGGAAAGATACCCCTTGCCATCACCTGCGTCCACAATGAAACCGCCTTCCCCATAATTCTTTACAAGATGGTCCACAAGAGCGGCTGCTAGTTCCACCTAATCGGAGAGCTTAACATATTTCTAATATTCTGGTATTCAAACTAAGAGTCCACCTACCTCATGACACTTTTTGGCGCTCATAAACTCCCGAATGCTTAACTGTGTGGAGTTCTCCTGTCCCTCAATGATTTCCTCCACGCTGGTCAACAATTGCGGATTAAGCGCTAGGCATTCTTGCTTGCTCTTGCCCAGGAATTCTTGCCATGCCGGAAACCTTACTGATTCATCAGTTTTCCAAAATAAGTTCTCTATAGCCAGAGCCACATCTTCACTTCCAGAGATCTCAATTTTCAGGGTTTCGGAAAGAAATGCATTCCAGTGCTGGTCCGTCAAGTAGTTCACCATGTGGCAATTGACAAAATCCCAGTGAGGGCTGAGGAATGCCAGTAAACCATCCAGACGCCTCTGCAACTGCGCGATTCCCACTTTCGACATGCTGCTAGAAGCTGTAGTCTTTACGCTCGGCAGAATTGGTTTCCGCACCAGTCGTTTTTCTGGATCCTATCAAGGCACGTAGGCGACGATGAAATGATCGAATGTCCTGCACAGCACCTACTATGTCCGCTTGCGGATCGTTGGTGCGCGGAAACTCTTCGATGAGCGAGCGAAGCTGCTCCAAACTGCGGCGCACCTTGTCCGTGTGTTTCAGTTGCTGCTGTGCCACCACCTGGCCCAGAATATTGCCGAGCTCCTCGCCTAGGGAGACTCCTTGGGCGTAACCCAATTTGTAGCCTTCTTCGTTGCCTTGCTCTTGGCCGTCTTTCAGTCCCTCCTCGTAGCCCAAACGTGCTTCCTTCTCCTCGGTCAGGACAATTTCGTCAAAAAGATCGTTTATATCCCGCGACTGACTTGTCATTATATGTGGTATTCCCAGATTGCTTGTAGAAGCTTTGCTCCAGTGTCCTTATCCTTATCTTCGATTCTAACTTTAAATATTTGGAAACTTTAATATTTAAATTCGTTTGTTATTTCAACTTGTTTTTACCCGAAATGTGATTCTACTGCGGCATTTAACAGCACTGGTTGTGAGCAACATAACAGCGCTGTTAATACAATTTAACAGGGGGATTCGTTTAGGAAAATACCTATTATTAGAAACTCGATTTTATAGATTAGAATTCTTTCATAAAATATTTAATATAGAGTTAATATTAGTCAGTATAAACCATTTCTTTGTTTCATAACAAATCACAAAATGTCTAATTGCAAATGTTAATTTTTAAACAGAAGTCAGTTCATATTTTTAATAAAAAATTGCACATTGTTCTGCTATTATTTTTATTCAACTGGTTGACTTTGATCTAATTTGGCATGCTCGCTTGGGCACAGAATTTGGAATTCGTTTTAGAGGTTGAGAGAGCTTTAAGCTAGAGATGCTAGTGCTTTAAGCCAGCCAAGGCACTTAAATCGGTGCTAAAGCTAAATAAAAGAGAATGATCCCTATTGCTCCTGCATTCACTAGTTCCACCCATCCTCGTCATCCTCGGATAGTGCTTCATCGCTGGACTGAGATCCCTTGCGGGGCTTCACCGGCGGCGGAATAACGCGGGAGAGCTGCTGCATCAGGGGATTGCCAGCGGTGGCCTCTACGGGATTCTGACTCCCAGAAATTCCCTTGCGTCGAAGCATTAACTTGTTGTGCAGGTCCGCCATCAGATCCCCCGTGGCAGCGGCCCCCGCCTTGGAACGAGTGTTGTCCACCACGTCAAGCGGAGCAGCAGCAGGCGACCGTAGACGACCGCCGTGCACTCCCCCTGCGTTTCTTATGGCAGCCATAAGCTCAGATCGCGGATCTTCAGTAGCTGGAGGCGGAGGCGGCATATTAAGAGGTGTTGATAGTGACGGGGAGAGCGGTTTCACAGCTCCTTTGGTGGGAAAGGGTGGCGGTGATGGAATTCCCGTCGTCTGCGTTGGCGGAGGAGGTGGTGGCGGCGGTGGTGGTGGCGGAGGAGGCGGTGGTGGTACCGCCGTAACTGGCGATGGACACTGCCCCGGACTCTTCTTACGCGCAGGCCCCGGAGTGTGCGTCCGTGCCGCAATGGCTTGCACAGTGATTACCTGCTCCTCAAGGCCCAAGTCGGGCAGCTCCGGCAAATCACCGAACTGCTGGGAAGGGGCTATTGGTGTTTGTTCCTCCACGGGCTCATACTGCAGGTCATTCGCTATGCCAGGTAGGTCGGGCAGGTCCAGGGGAACATCAATGGCGGGTGCAGCCAAGGCAGCAGGATTATAGCGCAGGTCACCAGCTGGAGTCGCCAGTTTGGTTGTGCCATGGGCCAGCGAATGTGGTGCCGGAGCCAGCTGCTTCTCGGCTGTAAGTTGCGCGGACTGACTGGCAACGCGTCGGGCATTTTGCGGGGGTAGCGATCGCTTCCAGGCATTCAGATCCTCTCCGTAGGCAAACTCATTGGTGTTGAATCGCATTAGCGAGGGTACGGAGCGCACCCCACCCGCAGGAAGGCTTCCCAGACCAGCGGTCCGATTGGTTATCTTCCGCTCGGCAACCAATGGCGATTCCTGCTCTCGGTCGCCACGTACGTGGAAAAAGATGTCCGCATCATCCTGCTTCTGCTCCGCGGGACTGTGGCGGCTGTACGGCCGTTGCAGCTGTTGGTCCACCTGCTGCTCCATCAGGGGATCGGCTGCCACCTGTGGAAAGGTGGCTGGCAGCGGGGCCAGGACGTCACTGGCCGGAAAGCGGGCAGGTGCAAAGATCTGGATGGCCCGCTTGGAGCCAACAAGCGCATCGATTTTCGCCTGGGCGCGCTTCACACGATTGTTTATGTCCTCAACCTTTGAACCATTTCTCGCCAAGCGGGCATCGATTCGCTCGAAAATCGAGTTTATGGTTTTGTGTAGACAGTCCAGGGACTGGGCTGCTTGGATTATAGTGTCCTCGTGGTGCAGGTCGGTGGCGATAATGGCCACCTGGTAGGGGCTGTGCAGGTAAGGTGACTCCTCCATTTTTGTATAGCAAAAAATTACATATTTATTGCAATTCTACTGCTGTTCGCGGTAGTGTGACCAGCACTGAAAACTATAAAAAATGTTTAATTGGTTTGTAAAATGATTTACTTCAAAATAACAATAGAAACTCATTCGATGAAAATTAAAAAAAAATTAATAAAAAATGGTAGTAATTTTTTTTTTAACAAATAAAAAGAATGTAGAAACAACTCATGGAGAACGCGTTCACTTTTAGTACGTTTTGAGTTGGGCAGCTTGGTAACACTGCAAAAAACGACACGGCAGCAAAATAAATATCAATTCACTTTATTGAAAATTCTTGGTTAAGTACACATAAATACACAATGGACAAGGTTGTTAAATTCGCCGAACCCGGACGCGCCTTCGCCAAGGACTCGATCCGCCTGGTGAAGCGCTGCACGAAGCCCGACCGCAAGGAGTTCCAGAAAATCGCCATCGCCACCGCCGTGGGCTTCGCCATCATGGGCTTCATCGGGTTCTTCGTCAAGCTGATCCACATTCCCATCAACAACATCATCGTGGGATCCTAGAGAGTGGCAGGTGGCCCAGGGAATGGAAAGAGATTACATGTAATTTACAAGTCCACGCGGATCTTTAGCGAAATAAAAAGCCCCTTCTTCAGATTTTACACACAATATGCACATATCTTTGGCTTCAATTTAGGATAAGAATGTCTGGTTTTAGTTTGAGTGTTTGGAAGTTTTTGGGATATTGTGTGAGTTTTGTGTCTGGAGTATGGAAGCTTGTAAGTATATTTCCAAACAGAACTGAATTAAATTTAATTGTACCAGGTTAAATATTTAATCTAAGCTAAGCTGGAGAGCAAGAAAACTTTAATATACGAATTTGTTGGTCATATTTCGTTCATGTTATTCACGTTACCCAAATATAAACTTCAAATGAGTTCAATAATAGTAATGTATGACTTTTTGAAATGGCCTTTTTAGCTATTTTATTTTTTTATTATTTTTAGCTTTTGCTCTCTACATAAATAAATTTTTTAATTTTAAAATTCCTCATAATAGACGAATGATATTGTAAAAAAAAAGGTAATCATCAGTAAGGTCACACTTTTCCTCTTTAGTTCATGGTCACGCAGCATATGGTTATCGAGTATATTTTCAAATGTGGCAACGCTTGATGAGCGCTTCGGTTTTGAAAGGATTCCTTTTCTTGCCAAGGGAAACTACCTGGAACGCGATCAGTCTGGAGCTCATAGCCCCCTTGGAGCTCATAGGCACGAAGGGAGCGCTGGCCATGGAAGAGGGAATTTTAAATAGCCAGGACAACATCCTGCAGTTCGAGGCGCCTCCGTTTCTTATGGTAAGCGAGCTTCTCGTTGTTCAGTTCCGGACTCTGTGCCTTGTGGCCAGCACGGAGGACTTGCTGTTCACGAGGCCAATCTATTAGGAAATGGTAAGTAAAACCATTTCGCATACTGTGCAAATACTTATGTCTGTCACTATACTTCGCTTGACCACTTTTAAGTTTGGTCACACTAGAGTACTTGAATTGTGCAATAGCGGTTGTTATCTGGGCTTTTTGTCCAGATTTATAAATTACACTGCTAACATGAGTGCTCCACGAGTTGGTGGCGTATTAGCCCTGGGTGCCACTGCCCTGGGCGCTTTTTACCTGGGCACCCACTTGGAGCGCGAACGCCGGCATGATGGCTCCACAAGTGGCCTTCCGCGGCTGCCTGGTCTGCCCACCTTTGGAACAGTTTCGGCTGCCAGTTTGATTCCCGCCCAAGAGAGCAATGTTAGCCTGGCAGCAACACCGTCGCGGATCGGTCAGATCATGAAGTACGGTTTTCCGGGACTTGATCACGTGCGCTCCCACTCGGACTACGTGCTGTCCTACGATCGGAGGAACCGAGTGCCCCACTGGGTGTTCGAGCACCTGACGTCAGAGTCGGTGGCCAAGAACGAAGCCGTGGACAGGTCGAAGTGTGATTTCAAGCAGGACGAGAGCATCCATCCGTTCTTTAGGTCACAAAACACGGACTACCGACGATCGGGCTATGATCGCGGGCACATGGCCGCCGCTGGAAATCACCGACTGCACCAAAAGCACTGCGACGAAACCTTCTACCTGTCGAACATGGCGCCACAGGTGGGCCAGGGCTTCAACCGGGATGCCTGGAACACTTTGGAGGCACACGTGCGTCGACTGACCAAGACCTTCTCCAATGTGTACGTCTGCACGGGTCCATTGTACCTACCGCACAAGGAGGACGACGGTAAAACGTATGTTAAGTACGAGGTCATCGGCGCTAATACCGTGGCTGTTCCCACCCACTTCTACAAGGTTATTGTGAGCGAATCCGCGGACCACAAACTCCACATGGAGTCCTACGTGATGCCCAACCAGGTGATCAGTAACGATACTCCCATCAGCGTGTTCCTGGTGCCGCCAGAGAGTGTGGAACGCTCAGCGGGATTGCTGTTTTTCGATCAGATCAATCGCAAACAGCTGGCCACCATCAATGGCAAGAAAATCTAGTCGATGCCTTAGTTTCGTTTTAGTGTATTTGAATAGGGATAGCCCCTTGTTTAATGTAATTTTCTTCTTTTCCAAAGAACTTGTGGATTAATAAAATTAAACAATTAATACAGATGTACATAGAGATGAGGCTTAACGCGGGTGTTGTTCGTGAAGAGATAGCAAAGCGAGAGGATGTGAATCTGAAACTAGATCTGATGTGTAGTGCAGTGCTAGGCGGGCGTTACATGCCGCCCTCGTTCTTGGAGCGCACGTCGTCGATCTTGAGTATCATCTTGACGAGCTGCGTTGAGAGCATAATCTGCTGCTTCTTCGAGTGCAGCGACTCCACCACATTGTGGCTCTTCATGTCCGAATCACCCGACAGCATGCAGTCCACGCCCAGGCTGGCCTGCTTCTCGGCCACCTGTCTGGCCTTCAGCTCCGACAGCGTCTCGATGGGATGCAGGCCGCTGTTCTCCGCCAGGGCGAGCGGAATGCTCTCCAGGGCCACGGAGAAGGCGCGGAAGGCGTACTGCTCCAGGGTGGACAGTTGGTCGGCCTCCTTGGCCACAGCCAACGAGCAGCTAATCTCGGCAGCTCCTCCACCGTAAACAATACGCGAGTCCTTCACAAGCGAACGCACCACGCAGATGGCGTCATGAATCGATCGCTTAGCCTCTGCAATGATCATGGCGTTACCTCCTCGCAAGAAGATGGTCACAGCCTTGGAGTTCTTGCACTCCTCGATGACCAGCATCTTGTCCTTGGATGTGCCGAATGCTGCAAGAAGAAGTCATTTAGAAATGGTTCATAAGTTATGTGTATGAAATGCTACTATAAAATGAAAACTTTACCCATTTCTCGAACGAGTCCGGCAACACCCAGTTTCTCAGGGGTGAGCTCTTCGAAACGCGGCACGATGCGTCCACCGGTGGCGATGGCAATCAGCTCGATCTCCGGACCGCCAACCCAGCGCACGGCGGGCAGCTCCTGTTGAAGCAACAGGTGGTTGGCCTCGTCATCAAAGCCCCACTGGCAGATGGCAAGGGTAGCGCCGGCGTCTTTAACCTGCTTGACCATCTGTTTAAACTTCTCCTGCTCGTACTCGCGCAGCGCCCTGTAGTCCTCCGCGGAGGTAACATCGAGCTTATGCTTGGTTTTTGGCTTCGGGGGCTCAAACGGGCAGGTGAGGATGGCCAGCTTGACGTTTCTCAGCTCCTTGGGCATCTGGGAATGGCTAAGGGTCTTGTCCACGATAACACCCTTCACCAGCATCGAGTCCTCCATGCGACCGCCCACCTTGGTCTCGATCTTGATGAGCTCGAAGTTCACGTCCTTCTTCTCGATGTCGGCCACATTCAGCACGGCATCCACAGCCATCTCGGCCATCTGACGGTGGCACTTGTTCACGATCTTGCTGCCCAGCGTGGTCATGGCAATCTGGATCAGTGGCTCCTTGTTGTTCGGGTCCACGGGGAAGGGTTGGGCGATCGCGTCCAGTTGCTTGATGGCGCACTGGGCGGCCAATTCGAAGCCATCGGCGATGCGAATGGGATGAATGCCCCTGTCGATCAGTCCCTCGGCCTGCTCCAAGAGTGCTCCAGCCAGAACAACAACGCCTGTGGTTCCATCTCCGATCTCGTCGTCTTGCGACTGCGACAGCTGCACCATCAGCTTAGCGATCTCGTGGTCAACCTCCATCAGCTTCATGATGGTGGCACCGTCGTTGGTCACAGTCACATCGCCGTCGGGGCTGACCATGATCTTGTCCAGACCCTTGGGACCCAGAGAGGTCTTCAGGGTGGACGCGATCTGACGGGCGGCCATAATGTGCGTCTGTAGGAGGAAAAATGTCTAATTTAGCAAGTTCTTACGGTACATCATATTACAATTACTTATAATCAGTGCGGCTCATGTTCTCAAATTTAGAGTTTAAATCAACTTTAACTTAAATGATAATGATCTAATTGGATTCCAGAATATACCAGGATAAACAAACACAATAAGTTTCATACAAGAGCAGTAGAATCTGCAGCAGCAGTGGAAAATGTTAATCTTTTTGGGCATTTCAGTTGCTTTTCATCCAAAAATCCGAACTTTTCGCAGTGCGCGTGACTCAGCCGGCAATGAAAGAAAAACATCTGGGCGGCGTTTTAACCTCAAAATCGGCCATACCAATTGGTTTTCCTGAATGCATTGTTTATCAGTGCAACTGAAATATGAAAGTTTTCTTGGAGGAATAGCTCACTATTTAAGAAGGATATTTCTAGCGTTTTATTGGATATTAACATCAGACAGTCTGTATAAAACCGGCTTTTTAGAACATCTGGAATGTTCCACAGACGATGCGTCACTCCTGAGACTCATTAAGCACAAATATTTGAGGAAGGACATTTGCCTGCGAATCTGTTCCTAATCAGCTCGTTCATGATGCGGAATCCACCGCCAGGAGGTGTTAAATCGCGGTTTCATTTACCTTTATGGCATCTGTTCCTGTGATGCGCTTTTGGCGCTCCTGGTCGCGCAGGATGATGAAAGGCCGACCATATTCGTCGAACGCAAACGTACCGGGAAAGGCGCTCATGGTTTTTTAGTTGAAAGGATGACGGATTCGCACGTTTTTCCAAGATTTAATTCCCGAGTTTATTTTATTCCAACGAACGAACGAACGACAGATCCTAAATTTGACCAAACGCTTTGTGGCTAGGGATGGGAGAAAGACCACACTTATATCGATACTTTTCAGATTTGTTTTGGTTTTATGTAAGTGAATAAGTGGGATATTCTCTTAAACGTTAGATGTTTTACTTAAGTTGTACACAAGTTTCAGCGATTTGACAATCTTGCTGCTGTGAAATATTTAAAAATTTTAATTGACACATTACTTGCATACTGTAAGAATTTAATATTTCGAAATTCAAATTTTGACACATCAAAACTCAAAGTTAATGATATCTTAAGTGATTTTTTAAGCAGAAAAGGAGCGTGTATATAAACTGTTAAGCATTCTACACAGATGTAACATTTGATAGTGTCCATCCCTAGCTTGTGTTCTGTTATTGCAGCTAGTGTGACCAAATGCCGCAAGGTAAGATGACCCAAAAAAAGTCGAAAAAACCTATAAAATGAATGGCACGGCGGTATTTTCCTCAGTTTTATACTAACCTTTGACTACGTCAGATCATAAATTGCTGGGAGGTTTGCACCCCAACCAAAGTCAGTTTTACCACAAAAGTTAACTTTCGTTCTACTCGATTTCTTCTCAGTGCGTTAAGTTGCAACCATTAAGTGTGAAAATGCCATCCAATATGAATAATAAACTGTAAGTAATGGTATCCAAATTGGTTGCCATACACGACGAGATAAAGTGCAAAGTCGATTTTGTAGTGCGAAAAATGAAAAGAAAAATAAAAAGAGAAATGAAAATAGTGCGAGGGAGTTCACGACTCCAATCCATTCCAATTGGTGGCAAGTAGGCTTGGTTGTAATGGTTTGTAGTGCAATAGTTTAAGTGTAACCTGCTAATAAATCGGGTAACGGTGTTGGTTAATTTTCTCACGTACGCAGACGCACATACGCACACATCTAACCAAGTGCAGCTGTGTGGGTCAGTATGTTTTTTTTTTTTTACTGTAAAGTCATCTGTGACGCACACAGAGGCAAAAACAAAGATCACGACGGAAATAAATAATGGAAATTGTGACCATGTACATATGTGTGGTGGCACGTTTCGTAAGTAAAGTAAATAATTGATTTCAGCCGAGACTATGAAATTTAATTTTTTACTTTATTATGCCTCATTTATTTACTGTTTTGTCTTCTGTTCAAGATGGCCGCCCCGCAGCGTTGCCACTTGCGTTGCGCTGCTTTAGTACTTTTGTTGATTGTAAACATAAATAAATAACGTTAATCCGCTTGCATAAATGCTTTATTAATACTTCTGTTTGCAGGCCATGTTTATTAATCACATCATGTTTACGCATCTGGCAACGCCGTGGCCCCCATTTATTTACAGTTTGAACCACCATCCAATTGGAGAACCTATAACATCTGTATATATTTATATGTGTGTATGTGTGTGTGCATGTATGGGTTTTCTCTATTCTTTGTTTACCTGTTTCTTTTCCGTCGGAAATGGCATTTGGCAATTTCGCTTTATGCAATCCAATTGGAGAGGTACTCGGTAATAACCGGTATTTCTTATGTTACTTATTAATTTATACCGATTTTCTAGCCCTTCAAGCTCTTCATTTTCTTCTGGGCTTGCATCTTGGGCGGCTTTCATTATGTCATACAACAACAAACACAAACGCACGTACACAAGAATAACCGCTGTAAAAAAGGGAAAATTCCACTCGCCATTGCAGTTTCGCATTGTTGTTGTGCGGCAATTGAGATAGGCGAAAGAGGGATGGATATATGTGCTTGCATATACATATGTAGAGGAGCGATATTGGGTCATCGGCATGTGTTTCTAGCAGCTTCTGTGGTCTCCTTCCACAGCTTCTACCGCTCATTAGCTCTTATCTTATCTTACGGAACCTCACAAGATCTTACCCCTTATCTCGCCTATTCTTTTGGTAATGCCATATAACAATTTCCAGTGCCCGTGTGTGCTTTATGACATCTTGCTTTTGTCTAACCATCCTGCTTGCTGTTTGCTTAGCACACTTCGTATTTTACGATTGTTTTTCCACTGTCGAAAGATTGTACCTGATCCCCCAATATTTGTTTAAGCAGAACGACCAGTTTTGATGTTGATTACACAAGCGCACCAATTACGTGCTCTTATCGGCTACTTTTCCTATCTAGATCTAACATGGATGGAGATCTACATAGATCTACTTTGTCTCTTTCACTTCAACTGAGCTGCATTGCAGTTTCAGAGACAGTTGAAAAGCTTAACACAATACTTATCGTTTACCCATTAATAAGAGTAGTTTCTTACTTATCGCTTGTATCACGTCGACGACACGTGATCAACGATGAAAGATAAGCTTAAGTACAAGCGATTGCCGTAAATTACTACATGAAAATATGGCAACGGCAATTATACACGTTTTTCTGGCAAAAATGTTTTCATACAATTCAGGGCACAAAAATAGATAAGTTAGTTTTATTTATTTAACTACATTACCTAATTTTTATACAGCCCATTACCTGGTTAATTGATCTCCTAATAAGGTTTGTTTGTTTGGACTAAAACATATTGAACGATTTTCAATCAAAGCTGCGATATACAAGAAACCAGAAATTATAAAGTCCAGGTTATGTCGATAAAGGACACTTTTTATTAATATTCGTTTGTAGTTATTGAAATGACCTCCGCTGTTCGTTTACATATCTATTTATATGTACATATGAATTAACAATAAAGATAGCTCGTCACGTTGATTTCTACCCCTTCTTACCTCCTAGCCCCTGCTTATATTAAGCCCAACTATAGACATTTATTTATGGCAGTTATCGCTAATATTAATAAGCCTTTTGTTTTGGTACATTTTGTACGAAAGCAACGGCAAACACGTGCTGCCAAAAAAATGTGGTGGGGTTTTTGACTGAAATAGCGCAAAAAACTAATTTCTCTTAGACTTTGTATATTAATTTTTATGTATATTTATAGACGGAGCTCTCTCCGTTTGTTTTGTTTGCCCATTGCGACTTTGTAAATACAAATGCTACGCCTGCCGGCATTTTTACTTATAGTTATTTGCGCCTTATTTGTTTAGCGATTCACCCATATTTTGTGTGCAGCAAGGGGCTCCATTTAACCTTGGGCCATGACTAACCCCTCATCCCAATTCAGATCCACATCTTCTGATCCGTCGACTGTACCCGTACTCTCCGGCATATTTGTATATCTCTCGGATAGAACTAAGGGTATGCAGCTACATACGTATATGAATGTAGATATATCGTGGGGCCTCCTAGTCGCTGCTACTTAATCAGATAAATGATGCCGCCACCGTTTGGATGTCGTCAGTCGCCAGACAAACGCCCAAAGCACAACACCTAACAGATCAGCAAGCAATCTCCATATCGCTAGTTGAGGAGAGGCACAGAAACCAGGCCACAACACTACAGATACAGATCCAATCGCATCACATCTTTTCGATGTGAGTTCCAATCCCCGCCGAAGGACCGAAACCAACGCAACCTGTGATAGATAAGGCAGATAGTAGACTGCAGCTGTGATAAATCTAAACCGGAGACTAAATATTTAACTTGGCCATGACGACGTCGAGCGATGTGGTGGCGCAGCCAGATAGCAAGGGCCATAGCCAGAAAGAAAACGAGAACCAAAACCAGAACCTCTTGTGGTACGTCAGCAGAGCTCCTTTTCTTTTTATTAATTGCAAAAGCATTTTCAATTGACTTGCACGTGCCATCGATTCGGGGAATTATTACTCTGCCCCAGCCCAGACAAACCCATAAATTGCATCTATTAAGCATTGAACTATGTACATACGTACATGCATCCATCTGGTGGTCACTGTTCCCATTCAGGTCTCTATTTCGCTGAATTCACAATGCTCTGCCAAGTGCGCAGTTTGTTGATTTAATTGGCTTGGCAGAAAGGAAAAACACCAACACAGCAAGCAGCTGAACAACAAAATGCCTGGCATATTTCGCACAAAGTCTGCCGGTAAACAATACACAAATGTATGTAGATACATACGACATACAGAAAGCGTTTATAGTATAGTTATCTGTATTTTTGTGCCGTCCTCATTGAATGTCTGATTAACACCTAGAACAAGTTTAATCGAATCGAATACATATGCGAATAAGTGAATAAAGAGAGCTGTCCGTCGACAGTCCAGAAACCATTTAATATCACTGTCATGGAATTGCTCTCTTTGTATAATATTCGACGATGCGCTATGAGGCTGACTAACCAAACCACTAAACCCAGTTCCACTTCCAGTTCGTCTGGCCTAATCTTTTGTCCTGTCTGTCCTGTGGTGCTAGCGCTCCAGCTTTTCGCTTTCAGATCCTCCACGAATCGTGAAATGAAGAGAGCTATCCGTCGACAGTCAAGTTAATACCGATTGTAATACTGTCATGGAATTGCTCTCTTTGTATAACATTCGAAAGGCGACGATTAGATTATAGATCGAATTGATGTGCTTAATTTTAAGCCAAACTTGTGAGCGTCCTCTGGTTATGGTGCCTAATCCTTCCCACCTTTCAGGTGATTGCTTTGACAACAAACAGTCTGAGTTTTCAAATTCAAGTTTCTTTGTATTCTTGGCTTCTCTGCCTGATAAATACTTTACAAAATATCCGGAGAAGTTCGACCCGCCCGCTAACAATATAGTACCCGCAACTTAGAGAATAGAAATGCGTTGTTTGGTAGGCAGTTCCTAAAGGCCGCCGCGTCCTCGACCGCCGGTGGGTCCTCCCTGCCATGCTCCGCGTCCGCCGCTGCCGCCCGGAGCTCCTGGTGGTCCACCAGTGCCCCTTCCGCCGCCCGGAGGTCCTCCTCTTCCTCTGCCACGAGCTGTAAAGAGGATTTCGTTATTAATATTTGTAGTTGGCTGAGGGCATCACACACACTGCAAGACTGTCTTTGAAAATACAATTCTTTTCTAATCTCATACACTTGGCTTTATATAATTTTTTTAGATTTTACTTTTTGCTGGCTTTATATAATATTTTTTAGCTTTTACTTTTTAAAAATAAACGTCGACACAAACTCACTGCTTATGTTTCTTATTAAACAATACCTAAGATTTGCATCTAATACTTTAAAAGTAATTAGATCGATTTATTTTAATGAGAACTAACCACCAGAAAAACGAAACTAAACTAATACCTGCATTATTATATTTTTGTAGCACACGTTTAAAAATATATTGGTTAAAAAAAAACTCAACTTTACTTGTTAACGACTAAGACAAATTTAAAACGTGGTTTAAGAGATTGGGATAGGAAATTTTTAACTAAACTGTGTGAAACTTTTAGTTAAAAGGCAATTTCTTTGAGGTTTTTTGGAAGAGGGCATAAAACGCATAAAATATTTTTGTGTTTTTAAAGACAGTCGTGCAGAGTGTGTGTGTTTGTGTGGGCCAAAGTGCCCGACTCACCCTGTGCGCGCAGAATGGCCGCCTTGCCCCGTCCCGCCGTCCCACCAAGTCCCTTGCCCGTCTGCTTCTTGAACATCGGAGCATTTTTCAGCATGTCGGGCAGTATGAGGAATCGGATCTTGGAGCCGCGGATGTACACGTTCTCCAGGTTGGCGGTACGTCCGTCGCGGTAGGTCACCGTGATCTGGGTCATCTGGCAATTCATGTTGTCCTCCGCCTCGATTAGTTTGCCGCGGTACACCTCACCGGTGATCGTTTCGCAAGAAATTATGTGGCCCTCGGCCTCGTGCAGAACTTTAATGGGAACTCCGATCGACATGTTTTATTGGTTCTATGTTGTGTTGTCTGTTCGTATTGGTTTACTATAGATTTTTCACAGTTTTTCCTACGAGCCGCTAAATTTTTTCTCCGCTTTTCTTTGCGCAAACGTTTACGCCGAGTGTCTGCCTGTGTGTGTGCTCCCGCTTTGACAGCTGCCGGCGGCCATCTTGTGGTGAAATTGGCGCGTGAGAGCAGGGCTGCATTCGCTGCGTGACTATCGGGCGCAGCTTATCGGGTTTCCGATAAAGCGCGCGCGTATCTAATCGCTTTAAAATAAACAACTGCAATTTGGTAACGTCATAGAGGGGAAATAATTTAATGGCTGATAAGCCTTTTGTTCTGCCTTCGTGGCCATCAGTTTGTTAGCAGCTATTGCGACGTTCACCCACCAATTGAGTTTTACTCTACATCATGTTGTGGTAAAAATTTGTGAAAACTTCGCGTTTTTAAAATCTATCAAATTCATCTTTTAAATGTATATTTAGTCTTTTCAAAATATTTATATTGCTAAATTTGTTTAATGAAAAATAATCTTTATTCCAATATGCGAATATTTAAGAAAATATAAATATATAGACTATCAAGCAGCTGGAGGGGCGCTACAAAATCGAGCAGGCACTTCCCAGTTCGATATGGGTTTCTGACTAAATAACCAATTCCTATTTCCACAGCGACCCAGTGTTTAGTAGTGGCTTCGTTAGAAGAGAGTTTAATGACAGCGGAATTGCCGATGGCAAACTCCGCACCATCTCGACTTCGTCTTGCGCCACGACCATGTCCTCGGATTCCTACCGCATCTCTCTCGGCGTAGGGCCTCTGTGGTGGTCCTGATGTCCCTGTCCACCACAGAACAGATCACGATAGGGCATCGCTCTTAACGGGTGAGTAAAAACTATCTATGCTAAGACTATTATGCTAAAACATGATATTTTTCGTGTAGGCTACAGCCGTAAGTCTTCGGTCGACTCGGCTGGCGGCAGCCTGTACCAGGCCAGCTCTCGGGCGTCGTCGTTGTCGTCCTCCCAGTCGGATTGCTCCGATTTGGAGTCGCAGCCCGACATCCACTCGCTGTGCTCGGACGATGACTGCCAGGAAGTGCTGCGCCTGATTTTGCAGCACGACCAGCCGGTGCAGATTACCATCAAGCTGCATGTGACCGAGGACCAGTACACCAATTGGAACACGATTTTGAACCCAGTCAACAACTTGTTGTATGTCGCTCTGCCGAAGGACCTTCCTCCGGCCGGCTCCAAGCAGACCTTCATCTCGCTTTTGGAGTTCGCCGAGGAAAAGCTGGAGGTGGACGGCATCGTTATGGTCATGCGCAAGGATCAGCCGGAGCGGGCTCGCCTTATCGAGGCATTCCTCTTCATGGGCTTCGAGCCGCTGTCTAGGAAGGCACCGCAGGCACCGCCGACTGCCATTAACGACAACGAGAACCACTACTTCCTCTACAGCATCGAGGAGTAGTTCGTTGGCAAGGGGACGATTTTCGAAGCAGAAACGACAACGAAGAAGAAGTAATATCAGCAGCAATCCAAGAATATTCTGTTCGTAGTTTCCGCAAATAACTTTTATTAGCTTACCGTAGATCCAATGACATATTGACCCCAATGTGTTCAGTGAAAACCAAAACAATCCTTTTTGAATCTTCGCGTTCTTGTAGTCGAAAATCGTTTTGAAATTGTCTTCGGAGCGGCTTCATTTTTGGTAGACTTTCAATTATGGCCAGCCACGTTAAGAGCCTGATCGCAAATTACTATATTAAACTATATCGAAAAAATCAAACGAAAATGTAAAAAAAAGTAGAAAACTAAAAAATGTCAAAAAAAAGTATTAATTTTAGGTTTATTCGTGAATCAATATTTTGTATTTATGTTTTCATTTTCGGTCTAATCACTTTATATATATTTTTCATGTTTTTTCCATATTTTATATTTATGCTTATATATGATGTATTGTAATCCCAATTTGTTCACACTATAAAATATTATATATATTTTTATTCACTATTTGTATGCCTAGAGCGACGAGAACGGAAAAGTAGAAGATTTTGAGGATAGAAAGGGAAAAGCATATGCATAGAAGCTAATTACATAGACCAGCAAGAAAGCCATATACACACTCTATATCCAATATTAATAAACTTATTAATCAATAGATTCCACACCAAGCAAGCAACGAAATCAGTTCTTTTATTTATTCCACTTTGTATGTATCTTTTCTTGATTCCAATAATAAAACACATGACTTAACAGAATTTTTGAATTGTCGGCTGATTATTAAAATGTTTCGTTTATGACGCCCACGTTTAGTGCGCAATATTATTGTTTTTTGGAAGTGTCTCGAGTGGAACATGGCCGAGACTTATGATTAAATTAATAGCCCAGATTGCCTTACTTTTCCATTGGAGATAAGAGGAATATCCGTTGAAGTGTTTTGTGTTCTACTGTTTTAGAAGTGAACCCACCCATATGATTGTAAGAGATAACCATTAGGGCTGCACAGTCGGTCTTATAAACACTTCGCTAGATATTAGTTATCAGAAAATATGGGGGATTCTAGATCTACAAAGGCGAGAGATTTGACGTCATCACCAATATCAATGAGAAATCAGCAGTCATTAATTGTGCGGCTCTGAAAAGGAGAACCAGCTTAAAAATCGAACTGTCATGTTCACAGTAAGTCTTGAAAGCCATTATTGCACTTTTCGCTTCCATGATTCAAGCGCAGAGCTAGATTTGTAACTAGGTGATAGCCTTATATTATCTAATGCGTATATAGTACGCAAGCCTGAGAGTAACAGGTTTTTTATCGCTAGAATGTAGTCAATGACTCAATATTAACGCCTGATTTGATGGGACTGATGGATAGTAATTCTAAGTTGGTTAGTGTTCCTCATCAAATTGTAAAGCTTAAGGTGATGTGTTGGGCAACTGCAAGGCCTAAGTACTTTCCCGGCTAGTCTCGGCTTGGAAATCATCCAACAGCTGTTCAATCCACTGTGCGTCTGCCCATTTAATGGGCGATAAAACTTGCCGCAGTCGAAAGCGAGCCGAATATATACCCATCTATGTGATATGATGGCCAGGGGCACATACATAGGGAGATAACGATATAAACGGCAGCGGAAGAGGCTCTGAAAAACAGTCGAGACCGGAGCGTCGCTGAGTTTACACGATTCGAGAGCTGAGCAAGTCCACGGAAGACAATATCCCGGAGTTATCATGTTCAAGGCGGTGAGTGTGGTTCCAGGTTCCAGGTTCCAATGGGCGAGCCCTATCTAATCGCCGATTCAGATATGACAGTGCTTTAATTTAATTAACTATCAATCCCTTTCGATTCGCCTTGATTGCCCCGGATGTTGGCCAATGCAGATTATCGTTTTTGCCACTATCTTGGTGGCCGTGGCTTTGGCTATGCAGCCATTGGAGGACAATGAGAGGAACCATCATCTGAACCACAAGCGCCAGCTGTCGCAGCACCACCAGAAGTCACAGGAGGTGAGGCATTCGGCCCACGATAATCTGAATCCTGGCAAGGAGCTGCACCATAGCGGCTCCCATGTAAAGGAGCACGCCGGCCATGGACAGTCCCACCACCACTCTCAGAGGAAGGCAAGGCAGAGCCACAAGGAGCCGGGCCACAAGAAGAGCCACCACCAGAAATCCCAATCCCACTCGAAGGGCAGCAAGCAGCATCACAAGCGGCACACGGGATCGCGTCGCCACTAGGATGTGGACCAAGGATGTGGCCAAGATATATTCTATTTAAACTCTAGCTTATGTGTATTATGCTCTGTCCGCACGAAGGATTCCCGATGCCAAAAGAAACGCGGAGCTTGAAGGAAGAGTCCACACGAATTCCGAATACAGTAACCATTCGTATTTTTGCATGTCTAGAGACAGTAAACCCAATCTATTTAAATGTATACAAATGTATTGTGACATATGAGCCATGACCAAATAAACTCACATTTTATAAATGATATTACTGCACAAGCAGGATAAACTTTCAATCTAGGAAATGGATACTCATATACCAGATTTATATGTAAACTTTAAATATAGTTAGAGTTTCAGAGTTTAATAGTCCCACTTGATTATGAGTTGAAAATAGCTTATGGCCATAACATTTATCTATAGTATCAATTTCCTAGAAACTTTACAAAGAGATAACGCTCTATATAAATATACTTCTGGCTGTTATCCAGTGTATAGCCCAGCTTTCTTGTGACCCCGTTAATGGCCCGAAAATTGGCCATGCGGATCGTTAAAGATAGGTCCAAGTAAAGGTTCAGATGGTTAATTACTTGGCTTGGCCAACTCGGAATTTTGCTGGACCGCGTATGTTACGTTGGCCGCCTCAATTTCTTCGGAAGCGCCGACCAAGTCCCAAAAAAATCCGGTTTTGGACAATTGAAATTTGAAAATAATAAACCGCACATGCGAGCGTAGTCGTACATAAAGTGTTTTGTTTTTATTGCAATAAAGCCGGTGTTAATGTGCTCTGGGGTCAAAAACTCCGCTGACGTCATCATCGCGGTTGCAAGACAGTGAAAGGGTTACAATTTTAAAGGGGCTTCTATAGTTTCTTTGGTCACTAGTGCGATTACATAGGATTTTGTGGGTTAAGGAACGTTTGTATTGGTGGCAGCGTAATGTTGCACCATTTAGCCCCAAACTGGGTAAATCCGGGGACGATAGAAGCCGCCTCCATAGGAGCGATATCCGCCGTAGCCTCCATATCCGGAATATCCGCCGTATTTGTAGCCCCCTCCGTAGCCGCCGTAATAAATGGGCGATGGAGCTGCATAGTATCCGTAGCCAATGGTGTCCGCAGTGGAGAGATCAGCCTCCTCAGCAGGTTTCTTCTCCTAGTAAGGGATTGGATTTCGCAGGCTGGTTGGGAAATTTAAACGTATAATATGACATGCGACCTACCTCCAAAGGACCTGCGCGAATGATCCGATAATAACCAGGCACAAAAGGATGGAAAATAACTGAAAATGTTCACAACACTTAGTTATTTTGCATAGAACAACTTGGTTTGAGAGCAATACCTTTGCCATTGTTGCTCCTATTTGCGAAATTTCACGGGGATGCACTCTAGATTTAATATTTTTCTCTCAAATTAGCAACTTATCCCAATCGTGTTCTGGCCAGAAGCGTTGTTGTCCGTAAACTGTGATCCCCATCGACCCACCGACAATATTTATAGTGGCCCAAAACGTCCCGAAGATCGATTTCACACATGATCATTGATTGGCCAAACATTCCGGAGTCTGGGGATGTCGTTACCCGGCGGGAAATGAGGTGTCCCATATTCCAGGGTCAGGCAATGACTCGATGGGATTTACTAATTCGGTTAATTAAGCTTCTAAGCTACAGTGAGCATTAGCTATAAGCCGAAAAAAATGTATAATTTAACTTTTTTTTGTGATCTTCTTTTCAGCGAAGGTTTACTGTGTGCTTTCAGTCTTACCAGTCATCAACAATAATATTGACGCACTACACTAAAAAGTTCCTAATTATTGATATTAACACATTCGTTGACAAGCTGATTTATTTGATTTAATTACAAGGATTTAGCCTGCATCAAATGTGCTAATATCTCGATATTCTTGACTACTACAATACAAAATAATTTAATGGAGTAAAGCTAATTAGTTTTTACAGAAAGTTTATCAAAGTTCATTATTAAAACATAAAGATGGTATCTTTCTACAAAATGATATTTTTGAATAATGACACGAAATAATTTGGTGGCCAAATTCCCCTATTTTCGAATTAAAATAATAAAAGCTTTTTTACAAAAATTTGAAAATTTGATCGCACTCTGCGATGTTACCTTGACTGCTTGTTTCACCTCTAGACTGTTCAGTATTTCACCTAAGCCTTCGATAGACGATAACGTCTATTGCATAGTGTGACCGTTCTACCATTCTATAAATGGCTGCCGCATGAAAAAATAAACCTCTCGTTTTGCAAACCGGAAAAATTGTGATTTGCGGCCAAAGAACAGCAGAAAAAGTGCAAAATAGGCAATAAAGTTACAAGTTAATTGCCAGGTAAGAAATTCAACCAAAGTTTAGCTGTGGGAAAAGCGAAATACACGTCTTTTCGCAGCGTGGTAAAAATTGCAAAAGACCGCGACGTCGGCGGCGGCGTTTCGATTTCTCCCCCTGAAACAAAACGTGTTTGTGTGTCGTAAAGTGCATGTTTCTCCGTTTATTAATTAGGATAAGTGCAGCGGAATAATGTCCATTCCGCCGTACATGATGCCGCAGAATGCGTGGGCGGCCCAGCTGATGGCCCAGCAAGCCTACGCCGCAGCCCACGCTCAGCAGGCTCAACTGCACGCCCAGCAGCAGATGGCCAACCAAATTCAGCAGATACCACCACCTGGGGCGCCGCTGCCGCCGTCCAATGGCCACCCCAACGGGATACCCGTGCCAGCAGCAGGTCAGGGTCCCGGATTGGGCCAGATTCCCACTCCCAAACCGGACGTACTGACCGAGGAGAAGCTCCAGGAGAAGGCCCTCAAATGGCAGCATTTGCAGTCCAAGCGATTCGCTGAGAAGCGCAAGTTTGGCTTCGTGGATACCCAAAAGGAGGATATGCCGCCGGAACACATCAGGAAGATCATTCGTGACCACGGTGATATGACGTCGCGCAAGTATCGTCATGACAAGCGAGTCTACCTGGGCGCCTTGAAGTACATGCCACATGCAGTGCTCAAGCTGCTGGAGAACATGCCCATGCCATGGGAGCAGATCCGTGATGTCCAGGTGCTGTACCACATCACGGGAGCCATCACCTTTGTCAATGAGATTCCCTGGGTTATTGAACCCGTCTACATTGCCCAATGGGGGTAAGTTGTCTTCAGTTTTTCGGTGTGGACCCAACTGATGCTAAATTTTTCCACAGAACAATGTGGATTATGATGCGGCGTGAGAAACGCGATCGTCGCCACTTCAAGCGCATGAGATTCCCGCCCTTCGACGATGAGGAGCCACCTCTAGACTATGCCGACAACGTACTGGACGTGGAGCCCTTGGAGGCCATTCAAATTGAGCTGGACAATGATGAAGACAATGCCGTATACAAATGGTTCTATGACCATCGTCCTCTAGTGGATACACAGTGAGTTTTGATTTAGCATTTATGGTTGATCTTCTTTTGATTCTTTTCTTTTTTAAATGACTACATAAGGTTTGTAAACGGCACTACATACCGAAAATGGAATCTTTCCCTGCCCCAGCTAGCCACGCTGTATCGATTGGCCAACCAACTGCTTACGGATTTAGTGGACAATAACTTCTTTTATCTGTTTGACCCCAAAAGTTTCTTCACCGCCAAGGCTCTTAATATGGCCATTCCAGGTGGACCCAAGTTTGAGCCCCTTATTAAAGACCACAATGTTGGGTAAGATAATAATTGATAATAATTAATAAAATGTAATATCCACTTTTATCTTTTTAGGGACGAGGATTGGAACGAGTTCAATGACATTAATAAAGTCATTATCCGGCAGCCAATTCGCACGGAATATCGCATTGCCTTTCCGTACTTGTACAACAATATGCCGCACTTTGTGCATTTGAGCTGGTAAGATCTCACAGTCCTCCAATATGATTATTCTAAAATCTAATTTACGTGGTCAAAAACGTTTCCAAGTGAACAGCCTCTCTGGAAATGCTTCATGCCGCGTTAGAAAAACGACGAGCTCTCAGGTTACTGCCAAATTTGCGATAAACGGGAGCTGCAATGAATATGTTCGTGGCGATTGTTAAGAATTAATCGTGACTGCTGATAGTTGCATACATTTAAGGTCACTGAAGCTTAGAGGATCCACCTAACCGATGTACTGTGTCTATTACAGGTATCACACTCCCAACGTGGTCTACATCAAGACCGAAGACCCCGATCTGCCCGCATTTTACTTTGATCCGCTCATCAATCCCATATCCCACCGCAATGCAAACCCCAAAATTCAGGAGCCCCTTCCGGATGACGATGAGGACTTTGCTCTCCCGGACGATGTGCAGCCCTTCCTGCAGGACACCCCCCTATACACTGACAATACTGCAAACGGAATCGCTTTGCTATGGGCTCCGCGCCCCTTTAACATGCGCTCTGGTCGCTCCCGTCGTGCCATCGATGTGCCGCTAGTCAAGTGCTGGTACAAGGAGCATTGCCCGCCTGGTCATCCGGTTAAGGTGCGCGTTAGCTACCAAAAACTGCTCAAATACTATGTGCTCAATGCCCTAAAACACCGCAAACCAAAGCCCCAAAAGAAACGGTGAGTTATATTAATGTCAAGCTATAGAAACGTTTTAAAGTGTAACCTTTCTTGGTAGATATCTATTCCGTTCGTTTAAGGCAACCAAATTCTTCCAGACCACAACTCTGGATTGGGTTGAGGCTGGATTGCAAGTTTGTCGTCAGGGCTACAACATGCTGAACCTCTTGATTCACCGAAAAAATCTTAACTACCTGCATTTAGATTACAATTTCAACTTAAAACCTGTAAAAACTCTGACCACCAAGGAGCGTAAGAAGTCGCGATTCGGAAATGGTAAGTTGTTTTATTTGTAATTCTTTTTCGCTTAACAAATCCTTTCTTTCTATTAGCTTTCCATTTGTGCCGTGAGATCCTGCGCCTGACCAAGCTAATCATTGACTCTCATGTTCAGTATCGTTTGAACAATGTGGACGCTTTTCAGTTGGCTGACGGACTGCAGTACATATTCGCCCATGTCGGCCAGCTGACTGGCATGTATCGCTATAAATACAAGCTAATGAGGCAGATTCGAATGTGCAAGGATCTGAAACATTTGATATACTACCGCTTTAACACTGGACCCGTGGGCAAGGGCCCCGGATGTGGCTTTTGGGCTCCTGGGTGGCGAGTGTGGCTGTTCTTTATGCGCGGCATCACTCCGCTGCTGGAACGCTGGCTGGGCAATCTACTGTCGCGTCAGTTCGAGGGTCGACACTCCAAGGGTGTGGCCAAGACGGTAACTAAGCAGCGCGTTGAATCCCACTTCGATTTGGAGCTGCGTGCCTCTGTAATGCACGACATTGTGGACATGATGCCCGAGGGCATCAAGCAGAACAAAGCTCGTACCATTCTGCAGCATTTATCGGAGGCATGGCGTTGCTGGAAGGCCAACATTCCGTGGAAGGTGCCCGGGCTACCCATTCCCATTGAGAATATGATCCTGCGTTATGTGAAAATGAAAGCCGACTGGTGGACGAACACCGCTCACTATAATCGGGAACGTATCCGGCGTGGAGCAACTGTGGACAAGACGGTGTGCAAGAAGAATCTGGGGCGACTAACGCGTCTTTATCTGAAGGCGGAGCAAGAGAGGCAGCACAATTACTTGAAGGATGGTCCGTACATATCACCGGAGGAGGCTGTGGCTATTTACACAACCACGGTCCATTGGCTGGAGTCACGTCGCTTTGCGCCCATTCCCTTCCCTCCACTTTCATACAAGCACGACACCAAGCTGTTGATTTTGGCCCTTGAGAGATTAAAAGAAGCGTACAGCGTTAAGTCCAGGCTAAATCAAAGTCAGCGTGAGGAGCTGGGCCTCATCGAACAGGCCTACGACAATCCTCATGAGGCATTGTCCCGCATCAAGCGTCATCTGCTCACGCAGCGAGCCTTCAAGGAGGTTAGTTATCTCTATTTCTATCTATATTTGAAATCCAAGCTAAGTATTGTATTAATATCATAGGTGGGCATTGAGTTCATGGACTTGTACAGTCATCTGATACCAGTATACGAGGTAGAACCACTGGAAAAGATCACAGATGCATATTTGGATCAATATCTGTGGTATGAGGCTGACAAGCGTCGATTGTTCCCGCCATGGATAAAACCCAGCGATACGGAGCCGCCACCGCTGTTGGCCTACAAGTGGTGTCAAGGTATAAATCTAAACAAGCTTCAAAATAACATATTTGATGACGGTACCGGGCATTTTGGGTGTGTGATTTGTAGCAAAGTGATATGTATTTGATCATCCCCTTGTTGCAAACCTCACGCCGAAGGTGACCTGCGAAATACACAGTGTTATGGAAAAAAGAAAGTGCTTTTCAAGGGATATAGAACCCCTTTAATACTATCCAATCTCTTATTTAGATATATCGTATTGTTTTTCTTAACAGGCATTAACAATCTGCAGGATGTTTGGGATGTGGGTGAGGGCGAGTGCAATGTGCTGCTGGAGTCTAGATTCGAAAAGCTCTACGAGAAGATTGACTTGACGCTGCTCAATCGTTTGCTCCGCCTAATTGTCGATCACAATATCGCCGATTACATGACGGCCAAGAACAACGTTGTGATTAACTACAAGGACATGAACCACACGAACAGCTACGGCATCATTCGCGGTCTGCAGTTCTCATCGTTCATCACGCAGTACTATGGACTGGTGCTAGATCTATTGGTTTTGGGTCTCCACCGATCCAGCGAGATGGCTGGCCCTCCCCAGTTGCCGAACGACTTCCTTACGTTCCAGGACACAGTCACGGAAACGGCACATCCTATTCGCTTGTACTGCCGCTATGTAGATCGTATTCACTTGTTCTTTAGATTCTCGGCAGAGGAGGCGCGGGATCTGATCCAGCGCTACCTTACCGAGCATCCGGATCCAAACAACGAAAATATTGTGGGCTACAATAACAAGAAGTGCTGGCCACGCGATGCTCGCATGCGTTTGATGAAGCACGATGTGAATTTGTAAGTCTGCTTTTCCTCAAAATCAATTTCAAAAGTGGGTAACGAATAATTTATTTTATTTTACAGGGGTCGCGCAGTCTTCTGGGACATTAAAAACCGTCTACCTCGCTCTGTAACCACTATTGGTTGGGAGAGCACTTTTGTCTCGGTGTATTCCAAGGACAATCCGAATCTGTTGTTCAACATGAGTGGATTTGAGTGTCGCATTTTGCCAAAGGTTGCTTTACCCACAAACTAAACGTAAGATCAGTGTGTAATTCATCCTTTTTCCACCACAGTGTCGCACTCAGAATGAGGAGTTCACCCATCGTGATGGTGTTTGGAATTTACAGAACGAAATCACCAAGGAACGCACTGCCCAGTGCTTCCTGCGGGTGGACGATGAGTCATTGGGTCGGTTCCATAACCGTGTCCGACAGATCCTGATGGCTTCTGGTTCCACTACGTTTACAAAGGTAGTTTATAAACATAAAATATCTTATTAGGATTTTAAAGTAAAGCCCGTATTTTCTATTTCAGATTGTGAACAAATGGAACACGGCGCTTATAGGTTTGATGACCTACTTCCGTGAGGCTGTGGTCAATACCCAGGAACTATTGGACCTGCTGGTGAAGTGCGAAAACAAAATTCAGACTCGTATCAAGATTGGCCTTAACTCTAAGATGCCTTCCCGTTTCCCGCCCGTTGTGTTCTATACTCCCAAGGAACTGGGCGGTCTGGGAATGTTAAGCATGGGTCACGTCTTGATTCCGCAATCCGATCTGCGTTGGTCCAAGCAAACGGACGTGGGCATAACTCATTTCCGCTCCGGTTGGTATTCAGGAAATCGAAATACTAGTGCGTATGCTAATTTGCATTTATTCTACTTACAGGTATGTCCCACGATGAGGATCAGCTTATTCCCAATCTGTACCGCTACATTCAGCCGTGGGAGAGTGAGTTTATAGACTCACAGCGCGTGTGGGCGGAATACGCATTGAAGCGTCAGGAGGCGAATGCCCAGAACCGTAGGCTCACACTGGAAGATTTGGAGGACAGCTGGGATCGCGGTATTCCACGTATCAATACATTATTCCAAAAGGACCGTCACACACTGGCCTACGATAAGGGCTGGCGCATTCGTACCGAGTTCAAACAATACCAGGTGCTAAAGCAGAATCCCTTCTGGTGGACGCATCAGCGCCACGACGGCAAGCTGTGGAACCTAAACAATTACCGCACAGATATGATCCAGGCGTTGGGAGGAGTGGAGGGCATTCTGGAGCATACGCTGTTTAAGGGCACCTACTTCCCCACTTGGGAGGGTCTCTTCTGGGAGAAGGCCTCCGGTTTCGAAGAGTCAATGAAGTACAAGAAGTTGACCAATGCTCAGCGCTCAGGTCTTAACCAGATTCCGAATCGTCGATTCACATTATGGTGGTCACCGACTATCAATCGAGCGAATGTGTACGTTGGTTTCCAGGTGCAGCTGGATTTGACTGGCATATTCATGCATGGCAAGATTCCGACACTGAAAATCTCTCTGATTCAAATATTCCGAGCCCATTTGTGGCAAAAGATACACGAGTCGATTGTTATGGATTTGTGCCAGGTATTCGATCAGGAACTGGACGCCTTGGAAATCGAGACGGTGCAGAAGGAAACCATCCATCCACGTAAGTCCTACAAAATGAACTCATCGTGTGCCGACATCCTGCTCTTCCCCGCCTACAAATGGAATGTATCGCGACCTTCACTGCTGGCCGATACCAAGGACACTATGGATAACACTACGACCCAAAAATACTGGCTGGATATCCAGTTGCGTTGGGGCGATTATGACTCGCACGATGTGGAGCGTTATGCCAGGGCCAAGTTCCTCGATTACACCACGGACAACATGTCCATCTATCCCTCACCGACGGGTGTGTTGATTGCCATCGATTTGGCCTACAATCTGCACTCCGCATACGGCAACTGGTTCCCCGGCTGCAAGACCCTCATTCAGCAGGCCATGGCCAAAATCATGAAGGCAAACCCAGCGCTCTATGTACTGCGTGAGCGCATCCGCAAGGCGTTGCAGCTCTACTCTTCGGAGCCAACAGAACCGTACCTCAGTTCGCAGAATTACGGAGAGCTGTTCTCGAACCAGATCATCTGGTTTGTGGACGACACCAACGTGTATCGTGTTACTATCCACAAGACGTTTGAAGGAAATCTGACAACGAAGCCCATTAACGGAGCAATCTTCATCTTTAATCCGCGAACGGGTCAGCTCTTCCTTAAGATCATCCACACCTCTGTGTGGGCTGGCCAGAAGCGTTTGGGCCAGCTGGCCAAGTGGAAGACTGCTGAGGAAGTGGCCGCTTTAATTCGATCATTGCCCGTGGAGGAGCAGCCCAAACAAATTATTGTGACGCGCAAGGGCATGTTGGATCCGCTGGAGGTGCACTTGCTCGACTTCCCAATATTGTGATCAAGGGCTCCGAGCTTCAGCTACCGTTCCAGGCTTGTCTCAAAGTCGAGAAGTTTGGTGACCTCATTCTGAAGGCTACCGAGCCCCAGATGGTGCTTTTCAATCTGTATGACGATTGGCTGAAAACCATATCGTCATATACGGCTTTCAGTCGACTTATCCTCATTCTGCGTGCTCTCCACGTCAATACGGAGAGGACAAAGATCATCCTAAAGCCGGACAAGACCACCATAACGGAGGCGCATCATATTTGGCCCACTCTGACCGACGAGGAATGGATCAAGGTGGAAGTGCAGTTGAAGGACCTCATTCTCGCCGATTACGGCAAGAAGAACAACGTAAATGTGGCTTCGCTCACTCAGTCCGAGATCCGTGACATCATCCTCGGCATGGAAATCAGTGCTCCCTCAGCGCAGCGCCAGCAAATTGCAGAGATCGAAAAGCAGACCAAGGAGCAAAACCAACTGACGGCTACCACTACGCGTACCACAAACAAGCATGGTGACGAAATCATTACCTCTACCACATCGAACTACGAAACGCAGACGTTCAGCTCAAAGACAGAGTGGCGAGTGAGAGCTATCTCCGCCACCAATCTGCACTTGCGAACGAACCACATCTACGTGAGCTCGGATGACATAAAGGAGACCGGCTACACCTATATCCTGCCCAAGAACATACTCAAGAAGTTTGTCACGATCTCGGATTTGAGGGCCCAGATAGCTGGCTACTTGTACGGTGTGAGTCCACCGGACAACCCACAGGTGAAGGAGATCCGCTGTATCGTAATGCCACCGCAATGGGGCACTCATCAGACGATCAACTTGCCCAACGCCCTGCCCACACATCAGTATCTCAAGGACATGGACCCTCTAGGCTGGATCCACACGCAGCCCAACGAGCTGCCCCAACTGTCGCCACAGGACATCACGACGCACGCAAAGATCATGCAGGAGAACTCCAACTGGAATGGCGAGAAGACGATCGTGATCACGTGCTCCTTTACTCCTGGCTCCTGCTCACTTACCGCCTACAAGCTGACGCCTTCGGGCTTCGAGTGGGGCTCCAAGAACACGGACAAGGGTAACAATCCCAAGGGATACCTGCCTTCGCACTACGAACGCGTTCAGATGCTGTTGTCGAACAAGTTCCTTGGGTTCTTCATGGTGCCGGCGCAAAGCAGCTGGAACTACAACTTCATGGGCGTGCGCCACGACCCTAACATGAAGTACGAACTGCAGCTGGCCAACCCGAAGGAGTTCTACCACGAGCTCCATCGCACCTCGCACTTCCTGCTCTTCTCGAATCTCGAGGACGGCGGCGATGGAGCCGGCGCGGATCGGGAGGATGTGTACGCGTAGACTATACGCATCTGGAGTCTTAGGGTTCTTGTTTTAGTGCGTACAAACAATTTTAAAAGCCTGTTTTCAAAATGCTAGCATGTAGGGTACACTTTGTAATAAAAACCATTCTTTTCCCAACAAGTCACATCGTTGCCAGGGTATTTATTACTCCGCCGCCGATATTAGGCTTAATATTCATAACATTCGTTAACGGTAAGTGTTCTTTCTGTATGTATGACTAAAATGAATGCTAAATTTTTGTTTGGTTCGGTTTTGGTTCCTGTTCCTGTTCCGGTTTCTAGGTACGTTCGTGTCACTGCTGACCCGCATTCAGGAGCACTTCCACAGCACGATGGCCAGGTTGCCGGCGAAGAACAGGTAGAGAATGTTCTCCGTCTCGTAGGAAACCTCAAAGCCGAACCCTTCGCCCACAACCACATGCCAATAGATGCCGAACTTCTTGTCCATGTTTTCCTTGATGATTTTGGCAGCGTGCTGGAAATAGTTGGAAAGTATTATTCATCCTCTTTATCCTCTTCGGTTCATTTATCATTGATCAAATAATTGATTTCAAAAGGGTGTAAGTTTCAGAGCAATCAAATCAAGTTGAATATTAATTACAATTTAATTTACTTTGCACTTCAAGCTTAACAAACACGATAGATTATACACTTTATTCCCTTAGCATGGTGGCTAAGGGATGATAACTTCTCAACATGAAAATAACGGCTAAGCCCTTTTAATGGGTTACTTTTAATTACCTCGTAATTAGATGAATATTTTTCGCAGGCGGTAATGGACAGTTCAATGGCCTCTATCCGCATCTCCTCGTTCATGTCAGTGTGCTTAAATCGGGAATCAACCATCAGCAAATAGTCCGGAATCTACTTAACTCTATACTTAACCAACCTTCACCAGAGGATAAACGTGCACGATTTTCTTCTCGCCCTCCTTGCCGCCCTCCTCGTCCGCCATGTCTGCGATTCACCAACGACTGAAGGAAGGACTATCACCAGGCAAGCACTATCACGGAGCCAGGCTAATGTAATAAAAATCGAGTTAAATTCCTATTTACATGTGACACACAAGTCAAGGTAAAGGCAGTATACTGCTGTAGCTATGTGAATGGCAGGTGAATGTTTATGAATTCTCCGTTTTTGCGCTATTGTCACGGCAGTTTGGCTGCTATGGCAATTTGGTTTTGGGCACGGTTTCGCTTTCGATTGGCCTGCCAGCCTGTCAGGAGCGAGGTTGACTTGCAACTAACGATGGCTCCGGATCCGCCGGCTCCGTGCTGACGCCAACTCCATTAACTGGCAACCACAGCCAGAGTTGCTGTGCCACGAAGGGGGAAGGTACTTGTGTGAGCCGGGGAGTTAATAGCTACACTCGGTGTGCGCTGCGTTTGCGCCAAGTCTGCATGCAAGGGGACGTATGTACATACGTCTCCTGCTCCCTGCATCCTGCATCCCCTGATTTTGTTGCAAACAAAAGCAATTTCCGTGCGGGTGCCACGGCGAGACAGACGTCGCGGCGTCATAGTCATCATCTTGGCGGCAAGGCAACCCCAATTTTCGCAACCATTTCTGCACTGAAAGTGGTCAACTGGGAGGAGGGAGGAATGGTCACCCATGTTCTGGGAAATCCACCCGCACCCCCAATGATGCACTCAAAATGTCAACAGATTGTCAGTCAACACAACTTGGTGAATCGTTTATTATAAAGTCTTAAATGGAATTAATGACCCAAAGAAATAATGCAGAAGTTAGAATATTTGGAAATGTAATTCGATACCCAAAAGTATCTAATAAATCAAGATCTTAACAAAATTGGGGTAATATCAGCTTGGTTAATGATCTTCGCTTTGCCAAGAATTCGTTATTGTTAATGACAGAATGATTTGGAAACATTTTTTTAAAGGAAATTTTGTAGTGCAGAAACGATAGTTTCCACACAGAATACATCGGTTGATTAGAAATTTGGTTAAACATATAGGAGTTTTAAGTATCGTAAGTTATGATTCCGGACTTGAATTCCAGCAATCCTCCGCTCCCTCGTAGTCAACTAACACGGCCTCCTGGGAAAGACAATCAGACAACTCGTGGGGATCAGACCATTCTGATTCCTGATCCGAATTGTCTAATAAAACACACTCGTGCTCCACTTTTAAGTTATTTTCCTGTAGCAGTTCCTCGATAAGTTCCTTGGTAGCACCTACGTGTTCTAGGCGATCCAATAAGACAGCAATAGGCATGTTACAACTGTCCTGGTAAGTATCCACCTCAACCTCACAAGAGTTGAAACGACTTTTGAAACGCTGAAACTCCATTTGTACCTCTGTCCAGATCTTTTCCTTCTCGGTGCGCGTATCCACGTAGAATGGATATTCGACGGCATGAATTAGCTTGTAGGAATTCGTTTCCTTGTCAATATTGGGTTTGGTAACCAAAGGGTTAACCAATGGCATCTCCAGCAAATCCTTGCGAACAAATATGGCTATCTGTGAGACGTGGCCCACGGATTCGTATTCCTTGGGCGGATTACCCACTCCCGTTAAGGTAAACATGTAATTCGGGTACTTCTCCACAATACCCAAACACCAGTTTTTGAACTCATCCCGAGACCACTCGAACTTGTGATCCTCGTGGCGAAAACCATTTGGCAACAGGGGATTGAACCGTGTGAATATAACGTTAAAGTCCGAGTTTGGTGTGCTAAAGACTACCAGTTTTGGTTGCATGAAACCAAAAATATTGACTGGAATTTTGGCCAAAACATCGTCATAAACATGCTCGATTCTGAAATGAAAACATAATAATACAAAATGATAATACAAAATGTATGTGTGTTTTAAGCTGTCGGAAACTTACAATTCTAGTGCGATTACAGCATCTGTGTCCCTCAATTCCTCCGAAGAATCTGCTACACTTCCATGAAGAATTTGAACATTTAATGGATTTGCGCGTCTCCGTATATAATCGGAAACTAATGGATTAACACTGCTCAAGTTTTTCATGAGCAAGGACTCGTCAATGTCCACCTGCAATGAAATTGGGTATTTTAAAATAACCGTCACTTCATGGGAACAAATGGGAATGGAACGGGAAAAATCTATGATTTAAATTCAACACAGCCCTGAATACTAAAATGATAGCTACGAAGGTGAAAAATAAGGGTTTTCAAATATTTAAATGCTGAAATGTTTAATTACTTTATATCAAAACAAGTGCACTTCATTATTGAATTTAAATTAAATAAAATGAAGTGCACATCATTATTGGTTTTAAATTAAATAATATTGTATTGATAAACTTATCAAACTAAACTAAGATAATTATATTCTATATAACATAATAATAAGATATTGTAATTACTATATAAACTTAAAATATTTCATAAAAACACAAAACATACAATTTAAATTCATTTATAAACGTTGTGTTGTGAAATACACCTTTCCAACGTTTCAAGACTACGCTTAAAAGTATATTTCCATCTTCCTCTACGGTCACACCGCAAAACTGAGTGCCTGTGTGTGTGTGTGCGGAGCAGTGCACAGGAAGAATGTGTAATTGTTACGAAAAGCCAAATGGAAGCAAAATTGTAGTGCAAAGCATGTTGTGAGAGTGCAATAGTGCACCGTTGCACCAAGTGAAAAATGTAAGCATTGCAAACTAAGCTCCCAAGCAATCGAAAACAGTGAAAAACACCCAAACACTTGGAACGGGTCAAAAGAAAACGTAGAAAAACAAGAAGAAGAGAACGGGTAATACGTGAGAAAAATACATACTGAAAAATCAATTCGACTTAACAGCCCAATAGCAAATGATTAGCGGGAGAAAAGCGTTAAAATCAAAGGGAGAACGCTGTGCAACCGAATAAATATGTCAGCATTTCGTTCTTTGTTTAATAATGCCGGCCAGATAATCGATTTTTTTCGGGACCTCGGTATGTTTGTATGTAGTGTTGTTTGTGTTTCCAGACATGGTGGTGCGTTCGCATTTGTTTGTGTTTGTATTCGTGCCCCCGGACGCGCCAATCTAGTTTGCTTTGCAACACTACAGCATAACGCAAAAACTAAAATATCCGCATGAAATTCTATAAAAACAAAAAAGGAATCACTCATTCCAATAGAGCAATATGCAATAAAAAAGTACTCTTGCGTACTCTGTTGTAATCTTCGCCTGAACTCATCCTTAAAAATAACTATTCCCCGCGTTGTCCAACACTACAAAGGAAAAAATTAATGATTGTGACTTAAGGCAAATGAAAAAAAAAAAAACAAAACAACGAAAATCCCTCTCAAATTTATCAGCTTTAATTTGAATAAAATCCATAATACTATACTCATAACTTAAAAATAGATATTTAGCAACCATTAATCTTCTCCTTTCATCAGCAGTTGAAAGAGAATCACACTCGAAAGCGGAATCGCACAAAAACAAATCAACCTTTGCAAACAATAACAAGCAAACCCCATAGACGAAGCACAGAAACTAAGGAAAAGTGCCCCCAAAATCGCCCAAGAGCCATCGACTGCTGCCGTGATGGGTAAGCGCCTCCAATTGGAGCGGCCGACCACGGATCGCAGTGCTCGCAAGCGAAAGCGTTCTGCGGTCAAGGCCGCCGAGAAGCGCCAGCGCTTGAGCGGTGGCTCCAGCAGCGCCAATGGCTTCGAGTTCCACGAGAACGACGATGAGGAGTCCTGTTCCTCGGCAGGATCTGCTGCCGGCAGTGAGGCTGATCCCCCAACAGTACTGCACACTCCACAGCCACGCAGCCTGCTCTTGACGGGAGCCAGCATTGCCAGCGATCACAACAACTCCAGTGTGATGGAGTCACCGCGCCCGGTCTACACGCTCCGACCCTCGGTGGTCAACGGAACCATTCTGAGAGATGTGCTCTCCAAGGCCTGGCGCTTGGGTCGGCCAATAGGTAAGTGCACTATACGAGCAAGTCTGATTTTAAGAGAATAAACCCCATTTGTTTCAGGAAAGGGCAACTTTGGCGAGATCTTCCTAGCCTCGGACGACACGGTATGCCCTGCCAGCTCGGAGACAGCCAAATACGTGGTCAAAATTGAACCGCATTCAAATGGACCTCTGTTTGTTGAGATTCACTGTCTGATCAACACATCCCAAAACAAGGGTATGCTGTGGAATAGCTCTGCATCTTCACATTTTTATCCTTACACGTTTTTAGATTTATTAGATGTCGCAGAAGATGCTGCAAGCCTGCCAGCCCCACAGACGCATGCCCTCAGCAGGGGACCGCCTTCTGGAATTCCCAGCTTTATTGCGTCGGGCACTCACTATTTTGGAGACGTTCGCTACCGCTTTCTGGTGCTGCCGCGCTTCGATCGCGATCTGCACTCGCTGATAAAGAACTCAAGGGTACAGCAGAAGTCGCTCCTAGTGCTCGCTGTACACATCATCGATGTCCTAGAGAATCTGCACGATAAGGGTTATTGTCATAATGATATTAAGGCGCAGAATCTGATGGTGTCCAAGTGCAAGTACCTTAGGAGGCAGACATTGCCCAAGGCTAATGGCTACGAGGATCACTACGAGGAAAAGCAGCAGACCACGGACAGTGGCAACAGCTCAGAGCAGGAGACCAACGACGATGACTACTTCCTGAAGAGCGAGAAGTTCGCCCTGAAAAAGATTGTCGATATTAAGCAGGATGAAGACGAAGACGACGAGGATTTCGATGATGGCGCCACGTCGAACAGCAACAATAGCAACAGCGTAGACATCTTCCAAACGCCAGTGAACAAAAAGCGATCCGCACGCAACGCAGTTCAGTTCAGCGGCTCCAATCCCGTGCGCTCTTGCCGTCGTGAAAAGCGCAACTCCATGTACGAAGAGATGGTCAAGTCGCACTACTTGCGACCCACCAAGCGGATTAGTTATCGCGAGGAGTTTAACGAAGACGGCTACCCCAAGGATATAGCGGAAAACAGTGATGAATCGCCAGAATCGTCTGATAACGAGTCGGATGAATTTATTCCCCCTTCCTCCCGTCGCTCCGTTAGCAAAAGAGGCAAAGTCGCTCAGATAGCCACTCCGAAAAAATGCCCGGTTTCAAGGCGGGCCACCCGCCACCAGGAGAAGGTTAAAAAGGAACCGAACGGTGATCAAAAAGCACGCAGCAGGGGCAGCAAGCACTTGGACAACAACCCATCAGAGTACAAGTTCCTGTCCACAGAGGAGGAACATGTTTTTCTTATCGACTTCGGCCTGGCTTCTAAGTTTCAGGATCGCGGAGTCCATCGCCCTTTTATCATGGATCAGCGAAGGGCGCACGATGGAACGCTAGAGTTTACGTCACGTGACGCCCACCTGGGTGCCCATTCGCGACGAAGTGATCTGGAGTGCCTAGGCTATAACCTGCTGTACTGGTCCGAGGGTTATCTGCCCTGGAAGGACGTGGCGCAGCAGCAGCAGCAGGAGAAAGTGCATCGCGCTAAGGAGCTATTTATGACTGATGTACCAGAGATGCTGCGACAGTTCTATGGGAAGCAAGTTCCTAAATATCTGGGAGAGTTCCTGCTGCAGATCGGTCAGCTGGCCTACCAAGAGCGGCCCAACTACGAGCGCTACCGCAAAATCTTTAAGCGCGAGTACCAGCGCCTGGGTTACGATCCCAGTCAAATGCGTCTGAGCAGTGATGAGATCCTCCGCACCTGTGTCTCCACCAAGGACGTGGTGGATGGTAGCAAGTGTGACATCTTCGAGCTGAACAAGGCAGCCGCAAATGTGATGCGAAACTCAACGCTCAGCACTCCGTTCCAGGAGCACTCACTCACGAACCGCGTATCGCCCAAAAATCTGCGTTCCAAGTCGAATAAGAAAACGACGAAAAAGAAGTTTTCTTGGGCGGAGGTGCTATCACAGGATCCTGATCAAATAGCCCGCGAAAGGGCAGTGAAGGAGTTTGAGCGGGAGGAGACCATCTGCCCTCTAGAATCCCGTCTTCCAAGGCGCTACGAAGGTAAACCCACTTACGCTATACTAGATATGGAGCAGAGGCGTCGCGAAAAGGGTTTGGTTGTCCAGCAGCATAATGAGGTGCAGGAGGAGGAGGAGGAGGAGGAGAGAGGAGCAGGAGGAGGAGGAGAAGATGAAGACGATGAAGAGGAGAACCAGGAGGCAGTGGATGATGAGCAAGAGGATGATGAAGAGGCGGCAGATAGCGTCGAAAGCGAGGTAATATTCATAATAATAATATTTATTAATTTATCGAACCATTCCAAAGATGTGCAACGTTGTCTTTCTGTTGGACGAGATTTTTGTGAAGTTTCAAAAGAGCTTTTTTTTATATTCAACACAGGATGAATCGGATAGAGCAATGGAGGAGAGTGACTGCTCCGATAATTCCCAGAAACATGAGCGTTGCCGTACCAAGGCCACCACCCGAAAGCGAACCACTAACAGGCAGACCCAGTCCCAGCAGAACCAGCCGTCGATGAAGGTCCATCGCGGAGGGAGTCGTCCGAGCAAGAACTTGGGCGTCGTCAAATTCGCCGCCGGAGCCGTAAGCAAGAACCGCTCTACGCCGCTATCGGCAGTGGCCAGTAACAAACGTGGCTGCGCCACACGTAAGGAGAATTCCACTCTGGCATCGGCCACCGGCGAGGTAGAGCGAAAGCTGAAGACAACCCGTACGCGCAGAGCTCTTTATAAGACTGAACACAAACACGGCGAGCACGATGTGGAGAATAACTCGAGTCTGCTCCTAGTGCAGAACCTGTACGGCGAATACGATGACGAGAACAACTATGGCAAGGGGCGGAGTGTCCACTCGTCCAGGCACTGTCGCAAATAATTGCCAGATGACAGATGAAAGTTAGGAATAGAGACTATAGACGATCAATAGGAAGTCGGACAGCTAAGGAAACAGAAGAACAGAACAGAACAGAGAAACAGAAAAGATCAGAAGAAACGTAAATTCGCTTTCAAGTATTTTTAGTAGTAATTAAGTTACGAACAGGACAGAACCTACTTATAATCATATTTCGGACCTGTCAGCAGGCGGGGTATGGACGAAACTAGTGAGACCGACATCATGTTGTGTAATTTTGGGTTTTAAACATTTTATCGATAAGTTGACAAGTTTTTTGATTGGCACTCTCAGCTCCGTAGGGAAGATGTTGTTGAATTATCCATTATACCATGTAGTCCCCAAAATGTAAGCGATGTTTATATGTGTAGTAGGTGCACAGGAGCAGTGCGCCATTGGCCTTGATAGGAAATCCTTGATTTTTATATATTTTAACTTTATTTGCGAGTTTTGTGTTAGTTTCGTTAGGCTATCTATCATATTATAGACCACAATATACGACTCGTTTCACCCACATTTCATGCAGCCAGGTACATACTCTCCTCAAAAAGTATTTAATATAACTAGATAATGGTTATTTCATAAAAACAATACAAGTCTAAGCTAGGATATGCGTGTATAAACAGCAGCGGAAATAAATAAACTAGAATTGTATTTCCTTAACAATCAACTTGTGCTAGTTTTACTTCTAGTCTAAGCTCAAGCTCTTACCAGTCCAATATGTTCTATGGTCTCAATGCGACGCATTAGTTGGAAGAAGCGCATCTCGGCACAGCCGAACTCCACGACCTTCCTAATCTGATCCATCCAGCGGGCGTCCTCCAGGATTTGAATGGTGGCACAGTATCGCTGCTCGTACACCGGCGGATCAAAAGTAATGCCGGTTTCAGTCATTTTGGTCAGGGTTTGGAAATCCCCGCAACTAAACTTATAGGAAAACATTGCGCGTTTCGTTAGAGTGACCACTGGAGTACGTGATGAAAATCCTACTGTCGCTGCTATTGGCAAATTATACAGAACTTTGGCATATGCATATCGATAGTTCTTGCTTCCAACAATGGGCGGTCATTTTTGAGGCACTGAACTTCAATCGGGTAACGAATGTGTTTGTATTCTGTGAGAACTCTCCACTTCTTATATCTTGTGCTCTTTTAAATGCTCCTTGTAGGTTTTTATGAAGACTTGATCATAAGTATTTGAAAATGGTTTTTACCGCATTTCTACAATTTGAAGTCTCAGGGTTCTAATATTCTACTAAATGAAATGGCGCTACTTAACTTAAGCCATATGCATAACATATGGCTTGGCGGATACTTGTTATAAAAACGATCTTTTTTCCAAATGCTGGGTAGTTACTTTAATATTACCAACACTATGCTAATCAGGGTAGCTTTTGTGGCAGGGGAATCACGCAATTTCCGGCATCCCTTCCGGACGACCTTCACTGCAGGTGCTTGCCTCCCATTTGCACTGGAAGTCGGTGGTAGACCTCACCAGCCACCAACCACTGCACCCGACCCTCAAATTAGCAGACAGGTCTGCTGGGTCTGCTGGTCGTGGGAGCTTTCCATCCTGGCACATACATATAATCAGCGGCTTCGTCTCTCGTATGGATAAACGCTTTAACTTTTCAACCTGCTGCCATAATTTCCAGGCTAATTGCCCTGCGCTCGAAATGGAAATTTACAAATCAATAAATTTAGTGGCCGGCGCTGGTGGAGGTTCGTCCTTCCCCATGGTTGCCATAATTATACACGGCCTGTCCTGTCGCCACGGACTGACTTTCGTTATTGTTTGCACTGAAAAACGTTGCCGAGGCTCTCATAAAGCCATCAAATGCGAAAGGACACTGGAAGAAACCCATGTTGATAATATATGGCAAAGGGTGTAGCATATAATACGAGTATATATTTATATGCCGTGTGAAACGAACCAAGTTAATTGAAGCAAACCACTCATATATTTGCTCAAAAAACCAAATAAGTTCAGTAAAGCAGTACAAAACAAAACATATAGGATGGCGATTTTCGAACAGAATGTTTTTCCGAATATTCCGAAAAATTAAGATAGGATCAGATGTTAGGCGAAACCTTTTTTTATATTTATTTTCCGTGTAAATGGGGGCCGGTAGTCCGCACGGAAACCGAAAATCCAATAACGGTTTTGGGCTCCAGGCCTTGCGTGCTCCACGAAGTCATCGGTTTTCCAGTTTAGTTCGCAATCGCCACCCGTGCCATCAAGTAGCCCGTCAAACGATGGCCAACTTCAGTCCGCACCAGCTGTCGAATCCCCGGGCCAATGTCTTCATCCTGGTCAATCTGGGGTGCGAGATGCTCTACGTGATCGATCAGCGGCTGAAGGCGCAGCAGATTGCTCAGGACAAGTCGGTTCAGGGTAAGAAATACCACCAAGAAATACGAACTTAGATATGTGTTAGATATAACATTTGAGATGCTAGTCGTCCTTGTAAACTTTGATAAAGGTCAAAGTCCGAGTCTTGGAGTCTTCTATCTGACTTTATCTTTAAATTGGAATGTACACGTATATAAATGTTTTAAAGGATAATATAAATTTTTCATCAGTCATCCACGATGTGACTACAGTACTGCTTGAACCGAAGTTTATAGACTCGCTCCTGAACGGATCGAAACACAATAGTGCGCAGCTTTTGACCGCCGATCACTGCAAGTTCATGCTGAACGACATAGCCACCTGCTCATTGATGCGACTCGACGAGCAGTCAATGTCCAAGCTGTGGAATCTGATGACCATGGTCTACAAGTGGCAGCTGTTCGTGTCCCGCCATCAGCACCACCTGCTAGAAATTACATTTCGGCATTTGGAGGCGGTCAACAGGTTGTATCCGGATGCCAAGCGGCACATGTTGATTGACTTCACGAAGAACACGCTGCTGGACTTTTGGAATGCCAGCGGCGAGGATGCGCAGCTGTCCATCTACCAGACGAATCGGGCCTGGCTGCAGTGCTTTAACACGAAGATATCGCTTCTGATTCGCATGGGTTTTCAAGCCATGGACGGGAGTTTCATCAGGGATGTGGATCAGGATTACTACGCGGAATACGTTGAGTCAGCCGGCGACAATATCTATGCGAAGAGTGCCGAGCAGCGGGAACGCCAACAACGTGAGCCGAACAGCATGGATCAACTGGCAGCTCAGCTGAACATAAATCCGCCGCAAAGCGAGGATCTGCAGCCCATCAACGCCCGCCAGTTCCAGCAGCAGTTCGAGCAGGCCTTCGGCAATGTGCTCTTTAATGACCCAGCAGCCAGCTCCTCCGGTTGCGAGTTTGTCCAGCTGCAGCCACGACGGCATCCTCGGAAAAGGTGGCGACGACAATGTCCCGGGGAGGATCCTTGCTAAACCAGAACCTGCTCGACTTGTATAGCAAAATGCCTTGAAGCCAAAGCCACTTCGTTTTGAAAATATTGTATTTCTTGTTCAGTTGGTTTTTGTAAAATAATTATAAAAACACTGTAGGTTGCAGAGTTCTCGTTTGTTTGTTTGTTTTTCTCTTGTTTTCATCGAAGACATTGTTGTGATCAAAAAATAAATCAACGTTAGAATTTTGAGCTTGCGACTTGTTGTGAACAAATGTGAATTGTGTGGTGGGCGTGTGTGGTGTACGGTGCGGGGTAAAATATAAGCAAAGGTCGAAATGGACAATTACAAATATAAAAGTTAAGGGTGTGCTCCCCATCGCGCTGCTGCCTGCGCTACAGACTTATGGCAACAACATGTACACTCAATTACTCTCCTCGATTTGTGTGTCTCGCTTGTAATAAGCTGTCTCCAGTCAAAGTAAGCAAAGGAAAAGTTCGTCCGTGTTGGTGGTGTGGGGTTGGTTCTTCAGCGGCAGGATCCGATTACATCTTCGCCTTGAGCGGCACTGCGTCCACCATGATATGCAGGGCCATCTTTAGGCACTCCTCCGCGGAGCTTATCTGCTCGCACGGATAGGCGGCACCGTATTGCGTGAGGAAGTCGCAGTACTTTCGGTAGTTGCTTACTGCGAAATCGTAGTTGTAGGCGCCCAGAGCCATTTCCGTGTCATCGGTAACCGATGGCACCGTCGCCTTGTGCGGCATTCGTCCGAACGTGGGGTAGTCCAGCTCGCAGCCCTCGCACTTGCAATCGAAGCGGTACTGCATTGACAGCGTTTTCAAGCGCTGTTGCTTGCTGCAGATGGCGAAGTGAGCACTGAAAAGTTGGATATCTATTAGTTCTAGTATTTGGAGAGAATTGGAGTGTCTTGGGCGCCTATTTAATCGCGTGAGCTATTAATAAAATGTATATTAAGCTTTAACGTAAATAGTCCTACTAACTGAATTTTGGTCTGTTCAGAATGCTTTGGTTACAACTTACCCGTAGTTGTCGTAGAGCTTATTTCCCGCCTTTATAGGCCGCAGAATGAACATGTACGCCTTGGTGCCCTCGTATATCCGTACAGTATTCGGCGCACACGAGTGATTTAAGAGCGAGAGGAAGGCGTAAGCCCCGGACGAGTGCGTCTGGTCGTCCTTGGTCTCGTTAACCTGCTCGACCAGGTCGATACCGTGCATATTCGAGGGCGATGTCTGCAGATGTCGGAATAGGAGGTCCGTAAAGAAGTTCATGCCTTCTTCGCCGCCCAAATGGTCCTTGAGCGGTGTGTATTCGATTATGAAGTGCTTGAGCACAGCACAGACCACAGAGCGCTGGAAGAGATCGGAGACGGAGCGCAGGTGCTGGTTGGTCACCAGTCCATGGATTGCCCGGTAGTGCTCCTGCGGTGACAGCTGGCTGTAGTCGAGGTCAAAGGCGCACTTGTGCTGGTTCTGCTGCTGCTCACAGAAGGCCATTAGCTCCTCGATGCTGGGATAGAGATCCAGGGCTGCCAGCGTGGTGCGCAGGGCGATACCGTGGATCTTGTTGAACATGCGGTGCAGAAAGTCAATGATTGGGCACTCGAAGCGGTGATAGGTGGACATGGCCTGCTGCTTGCATTCCTCGGAGCAGAACATTACGGAGCAGCAGCTGTCGCAGGGTATGAGGGTCAGGTAGTTCTCCCGCTTGCAGGTGGCACACCGAATGTATCGCATGGGCGCCAGCAGTGTGGAGCAGAAGGGTTGCTCCACGGCCACAAGATCCCCAACGACCAAGTCCCGATTGGTCACCACAAAGCGACCCTCGTCGGCGGATTCGCGCAACTCCAAACAGTCGGCGATGAAGGGCACCTGTGGGTGCGAATTGAAACTGAGCTTAAACTCATAGGGCACCACATCCGGCGGCTGCTGATCGAGTAGCTGTTGGCAGTCCCTTTCCCGCTTGTCTAGTTTGTGGCTCAGTCTCGCCGGATAGTTGGCCTTCCTTGCCAGCTCGATATTGGCCAGACATTGCCGGTAACGCTTCCACTCGAACAGGACCGCCGACCGGTTAGCATAGCCTATGGACAGGTGCTCCGAGTTCGGTTCGGCATAGCAGATGCTTTTGTTATACAGCTCTAGAGCCTGAAACGGGTCGCAGGGATTAGCTAGAGTCTAGAGACCGGTAAGGGTTTACCCATTGAGGGGGCGATGATTACCTGAAAGTATTTCCTGTTCTTGAGCGAAAACTGCTCGTTGCCCAGCATCCGGAATTCCACGCTCCGCTTGTTGCACTTGTCCTCCCGGAGCGTAACATTCAGGAATATCTTCTCCATGTACTTGAAGTCAATAAGAGCGCGCATCACGAAGTCAACCTTGCGATGGTTCTCCTTCAGCTCGTTGAACTTGCCGGATATGATGCCGATCAGCTTCCAGTCGTTCAGTTTCTTCACCAGATCATCGCTAACGTCGTACACGTCCATATCTTGTGCGGGGCGGTCGGATATCTTAGTGTCCTGGAAATTTCTCCGGATCGGAAAGCTTCGGATCCTTTGGTTCGGTCCGCGTGTTGACGCCGCCGCCTGTTTTTTTCAGCCGGAAAAACGGTTCGTTTGGTCTACTGCCGGTGCCGCGAGTTCTTTAGCTGGCGCAAGGGCTGACCGCTAATTAGCGATTTCACGGGCAATTTCAATTCGGTAATATTGCAATTATTCGCACGGCGATTTTAATGTTATTTTTTTGCCAATCCGCTGGAAGCAGTGTGGAGTGTAGCCTGCGAATAATTAACGCTGCATTGTATAAGATGCCCTAAAAAATGCCGCAAGCCGACTGCTTGGCGACAAGCCGGGACACAAACCTTTGGGTTTGCATTCAAATTTTTCACGAAAATAATATTAATTCCAAATTCATTAAATGAAAAATGATTATAACTAAGAATTAAATCATAGTTTTATAGATTTCTGTTCAAGGAATAAAACGTAGAGAACGTAAATATTAAAGTGGTTCCACAGTGGTTACATCTGATTGGAAAACCTTTTATTTGCAGGACCAGCTAGAATTATATTTAAAACGTGTCACGTAAATATGGGTTGATTAATTGACAGAAAATCAATTTTAGCATATTTGAAAGATATAAAACTAAGCTTTTATTTACTGCTAGTTGTCACAGTGTCTCCATACCGGTTACTGTAAAAGGCGCCATCTTTGAAAAACGTTGTGAGGGTGGTCACACTGGCAGCAGTTTCACTTCCAATTTCCTCTTCAATCCGAACGAATTTTTAGTTTTCTAAGAATCCGGGGAATTATTGGCAGCCAAGTTGTTTGTTTAACAATCTCCCTGTTCTCAGACGTCCGCCGCACCAGTCCGGTTCAAGTTGAAGGCAAGGGAATATTATTTTTAGCCAGTAGGCCACAGCTAAGTGGCACCGTGTTGTGTCTAAAAATTTTGTTTGGCTGCGTCTGCAAATAAATCAAACCGTTTTCGAATCAAATTTTGGGAACCAAATCGACGAGAGGTGTGTAGGAATAAAAATAAAATATAAATTTAGCTTAAGAAAGGGCGTGGGTCGCAATATGAATTTATTGTACAGATGCCCATCATACGTCTGGAGTCTGCGGACAAGGAGATCTTCGACACGGATCAGGAGATCGCCAAGTGCTCGGAAACGATTCGCATCGCACTGGAGGATATGGGCGATGAGAGCGACAACAGTGTGCTGCCCTTGCCGAATGTCAACTCGCTGATCCTGAAGAAAGTGCTCCACTGGGCCACCTACCATAAGGACGATCCCATGGTTGCCGAGGAGGATGAGAACAAGGAGAAGCGCACTGATGACATCTCATCCTGGGACGCCGACTTCCTCAAAGTGGATCAGGGAACTCTGTTCGAACTGATCCTCGCGGCTAACTACCTGAACATCCAGGGTCTGCTTGATGTCACCTGCAAGACGGTGGCCAATATGATCAAGGGCAAAACACCGCAGGACATTCGCGACACCTTCGCCATCCAGAATGACTTTTTGCCACAGGAGGAGGAACAGGTGCGCAAGGAGAACGAGTGGTGTGAGGAGAAAAATTGAAGGATACCTACTGGCTAAATAGGCGGCTCGGCGAACCAAATCAAATTAATAATATAAATTTACCGTGGCGAAATTAAAGCTTACATTTGGGTTTCTCATCTCAAAAGCGTCAGCAATTGTCTTATAAATGGTTGTGTTGAGCTTATTGATATTTTTGAATACAATGCAAGCCTTTTCTTATTGAAAATATATTCAGGGATTACAAAACGTTTAATGGTACTCACAATGCGCAGTAATTTGGAAAGTATCAACATTTGATTTACTTAACACACGAACGTGGTCACGATGTTATCCGCTAGATTGGCCACTGGCGGTATAACTAGGTATGGCTAACACACCATGGCCATGGCCAATTGTCTATTGTTAGTTGCGTTCGGCTACCAGGAATCTGAGGATTGATAGGGCGATAGCCGTTATCAGGAAGAGTTTCAATATGGACAGCGCCAGCCGGTATAAAAAGATGATTGTGTAGTACGTAGCCACCAGGAGCAGCAGGAATACGATCAGTTCGCCCATTACAGAGGGCATTGACGCGTTCCTGTGGACGCATTCAAGGAACAGCGAGACGCATTGGTCGCCACTCCCCATGATGTTCTGCCCCAATCTGTCGAAAATGGAGACGCTTTTTTCCATGGCTAGATTGGCGAATGTACTGGATAACCGAAAAAACGTAGTTCTGTTGACCAAGCAAATCCAATTGCGAAAATCAGCTGTCTAGTGTGACCGCATTTCGATCGTAGTGGCAGCACTGCCTCTGAAAAGTCAAGGTATGAACAGTGGATTAACAAATAGTGGATGAAAAATATTAAAGTTACCGATGGGTAAATAAAAAAAAATAATCAGCTACAGATGCAATTAATCGTACCCATGACTCCCAGAGCAAAGGGATCTATGGTATTCTTTGAAAAATAACACACACATTTTCAAATGTTGAATGATAAATTCGAATTTTTTTTTATCGTTTTGATAATTTTTTATCATTGTTTATTTCAAAATATTAAGTTTAAGGGCAAGTAATAGGAAGCGGACCTTATTGTTTATTTGAAGTTAGTTAATGCAGTAAGAGGTATCTGATAGCTTATGCTTTTCATTGCTAGGCTATTACGGTGTACTGGCAGCCTTATTTATTTTTAAATGAAAAAATTATACCTACGAACAAGTTGAGTGCTTAAATTCAGCACCATGTGGTGGAAACGGCGCAGCTCATTAATGCAATTAATGTCACTAAGGCCCTAAAATACAGCTTAAACAATAATATATGCCCTACAGGCGTTTTTGTAAATTGTGGTTGGATTTTGGATATCCGGTTAGCTTGCATTAAAATCGGATTACTAGGAAAAACTGATATGGCGCATTGATGGTTCCTAATTGCCTTTCTCAAGTTACCAACGGGGCCAAAACCATTTTTTTTTAACTACAGTGTTTTAAGCGAAGCTGGCCATAAATCTAAATGGCGACCTTTCCACTTTGGCGCTGTGCATTGAACTGGCAGCAAATTTGTAAAATCCCCCGGATTCCCCAGGGAATCGCTGCCGTGCAAAACGATACCTGAAACTGACGCTTCATACAAAAAAAAAAAAATAATAAATAAAGTATAAAATCTCGGCAGACGAACAATAAGCAATTTTCTTTTTCTCAGGGCTCCTTCGGTTCAACGTACTGCACGTACTATTTGCGGAGAAATTTAAATAAATTGAAATAAATGGCGGCAAGTAGGGTCCTTTATATACGAGTATTCCTCTCACAGACAATGGGTGTGAAAAGCATGAGAGCCCCACTTAATATGCCTGGGCTCAGGACGATTTCACCAAAATTCAGTTGCATTGTTCTTTCTGTCCACCTGTTATTAGCCATGCTCTTTGCCGCAAACGACATGAGAAAGTGGACACTGGACATGGGGACAAGTGACAGAAAGTGCAAACAGATGTCCAACTGGGCTGCAGCTGCAGCTGCAGCTGCATTCTGGACTAGAAACGAAACTTCAGGGAACTGAACTCGACTTGATGCAACTGACAGGTTGACTTTGACACAAAGCCCAGGAGGACGGGCTCTGGGTCTATAAATACGGCATGACCCCACCGACCCCACCCCACCCCACGACCATGTTACAATGTGGTGACAGTGATGCCAACGCTCTACATAATTCATATAATTCATTGGGTTGCACAGTTCTAAGTTGAATAGCAGAGGTCTCATTAAAGTTACAAAGTACATCGTTTGTCGTGATCCTGAGTGTAAGAACGATCAAGAAAATTACACTTGTTGTACATGTATGTACATATGTAATGTTTAAGATGGTTAAGATGTTTCGATGATGTGTTGAATAGTAGTAGGCGTTAGCAATTGGCTTACGTCGTAAGAAGACCTCTGTACATTATCTTATACACCAATGGATTCATTGATTGAAAGTAAATGGGAATTTCTGTGCTATTTCACTAAAAGCGCTTCCAAATTTGTAGAGACCTATGAAGTCTTTGTTTGGTTTGGTCTTTGGTTTTCTTCCAGCCTTTTCGGTTCTTGAGGAAGCATCCAAGTCGGCATCTCTGTTTGCTGACCCAATGCCAGTTGGTCTGATTCTGTGTGTTTGAGGGTGTTGCAAGTGCAACAACTGTGTCACGCCTTGTTTCTGTGGACGACAAAGCGGAGAATAGTGCACAAAATACAGAATATTTCATTCCGACTGCGACGGTGACTGTGATGGGGAGGGGGTGGGGGAGGGGGAGTGGTAGGAGGATGGCCACAATCTGCTAGAGCCAGCTTGTTAATATTTCTGGCTTTTGTTGCTGGCTTCATAAAAGTGTTGTCTTGTGTTGTCCACGTGTGTTTGCCTCTTTGTCTGTCTGTCTGTCTGTCTGCCTGCCTGCCTGCTTGCCTGTTTGTTTGTTTGTTTGTTTGCTTGTTTCCCCGGCACTTCCTGTTGCTCGTTCGACTTCTGGCGGAGCGTTTCCGGTTCCTTTCATTTGCTATTCCACCCGTAAACGAACGCCCGCCTGCGCTTCCACTTCATTTTTGCGCTCACAGGATTGCCGCGCTCTGCAGCTATGTAAGATACATACATATGTACATATGTATGTACGAGTATTTGCTTGACAAATTCCTAGAAATCCCTAAATATTTAATACACTCGCACCATCAGACACAAAAGTGTTTAAAGCACTTCAAAGCACAAGGAGTTCCCGAGCCATGCAGCGTTCCACCTACAAAAGTGTGGGTGCTTATGCCACTGCCAGCTTCACCTGCCATTTCCATCGGGAACACTATTATCCGTTGACACTTTTCGCTGTTTTTCCATTAGATTGGTCTCCCAGCTCGCAACAGTGCAGTGTAGACTTGACCAAAAGTGTCAATAGTTGTCGCTTAAGTTGCGTAGAATATATAATATTTCAGATGTGCACTTGAAAGTTTGCCGAAGGTTGTTAGTTGGATAAGACCATCTGTAAAATGCATCGTATTTTCTAACAGCATTTACTTTGAAGTATGGTGTGGTTTTTACAGGTTTTTTCACATTGTAGTCTTATGACAATTTCTGACAGTGCACTTGCACTTTGTCACCCATTTTTTTTTCCACTTCACCTGGGCGAGCGACACGTGTCACCTGTAAAGTGCATCGGATCCGGCAACCGCATCTTTAGCAACTCAGAGCTGACCTTTTCGCGACGGAAGACTCTTGAGTGCCGGGTATACAAGTATCCCAGTATCCCAGTATCCCAGTATCCCAGTATCCCAGTATCCAAGTATCTAAGTATCTGGGTATCCGAGTCTGTTGCTAGGCGGGAGCAAAGTCATTTGACATAGTCAACTTGTCTTTAATTAATGAGCACACCGAAAAATGCGCGCATAAAATTGCTTTGCGTCCCGGGCGGAGGGCTTCAACTTGAGGTGGCGGAAAGCAACAGGTGGAGCGGGTGCTCCCCCAGGAAGTGGCTGTAAGGAGCCACTCGAAAATGTTCGAGGGCCAAAGCAAAGTTTGGGCCAAGAAATAAAGGAAGGCTGGCGGGCATAGGAAAATAACAAGGAGCCCAAGAACAAACAAAAGGGCCACGGGCCCAAAGGATACGAGTATCCTTTGGGCACCAACGCGCCTTTGTGTACTCTTAATGGATCCACCCGAATCATTTGACCAAAGATCCAAAAAGGCCTTTATCCGCGCTTAAATGTCAGCGCGTTATGAAATTATGGGCTGAATGAAATTATTCACAAATAAATTAAATTGCGCAGTCAACGGGAATCATTTATGTATATTATGTTTACACTCTCCTTTTTTCCTTTTTTTTTTTTTTTTCCTTATTTCACTTTTTTACATTTTCAGTATTTTCATTCAATTTTAAGCTGCCACTCCTTATCCCCGCCTGAAATATCAAAGGTGAGCCGGCGGCGGAGTAGTTTCCTCGAGCCTCTGCTCCAGGTGAGGGATGCCAGGTGGCCTCCGTTCCGTCGTGTCAATTCAATCAAGCCACCAGCTCACCAGTTCACCTGCCCACCTGACGCACCTGACGCACCTAACGCACCTAACACACCTGACTTGCCTCCTCCACCTGGCTTTCTGCAACTTAATCTCGATGTTGCTGGGACCGTCGTTGTTTGGTTATACAAAATGAGAATTTATTGTACGGCACACATAAGCTGACTATAATAAAATTTCAATTTGCCCGACAAACGATGTCGTCGACACTCGTTTTCCCGCATAAAGCCAAAGAAGACGCACAAAGCAATAGCAGTTACCCCAGCAAAAGCGTACGCAAATATCGTTTATGTACAAACAATATTCACGCTTATTGCGATGTGAAAGTTGGCGAGCCCTTGGCCAACCGTAAACTTTTTAGTTTGAAACGCGTTTGCTCGAAATTCGGGAGAAATTTGAAACATTTAAAAACAAAAGCAGTCTGCAAATGCATAAGTTAATATGGAGTTTTTTCCGATTAGGATTAGAAGTCACCCATTGGTGACATTTCAAACAAACTATGTGCACATCTGTACTACGCATGTATTATTATTCTCAGTACTTAGAAAATTATCAAATTAAGCTCACCATTACTTGAGCATCAAGAATCTGATCTCTAATCTCTCTAGTCGAGGATTAGTATAAGTATACGAAGTATTTGGAAATGCAATTTAAGAAACTGTATCCTGAAAAGTACTCTCGTGTTCTGGCTGGCATGGGTTTTCTCAGAATAAGCCTTTTCTAGTACCTGCATAATCTTTTAAAAGAAAACATATTTAATACAAAGAATATCTGTTTTTGTCTTATAATCGCTTTAAGGTTTTATACCAGGGCGCATCGGGCTTGGCAGATGTCCTAAGGGGTCACGACCCGATCGAAGTAATCCTTGTGCCTGGAAATGGCGTTCGCATGCTTTGAGGGCTGGAGCAAGGCGGGCGGCATACAGACCTCAGACCACATCTATTGATATGACGACTTTCAATCCTCAATGACGTCACCCGGGAGCAAGTGAGTTGGGAGCAAGTGAGCTGGGAGCAGGGAGTTGCGGAGCTCACGTACTGCACGCTCGTTAAAAATTGACGATGTGCATCAGCGGGTGGCGTTGCGGCATAGCTTGGGCAAGGTGATGATGTTCCAAAGTTGAGTTCAGTACGGTTGGGCACAGCACATACATATGTACATACGTATCTGGTTGGTGGGGTTAACCACGTGTCTGGAGCACTTAACCCATTGACCGCGGTACCACTTTTGCGCCAAGCATTTATCGGAGAATGTATTTCTCCCGGCGTTTTTAGCATTTATTGCATTTTAAAGCCGTCGCCTTGGCTCAACTCGCATCTCGAAACCCATAAAAACGGGGCCCACTGAAGCCAGGCCCAAGAGCACCCAAAGGACATCCAGCATACACTTACACTTACTGGCTGCCATATACATATACATATACATATATGCATATATGCTTGCTCATATATGCTCATATGTGCGCATATATGCTCATATATGCTCATATATGCTCATATAAATATCTAAATGTTTTGCATACTGCATGGCCCTTGACACGCCGCCTTTTAGCCCTCGCTCGCCCAGATATAAATACGTAATGCATGTCAGTTTGGTTTTGCGCTTTGATTTACCAGCGTTGATTTATGGCGGCCGCGCTGAGAAGTATGCTATACTTTGCTATACGATGCCATGCGGCGCATAAAAGTGAGCGTAAAAATCCACATTCGCGTATAACCAACCCATGGCCACAGTGAAAGCGGATTTAATTAGTGGAAAGCAGACGAAAAGTGGGCTGCATGCTGTACGCTTCGCTGGCAAGACGAGATTAAATTAAATGGGATGAGATAAGATGGGTTGGGTTGGGTTGGATTGGGTTGCGATGACGTTCAAAATGCCAACGATAATGTTTGCATTAAATAGTCAAAGAAATGGCTATGTGTTGCGCATAAGTCTGCTTTAAAAATCTTTTCGGTGCGAAAAACTTTTTGCAGGTTGATAATAGCCAGGTTATTCACACAGCGCGTCGGTCAAGAACTTCCTTTGCGTACATACATACATATATCAAATTAATGTGAGGGCCGGCCATGGAATAACTTTGACAACTTTCACTTATTCGGGATCAGGGATCAAGGGGAAAAACTTTAGCGCTCCTCTTTGGCACTTGCTAATTAAGTTTGCCCGAGTATTTCATACGCCATGTGGGTACCATTCGCCGTCCGACTCGTTAACCTTTTTATTTGGTTCAATAAACAGAATGCCACTGCGAATGCGAATATTTATTTGTATAAACACATATAAATATTTGTGCGCCCTTAACGTAGGTCGTCTGCTATATATTTGCCTAACACAACATTGCGTATACGCTGAAACACAAGATATTCATACGCGGAGGTACCCACGTGTTCTACTTGTTTTTCAGAAAGCTTTTCATGCTAATGGAAAACCCAATATGTCTGATACGTACTTATGTGTGCTTATATGTATAAAAAATTGCGGGGGTGAATGTGCCAAGTGGCGAAGATTCGCCTTCTGCCTCCTCTTGGAAGAAATGCATCGGTAATGTACTAAGTATTTATTCTACATTACGGGCATCACATGTGAGTTTTTTTTTTGAAACGTGTCTATATTTCCAAAAACAAAATGAATCCGATATTTTGATGTACCCTGAACTGGCCTTGAAAACGAGCCCTGCAAATGTGGCGCTTTGAAAGCATTTACTTGACAAAATTAATTACCGAAATGCTCTTCTCTGCTAAATTATAAATAGCCAAGGGAGTCGCATAAACAACCAGCAGTGAGAACAAAAACAAAAACAAAAACAGGACCAACTCAGGTTGTTGACAAAAATACAAAAAAGTGGCCAAGAGATGGGTGGTGGTGGATGGCGGTGGATGGAGATGGGTGTTGTAAAGCCCCACCGTTTTGCGTTGTTCAAATATTCATGACAAGACGGCACAAAGTGCTCAAGTTTATTGCAATGAGAACAGTAAACGAAAGCAGCGACTGTTGCTTTCCCTAACTTTCCACTCACCACTTTCTCCTCCTCCTCCGGGCTGTCTGCATCCGTCGCTCCTCCCGTGCCCTCTTAGCCAATCTCTTGATGCTTCATGCGGAAATAGGCGACATACAGGGGCTGACAAATTGTGTCGAGTACTTGCAGATATCAGGAATGTCCAGGCATCGTCATCATCAGCAGTTGGTCGCCTAAGCAGGTGGCTGTGCATTCATTTTGGCCAACAACTGATTGCATCATACGCAAATGCTGACGCATGCAGTTGGTCTTTCGACTGTGGGCCATGACATCACTTTACACGCACGATTTGTGGCAAATGCCGCCATAATTTCTGCCCTCCGCCCGCTTCCGTGATTTTTAGGATCTCAGTCCGAGGAGGAGGACATCTGGGAGCAGCAGAAGCCTCCTTCCAACGAGTGGGCGCAGGATGACCGAACGCAAGAAGATGGCGACGACTTCCGCACAAACGGAAGCCACATTCCGCTCTTTTGCTTGCTACTTGCTGCTTGCCATTGTCAACGTTGTGTTCTTGGCCCACACGCACACAGCAACCGCTGCAGACACAGACAAACAGATACGGATACAGATACAAACACACAGATACGAATACAGATACTGATGCATCTACACTTTTGGCCAACATCCAAGAGCTGAGCACAAATTTTTCGAGTACAGTCAGCAAAAAGCGCATTTTGGCATGGCAACATGGCGAACTCAAAAATCACACTCACACATTCAACGGCAGGACACCTTTTGTGGAAGTTCAGCAATTAGCGCACTGAACTGAACAGGTGCACGTATATAACAATGGATATGGAAATATGCATTGCACGGAGAATACTGTTGTTGTACAATTAAATATAATAAATATTTCTCTTAAATCTTGAATACTTTATGTGTCAAAATGAATATATATTAATGATTATGAGCCATAACATGGAAAAATAATGCTAAGTTATTAATAGTTTATCCCCACATATATATTAGTGACTTTACTGGTAAAAGTAACGATTGATTGACTACTTATGGAAAACGATAATACAATTAGGCATCGCTCGTTAAATTACAGGGGTAGATTGTAATGGAACTTAATGCTGCTTCAGCTTAAATATGCTAATGCCCAAATGAAACCTGCTGCGGACAGCTGTAATTATAAATATTTGCGTAACACTAAAACTCACAAGCAATCAACCCGAATTGTCATGCCTGCACACTGTGCGGTGGTAATTCCTTCAATTAACGATGTTTCCACAGTCAACAACTTTCCCCGAACTATGATTATACAAGGCACTTTCAAAATGACGTGCGGTGAAACCGGCAATTGTGCCTATGTCGTCCAAAAATGTCTGGGGAATATGTTAAAGGCATGTTTAACTGGCAGGCAAAGAATACTCGTATGGTATAATATACAAAAAACAGTCTGTTTAAATGATTTATAAAATGCCTTTAATTTCACTAGATGAGTGCATATCTGTTTTAATTTCGAAAGGATACCCAGCAATCAGTTAGTTGTGATACCCTTATTAAGAGCGTGTATCGCAACGAAATCGTATAAATGCCTAATGAATGAAGGTGTCCTCGGTTTCCGGGAATCCATACAAAGTGGGTTATTAAAACAGTTTATGCGCGTTGCTGGCCGCTAAAATTTCCACTAACTGAGCTGTTGACATCATGGCACCCCCGTGCATTCATCCAGATATATACGCCATAAAACTTGCTTGCAATCTCCTCTGAATGGAACAATGGAACAACCGAATGGGGTGAGACTTTTGTGGCTGGGGCTGCATATTTGCCGGCAGCATTTTTGGCGGCAAACGCCTACGCGCCATTGTCGTTGCCCCAAAACCCAAAGCCAAAAGCCCAAAGTCCACAGCCCCAAAACCCAAACCCCCACAACCCCCACACAACTACCAAACCACGATAAACTCGATTTGTCCTTGGCTCCTTGGCGTTAGTGTTGCTTTTGGCCGATTGGGGCTTGAAAAATCATTCATTGAGACACACACACTATGCGGGATGTGTGCGAGTGTGTGTGTGCTTCTGCGAGTGTGTGTGTGTGTGTGCGTGTGCGTGTGTGTGAGTGGCTAGTTGGCAGTCAGAGAGTCGTAGAGATTTTTCGCGTGGGCGTTGTGCGCTGTTGTTGTTGCTGCCCGTTGTTTTCATACTGCAAATATTTGTAGTGGGAAAATTTCTTGTAAAAGTACTACCAACGAACGAGTCTATTGAGCTGGCTCACTCTCGCTCCATCTCTGTCTATTCCCCCGTCTCCCTCGCTCGCCATTAAGTCTCGTTTTATGACAGTGTCGCTGTCTTTGGCCAGAAACAGTTGACGCAGCAGCTCCACTTTCGAAAAGCGTAGAAAAAAGAAAAACAAAAAACGAGGAAAACGAAAAGCTGGGAATTCCAAGTCAGCGTGGGCGTCAAATGCTTCTAGTTTTCCACACCACCCGATGCCACCACTGCGGTTTTCCCTTATTGTGTATGCCTGTCGCGCTTTGCTGATTTTTCTTAATGGAATTTATGCGAGTGTGAAATTTATGTTTGTGCACAGATAGAAAACGCAAAACTATTCTTAGTTTTCGCCCAGGCGGTTGGAAAAGCACGGGCGTTGCCTACTTTTCTGCGCAAGGACGCGGCATACCCCGAAAATACCCTCGAGCACCATCCACCATTCACTGAGAAATTGGCCAAGCACACGCTGATCGCCACACTTCAGATTGACATTAAACTGTTTGTCCTGCGGTAGCTCTTACATGCCGTCAGTTGAGCCAGTGAGGCAGTGAGTCAGTGAGGCAGTGAGGCAGTGAGCACAGGGGTACCAAATGCGACTGCGAATCGCTATTGCACAATCGCTCGCAGTTATGAATATTTACTGGCATCCTATTTTCTGCGTGGCCCACACACATTATGCCAGTGCGAGTGTGTGGGCGGAACAAATTGCTTTTCAATCAATTGAGCCTGCAGTTATTGCACTCGCCCAAAGGTTGCGTCGCCTCCTAAGCATACATACACATATGTACACGTATGTATGTTTGCATGTGTATATTGCTCATACGACCCGTTCGCCCAAGGAGGAAAAGGCCAGCGGGCGGGATAGAGGTTCATTCATATGTCTCTGCGACTCCCTGCGACTCTTTGCGACTTGTGCGCCATTGACTGGCAAAACGCCCTCGAAAAGTCTTCTATTACAAATGGAAATTTCCTGACTTTTGCCAAAAGAGGCAAAAAGGCAAGGAAGGACCTTTTGTCAGTAGTTGGCGCGGGTGTGCGAGTGTGTGTGCGAGTGTGTGTCGTTGGCATATTTATGATTCAGCTGATAAATAAAATAAATTTCATTTAAAGTCCATTCCAGCCGCTAGCCGACTATTTGAGTCCATAATTTGTCTCGTAAATAATATTTGCCTAAAGCGTTTCCGCCCAAAAGAGTTTCCAAGCCAACAGCGATGTGTGCCTCCTAGTATTATGTAGTAGATGTAGACAGGCAGCCGATGCAATCGCCTGGCTGGTTGCGGAGATAGCAGATGCCACGGCGTTAGGTGTTCCATTTGCTAATCCTTATGTCAGAGAAATTGCATCAGCAGCCACATAGCCACAGAAGCTGGTTGAGTGCTTGGTGCGGCTTCAAGTGCCTGCTGCTCCCTCGTCTTTGGCGACCTGGACACGTACTCCTTCGCCTCATTCATGTTGATAAACTCAGTCACTCAGTCAGTCAGTCGGAAAACGTTTCGATGGCTGGGAGTGGGTAGCAGCTGAAATGGCTGAAAAGTGGGGTGATCCTGAAGTTGAGACATGTCAAAGGTGTGGTAACTCAAAACCAGAATGTGTTTGAAGGCCCATCAGTTTCAGTTATAGACATTTTTCGTAAATACCCTGATAAGAGTGCACATTGCGTAATGAACCTGCTGCCAGAAGGACATTAAGAGAGAACAGCAACGAAATGGCATTGTAACACCTATGCGATAGTGAACATTTTTAATATATATACTCGTTTAATACTCTAGTGTGCGCTCCAATGTGCATCTATATTCTGGCCCACTCATTTTCGAATTTACGTTGCGAACGTGGCGGCCAAATTATGACAAACCGCTGTGAAAGTTTCAAAAAGCGTTTTCAGCACACACTTTGCGCTCACCTTTACGCCCCATTCCGCCCACTTTAATGTACGTATAGAGGAGGGGAAGGAGGAGGAGGTGGAGGAGGAGGATGAGGAGGAGCCGGGAACAGGCCAAAGTGTGGAAAAAACCAGCAAGAAGTACGTGCCAGTTTAGTACACTCAAAAGTGACTGACCACGCCTCCCGCAAAACTTCTGGTTGATTAAAGTGCGCCACGGTGCGGAAATTCACCAAAATGTATGGAAATTTTTCAGGGTTTCCCGGCATTTTGCTGTCTGTCTTTTCGGTCCTAACTGAAGTCCATAACTTATGTTTTATGCCCACTGGACTTCTGGCCAGAGAGCACTCTTCATTTCGCAGGCTCAATGCTTCTTCTCTGCTCGCCCCGTTCGCTTGTGTGAATGCCAACTGATGCATTATCTCAGCACGGAAAAAAATCGGGGATAAAAATGCAAATATACATATTAGAGTGTAAGAAAGTATATTAAATATATGCTGTATATATATATACTGTGTAGTTTTAGAACTTCAGATTGTCAAAAGAGACCTCTTTAAAATAGAATAGATGAAGCCTAGTTGGCATTGCCTTCATCAAGTTCCTTCAGCTTATGTTCGGATATATGTCACTATGTTTGGGTATATGCTTTTATGTGATTTTTCCAAGTGCATGAAACAGACCACTTGCTTTCCGGCTTTGGGGCTGGGATTAGTTAATTTTGAGATAATTCGAGTGTTAAGCATGTGGCGCAGAGGCAGGCACACACAATTGCAGGCCCATTCCCAATTAGTTGTCATCATGCGGACCGCTTGTAGCGGCTTTGGCGGTGCGTCCTGCTGGGCAAGGGACATAGGACAAAGGACATGGGACATGGGACACAGGACATGGGACATGGGACATGGGCATTCCTCCCGAGCAGACAAAGGATGCCAAAACCGTGTCGCCTGCAATCAGAGCGGATGAGCATGTGTGTGTGTGTGCTTGTGTGATAAACAAGTCTAATTAAAGCTAACGAGATTTGACCAGCCCAAGACGCACTCGAGCACAGTTTTGGGCTTAATTAAATCCCCTGTCTGTTCGTTCTCAACTTGTCAATTAGCCGCTGCTGAACTGGAGCGGTAGAACATACGAGTTTGGCTACATAATCTTATGTCTATTTTCGAATGCTGTCTAAAAATACGCGTAAGTGCCGCATTTGTGGGCGGTCCTGCAATGCCAAATAAGTAAGTGTTTGCCCATGAAATCGATCAAGGGATTGGGCCCTCTCATATGCCTGTTGATTTGGTGGGCGGATTTTGGCTCCCCAGCTCAAGTGGCTAGCAAATAAGGGTCTAAAAATAATCGAACACACACACACACACACACACACACACACACACGCAAGACGATAACCGACAGGCGTTAGGACTCATTTTACATTTATCTGGTTTACGAAAGTCAACATGAATTCTCTGGTTGGAGGACATAATTTGGCAAAGAAGATGGGTAAAATTCCAGTTTAAAGGAGGCTGTATATTACCTACTTTATTTACACTGGCATTGAAGCGTATAAACGTGATATTTGCCATAATTTAAAGTGTACATAAAATGATATTATTGATTATATGTTACCTGTGTATTTGATTCGCTTGTTTGCACAGCACCATTTCTACCAATTTAATAAATCAAAGTTGTACACTTTGGTATAATTAATTACCTATTATCTGGCCGAATCTAAGCTATTTTAAATTATCTGTATACTACGGAAAATAAACCAAGATAGAATGCTATGGTCGAGTTTCCCGACTATCAGATACCCGTTACTCAGCTAGTGGAAGAGCAAACGAGAAATTTCAACATTTTCTGTAATATCGGTTGAAATTGGAGAAAAATTAGCTATGAAAACAACTAAAAAAAAATTTGTAAAGTGTTGGCGTGGAAAAAAGTTTCTTGCAAATCTATAGAAATTTACAAGATTCATAAAAAAGTGAAAAAATACCACAACATTTTTCAAAAGTGTGGGCGTGACAGTTTTGGGCGGCAGTTGTCTCTGGAAGCTGCATGCTTAATCTCAACATTCTAGCTTTTGTAGTTCCTGAGATCGAGGCTTTCATACGGACAGACGGACGGACAGACGGACGGACAGACATGGCCAAATCGACTCGGCTATTGATCCTGATCAAGAATATGTATACTTTATATGGTCTGAATCGCTTCCTTCTGCCTGTTACATACTTTTCAACGAATCTAGTATACCCTTGTACTCTACGAGTAACGGGTATAATTATTATAAATATATTATACACGTATATAAGATAAATTTGGTTGGCGTTGTCGTTCATTAGAATCACATTCTATTCCATACAGACATAAATTTGGAATGGAGGACAGCAACAACATTATCTGGAGTCTGTAACCAAATATTTGCCTGGATTTGTGAATTATCGATGTCGAATTGAAGTGGATATGGCTCTAATGAGCGCCCATTATATGTTTAATGAGCTACGGCTCAAATAACTAGAGTCTTGGCTTTTTCGGCGGTGTAAATCGAAACTCAAGTTCGATGGAGAGTGAAGTTCAAACGGCGCCCACGTGGCGGTAGGTAAATATTTAATTCTAATGATCTATGAGCTTAGTTTTGGAGGAAAGTGCGGATATAATGATGAGGTCAGGGTCCGAGTGGGCGTGGTCTATGCCATTTAACCGGGCTGAGTGAATTATGTTGTTTGTTCTTGTAATTGCCTTCCGTTTAGTTTTCGGCCGTTTGATTCGAAAGGCAGGCGGGGGTCAAAGGGCACGTTTTGTCGGCAGATCGTGGGTGTTATTAATTTATGAACCCATTTCTCTCATCATCATCGTTATGACAAGCGGAATCATGTTAATTTACAAGTTTGTCCTTGGCCAGAAACAAAGCGCCTAGTTGACGGGGACAATTATGATGTGACACAGAGGTAAGCTTCACAAACAAACTGAGAAAAGAAACTGAGACAGTAACAGAAACAAAAGTTTCACAAAGTTTGCTTTTCGTCATCAAAAAGAAATCAAGCAAACGACAGCGCAAACAAATAAATATCAGACTCATCAACGTCATCAAAATGGCGGCAGGCTGACCATCAGCAACGTGGCCGAAAGCGACTTGGCCCACCAAGATATGGCCAAAAGCAACGGCAATTCCTGGTAATGACAGTAATGAAATGTAACAGTTACATTGCGCATCGTTAAGTCGCCCGCCGACATTGCTAAGTCGCGTGGGAAAAGCTGAGCAAACCGAAAGGAAAATCAGGAGCGGCGGGAAAAGCGGTTTTCAACTCTCAGCCGCGAGAAGAAATGTGCCCCATTTTGAGTTGGTTGGTTTCTTGGGCTAAATCAAAACCTGCTAACTGCTGGAAAGATTCCACGTTGTTAATATATAATTAGTTGCTACAAATTGGCAAAAGCTGAGCATATTTAAATTATTGATTGCTAACCTTAAATGGTGCTCAACTGAATGGACGTATTTCGGATTCTGAAACTCGAGTACTACGATTTCAAAACTTGTTGGTTATAGAGAATTTTCGGGCGCTTGAACCATTAAAGCCCTTGTTAAAATTCCTAGAAAAGACTGCAGTGCAGTACTGGGCGTGCTAAGCGGACTCTTTGGAGGAGCAGACAAGGAGCAGCCACAGCGGCCACAGGGAATTTGCATAGAAGGGCAGATTGTCGGCAGTGTCCTTGCCGGCATTTTCTCAAAGCGGCAGCTGCAGTTGAAATTCGATTAGGCCCCCTCCGCCTGCCTCCATGAACTGCATTTTAATAAATGCCAGCAGTAGTTTGGCGCTTCTACTCCACCAACTTTACTTCCTGTCGGTCCAGTGGGGGAAATTGCATTCGTTGATTCGGTTTTCGCTTGAAAAGACGCTAAGGAATGCAGAGAAGATAAAATGCGGGTACTCAAGCGCAGCTGAATTAAATTAGTGGCTGCAGCTGGTTACATATCGCAATGATTGATTGCATTCCACGCGTAAAAAAAACATCGAATGTTAATCCTGACTGGATTATCATTCGCCTTGGGAACTCGCACGGCCCGAATGCGTCCACCCCAAGCCAATTCGTTAGTCCTTTCCCGCAATAAGACCCACTTAATATGCCTAATTGCAAGTTAATGGATATTCGCTGCTATCTGGGGCGTGGGTGTAATGTTTACGAGTTCAACTCTGAGCATGCCCCTGCCACTCTGGTTAATTATAAATTATTATTCGAAGCGTGCTCTTGATGTGTTGTCGTGGATATAAGCCCGGCCAGTGCTTAATTATGCTCTATGATATTATTTAAGTTTTGCGCGCAATTTTGCAGGCAGGCAAATGTCGAATATCCTGCCATTTATTGGCCGACCCTGTGTGCGTAGGTCCTGATCCAATTAACGTCTCGCTGGCGATTAGGCAGCTGATTTGCACAAATCAATGCAACAAGCCCCAAGGACGCAAGCCCACCACTACCACTGCGTTATTCAGGACCTATAATATATACTTACCACCGGTCGGCGGTGAATTGAATGAATTATTTTACGGCATACTTTATTGCGGCGTCATAGGCAAGTGAAATGTCGTTTTGATTACTCGCACGCGCCGTGAAAATTGGGGGCGTGGGGCGTGGCTTATTGATTTCCCGACAATTATTTGTGCGTAGCTACAAGTACATATCTGTATCTGTATCTGTAGCTGTAGCTGTAGCTGTAGCTGTAGCTGTAGCTGTAGCTGTATCTGTATCCTGTGTCCGTATATGTATCTGTATCTATATCTGTAGCTGTATCTGTATCTGTATCCGTTTCGATTTGTTGCATTTCGTAGATTGAAATCTATTGCTACTGGGCTATTCGGTAGTGTTTTGAACCGCATAATTACGGTCTGCACTTAAACGGCCAGTATTCTCTGGCCTTTCAAATGTCAGCCACTTGTCGTCACTGCCGACTCATTGTCCACCACTTGATAAACGTTGTAGTACCTCCCACCAGCTCCAAGTTTCCCCTTGAATCGAAAGCGACAATTTAGTTCAAAGCACCGCCTTGCACTGTCCCGAAAATCGAGCCTGTTTACTCGGGTTAAAGTCCTGCACTCGGGCCTCAATTCATTCCACAAATGCCACACAAAATACGTAACAGTTGACATTGAAAGTGACATTAAAATTTGGTATGGCGTTTATTTTTAGCCAATGCGAAAAGAACTTTTTTTGGTTCGCCATACTACTGAATAAGTCTTCAATAGCAACGTTGGTTAAGAGGCCAATTAAAGATGCGCATTTGGTGGGCGAAGAGTTGCGTGTAATCCCAGCGCTCTGCTCTGCTGCACAGAGAAAAATATTTCCATGTTGTACAGTGAATTAGAAGAAATAGACCATATACCCTATATACGTAGCTAAGTTTTTTCCCCAATTTTGTGTGTCTGTCAAACTCAGCAACTTATCACAATTGAGGCACTTAATCGTTTTCGATTTGCTCCAATATCTTGTAACTTTGAGCCTTTGATATGATCATCCTTTAGTCTCTTGAAGATTGATTTAAGGATACCCTTCTACGTTCACCTTATTATACAGCATCTGATTTTCAAGTTGTTCCGTTGCAGCAAAAATGCCCATATTTCCAGTCGAATGGCCGAAAAGAAGCGGCTTGTAGCATTCTTGTCCGGAAACTAATTTAGGAAAATTCTTCGAAGCCGGCAGTGCGACGGAGACGTGTTTTACTCGAGAATCGAGGATTGAGGAATTGTGGCATTGTGGAATTGAGGGAGTTATGCCAGTAGGAGGTGGCTGGAGGTGGCATAAACCCGATTTGCCATTTGAAGCGGAAGTGACCCTTGAAGTCTGATTTTGTTTGATTTTGTTTGTGCGGCCATTCGTTGGCAACGAGATTTTCCTCCGGCCAGGAGTCCACTTGCCACACCACCTCCCTCCCCCAGTGGCTGTATCTATTTACTTGCTCCTATTGCGTTGTCGCTGGGCTTGCTGTTCAATTTTTAATCAACGGCTTTGATGGCGTCTTGGCAGCGCCTCGTGGAATCCATGCAATTTCCTGTTTGGCTGTGGACGAAGTCTGAAAGACAAGCGGCGCAAAAAGGAAAAGCGGCGAGCGCCAAAAGGAAACGCTGCTCAACTCGGCTGGTTGTCTATTTATAGCATTTTGGCCATATCCCATGGAATTCAATGTCAACAGCACAGCCGGCAATCTCCAGACCGATGTCGATGGGTGGTGGAGCTGGAGCTGGATGTGAATGAGTAGGTTGAGGTGGAGATGGAGATGGCCTGGACTGAAGGTCGGAGGCTGGAGTTGTCATACGCAAGTGGCATCATCGCCGTCATCGGCCATCAGTCAACCGATTAGGGTCCTGTGCCCCACCAAAGTGCAGCATACTTATGGGGGTTGTAATTGAACTTTGCTCTCTGCGGGCAATTAAAGCCACATCGTAAATCACGACGGGAGGCGTGCAATGTGGGCGAATGACATGGTCTTATTGCAGAACCAAACACTTTGATTGAAACCCATATTAGGTATTTCAATAGTAATAGTAATAATAATAATATTAATTATTTTAATAAATAAATAAAAGCTACGAATTATGTTTAAAAGCCATCCTTGTACTTATGAGATATACTTATATCTATTATATTACATCAATTATTAATCTACATTAATTTATACGTTTATTCTTCTGAGAACTGAATTCTTGTAGTATAGTTTGCAAAATTGCAAACACCTTAAAAGTACCCATTAATTGCCTAATATCCTCTACATTGTAAATGAGACATAATGCACTGCAAATTGCTTTCATTTTCATAGTTATCAATTATTTAAGTCAGCTGTGCACCATCAAACCCCTTTCGATGCGCCAGGCTCGAAGTGCAAAGGTGCAAGGCACCTGAAAAGGATCAGTGTGAGACAGGACAACGCCGAGGTGGCCATGTGACGAGCCCAACTGTGGAATCGCCAATGAATCGCCTTCGGCCAGGACAATGGGGCCAGTCTGCATTCGCTTTCAGCTTCGGCTCCTCGCTCGGAGGTCCTGCGAGCGTGCTTACGTCACAGAGCTGCGTAGGCGTCATCATCGTGCGGCGCACCCATCGTCCTCGTTCCGCCCCCCTCCCCCGATTCTTGGCCAAACAGTTGCCCGATTCCCCGATTCTTCGGCTTCTCGACGACGTCGACGACGTCGTCCGTCGAAAAACGACGCCAGCCAGGCGCTGATTTTCCCCAAATGCCCCTGCTCCATCAAATTTCCCCACCTCAATCCCCAATCCCCACACCCCACACACCCCATACCCATTTCCTATGCTACCGTCTCCATATCGCTGCTCGAGGGCTCGCGCTCCTGTTTCCCCAACTTTCGTGGGTGGAGGGGGGCTATCTCCTGAATGAAAATCCGCCGCTTCGATTTTTGTTGTTGACGTAGTCGTCGCCTCTTCAGTTTGCGCCTGCGCACTCCGGCGGCAGAATCATCTGTTGTCGTGGTCCCCCCAGGAATCCTTCGCTTGCCCGTGGTCCCAGCAAGTGCATTTGGCTTGTGGTAGGACCGTGTTGCGGGCCAGGCATTGGGGGGATGGGAAAGGTCCTGGCCAGGCTCAGCTGTTTGCCGTCGCCTGTAGAGTTTTCCAAGCGAGCCGGAGACTTTCGGGCAGCGCAACAAATTGAGAGTCCAAGCCGGCTTTTCACATGGAGACTTTCCTCCGTTGAGATTGGACTTGGCGATCAAATAATTTCGAATTTGATTATATCAGCCTTAAAAACGGGCACTTAATGGGGCATTATGATGCGTAAATATACGAATTTACAAATGTATATCAAATTCATCATATAACTTTTTATGACTAATTCAATATTTAACTTTTAAGCTTGGGAATTGATTGATTAAATATTGCTATGAATGACTGACTATTCTAGCGGTATTCTCACCTTTTTTTACGTTCGATTGCGAAACTTTTTCGATTATACGAGGTGCCTATTCACCATTTCGTCCATTCAAAACTCTCCACACTGTGGACCAAGTCCATTCACGTGGCTTGAGCTCTCGATTCAACTTCACCTCGGCTCGGAAATCATTACGTTGGCACGGCGAATATATTATAGCTCGCTCGTAAAACGTAAAAGCCACAGACATTGTGACGACAAAAGGACTCGTCTTCGTCCTCGGTTCTCGCTGCCACGCCCCCCGCCCCGCCCCGCCTTCAGCTGTTTGTCGTGTGCAACAGCAAGAACAATGGCAAAAGTCGAAAAACGAAAAGCGAAAAGCGGGCTGCAAGCAACGATGACGCCTCTTCCACAGGACATTCTCCTTCATTCATGTTGGCTTTCACCCGAATCAAAGGGTCCTTCGGCTCCGCGTCCTCCCTATTCTCGATTCGGCTTCGGTTCGGCAGCTTTAATGACTTGCAATCTATGTGCTCATTTTATTCACAATATATTCTTGGCATTAGATGTATGTACGTGTGTTGCCAATGTGATTGTCAACGTTTTTCGATGTTCGAAATGTAGGGGAAATGTACCGCTAGTTCGTTGGCAAGTCGATCAGCATTTGCTATAAGAAAGGGGCTTGCAAATATCACGGAAATGTAAAAACTTATGATAAAATGTATTATAAATATGGTAAAAGTTGTATATCGCGATCAAATATAGTTTTATTCAATAATTCAAAGACTTATTCAAAATTTAGGAAATATTTTATAATAATTATAGGCAGTTAAACAAACATTAAAAACTTCTACAAAATATGGACAAATTTAAGATTTTTTAAGAACATGTTTGGCAAAAGCTTCTATAATTTAGTAGTTAATGCAATTGAAATTGTTTAAATGAAAATACATACATCTTCTGTTTAAAAAGGTTCCAAAAATGGTGCTCGACAGCCTTTAGCGAAGTGATTTCAGTGAAATTCCCATTAGTTTGCCTTAATGAAGCACAATCCTTATCTCGGGAGAAACCAGATATGTGGTGTCACTTAATTTTCCCACAATTGATTTTTCCGGCAAGAAAACACACCGATTCCGGGTAAGTCCAGTGAGAAGTGCATTCAGTGCTTGAATCCTCGGGTGTATTTGGGATTAGAGGAGCCACAGCTGATGACAGCTAAATGGAGTTCCCCAAATTCGAGTCGAACTGGGGAAATGCCCCGCCAGAAGGAAGGACTACGATGCGGATGTTGGACAACCCACGCAAACTGGCGACCGCAAATCATATGGCATCTGGGAAATGGAAAAACAGGGAGTCGGTGATGCCGGTAACGGTGCACAGTGCGCAGGAGCAGGCACTCTCTCTCTCTCTCTATCTCTCTCACTTTCTCTCATCCCGTTAGACTTCGGGAAAAACTCTACACATGAGGCTGGTTGAAAACAAGTGGTTGAGCGGCCACAGCGCTCAGTATAGAGCGAACAGTCGTTTCGAGCTCGAGTTTTTCCCGCTGACCGAGAGCACACAAGCTGGAGCTGAGGAAGCCCAGAAGCAGCAGTAGCAGTAGCAGCCGGAGCAGGAGCAGGAGAAAGGAGCAGGGAGCCAGGAGTCAGGAGCACGGAGCACGGAGAAAGAGCAAGGAGCAAGGGGAAAGGAGAAAGGAGCAAGAGAGAGCGGAGAGTAGCCAGCCAGCAGCCAGCGGTTCGTCCGAGGAGTGAAATTCGAGGCGGGGCGTGCAGGGAGTGGGTGTACGAGTGCGACTACGACAACGACTGCCACATAAAGTGGAAATCCGAAACGCCTTGAGGAGAGGCAGCGACAGCGACGGCGACGCCGACCGCGGCAGTGGCAGCAGCAGAGGGACACGCGTCAGGCGGCCAAGCAAAAGGCAGACAAACAGGCAAATCCTGCTGAGACGACACGACGAGTCCTTGCTCGTCGGTTCAAACGTGCGGAACACTCTTCAAGCCAGGCGATAAAAAAGAATATAACAAAAAAAATATATACAAAAAAAACAACAAATACACACACTAGAAGCAAAGCTACTCCACAAACATCCATCACCCAGAACAAGGGAAAGTTTTCACACCACTCAAAAAAGCTGAATAACAACACAACAAAGTTATATACCCAAGAAACCAAAGTGCCGCGAAAAAACTAACTAATAAGCCTAAGGTCTAAATCGAAATCGAGTGGCTGGCCAGTGAAAAAACGCCACGTTAAGTGCCCGAAAAAATAGAAAGATAATATCGAAAAATAACGACACCACAAACGGTCGTTGCAAGGCATCCACAAAAAGCGAGAGCCATAAAGTTTGAAAAAAAGAAAGAAAAACGCAAAGTTCGGAAAAGTTTTGAAAACTTCGAAAAAACTTCGGTGCAGGCCAGTGTAGTGCAATGCCAGGCTTAGGCCGGCACAGTGTTGGTCAGCGGTGTGGGGCCTGAAGACCCACAAAAGCCGTGTGTGCAAAGCATCGAAAGCCCAGAGAGAAACATTGATATCGGGACTATCCCTCACCACCACTCACCACTCACCGCCACCAGCCCCCCAAAAACCACCTGCCACCTGTCTCTATAACTCCCGCCCTCCCCCCAACACCACCACCCCGGACTAACAAGCTATCTGTATTTCCCCCTGGTAAACCCAACCCGAAACCGCCAAGATAAGCCGTCTAATCGAGAAGCTGCGCCAGACCAACAAACGGAAAATGTTCTGCTCGCTGGCCCAGACGCTCTTCTGCGTCCTGCTCATCCAGGGCGGCCTCTATGCCCTCCACCTGAGCGGAAACGGAAATGGCAATGGGAACGGGAACGGTGAGAAGTCGCTGGGCGATGGAAAGGTCGTGCAGGTGCCCAGTCATCCCGTGGGACCCTCGACGGGTGCCGCCGCCGCCTGGCAGACCGCACCCTCGCAGCAGCAGCAGCACCAGCAGCATCCCGGAGGATCACCACCCGGCGGTGGATCCTCGCCGCATGGCCATCGATCCGCCGCAGCGGCCGCCTTCGATGCCACCACCGTGCGGCTGAACAAGGAGATAGCGGATATGGCTCAGCTGGAGCGGGAGCGATTGATGCTCCTCGCCCGCGCCAAGCAGACGGCGGAACAGCCGCCGGCGGGCAGCAATCATCGCGGCCATCCCTTCATCGCCGGCCGGATACAGATGCAGCCCAGCGAGGAGCTGGACGTGGGCGATTATCCGGCGTTGCTGCAGCAGGCCGCTCGGGGCTACATTTTCGGTAATGTCCAGAAGCAGCCGCCCACGCCGGTTACCCTGGAACAGGATTACGAGCAGCTGAGGGAGCTGGAGAATAGACCCGTGAAATACTACGGAAGGGTGGTGCAGCCAGCGGAGACGGAGGAGCAGGCGGAGTCTCTCTACGAACCGCTGCACTCGTTCGGCGACTTCGATGACTTCTCGGAACTGGATCAGGAACCCCAGGAGCCCCACTTGGGCGAGGATGAGTTGCTGCGGGAACTGGACGCCTATCAGTATCACGGCCTGGAGGATGAACCACTACCGGAGAATCCCTACCGCACGCTGGAGCAATTGGAGCTGGGTGCACCTGATTCCCTGCAGCAGCTCTTCGAGCAGGAACAGGAGCAGCGAGACGCCCCCTTCAAGACGATGCACTCCGGCAAAACCCACAACCCGGCAACTACAACATAAGGGTGCAGCAAAAGTGGGCTAGGAAACGAAATGGCCAGGGTATTGCCCATACTCCCGAGGCGGAAAAACAGTTGCAGCGCCAGATCTTCGCCCAGCACTTCAAGCCGCAGCGGACTGGCAAACTATCACTGTCCGCCAACTCGGAGGCTACGGCCAGCAAGCACCTGAAGCCATCCAGTCGCTCCGGCTCCAAGGATACCGAGAAGCCTCATAGCGAGCTAGGAGGCAGTGCATCCTCTGCCGCCTCCTCCTCCACTTCTTCCGCCGGCAAACAAACAACCGGCGATGTACTATCTAAGCAGCAGGTGGAGCAACAGTCGCAGCAGGACAAAAAGGATCCCAGCCACAAGCGATCCGGATCCGGAGCAGCGGGATCCATGGGGTCACCAGGAGGCGTTTACTCCGCGCAGCCACCGATTTCCCACAGCATAGCCAGCCAGCTGATGCTGCGCACCGCCCGCGGTCAACGGCAATACGATGTGCCACAAATCGGTGAGTTTCAGATACAAATACCTACCAATTCCCATTAAGTAGACGATTGAGCTGGGGATTCCATGGTGAGCTAGGGGGGAATTGTCATAACCTAGCCGACTTCAACTGTGACCTTTAGTCGACTGTATTCCAATCGAATATCCACCTTTAACATTGACGTAGACCTTTAACAAACCCTAATTCGAGTGAGCTTTCAGCAATCTAATGTAGTTTCTCGAAATTGAAAGCAGCAAATAGTTGTTCTAAAAGGATAATACGAGTATAAGCAGCCAAGTTCTTGAATTCAACCTACATATAGTATATGATAATTTGATTTTATACCCACTATTTTACCCACAATATTAAATCAATTATTGAATCAAATCGAATAGTTCGCCAAGTTCTGTATTAAGCTGCAGGGTATTGTAATTTGTAATTACTGCGGCATGGCTAATTTACAAATGCGTGTTACATGCTCACAAGGACAACATTTACCCACAATGGTCGGTCAATATCTGTCCGATATCGCTGCGTTTCGTGTCGAATTGAGTCGAGTGAGAGGCGCTCTTGACCCACCACACACACATAGCCACTTCGAGTGTGAGTGCTTTCTTTTTTCGGGTTCAAAGGGCCAAAGCAAGTGGGGCAGGTCCCGAAGGACATGCCATAATCGCTCTATTTCCGTCACCATTTCTTTTGCGCCAGTTATTAATGCGTAGAACTTTGTGTACGGGCGTATAGACCCGTTTCATTATGGCGGCCCTTGTTATTCCTGGCCAACTCGTGCATATTTCATGATCCAAGGTGCTGCAGTTTGGCCACCAGTTTAATCCTTTTAGCCGGCTAGCCGACTAGCCGGCTAGTGGGCGTTATGGCTTATCCGGGGTTATCAATCATCAATCAGCGGGCGTTTAATAGATTGTCACTAAATCATTTTGTCAACAATGGCCGAAGCGAATAAGTTTTTGCAGCTATTTTCGTTAGTTTGGCCAACTTTGCAGCCCGTTATTTTTGGCCATTGCATTTAGCAAATTAGTCGCAGGACTTCGGTTGGAGTGCGGCTGTGTGGAAGTTCGTCCTTGGCTTTCATCCATTTGGGCCGTTGTTAATCACTTGGCTGGCTAAATTACTTTACAACAAGTTTTGATGGTCGCCATGAATACGGAATGTGCTTAGAGAAAGTTGGACCAGAATCAGGACGCGGCGGAAGATGTCTGCCCTGCTCTCGTCCTGGCGGACAATCAATTTTAATTTTTAATTAACACTTTCAAGTTTAATGGCGTCATTGTTATGGCCGTGAGCTAAATGCGATTTCATTGCTGGTCTGCCAACAAAGGCTGGCACTTGATGGCCACTTCTCGGCCCGTTTGAATTTTCCATGCGGTTCTTAAAATAATCCAAAATTCAAATTGCCCTTCTGCCCATTTGGCATTCCGGCCAATTTGTCGTAACAAGGAATTCTCGTATCTAGAAAGCATTTATAATTAAGCCAAAATGGAAACTAATTGATTGATGTGAAATATGGCTATCGTATCAATTATTGCACTTGTAGATTGTTAATTAAGTTGAGTTTTTGTACATACACCTATTAATTTGTTTTTCTTGTTTTCTTACTTCCTTTGGATGTAACGAATACCTATACTTTATTTAACTTTTTTATACACAACGCTCTTAACTCTAAGTGAAACAAAAGTGCGGAAATTTCGTGGAAACAGAATAGCCAATTAAATTAAATTGGATTAGTTTACTGGCTGAAGCTACACGGCCTTCTCCGTTTGGAATTTCCCTGTGGAATTTCCCATTTGCGAACAATTGATTTGGCAAGGTTTTCTCGCAGATTGAGAGATGTTGCGAAAATTCAATATGCGAAGACAATCAATGAGTTTTCATTTTATGCGCATGTTTGCACAATTTTCCTCATTGTTATGTCCCTCGCGGCTCTGCGCCTCCCTCCAGCGTTTTCCCATTTCCAATTTTTCCTTGCCAGCAGCTCGCTTTTCCCACATTTCTGGGTGCGTATGCTATGTGTCTTTGTTTATTTCCGCATAACGTCATCAAGTGTCTGCTGTGAAAACGTCAACGCTCCTCACTTCACACCTTCGCTGGTAGTCGGCCAGTTGGTACTTGGTACTTGGTAGTTGGTAGTTGGTAGTCGGTAGTCGGTAGTCGGGAAAATTACAATCGTCCCCCTAAGTGTTTACACTGGAAAACGATTATGCGGATAAGACGAATGCCGTGAGAGCCGCACACATGTGTTTTCAATATATGTAGTCCTGAATAGTAGCTAAGGATCCTTGGACTTCAATCACCCACAAAACTTGAAACCCTTTCAGCTGTACTTACAGTTTATTAAGCATATCTGAAACTTTTATTTGCGTGTACATTTTTGTTAGTGAATTATTTGAAAAAAAAAACTATCTTACATTTATCTGAATATGCCAGTCCCTGTCGACCAAAAGAGTTTGCTTCTGTGCCAACCAAAAAAAGGGAAAAACTGCCGAAAAACAAAAAAAAAGTACATGAAAAAACCCCGTCACTAGCATTTTCCGGGGAAACCTGCGGCTGCGTTTACAACTTGACATCATTAAAACGCGTTCACAATTTACGATCCTGCTGGTCCGGTTTCCAACTAATTTAGTAACAACACCCCGGGGGTCCGAGGCGACTGGACAGGACGCCTCCGTTTGACAAGTCCTTGCTCCCACGCCCACATCCTGCCTGCTCCTGTGTGTGCGTGCGTGTGTGAGTGTGAGTGCGGGTGCGGGCGGGTGTGCGATAGTGTGTGTGCGCACGCCTTTGCTTTTCCTTCGCACGCTCAAACCAACATTTTCATACGCTGGCGGTTGATTTAATTTGTAATTTGAGGACCGCTCGGTCCTCAAGTGGCCACTTGGCGGCAAAAAGATCATCGATTTGTGCGGACAACGGACCTTCCTCACCGCCGTATCCTTGCAGTCCCTTGCTCCTGTCAAATATTACGCAAATTAGTTGGAAATGGATATTGGAGATGCGTCGTCTATCACTCCGTTCTTCTGTTCGTCCGTCTGTCTGTCTGTTTGTCTATCTGTCTGTTAGTCTGTGGCCGCCCTCGAACTTCTCCTCGCCCATTTTCCGCGTCCTGTTCGTGTGGCGGCTGCAGTCGAGCGGATGGAAAATTTTACCACAGCGACAGGTTGTCTGCCACAACTTGTGGGTTCCACCTCACTCCACTCCACGCTGGCAGCTGGGTGCCTCCATAATCGGGCATAGATATGCAAATGACCGATTTCCAGGACACCCGACGAGCACCGGCGACAGATCAGACAAATTGGGATGCCAGTGGTCCTGGCAGACAGATTGGTTGCCTCGGAGATCCTTAACCACGCTTTAGCCTTTGGTGAGCGTGCGGATTTTGATTGATTTATTGAATTTGTATCGAATTTTCTTCAATATCTGTATACCTACAAGTTGGGCTTATGGAAAACGTAAGCTTAATATCTTAAGATCTGATTTCCAATACCATTTCCTATAGTTATTTAAAATTTGAAAATTATATTAGAATTCAACGTTTATTTCAATCTTTGTTTGTTTAATTTTGAATGAGTTCTTTACTATTTACGTTTTACATTTAGTTATGTATTATATACAACTATATTTAGTTATGTTAATCTTTATGGAAAATTGATACCAAGGAACTTTTCATTTTCGGCGTTCAAGTTATTTTATTATGGATTTTTTGGCATTTATTTTGGGGATACACTGGTTGCGTACGCAGCACGCCCTTTGACCTATAGAGATTTACCTCCAACATTTTACAATGCCATTGGCATGGCACATTTTTGACATTTTCGGGGTGGGGGTGGTGGCTCCCAAAAATATTCACGCTGCCACCTTGCCCAACCCCCTTAATTAAACGTTCCTGCATTTGAGTTTCAAGTCTACAACCTGACCCATGGCCCATGGCCCATGGCCCATGGCTAATTAGGAGGACGACCCCCATTTGCACTGCTGGACAGGCCGGTCCTGGCCAGACCGTGCCAAATGAACTGGAAGCAATAACGCCCCGGTCACGCCCACACACTGAATTTGTTAATGAGGTGGACTCTGTTTCGGGCCGGCAAATTAGCCTTTTGACTTAATGCACTGGCCAAAAATAAACAGAAACGTGCTGAAAGTGGACATCGTGGCTGTCAGCCAGTGGATGAATCAATAAACAGTGACATCATCACCAGCATCCAGTCATTCAGTCAGTCCGACAGTTTGTCACTTAGCCAGTAGGTTAAGAGGGGTGAGGTGGTTTTACAGCTTGCAGACGAAGCTCCTCTTCTAGGGCTGCTGCATATACAATTGTGGCACAGGACAACAACGAGGCGGGCGGGCGGGCGGAGGTGTGTGTGGTGGTGGGGTGGTGGGATGGTGCTGTGTGGTGGTGTGGGAAAATATTTACATTAGCGTAAGCACGGGACGAGGGGCAGCGGTGGGGTGTCGAAAGGGGCGGTCCACGCGGCCATTGAGCGGGCCAATTGTCTGGGTGAGAGTGTGCGTGATGGTGGCTCATTCAGCCAGTTTGACGACAGCAGCCCAAAAAGCTGGCCAAAGTTTTGCTTTCTCCTTACGTCACAGAATGGGACGGTTGTCTGGGATCCAAGAGACTGGCACACTTATGCCCACACACCATGTAGCACATATATTACATATATTACATATTTCTATATTTTCTATTTCGATGGCCAGAGAGAGAGAGAGAGAGAGAGATATAGAGAGGGAGAGAGAGAGAGAGCGGTGTATGAATCTGGCCAAAGTGGCTAAAGGATTGTGGCATGCTGCTGAATAAACATGGCCAAGCAAATAGCTGCGAGCACTGCATAAATATCAACTATGGGGCTATAATGAACCACACCAAGGCGGAGATTTTTGGCCAAAATCTATAATAAGACACTGGAGACCGCACATACGGCCATGCCACATAGTATATCCTGTTTTGGGCAGTCAGCTCTTAGTCATCCGTAATGAAGAGCGGAAAGAAAAACAGAAAAGCCAGTGAAACTCTTCGGCAAATAAATGTGGCTGAGTAATATGGCGAGTGTGTGATGAGTGCTTGTGTGTGTGCTTGCTTGTGTGTGTGTGCGTGTGTGTGTGTTTGCGCTAGAATTTTTTAGTCAATGAAGCGTCAAGGACTTTTTGCTTATGATATATTTACCCCCCAAGGGAGGGAGCCGGAACGAGTCCTTAGCCACAAAAGATGATGCAATGCAATCAGGAGGCGGCTGGCAAGTAAGTGCGGGTAGTAGTGGCCTAGTAGGTATCCTTGTTGTATCCTCGGCGTGCTTAATGAGTTGTGAGCTGACGCGGAATTTATGAATGAATTGCGGAATATGTGAGCCTGTGCTCGCGGGCAGCAGCGAGAACGAGACAGAGACAGATGGCGAGTGCGAGCGGGAGAGCGAACAGGACTCAGACCCACCCAAACGCCGAGTCCTTTGGCATTGTTTTAGCTCCAAGCGAGCGGAAAATTAACCAAGTGTTAGCAGCTTCACGTAATTGGGCTGCTTTGCTTATGAATAATGCGTTATTTATTGGCTATACTTAGAGGGATTCTTAGATACGCATACTTAGTGGATGCCTGGGTGCGGTTTGTGTGCTAATTTGCATTTGAATAATGCTATACTTACTGGCTAGCCTTAGAGGGATTCTAGTCCGGCATTTAGCAGCTGACAATAAGCGTACACATACACAGCATGTAGTGCATGCTCGTAAATGGATGTTCGGAATAGATACTACTTTAAAATTGTACACATTTAAATAAGGTACACATGCAGATCCAGCCACGCGAATTGCTATTTAATTATACACTATTTATTTGCATATTGATCCGACGGGCTTAATTGGCACTGAAAACCTGTGTGTTTTAATTGGTTCTCCGTCACGTCGCCAATTGCAAATGACGCATGTTGGCGACGAGATAAATAATTTAACTTTTTATGGGCTTACAAAAAATGATGAGCTCCATCCAATTCAATTACCAAAATAGTTCCTCAAGTTGGCGTTGAACTAGCAAAAGGCTTAAAGCTTAACATTGCAATTTATAAAACTATATATTTCAATTTTATTAAGTTGAGTTAATCTGCACAAATTTGGTGTGAGTTTCGGAGATAGCATCACAGTACTTCCCGCAATCCAATGTTCTCGAAAAAGAGTTGATTGACGTCCTAGGACATTTAACTACGCAGATACGCATTCCTTCGTGTCCTTGAAAACGTCAAATGGAAATGGTCTATTGGGTGCTCAACCCAAAAAGGATCCAAGAACAATTGCTAGTATAAAAATGTAGCTGGCACACACACACACTCTGGAATGACATTTGCCGCCGCCGGTTTTAGATGGGTACTTCGGCCCAATTGGGAGAGCGGAGGAGCGGGCTTGGTGTCTGTGCCATGTGCGTCACAGGTCATGGAAATCAAACGCAGTAGAAATCAGCCAGTGAAAACTGGAGCAAGCCATTCAAGAGTATGCCCCCGTGTATACATGTGCATATAGACTTATGGCAGGCACTGTAGCCAAGTGCATAGTCATGCTAATGCAAATTATGGCTTATTTAAGCCAACAGCATCAGCAGGACCTACTTTAAGGTGCTGGCTGCATCACTTCAGCATGTCGCATGCATGGCAGAACTAAAAACTGAAATTAAAAAAGGTAAAAAAAGTGTAGAGGTTTAGAGGTGTAGAAACGAAACAAGAAAACTTGTGCGAAAAAGCCCTGGAAACGAGGCAAAGAAAGCGGAGAGCTCTTGGCCAGGACGGGTCGGGCCGGGCCGGGCCGGGCTAGGGGATTGGGGTTAGATGGGGGGCAGCGGTTCGGGAGCTGCCTACTTAAAGGCTTCCGGGCCGGCAACTCGCAGCAGTCGTGCATAATGAGGCTGGCACTCACACAGCTGCATGCATAATTTAGCAGCAGCCTCCGCCGCTCTGGAAAGAAATGCGGCGGAAGGGTTCCAGGATGGGCCAGGATGAGCCGGAATGGGTCGGAATGGTCCGGAATGTACCGTCTCCACTGCTCCTCGTTTGCGGGCAGAAAAAGAGCGGAGAAAGCTGGTGGCTCCGGTCTTTATTCCCCATAACGCTGCCGGCTGACCTTTTGCCAGCTCATCGATCTAGCCGCTCCCCAATTTACGCATAATCATCGTCATCGTTGTGCAACAATAAATGAGATGGGTATGCCTTTGGGACCGGCTCTCAAATTATGCAATATTTATGCGGGGCTTTGTTTATTTTAATTCGCACAGCAATTTGGCTGAATGAGAAGGGGGGTGGTAGGTATTGTTATTATTATTTCTGCGCCACACATTTCGCCCACGCGCCCACAAACTGCAGACACTTTTCAATCAATCATTGTCTCCTGGTCCTGTGTGTGTTGGTAAATTATACTCTCTTCCGAGTGCACTGCAAAAAAAAAGAGGAATATACAAAACCCAAAAGCTGTGAGAGGAGTTATTCCATGTAGTCTTTAAAGAAATCAAATGCTTCACACACGAAGTTTAAGGGAACTCTGCACATATGTATGCCTCTGCATTTTTAAATATTCCACTTGGAGTTGGAAACCCAGGGGCAGAAAGCAGAGCAAACAGTTTCGGGAAACGTGAAAATTGGGAGCTGGAAAATGCCAGAGCGACAGAGCGACTTGTTGCCCGCCGCCGACCTATGGAATGGAGAGCCCTACGTTTTCCACACTTGTCGCCCTGCAGAAAATACCTGCCTAAAGGGAAAAGCCGGAAAGTTGGTGGGGAAAAGCTGATAGAGAGAGAGAGGGACGATTTCAAGCTGATGGAAAAGCAAGCGGTCAAATTCAATTGCCCACTGGCAGTGGACAAATAAATGCTGCAAGGATAATTTCCATGGTCAGCGAATCACTAACGAGGCCAACTGGCGGTATCTTTAAGCTCGAACGAATCCAGCTGAAAGCTGGTTTAAGCTGGTTGGGGCAAAACCACAATGTCTGTGGTCCAAGAAACGTCTGGCAAATAAATGTCATTCCATGTCGCCGGCTGATTTCCCACGCCAGCAGCGGGCTTTAGTGGAAATTGACAGCTGGCTTGCAATTAAATAAGATTTATATGCGGAGAAAAGGCCAGAAGGCTCCATCGCCATCCCCATCCCCATAGCCATCCATCCGAATCTCAATCTCAATTTTCGCACTCGCAATTCGCAATCTTAGCAGCATGGAAGTTTCTGCATTAATATGCCAGTAGGTGACTCCGCCAAATGACCTCGGGCTGTCAATTCAAGTCGTGTTGCGTACGGCGGAGATAGCAAATATAGCCACGAACTTTGCTAATGGATGCACACCATGTCAAATTGAATTTATTTCGAGGCAGCCTAAGAATAATACGCCAGTAGATTCCTCATGTTTAATTTATCGTCCGTCCTTGGTCCTTGGTCCTGGTCCTTGGTCCTTGTCGCTTCACATTAAGCAGGTGAGTTGACAAAAGACCAGCAGAAGAAATCGCTCGGAAGGCTTCAGCTGTTAAGGGGATCCCACACCGAAATCCTTCGTTCATGGCTGAACAAATACTCCGGCTTTGGTTTCATCCTACAAGTATTATATATGTATGTGTATGTATCTCTGGAATGTATATATTGCTCGATATCGCGACCAGCAACAGGGTCCTTTTTGCTTGGGTAATTGTATCGCCGTGGCGTTCGGAATCATTATCCTTGTGGCAGTGAATAAGCGGCGGAGATGGACTGGCGGGAATAAATCTCGAATTGCCCTGGTATCTCTTGCATTTTTAACTTCATCCTCCTAAACTGTGAGCAATTCGATCCATCTGGCTGGGGGGATATACTTTATCATTGTGCCTTTAGCTATCTGACCTTTTGCAGAAAGTATAAACACGTAGTAATAGGCACATGGTTTTCTTCAAGTGTTTCGGCGCAATGAGGTCAATGAAAGTGCGTATACGCAATTTCTCCCATATTGTTGGGCGGACTCAGAATTATATAATTGAACTAGCACTACGCTAGCACTAGGCTAAATCATTTATTCTAGGCCCGGCCGTGACGTGGCCGATTCGATTCCAAATCGAGTTTAGGCATCTGAAGAGCCGTCCAAAACGTCCTGCCTTCTGGAAAGTCCCCCATCCGGACGGACACCCACTCGTTCAGGCGCTGCCATTGTTTTCCAATCAAAAACTAAACAAAACGCAAACACAAGACCCAAACACTTGAGCCACTGCGTAAGCCATAAACAAACACGGCAGAATGACAATGTGAATGGGTTTTGGGTGGCAGAATGGCGGCAGAATGGCAGAATGGCAGAATGGCAGAATTGTAGAATGGCAGTGGGTGTGGATGGGGATGGGGATGGGGATGGGGATGGGGATGTGGATGTGGGCCAGAGTTTCAGCTGGACTGCTGGCTCTGGCCACATGAATGGGACTTGGCCTGGCTGTGACAGTGGCCACAATGCTAAAGCTGCCAGCCGAACAAAAGCCAGCCGGACTGGAATGGAATGGAATGGAAAGCAATGCAAAGCGATGTCCATGAATGGGCATTGCTCAGTGGGTGGGTGTGGGAGGCGGAGCTGGAGCTGGAGCTGGAGAGGTCAGATGGTGTTGAGGGGGCGGAACGGGCAGGGAGGCCTGTCCCTGCTAAGGATACAAGCGGGCGTGGGCCATCTGAATCCCACCAGGACTGGCTCACCATTCACCGGACTGTGATTCGCAAAGTGCGACACCAGCAGTGGCATTTCAAGTAATCGGTTTACCAAAATCCTCTTCGGTTAGACGCTTGCAAAGTAACTGATGTGTTAAAAATCGATGTGAAATGTCAAATAATCGGTTTAGCAAAAATCTATTGAGTTATTAAGCTCACAAGGCCAATTGAATAAAAAGCAATACATGCAATTGATTTATTTCAACAAAACTGATGACTATATTTCGACCTTAATTAAGCTATCTTGTTTCACTTTTTTCAAAAATACAGCAGTAGACAGCCATCGATATATCAATTTGTTTTATTTGTTTTAATAGTATCACACTTTTTATAACATTTATGCTTCATTTTGCTATTTAATTCATTTATATACGAGCATGTTGGCTAGTCAATGGCCAATGAATAAAAGCTAACAGATTGGCCAGCTTTATGTTTGGCTAATTCGAGTGCTTCTTTGTCGTTTGACTTTGATTTCAATTTGCAACTGCTTGTGTGCTGCTTTGTGCAACATAAGCATTTGTGTACACCTGCCACTTGAAACTGCTCGGTGAGCTTTGATGCAGGAATCTCTCGACCACAATCCGGTTACCAAGTGAGCTATTCTCCTTTGTGTATCCAAAATGCATTCTATTTGCTCAAGCGTTTTCTTAGACCATCGTGGCACAATTCGAAGTGCTCGCATCTGTCGGTGTTGCTGTGGCAATTGTCTATTTGAAGTCACTGCTTTCGGTCACTGTTCCCGTCACTGGCTGCCTGGTCTTGCCCTATATCAGCCGGTTAGCATCTTGTTTACCCATTTGCTACGCCTGACAGTTTTCTAAAATATGCCAAGGCAGGCGGCGGCGTGCGGCAGTCTAAATCCAGCTAAGGTCAGAGTTCAAATTGAGTTTGGCCAGGAAATTAAATGGAGGAGGCTGCCGGCAATGGGGATGGTGAATGTGGATGTGGATGTGGATGTGAATGTGGATGTGGATGGTGGATCTGGATGGTGCATGTGGACTGGCAGGCTAATGAAAAGCCCTGACTGCTCTTGGGGTTGCTGTGGCACAGCTGCCATGACATCCCCACGTCGTTTAGGCAACCCCTTTCTGAAGGTGGAAGCCTGCACTTGTCTGCTGCACTTGCCACATCCCTCCATGCCGTTCTGTTCCGCTCCATGCCAGGCCATGCCAGGCTATGCCCATCCTCTGGCCCGGCTATTAATATTGCCAAAGGTGCGCACTCTTTGGTACTTAAGTGGCTGCCGTCTGGGAACTGTCAACGGGGGCTGAACTCCCCTGGCATTGTGTCATTTGACAGTCGACGTCTTGGCTGCACCTTTAACCCCAGGACCCTCCCTGCTCCCTGGGTCTGGGTAATCCCCCTTTCTGTCCCTCGGTCCCCTTTCCCTTTTGTTTTTACCTTCTCGTTGGCGGAGACTGCGACTTGGTAGCAGTGCTGGCTGGGATGTCGCGCGGAAATTAAGTAACTAAGTAGAGCCGGGGATTTCGCTTTTTTCGGCGCATTCGAGCCGAATAATCAAAACTTTGGCTGAATGCGACGGGCAGGGCAGCATGTTTTTACAATAAAAACTCGGGGTCCATCGTAAATGTATATGAAAGCATTAAGCATCCAGGTAGGCTGCCTGGCTGGGAGATGGAAAAATAATGCAAAAGTAAAAGTTTTATTGTCATAGCGCCCAAACAGGGCATAAACTTGCCTTAAAAGTTTAAGCGGCCTTCGTCCGCTTTTTCGCCCCGGCGTTTATGCCATTTTCTCATATATTTCAGTGCCTATTTTTAGCCACTCGTGGAGAAGCTGCGCAGAAGTTTGCCTTTTCCGAGGAAAAAATGAAAAATGTGCGCAAAATTACAGTGCAACTTTTCGACCAGCTACAACAATTTTAATGAAACTTTTCTCGGCTCTAACTCACCTTCCCAACCCTCCGCCCCATCGTTCCCCTCCTGGCCACACTGGCCATCCTGGCCATTCTCGCCATCCTGGCCGCCCTGTCCATCCTGGATCTCCTGGTGTTAATGAAAAGTCAGGAGCTAAGCAGACTACGTGCCCAGCAGCGGACGTCTTACCAGGAGTTCTCGCAATATTATTAATAATGTGGGTAAAGTGGGGGAAACGTGTCGGCTGTGTGGGGGGAAAATTGGAGCTGAAAGTAGGAGCTTCTCGTGGAATACTTTCCAAACTGGACTGCTGCGATATTTGTGCTCCTTCAGTTGGCCCGATTTCACAAGTCCCCGAAAAAATCCATGCACAGCAGCACAGCAGCACGGCACTAAAAATGTCAAAAGTTATAAATAATTTTCCATATAGAAAAGTGATATGTTCAAAACATGTTGTCAGTGCACCGCAGAAAGTCCGAGCCATGTGGCCGCCAGGATCCCTAATCCCTATCCCTATCCCAATCCCAATCCCTATCCCTATCCTTATCCTTGTACCAATCCCTCTGGGATGCCTGTCCCAGTTTGCAATTTACGAAAAATTGCCAAGGCAAAAACTTGAAAGTAAACAAACAAACACATCACAAGCTGCCAGCCAAAAAAGCAGCAGATCGCAGAACTGCGGAGCACGGGAAACTTCGGGACGTTGGGTTGGCCGGATGGCTGGCAGGAGTTATGTTGATTTGCACATGTTTATGTCCAGTTAGGAGCACCTGGAAGGAGGTCCTTGTTTTGGCCATATGAGTTTTGGCAACGGAATACGGGGTCGGAAAACAGCGGCGAGCAGCAGCGACATGAAATTTTTATGGCCACCAATGCCAGGAAAACAATTGCGAAAAGTAGTTTTACCAAATGCGTCCGACACGTACACATCTGTATGTATTATATGTATGCATGTATATAATGCTTGCCCCGGGAAATTAGACCAAAGTGCCACGGAAAACAATGGGGAGTGGGCAGTGGTGGATGGACACACCGAACGTACGGAAATAAACGCCAAATGTATTTAGAATTTTTATATAAATAACCTCAGACGGCAGTGAGTGAGTGGAGAAGGCAATTTAAATTATTGAGCGGCATTGATTGCTGACCTGAAGGACCTGGGGATCCAGCCGGGGCTCGGGCGGTTGCCTCCTGGCCCACTGTCGATATACTGACGCAAATGCCGGGGAGCCGCCGGTAGCTCCCAGTGCCGAGCTTCATGTTCCATGTTCCAAGTTCTCAGTTCTCAGTTCCAAGTTCCGAGCAGGATAATCATCATTAAAGCAACCGCAGGCCCGAAATTATAACCATTACAGTTATAAATAAAATGCGGCGGGGCCGAGCCCCCCAGAAGCGCCCTAAAAAGGAAAAGGGGGCGCGGCACTTGGGGGCACTTGGCAGACTCTCTTGCCTGTAATTACTTTGATTTGCGCCAAGGACGCCAAGGCACCAGAAATTGCATGATCCCGACAAGTCCTGAATTTAATTTGCCACTGCCGCTGATGAAAAATCCACGACGAAGCGTCAGTTTTCCTTCTTTCCTCCCGCTTATTACTTGCCTCGGTTAATTTCCATGACGGCCAGTGGTTTTCCCAAGACCCAACAGCACCACGCTGCAAATCCTGTGAGGATTACGCGGCTGACGTCATAGGCAGACGGCCTTGAGGCATGAAAAAATGTGCTGGTGGTCGGCTTGTGGGCTGGAGTCAAGTCGCGGCGAGTCGCTTGTCAATTAGCAATTGCCTGGGTGTGAAATGATGGGTTATACAACGATTGGGGGAATAGTGGCCTAGCCCAATTCGTTTTCACAGTCGACTGCATGGCCAGCAATTAGTAAATGGTGCCCTTCGCCCAGAAGGAGCGAAAGCAGAGCGACCAATCACACATCCTTTTTAAATCCGATTGAGTCTCCCTTTATCCTTCCAGCACACTAATACTTCAATAAGTGATTCAGCATGTGCACCTTCCATTGACCAGCTCAATTCGATTGGTTCTTCCAGCTTATCTCGAGTTAGTACGTCTCCATTCGGTAGCAATTACTTCTGGCAGCTTTAAGCTGATTTCATTACGTCTCCCTTTGGGGCTCGAACGAACTGGAGCGGAAGTACGGGCATTACCACATGACCAAGCTCCCCAATCGCTGGCTGGGATGCCCTACGGTTTAATTAGATATTAATTAATGGTTGAACCGCAGCCAGCGCTCAACAGGTGCCGCAAAGCCGAAGAAAATTGAAAAACCTTTCCACCACCGACAAAAAAAAAAGAAAAATAAACCGAAATGAAAAGGAAAAACCAAAAAAAAAAAACAAGAAAATGCCAGCAAAGCTCACCCATTTATTCAAGGCGTCAAGCTAAGCGGAAATGACGGGATCGCGAATGGGAGCGCGGCGCCCTTTCATCCTTCCCATTGTCGCGGAGCAGAGGTTTAAGCCTTCGCGGATGTCAACCGCAACACAATTTGCTGCTGCACAGTGCGTTCAATGAGCGTAGCACATCCTGCGGAACTCTCCTTATCGCGACTGGTAATTCTCAAAGAAAGTATTACCTTGTAATGCCAGTCACCTTGCAAACATGTATCCTTTTTGTTTCACTTTCTAAGCGAAAGTAACATTCGCTTGGCTACACTTCGAGTATTGTAATAATTGCAAAAGAATGCTACATCAATGGCATCTCACTATGCTTGCACTACATTTTCGTCGCGTACTGTGTGCGCGTGCTTTACGCCACCGCGAAGTGAATGCCACATGATGTAGACAGCGAAAAAAAAAATGGCCCAAAAATGGACTCCCAGCTTTTCTTCTTTTATACACATTTCCACATTTCCGTCGCGCATTTTGCCGTGACTTAATTGGTGTGCGCCCCTCTCTTTCACTCCCGATAGCCCCCCCCCCCCTCTCTCTCTCTCTCTCTCTCGCGCGCGCGCTACCTCGTTACCTGTAAGTGTATGCGTATGCATAATGCAAATCCGCGCGTTTGACGCTTTTCGACTTTTCTGTGTGCGCCGCCAAGCCTTTAGCCATTTTTTTTGGTTTATTTTCCTTACTTTTTATTTTTATTTTCAGCGCCCTTCTCGCGCTGACTGCGCTTTTATTTAAAATATTTTTTGTCGTGTTGCTTTGTCGCATTTTAATCTGCACGAAGCACGCGATTACCTTCCCCTTTTAGGCCCTAATGTATGTGAGAATTCCGGCAGCAGTCAGGCGATTGCGTGGGTGTGTGTGTGCCTGCACTGAGAGAAAACTTCAGTGCGATCAAAGCCACGAACTGAATCGTTCTGAAGTCTTGAAAATCATGCGAAAAACAATAGCTTAAACCTAAGTTTTAAGAAGGCCGTGGCTGTTCTTCGATTTTTTATCCTTACCTATCAACCCCATAACTCCTGTCCCATTTCTTTCAGTGCATGTTTTTTTGTAAGCCTGGCATTGTCGCTGCTTAAGAGCGATTTACATACAAATCGCTGCCTTTTGCTCGCTCTTTTTTGTCGGTCGACGTCGACACATACAAAAATAACGCGACTTTGTTTTATTTTTAACACACCGCCAATTATAAACAATATAAATACGCGCATGTGTGCGTTCTTGTTGCGCTAGTGTGTGTAGCTAAGTTTAGTCATTGTTGAAATTAAAATAAACGGCTGCCTGCAACAAAGGCAAGTTAATTTGGCCGCTTTATTCAGCGTCTTCGAATTTTATGCAAGCGCGGCCGATGCAATTTAAATGCAAATTCAAAACTCACATATAAAAATGGCATTTGTGGCATTAGTTTATAATATGCATACTTTATGCACCGATAGGCATGGTGCTATAAATAGCCAACACAGCCATCTATTGAGATTGACTGAAACCCAATTTGGTTTACCCAGCCACATGTTAAGTGTCAGCCAGATCGCATTTCAATTACGCCTAAGCCTCATAATTAAGCCCATAAAAGGGGGCAGTCACTTTTATTGCGGTTCGAATTACCAGTGAACGGGATTCAAGGAGCAGCAGGATCTTGAACTTAGCCATCATTTTCCATAAAATTTCACAATGCCACGAGCGCCAGGGCCCTAGTTATTTTGACCTAAAACATCAGTTGGTTTAGGCTCAGGTCAGAAATGGACAGAGGGGAGAGAGAGAGAGAGAAAGAGAGAGGTAGAGAGGAAGAGTGAGGGGGGCGACAGGTTGAAGGTGCGTCCAGGGGTCAAGCTTTGCCACCTCGTCCTTGCCCGGGAATCCCCTCACACGCCCGGCTACGTGAGCCAAAACAAAGAGCAAAAATAAAACGTAAACACATAAAAATTTGTTGCTGCGGCCGCAAAAAAAGAAAGAAGAAGAACACCCACACACACACACACACAGGAATAAGAGCAATGCGGTTAACGAGCGCAGATGAGAGGGGACAGGGATAATGGAGGGGTGTTTGCCCAGATACTACGGTTCGGTTTCAAAAGATCTGCGACCAGTGTGCCAAAGGCGACTCAAGGGGTCAGGTGGGCGAGGTCACAGCGAAAACAGACAGTAAAAGTCACCAGGCGGAGGACAGAGAGAGCGAGATAGCCTCGCTGCATGAGAGGGGCAGATGAGTCCAGCCACCCAACCCACCCACTTGCCTTTGTTGTCATTTGCAGCATGAGACCTCCGAAAGTATGCTGTATTAAAATTGTAGTGTGCCAATTGTGTGCCTTTGTGTGTGTGTGTGTGTGCGCGCGTCTCTCCGCCTTCAATGTGTTGGTAGCACGTAGCTAGCTGTATCCGTGAGTGTGTGTGTGTGTGTGCGCTTTGTAATTGGCGTTTTAGGCCTTTGACGTCAAACCCAAATAATAACCATTCGCACTTTTGTTTGCTCTTGCCTTAACACTTTTGTGGCCAATGGGACCCCCTCTGCGCCTTATTTTGTTGTTGCAAAAGTGTACAAAAGTACACAGACCCCCCACACACACATACACACACACACACACACACACACACACACAAATGTGCCCTTTAACGGTGCAATTAAAATAATTACAATTACACTTTACAATTGACTTGGCCCGCACACTCAGCTTACCCGGCACATCATTAATTTATGAGCCCAAACAGAAGATGAACGTTTGCATTTTCAAAAAAAAGTACCTATAATTGGTATAATTTTTTAAAATATGTATTACTTTGTGAAAAAGTAGAGCCCTTAAAGAATGATGGTATGTCATTGGTTCTAGAAGGTAGTAATCGCAAATGCTGTTTCTTTTGAAACAGGAGCACTTCGTCCGATTTTCCTGAATGTATAAATATTTTGTGTTGCCTTCGTTACTAATTTGAAATGTATCATGCCGGGTGAAAGCACTTCGCACTAATTATAGAAAGTATCTTAAAATCTCTTTATGAATCGAGACCGAAAACGGAGAAACCGTCTGTTTTCGGCCACATTGCAGAGCTACAAAACTTTTAATGGCCCTCATTTTTCTTGGTCCTGCATCTGCCTCTAACACTTTTTAATTGCCAATTAGGAAGTTTTTCTCATTTTCGATTTTTGCATTGCCCTTTCGAGGGGAGTTCTGTGAGTTTGTTGGCTGGCCAATCGATTGCTTTTGACGACACGAAGCCAATTTGATGCGTGAAAGGCAAAGCCAACGGCGGCATAAAAAAGTAACCAGCACGCGTTAACAAATTCATTTAATTTGGCCAAAACGAGCATGGTAGATGGTGAGGGAAAGTTAGAGAGAGATAGGGGAAGAGAGAGAGAGAGAGGGAGAGACAGAGAGGGAGAGAGAGAGAGAGTGAGGGAGCAAGAGGCGCCAACAAAAATATGAGTTTTTATTACTCTTGACGAAATGCGAAAGGAAGTAAGCTGAAGAAACCACCGAAAAGGACGTACGTAACGAGTGTACACACACACACACAAAGGCGAGGCTCACACCCACGTTCGCACACAGATACGCACCAATACCAACGCTCAAGTACAGGAGCTAAAAATAGAAATGCGCCTCCCGGCACTCCCTAAAAAGTGGCAACACAGTGGCAACAGAGACAGCCAACGAAGACAAGACAAGATTACAAATGTGTAAGCAGCAATTCCCAGAAGTTTTCCTCGTTTTCCCCGCCCTCCGCCCTCCGCCTTCCCGCTCTCTCTGCCTTTTTTCCTTTTCACGGAGAACAGACGTCGCATATTAAACTGTTGATGGTTTGTTGCTTCGTTTATTTGTTGCTATATTTGGCCATTTGCTTCTGCTTCTGCTTCGCTTCTGCCTTTGCCATTGTTATTCTTTTCTTATGTTTTCTGCAGACGAGCCTCAGCCGTGCCCTTTAACCCTCGACCCCCTCTCTCTCCTGTGCTTTTCGATGAGTGTGTGTGTGTGTGTGTGTGTGTGCATGTGTGTGCTTCTGATGGGAGTTAATTAAAATATATAAACCAAAATTAAATGGCATAACCGTTGAAAGGGCATTTGGCACGCTTCTAGCCAGATTAGTCCAATCTTAATGCCATCTGCCAGTTGTAAGTTTTGATTCGCTTTCGAATATGCACATTTGATCCACATGGAGTCGTTTGTCTTTTCTAATTTCTGCTATATGTGTGCGCGAATGTGGGGATTTTTGAGATAGCATTTATCCTTTAGATACCAACGTAACACATTGCTGACAGAACTTAGATACTTAACAGGTATCTACAATGTACCATAGCTTATATTTTCGTTTATTTAAAATTGTAATTAATATATACAAAAAATTTCAATTAGAAGCAGAAATGATTTGCTCATTAAGCAGCATGTTGCGTGTAACAATTTGCCACATTTAGCGGCCATGCGGCGTATACGTGATATTGGGTTTCTCTTTCAGCGAATGGCTGACCCAGCTCACAATGATTAAACCCAATTTGTGTTAAATCTGTTGCCATCATCAGCATATCGCAACTGAAAAGTGCTGACTTGACTGGGAAATAGAAAAAGTTACAGCATGAACGAGCCATAAAACTATGAGAAATTGCGAGAAAACTGCCCGAGGCCGTGAAAATGCCGACAGAGGAGTGAGCATAAGTTATGGGAAATTTTAAATGTTCTGGTACAATATGCAAAGTGTTGCGCAAGCTGGGGCAGAAGGCTGTGGGGCGGGAAGGACATAACATTTGCATATAAACTCGAAACGAGGGGCAGTTCTGGTGACTGCTCGGCCCAAGTGCTTATGTGGCCTCCACTGCATCATCAACTAGTTATGAGGAGAGAAATGTTGCGGCATATCCCTGGGAATTTATCACTAAAATTAAAGCGGAAAGTGCCTGATAATTAGATGCCTGGCCTTCCCCATTTGATAAACGATAGCGTTGCCTGCGGTGGCGCATCCGAAACCCATGAATCGGATCCAATGTCGCCGACGAGAGCATTGCAAACCACTTCAGTGGGAAGCGTTTTTGGGCGGAATGCGTCCTAAAAGGTTTCCCATGTCGTCAGCCGGGCCTGCCAGTGGGCGTGCCTTTGCGTTCGTCGGGTGTATGATTTATCAGCTATGAATATGAAGTGACGGGAAATGCTTTTCGCCTACATGCAGAAGGCGGAACGGACAACTAGCTTGCAGGCAGCGTGGAAATGGATGCGGGAAAAGTGAGCGTGGAACGCTGAAACGGGCTTATTAAATTACAATTGATGCGATCCGAAAACAAAATGTACCTCGAGGGGCCACACGCACACACACAGCACTACCACCAACGCCCCACCTGGCGGCTGTTTACTGTACTGCTTTTTTCTTTGCGCCCTACAAAGCAAAACAAAGCGGCAAAAAGGAAAACAAAATGGAGAAAAGCTAACCTGCGGCCATTTGTTGTACGTATGTGCTATGCACGTACGTGGGTGTGCTGGTAGAAAAACAAAAAAAAAGGAATATGTTAAATTAATTGAAGCGGGGCGAATCCAGCACTAGATGCTGGGATCTGCTACCCGAAAATCGGGCCAAGAAAGCTAAAAGGAAAGCCGATCCCCGGCAACAGAAGTCCTAAGATAATAGACAGCGGAACGAAAGATTTTCGCCTGGCACATACATTTGAGCAGCAAATTTAATCAAAACGGAGAAAGGCAAACAAATTATGACAGGAGCTACTTATTTTTTTTGGGGGAAACACCTCAATTTGCAGCTGCTGTCCGGTTGTTCGTGCTGAAACTTGACAAACGGTGAATTCATGTTTGATGAAGGAAAATGTGTCCGAGAAGCCATGCTGCTGCTGTGCCTAAGCTGGGCCCAAAAAGTGAAATTTGCAAACACGACAAATTGGCAGGATCTCGGGATGGCATAGAATCAGTTGTGTGTGTGTGGGGGGGGGGGGGGTTTGTCGCAAAAAGGAAATGCCCATCAATTTTGTAGTTGTCATTTATAAATTTGCTCAGCCTTTTGTTTTATGCAATGCCCTTTGCTATTTACGGCCGTAATCTGCAGGAGGAGTCGGCAGCAGGCGGAAGATGATCCCTTTGCCTTTGTGTGTGGGCGTAAGGACGCGACTTTAATGTCGCAGGACTTGCAACCCATCGTCCTTTGCCGCCTGCTCCTGTTTATGTGCGCCACATAAAACTATCAATTTATTGCTGCAAAATCGTTGCGCGCTGCTTCCTTTGGCTGGCGCTTCCTGCACACTGACGCCCTCACACACACACACACACACACACACTTACTCTCTCACACACACACACATATATATGTATGTATAGATGGACACAAGCACGGAGTGCATCTGTGTGCAGCTTGGTCTCTTTTCGTGGGTTTTGTTATTATTGTTGGCAGCCTTTTAGGCGCCGCACTGACGAGACAACAGGCGTTTGCAGCTCTCCTCCTCCTCCTCTTTCTCTTTCATCGCCATCGCCACATCCTTCGTGCATCTGTATATATGCGTGTGTGTGTGTGTGTGTGTGGGAGGGAGCAAAAGGTTTTCTCACTACGCGAACTTTGTTACAAATTTTTGCGACTTATTTTTCGCCACGAACTCCTCGCGAAGCTCACTGCTCCTGCATTACGTATACGCCACGTATACGTCTGTCGTGCGACGAAAATAGCATCGCTTGGCACTTTTTGGCCAAAAAACACCCATCCATCCCCTCGGATATACTGCGAGTATATGGCCATCGCCATTGCTTCAGCCATAGCTCCTTGGCTTGGCTTGGCAACAGCCAAATCCTTTTTATGCTTTTGATTTTTTGACACCCCACGGCTTGTTGTTCTTGTGGCTTGTTAGCCATCATTGTTGTTGTTACTGTTGCCGGGTGTCTTAGTGTCAACATGCGTTGATTCTCCTAAGCTCAGCTACTAAACTTTGGGTACAGTTGCCTCGGGTGGTGGTGATTTGCATACGGAGATGCACTCGAACGTCATAAGAAGTTTCACAATTTCCATCGCGTATTCCGAGTGGATATTGTTGACATGTGATTATATCGCCTCTGATGTGTTGTTTTGCAGTCGCAGAAAGCTGTGCAAGTAGATCTTTTTATCCTCTTATCGTCTGGCATGGAAATAGAGTGCTTTGCGGTGATTCCTTAGAATAGAATGTGTGTAGTTTTTAGTGTCCTTCATGCACTTACTCGCAAGCAAAGTTAAAGAGGTAAAAAACTCGTTTTAAAACTCTGGCTTTCCAAATTTCTATTGACGACCTGGTATCTTATGGATGAATATTAAATAAATATTTCATTGGCATTGCTTGCTTCAATATAATTTTCTTTAGAGACAATACCCTGTTATTCAAAACTATTATAGTTAAGCGATAATTTCAATGATGCACCATAGAAATCTATGACTGCAATTGCACAGAAAAGTTATTTCTGCACGAATATTTTAGGTGACACAGTTAGGTTTGATTGCTTATCGTTCAGTAATACATACAAGTATATAAATCAGTTTCATTTGGCCCGTCCAACAGAAAGTAGGCCATTCACCCTGTTCCAAGCTGAACTTATTTCGATTTATTGCAACAACGATAAGCGCCGCCAGAGGCAGAAATGGAAGCACTGGCAGTAGTTGAAGCACCACCAGAAATGCAAGAAGAACCAGAACCAGAACCAGAACTAGACCCACTCCCACTCCCACTCCCACTCCCACTCCCACTCCCACTCCCAATCTCACTCCCACTTCGAGCTCACTTCCACCCACCGGTTAGTTGCAATTTGAGCCACCCGCCCGAAGAAAGGAGACGAGCAAAACTAGCAAACAAGCGCAAAAATCAATTTAAAGTTCAATAGCCTCAGCAGCTAGCTATCCGAGTGAGTGGGCGAGTGGTGTGGGTGGATTCAGTCAGTGGGTGGTGCAACTTCGCTGACTTGGCCCAAAACAGAAAAAAAAAAAAAAATAAAAGAAAACACAGCCAGCCAGCAAATGCGACCGAAATTTCCCTCGAACTTTACAACGTTGCTACAATTTGCAAGTTATTTGTGTGTGAAATTAAGTTCAAAGTACAAAATGTGGGTTGCAGAAACACACAGAACAGCACAACAACTGCTCGTTTCTGGCAATAAAACTAATGGAGTTCTTGGTACCGCGGCCACATTGCGTATGCGTAATGTATGCAGAAATCTGCAGAGATCTGCATAAAGCTGCGTCCTTTTTTGGCCGAATCGTTGCAGCAGCCCCTCTCCCCCGCCGGCGGAATGGTATAACGTGCCCAAGTGTCCTTTGATGCAATTATGCGGCGTCCAACGAAGTTGATAAATGGCAATCGTGAGAAGCGCCTCCGGCTGTGCGACATTGTCATCGTGGTTCCACATTTACCATTCACCAGTCACCATTCACCATTAACTGAATCATCGCCATCATCTTCATCATCATAATCGTAGCCAACGTGCCGCAGAAGATGTGGGCGCTCTTCAAAATGCAAATGGCTCTTTGGCACGCCACGCAATTGGAGTCGTCGAATCCATTGACGGCAGGTTGCAAGAGCCAGGTGCCTAACGAAGCGTGCCTTCAGGGGGAGCATGAGACACACCATCATCAATTGATTTCCCGCTGACAGCCGAAGAATATTCTGTGGCAGGGTGGGCAATCCCGGGAATCCAATGAGGAGACACAAACATTTGAGTGTCGGGTTTCTGCCACTGCCACTGCTGCTGCCACTGCTGCTGCCACTGCTGCTGCTGCACACATTTATGCTTTGTCAGGTGATTTTGCAATTGCGAGAATCGCACACACCTCAAATGCCACCGAATGCAAGGCGGCGTTGAAGGGCAGACAGATCAACTTAATGAATGGAATGCACTTGGCACGACTGGCGCGTGAGCAAAAGAAATAAAATTAATTTAATGTCAGTTCACAGCAGTTGGTGATAAAGCAGCTCATTGAATGACTGGAAAAAACGGAAGTGCCTGAATGCAATACGTTGGAAATAAAAAGGGGTTCAGAGTAAACATTTTGTACCCTGTAAACTGTATATTAGCACCATATAACTCTGATTCGTAATCTCGATTGCCCACATAAAACAAATAATACCCATAGAGAAGCACACGTTAATGGGAAAAAGATTAAATATGTTCTTTAATAAAAAGTAAAAATAAATAAAAACTGAAAATGGGAAAGCAATCAGACATAGTAAAAACGTCACTGCTGGCGGAAAAAAATATGAATGAAATTATGAATGCAGCTGTGCAAAGCTGGAAACACCTTTTGATTAAATAGCCCGGGGCTTGCCAAGTGATTTTCATTTCCGCAATAAGACAAATAAAATACAGAATTATTAAGTGGCAAAGCTGGTCGCGTGGCAAAAACCAGAACGCCGTAGAGCAGAATATTTTTGGATGCAGCCAAAAATAGCAGAGGAAAGTTTTGCAAGAGCAAGTTGAACGGCGGAAATGGCAATTGGGAATGAGCGGGGAAAGGAGTTGGAAAAGTGGGTGGTGGGTGGTGGGAAAACCTATACGGACAGCTTGAACAGCGGATACCAATACACAAACATGCAGCACACACACACGCATACAAGCGCATGTGGCAGGGAAAACTAAACCGGAGGCGCCAACATGTCCTACAAGTGATTTATTTTTATGTATTTGTTGGTGGAAGGCAGTGCAAAGGAAAAAAGATATGGAGGAGGAAAGGCAAGCACAAAGTGAAATGCCACAAAAAGTAAAGTTTGTATTTCAGTTTGTTTTTTCTGTTAGACGGCGGTGGCGGCGGCGTCGGTGCAGGCGAAGCCAGCCAAGCCTGGATTTTCCCCAGCCATTTTCCCCATTTTCCCTTCTTTTAGCCGCAGAAAGTACTAAAGAAGCGAACGTGAAACTATTTATAACAACAAAAACCTGCTAAGCGGCCGCCGCATACACATAGCCATACACACACACACAAACACACACACACAAACGAATGCAGTACGGGGCGGGTAGGTGGTGAAATATCCATAGCATACTTCTATGCGCCGGCTGGCAGTTGCAACGCTTAGACGCAAATCATGGCAGACATTAGCGTGTGCAGAAGTTTTTCACTGAACGATTTATGGGAAAAGTTCGGGGCTTCTTACCTGCTTTTACCAGCTTTTACCTGCACATCTCTCTACTCCTACCGCTGGCCCAGAGAACGCCATTTTGACTGACTGTCACCCGTTTTTGTTTGCGTTCCTCTTGCAGAGTGTCCTACCGCCATGGATGGCATGGAGCGATTCGCCTGCCCCATACCCGACCGGCAGGGCAGATACCGCTGCATAGACGATCATGTGCTGTGCGATGGCTTCATCGACTGTCCCGATGGCGAGGACGAGGACCGAAGATCCTGCATGTTCTACAAGACGGTGAGTTCCACGCACACCACGGCGTATACTTGATGTCACCATTCAAATGCCATTCTTGTTCTTCTCTCTTTGCAGACGAAGGCCCATCTGGATGTGTTAGCGGATGCGTTACTACGCTGGGCGCGAGGGCGTTAAGCTCCACCCACCCACCAATCACACACACACACACACCCTCTAATACCCACGATACACACACACACACACACATACACACAGAGAAAGTACACCTAGAGAACTCACATTGACAAACAATTAGTTATAACATGTCGCCCCAAGCAAACAAGAACCCCGTTTAGTTAAACATTATGCAGGAACCAGACACACAGACAAGCCAACCACCCGCCTATCCTTTGACATGAGAACGATTTCCCAGAGAAACCGCGAACAGAAATCCCCAGCCACATGAAAATGCAGCTCGCAATGGGCTAAATGGACAATTGCCAAGTAAGAAAAGCGAAAGCTATGATTAAACGCAAAATGAGGCAGAGAATGTGCTTGACGAAAGGTATGATTATTATTACACTATTATGATTAAAAATGAACTTAATGAAAAGCCCAAGCAGAAGAAGCAGTTATACATACTAAAGCTAAATTACAATTCAGCAAAAGGATAGAAAAAAAAAACGATGTTTTTTTCATTTTCAAATTTGTTTCGCAGGAACAGAAAACATAATGAGGAAAAAACAAAATTGGGCCTAACTATTTTTAGTATATATTAAATAAATATATTATAAATATATCTTACTATATGAAATATATTTCGTGTACATTATTTAATTATACGTGTATTAAAGTTAAATAATGTTAATGTTAAATAAACAAATGAAATGAAATCAAAACGAAGCAAGCAAAAAAAGCGATAAAAATAAAGATAAAGATGAAGCAGCAAGCAGAAGACGAATGAATTATATATACATATACACAGAAAAAACCGACATTAAATATATATTAATAGTATACATATACCAATAACAAACAATTATACAATTGAAGAAAATATTGCATTAGGTTTTATTGCTGATAACTGAACAAGCTAATGAGTGCAATATAATATACTTATATACAATGCAATAACAGCAAGATTAGCGACAAAAAACAAACATTTACAACTTATGAGAATGAAGCAAACATTTACATAAAGAAAAAGACTTGACTTCATTGAAAACCCAATTAAGTTTCTATAGTACTCAGATACTTTTGGTTTAAAGTTCTCTCGTTGTTAAGAATACGTTCGCCATTATAGATGATTTGCTCCGATTCTTTGTCCTTCATGTTTGTAAATAATACTTTCAATTATCCTTTTCGTTTGCCTGTAAGGATCTCCCCCCCTCCACACTAGATTTTGATTTCGTTCATGAGTGACAACAGTTCTCACGGAAATGGCAGCTATCTGTAGTTAAGTAAATTTATTTACATAATTGAACTATGTTTAAATAACAATGGACTTATAAATATATATATATATATAAAACGATAAGCTTATAAGCGAAACGAAAAGCTTGTACAAATGCTAACTAACACTAATACATTCTCGACCTTTTTTTCGAAGCCACAAGTGTTTATTCCTAATCGACTTTTGCATTATTTTTAATTCGCGCTGTTCTCTCGATTGAAAATGCTGAAACTCAACCTTGAAACACAACCAATAATGTTCTGGTCCATGAAAATTATTCGCTATTATTATGCCTGTTAAGCGGCGCGTTTTCAACACAATCAATCAATTATGAAATACAATCAAGCAAGTTTTTAAGCCGAAATTTACAAATTAAAATTTTAAAACGGTTGTGTACGCAAACAAATGACAACGGCAAAATAAGCGCAAGTTAATACCAATGGCGAATTAACAATAATAATGAATAACCTCTAGAGCGATTTTCTCATACTGCATTTTCCGCATGTTCCACCAAATTTCCCCATTCATTTCCGCATTTCATTCAATTTGAAATATTTAAACAGCAAGCAAACGTTTTAATCGCGATTGACTTTATGGACATAATCAATCGATAATTGGTGTCATTTATTTTTTGCACGTATTTGCATGTTACTAAATCAATTCGTGTGAAATCCTAACAATGTTGAATTATTTACAACGGAATAACATATGAAATTGCGAGCAATAAAATTTCATATCTTATATACAGTACGTATAAAAATCGCAAACAAATTATATAAATCTAATTGAGAATACGTTTACGAGTAAGTTTTTATTTCACATCGAATCCCAATCTCCTGCCCTCCTATATCAACGATCTTCGTTATTAACCGAAAAGTATAAATAGGAGACAACCTAGGTGTTTTCTTTTAATTGATTGATTGATTCAGTAAACGTTTACATAAATAACTGCAAAATAACCCACCTTTAAATATAAATGAAAGTAAATTAATAATAGCAATTTCTATACCATACGGAAATCCTATGCGCAGTGTAACGTGTGTATAACTCTAAGTAAATGATAACTACCAGTAAATGATAACGAGTACGAATAATGTATGTATATGCAATTAATTGTAATCCTTCAAATTATGCACAAATCCCATGAAGAACGACAAGAACAAATGCGCACTAAACAACTGAAAACCAGAGGACAAAACCCCCAGAAAAACAAAACAAAACAAAAAAACAAATCAAAGGCGAACAAAAGTTTTAATCACATTTTTTGAACGAACGACAATTGCGGTAAAGGTATAGAAAACACACACACACAGACACACAAATACATATATTTTTGGCCTATTTTTCTATAATCCTAACAAAAACAAGAACGAAATTTTAAACGAGAAACGACAACTTCCATAAGGACAAGCCCAAATGAAAGTACATAAGTTCGACTGTAAATAACAAAAAATAGCGAATGCGCAATTTCACCCAATGATTTTATATGCCAATTGAACGAAGTACTAACGAAGATCGTTTAATAATAATTCAATTATTTTCGGTTCTTAATTCCCTCTTTTTTGAGCCTATTTAAACATTTTGATTTCCCAATTAAGCCTTTGCGTCTCGCACGCACTCACAGCAAACAGTATTGTGTATAAAAACAATTTGTAAATAAACATATTACGTCTAAATTAGTGAAACGTTTTGTATTTCCTTTTTTAGATGTTTTATAATTGTAGAGTATTTAGTTTAACAGTTATTTTTGGAGTACCATAAAGTGTAGGAGGAGTCAACTTAGCGAGCAAATACAGAATATGAAGCTGAATAAAAACAATTGTTGAATGTTAAAAGATACATACACATATACACAAGCAACCATAGGTACATACACAAACACACACACACACACAGACACACACACACACACACACATACAAGTATAAACGTACACTTAAGGATATATAGTCAGCCCCCAAACTTGTATTTATTTGTATTTGTATATTTGCAGACGAGCGAGAAATCGTAGAAAAATCGTAAAAAAGTCAAAAAACATCAAAGAGAAAGATGGAGCATATAATTAACTATGAGTAGCAAATGGCGCATGCCATTCGCACAAATTACCGAACGAAAACACGGTCTATCCATTCTATTGATTTCGTCTAACCCAAGTCTTATTAATTAATTAAGTAATTAATTAGTATTTGCTGTAAATAATTTTGCCTCACTCTTTTTTATCTCGCCGAAACTCTGTCTCTCTGTCTCTGTCTCTGTCTCTGTCTCTGTCTTTCTCACACTAATTTCGATTGTGTAGGAGGTCTAGTTTTAGCATAATTCCCCTTTTAATTTAACCAACGTTTTCTTAACTACTTATAATAATTAATTATATATTATACGAATATATGATAAAACGGAAAAAAAAACAAGAAATTACACAAAAAAACAAGGAAAAAATGAAAACAAATACACAACTTAATATACACTGAAAACGAAAACCAAACATGCATTTTCTGATTTTTACTTCGACTCTTTCACAAGATTACAGAATACCTAACTACTATACATACGTGTATTTGTATATTTTGCTCTTCACAAAGAGAACAACAACAACAACACCTGACAACACTCACCACAAGAACAACAAGTAAGTTAACTACACACGCAGTAAATCAAATACCAAATTATAACTTTCTCATGGATCCGAAACATAGTGCACATATTTACCATAGTTACCATATTTACCATATATTTACCCTTTTGAGTTTGCAATTCTGCTCATAGTTGTTGGGCAAGTTAAGAACATCCTGGCAAGGGCTTTTGTATTCCCGCTGAAGAACACCTGAAGCCGCAAACTTTGAGATAATCCCAGGATCCGTGAATCCTTGTTGGTAAGTCCCGACGGGCGACCTTAGCTTCCGTAGTCCTTTGGCCACATGGAGCTCTTCACTTGGCGGTCAGACAAACTTTTCAACAAGGTCTAGAAACTAGTTTTACCCATAAATTATTGCCCACGTAAAGTACACGACAACAAATACAGAGCACAAATGTCAACTCTAATGAAAGTAAATGTTTAGTGTTCGAAGAAATACGATTGAAGAATTTTAAATTGAAATTGAAATTGAAATTGACACAGCTGATTAGCGGTCTGGAAACGGAAAACTAGAAATATATTTAAATGATTAATATCCACGTAAAAACGTATAAATGTTAGTTGTGTTAGCTGTAGATCCGCAAGAGGTAATTATATAATTTAACTGCTTTTGCTGAGCACAAAAGTGTCATCCATCGCCCAAAAATAATATGCAACACGTTAACTATATGTACAAGTATTTGATGTATGTATATCCGTGTTTAGTACGATCTAGGATTATATTTGAGAGCCACGTTTGAAAAGTTTGAATACAAAGTGTGTGGCCAAGGACAATTTATCGAGGCATTGGAGGCTGCATGCAAACCCAAGACAACGAGCATTAGTAGGACGAACAAAATAGACTTGGACCTAAAGTGACCTTCAATGGGCATCAGGTGTTGTAGTCATTGATTCGGGTCAGCTTTTTATGACCTTGCCACAAAAAGCCGCAATTCAATGTAGCAAGCAACCAGAGCCACTGGTGCAATTCAACGCCACTTTAATTCCACTCACAAGTGAACATTTAACGCAGACCACCAAAAACATGAAGGAAAACTAAGAAAACTTTCTAACATCTCGATTCCTTAACGCAGATATTTGAGTACGAGTATGTTGAAAGGTCTTGCGTGCAAATTGCTGAAAATAAATTGTTGGTTGGGACAATTTGACCGGAAGACAGTGAAGAGCCTCACAGGGTTTTTGCCAATTTTGAGAACAGAAAACTTTATTGTTCAATGGACGTATTCAAGGGATTCAGTAATGTTAGGTATATTATAGCACAGTTTTTGGGATCACTTTATTCCCTAAATATTTCAGCTACTAAGCACTTTACGTAGGGCCCAGCCCAGCGAACATGTTTGCAATTACTTTCAGCCAAGCCCACATTATAATTTCAACCTTAATTGAACCCATTACGTATTCATGCAATTCATTACAATTACAAAATTATAAAACAACAACAACACCACCTCACACACACGAACACTCGCCAGGCCTAATAAATTATGTTCAATTGAAACAATTAGCGGGACAAATTATGACAAACAATTAGCATTAACAATTTTGCACTGTTGCACGTTTTATGTGATAAATAATTATACCAAATCAAAACGAAAATCATAAATTATATGTATGTATTGAAATGCACCACAATTGCACTTACCTACAAATTATTAAGCGATAAACGAGGACACCTGAATTCGCATTAGAGCCTGATTAATTAGTGATTATATTTTGTGTGCATCGCTGTTTGTAGAAATCGCACGAATCAGCACCAAAAGATACTCGGAGCGGTGAGAAAACCAAAATCCATCCAACTGCTTCGGATAGGATCGGATCGGATCGGATCGAGGAGCGATCCCCGAATTGGTTGGGCCAGCAGATCAGTCTTCCATGGCACCAAAATCCCGAATTTCAGACATCAGTTCACCCTGGCTTAGCCTTTGGACGCACAGGGAGCACAGGTCCCGATCCCAGACATCAGGAATGGCCAGTTTAAATGGAATCAAAAGAGTATTTTCGAGCTATAAACATAAGTAGTCACAAGTACCTTAATGCAAATCGAGATGTAATGTATGTGGAGGAGGCTGCGGGGCGTTGGGACTTCCGAGGGCCGTGCCCGCTCCACCACAAGGACATACATTCCCTAATACATGCACACAATCAAGGCTTAAAAGCAATCCGTCCTCAATTGACACTTTTGAGCGGAATCTCCACAAAACACTCAAGCAGGCCGAAGAGTTCGACTCTAACGTTTACATTAGGTCTAAACTATCTGTACACTCGCCTCCAGAACTCCAGAACTCCAGAACCCTCGAACCCCGCCCCCGACCACGCCCCCATCCAATGCACTAACACACACACACACACACACGCACAGACGCACTTGCACACATGCACACACTGACAAGCAAATGCACTTAAATTGTAAATGTTGTGATTATATAGCACCGCCTCAAAGTATGCACCAAATTTTTGTAAAATGTATTTTTGCACTATTTTTAAATGCACAGTGAACAGCCCAGTTGAAACTAAATTAAACTAAATGTAAACGTATTTTACCTAAATTAGCTGATAAACGTTGAATAAAATATTACTAACCGCCTGGAGAGGGGTTTTCCTGTAACGTTCTTATGTTAACTTAAACCAAAAGTCAAGAAAAGTCTGCGAAACATTTTTTTCAATCGATATGCAATGTAAATACAGAACAAAGAGGATTGCTATAGCGAAGTCTAAGTAATTTAGAAATTGTCACTATGTAAATAGACCAAAACCGAACACAAACAGAGGCAAACAGGACGAACAGGACATCACAGATGAGAACAGAACAGAGCAGAGCGGAACCGAACCGAACCGCACCGAACCGAACCGAACCGAACCGAACCGAACCGAACGTACGGAACAGGAACAGGACAAGGATGTAGGATGTAGGATGTAGGATGTAGGATGATGAAGGATAAAGGATGAAGGATGAGGCGACAAAGAAAGACGTTTTTAACTTTAATTAGAAAGTGTTTTATGTATTATGTACGTACGAGTATGGTAGCCCACACAGGAAGTCCTACTAATAATTTCTAAGCCATTTAACTTGTAAATTATTATGGTTATAAATGTATAATGTAAATGAAAGCGAGTCGGGTGCGGAATATATATAGATGCGGGTGCTGCCCCCACGGAGAATCACAACAGCGACTCCGGCAAGAACAGCGACCACCGGCTATGTACATGTCTATGTACATCTGTGTGGTTATGGTTATAAATGGAACCTACTTCAGTTTGCCTACGAGTCTAAATACATATATAGGTACATAGCAGATAAATATCTCCAGCTGGTGAACCAAAAACCGGATTCGAGTTCAAGCTAGAAAAAAAATGCCCCAAAACAAATAGAAACCGAACGAAACAAAAACAAAAACAAAAGCAAAAACAAAAACAAAAAAAACGATACCATTATTATTATTGAAATTTAATTATATGCGTTTGCCGCATAAGAAACAAATGTATTATCAACCAAATCTCTATATATACACAACAAACTAATTTATGAGATTATATATATACATATGACAGCAACAGAAGTATATGTAAAATTAAATAAAAACGAAGCCTCAGTCAGTATAAAAAGTTCCATGTATTATTTGCACTCATTCCGAATTGGATGCCCAATTGTGGCAATGGGAAAAACAATTTTATATCCAGCATCAGGTAAAATCGCTTTGTGCATTTCACATCGTTTCATCTTACAGCAATTGCGAATACCCTGTCTATCATTATTTATAGAATGGGAATACTCAGCGTAAGTTTTCATGGTCAGCCATTTGATTGCCCCAACGAAATTTATTTGTACTTCTTTAATGGGCTTTCGTTGTCTTAATTAGCCAATTTGGATTTCACCAACAAGTTAGTAGTCACATTGAATGTGCTTTGGCTCCGAAAGGATTATTTATCGCGTCATACCAATGCAATTCAATTTACCAACATTTAAAAGCCAAATTTGCGGAATTTGCGGGGCGAGTTTAAGCAGTGAAATATATTTTAATTGTGTGCCCCAGCTATTCGATCCTCTGACTTAGCCTTTTAGCACCAGTTTGAGCCAGCTTAAACTTTTGGGAGTTATGCGTAAATATTTTGCAGCTAAGGCGGCTGTCGTAAATTTTAATTAGCGTTAGCCGAAAACTAATTTCATGTTAATAACAAAACAGCAACATTGTGGGCGTTTGAGTTCAGGCGGCGGACTTGATGGCCGTTACATTGCATCCGGGAGTACGTGCGGAACCCAATTTTGCGGCTGCCAATTTAGGCTTAATTAGATGGCTCCTCGTCTCCATTCGGCCTCAAGGAATTATCATCATCTTTGGGCCAGAAAGTGGGGAGAAGCGAATCTTTTATGAGCGCCACGCATGGAAATAAAACGATGTGGCCGGGTGAAATGGGTTAAAGGTCAGGAGGGCAAAGAGGGCAAAGAGGAAGTGTAAAAAAAAAACAGGCTGCTGGTGCCTGACCTTTACTCCCATCCGCAGCTGCTTAATTAAGGTGTGACAAATGCAATCTGCAGGCCAGTTAAGCGTGCAATCAGCCAAAGGCCAATCCAGCTGGCTCATTAAAAGGGGATTTGGCCCGGTTAACACACTCACACACCCACACACACCCACCCACACACACGACCTTCGCCTAGGCGCGATAAAACAAATGCAAAAGCCTAAAATGGCAGCTTGTGGCATTTGCCATTCGCCTTCGCATCGCTGCTAAATAAATGGCCCTTAGCATCCAGCTGCAATTTGCTGCAGCAATGGATGCGCGGATGTGGCACATGGAATGGGGCACGTGGGAGGGATATGTGATATTGGTTAGATACTCGCAGATCGATAGATTGGATAACTGGAACGTGTCTCGCATCGGAGTCCGGAAATCGGAGGAGCTGGATTCCCTCATCCAGCTGATTGCATTTCAAAAGTAAAACACAAAATTTCGGTTTGTTTGTGCCATTACACATTCCCTGGCACATTCGCCTGCGTGGATTATTTTTACATCAGGCCGGCAGTGGCTGGCATTGCCAAACGGTTTTTGGCCAACAGTCCAATGGGCCAACACCCACTTTTTGGCCGGGAACCGCATCGCACTCTTGCACACTCTAATGCAAAATGTTGCGGTCTGTTTGCATTAAAGCTCCCTTTGCTCGGCTTTTGGCAATCGTCCTGGCTTGTCCTTGGCGTGTGGTTTCCCCTTCGATATCCCGGTGACAGCTGACACATGCATCCACTTCCACCTCTGGCGAAGGAGCTGCATACCCATGGTCGTTCTCCGGACTGGACATTAACCCATTTCCCATTTGCCATTTCCCTCGAATAAATTGTGATACGAAAAAAAGAAAAAACGACTCGCTGACATCTCTTTGTGCCGGTCGCATAAAGTCTGTTGAAATCATCGGAATGTTGCGGGAAAATTTTCGTTTTCCTTGTCATTTTTATCTTTTATAATACCCGTTACTCGTAGAGGGTATACTAGCTTCGTTGAAGAGTATGTAACAGGCAGAAGGAAACGTAGCCGACACGTATATAATGTATATACATTCATGATCAGGATCAATAGCTGAGTCGAACTGTTGCCACGCCCACTCCTACGCCTACAAACCTCCCAAAACTTTCAGGCCCACACTTTTGAAAAATTTGATATTTTTTCACTTTTTTATATATCTTGTAAATTTCTATAGATTTGCAAAAAACTTTTTGACACTACCAAACTTTTAAAAAATTTTAAAGTTTTTTTTCATATTATTTGTTTCCCAATTTCTACCGATATTCCGGAAAATGTTGAAACTTCTCGTTTGCACTTGCACTAGCTGAGTAACGGGTATCTGATAGTCGGGGAATTCGAGTATACCATTCTATGTTGTTTTTTTTTTTGTTATTTCTGGCTGCTGGCCCGCCATTTTTTACAGCCATTATATTAATATTAATGACCTGCGCCACGGATGTTGCTAAATATTTTCAAAAGTTGCCTTTGTCTGACGGTCAAGCTGAAAAGCGCTCTGTAGTTTCTGGGCGAACATGACGTATGCGTGATATTCAAATTAGTCTTTGCACTGAGCTAAATTCCTGGCTGGAAGTTAGCCACCATAACAGTCAATCAAAAAACCATCTGTAAGCCAGACTAATTTGCATTTTTATCCGGACTCCGGAGCTCCGGAGCTCCGGACTGCGGACTGCGGATGTGGGAAAACTCTGGCGAGAATCCGCAGAGCCATAGTTTCGCATTTGCACACACGTAATCATCAAAAGCATGGGAAATCCTCTTGTTTTTCCGCTGCAACTTTTCCCGCTGCCTTTGTAGTTTTTAGTTTTAATGTTGGCATAGTATTAGTCCCAAGGGCCAGCTGGGAGCATTTCCCATCCTGGCACCCCTCTGCATTCCTGGTATTTGTTATTTGTTATTGTCATTGCTGTTAGCCCACAATGTAATTTGGTTTGGATTTTCACGACTTGTTGGCTTCATTCCCCCCCGTCAGCTTGCAATGGCAAATTTGCTGTTGCCCTCAGTCGATGGTTTTTCGGTTTCCCAATTTATTTATTTCCAGCCACTTTGCTAGCTGGCTGCCCATTGTATTGCTGCCACATTGCAATTTCCAAATACATTCGCATTGGATTTGGATGCGGATGTGGATGCGGATGTGGATGCTGCTGCTCTTTTTGGAATGCTACTCTGACGACTAGGGGCTTGATTAAAGTCCAAAGGCGAACAGCAAATGAAAATACCATTTCTTGCACTTTGTTTATGTAAAGCAACTTGGGCGTCCTGCTGATTTGAAGGCAGTGAAAGAAAGATGGCACTTTCATTGTATGCAAATAGTAGCTAAAGTTCAACAATTGCCAAGTTCAACAATTAAAGGGGTATAGTTTTGCACTTTCTAGTTTTAAGAGCATTTAGAAGCCGACTAGCACATCCGTTTACCTATCCCTTTATCTATTGTTTCAAATTCAGCTTTCAATTTAAATTGCTTGGATTAGTCGCCCGCTATTGTGTATGTACATTGAAAATGTGTTCCGGGGTATTTATTGTGTCAACACCAAGTGAACGAGATAGTTGCACCCACCACCCGCCACATGCCCCCGATTTTGGTTGCCCTGATTCAGATTTCTCTGCCAGACAATAGGACGTCGCTAATGTCCCCGTGCCGCAATAAGAATATAAGTATATAAATCGTGTGGCTGCTGGCTGCTGGCTGCTAATGTGCCAGCATTGTATTTGCTTAATTATGCTGGTCGATTTAGGCATTTAACTTTTGAAAGGAGCTGTCAAACTGTGATGTCAGCACGTCAGGCGGGGGCATCAGCAAAACGAGCAATATTCCGCACACAAAGGCCAAAGAAGAATCACACTAATCGCCGAGCATTTTTCCCGTGGGTGGATGACGTCTTAGAGTTGCTCCAACAGGTCTCTGTCTCTGGCTGATTGTTTACATTTCACGCCATGTATTAGCCATTGTTATGGCAAAGACTTTATAATAATTTAGGGCACAAAGTGCCGCCAATGTTTACATGTCCTCCTTCTCCTCATCGTCATCATCGGCCACGCCCACCGCCTTGTCGGGATAGAATTTCTTGAGTATCCTGTTCACGTCGGGCACCAGTATCTCGTACTCCAAGGGGAACTTGTCCCGACGCGGCGGCCCCTTATCCAGGCCAGACCACAGCAAGTGCTCCGAGGTGCGGGCATTTTGCGAGAACGTTATCTCGAAGGCTCCTTCCCGGGGCACCTGGCGTCCGTTTCGGTTCTTCACCAGCTGGAACTTGCGCTCCGGAATGCGTTGGGTGAAGAATGTGCCGCACTCGTCGGCCTTGGTCTGGAAAATGGGGCACTCGTACGTGTGCTCGACGTAGATCATGGACCGATCCTTGGTGAAGTTCTCATCGGCGGCCCAGTCCACATCCTTCTTCTTTTTACCCGGTCGCTTGGGCGGCATTTTCGCCAAGTGTCCAGATTTCCAGAATTTCGAATTTATTTACTTTGCTAATAACCAAAGCCGATTGTGTTTCGAATGTTGACAATCCTAGAACTCATAATTGCTGTGATTGATTGCTTTTTCGGTATTCTTATGGCTCTCGGGCAAAGTACTCTGTGCACCATAAATCTTCTTTCGTATATTTTAAGTGCGCAGCGGTGTCCAGAATATTTTTGCTCTGCCTATTTTTAAAATGCATGACAATCCGAAAGAGTCAACAACTTTTGGGGCACGCATACAAAAAAAAAAATGCTGTGCAACAACCATTCGTTGTTTGGTTGTTAATTTGGCTACATTGACTGACAACGCAGCCGCCTTTGAAAAAAATTACAAAAAACGAATTGGAATAGATGAACAGACGATTGCCTCCATTGGCTGAGTCGCCACATTTTCTTCATTATATATATAGATTGGTGTATATTATATGCAACCCGGTCCACAAAGCTCCAATATAGACGTCAATTTATGGCACTGTCTATATTCCGGCAGAACAGCTACTCAACAAATTCTATGCATAACAATAATATATTGTTGGACACAAACATGCATAAACATTAAAGAGAAAACATAACAAAATCGAGTATTTAAAGCAAGTAAAGCCCGAATAATTTAGGATTATGCCGACCATCAGATATCCTTTACCATTCCATTTATTACAAATATTGAGTTTTCACATGCAAAAATACATATATAACATGGATTACAGCTCAAGATGGACAAAGCAATATATTTTGAAGTACTCTAAATGGGTCTAAGGCAAATGTAATTGGCCCGAATTTAAGGGGAAACATATTCCTTGTATATAATTTGTGCATTTTTAATTGGAATCATTTAAGTTTTTATTTTGCAGCATAAACATGATTGCAACACTCTTTTATTTGCTTCAATTTATTGGTTGTCGGGACGAGATTGCAAATGGCCATTTATTGCATTTTATTTCGCCATTTCTCGTGGCTAAAGCTGAATGATTTTTTACTTTTTACTCTCGGCTGCCCACACGTGGCCCATTTTCCCATCCCCCCGACCTAGAAGAGGGTCATGGTTTATTTATGCAATTTTCCAATTTTCCAATTTTCCCAACATCGGCCCACAAATAAAACCGAAATGAATGCATTCAAAATGCAGCAAGAGCTGGAAACTTAACACAAAACAAAAAAAAAGGCATGTATATGAAAATGCAATTTGCAAATTAACAATAACGGGAAAGTAAACAACAATGACAATCACGTCAATGACGTCACAGTGAAACACACAACACAAATGTATTCGCTGGGTTAAGAATGCGACATTTGGCGTGCTCACATATGTACATATTATCTATGCGCATAAACTGTGTACTTAAACTAGGGCCATTTTGAAGCGATATTCAAATGAGCCCAAAAGAATATCTCAACAAATGTATCTGTACACTCGGAGCATCCGAGTGTGGGCTTGCTGTTTTCCGCTGTTTTCCGCTGTGGAAAAATAATCATCGATGCTGCGGCTTCTTCACTGGGGCAGCGCCAAGAGCAACAAATTTAAATACATTTATTATTTCGAATAGGTAGGTAGCTAGCTGTATATGTGTACAACGCACACGCATGTCTGCACATACTTCAGATATATTTTTAAAAAATCAAAACGACAATTTGCCTGCAGCATTTTGAAATACAACAGAACTTGGCGTCGACGTCGACGTCGACAGCAGCAGAGATCGGCGATCGGCGAGCGAAAATTTTTCGGCGGCTGCAGGCAGCGCCACTCGATCGTACCGCTTAGTGCCACGCCGTGTCTCAGAGCGCCCAGGCCACGGGCCCCGAACCGTACCGCTGCGGAAAGTATATCTTCAAGCACATATATGCAACAAATCTGAAACTACCGCACCGGATACTCGTATACTCGTATATACTCCAAGCCCACTAAACCAACTACCCACTTCCTTGGGAAAGTGCGCGATTATAGCCGCCGTTTGCCGAACAAGCCCCACCATTATCAGCATCCGTCATGCAGGTCTTCGATAACAATATGGTAAGTGAAATCCTGAAATCCTGAAATCCAGCCTGCGGCAATAAAGCCATTTGTGGCCAAATTTATAGTCGCCGCGCTTGTGTAAACCCTATGCCACACTTAGCCCAGTTAGCTTAACCCAGAAATGCCAATACACAAACTCCAGGCTCGCACAGCCACGCCCCTTTTGGCCGCAGAAAAAGGATATTGCTTGGCGGAAGCGAAGGAGCAAAAGCAGGGGAGGGGGGGGAGGGGGGCTTTTAGCCAGCCAGGAAGTCATGCGGTGTTCGGAACGGGCCGCCAAATTAATTACAAAAATTCACTTAATGGCCACGATCCAAGTGGGTCAACGTACGTGTGCGAGCCGCTAGAGATTGAATCATGCAAAACTTAAGTGTTCCGCCAGAGACTTGTCAAAATTCTACCGCCTACCGCCACATTTAATGCAACTTAAATGGGTGTAGTATGTCTGCATTACAGTCAGATACCGAATTGCACAATAAAAGTCTTGACATTGAGGCAAACGATTATGGACATTCCAGAATGGATTGGATTTTTTCCAAACGAAATACCCATTAAATACATTTTCGGCATGGCCAGCGCAAGTATTTCTGCAACGCCAGAACTTTCCATTCCATTGGATTCGTTCGCATCGTCTAAAAATAAATATCCATATCTTTATTAATAATAAAAATAAGCTTGGGGACATATACCGATATATTCTTGGCAGCAGAGCGACCCCATTAAGTACATAAATCGTACATAAATCGTACACAAATACACATAAATATATATCAGATATATCTTCTGAGCCGGCGAGTGCATACATATGTAGATATGGATCGGATCGAAATTGTCGCCCATACGTGTATGTAGGACACTTACAAAATGCGGCATTAGTCACAAATACACTCACGTATCTGTGGCAAGCTACAGCACTAGTCGCAAGAATTGGTGGCAAGGTCGCCGGATGACGAAAGCAATCCGAAATGACATGGTTGATTTCCTTTTGATATTCCAGACAGCACTAGGAGGTATAAATAGATCCGGCGATTTTACAAATCCGGCGCAGGCAAAATAGTCGGAGCAGCCGAAATGGAATTGCTTCATTTTCAGGCCGAATAAATCAATTGGCTTCTGTATTTATGCAGATGCCACCATTTGATTATTTCGCACTGTCGTTGATTTATGGCCAATGGCCAAAAGAGGCGGCCAAAAGGGAGCCTCTTTCCCATTCACTTGCCACCCACTGCCGCCCATTTTCCAGTGGCTTTCCCTCTTTTTCGAGAGCATTGTGCACGTCATGTGTAATTGCTATACGTCAATGTCAATGTGTGGGTGAGCGTCTGTTAAATGCAAGCATATGTTGGTGTAAGTGCTTGTGGTCGTTTTGGGATCCTGTGGCTGCAATTGGTTAGCTTTAATGAAATGCCTGATGATGTATTGTTGGCCAATATGTGCTCGACCATGTCATCGCCCACTGAAGGGGAGCACTGGGCAGCAGCAGCATTATCGATTTCAAAGGAGGCCAGCTACAAGTGCCGGCCAACTCGGAAGTCCCGAGTCAATAAAATGTATAGATTGCAATTCGCAATAGACTCTCATCAGCTTTTGTTGATTGGCGTTCAACAGATTGCTGCTTACAGTTTTCCAGCGAATTCGGGCTAATCCAAATAAGTCTGCACAGCTTACTGGGGAATTTCCCGAAAACTGGGAAAACTGGGGACACCTGTCAGGCAGGAGAAAGCACTCAATGCACTTCTGCTAGTCTTTTCAAATGTATATGTATCCTTAATTTTCCGCCATGGAAATAAAAACAAGAAGTGCGTGCAATAATTTGCATATTCGCCTTATTTATCGATCAAAACACAAACAAACCAGCGGCCGCAATTGTTTAAATATTTCCCAAACAAACAATGCGCAGCTATTTTGTCTGGCTATTTATAGAGCTGCAAACTGAAATGCCAATTTGCCGAAATGAAATGAATAATTAAATCGAGATACATACTATACGAGATATATCCCAACTTTCATCCTTTAGCGCCGCGCCTCGCGACGTGCCTCCTTGCGGCGAGGATCCATATCGGCACTGCCGCAGAAAACGCACGAGATACCCTGGGACATATTCGAGCGACTCTTCATGCCCTTCCTGTTCTGCCAGGCGGCGGCCATCATCACGTCGCACCTGCTCCATGCCCTGGACATCTCCAGCATCTCGACCTTCGCCGTGTTCGTCTGGTTCGCCCTGGCCACCGTGGGAGCCGTGCTCTTCTACCACTTCGTCAAGGTAAGTCATACACCAGAGTCTTTCCAGACTTTCTAATCCTCAATTCTGGTGAAAGCCGCAGTAAGAATCGTAGTGTCTTGGGCTTGGACTTGGGTTTGGGTTTGGGATTGGGATTGGGGTTTTCGGTTTCGGTTTCAGAGCCACGGGCGTCCATAAGTTCGGGCTTCTGGCTGCCGGGACTGGTCTTTATTTTTCCCTTCCGTTTTGGCCGGGTGCAAGTGCCAAGACAAAACCACAAGTGACGACGGAGGGTCTCAAACACTAGGCAAAACAAATCAGTGGCACTAGAGATGGTCGTCGGGCCAGCAGAGAATCCATATCCACAAAGCGGCGGAAGGAGAGGGTCCTGTGGCAGGCACGTCGTCAACTTATGCTTAACCAGGCCGGAGGAGGAGCCGGAGGAGGAGCCGGAGGAGGAGCACAGGAAACCCTTGACTATGGATTTGGCTTCGGATTTGCGTCTGGTATTTCAGAGCTTATACTGTGCCTGGCAGCCAGCCGGGAAATGAAAATGAAAACAAATAAATAAGCGGGCCGCAGTCCTGGTGGGGAAAGCCGAGCAGAAGTTGCTGAAAGAAAAGGGTTTGGTAATGAATATAAATTCGCAAGTAGGAAAAATGTGGAGTCCTGATTCACTTGAGACCAACCGAAAATTGCCGGGATAAGGCCATCTAGTAAATTGTTAGTCATTTCAATCTACTTTCGAACTTCCTCAGACTTTAAGGGTTCTGCAGGCAGTCAATTATATTAAATTGTATCTATAAAGAAGACTGCTTAGTTAGTCAGTCGTTAGGCATACGTGCCTAGTCAGATTCTATGCAACATATGCCACTAACAAACAAAACACCTTAGTTAACTAACGTAGTTATTGAAATGAACTATCAATTCGTTAACTTGGATGAGCCTTCATTGAATGCTCCTCGCAATCCGATTATGCAGGCGAAAATTTCCATTACACACCAGCTATCCAACCTTTTCTTTGTGCATAACCTAATCCACAAGATACCAAGTCATCGCCATCGTTTAGCTTCAGTTGCTCACATGATTCGATATTAAATATTAAAAGCCTTGAGGGCTCTATTTCAACATCCTGTTTGCTGGCGCCTGCTCAATTAAACTTCCAGGCAGCTCAACCGAACTGCTCCTCAGGTCATGTGTGCCCCCCACAGGATTATTTGCCCTAATATCCTCGCATTAAGTGCGCACATTAGCACAATGCGTACACGCAAAGCCATCAAATCCCATAAATTTATCTCTCGATTTCGCACCGATTGCTTCGATGCACATCCATGGCCATGGCTTCGACGAACTGGGCAGATAATTCAGATTTGCCTGCACTTTAATTAGCCTCCTTTGGAGGAGAGCACGAGTGGGAGTAGTGACATTGGCCATTTGCTGCCTGCCAATTACAGGTGGATAAGAGTTCCGAGTTCCGTGGCCAGCATCAGTGGCACGTAGCCATGTATCCGTATCCGTATCCCTATCGGACGGACGGTGGACCGGGTTGCAGGTGCCAGGATGGCATTGTCCTGGCAATTGCAGGCTGCTGGTGGCGCACTCAACGCGATGCGCAACCCGACATTAAGGTAATAAGCACGACGGCAGGATAATTAACAGCAACGGCAGCAGATGCAGCCCGCAAAACGGGGACACGAGGACACGAGGACTGGCGGCAGGACTCAGCTGCCTTGTTGCAGCAAGGATTTGTCAAGGACACCGCTGGCACTTCCACGAAAATAGGAAAAGGTAGTTAAGTGGACGATAATGAAATTAGCTGAGTACTCGGCGGATTTTAATCTGCCAGATCTTACTATTGTCTTTTAAATTTCTGAAAAGAGTTTCTCAAAATAATTGCATTTAGTTTTTTGATCAATGTAGTATCTCGACCTTAACAAAGTAGCTAGATGGCCCTATTGAATACTTTTAAAATGATTTCCTTGCAACTTGTTTCTTCAGCTTTAATCTTTACCATAACATGGGTGAATCATTCGCGAAATTAACAATCGTTTGATGTTTCTATTTCCCAGAACTTGTAGACACAAGATTCGCCATTAACTGTAACAAAGATCCTAAAACAAGGCCTGAAATGGCTGATATCACTGGCATTCGATGAACTATTTGCATAACAACGATGTGAACGTCCTTCAGAAAGAAAGTCGCCATCTATTTTTAGACACGGCAACAGAGCTTCGCTCTCTTTTGTGGGCGGAAGCAAGAAGAAGGCAAGGACACGAAATATCCTTGCCTTTGATTAGCTTTTCGGCCTGGCCAGACCTCAGCTATTAGCCCGATTTCTGTTGTCTGCTGTTTGTTTCGCCTTAACATTCACATTTCCATGTGCGGAGTAGATAAAGTTACTTGGGCACATTCGTGGACCCTGGACACACTCTACTCGCATGTGTGTGTGTGTGTATGTATATGGCTCCCATCGGCTGTTTGTCCTTGCACATCACGTTGTGCAATTCATCTTTACGGCACGACCATCAAATTAAATTACACGCACGCACACAAATTCGCAGCGATTCGGAGTATGTGAATTCTGGGCAGGATTCCGATGGGTGCGATGGGTTGGGTTGGCAACTGTTGACGCGCCAGCACAAATTGGGTGCAATGAAATGTAAATGCGCAGCTAATGAAATGCTCACCGATGCCGGCCACGCCCACACGCACGCCCACGCCCACGCCCACACCCACGCCCACGCCCACGTGGGAGTTACGTAATTCCCTTATTATGCCCGCCTAAATTGCAGCTGCTAGGAGCAACTGCATCCGAGGATTGCAGACGGCTGACGAGGATTCCGCTCTGCAACGAAAATTACACCCAGCTTAATATGCATAATTAAGTCGATCCCACTCGATCCCGTTCCACTCCATTTGCCCCATCTCTCTGGGGGCTCTGGCCACTTTCCGCGGGCCAAGCGCAACAGTTTCCCGGAACAAGACACGAGATGGGCGATGGGCGATGGGTGATGGTGATGGTGATGGGTGATGGGTGATGGGTGATGGGTGATGCAAGTGGCAAGTGGAAATGGAAATGGAAATGGGTGTGCGGCTTGTCAGCTGCCAGAAACAGTGTAAATAATTGAATTAATAGCTTCGTGTGAGCCACGCTAATGAGCAGTTGCTCAACATCAGCAACGCCCACTGCAACACGCCCGCCCACCTCACCTCACCTCACCTCAGCACACATCCCATGCCCCTGCCCCCTGCCCCCATACCCCATACCCCAGTTCCACACCCAATCCCAATGCCATTTTTGAAATGTAATTGAATGTGCGGGGATCTTGAACCTCTCAGCGGTGCAACTGCCAGCAACTGTCCATCTCAGCCAAGAGAATCCGCAGTTGATCCACCTGTTTTTTGGTTGCGAGTGAATCATGATCCAGTCACCCGGATAGATGATGACGGATGTTTGACAAGCAGTTACAGCACTGTGATAATGGCTTTTTATCCTTAAAAGCAATGGAATTGGAAAATATTTTCAACAGTTTTCGATTGTGTTTAGCGATGTTATAAGACACATTTCACCACACATCATAAACAGTTTAAATGTGTCTGCAAATCTCAGTTATTTCTCTTCTCTTAATAACTAAACTACTTTGTTACTAGTAAAATTACATTGATTTTTTGTTTTATTTTGAATTTAAAGACATTGAAGAGTAGGACATTTAATGTAAAAGGCTTATATAGTGAACGGTTTGCTTCTTTGTACTTCGAAAGCAAACCCTTCGAAGTGCAAACTTCTTTCTCAGTGTATGTGGCATCAGCAACAATGTCCTGCTGCACGGGCCCTGTTTATTACCCAGCAAAGCATCTACTTAGCTCCCTCTAGGTTTTTGCAGCACACTTTGTCGCAGTTACAGCTCCATAAAACTTTGGCGGTAGACAAATTTTACGCTGATTCGTGTGTTGTGCACGGAAACAAAAAAAGTGGCAAAAGAACTGCTTTGTCAACGGGAGCGAGTGCATTCGCAATTAGGAAGCGGCGATGAAGATGCTGAAGATGATGATGATGATGATGATGATGATGATGATGACGGTGGAGGGACCCACCAAGCTGGATGCTGGCAACTGGCAACTGGCAACTGGCAACTGGGATCCCTGGGCACCATGCTCGGGACCACTGAAGGCTATATAAAGGACGATTCTCTGCGCTCTCCAACGCTGGCAAGCAGGCCATAAAAACTCATTATGTGCGAAGTTGCGTTCGCTTGTTTTTGCCCATTGGTGGCCGTACTGCGTTCTCCTTTGTATCCAACGGATACATATACATATACTCCGCCGTTTTCTGTTTCTGTTTCGGTTTTATGGTGTTGCGCGTGGCCTGTTGATTCACACACACACACACACCAACACACCCATACACCCACACACCCACACACGCACACCAGCGCTCAGCACTCACACACACATAAATACACTGAGGACATTCAGAAATGGCAATGGCGTGCTCGGCCTGACAATGGCTGGAAATGAAGGACGCGGCAGATGGGAGCTTCGAGCTGTGAGCTGTGAGCTGTGAGCTGTGAGCTGTGAGCTGGGACATGGGACATGGGACATGGGACATGGGACATGGGAATCGAAAACGCGCATTGCGTTTCTTAGAATTGCACACCATTAAATCGCCTTGAGAACACACGCTGCCGCTCTGACCCCTGACCCCTGACCCACCGAGAAGCCGACCACTGGAAAGTTCCTTCCTCGCCTTGCTGCGCACTTTAGTTAAATTAAAAACCAACTGCAGTCGAGGCAGCCGTGCATCCAGCGCGCATCGCACATCATGCTTCGGCAGCCAAAAGGTCGGAGGTCACCAAATGTGAGTAAATTGCGGACAAAGCTGCCGCACAATTGATTGGCAGCCAGTTGATTTACCAGTCTTCCTGCTACAGACAAGAACCTAAGCATTCATTAGACAGCAATGGACTTCCAACAAAATCAATTTGGAATCCAAAACTCTTTCAAAATTCTGATTAAGTCACATGATTGGAAAATCGGAAAAAACTCCATGGTAAAATCCAACCAATTGTGGAAACAAAGTGTTTACTCTTTTGGATTTTCTATCATATTTTTTTCACTCTGTTATCACAAATTACCGAATTAGATTTAGATATAAATCGCACTACTATATTCAGTAGCTGCCACTGAAATGATTCAAACTTAGTGAGATAATAGTACAATGGTATATTCTTGAAGCTATGGCACAATATCTATATGAATCTTTAGTTTTAGTAATGAAACTAAAGGTCAATCACTGAACCACACCGCAATACAATTTTGTTTTATTTCCACCCACTTATATTTTTAACCACATTGACTTTTACCTTACCTCTTCCGCTTTTCTGTTGTCTTTTAATAGCCCGGGAGTATAAATACTTCCCTGCTCTCAGTCCTGCTCCGGTCCTTGTTTCGCCACTGCAGACATGCTACACTATATTTTAATTAACAGCCATTGCCAGGGGCATCATTTTTCGACCGTATACAATGGGAATTTAAATACAGATAAATTTCCATACGGAAGGGCAGAAGGGTGTTCCGTCTAATCCTTCGTTTAAACACCCGGCCGGAGATGTTGGCTAACAGGCTGAGCTGCCATAATGGCTGGCTTGGCACAAAGTCAAAGCTTTGCGTGTTGCCTGCTTCACACACACACAGACACACACGCACGGACGTGTCCTGGCACCCACACCCATACCAATGCATGGCCTGGCTGTATCTGTCCCACCAACACAGACACACGTGGAGCGACAGGAGTAAGGGAAACAGGCTGCAAATTGGCCTAGGTCTCCTTGGGTACAACGCGTGGTATGCGCAATGCGAAAAGCCCTTAATGCCGATGCCGTGAAGTTGGCGGAGGTCCTGCGGTCGCCGCACGCCAACAGGATGCCTCGTGCGTGTATCGGCGTGGATTGGCGTGGATTGGCGATGGTGTGCGGGAAAGCAAAACACAGAAATGGTTTTTAACTTTCCGGTTAATTAATTTATTACAGCTTAATACGTTCAATGACTTTTGGCGCCCGTCTTTCTCTGTCATTTATGTTTGCCAACCGCCCAGCGACCACCTCCTCTTTTTTTTTTCTTTTTTCAGTTAATTTATACTTTTGTGGGGCGCTGTGAGGCCCCTCGAGTTTTGGCCCCCCACTTTCGACCACTCTCCCCCTCCCTCTCCCCCTCTCTGTTGGCCGTATTTTATTCGCTGTCTATTTTTAGCCACTGATTTAATATGCGTGCATGCGTGTGCGTGCCTCTCTTTGTTTCGCATTCCTTGCCTTCTCGTTTTGGCCACATTTCGTCGCCTCATTGTTCACAAAGGATACCGCCTAGGCGGCGTGAGGGGAAGGGGCGTGGAGGGGGAGTGGTGGATGCTCACCCGCAGTCCTGGGAGTCCTGGGTGACACAGCGAGGACAATTTGTATGCGGTTTGTTTGCCATTTTTCACTTAGACTCCATCCGACTCCCACTTCGCCAAAACTGCACCATTTCGCTTATGTAGATTTATTTGGGGCCTCTTGAGCGGTCAAGCGTGCCCCGTTTTCTTGAGAGGTTTATGCGTCTGCAAGGATAACGCAGGACCAGGACACAGGACGCAGCAGGACAATGGCTGGGGGTATAAAAATAAGATAATAAAACCAGAGCCTGGCCACCGATAAGCGACCATCAGCCAGGCTCATCGTCCGACATCGAAGGGGTTCAATAGTTCCCGGGCACGGGATGATATCTGTTTACTTCGATACGCATTCTATTTATTGCGAACACTAATTCCGTGCCGGAAGTACAATAATAAAACCGGTTTATTATTTCGCTTCCAGGTTATTTATTCACTTTATGACCAGCCAGTCAAAGTTTTTCAAGTACAAGTGAGCATTGGCCGACGGAAATACCATCCAAGCGAAAATCAACATTTTTACAGTTTTGCAATTGAGATTGAGTAATAATTAATATACGGTTTTGAGCTACATTTTATGTTTTTAGCAATCAAATAGTTGAACAGTTGAGTAAGTTTCCAAGAAATCCGACGACAGGCTGTCATTTGAATACACACCTATTCATCCTGCGTGAGTGGGCTAGCTTCCGGTCAACATACTTGTATTTTCACAGCCCACACACTCACAGCCCACATTATCCTCGAAATAGGAAGCGGTCCTTTTTGCACCCCATGGACCCATGGACAGTCATAAATTTATTCACGCAAATGAAGGCACTGTTGGCATGTTCATGAGTCTGGGTCGGACTCCTCCTATTGTTGTTTACACTTTACACTCGTAACTTTCAGCTCGCCCACGTCGCCACACGTGCCACGCAAGGCAGCAGTTGGAGGAGCAGTGGGTGAAAGAGTTTCTCCAACACTTTCGCCGACACTTCCGCATTATTTGATGCCACCCAGCCACCCAACCACCCAGCCACACAGCCACCCAGCGTCCCTGTATGCTGACTTAGAGCAGTTTGCACATTAACTTCCGCGCAGGAGACACTGAAGGCCCGTTGGCTTGGCCAGCATAATGCATTATATAAATATTACGCATACGCCGCGGTGTACGTAAGCCGGAGGTAATGAGCGCGCGAAAAGCAGCTGCAGGCGGCGGATCGCGTGCCCCGCGAACATTTATCATTCCCGTGGCTAAAAGTGCGCGTAAAAAGCTCCGCTTTTCGGGGTAACACAGCCGCAGATAGCACCTGCTGCTCCTGGTCAGCGAATAAATCTTCCACTTCCAGTTGCCCGCAATTAAAATGCAATAAAGGATGCATTTAAATTGCTAAAGCACAAAGTGCTGCCGAAAGATATGCGTGTGTGTGTGTGTGTGTGTGTGTGTGTGTCTGTGTGCGGATGGCGAAGGAAGAGAGATCCTGGCACGCCTCCTTATTGACTTACTCGCTTCCATTGCTCGGCATGCATTTCCGACCCAAGTGCTCAGTTAAACGGAATGTCTGACATGCACCTGCCACCCATGTGGCCTTCCTCTCCGCCAGCTCACCCCAAACTCCCACCGCGCTCTATTTCGGGGTGCATGCAACTTGGGTTCTATTTCGGGATTGCTTTATAAAAACCGCAAGCCGTCGTGTTCGCCCAGAGGTGCGATGTCAGGCATTGGGAAAAGGTGGCCAAATGGGCCGCTGGCAGGTGGCAGGTGGAAAACGGCAAGTGGCAGGTGGCAAGAGGCACGCGGTTGCGTCAAGGGGGCGACTCTTTCATGCCTCGCACGTAGCCAGTGCAGTGTCGAAATTCTCTCTTTTTTGTCGGTATCCGTATCCTTGTTGAGCACCAGGAGAAGCTGTTAAAGCGACCCGCCAGAAGTGAACAAATGTTGAAACTGGGTGAATGGCCATCAGCCGCACGAAATCCATTCAGTGGGTGGATTTTGATGATGCACTTAAGTATCCGTTGGCATTTGAAGCATTAAATGTCTGATTTTCACACTGTTCAAACTCAATCTGAATATCATATCCGTTTTCCACAAACTAAACTGTTTTCCATGAACTAAATAATTACTACCGTTTATAAGTCAGAATATAGAAGTATACAAGATAGAAGATATTCCAGCATGTCTATAAATTTTCTTAACAAGCTGCATTATATACAATTTAATACATTTCTTTACATGAACCTAAAACTTTTAATTGAACTGCCCTTTTTGAGAAGGTCAAAAACTTAAGCGGTCGGTAATTAAATGTTTTTCTCGCCAAAGTTATAACTGCTTTGATAATCGGCAAGTTTAGAAATACAGCAGCTACCCCACGTTCCTCGCTAAATTTTCTTTGAAGAGGCAATCCCTTGTTTTTCCATCGCATTTCTCCAGAAGAAGCTGCCACAATTTCTGGTTTCCCCCAATGCACTTTAATAGACTCTAAACATTTAGCTGCTTGGGTTTCTGTTTTATATTTTCCCTTTATTGCAGCTTTTTGCTGCGCTTTAATTGCTCCATTCCGTTAAGTCAGTCGCTGTTTGTAGTTGCAGCAAAAGTTTAAAGTAATTTGTGCTGAACCGCAATAAATTGGGGTGGCAGGCAAAGGAACTCAGGACGCAGAATGCTCCATGCATTTTTAGTGCCAAAGTTGGCCCAAAGTTTGCATCAGCGTTGTAGTACTATATCTAAAGTAGATTCCCGTAAAAACCGAAGGGACATAACTTGTGGGAAACTTTGACAGGATTCTGTGGGTGGGCGTGTGGAAGGCAAACGCCCACCGTCGAGTGTTTGTGTTTTTATTAACGCCAAACAACGGCCAACAGATTTCGATAAGCCAAACACTTATGGCCACAATAAAATGTCGGCCAGTCTTAATGGGTGTCAACAGCACGGCCAATAATAATACACCCGTGCTGGCCCGATTCTTCTTATTTTTATTTTTTTTTTCCACAATTTTACGAGCACTCTATAACAGTTTAATAGCCCGAACAATAAGCAGCCGTCCGCTCCGTCCACCTTCCTTTCCACTTTCGAGCCCGATGGACGCACACTGGAGCCAAGCACTCGAATTAAGGCGAACTACTCGTATATTGGGTACTGGGTGCTGGGTAATGGCATGATGGATGTATGGATGGATGTATCCCCGCCAGTATCCAGACCGCAGAATCCAGGAGACGAACGAAAAGAAAGTTGACTGACTGGAGCGCGTGTCTAAAGCGGATGTCCTAGTAAGCACACGTCTTCCTGCTCGCCCACTTCAACTTTCCATCGGCACCATCGGCACCATCAGTACCATCAGCGGCGGCGTCTCAAGCCGTGATGAACTTAAACAAATATCTGCCACAGCCATCCGAGGACTCACACCCATGCCCAGATGGGAATGGGAGCATTCCCTAGCCCAAGGAGTCGTCGCTCCGCTCAACGCCGGACTTTCGCTTTGAAATCGAAAGCAGGCCGCTTCTCGTGGGCGCGAACTCAAAGCGCCTTCGACAAAGTTGCCAACTCGCGGACGAGTCTGAGCCCAGTTGGTTTGGTCTTAAGGCCCACAGACGACGCCTCGGCTGGGCCAAAGGTGAAACTGCTGAGACCACGCCCAACGAAAACTTGATACTCCAACTGAAAATCAAACAGAATGCCACAGCTCAATTGTCAGCTAATTGGCGCCATAATTATCGAACATTAATGGCCTGAAGAGTTGAACGTCCCGAAAGCAATACGTTAACTCCAATGCTTCATAAAGAAAAATAAATTGGGAATAGTTTATATTGTTCTTGGTCTCCGTAGGTTGAAGAAAACTAATGTAATTTAAAATTTTCTAGGCATGTTTTCCATTAAATGATATTATAATAGCTATAAGAAATAGTAGGTATTCGCCAATTAAATTCTAAACAAATTTTCAGCTAAGTACAAAATCCTTAGAATTAAATATGAAAAAGAAATTGTATATTAAGCATTCGTTGGGGAAACATTTCATATTAAATTCGCTTGTTTATATGAGTAAATACAATTTCATTAAACAAATAATACTAAATAATATTAAATTCGATTGTTTATATGAGTAAATACAATTTCATTAAACAAATAATACTAAATAATATTAAATTCGATTGTTTATATGAGTAAATACAATTTCATTAAACAAATAATACTAAATAATATTAAATTCGCTTGTTTATATGAGTAAATACAATTTCATTGAACAAATAATACTAAAATAGAACACTAATTCAACCATACTTAACTTTTGCCGATACACGCTCTGACTTACTTACAGGTTTCGGCTTCGGGCAAGGGCGTGCTAATCACTGGCTGCGAGGCTCCACTGGCCTGGTACTTGGCCAAGAAACTGGACGACCTGGGCTTCACCGTTTACGCAGGATTCAACACGCCCATCGAGGAGTCGGACGAGGCCAAGATTCTCAAGGAGGAGACCTCGGGGCGCATGAAGCTGCTGCACTTGGACGTCACATCGGAGAAAACCGTAAGTCTACACAGGCGGCAGGTCCTGAGCTTTTAGCCGAGTTCACAACCGCATCCATTGCTTAGATCCTGGAAGCTGCCCGCTATGTGTCGCAGCACTTGCCCCACGGCGCCGAGGGATTGTGGTCTGTGGTGCACTGCGCCCACTGGATAGCTTTGGGTGAACTCGAGTGGATTCCATTTGCCGTGCTCCGCAAGAGCCTGGACCTCAACCTTTTGGGTAAGTGGTACAATGGCTCTGCCATGAGTGTTGGCGGCAATTTTTCAGTTTTAAAACGCTGCAGGTTCCGCTCGCCTCACCCAAATCTTCCTGCCCCTGGTCCGCCGTGCCCATGGTCGCATCGTCTTCCTTACCTCCGGCCTGAATCGCGTTCCATCTCCCGTCCGGGGAATCCAGTGCGCCACCCAGGCGGCCGTGGACTGCTTTGCCGCCTGTCTGCGCCAGGAGATGCGCACCCGGGGCGTGGACGTGTCCGTGGTGGCTGCCGGAGAGTTTGCACCCGGCAACGGCTGGCTGAACGAGACCGAGCTGCGTGACCAGGTGAGGACATAATAATGGCCCCATTGCTCTAGTATGCAGCTACTAATGGTCTGCATTGGGAGAAATTGTACATCGATGGGGGGAACTTTTTAAATCAAGGCCACATAAACATACAAACAACTTTACACACGAAGTAAAATTTCGTAAGCAGGATTTTTTATAGTAACACTTTTTACTAGATATTAAACAATTTTTTATGTTTACACTTTGAAGCATTACAAAAGTTCATCTTTAGTATACACTTGTTAAGTCAGAAGAGTGTGAAAAATATTCATTTTTATAATTTTTTTACCACCAATCATGAAGGTATTTTTTCCACGTGGATCAGCCTTTTCATGCTTTTAGTTTTTTACGATACGATAACTATTCCCAGGCAGCGGGGACTGCTAAAACAGTTTGCGGAGAACTCATTAACTTGGCTTCAACCCATCTCATTGCCCCGCCATATTTTCCGCAGGCCAAGCAAATGTGGAACCAGCTTTCCTCGGAGCAGAAGAAGACCTACGGCGAGGATTACTACGAGGCGGCCATGACATCGGTGGAGAAGTATTCGCGCCAGGTGAGAGTGCCCAGCCCATCCTCCCTCCCTTCGTGTGTCCAATGGCTAACGAGTGTTTAATCCCTACCCACGTACTCCCATTCCAGGCGGCCGATATCCAGCCCACGCTGCGCGTCCTCATTGATGCCGTGACCAGGACCTTCCCCATGGCCCGCTACACCCCGGTGACATCCAGCGAGCGGCTGCAGATCTTCCTGGCCGAGCACCTGGCCCCCTCCCTCTACGAGTCGCTCTACGGGGAGCAGAAGAAGTTCGTCTACTGACCATCCTCCGTCCGCCTTCCACCGTCCGCCGCCCAGAAAAGAATATCCATCGAAACGGACCGATATTGTAACTCGGAAATTGTTATTCATTTATGATTTGCCCCGAAATCCATCCTCTGCTCCTTGGTGCGCGTGAAGGACATCCAGAAAGGAACTGAAGCCAGGAGCACTGTTCAAGCAGCTCCGGCAGTCGATGAGCATTTACGTCCTTCTCTCGATTATTCTCATGATTTCCCCTTTACGAAGGCGTCTGCATAATATTATTTTCTTTAGTTGCTAGAACGAATTGTAAAACGATGAATAAAATGAAAATGGAAACAATTGAGAGTTGTGCGCTTTCACTAGAAATTTCTATGGAAAAACGAAGGAAATATCAATGTGTATTCGGCTCTAAGGAGTAATGCAGTCGAGTGAGTCTTAAAGAAGACCTCAAAATGTTTATACAAACCAAAGCCGATTCAATTAAAGTAAGTTCCCTACCAATCAAAGACGAATCATTGCATCACAATCCTCCTTCTCAATGCCTTCGCTCTCGTTACGAGTTTCTTTCGCAAGGATTTTTCGAATCCTGTTAATTGCTTTTGATTGACACTCGCCGAGTGCCCGGCCTTAGGTCCTGTCATTGCATTTAATGGGGCGATTTGTGAGACATCAAGCTGCATACACAAACACCATCCCCCCGGTAAACTGCAAAACTAAGCTTAAGTGCACTGGATGGCGAACAGGAGCAGGAGCAGGAACAGGAGCAGCAGGAGCAGCAGGAGCAGCAGAGCAGCAGTCAACCAAGTCAAGTGACATGGACGCCAAGGAACAAGAACGAAGCATGGAGACGAGCTCGTAAAAATAAATTCAATAAATTTTTAATGCGTTTGATTCAAAACAACAATGACATTTCCGCCGCAACGGGAAGCCAAGGACACTTCGCGCGAAAATGGAGCTCAGGTGTTCCAGCAGCAGACGATTCCCCAACCGCCCAATGAGCTGCTACGGCAGCTGTAAGGAGCACCAAGAAGTGCATAGCTGCGGCATAAATCTGCCATGGTTGTTAAAGTAATCCTCAACTGGCTGGTGTACCCGTCCACCTACATCTACAGTCATACACCCATTCCGTGTGGCACGTTCGAAAACAAAATGTTGCATGGGAAATGAGCTGGTTAGCTAAAAATACACATCATATCATATGTCCAGCCAACCAAGGGCAACCAACTTTGACCAATGCTTTCCGCATGCGGCTGGCATTCCATGGACTTACTTTAGCTGTCAGATTTGCCGGTGTTTTTACTCGAACCCAGTATATGCAGCCATGTGTAGCACATCCGGCGCTTTTGTCGCCAACCCAGAAATTATCCGCATTAAGAATTTCTCGCATTCTGTGTGTGCGAAGGATGCCCAGAGGTCCTGGCACGCCGTCCAATACGACAGATTGTTAAATGGCAGTTCCATCTCATTTCCATTCAAACTTCGACGCCTGGCAGGGATTCCCAGGCACATTGCAGCCTTGCAGCCGGAACTTTAACATGAAAACAAAACCCGGACTGCCCGGCGGGTGATGGGCGATGGGGAAACTATGTTCACCATGTTTCACATTGTGGAACCCCTTCTATCTGGATAGCTACGCCTTTTGCCATCTGGGAGCAAGCTTAAAATGCAGCACGTCCAAGAAACTTGAATGTTTTTTGAAAAGCCCCAGCAAGGTAATGAATTAAATATACCTTAAAATAGTTTTGGCTTTCAATCACAAATGCATCAGATTAATAGCTCTTCGAATTGCAGCAGACCTTCTCTAGGCAGCTACAAATATTCGAAAATATTGAATGAGAATAACTCTGAATTGAAGTGCTAGCTATTGGCATTTCCCAATGCAGACAAATTAAAGGGATTACTGCTGCACAAGTTGCTTATCCTTGAACGTGAAAAGTAGTTGCTCTCGACCGCAACAAATCCTGGCAAGAATTCGAGTCAGCACATAAAATTGCATTTTATTGTTTCGATAAAAGGTAATTTTCACACATTTATCCATTTATTTATTTCCACTTTTATTTGTGCATTTTGTTTTGTTTTTTTTTATGGTTACAAATTACGATTTCCAATTGATTTTTGCGGGCACAACGTAAATGTAAATTGAATTAAATTCCGGTATCTATAACCTTTTGAATGGTGCAGCAAATGGTGCTTGTTCAATGATGCAGCATAAATACAAAAAACAGGCAAAAACCCTTTTGTGCACCTAGGGTGAATTCATTTAATTCTAGGTACGAGTAATTCATTTAATTGAGATTCAGTAACATCAAGTTCTAGTTGCTCCCTAATAACCCAAACTGCATTGGTGTTCGTGAGACATTCACAAGGATTCCGCTATGGAAAATATACTATGTTTTATATAATATGTATTTGTCTAGATAAAATCTATGCTGCAGCTCGTTAATCGTCCGCTGAGTGAGGTGAGGTTTGGGATAAGGTAATCCAAGACTGGAGATCGGCCTTTAAGGCACTCCACGTCTTGGCTCAAACACGGCTATTGGTCTAGGAACAATTAGCGGCTGGCTGATAAAAGACATTCGGAGTGAGTTGCTCTACGACAATGTGGGCTCGAAAAATACACAACTTTCAGATCTGCGGTTAGTGAGCGAAGACCCCAGCATGTAACCATTCAAATATCGGTCGCATCAAGTGCCATCATCAAAACGTTGTCCAAAAATACTCCATCTGGCCGTATAAACTCGTACAAATACCCTATATACACATACATTCCAATTCACACAGTTCCTAAGCTACATTAATTCGTTGAGGGAACAATGATACCCCTTAGCAAGACAATTCCGTGGATAGCCGGGCGGCATCGCTCCTGGCTGAGTATTCGCTGTCCTTGGGCTCCCGACCCGTGATATCCACGAGGGAGTTGGGATCCATGTTCGACAGCTTGTCCAAATCATCATCGTTCATATAGTTCGGCTGCAGTTTGCTCACCAGCTTCCGCAGACGCTGTGCATCCAGCGATGTGCGACGCAGATTGGCATTGTAGTCACTGGGCTGTGGGGCAAATGGAGAAGGGTTCGATGGATGATTGGTCGGCTGAGTCTAAGTCGAAGTCATATTCAGGCTATAAGGCAAGGGATAGGAGGGATAGAGGGATGGAGGGCAGAACAACTCACATCGCGCCACTGCTCGCCGGGAAAGACGGCAATCAATTCGGCATTTGGCTCCAGAGTGCTGAAGTACTCCTCATCGTCGACCTCGGTGCCATCGCAATCCAGGTGTATCGCCGGCTGAGCCCGCTCGAATTTCAGCGACACCTTCGCTCGCAACTCTGACAGCGTTGTGGCCACAACAGCCTTGCGGATGTTCCTTGTGATGTCCTTGATCTGCAATGGAGGCGACGGATTACTAGGAATTTTACGCCGAATTCACGCTCAGTATTGACATGCCGGAAATTGCGTAGCTGTGATGGAAGAAGGCTTAACTAGTACACTGCGAGAAATGCCTGCGTACCCTTCTAAAGGGTATGGCACTACTTTGTGTGGAAATCGTAGTGCATAACCTATTCTTAAATGGTTAAACTGTTGAAAAGTTATAGAAAGATTGCAGTGTACTCTGTACAGCTGGCACTCGTTGTAACAGAAATTTCTAATAGCATTTTTAATAAAAGCTTGGCACGCCTTTTGGCGAACTAATTAACTTTAGAATAAATACCAGCCTGACCACTTTTCCGCAACAATTCGAGGCTTTGAGCTAAACTTATCAATCTGGCTTAAAGAGTAGATACTTAGGCATTAGGCATTAAAGTAATATTGTTACTCAATCGCGATGTGGAGGTGAAGCCGAAAGCGAAATGTTTACCTAGACAAAAATGTTTGTCGTAGTCAATGGTTTAGTCCTCACACATTTTATCCATTAAGCTATAGCAACACAGAAACGAAAAGCCCGCCACATTTGTTTGCTTTAATTTGCGAAAAGAGCCCAAAGGCATCCATTAAATGCTGTCGATAAAAACAATATGAAGTAAACGAGGCGCGTTGACAAGATAAGAGTAAGGATACGAAAAGACGCAGGTTAATTGCGATTAACATAAATATGAATTTGAATATCTGAGGAAGGTAGGTGGGGGAGCAGCAGCCGCCAGCAACATATAATCAATTTATCATTTTTCATAGCAACAAAGCCAACGAACAATGGCAAGGTCAAGGCAGAAGTCGGCACATTCAAGCGATTATATTTTTCAGCCTTTTCTGCTTTTTCGACAGCAGCCCAGTCTCTTGTTGGGCCTAAAAGATTGCTGCTAAAATATTTAGGGCATAATGCTGTCGATTCCGAACAGGCTGTCAAGGTCGAGTATGGATGGGTGGGTCAGGCGAAAGGTGAACGAGAAGGTGAACGAGAAAATGGTCAAGCGAAAGGGAGAAACTTTTCTGTCGAAAAGTTGCCAACGCCTCCATTGTGATCCTTTAGGGCATTGTGATGCGTATACGCCCTGTGTGCATACATACATACTCGTGCCAATGGCCAAGGGGAGCGGTTGGTTCTGACAGATCTGCAGGTGTCTCCCATCGACAGGCCACTGTCAAGCGGTCTGTGGCCATTCAATCGCTGTCTTCACGGTTTTCATTCAAAAGCAGAGTCATCAGTCCCAAAAGAGTCCGTTTTCCGCCATCACAGGTCATCAATCAATGTGCTAAGCAATTATACGATGCCTGGGATGCTTAGTGAATCAATCAAATGACCAACGCCATTCCGTCTGGCGGCAGTCTGGAACTCAGTTGGTGGAAACCCGAGCCAAAGCTACAACAATGAAACTTTATCACGCGCTTAATGCGAACTTTATTGGGCTGTGTGGGTGGGGGGCATTAAAGCCAGGAGCACTACCGCTGCGATTGTTTTCATTGTGGGAGTCTGCGACCACGTACAGACCATTCAATCGGCACCCCTGCCACGAAGTCTGGGACAAATGCCAATGTCCTGCGGCTTTCTTGGCCAGTTACCACTTTCTCGCCCTGGCTGCTGCCCGAATGTCATTATAACTTGGCTTCTTAACTGCCTGAGCTCCAAAAACACAATGTGAATTCTCACTTCTCGAGTGGCCTCAGTTGAACTCTGACTTTTTGGTCAGTGCCTTCAATTGGCTGCCAGGCGAAATGAAGTGGGGTTCATCTTGAAGCGCTTAGTGTCTCGACCTGATTTGCTGTTTCACTTTGGCCGAATTGTGGCCTCTGCTATGGGGAGCAGCAAATATTTATCCCTCGTGTGGTTGCGCCTTAGGGCTATAGAGATACCCTCTGTTTGCCAGCGAACAGCGTCAATATTGCCCCTGTAAATTCAAAGTTTGCGTAGCAGGAGACCATCATTAGAACAGGCGACAAACAAGCCAAAAGCGTGGCAAGGACAATGCGCAGGACCCTCGCAGTGCTGCCATGAATTCGCCATGATGCATCTGGGAAACGTGGCTGGGAAACTGGCACGGGCAACTGTTGTTCAAATAGCACTTAGGGTCGGTCAGGAAATGCAAATTACGCAGGATGCTAGCAATTATGGCATTCGAATTCGAGTCCCTTCAATGCGGAAAACTGATTTCGGGGCTAGGTAACGAAAGCCGCATCAATTTGGCCCTACGGCCCATGGCCACGACCCCCACAAATTGCCATGATGTGCCTGCGGTGACCATTGTCCATCTCATGTTGCCTCCGCTCGCCTCACGGCGCTTATCGGAGACATTTGTTAACTAATTACCCCTGATTGCCATCGAAATGTCAGAGCAACACATTCCTTTAGGCACTGAAACAAAGTACTCTACAACATTTCTATATGAACCAAGAATCTTAGGCTTGGTTTCTGAGGGCTTATTCGAGTCATAGGAAACTATTTTGCAAGCTTCTCGTTATTTACACATCCTAATCTTCTAATTACGTATCAATTCGTGGTTTTTTTTCTTAGTGCTCGGCTTTGTTCTGAGGAAATCATCACCAGCGCTCATTCATTCGAGCTCCGTGGGCCATGATGAGTTCTCACTGGAAACTCGTTGCATGCCACACTTACGAGTACTTATTAGCTTACTTAAGTCGGAGGAAAACGTGGTGCTAAGTTGCACGCTTGTCTGGACACGAAGAATGCCCGTTTATTTGGCTTAATGCGCAACGTGGCGTATACGCAATGTCTCCGTCAAAGTACGACGTATTCTGAGAAATGTTTGCTCTTCGCTACTGTTTGTTTATTTGCTTGCCTGTCTCCTTGCTGATGCTGTTCCATGCGGCATTTCTGATAATTTAATATTCGACCCACCGCCCAACCCACCTCCCAAGTAAGCCTCGCCATTCGGATGGATCAGACTTTATTTTTGGACCATTTGCATTCGCAGATTCCCACGGAAAGGTGGAGACCGTAGGTGGACTGTGGACCCCAAATGGCTGTGACATGAAAAACACATTTGCTGTGTTACGCCGATGGGGAAAAGGGAAGCAGGTTTTCCTTCCTCATCCAATGAGATTTGCTTAACAGGAATCTAATTTACTGCTACCACAGAATTTGCCTAAGCAAAGTACTAACTAAAACAGCATGCAAAGTAAAATAATTTACTACGCAGCCAAACGATTTCTCTGGCAGTCACTGCTGCCAATTCAGTCAGTTTTTCCTCTTCTTAAACCTAATTGCGGAAAATATTTAATACACTTCGATGTTTTTAAGTTTATTATACAAAGTACGACCAGACTTACTTCTTAACCTTTTTGATCTGAAATTCGAGTTGGTTTTCAAGTGAAAAGCAATCTTTGTGGCAACAATGCTATTGGAGTTTTCAGTTGCAAACCCATTTAACCTTCTGAGTAAACAACTAAAAGGCAGTCATGGTTACCAATTATTGAACTGTCTGATATGGAGCTCTTTAAGCAGAAGATATGCCAATTATTTTTTTAGACAAATCTAATGAGTAATCAGTAAGCACAGGATAATCAATCCTAGCTCACACACTCATGTGTTGGCATATTAATTGGTCTCCGACTACCAACCCATTCGGTTTTTGGAATCAGGCAAGGGGATTATATTTCCAGGAATGGCAGTGTTTTTAATCAGGGCCTTGGCAGTTCCCTCGAGAGCTCGATAGAGAAGGTGCCCGTGTCAGATGGCAGACGAGATGAGGGCTTATTAATTAGCTTAAATGCGCATGAATTACGCATACGTCATGTGGCCCACGCTCACCCATCATCACCGCCAGTTGGTTGCCACTGACAAATGACATCGCGTTTCGGCCACGTCAAGCCGTCAATTAATTGCTTTCGCCTGGCAAATTTACAGCCACTTGATAGCGCGTAGACGCCGATCTCTTGGCCAGTTAATATTGTTATGGCAGTGGCTTTGATGCCGTTAGCACACAATACACAATACATCGATTGAGTGTGCGGCTGGCGTGGCCAGGACACCTCCTTATCGTTATCGCCGCCCACAGTCGCCACGAGATGGCTTAGATGTGGGCGTGCCACTGGCGGAATGGCAAGATGATTGGCCAGCTGGCTGGCCCACAATGATATTCGAGGCACTTGGGCGCCAGCACACTCATCCCACAGTGTGAACCGTTTAAACATTTTAATTAAATTTCTATTGTTGACCAGCCGCACAGAGCCAAAAAATGAGTAGGCATCTAATCCGAGTAGAGGGCAAACTATGGTCTCTATTATATAGTAGTATTATATTATTAGTTTTGGTAATTAAAGCTGAGCATGACTTAGTATAAATGGTTAGTTTGATATTATTGAGAAGGTTTTTAACATCACTTGAATACAAAGAAAATAAAATCATATGCATGCTTAACAAATTTGCTGGATTTTTCTAAACACGGATGTTATTGTATTTTTCTAAACGTGGATGTATTGTATTCTTCTAATCGTTGACGTTGTTGTATTTTTCCAAAAGTTGACGTTCTTTTTGTCACATACAAGAGTTTTAACTTCATGGATGCGTAAATTGCTTCGGAAAGTTTTGAGTACTGACATGGACTATTTTGAGACCCAAATCATTTCTTTCTGTGCTCCAAATTGGGCAGGGTCACGCAATCTTGGCAGTCAAATAGAGTTTGCCGTGGGGAAGGCATGGGATTGGGCTGAGGAGAGGGCAGGGAAACCGCTCTGTTTTCCCGGAATTTTTCCCGCACCAGCTTTTGCAGCGGATTGAAAAGTTGGACGAATGCTTAAAGGGCGAATAAAGCACCGAGTAGCAACACTTCAGCAGCAGTGCCAATGTCGATGGTGCCACTCAACGCCGAAGGCTTTGAAGTGGCCGTTCCGTCGGGGAACCCTTTACTTTGCTCGTCCTGGCTGCGCAACTTTTTGCTCCACTTTCAGTTTAATTTGTTGTATTTTTTTCTATATACCCATCAAGCGTAACAATAGCACCGCAGTAATCACTTAACGAAAGGGCAGCAGGTAGCTTGGCTAAATGCCACAAAGGACATGAAGGATACCCACCTTGAAGGGCTTGCTGTTGTCCAGCTGGGCGAAGTCCTCGTCGGCGGTGGTGGGCGAGGGCGTGGGCGTGGTGCTGCTGTGCGGCGATAGGGCCAACTCCAAGGTGATGCTATCCGCCGCATCGTCCACGGCATCGTCCGCATCGTCCAGCTCGATGTCCTCGCAGTCCGCGTCCAGCTCGGCCGTTCTTGTCAGAGTCCGCTGCCTGGGCGGAGGAGCTACTATTCTGGTCTCAGGATCACACTGCCCTCCTGCAGATGCTGCTCCATTGCCCTCCTCCTTCTGCTCCTCCTTCTGCTCCTCCTTCTGCTCCTGCCTCTGCTCCTGCCTCTGCTCCTGCTCCGCCTCCTCCGCAGCTCCTTGGGCATTCCAGCCTGCTTTGTCTCATCCGCATTCATTGCTGTCATCTATTTAGCTCGTACCGAGAGTTTGTACGTCTTGTCTGGACTCCTTTCTGCACTGGCTGGAAAACATGGTCGGGAGAGAGATTTATGACGAGCAAAACAAATTTGGACGATAATTGAAGTATTCTGTATGGCATTCGGGATGTTTCAAAGCTGAGCCAAGCATACTAATACTGCCAGACTGTGTGTTATTGTGATTTCACATGCGTGTGTGCGTTGTTTGCATTGACCGGAAAATTTAGAACGAAATCGCTGTTTGGCCTTTGTTTTGGTTTTGATTTAAAAAAGTTTTTCAATTGCTGAAATGGCTTGACCTTAAAGCCACACCGAAAATAAAGCATCGACCTTTGAATGGTCTACATTTTCATAAACCTATGAACTTCTGTTCATGAAACTACTTACCAAATATAAATACTTTTCTTATATTTAAAAAATGTTTGCAATTGCAAAATAACACTGCTTAAATTTGCAATATTTTGATAATAATTTAATTTTATTTTAGTTATCTGTGTAATATAATTGCAATTATTTATATTCTGATAGTAAAGCTCAATATATGATACATTCGAAACTTGTCTGGAGTTTTTCAAACGAATATAATTTGCGAACTATTTTTTTTTTGGTAATACTTTATTTATACATTTTTTTGGCAATTACAAATCAAACAGAATGTAGTTTGCATGTGCTTGCTTGTTGTTTTTTATCTTGAACGCTGAACTAATTATTCTCCTTAGTTTACACAAGCCTCCGAATGAAAAGGTAGTTAGCCTAATTACACCGAACTCTAGGAGCAACATCAAGTATCTCATTACCTTGCACTTATTAGTTATAAACCGAACTCTTCACATTTTCCGGCAATAATTACAATACGCGATTTTGGCTGAGATGGCGAGCCGACTACAGCAGCCACAGCAGCCAAGTGCAACAAAAGCCGGCCGAACTTGGAATAAATTGCCAGACGTCTGTGCGTGCTGTATTTAAACGTGGCAGGACTCGTCGAGTTTGCCGACAGCCTCGGCCAGCGCAAACACACACGGCGCAAAGGCAGGAGGTCCTGCAAACACACAGCAAAGTCTAACCTTCGCGGAGCTTTGGCCGTGGGAGAGCAGAACACTGGCAAAGAGCGGCGAAGAGAGAGAGAGAACGAGAGCGAGAGCACTGACGCTGTTAAGGCGCTGTTAAGGCGCTGTTAGCCAGGACACGCTGGGCGTGCCGGCCCAGAATCATAGACCCTGTGTATGGCGGCTGAAGTAGAAACTCTGGCCGGGGGATCGGGATTCTATGACCTGCGAGGTGGGAAAAGTTTACTGGAGCAGCTGCACATAGTTCCACTTGGCCGGGACCACAAGAAGATAAAAACGAAGACAAACAACACGGTGTATTTGCGGGGCGTGATGGCAAATATAAATATTTTAGCCTGAACTTTCGGCGCGTAAGGGCAAAGTTTAAAAATGCAATAAAATGAAGTTGGCAGTTTCTGCGAAAAAAAAAAAAACTCGGTTGGGCAGCTGAGAAATGTCACTTCGGCATAATGAGACTGCTGCTGGCTGCATAATTAAGGCGTCCGAGTTCCAGGCGAAAGTTTTCAACAAAGGTGCATTGCCTTTGAGGGCGAGACAAAAGGCGAGATTTATTGGCATTTGCATTGGCGGAATGTTTTAAAATGCACGCCAGTCCCCTGCCGCTGCACGCCGATCCAATTTGCTCGCATTGGGTGCAAACAAAGCCACTTAGCCGCATTTATCACATAGCTGGGCTTAAATGGCGAAAATATTGCGCATACGCCGCGTGAGCCAAGGTTAATTTGATTGCGCCCCTTTCGCGAAAGTTCGGCATTGAACATCGACCGAGCACGTAATTCGCGCTGCAGTCACGTGATGGCTAACAATATATCTGTGGGTCTGTTATCTCGTTTACGCATTTTAAGCCAGCCATTGTCCCACTACCTGAAGTGCATACTTTGGGCCCAAGCTGGGCGAATTCCGTTCGCTCATCTGTTTATTCGCCCTGCTGGGCATTCATTTCCGCCCGCCATTTTCCATTTCCCATTTTCCCCTCCCCCGCGGGCGACGGTTCGAATAATTTATGGGCTATGGTACGCTAATTGCGCATTGAAGCGCGGCGCGAACAACTTTTCGCATATGCAGCATGCTGGTCCTGCTGCAGGACCTTCTGCAGGATCTGCTGCATCGCCATCAATTTAAATGCATAGGTGCAAATTGAAATTTATGCGTCTGGCCGCGAAGGTAAATTCCCTTCATCATCAGCTGCCATGTTTGATTGCGTTGCATGACCTTCGCAGTCTGGGCAGTTAGATTAATTAAGTCACATGTCGTCGCAAAGGTCATGCAGCCGCATGTGGCGATGATAAATGGCCTCTGATCCTGGGCCATGGATGTGTGGCACTTTTCGCCAAAAACTCGTCAGGCCAAAAAAACACCAGTGGTGCGGGTAAATGCCAAATATTTGCGCCTGCTGTCAGCAGTCTAAATGAAATTAAATGGTTAAAACATAGCATTTCAATACGGGGTAGAGCAAATACCCAGAAAAAATGCCAAACATTTTAATTAAATTAAATTAAATGTGAGATGTGAAATGGAAAATGGCAAATGGCAAATGGAAAATGGAAAATGGAAAATAATGAGAGCAAACAAGCACTGACATCGACCTTGCTGGCATGTAACAAGCACTTACATTCCCACTTAATGGCATACTTCATTATTTTGTGTATTTTCTTTATGGATACCTACTCGTAATTGGTTTAATGGCCGGCAAGCCTGTGCGTATTTGCACTATATTGGTTAATGGCTTAATAGCGCGGCTCGGCCCCAAACATGCAGGACAGTGTGCAGTCGAACTGCTGCTCGACCTGCTGACATTCACCCAGCGGACCCACCACCAGGCTGCCCTTCTCCGCGAGGCAATCGCGGATGCACTGGCTGCCCCCTGGTTGCGCCACCTCCCCTTGCAGCTCCTTGAAGCTGGCTGCCACATGCGACTCCTGCTGCTGCGGCGAAAGGTCAATCGCCTGTGCAGCCAGCAGCACCAGCAACTGCATCGCGATAAACAAAACGGATAATTTCATATTTGTATTTGTATTTGCCAAACCTGCCTGAATTTTCATTACTGACAGCTTGTTCACTGTTCCAAGGCTTGCTGCACTGCGCAAAAAAGTAGCAAGCAAAAAATTATAACTAGATTGTTGTTTTTTTTTTCTCCTCGATATCAACATGATTTCCTTTGAAAAGTAATATTGAGCAATATAATACACATAATAATAATAATTCTAACAGTATCATTTAGTTACAATCATATACTATACTATCATATACTACTATACTATCATATAGTATATGATCATATCATATCATACTATCATATAACCTATACTAATAGCGATCTGCTGCATCAGCGTGTGTATAATACAATTTCATAATTTTCCATGTGACTAAATAAGAAGCGCTAATGATTTTTTCGGGTGTAGCTGCGCATACCCATATCCGCAGCCGTAATGACTTCCGGATGGCGAAGCAAACACCCAAATGAGGCAATCTAAGCACCAGTTTGCGGCTGCCAGCGGCTCTAACTGCACAATTATGGACCGCCCTCGGTCCGCCCACAAAGCCCCCACCCCCTCCCCCCTCCCCCCTCTTATTGCCGCGCCCGCAAATATGGGCAAAAGTGCCACGGGGCGCATTAGTAATGCCCTTTGCGGCATCTATTACACAGCGTCTTGTTTATGTGCAGCACACACACACACACACACACACACACACGCTCTTGAATAAAAATCAACAGCCCGGAGCAATAGGATGCCAGTGCATCCCCTTCCCCTCCCTCCCTTCCCTTCACCTACCCACTAAGGACATCCTGGCCCCCTCGCTGCCCTATCCTACACTTTTATTTGGGGGAAATGTGTGTAAAGTACATATGCGAAGCAGGCAAAAAAAAAAACTGTTGAGAATTATGTCCTCGTTTGGGGGAAAAGCAACTCGTTAGTAAGACGAGCCAAGCAGGACTTCACTCGATATGTTGTTGTTTACACTGCCACGCCCACTATCCTCCTCCTCTTTCTTGTGAGACGCTTGACATTTGTGCTTGGCGGATATATGTATAGCTCATAGACGGGGTATTGTGTATATATGGGCGAATGTGGGCGAATCTGCCTTGATTTTCACGAAATTAATCCACTGCCGAGTGTTTCGGCTGGCCACAAAAGCCCATAGAGCTCGAGTTAATTGTTAAGCTATTTCAAAGATTTAGAAAGGTTTTGGGAAAATTATATTTCGTAGTACCGAGACCCAAGCCAGCAGCCTGGAAATGTTCGATTCATGAAAACCCAGGAGCCATTGAATTCTATTGTCTTACTGAAAACACAGGCAATCGTCAGTCACAAATATCCTACTCTACGAATCACATATACTGGCAATACGACGTTGAGAATTAACACAAAAAAATGAACAACGAAAATTTTCCAGTGAGTATAGCCACACCACACAAGTACACAGTTATTTCATGCAATTGAATAGTTACATACCGCGCCTGATGAAGTTGGTCCTCCATTGCCGCCATCACCTGAACACGTTGACGAAAATATGAAAGCGGCAGAAGCGGCTCCAGTGCGGCCCAAGCTTCGCATGAGACGGAAGACATTGAGCCGGAAAAATAGATGTGAGGAGCCAGAAGCGTCGTCATACGTGGGCACACGCAAAAGAGGAAGGCTCTCCAAGCCGAAAAAGGTTCTATGCGGAGAACTTACGGTCAACTGTCGCAAGTGCGGCACTTCCAAGATCTATTACCCGGCTCGCACCAAGTTCTTCTCATGCGCGGAGATAGATGGTCGCCTGTTTAAGGTGAAACGGATCTCGGAAAAAATCGTGCTGGGTGGTGCCTATCGCAAGGAACCAATGAAGCGGACTGCCTATACTTGTCGGAAACGCAATGTTCCTTGAACTCGATTTCCGAAAGATCTTCAAAATGCATTGAATTCCCATCTAAATTATTCGTACCAAGAATTGCTATACACGAGTGAAAGCTGCAAGACAAGCTATTTTCGATTAATAAACGGATTATTTTAATTCAAAGCGAACAATTTGTGCCTTTGATTCTGTCGGATTGCTTTCGATTAAGTTCCCATTTCCTCTTGCCGCACTTTCTCTCAATCTGCAGGCAACATCAAAGGAATCACAAGCTCAAGTGTGTGCGACAATTGTTTAGCCAGGCAGCGCACCGCAAATGCCTTGGCACATCAAAAGCAGTCAAAGCGGTTGCAAGTTACATTTTTAATATTTTCGGGCACTTTTCGCTCCGTGATTTCTCATGCTTTTCCCCTGCCAGCAAACGAAATAAAGCTGAATGGAAATCGCCGGGGGCGCAAATTAAAAGAGCAGCCAAGGAGTGGGCGCCAAAAAGGATGTGCTGTGTTAACAAGGCGTATTGAGTGTGCAAGGGCCACAGGAGGCAGGATTTGATTCATCAAAGCCAGGGCCACGCCCACAAAGAGGCCGTGCTGAGGGGCGCTGTCGGTCACGAATTTGGGTCACCCGGGAGCTTTGAACTGTGTTAGTGGGGCAGCGCAAGCAGCTAGCCAGGAGCTGCCAACGTCATGGGGCAGTGACGTCACGAAGAAAGTTGAATGGCAAAAGAGAATGGCGTCGAGTAATGCAATTATATGGCAGCAGCAGCAGCAGCAGCAGCAGTGCACTCTCTCTCGGGCGCTCTCTGGAAAAGGGAGGCAAGAAGCGGTGAAGGAACGGAAACTCTCTCTTTGCCAGCGGAAGAGCAGCGGATGCAGTCCATACGCCCTGTTGCACACGCTTGGTGCGTTGCGCATACGCCCCGTGTGCCAGTTATGCTAGTTCAATCAACTTTAGTTTAATAATCATCCTTTTATTACTTGCTTTCGTGTATATAGTTTGCCTCGGGGTTTTCACTTGCATTTACTGTATGCGTTTCACTATATTTAATAATTGTTTTCTGTTTCTGCATTTGGTTTGGGATTTCGTTTTCGTTTTCGTTTACGGTTGCCCTTATTGCTTATTCGAATTGTAGACAGTTACCAACATTGATTGGGCAATTGGGCAATTGGGCAATTGCAATTTGCGTTATTGTGTTCCTTTATTGTTTAATTAGCTAACAATGTTTGCTATCGCTTAAATTCATTTGGCTATGGATTCGGGGGCGGGAAGACGGGGATTCAGGGAGGACAGGCCAGCAGCGCCGGAGGCTTCCATCCGATCTGTCCCGAACCGCTCAAGCCACGAAAAAAACCTATTACACATAAATTCAGTCAGTCTCAATTGGCCTTTAACGAATGACATTCACAATGACATTGGTCTAAAAACAATTTTTGATGTGCGTTTCCACTCTACCTACTATTCGTAACACAATTTACACGGCAAGCAAATCAACAGTTTCCTGGGACACCTCTAACCATCCAATTTGGGAGTTCGCTCTGGTTTGGGGGTTCTACCTCAAGTATAATACTTATTTCGCTAACCTTTTGATTATTATTCATCTAGTACGGCTTGGTGTGACTCGTGTATATACGGCTAAATACGATTCCGTTGACTGTGATTGCTAAAAGACTCTTCAAATCTGCGGTCTCGTGACCCGGTGTTTAAATCTAGTACGTGTATTGTTCGTTAACTTTCATTTGCTCTTAGATACTATGAAGCATTCTCCATGACTTGATTTTGTCTCCGTTTCGCTTTTGCTGATTTCGCAATGCCTAATTACATGCTACAAATACGATTTATGTTAACCCAATGTTGCAGGACTGATGTCTTCGGTATATCCTCATGGCTCTCGATTTTGATTTGCACACCCAGTTGCGTTAGTCCTCCGCCGGCAGACTTCACCTCAGACTGCCCAAAATGGGCAGTCAGATGTCGCCGTTGGCATTTGGATTTCTATTTGGATTGGCATTGGCCTCATTGGCCGCCGCTTCGGCAGCGGAGGATCCCACGGCTCCACTAGCTGCGGAGCACGTGGTTGTGGCCTCGCCCACCGTAATTGTTATCGTCGTGTTCTGATTGTCGCACTGCACCACCTCGATGGTGCGGGTGTTGCTCGTCGTTGTGGTGCTCATCTGTCCACTCTCCGCCTCGTTCAACTGGCGTCCAATCTCCCGGTCAATGGCCTCCGCATCCTCTGGATAGCGTTCCGAGCAGAAAATGGCACCAGCTTTCAGAAGCTTCAACAGATTCAAGCGATCCTCGGCATTTCGCTTAGCACACAGTGGCCTAAGTGTATAAATCATGCTGCTATTATCTGTTATTTGGGAAACCCATCACCGCTCACCTTCCCGCATCCTTGAGCTGCTCCATGAACTCCTTTCCCGTGATGTCCACCAGCGAGTTGGGATCCATGTTGGAGAGTGAGTCCAGGTCCGCATCGTTCATCACGGACACGTTGCAAAGGTTGTTCTGCAGCTGGCCCACCAACTGGCGGATGCGAGCCGACTCCGAGTTGTTGGCATCGGTGGTGTCGCCCTCGCCTCCTCCGTTTAGATCCCCATTTCCAGTTCCTGCCTCGTTGCCATGTGGAGTGGTTATCGTCACGTAGTGAGTGGGCTATAAACAGAGTGCAGATAGCATTTAATTTAATCTCCCTGGCTTCGGTCCTTTGTACATGGAGCTCTTTCACGGCATTCCACAAATAATGCAATTAGTCATTATGACAGATAAAACGAGGGACAAATAAAATGAGTTATCCAAGTAAGCGGTACTCACAATCTAATGTTGTGATATCCATTACTTATAAAGGTACTGATATAATTATAATTCTTACCTAAGATACCTTGTTTAAAGTACTTTAATACGCCAACGGCTACTCACATCGATCCAATGCTCTCCGGGGAAGACAGCCACCAGTTCCGTGTTCTCGTCGAGGGTGCGGAAGTACTCCTCGTCGTCGATCTCCGTGCCGTCGGAGTCCAGGTGGATGGTGGGCAGGTGGTCGCACTTCTCGAACTTCTCCGCCACCTTGCTGCGGATCTCCTCCAGACTGGAGGCGCAGACAGCCTTCTTAATGTTGCGTGTTACGTCCTTGACCTGCCCATAAAAAAAATGGGGCAGTACCGGGAAAAGGGAATAATAAACCATTACACGTTTGCAATTACCGAAACAGAGGCAGTACCAGTTACACTTGGCCCCGCCGCTCATCAAATGAATAATATATTAATGTCAGATGGGAAACAACTGAGTCCCAATAAAATATTCACATCGTCGGCACCCAAAATAAGAAAACGGGAACAACATTGAAATGGGAAAAGTTGTAAATTTTCCTTTAGCTGAACCCTTTTCTCGGGACGGCAACGTGAACTGAATGAAGAAACTATGGAAACTTTCCGTATGACTTATTCATTTCCCACCCACTTGCACTCAGTTATTTAGTCTGTTTCTCCTTTCAACGCATAGTTTGCACTGCTTTTATAGTTATTTAATTAGGCAGCGCAGCAGCGCAAGTTGCTAAATAATAAATACACAACCACATGTCGACGCTGATTGTTTTCCATTCCACCCCGAAAAATCGCAATGAATAAATGAACGCAATATTTGCGAACACATCATGTCCTGCTGTCAAATGTCCATTTGCTCTAATTGAGATTTATGGACGGCTTTTCCCCGGGAAGGATGCCACCTTAAAGTGCCTCCCACAGCCCGACTTTGTGCATATTTCAGCTGCGAATGCCGAGTTCCATGGGCTCCCACTTTCACTCGAGATCTCGAACGCAGTGTGACATGCACTCCAGCAGCTGCGGTGCAAATATTTGTCGTCTATCCCCCAGCCCCGTCGTTTATCCATGCCGCACCGTATCCTTTTAAATTTCTTTCTATTTGACAAGTTATGCATGTCAGCATTCTTCATGCTGCATGCTGCATGTTGCATGCTGCATGCGCCTTCGCGAATGCCAGAGGTTGGAGCTGTTCGCTGGGCGCAAGGACGAAGGACGAAGCCTTTGGGTCTATTAAACTTGCATGCGATGTTAAATGATGCCTCAGCACTAAGGTTAAACGAAACATAAATTAGACCCGTCCAGTACGAGGCGTAAGGAGGAGCAAGGAGGCTTTAAAGGAGCAAGCGGCACGACTGCATTCCACCCAGAATTTATAGCCCCGAAACATCCTGCAACGGGCCACTCCTTGAGGTCCTTCATGAATATTTGAGAGCGCCGTGACTAAATGAAATTGTACTCGAGTTTGCATTTCGAACATATTATTTTACTGATGCCTGGCTCCTCTATCACCCCAGTTCCATTTGCCCCGACAGCGCGGAGGTCGTCGCTAAATTATCCTTAAAGCCAGACAACTTTTGTGCTGCGAAAGGACCAAATATTAATCATATCATGAATGGGGCGTGTGGGGCTAGAACTTTGTAACAATGAAAACTTTGCCCGACTGCTGGGCCATCTGACAAGTGGGAGTCGCGGCAGCATCGAAAACAAAAGTATAGTTTTCGTTCGGAAACTTGTCAAAACTTTTAGTTGATCGCATTAGTTGATTTTTCAAGGAAGCGCCGTCGATTTCTCTAGCGGTGGCAATTCAATTACAAGTTTATCTAATTACCCGCAAGACGATACAATGCTTATGCAAAGCGGAAACAAGATTATTTGAAAAGTAAACACGTTTCAAAACTCTTTCAACGAATTACAGGACTTGGCAGTTGGTTCCATAGGGAATATGGTTAACAGAACCGAAAATAAGTTGTAAGTGGTAAGTGGTAGGTAAAACTTTATTTACTAAATAATAGGTATTTATGTGATCAGATCTATATGACTGGAAGACAAATAGTCTTAGTCTTAAATCAAATTCAAATGAGCAAAACACAACAGTTACCTATTAAAAGGAAGATATACATTTTTAAGCAAACATCGCTACAAGTTTAGTCTGATTTATGTGAAAGTCTAGATTAGATCAGTAAAGTGTTATCGTAGATGACCAGTTATACATATGTATACGTGTACCCAAATCGACTTAGGCAGATTGGCTAAGAAGCTGCACGCTTATGGCTTTTAAATCTCGACTAACTCGAGCTGCTCAGCCATCAGGACCCCAGGGTCCTGGACCACACATACAAACGTGCAACGACCTCCGGCGTCTGGCTCCGTTTAGGACCAGCCGAAGGATACGTGCCAGGGACTCCATCATCTGCATCCAGGATGCGGGCAGAATCCATAAGTCGCAGGACATTTTAATATTTGATGGGCGTAGGCCGCCGATTTTCGAGTCGCTGGGGAAATTAGGCGACAACTTTAAATTGCTTTTGAACTATGCCGTGGCATTATGTAGATTGTTTAATAAATTATTAACAAAATGCCTGGCGGGGCGAGGGCGTGGCCGTGGATGTGGGCGTGGCCGTGGCTGTTGGCTAATTACAGCGACATGTCGGGATGAAAAGTTTTCACTTTTTAATGGCATTTTCATGGCTGTCATGGTATTTGACAGCTTTTAAGCCGATTTGCGTTTGGTGGTTTTTGAATTAATTATTTTAATAAGCAGCGGCATTTTAATGGATAAAGTGGTGGGTGGGGGGACTCTCCATATTATCTCCAGTAATGTTTCACGAAAGTTGTTTTCCATGTTCCACAGAATATTTGAATGGCTTTGTGGTTTATTGGTCTCCTTTGAGTTGTACTTTCAGTTGTACTATGAGTTGTACTTCCAGTGGTTTTCTGCAACCTTTAGCACGTTCCTTATATCCCTATAATACTTTAAACAGCTTTCTGCTGTTTAAGCGGCAGATAAACAAATTAAACGGGCAACAAAGGCACAGCAGTCAAGTAAAGCAAATGCCAAAAGCAAACAATTCCCAATACTCGAATGAAAAGGAAAATGCAAAGCAAGGCAAACATGCAAAAGAACAAAGAAATCAATTCAACTAAAGCCTATTTTTTTTTTTTAGTTTGCAAAGTCAAATTACTGAGCTTTCGCCACTCTCTTAACTTGAGCTTTCGCTCTTGCTTTCGCTCTGAGTTTTGAAGTTCAACCCAGTTTCCATAAAAATCCCCAAAAAAAAAAGGAAAAAAGTAGCGAACGCAGCACGCGGCCAACAACAACAAAGGCGAAAACAACAACGCCCAAAAATGGACATGCCAGAAAAATAATGCATGCCTAAAATTCCATTGTTCGTCTGCGGCCTTTATTGCAATTTCAATTGCAAGGAAACTCACTTTGAAAGGCTTTTTGGAGTCGCCCGAGTTCGCTGCAGTCTCCATGGCTTTGTTTGCTCCAACTAACTTATTTATTCACTCTAACTATGCACTTTATCGCCACGCTTAATTGCTCCACATTAAGGGACTTTTCTGGAGATCTGATTGATTACTTTGCGGTTGCTTCTTGCACTTGCACTCGGCGTTCGAACAAACAAACTTGAAATTTCCTTCCACAAGCTGCACTTCAAATGGGAATTAACTATATTTTCTCGGCTCCGCAGCGGAGCTTTTGATGCGATGAGCGCCGGTTTTGAAATGAGCGCGTTCTGCTCAAAAGCACTGCCTTTTATACGCAGAGAGGAGTGCTTTTTGACGAATGTTAAGTTTCTTATTTCATTTTCATTTAACGAATGTTAAATTGTGACTGTTAACTGACAGTTTCGAATAATATTTTATTTGTTTAGAACATTGTTTAGCATAGTTTCTTTTGAAACATGACAGTAACAAAAACAAAATAATTATATCTTTTAGTTAGTAATACTTTCAAACTGAGCTAAAACTATTTATAAAATACGTACTAATCATCTGCTAAACCAAAAATATCCCAACACTTAATAGATATTAAAAAACAGATGAGAAATCTTAAAAATATTGAAACAGATTGCCTACAAACAAGGCCCTAGAAAACACAAAGAGTTTGCGGGAACAATCCTGGCTGAAGACTCTAGGTGAGCAATCTAATCTCTATTTCAATCGGAGGACATTCGGATTCAATTAGTCCATTGGGGAAAGGGCGCATTATCAGTCCAATGATATCCGGTGTTGTCAATTCAGAGTTCCCCTCGTGCGCTTGGAACTCGGCCAAAAGAGCAGTTGGACGACGCTTAACTTTCTACTCAAATGGCCAACACCCATTTAAATCTATATACATCTATTGCCATGCACACATCAACGAACCGTACAGATAAGAAGGGCAAAAAGCAAAAAAGCAAACTTTTGACAAATGGCCAAAATACATGAAAGGAAAGCCAAAGCCGGAAGGTGGCCCCAGATTAAGTAGAACTCAGTTCTTGCACTGCGAAAAGAAACACATGCCATTTACGTACCTAAAACTTATTAAAACTTCAAAAATGGTTATAACCAAGCCAACTATGTTCATAGAAATTTATTTATTGCATACTTATCAGCGCCTATCTGCATATACATATGTATTTAAGCCAAATATAATATTAAGGTATGTGGGTAGAATAGGAATCACCACCAAAGAGTTGGAGCATTTCAAGGGTAGTTTGCACTTAGACACACGAGTATTAACTAATAATGAATATTCACTAAGTATTCACTATAGATTCCTATAGTTTCTCCCCGTGTAAAACGGAACTGAATAGTGCGGAAGAGAGGTGGATACACAAGTATGGGAGACCAGAGATGGGGCAGCCTTAAATGGTCATCCTAGTGCGCACCATTGGTTCCTCGGATGCTGACGCTCCTGCTGCTGCTGGCAGTTCGCCCGTTTGCTGTCATTGCACTGCACATAGTAACTGCGGGTCCTACGAAGGAGGAGCAGCAGTCGGAGGTACCGGGTGGTGGCTGCGACTATTTTAAGCGCAGGTCACTCGAAAGGACGCACAAGGACATTGGCTTGTGTGGGTGGCTGTGTCGGCAGCAGCTCGCAGGTCACGTGCATGCACCGCAGTGCATTGACCACGGAGACGTTGACACATCGGCCGGAATCTGGGTTGAGGCTGCACCTCGAAGCCAGGTGACAGGTAATTGCCACACGGGAATCGGGCAATAGGCAATATCGAGGGAAAGCAATAAATCAACGCCTGGCGATATTGGTTTTACTAAGAATTATCAAGGCGTTAACTGAGCCAAAACATGAAATATTGCACTTACAAATAAGATAAAGGATTATAAAGACAAAGAGCAAACAAGGAAACAAAATAACAAAAACAGCTTGCCTTTGTTTATATTTCGTTTGTGCAGACACAGACGTCTTAATTTGGCCTACCAAAAAGGCAGACACAACTAATTATCCTTTGGGCATTAAAAAAGGATAACAGAAGCGATTCAACACGGCTAAGTCCTTTTCAGTAACAGCTTGCGTCCGCCTGTAAACGAACAGAAAGCTGCTGTGCCAAAGGACCTCGTTAAAATTCAAGAGGACTTTCTTTCGCTGACTTCGTTTGAACCTCTTCATTTTGACATTTGCAGCTCGCGGTCACGGAAACTCAATGAATGCGAAGGGATTTTTAGCTTGGCCAGAGTTTACACACTATGCATTTTTACACAAATATTGAAAGCATATCACTTATTTTTGTTGAAGATGCATTTTTACACCATTAAACACTTAAGTATATGAAGGATTTTTATATATAACAATAACTTTACTCAGTTTCAGACCATTCCATCGTTAATAGTTTTCTAAAATCATTTTCGGTACCACATTCATGCTAGTCAGCTCCTGGAAGAGCAATTTGCAGGCATACGGCATGGATATCTTAGAGACATTGGCCGACGACTGGCAGAAGTGACACCAGGAGCAGTACGCCAGACGGCCGCAGGTCCTGCAGACATCCACCTCAAAGGCATCCGATGAGATCATCAGACGCTCCATGATCAGCATACTAGCTCCGTAGGAGATGAGACAATCCCGCTCCATTTCACCCAGACGAAGGCCTCCCTCGCGACTGCGGCCTTGCGTCGGCTGACGGGTGAGCACCGCCTTGGGTCCTCGAGCACGGGCATGCATCTTGTCCTGCACCATGTGCTTCAGTTTTTGGTAGTACACGGGGCCCGAGTAGATGTAGGCCTCCAGTGGTGTTCCTGTGATGCCGGAGTAGAAGAAGTCCTTGCCCACGTAGTTGAAACCGTGGCGCTCCAGCTCCGCCTGAATATCTTCCACCTTGGAGCCTCCGAAGGCAGTTCCATAGTGGAACTTGCCCTCCAGGAGACCAGCCTTCCCGCCGAGCAGTTCAAGGGTTTTACCCACTGTCATACGGGAGGGGAATCCGTGGGGGTTCATGATCATATCCGGGCAGATGCCGAAGTCATTAAAGGGCATGTCTTCCTGTTCAACAATCAAACCAGTCACACCTTTTTGACCGTGTCGCGAGCTGAACTTGTCCCCGATCTCGGGGATTCGGGTCTGGCGCAGCAGGATCTTGATGAGAAAGTCCTCCTCGGCATTGGCGGAAACCATCACGCGCTCGACGTAACTGGGCTCGGGACCCTTATAACTAATGGGCACTGCGGTGTAGGGAACCTGCGAGGACTGGCCCTGCAGCGGATTCATCGATGTTACCGCAGGCATTTCCTTGTTAATCATAATCTGCTTGTTTTGCACCTGCTCGCCTGGAGCCACAATTCCGTCAGTGTCTAAAACATCGTGCTTGAAGATAACCTTGTTCGTCAGCGCATCTTTCATGGGACCCATGATTCTGTCGAATGTCTGATTCGCATACCGTTTTACAGTGCACTTTGAGTTTTTGTACACCAGACAGCGTCCATATCCCCGATCAATTGAGGCCTTGTTTAAGATCAGCGCATCTTCAATATCGTAGCCAGAGTAACTCATAACTGCCACAGTGGCATTCTGACCAGCAGGCAGTTTGTCAAAGTTGGTAAGCTCAATAGTCTTGGATTTCACCATAGGAGCATGGGGATACACCAGATTGTACATCAGGGAGTCAATCCTGTTCTTCTGGTTATAACCAATCATTCCCATCGCCTGCTTACCCATAGCACACTGGTAGGTGTTTCTGGGACTCTGATTGTGATGAGGATAGGGCACCAAACCTGCGCAGACTCCCAGCAATGTGAAGGGTTCGATTTCCAAGTGTGTAGTCCGATCCTCTATTTGGTCCTCGTTCCAGGCGATAAACGAATCGTTCTCCTCGTTCACATCCAAATACTCGATTAGTCCGTCCAATAGAAAGTCGTCAAACTTGCGAATTCCACGGTTTAGCTCGTCCAGGTGATGTTGCTTCACCAACGGACGACGGTTCTCCACAATTACATAGGGGCGGCACAGACGACCGCCATCCGTATGGATGTAGATGCACCGCTGTGTGTACGATGTGTGCACAGAGACATAGCTGCCCATCCGACCCTTTCTGCGCATGTAGCGAAGGTTCCGCACCAGGTGCTTGTGGTTTAAGTGAGGCCCAGAACATTACCATTGATGAACACGAGGAATACATTCGGATTATTGATGGGGTTGCCGCTCACTTCTCGTATGTCCTCCACGCCAGCATTGAAAGCCACTATCATAACTGGTCGCTCCTCCACCTCGGTAGTTATGTGCGTCATCAGAGCCAGATTTTTGACCAGACCGCAGGCCTCTCCTTCTGGAGTGTCCGAGGGACACAGCATGCCCCATTGACTGGGCTGCAGTGATCTTGGCCCCGACACCTTTCGCGTCTTCTCAAACTGCGAGTTCACGCGGGTCATCATTCCCAACGCAGATATATAACTCAGGCGAGACAGAACCTGCGTTACGCCAGCTCGTTCCATCTTAAATCGCTTTATGGTCCAGTTTCCGGAACTGATAGCAGACTCCAGTCCGGCGGTGATTTGTGCCGCCCTCATGTGCTTTACCACATCGAACTGCGCCGCCTTCACCTTGGGTATATTCTTGTCGGCAATAGTCTTAAGCTCCCAGTTCATGCGCTTGAACAGATCCTCGAACATCATGGATAGCAAGGAACCTGCCAGCTCCAGTCGCTTGTTGCCGTAGTAGTCGCGATCGTCAAAAAGCGTTTTATCAAGCTCGGCGGCCATCACACGACGCACCATCAAGGACACATAGATGGCCTTCATTTGCAAGTTAAAATTATCCACGGGCACATGCGCTAAAATGGTGGTCAACAGCAGCTCACGAGCCTCTTCCGAGGGCGTTTTCGTGGTTGCACTCTGAAAGCGCTTGACCACCAACTTGGAGCCTAGAAAACAAGAGATTTAGAGACAGGCTTAAAGTAGGGTAATCAAACTTACCCATGTACTCCAAAGCCCGTTGTTGTGTGAAGACCTTCAGGTTGTAAGCGTCGAGAAGAGAGGCACCGAATCTATTCTGCGATTTGCTGTCTATGCCAATAAGCGATTGAATTTCCTGATCGGAGACTACGCCAAGAGCTTTAAAGATCACCACAATGGGTATGTCGTCCGTCATCGAGTTGTGCTTGAGGTAGTACTTCCCATGCTTGCTCAGCACCAAAGTTCGCGACTTCTTTTCGTGTGTGGAGGAGGTAACCTGGCATTGCACCACACCGTTGAAGTCCTCGGTGAGCATCTTGTTCCATGACAGCTGCTCCTGGATGAGAATAACCTTCTCCTGGCCCCGCACCACAAAGTAGCCGCCAGGATCCAGTGGACACTCATTCAGTTTGGACAGCTCGAACTCGGACTTGCCGGTAAGAGCGCAATTGGAGCAGCGCAGCATGAGAGGCATCCTTCCGATTAGCAAATTATTCCGCTTGATCCGCTGGGTGCCCCTCGTGTACTCGATGTCCACGGTGATGGGGGCGGAGTACGTGGTTTCCCTCAGGCGGCATTCATGAGGCGTAGTCGCCTTGGTGATGTTGAAGCCTTCGTCGATGTCCGGCCTGCCCACCCGCACATCCAAGTACTTAAGGTAAAACAGAGGATCCGCTCCACTGGTCACCAGCTCGTTGGCCTTCACAATTTTTTTGATGTCCACGTTGATGAAGTGATTGAATGAATCAATGTGTTGCTTCACTAATCCTTTTACTTGCAAGAACGCCGGCACCAGTTTCCACTTCTCCGTCAGCGGCTTTATGGGCACCGACCAGTCCTTGCTGTTGCCGGGATCCCAGGTGGTGGCCTCCACGTTGTGATCGCCCATCTTCAGCTCCACCATTTCCCTTTAATACTTTAAATATAATTGTCAACAAAACAGCGTGCTATAAGGTTCTTCGATATATGTTTTCTTTTTCTTCGCCTATCGGATATCGATATACTTGGGCAAGTGCTGGTAAAGTTGGCAGCACAATTAATTCCCGCCAAATCTAAATCTAGCTATAATTTAATTAAATTTCCTCTGAGCGCGCCAATTGAAAACTTTGATTACAAGACAATGGAGGGGTGTCCCTTAAGCATAAGTCCATCTTTAATCCACACACTCACATAACGCACATTCGTTTTTTATTTCCAAATAAAAATGCCATCAAATAATCAAAGTGTAATTGTTGCACAGAGTCTAAACCTTCTTCACAATCTGGACCACATCCTCGTCGTTGAGAACGTGTTCGATGCCCACCTTCTGCGGCTGATGCTTCACAGATGAGCCCCAAACTAGCGCACTAAGGAGGAGATGAGGATATAAATGTTAATAACCCAGGCAACAGAGGGAAACTTAATCGCACTCACTATTTAAACTCCTTGGCAATGGAGCGATGCAGCTTGTTGCAGAAATCCTCAATGCTGGTGCGCTCGTTGTGGAGCACCACGGGCGAGTTGTAGTCGGGCAACTGACCCTTGGGCTTGGTGTAGATGCGCTGTAACCGCAGGTACTCCCACATCAGCTCAAGAAGATCGTCAAAGTTCCAGTGGTGATGGGCCGAGATGGGCACGCAATGCGGGATCTTGTAGATGACGTCCAGCTCCTCGATGGAGATCTGATCGATCTTGTTCAGCAGATAGATGCAGGGTATGTAGATGCGGTTGCCCTCGATAACGTCGATCAGATCGTCACTAGTGGCGTCGTATCTCAGGGTGATGTCCGCATTGTGGATCTTGTACTCGGATAGAATGGTCTTCACCAGATCCGTGTCCAGCTCGGACTGTGGAACCATGCTGTTCAGATTGATGCCACCCTTGTCTTTCCGCTTGTAGTAAATATTTGGTGGTTTCTTGTTAAGCCGAATGCCGAAGCCCTCCAATTCATGCTCGAGAAGTTTCTTATGGCCAAGCGGTTTCAGGCAATCCAGCACCATGAAGATGAGGTTACAGGTGCGAGCGACAGCTATCACCTGACGACCTCGACCCTTGCCATCCTTGGCGCCCTCAATGATACCGGGCAGATCCAGCAACTGGATCTTGGCGCCCTTGTACTTGATACATCCTGGCACAGTGGTCAACGTTGTAAATTCGTAGGCCGCCACCTCGGAATAAACGCCAGCCAAGTTGGAGAGCAGTGTGGATTTACCTACAGAAGGAAATCCGACAAATCCCACACGGGCATCTCCCGTCTTGGCCACCTCGAAGCCAGCTGGAAATACATAATGTTTAGTGATTGTATGAACTGTATTCCCAAGAGCCCACCTTCGCCGGTTCCGCCGCCGCCTCCTTTGGGAGAAATCAGCTCGCGTCGCAGCTTGGCCAGCTTTGCCTTCAGCAGACCCAAATGCGCCGATGTGGCCTTGTTCTTCTGGGTTCGGGCCATCTAAGATGCAGTTACGCAGGTGGTCCAATAACCGGGTCATTTAGAAGGAATCCAGGGGGGAATCCGCGGGGTAAATGGATGCGAGACAGGTTAGTTTCTGTAAGATCGGACGGTGCTCCAAGTTCCACTCACCTCCGACTCGATGGCCGAGATTTTCTCCAAAATTGTGCTCATGGCTGGCTGGCAGTTAAACGCGGTTCACAGAAAACCCCAGTTATCAACAAATATGCATGTAAAATTAAAAAATATAAAACTCTCGCGTGGACAGTTGGAGGAGCAATCGATAAGTATTCGATACAATCGATTTACCAGTAATGTGGCAACATCATCGTTGACTCCCAACGTTAGCCAGCACTTAAGAAATAGTATTCTTTAAGAATATCGAAATGGTCAGGCTGATTGGAATTTAGCCGTTACAATTTGATTTCTACAAGAATGTTTGCTAAAGGTTCAGCCTCAGCAAGTAAATACTAAGCAATACTCAAAACTAACAAAACTTAAACTATTTTTCCAGTTAAGCCCCGAACCCCTCTGGGTAACAACCAAGCCCAATTTAAAAACCAACTGGCCAAAAACGTCTCTCAATTGAATCGCAGTTTTCCAACAGCCGCTGAACTTTTGCGCAAAAGCAGCAGCCAATTGCGGCAGACTAAATTGACTGTCTGTCGTAAGATAACAAACTGAAGTACGATGGTTTCGTGGAGGAAGCTGTGGAAATTCGGCCCAAAAAGGAATTTGTCTACGTTCCAACACCGAAAATCCTGGAAAAATCCAGTTGCGAGGTCTCAGCAAAAAAGGAAGCACCAGGGTTACCAAGCTCCCCGATGTCGAAACCTGGACGGAACTTAATAAGTTTAATCGGTCGCGTGGATTTTTGCCTTAAAACTCACAAAATGTATCCGGAAGTTAACGCTATTTGGAATGTTTATGGTAGGTCTGAATTTTACTTATTATATTTAAAATACTTAAAATCAAAAATCTCTCGTTTTCAAAAGAAAATTATTAAAAAAAATTAGAATACTTCTTGTTAAGGTAAATCGTTCCTGAATAACTTAACTTTCTGAATTACTATTCATGTATAGCCAAAACACTTTCAATAAAGCCAGTTAAATTATTAAATCTCATTTTTCAGGAAAATTGTTACGGATCATTGTGGGAAAACGTGGAGAGCACACACTGCTCGTGCGAAACAAAGAATCGGGGCCCGTACTACAGGGAATTTACTACGATTTCGAAGGCGTTATGAGTTCTTGGAGCCCAGGTAAAATGCAGGGAACTGATAACCAAGTACTAAAGCTAACATTTATCTATTCAAAGGCTGCTTTGTCCATCTCGTGGGCCAATTTATTGGCGAAAATCGTTTGAAGACATTTAAGATTGCCCAGGTAAGCGATATTGACTGGCAACAGCAATTTATGCGCATTGAAAACGTGTCATCGTATATTCTAATGCAAAATACGGTGCACAAGTAATTTATTTTTTAAGGATGTGGTAATATATAGTTTTCTTGAGATTTTTAGGCGACCAGACGACAGTTTACTTCTCGTAAGGTAGCTTAAGCTTTTCGATCCTGGCCCCTAATCAACAGTTAAATGTTTCATTTTGTACTTTTCTAGTTACAAATCATGAATGATTCATAGATTTTGTAAGTAACTTATAATTGGTATACCTAGGAACTAAGTTAGCTTCATAATGCCCCTTGACGATTCTCACCAGGAGCATTGCACAGTTAGGACTACAATAAATTAAATATTTCAAAGTAGTCGTATAAACTCTAATACTGGTGACTTATTTAAATGATTGGAAGGAAATGGGTTTCAGTTCTACGAGTACAAATCAAAGTACATGAACACCGTGGCCAGAAATCCGCAAGACAGAGCGCACAAGTAGCCCAAGTGCAACGAGGCGGTCTTCTCATCGCGGAAACTGCAAATTTAAATATAGACTTCATGTCAATAATGATAAATTAAAGGGGATTCGCAAAAGCTTACCGTTTCTTGGAACGCGGCGTAAAGGGCGAGGGCGGATTTACGCCGGGCACCGCGCTGTCCAAGTACACGATTCCGTATCCGAATGCGGCCACGAGAATTCCAAACAGCAGGGGACTCAGCCTGGAGCCCAGCTGGTGCCTGGTGGCCCACACCAAGGTCTCGTTCCACCCACTCTGCACCTGGTGACTCAACACCTGAATCGAATCGCCCGTGATGTATGGCACTGCAAAGAGAACGCACAAAGCTCGTTAGTATCTCAGTTTGAGTGTCGTTCTATTGATTTCAGTCTTATCAGTTTTGGCTCGTCAAAATGTTGGGCTTATAAATTAGGGTGGTTCGAATTTATTACCCTATGAGGAAAATGCTTAAAAACAAAAAACATAAAAATGTATAGAAACCCATTCCTTAAACTATAAATACCAAGGTTGCGCTTTTTATAGATTTGGATCGCTTTTAGCGATTGGAAACAAATAATCGTTTGTGCTGCTGTAATTATTTTCGTTCTTGCCAATGCATTAAAATCGTGTTTTACTTATATAAAATTTATATTTTGAGACAATGAAATTGGTTGAGAATTATAAAAAAAATTGATAGTTCAGTGAACATATTTTGTAGCAAAATCACAACATTTATTAAAACTTGCGGTTTATCCAAAAATTGGTTTTTGACCCTCAAAACAATCTGGCTAAATTAAGTTCAATGACAATTGCAGCAATGTAACTATTAAATGCCTTTCAATGGTTTTTTTCAATTAACAAATTCAATGTTAAGCTTGTTACAATTTTTCGTACATTTTTTGAGCCACCCTAATGCAGAACCTGCGGCAAATTGCTGAATCGTTACAAATGTAAATTCGTTATTTTCCTGGGCTTTGTAGCGGTACCTTCCAAAGTAAATATGTACATATGTCTGTATATGTATATGTGTCGCGTGACGAACACCTAGCGCTGAATACCGTTAAGCTAAGCGTAGTCGAATAACTAATAGTCGCTGGGCTAACAATTAACTAACTAATGACATTCCGCCATTAAGATGAAGCAACTAATCACTCAGCGATATTTCTAAGGTTTTGAATACGCTTGTATGCAAATGAGAAGGCTAATGCGCATCAAACAGTTTGCGTTTGCCTTCCTTATATAGACGTTTTTTCGCTATTTGGGGGGTGATGCAGGGGGAACAAACACCACCGCTATGAGATCACACGAACTTCAACTATTTATAAACGTAAAAGTATAAACAAAGCGAGTAAAGACGACGCAACCGACAATTGCAACCTTGGATTTCCACCCCCACCTCACCGTTGGATATACAAAAATAAATAGAAATAAAACCGCGATATTTACATTTGGACCCATTTTGGCACACTTACTGGTTAAAATGACGCTTTTGTAGCCAACGATAAGAATCGCAAATAGAAGGGCCGCCTTTTTGATCAGCGGATCAAGAGCGGTCACCACGCCCACTTGCCCCTTTTTCGTGGGTTCAGCAACGCCCCCGTAGTGCTCAAGTTTCGGATGAGAGGTCTTCGGCGTGGAGGTGTAGATCGGTCCGTTCGGTTGCCCGTTTTTTTTACTTCTGGCTGCCATCGAGAAAATCCCATTGGTTTTGTTTTTCTCATGCTGGCGATGCGTGACGTCACAGCCGACGTCGGTTGGCTTCACCTGCATTTTGCTGTTTTGTCGTTTGCCGGCGCAAGCTTTGTTTGGATTTGGATTTCGGTGTTCGAACTGCGCCCAAAAGCACGTATCAGTGCGTATTTAACCCGACAATGGATTGATTTATGTCACAATAGCACAAAAACAACAAGAAAAACGTCACGCCCACGAAAAAAAAACAACGCAGAAAATGCAATTGGAACTAGTGGTGGGAGAATTAATGTTGCATCCTGAACTATCGACGACCTCCTATCGATAGTTCATTGGTTACCAGAATTCATCTAGACTCAAATTTGTTTTAACCCTTATATGAATCACTTTAGAATTGAAAAGCCATTTTTATTCAAACGTACATCTTCATATTTTGGAAAATTACCAAATCTTAACTAAAAAATCCTTAAACCCACTTTCGATTTCCATTTTAACATTTAAATAATAATCATATTTTTATTTGTAATTGAAAAACCATAAAAATAGTTTAATGTACATGTTTCATAGTTTAATGTGTGTATTCATTTTATTTTTATCTTTGTTTTCTTTTCAATTCTTACGTTTTTAGGTTTCTGTTTGAATGCATTTTTAATGCATAATTGTTGAATTTAACGAGATAATTGTATGTATTATGATGATGTTACATTAACTAAAAATTAACTGCGCTCATAGAAAAGTTAATTTTAATTACTTAATAAGGCTCTGTTTACGTTTTCATTACTTCACTTCGTACTTTAACTTATGCGCGCTATACTTTCTTCTTTATTCGATATACAATAGTCTATAAATAAAAGTAAAATCAATAAATCAAACACTATAAAAGAACAGGATAAAACATTTTAAATTATAAATAATTACTTTTACAGAGATGCGGTTAACAAATTTTTCGACACATTTTTTGATGTTTGTGTTTTTGGTGTTTCTCACAAAATGGTTATAGTACATACTGAATGCGAAACTGAACAATCCGAATTCTTGGCGCTTAGATGTGAGCTGCATGGTGTGGATAAAGGTAGTGTCGGTTTAACAACTATCGTGGTCTTTCCTACGTCTTAAATATTTAGTTAACTTAGGCGCCTAGACTAAACATAACTAAACTAACAAGTATGCGCTCTGTCCTCCTTCAATCTGCGCCATCCAGCTCCTATGATTTGGCTGAAGCAGCTCCTGCGCGCGTTCGTTTGGCCATGGGCTCCGTAGTATCAGCCGCTCGTATGTTGTCGAACAGGTTGTTCTCCTGAAATCAATTTTGTTACAAGAGTTAGATTTGCATGTAGTATTTACCCAACACCCCACTAACCTGCGGATTCTCATCATCCATGATTGACTGTTCCGCCGGTCGCTTTGGAGCCACTGCTGCTCGCGACGTTGTCATTGCTGTTGTGCCAGCTTTGCTCGTAGTTTTGACTCCCAACGTATACACGTCCAGCGGTATATAGACGTCATTGTTTTGGAAATTCGCAACGGCAGGCTGTTTATAATACATTTCTGGCAAAGCCAGCGGCATGGAGAAAGTGCTCGTGTTGGCATCAAATGGACTGAATTTGGAGTCGATAATGTACATGGCAAGATCGCACAGCGCCCACATTTTCTGATAAGAGAAATATATATACATATATAATAAAGAAAGGGGCACCTAGTAAAACAACGAAATTGACATACATAATTGTCGCGCTTGTCCGACCCCAAACTGAACTCGCGATGCTTTATCAGCTGCAGCAGCTGCTTGTAGAAGCTATGGACAAACGTTTCGCGTTTGGCCATCAGCGGCTCCAGAATGAAACGCAGGCATTTCTCCATTTTGCGCAGCTGTACATAGTCCTCATGATTCGTGTAGCGGGGATCGTGAACCAGCACGGGAATAGCAAAAGCCAGCATATAGTCAGGTAGTATGTGTAATGATTGTGACTCCGTTGAGCTGTCGGGAGCTAAAATAATATGGCAAGATTGTTAAAATATACAATGAAATTCCAAAAGTAAAACACGTACATGTCATCGCCACAGTCTTCAGATATTCCCGCCGTTTGTTTACATCTGTTTCTGCATAGTGACGCACAAGATCTTGCAGTCTGTTGAAAATATTTATCAATACTTTTCCAATCGGATCCGATGGTTGCTTGCACTACTCACTTTCTGTCAGTCTCTAGACCAGCCAGTACATACAAGCCCATAAAGTCCAGCGGCAAACAGTTCCTGGGCAAACTTCTGCCCAATCCTTTGTGCAGCTTGCGAGCAAAGATTTCCCGAACTTCTGTCACGGGATCAGCCTACGTGAGCACCGAGATGGACATATAGACTAGTTTTTGAGCACAAGGAGAATGTCTTTACTCACCATCAGCTGGGAAAGCTGCAAATACTGCTCAGCACTGTACTGATCACCTACGCCCTTTTGCTCGCATACCTTAAGCATGGCGCAGGCTGCCCCGAGGCGCAGCCAGGATTTCTCGGCACCGCAAAGACGGTTCTGGCCGAGCAGATCGCCTCGCTGGTTAACGAACGCCGCTAGCATTCGGAATGTTTTCTGAGCAGCGTGTTCATCGGTACGCAGTCCCAAAAGCCACCGGGCCATAGCCTTGAGCGCATCTAGCTTACATAGTGTGTCCGGTGGTAGTTTCTCTTGGGCACACCACTCGCTGTCCTCTGGCAGTTCGTAGTCCCGCTGCGCCGGAACTTCTTGGATTAGCAGCTCTTTGACAATGCGTCGCGCAACCATATTCTTAATGGGCGTTAGGAAGGCCTGTGGCATATTGTAGGCAATGTGACCCAAGGTCACAATCTTGGTGCGCTGATGCTCACAGTTTGGTGTCAGTTTTAGACGAAGCGTCTCGATGATCTCGTTGAAAATGGGATGCACTGTTTGGGTAGTTGTGGACGCGCTTCCGGCTCCACTTGTTGCTCCATCAGTTGCAGTCGACGACTGGCTATTTACGAAAATACATCGCACCGCATGCTTTGCTTGCTTGGGGGTTCCAATGAGAGCGAAGTCCTTGCACACCGGAGCCAGCTCGTCAAGAATAGCCGGGGTGGGGTCGTCAATAAGTGGCTGATAGCGCCCCAGATGGGTTAGTGTTTTTAGCACCAGTGGTGCGACATAATCCTGCTCGTAACTTAGCAGCGAAATTAAATGACGCAGCGAAGTATCGGTGAAGAAGTGAGCCGAGAAGACGTATGATAGCATCTGGATGTATAAAGCAATAATGTGTATTTCTTTATCATAACCTTAATTATCTGTAAACTCACGGCTAACAACTTGAGTCCCCGCTCGCCTGCTTCCTGCGGCGAAATTCCGATCTCCTCACACATGGACCCTTTCTCAATGCATTGTTCAATGAGGCTAAACAAAAAGATTAACAAATTAATTCTGGAAATAAAGGGCGCTTGCAGGCGGTTACCTAATAAGTACGCCAATGGATTCCTTGTCTACCATCACTGATGCCACGCGCTCAATCAGCATCTTAACGGTGTTGTAATACAGATTCGATTGAACGTGAGCGCCAAGCTTTTTCAGAGAACTCCCATCGTGTCAGCACACTCTCGGCAACTTACATCTCGCTTAAGGACAATGTTAATGCAGCGTAAGAGCTGAGCATCCTTTCGCAGGTTGTTGCTGAACTGGGTTAGGTACTCCGCCGCTTTCAGAGGATCTGGAAGCAGTCTGAAAAGACACCTCACTGGTTACAATTTCTTAAAAGAAAAAGTAATTTAGAACCCACTTGGCGATGTTGGCCTGCTTGGCACTAAGCTGACTAAGCACGCGCGGCGTGAACTCCTTAGAGTGGTGAAGCTTAATCCAATCACTGACCGTATTGCGTGTCTTCATTTGATTCTTCTGCAGCTCGACGAACGCCTTAGTGGCGTTGGCATCGAGATCGCCCAGTAGATGATATAGCTTCTTCATGCGCTCTTCCGGAGCTAGTTTATAGGGAACCAGGCAGGTGATAAGTAGGCGTTCCACAAGCAGGCGATCCTCCAAGCCCACTTTGTAGTATCCATGCAGTATCTTGTTCTTAATCCAGTCAACCCTGACCTTAAGGCCAGTGCTTAGATCGTTGGGTTCGCAAATTGCGCGCTTGTAGATGTAGGCCAGACCATTCATCGCATCCCTGCGGATTTTGTACTTCTTATCTAGCGTCCGCTCGCGCACAATTTCTAGCAGATCGGGCGCTTCGAGAACGAGGGTGAAGTCGCGCTTAGCAGTTTCCACAATAGCCATTACCACTTCGTGGCGCACTACTTCGTCCAGATCGTGATTTCTAAGCCGCAATTTGTCGGTGATATCGGGCTGAAGACTTGGATGATTGAGCAGGAAGTGCATGGACGACTGAACACACTTGATGCGAACTGGTTCGGTGATGTCGCAGAAGCGCCCAAAGAAGATTTTCAGCAGGTTTGGGTACTTTTTTGCTAGTTGCGAGTCCTTTTCGGAGAACATACGTGACAGGAGAGTGGTGACCTCTGTAGCAGCAAAAATATGTTTATCAATATGCAAATAAAGGTAGATGCTGATAAATTACTCACTTAGCCTCTCAGAATCGTCTGTGGACAGCAGTTTGTTCTCCAGTTGAGGCAGCACCGAACACAGCAAGTCTGCATTGATGCGGTTAAGCTCGTAAATGATATCATAGATTTTGTTTGTAATGGACAGTTTTGTGTTTGGCTTATCCATGACCAGAGCACGGTTGAAGAACTGTTGATCAGAGATTAGCTTGAATAACATGGAACACCAAAGATAAACGAAATATTACCATTTTAATGGTAGACTCAAGAGCATCGCCCGTTTTGGTTAGAAGTTGTTCTGTTAGTTGGCAGGCAAACTTATTGTTCGATTTATACGGCTCTACAATATTAATCAGAATGAGATCCAACAATTCCACTGACAAAGTATCGGCTTCTGTGATCAAAGGGCTTAGCACATCTAGAAAAAAGTTAGTAACCTTGACACTGTGCTGGTCACTGGAAAATTATATAACACGTGAGTATATAGAGTTCCTAGGATAAAGGAAGAGCTCGACCTACTTTACAATCTTGAATATGGTACTAAAAAGGTCTTGGAAGATTTCCTGGCAGTCCTCCAGTTCGAAGCACATGTTAAAAGACTTGACAAAAGCAAGATTCTCCAGCAGATAGAAGTAACGCTTGAAAGAGGGATCTCGCGGATCCTTTAGACCGTGCAGTTGCTTGATGAAAAACTTAAATATAGTTTTGATTTGATCTTGCTCTTTGTAGGGCGCTTCGGGCGCATAAACCCGCAGGACATCCGCCACGCAGCACGCGATTAAGAGCTGGACATCACGGGAAGGATGTTGCATGAAGAAGTCGTCCAGCAGATGAAGAGCCAATGGTATGTATTGCTGGTAGAGATTGTCGTCCTGGTCCATTGTCTGCAGTACATTGGCGAGGGTCTGTAAAACAGAATTATTCTCAATAAAGAGTTTTGTTAAGGGAACAACGGGACTCACCTTAAGGCGCCTTATCAACTCGTCTGTGCCCAAATCCTCGACCAACGGCCGGCATCCGGTGGGGTACACTATGTCCGCCATCCTCACCACCAATGGGAGCTACCTGCAAGCCAGGATTTCAAGGATTCAGTGGCAGGTGCAACAATTCCGCGCGACAGCAACAACAACGAATGCGACCCTCAAAATAACATTGAAAAAGTGGAGGAGGGTGGCATCACCCAACACACATGCACGAAGCCCCACACACGCACGCACACACAGTGGCACCAACACACGCACACACAATAGCCAATATTGTTTGGTTTTCTTTTTCGCAAACAACAAATAGAGAGTGCCCAAATTGTAGCGCCTTACCCCCTGCAATTACCCAATGTTTTATGCTGAACGGCGGCGCAGTATTTGGCACTAGCAATCTTACTTTTCACAACGGTCAGGAAGCGGCACAATTTTTTGCAATTTTGCGAATCCCTGCTTTCGATGACCGCTTAGAGCGCGCCTCCTACAAATCACTGCACACTAGATGGGATTGATCCTGTCCAGCTGTTTACACATGTTCGGTTATAAACTTTTTTGCGGCGCGTATGTTGTTTAAAATAAGCAAAAACCGAACAGCATTTAGTTGGAGTGGCACGCCATTAATCCACGCACGAAGCGTTGCCAGAGGTTGTGGGGAAGTGTGGCCAGATTCTACACCGATTATTACTTGACTGCATTTCAGCTGATTTCCGTGACGTGTTGTTGGGGCTAGCGATGAGAGCGAAATCGAGTCACGAAATCGGAATATAATCGAAATAAAATCTAAAAATTCATTACTTCATAAATATAATACCTTTTTATTTCATAGATCTTATCACGAAAGAGCACCATTTCGAAACTCATACTCTTATGGATTTTGTTTTGTGTATCAACGAACAACCTCTTGTTTCTATAATTTTCTATCTTATCATAAGCAATTAGACCTAATCACGCGCCCACCTCCACATTTGTTTGTTGTGCTTGGCAAACAGCTGTGGCGTTGCCACATTGCCGATTGCCATCGCGGCGCAAGAAGTGCAAACATAAGATAAAGATAATTGCACAATTATTGGCACCTGCAGCCGGCAAACGCCGTAACGGAATTGCCCGCGTTCAAAAGCGGATGGCGCGCATTGGCGAAACAGCGGAGGAGTGTGGAAATGGGCGCAACAGAACGTTCCGGCCATTCTAGATGTTTTGCTTTCTAATCCAATTAAGCGTGTGCCCTGAAACCGGCGATGCGGGCCCGTTCTGGTCAGATGTGCGCCGTCCGTTGCAGCAGCTCCACATTCCCGAAAATATGAGCATTATTACGTAAACATTGCATGGGCAGTGCGTATTTAAATATAGATTATATATAGACGCAATGTAAGCCAGTTGCATTTGCCAGAGGACAACCGAAAGTATTAACCAAGCAATTCAAACCGATGCGGCATAGCCGGGATTATGGCTTCCTTGCGCGTCGTCAATAGGTGAGTCCAAATAGGCGTTACTCTTGTTAAGCAAACTATTTAATCCTCCCGTAATCCCCGAAAGAAACAGATTAGTGTGCCGTGGCTTTGTGGCTCTTACGTTGCTGCTGGTCTTCTTCAACGAGTTTATAGTTTACTACATGGCCCAGTCCAGTTGGCAGCCAATCGATTGCAAACTAGGTAAGCTGGAACGCAGTTTTTGAAACGAAACAATTAACCTTGTTTTTCCCCCACATACATGTAGATAATTGCACACGCCTGCTGCTCATTGCTGATCCCCAGATACTGGGAAACTCCTACGATCGATCGTCGCACAGTCCTTTGGCCAGGTACGATTCGGATAGATATCTGGCCAAGACATTCGAGCGAGCTTTAGCCTTTACACAGCCTCACATCATAGTGTTCCTGGGCGACCTGTTGGACGAAGGGAATATAGCCACTGCCCAGGAGTACAAACAGTACGTTCAGCGGTTCAGACGCATTTACCAAAACAAAACTACAAAAAAGTAAGGAGTACTACAAACATCTATAACCCTTCTCTATTGCTTCACCTTAAATTTTTGTGCATCTATATTTTATTTCTATTTAAAGCTTCCCTAAAAACGATTATAGAACCTTGCAAATGGGATTGACCCCTTAAAACGTAACAGTTCCGCATGATCTCTGCTTTTTTTCAGCGCGTCCATGTGCCTGGTGACAATGATATAGGTGGCGAGAATGGCGACTACATATCCAACTCGAACCAAAGACGCTTTGAGAACGAATTCATGAGCGAAGACCTCTTCGACTATGACAATCGATTACGCTTCTTCAAGATAAACCGTATGCTGTTGGATTTTAGTAATCCGGATAGGGACAACAACGCAGATCGCCTACGAATTGGCGTCTCCCATGCCCCGCTGCTCATTGGCGGAGGACCCCTGTTGAGGGCCATTATTAGTGACTTGGATCCACATATCATTTTCTCAGGACACTGGCACGAATCCAGAATATTTATTTACCCCTCCACCAAGGTGATCAACTTTTATGAAAACTCCGTGAGGCACTTTGACTTGAAGGCCCTCAAAGAGCAGGAGCACAGCTATCTGGAGATAATGGTGCCCACTTGCTCGTATCGTATGGGAAAGTCCAAGATCGGATTGGGCTACGCCGTTCTGGGTGAGTTCAAAATAGGTGTTATGTTTTCAAGGAAGTATTGACCCCGCATTTGACTTTAGAAAACTACAATCTGAGCTATACGGTTCTGTGGCAGCCAAATCGCTTTATTCTGCTCTTCACCTATGTATTTTGGGGACTTTTCGTCGTCTGCGGTTTCGTCGTCTTTAAGATGATGACTCGTTGCCCCTTCCGCGTGGCCAAAAGGCAGACGCTCTATAACCGCGTCTCGACTATACCGCAATTTTAGACTGCACTTCCACTCGTAATGGACAATAAGCCCAAGATTCTCAAGAATTGCTCGAATATACAACTCAAAATGAAATGAAAATCGTATTTATAGACAATTAGCTTATATTCGGATAGTATACAAAAATTAATGATAACTATAGTCCAAAGTGCTAAATTTGTTTTCCAATTAGTGAAAAGATGTAACCAGTGTCCTCCATCTTAATCTCATTTAAAACTAAAAAAAATTAAGAACTTATTTATTTAATTAGGCCTTAGCAGTTCGAGTGAAATTTCATATTGGTTTATACATATATAACTGTTAAATTTAATAGATGAAATTCCAAAACAATAAAATGTCTACCATTAAAAGGACTTAAACGGACTCAAGGGATTTATTCTGTTCATATTAATTTGAATTATAGAAATGCACCTTTGAAACGCACACTACTTATTTTCACAAAAGCAACCAAAAGCGTAGTAGAACTGAAAAAGGTAGTTCCAGTAATGTCGCTCTCATCCGTCGAGAAATATCGGGAAATACTGGGTTCAGGTAGTGCTCTCTCCGGAGAAACCAGTATATCTTGCATGCCCTGTATTTCGCACAGTGTTGCCGAGCTGCAGCAATCGCTTGGCGCGCGGCAAGTTTGAAGTGAAATTTTAAAGCCTTAATTCACAAGTTTCATTTAATTTACCTATACAAATTTGTGGTCTTCTGACGAGCATCCAATTTAATTTAATTATTGCTTTAATAAAATAATTAATTGCAAAAGAATTAATAGCAAATAAATCGCATTTAATTCGATCCTTTTGAGATGCGAAAAAAATTGTTTTCTGCGATAAAAAAATTAAAATTTTAAACTTGAATAATTAAGTTGCTATATGAAAAGTTGAATACATTTCTCCCCTAGGTGAACCTGACACTCTTCCCAATTTCATTTGATGAAATAAAGCTATCAGTGGTCGGCAATCAGATCAGAGTCACTATGCAAACCGCCCGCTGTCTCATCATCCGAGCGTTCCCCCGATTTTAAGTCCAAACAATAATGCCTCTTAATGACCAAACCAAGAATCGGCTAAAATGGGGCGGTCGCGCGGCAGTGGGAGGAAACCCATTGGTGGCTTTTACGAGCGGATATATGTATGCGCGTGGCACGGGAAAGCTGCAAGATACTCGTACTTCCACTACCAATCTTCCACACTCGAAAAAATATAGAAAAACTTAATGGTTAAAACTGTCATGTAACTGAAATAAGATGTTAAAATGTTATCTAAGCATAACAAGACAAGTGGTTGGCAATGAAACAAAACCATTTAAAAACTAAAAGGTACATTTAAATTAAATTGCATCCTTTGGATTTTAATCAAGATAGAACTATAAAAGATTACTATGAAACTGTTGGATCTGTAAAATGGTTGATTCGTATCCAATATACTCCTAAAAACCTTATAGAAAGCCTAATAGATCCAATATATTGCTGTGCATCTGAGACAGCCCATGGCTACTGTGCGATTATGAGCAAGGGCCTGGGCGAGTGTGTGTGTGATTTCCATTTTATAGTTTTCCGCTTGATTTTTTTACGAGGCCTTTCAACCCCGCAGAATGGAAAAGCAACCCAAGAGCCACAAAAACAATTGCAGCAGATCCTTTAGCCGCCGTTGACTGACACCCAAGAGTCGTAAACTGCCGTTGCCATTTGTATAAACTATATATCCGAGAGGGGTGGTGCCCACCCCCTTCCGCCCAACTCCCAAAACTACCCCCCTGACCCCCCTCCCCCCTGATTAACAGCCCGGGCCCTTTGTGATTATATCTGCGGGGAAATGCGTGTGTGCGGTTATCAAAGGCCGACCATCCGAAGTTGGGCCTCCAGTGCGCTTTTCCACTTCCCATTTCCCAATGCTCGCTGGCTGACTCTTTGGACGAACGACAGTTATTGATGTCATAAAGTTGGAGATTTATGCCATGCCCTGCCTGAATGTAGGGCTTATGTTTTATTATAGGCCTTGTTTCGAATTCGGCTCTTTTTCGCCTCCCTTGATTTTGGGGTGCAGGCGAAGCTGCAAATGGTGTGTTAATAATATTGCATTAACGTTTCATATTTGAAGGGGTTGCGAAGGGGTAAAATGTTAATTGGATAAGTCGCCGGAGGCCACAACTTCATTTGTTTAAAAAATATTAGACCCTCTTGTGCCTATCTCTGCTAAATCAGTAGCTTCTTTTACGTACTAAGAAAGTTTCAATTTGGGCATTTTTCGAAAATTGACTCTTTGTCGGAAGTCTTTGGTACATCGTTGGAAGTTCTTAAGAAATTTGATTGCTAGGTGCGTAAAAAGTTTTAACGTTCCAACTTATTCCTTGCTCAACCAGGAATCCTTTCATCTTTTAGGGACTTTCAGCTATACGCGTACTACCATATAGTATGTTTAAGTTATTATTTCGAACTGCTTACCGTAACTCAACGCCTCACAATCGTATAATTTTATGGGGCATCCCAAAGTTGCAACGGATTCCGGCTAGAATCCCAATCGGAATGCTCCCCGTAGCAAACATCAAACATTAGAAGGCATTAAAATAAATTTTAGTAACGCGGCCTTTGCGTAGACTAAACAAAATAAACATAGTGCACAGCGTTTGAAGGTGTTTTTGGGCGGAGGCCTCGCGCGCACTTACTATAAACAAATAAGGCGAAAAAGTACCAAAAAAAAAGAAAGGGGGGAAAATCGAAGAAGAGGAAAAACATCAGCGGAAGGGCCCCAACAACAAGTTTTTAATGCATGTCGATGTCGTCGTCGCCGCCGCAGATCAAAGGCAAATCGCCTCTATATGTAGGTGCAACGTACACATGCGGAGGTTGGGGTGCTGCATAGGATACCATGCCACACCATACTATACCATACCATACCATACCATACCATACCATACGATACGATAGCATAGCAAACCATTCCGTGGGATGGGCTGGTGGAAACGCAGGCAGGGGTGGTCGCAGTCGCAGTCGCAGTCGTTTAATTGCACTTGCCGCTTGGTTTTTTATCTGGTGCCTGGTGGTGGAGTAACCTGCGCATGTGTAGTTGCCTTTGGATATCGCCTTTGATGTGCGCTGTTTATTCGAGCGCTATAAAAAGCCGTAAAATATGCATAAGGCACACTGGCAATTGCGATTGCGATTGAAGCCCCCGAACGGGATGGAATATGCCAATGGACATGGAAATGAAGCGATTAAGTGCAGACGCTGGCAATTGGAGGAGAATTGTCGCTGGCAAATGCGGCAAATGCACTACAAGACGATGAGTGTTCCATTCAACAAAGGGGTAATGATGACTACCTCATGGGAGGGCATGGTACAAACTAATAAAATAATCAACGCAAATTGTAAAGGGATTTGCGTGTTCCAGGATGCCCCTTACATTTCCCAGTCGCTATCTAATTATATTATATACAAATTTTCCTGATCAACTAACAGTGCCATCAAGAAACCTTCATTGTTTTAATGAAACGAAAGAAGAAACGCCCGAATGTCGAGCTCTTTTACGACTTTTTGTCGGGGGGGTTGCCTTAATGTGCAGCAAAGTTGTACGTCATAAAAAGCGCATAAAAAGCCATGGAACACTCATCCGGGTTCCATGGGTTCCATGGGCTTTACGGCCGTGCCAAGTGGGCTCCGAATTTACGACGGAGGAGCGGAGGAGCGGGCAAGTTTACGAGCCCCGCACAACGCCTGCCCCCCCCCGCAAAAAAAAAGGAGATTGAAACGATGGCGCTATAAAATGGGGCTCTATGAGAGCCATAAAATATTTATTCTACTAAAAAATAACTGTACATGGGATATATACACACAGACACACATGCATAAATACATACATTTATATATAGATATAAATATATATGAACTAGATAAATATAAATACAAATAGGTTTCTGGGGATTTCACAAGTTCCTTTTTGATTCTCAACAACAGAACGGAGTAACTTTCGAGGGGCATGTGTAGCATGTTTAGCGAGATCATGGAAAGTGGCTGAAAGGTGACTCCGCAGGAGGAGTACAGGAGTACAGCTCCTCACACAATATCGTCGGCCACCTGCGACTCCTGCTCCAGGATCGTGCTCTCCCTCAGCTTGCTCTTCAGATTCTTGCTGGAGTTGGCCTCCGTCAGGCAGGGCTCGTTTTCGTGGTGGTCATGCTCCTGGCCATCGGCGGGCCCATTGGCATGGCCATCTTCCAGCTGGACCTTGCCCAGGTGGCGACGGTAGCGGTACCACACCTTCAGGCCCAGCACCAGCACAAAGTACAGGAAGGCCAGGCAAATAATCACAATGATAATCCGCGTCACAATCGAATTGGACGCGGATTTACTGGACTTCACCACCAGCAGAACGTCCTCTCGCTTCAATCCCGCACTGCTGCCAATGGTGCAGCCGTAACGCCCCTCATCCTCTGGTCGCACATTGCGTATCTCCAGAGTTCCGTTCTCCATCAGGGAAAAGCGTTCCGGATCCGTGTTGTTCTCGTTCAAATAGGTGAGATCCTTGTCCCATTGAATCGTGGGCTTTGGTTCCCCGATCGCCTGACAGTGGATCACGGCAGTTCCGGCCTCCGCCACCTCGATGGGTCCCTCCGGCGGTACACTGAACTTTGGAGCCACCACCACGTTGATGGACACAGTGGCTGTGATTTGGCCCTGGCTGTTGGAGGCGATGCAGGTGTACTGACCCCGCTGCTCATTGCTGACCTGGTTGAAAATCAGCGTGCCATTCTGATCGGTTACGTTTACAGGGAGAGGTAGCTGCGTTTCCTGGAAGGATTCAATTATATGTTAGTATAATTGAAGGGAGAGTTTACTTATAGCTACAAATACTTATAAGTGCTGCTTGGCACTAAATGGTCTACACTAAATATAATATATATGAAGTTAAATAACTTCTATCTTTGAAGAACAATTTGTAAGAACGTTTTTCACGTGCACAGATAAGTAATGAAATTGTAATTTTATTCGAACACTCAAAAAATGGAATGCTTACCCTCATCCATTTGACTTGTGGAGCAGGCGTTCCCTGTGCCTTGCAGTGCACCTTACTGAGAGAGCCCAACTCCAAGTTCTTGGAGGTTGGCTGCGGCACGAACTTCAGCTGCTCAATAACCATGAGCAAGCCACTGCTGGAGCTGGCAGCCACTGCCCCGTCGATGATCAACTGGCACTGATACTGACCGGCATCGCTGGCCAGAACGCTGTTGAATTGCAGGGCGCCAGTGTCCTTGCTCAGGGCTAAGCGGGAATCCTCCCGCAACATGGTTTCCAGCTGCGGCTCGCTGGTGGTGCTGTCCATCCTGCCCAGCCCCACTTGACGCAGCGTTTTGCTATCCTTCCGCCAGCGCAGCAAGACGCTGTTCTTCTGAAGATACCCATCCGGCAGTTGGTAGTCACAGGGCAATTGCAAGGAACTTTGTTCCTTGATGGTAATCGAGGATTGTGGGCCCCTTGAGATGCTCACATCCTCGAATGATGACGGCGCGGCTGAGGGGCACAGATAGTGGTGGAGTTATAAGAAGGGGGAAAGATGAGTCAGTCGGCCGACTTAACTCACCGTAAGAGCAGAAGATCAGGCAGAAGAATCCCAGGCCGCAGCCCAGCAATCGTCTTCCGTTCAGCCCCATTTCCAGCTAAAGAATTCTTTTGATTTCACTTCGTCTTCGCACTTCCTTCTCTCCTTCGCTTCTTTCGCACAAAACCGGTGTGTGCTCTTCTTTTGCTCTTCTTGTTTACTTGCCGATTTTTGAAGGAATTCCGTTTGCCTTCGTTGGTTTTTTGGTTTTTAGTTTTTGGTTTTCTGTTTCGGATTCGGATTCGTATTCGCATTCGGTTCGCCCCTCGCTTCACTTCACCTCACTTCATTGACTCCGCCCGGAGTGGAGAGCATTTGGTTTATGGTTATTTTTATGTTACGCACACGCGTCACGCTTTATTATCCTGCCGCAGTAGCGCAGCCCGGGGATCTTTCGAGCGATTCGGTTTTGGGGTAGACGAGACCCACTGCCACTGATGGTATCGCTGTCGCTGTGGCTGTCGCAGGCACAGGGCACAACCTTCCGCGTTCGGTTTCGGAACTCTACTGACGCCGCATCGGGCTAATTTAACGCTGGCAGCCGGCGTATGGTTCGTATGGTTCGTGTGGTTCGCACATGCGCCCTGGACTACTGCACCCAGTATTTCCCGGTATTCTGTGACGGATGTCGCTGGAACTTCGGCACTAACTTCAAACAGCCGGCAGTAATAAACAGACTTCGAACGCGTGCAGTTCAGATTCAGGTTCGATTGGATTGCATTTGCTTTCGAGATATCCAAGTGCCGCTCTTTTCCAATCTTCTTCGATACGTTCTGTTTTGCCCGAGTTTGCCCCCGACCAAGAATCACCCACCAAAGCCGGTTCGGGATGCGCTGATGCCCAAGGATGCAGCTGATGCGGCCGTGCTCTTGTATCTTTAAGATACAAATTAAGTTGATTTGTTGCGCTCGCGTTCTCCTGGGTAATTGAACCCCAGTTGGGCTGGCTCCTTGTCCCCTCCGCCGCGCGGCCTTCGGTCTTCGAGCATTTCGTTGCATTTTGTGTATCTAGATACCTTTCTCGGTATCCGTATCCGTCGCTTGTCAATCTGGTCGCTGATAAAAAAAGCAGACGCAAACGCAGCCACGAAACATAAACCAGCGTCAACGGAAAAAAATTGTTAAAAGTAACAAACAGCAAGTGGCGTATCAGTTCGTGTGTTCGGTGATAAATGCATTTCATGCGTTCCAACTATGTAAATAGCAATTTAATTTGAGTGTCCACAGTAAACATAAAAAACCGCCCTGGACTCCAGTCACCACCACCACCACCACCACTACCACCACCTCACACCCGGTGGATCCCAGTGATCCCAGTGAAACCCCAGTAAACCCCTGAAAAGGGCAGTCGTAGCCATCGTCATCGTCATCGGCGTCGTCGTCGTACGTCTGTGCCATCCAAATATTGAATATTTACAAATGCGTTGAGTGCACTTTCGAGTGGCCGGCACTTACAGTGACTATCTGGTGGATGTGCGAGTGCGAGTGCGAGTGTATTCATCGGATTGCCAGCCCCATAAAACTCCGTTTCCGATACTGATCCGATACGCGAGTGCTTATATTTTTGTGTCGCTAATTGAAAGCAAAGGTGTCGAGGTGCAGAGGATATACGAGTATATACCTACATACATTTATGCAGATGACTGCCAGGATGATCTCAATATGTGGCCTGGTCTTGGCTTTGATGATGGGTAAGTGGTCTGCTACTATTATGTGGATTTTGTGGGTTAAGTGAGGGGTTGCTATTTCTCTGGGGTTTTTTGCACACAAATTCATTTCATTTGCTTAAGGGGTTTTCAATTCGCATTTATTTGCTTATTTCGATGTCGGCATTTGGAGATTGGCTTTGCAACTGGATCGCTCGGAACTTCAAAGGAATCACAACATTTGTTGTGATACATGCGTTGTATATTCGCCATTCCATCTTGGGCGAGACCACCCATAATGTGAACTCTATTAACCTCGGGGCTCTGCTGCATACAGAACTTCCATACAGAACTACTCCCATTACCTTATTCTTCGAGGGCTATTTTGTGTTGCGAAGAAAAACCGAAAACCCAGAGAGCCTTTGTCTCTGGCAATTCAATTTGAAAGGCAAGCGGCGTGCAAAATGACTCAATTAAAAGTCAGCCAGGAGCCACCAAGCTGGCATTACTAATTTGGAACTTGGAATAGGAGAAGGAAAGCAGCGGGAGAGGAAGCGATTTGGAACATTATGAGTCTCAGGACCCAGTTCAAAATGAAGTCGTTTCGGCAGACGTCAACAGCCAGCGAAGACCAGGAGAAGCAAAAAAGTGTGACGGGCTACCATTGAGGTCCTTACAGCCAGGTTATTCTTTTCAATGACAGATGTTGCTCATTAAAAACTTCCATTAAGATAAAGTAGTCAATTCATAAAATACAACTTCATAAAATACTCCCCAGTATTATTAGGAAATTAGGTAATATTTTAGTTCTTTGCCATCTCATTTTACATGCAATCCATTCTCCTCTTAAATTCTCTAAGCATAGCCGTATAGTACGTGTTTCCGAATATTTTTTCCCAGTGCTAGCAGCACACACACACTTGAAATAAAGGGACTATCCTGCCAAGGATCAGGATACCCACTTGAAGTGAGACAAGCGACGCCGAAATTTCGGCTAATCAAATATAGTTTACAGCGGGGATTACCGGAGGGATAAGGATCGAAGCCGGAGGAGGAGGATCTCGGGTCTCAAGAGGGACACGATTATGCAAACGGAGGTCCTTAACAACGCATATGTGTGCGTGCGTGTGTGTGCGTGCGTGTGCGTGTGTGTGTGTGTGAGACAGGACAGAGCTGAGAACTGCTGACTGTTAAGTAGCACAAAGGCAAACAGCCGCTAACAAAAGCCAGCCGGCAGACAGCGAGGATAGGGGGATTCGGATTCGCATATTTCAAAATCTGTGCAACGCTACAGAGGTCCATTATTTGTATGGCAAATAATGTGGCTGTCAGTGTGTGTGTGTGTGTGTGAGTGTGCGAGTTCCTTTTGTGTGGCAGTCATAATTTGTTATTCAAGCATGCAAAATGCTGCATGCAACATGCCAGGCCAGAAGCAAAACCAAAAGCAAAAGCAAAAGCATCGCACATCCCACATTAAGGGCAGCTGTGGCAACTACAAAACTCCCCTTCACCAACCTTTGCCACAGCCACACCCCCCACCCCCTTGCCCCTTGCCCTTCCGCCTGTCTGCATCCTTCGGCAACCTTAAAGTCCACCAGTCGAAAGTTCTCCAGAGTTCTCTCTCGAAAATTGTGTGAACTAGTCATGCATTTGCTTAGACAGCCAGGGCATAAAGCGAGTTTCAGGGTTTAATGCTGCCTTGTAATGAATCCAATTTATTAGGCTGTGTTCCATGAACAACTGGTCCCCGTTTGAAGTACACTGAGTGCACAGCTCCCTAGTGGTTTTCTGCCATATAGTGGATTGGCTAATATAGGTGCTCATCGCAGTGCTATAGATCTTAACTTGTCAGCTGGATATTACTTATAGAAAAAATATCATAGATTTTAACACATAAGAAGTAAGAGAATAAGTGTCTTGCATAAGTGCATTCATTTTGTAGGAACATTATGTATTTCTCAATTTTATTTGAACCACTAAGGCAATGATACAGAGAAGCTCGTCTGTAGTTGAAAGGAAAAATCCCTGAATAAAGCCTTGTGAGTGATTAGCCTTTAATTGAATTCAAACTCTATCAAAGACCATCCAGTCCTTTTCTGGCCAGTTTTACCCCTGAGGAAACCCTAGATCAAACGTTTGACGCGTAATTGTCAGACACAATTCCACTTTTCATTCAGTGCCTGTCTGTCTGTTGACTTGCAGTTTTCCGGCACCGCTTTTCCCAGACAAATGCCAAACATTCCAGAGTGACAGTTCAGTTCTAGCCCCCCATTCCCATTGCCATTGCCATTCCCATTACCATTCCCGATCCCGTTGCCACCCTCCACCCACACACGGAAAATCAAATCAAAACGCCACCCATGGGGCAAGTTCAAGTGGCTGCCACAGTGGGTTGCCTGATTATTACTACAATATTTCGCATTCATTGTGCTTAATCGACGAATGTTGCCGCACCATTTGTGGCAGTCAAAGTTGGATCTGTATCCGCATCGCATCTGCGTGGCATCCGAGCCAGAATCTGAATCTCAAGATGCTGATGAGCAGGAGGCCTCAGCAGTGGGTACTCGTAATGCTGCCTGCTGCTGACTTGCTGATTTCGGTTATTCGAGCCAAACAAACGAACTAATTATCACACACAGACACACACACACACACCCGCGATAAGGGTAGGTGGGGGAAAGAAATAATGCACTGAGAAAGATTTCCTTGAAAATAACCACGAGTTTTGAAATAAATCTTTAGAGTTACAAGTACATGCCCTAAAGTATATAGATTACAAACGTATCACTTGTGAAGCGTATTTGTATCCACTTTAAGAAGTTTTCAAAGAGATCCACACTATATGCATTTACCATCTACTAAATGTTATTATAAACTGTATCTTTTGTCAGTATATGAGTACAATTTTTGAAGCTGCTTACCAAATGGCTGGCGCTTTTTAAAGTATATAATATTTATTTCAATAATTCTTTGAAATAGTTATTTTTAATATGGAAAACCCTCACTTGGGCTGCCCTTCTTTTCGCCAGTGTATATCTGCAGACAGATCGAGACGGGCAATTGGGACCGGGACTGCCCGCTGCTCCGTGGTACTGTCGCTGATGTTTGCAGCATCAACACTTTTTCAGTTTGCTGCTCGGCTCCTGCGCCACCAGTGCTCCTCCACAGCACCCACCTCCTGCTCCACTGGTTCCCACTCCACCCTTTGTCGTCTTCGTCGTCTTCGTCTTCCGCACCCTCACGCATTTTTGTGCCCACATCAGCGCAATCAACGGACTGCGGAGCGGGACGCATATTTCTTTAATCGACGCCCAGTAACTGACTTTGTTCCCTCGTCTCGACTCGACTCGTCTCGACTCGACTCGACTCGACTCGAATCGAATCGACTTGACTCGTTTTCCGCACGGCAAATTAAATCGATTCAGGGGAGGATTGGGCAGGGGCCAGGGCTGATCCCAGCCAGAGAAGGGGCATCCCGGTGCCTGCCCAACTGCCTTTTTGGTTGGGCCTTGTATCATAACACGTCTGCCGGCGATGTGACTGGCATATGAAGCCCATGGAGCCCCTCCTCCAAAGGGCCAGTAATGGTGTTGTAGCCGTTGTTGTGGGCCTGCTTATTGATTCCTCGGCGCGGTCGTGCTCTTGGCCAAAAGGAACTGCGCCCGAGCCCCACAATCTGAGGTGTTGTCTCAAATTGCTCCAATTAGTGGCCAAATATAATGGTGGCCGTTTTGTAGCTCTTGTTCCGTTCTTGTTCTTGTTCTTGTTCTGGTTCTGGTCCATGTTTTGTGTACCTGCTCCCCACCCAACTCGTGTAATCAAAAATAATTGCGTTTGAATTGCTTTTCGTTTCGAGTTGCGGTTGCGAGCTATCTCACTGGACTTCGTAGCCTCGTTTGGCGCCACTTGTGGTCCGATTTGAGCCTCTCTATGAGCCTCTAATATGCAATGGTCCCTTGGAATCGGTTGCTACAGTTTCTGGCCAGCTCATTTGGTAATCGCCATTAATCGCATTCATATTTGCCACACCTGACCAGTGAATTGCATTTTACGGGTAAATGCAGCAAATTGCATTCGCGGCTGTTGATTTAATACAATAACCGAATTGCATTCACAAAGCAAAGAGAAACACACAAATTAAATGAATAAAACCGAAAATCTCCCTCGGAAAACGTTTATTTTTTCGTCTGTTTTTTTTTTTAAAACGCCTTCCCTTCTGGCTTTTAATTATGTTGGCACAAAACTCTGAATTCGTTTTTGTTTGTTTTTTGTTCATACACATATTGTAATTTTGTTTCAGGACACGCAACTTGGGACGGCTATGCTGTTGGGTTTTCCTATATGCCTTTTTCTGATACTCTATTAAGCGTTTTTTTTTTAAGTTTAATTGCAAAGTTACTTGCCGTTAAGTTTCTTAAGCTTATTCAATTAAATGCTGGGTAAAAGCTTGTTTCATAATTTAGTTTTATGCTACATAATAAGTACCTTAATCATCGAAGCACTAGAGTATTCAAAAACGTGTTTTTTGATTTGCAAAGAGCCTCTGTTTTTGCGCTTCCGCCCTTTTTTGAGTATTTTGTTGCTGGTGTTTCTGTGTTCCTGCTCTTGCAAAGCGATTTACAAAATTACATTTGCGTTAAACACTGTAATTTAAGCAGCTTAAGCGCATTTAATTTGCTTAAACCACTTTAATTAAACGAAATTATGGCTAATGCACTTTTTCAGTTAATTACACAAAATTGCTTAATGAGGCATCGGCTGTTTAATTTAAATTTAAAGGACTTTTGCAAAGCTGCAACTGTGCCCCTTAATCGGGATAATGGTTAGTGATTGTAATTAGATCGAGCTTACTAATTTCCCTCGTTTATTTCTGCAATTACAGCTTCCGTTTGGGCCAGCTCATCGCGTTTCCAGCGATTGCCCCAAAGCCAGTCCGTGGTGGAGAACGAATCCGCGAAGTTCGAGTGCGAATCGACCGACTCCTACAGCGAACTGCACTACGACTGGTTGCATAATGGTGAGCAGCGATTTACATAGCCCATGGACGTGCATTAAGCATTCGCCTTCCTTGCACTCCATTCCAGGTCATCGGATTGCGTATGACAAGCGTGTCCATCAAATCGGCTCCAATTTGCATATCGAGGCGGTGCGGCGCACAGAGGATGTTGGCAGCTATGTTTGCATCGCGACAAATTTGGCCAGCGGCGCCAGGGAGGCGTCTCCGCCCGCCAAATTGAGCGTGATATGTGAGTAGTTATCCCCAGCTCCAGCTCCAGCTCCAGCTACAGCTCCAGCTCCAGCTCCAATCCCAATCCCAGTGCCCATGCCACTTCCACTTCCACTATCAGACCCGCAATTGTTCGCAATAAGCAAATTGACTGATGGTTAAGGGCGACAGCAAATCTGTCTTTGCTTGTGCAAATTAACAAAGCGAAATTGAATTGTATGCGGCGGGTTGCGAGCACTGGAAAAAATTGCAATTGAAGTCTGAACAAATTATACTCTTTATATACAACAACTTTAGTTAGAGCTTGAGCAATCAATTTTCAACTGAAATGATAGTAACTGCTGCACTCTCGCACTGCTCGCTGGTTTCTCTGCGTGTAATTGCTAGGCATAGGGCAAATTCATTTGATTAATGCTGCATTTAATGGTATTCCAACCCCCTTCCCCTACACCCTCCCACTCCCCGTCGTACCCCAACTCCTTTCTAGATACGGGCAAACCACAGGGCAATAAGAAAAGGTAAAGAGGCATAAAAACGCAACCGAAGCGAACGGAACGCAGCCCAGCAAGCCGATGAAAGATAAAAACCGAAAGTTTTGATGTACATGCGTCAGATCCCATGCTACCAACCCCCCAACCCCCCTCCAAGAGCCCCTCCCATGACCCCGCGCCCAGAGCTACAGGAAGTGCAGTGCAGTGCACAGAATGCATCCCATGCATCGGACCGTGAAGAAGAAGACCCTGTCGTAGAAGAACCACACGGAAAAAGATTACTTGGTTCCTAAGTCAGCTGTGCATTCTACGCAAAAGTCAACTTTTTTAACTGGCTTCTATCCCTAACTGAGTTTACCATCTTCTTAAAGAATTAAGCTATATCTTCAACTTCATCTTCATATCTTCATGGTTAGACAAAATATTTCTCAGTGCATCGCTGATTTCCTTCAAGTAGCAAGTGCAGTTGCAGTTCTTGGCCCCGTGTTGAGGCCGCGGCGTCACGTGATTGATGTTCATTTAGTAGCAGTTGCCTTTAAGCAGAAAAATGCATAAATTTACCAAATAGCTCACCAATGCCCCTACTCCTCTCCGTCTTCCTCCTTCATGTAAACAAAACGCGAGTTTTATGCACAATCTGGAGTGCATGTGTTTGGGGGAACTACTACATACACGTATATGGGAGATATATCTGGTATCTGCATCTGCATCTGCATCTGCATCTGCATTTGTATCTGTATCTGTAGCGGGGCTGTCAGCGCGGCCACGGCATCCGAGCCGTGATCAAAGCCACCCAACAGCAATGGCATCTTCCCCCAGCCGTCGCTATTTATACACCAGCCTCATCTCAAGTGTTTTTAGCTAATTAATTAACTAATTAATTTGTAGTTTCGGGAGTTGATTTTAATTGCCACAGCTCCTCCCGAAAAAGCAGCTGCTGCTGAAAAGCTGAAAAGCGTGCAGAGTGTATATAGTACGCTTTTGTATCTCGAAGCGATGGAGGGGATGTATCTTGGCGCCAGCTGAAGCTAAGTGGGTTATGTGATTACCACCCCCTGCCCAGTTTGCATCAATCTCATAATTCTTGTGGAGCAGACAAAAACTATTAAGATATGCATGGAAGTAAGGTTGGAGATGATGTCGTTGCTCCTTACTTGGGTTCGGTAAGGATTTTATTCAGGAGTCGTCGTCATTGTGTCCTGGCTGCATTGTCTTAGCCGGGATTTTCCCGTCTGCACTTTCCTCGAAAATAAGTGTTCAATTAAGCGCGAGAAAAGTGTCATTTTCATTTGCAACATTTAACAAATTTGCAAAGGGGATTTAAAGGACGAAAAGGGTGTGGAAAGAAAATTCAATCTGGTAAAAACTCATTAGATAGAGGAATTCGTAGTTCTGCATCGTCAACAATAACAGAGGGATATAAAATTTACATTTTAGATGGGAAATCGTATAGAATGGAAGAAAAATAATCGTATACTTAAAGAAATTTATTTATTTATAGAAACTATATAGATATGTATATGGTAAGAGTCTTTATAAAAGCTAGTGTGAAAACGCTTCAGCCGATAAATGCAAATGGAAATCCCAAGTATGGTTGCAATCCTAGCGGCGAAATCAAGTGAAACTCTTTTTCGGGACTCATAACAAACGGGGAGACAAATGCTGACAGTGCCCGGCGACTAACCGATGACTACCAGGAATTAAGCAGACAGCTAAGAAATTATACAGACAGCAATAAAGCCAGGACCCAGAAGCGAGTCAGAGCCAAAAACAAGGGCCAAGAAGAAGGCAGCCGCGTCAGACCAAAACCAGACGACTGGCTCCTGTGAGGACGATGGGTGGGAGGGACAGGACATTCCAAACATTTGCTCAGCGAAAGGGGTTGTTGGACTCGCAGGACTCGCAGGACTCGCTGCTCAGTACTCAGCCAGGATACACAGACTAACCATTGAACAGCTGAGCGGAGCTGGTGGCTAAAAGCAGAGGGAAATGTGTTTGTGCGCTGAAATGTATGGGGGAAATGAAATGCAACATTAACACGAAACATAAACATAAAATGAGAAATGGCAGCAGCAACAATGGCAACCGAACAGCCAGCAAAGTCATAAAAACCAAACAAAATGCAAAGACACACCAAGGACGAGGATGAGGGACGAGGATGAGGACGAGGACGAGGACGAGGGAACCAGGGCGGAATTTGCCGGGGAATGTCAGGACGAAAAGCAACCCTCAAATCGACCGCCCAGGCACCCGGACACCCGGGCACCCCCATCACATATAGACTTCTGCCCCGCTGTTGTATCTGTGCTCTAGACACAAGTTCAAGTTGACTGCAGTTGGCAAGTTGGGTTTTTATTTTACGGATGCGGCGGGGGTGGAACGGGATGCCCGGGGAGTCTCGCGAGCGGGTGACAGGGGGGGGAACCGGATAATTTTCATTTTGTGAATGCCGGAAAAACGCATAAAATTTTACGAGCCGAGCTCGGAGAACATTAAAGGGGACGACGACAGACAGACCGAAAAACAGAAAAACAGAAAAACAGACACGAGCTTGCAAACAGAAAATGTAGCCAACTTTTTGGCGCGCTATCCTGCGTCCTGCGTCTCCATTTCTCTTCCTCTCTACACAGCAAGGATAATACCAGTTGTTATTTAGAAATTTAAATAAGAAGTTTAACAACTAATTCACGTTGACAAGCTGAGAAATTAGACATTAGTTTCACAGCTTTAATTAAAGATCCTTAAAAATAGATTTTAGGCAAAAAAAATCCACTAGCAACGACCAATTTTCTCTCTGTGCATTTCTTTCAACCACTCTTTTCCTAACTCTAGGATTTTCTTTATATTCCTTTTTGGCATTTATTTTACTTTTAGCTTTTCTGTGCTGTTACACGAGTTGATCATTAGCAACTTTTGGGGAAAGCATTACAGGCCAACAGCAGCAGCAGCAGCAGCAGCAGCAGGGGCGTAGTTCAGGAAATCCCCCGTTTAGAACGGGGGCTAACTGCCCCCGCAAGGGTGCAAAGGTCACAGCAGCTGAAGTCCCCTTGGCGCAAGCCACTGGGAAACCAGAGGGCAGACAATGTGCGATAATCGAATGTTTAACGTTTTAATTTGAAAACCGTTTGGGGTGCTGAGACAGCGAATGGCCAACTTTAATTAAAGATCCGACGATAACGCTGTGTGGAGCAGGACACATCGCATGTGCTCCGGCCAGTCGTTGCCATAAATTTTCCATAAATATAAATGGCTGGCCAGCGAAATCGGAGAGCTGGGGCTAATGGGTAGGAAAATCTGAAAATCATTGGTATCGAAATCCGCTGATGAAAGCCACTCAGCGATTTGTATCTGAGGCAAACGATCTGCCAAATAGTTCATTTGTTGAGTAAATATCTGCAAGCGATTTTGCGATTTTGATGCACTTCCCTCTTTCATCTGCGCCAATTTGTGAAATGGGTCAATAACTTGTAAGCCGCTTTGTGCACACACCGCACACACAGAATGCCCAGCCAATTGAAGTGAAATGGAGTGGAGTGGCCAGCGTCCAGTGTTCAGTGTCCAGTTGGACAACTGGAGAACTGGATAGATGGATGAATGGGAGCAGAGAAGGGCTGCGTAAGTCCATTAACGTTCACAATTACTGCCGGCCACTTCAGAAACTCAGCCCATTCACTTCTATGGGCTCCCATTTCCATTCCTCCATCTTTCGGTGGACATGGGCCACTTGGATTTATGACAGCGCTGAAAACCCTACCACTCGAGCTCGATGCCCAACTCGGCCCGCCCAAATAATCTATTTTTGATTATCAATTAATTATATTTTCATAAAAGCGAGCGATAAAAAGAACTGCAGCACTGCAACACTGCAGCTCCAGACAAAAAAAGAAACGAGCTATCTTATCGGGAGGAGCGGACTCACAGTTGACGAACTAAGACGCAGTCGGCACACTTATTCCGACTCTGGGTTCTTTGCTTCTCCAGTTCTGGAGCTGGGGAAGGGGATGGGCTGGGGGAAGGGCTGGGGGAAGGGCTGGGGGAAGGGCTGGGGGAAGGGCTGGGGGAAGGGCTCGGGAAAGGGGTTCCCAAGACCCAGGCGATAAGAACGATCCGCTCGGGGGAACTGTCAATTTCGATATCTATAATTCTGCCCGCCTTTCGACGTTTACTTCCACTTTGTTTACCCAAGCCGTCTCTATTTTTTTATGGGTCCTACTCACACTCCACGGCATTCCGGCAATTGTTTACAGCGATTGTGGTTTATGCTCCATCCACGGCCAGCGAAAAGTTTAACAAATTTATTTTGTTTCGGAGTCGTGTTGGCTTACGCCGTCTTATTTTTCCTCGTTCCCAGTGTTTAGTGTTTACCTCGACTTGCACGTTCAACGTGTGAATGACGGCCGCCTTCCGACCCCTCCTGCAACTGCGAGACCCCTTCTCCCCTACCATGCACTCCCTCCCACGCCCACAGGTACACGTAGATACGACTACATCCCGGAGGTGTCAGAAGATCTGCTGCCTCTGCCGATGCATGCATCAGACTAATGAGACGCTTCTTCATTAACGACTCGCGGCTTGCTAGTAATTTAAGTTACAGTTAGTCCTGTCGGATGTTAGTCAGCCTATGAGAGGCTATAAGATATAATAGTTCCTAAGATCCCAGAGGTATCTCAACATGAAGCCGAGAAGAGATAAAGACTTAGCACGAGTAACGCTGCCAAACAAGCAATGTATCTTAAAGATACATCAGAAATTAACTTAGCTACTTAAAGCCACGGGATGCAAGACTAGTATGTATGCTTAAACGTGATTCTGGCAAACACACAATTTAAATTCGCTCCATCATTATCTCTGGCTTTTGTAAGGGTACTAGCACTTATAATGTTAGGATTTACTCATCAAAGATTGTAATCGTACATAAGGCGCGTTGAAGTCTTTTACTTACGAACCATAGCAAATGCCCGACCTCTTTAACCAAAATACGAATATCATTAAGCAGCATTTCCCCACTTCTGTGTTAAAAGGCCTACCCATCAGATACTTCTGTGCTTACCTGTCGAGTGGCGAGTTGAATCCGTTCCACACTTAACCCGCTGCTCACTTCCCCCCCCTCCCCATGTTTGGCCATCCATTAGATACTTTTGCTGCTCGGTTGTCTAAGTGCCAATTAGTTCACTCTACTGTCATTTTAGTCGTAACATATACCAAAACTTTGTGCCACAGGCCCACGGTATCCATACGAGTATCCATCGGTACGTAGTACGTACCACCATACAAAGTCGTCGTCGAGCTGACGGACGTGCCCCAAGAAGAGCAAATACACAAACACATCTCAAACTTTTGACACTTCCCCAAACGGAGACGAAGACAGGGCTCTGTTTATTGAGTTGTTGCTGTCGGTTCGGTTTGGTTCGGTTCGGTTCTGGCTCTGTTTTTCCATTGCCTGCCACCAAATAAGTGTCTACAAATATTTAGAGGCATTTTTTGTTCACTGACTCTGCGAGAAGCAAACAAAGTCGGTGCCCAAACAAGATTTATGTGCATATGTAAATTTTCTCTAACGCGGCCAGCAAACCGCAGCCATCCAGGCAGACCTGGCAAACATTTAGATAGGCGAAGCGGAGAAATATCCATAAAATATACATCATCCATTTGCCTTTCCAGAGATCTGCTCGCTCCTTCAGGCCGCAGATAAAAAATGTTTTATGAAAATTATGGCACCATCTCCGAAGGCTCTAGCAATCACATACCAAAAGCCGGGCAAATAGAGAATCTAGGAAAACCATTTGAATAAATTATTTGGGGGGATACCAAATTAGAACTTTAAGGAGCAGCATCGCTCGGCATCCGACAATTATCGCTCCGAATACAAAAGTATCTCATTCACATCGCCACAATGGGCTGCAGTTACACGATTGCAGCTACAAGATATTATGAAAGTCCGGTCATACAAAAGCCACACACAGAGAAATTTTGTTATATTTTAACAAATTCTGTACTTCAAACACTAAATTTGATAATTGAATATATTTTAGTTGTATAAACAGTAGATATTTCATTTAACTTAGCTGCTTTTATTTGTATTGGTGCAGATTTATATGGCTAGTATTTCAATCTTAACCATATTAATGGGTATCCGCCATTTTTGGCATCCAAGAACACTTATGAGGTTTTTCTCTGTACAGCGATTGTGTAAGCTAGCGTGTCTGCAACATGACTGGCCACGCCCCTTGCGCCTCCGGCTGCCACTAAAACATAAATTAAACCCTATGCCATGGCGGGGAGTTTAGAGAGCAGCGCATTCTTCTTTTGGACTGCAGTTTTTTCCCCAACCCCCCCTTCCATTTTTTATGCGCTTTTCTTTTGCGCCATAGAAACTCTTTTCTCATGCGGCAATTGTTGGCAAGTACCGTTCCATTCCGTTCCGTCTGGCCAAGAAGTGGAAGAAGAGCCCGGCGGGTAGGAAAACGGGGGGCATGTGAGCATTTACATATGGGCAGCAAGGTGGGATCGCGGTGGGGGCGAGGTGGAGCCTTCTCCCGTCTGACTGACAGTTCAATTTATGCTTCCTCGCCACCTTAAATGGGCTGCCAGGCTGCGCCGATAAAGACAAAGATTGCAGCGTCGTGTTCGGCGCTGAACTGACGATAAAATGCACTTAATGCCGCGCGAAATACCCGTACTTTCCAGGCCAGGGGAAATAACTATAGCCAAAGGGCCCTGGAAAGCGGAAAGCGGAAAGCAGAAAATCTGAAATCAGAAGAGGGAGCGAGCGCAGCGAATTCGCATAGCCAAGAAAACGCATTAAGGCTAAATGTATCTTCCGGATATATTATGCATATTTATGGAATGCCAGCCTATTCGGTTTCACCGGGGCTGATCAATAACTTGAAGGGGCTTCACTCTTCTCACTGGCATCGAGAGCATTCCGTTGGCCAAACTGCTGTGGCAACCCTCGGCCTGCGTCTTGCATAAATTCAATTAGTTTATAGCCCACACTCATTCCACAGCTTCAATCTCCGCATCTGCTGCTTCTATACACGGTCAGAAAATATCTGGGAGATATTTAGATCTTACTAATAATTTTATAAATATTATACAAATGAGGTTCTGGTTCTTAAACAATTTATTATCTTAAAATAACATTTGAAATGTTATTTCCTGTCTCTTATATATTGTAGATTTAGCTTTAAAAAACTGATTTAAAGCAGATTCTTAACATTCTTTTATTTACTTTTACATGTGTGTTTCTTAAGTAGTTGATAATTAATATACTTACATGCCTCGAATGCTAAAATCCACTTATAATAACACCATTATACCCATCCCTTCCTGCAGATCTTGAATCCGCCAGTGTCCAGCTGCTGGGCAGCAATCGCAACGAGCTGCTGCTCAAGTGCCACGTGGAGGGCGCCTCAGGAGATTCGGAGCCGCTTGAGATCGAATGGTATCGCAACAGCGAGAAGCTGAGCACCTGGAAGAACGTCCAGCTGGATCAGCACCGCCTGATAATCCGGCAGCCGGGTACCGACGACGATGGTCTGTACCGCTGCACTGCCTCCAATGCGGCGGGTCGAGTGATGAGCAAGCAGGGCTACGCCTATCAGTCCAGTGTGAAGTGCCTGCCCCGACTGGCCAGGCGGAAGAACCAAAAGATGATGGAGTCCTGGGATAAGCAGACGTTCCTGTGCCGCGGGAAGCGCGGAGGAGCTGCTGGCTTAGAGGCACTACCCGCCGCGCCGGAGGATCTGCGCATTGTGCAAGGACCCATTGGTCAGTCGATCATCAAGGAGGGTGAGCCCACGGCTTTGACCTGCCTCTATGAACTTCCCGACGAGCTGAAGAACCAGCGCATCCAGCTCCGCTGGCGCAAGGATGGCAAACTTCTGCGGCAAGTGGAACTCGGTGGTTCGGCGCCCATTCCCGGTCACTCCTTCGATTCCGGCAAGGATGCTCTGCTGCGGGAGGATGCCAGGCTAGTGCTCCACAAACAGAATGGCACCCTAAGCTTTGCCAGCATTATTGCCAGCGATGCGGGCCAGTACCAGTGTCAGCTGCAGCTGGAAGCCCATCTCCCGATTAGCTCATCTCCCGGCGTCCTGGAGGTCATCGAACAGCTGAAGTTCGTTCCGCAGCCCACGTCCAAGAACTTGGAGCTGGATGCAGTGGTGGCCAAGGTGCACTGCAAGGCGCAGGGCACTCCAACGCCCCAGGTGCAATGGGCGAGGGTAAGTAATCCAAAGATGGCTTTCAATGAGTTTTTAAAATCGTTCATTTAGCCGAAGAAAAAAGCGGTTGACATCCGCTTGTTCAGTAATTGCCCAGGCACTTCGGTCTTCATTTTGACAGCTTCCAAATGGGAATGTTAGACATTTCTGACACTTTTCTGCCCACTGACTCTTTTTTCCACTGCAATGATGGCCACATGTCACCGGCAAATTGAAAAACGCGCAATGCGCCACTGGGCAAACTTCTCCTCCAAACAAACCGTTTCATATGCAAAACTCTATTGAGTCTATCTGGCCTAAGCACCCTTCTTCTATCCCTCGAATATCCGAAAAACGAACCCACTCCATTCGGTTCGGTGGCCATTGAGCGTTTTGTGTTGCCAGCTGTTTGCCATGGCCAACCAATTTCGACAACTGTTTGTCTATTTGGGAATGGGAATGGGAATGAAAAAAGAGGAGCGAACCCTTTCAAAGAAAGTTTTTCATTTGGCCGAATAACAAACCTGGCTCAAACCTGTTCAAAGTGTATTGCGTCCTTTTTGCCTGCTTTTCTGCATTTTTGATGAAAACGCATGGCACACGTTGGCAAATTGGTTCGTAATGGTCAGCTGTCTGTTTCTATTTCTCACAGATGCCGGGCCAAAAATGTTCCATTCAACTTTGATATTAACAGATTGAAATTGCATAATAAATTTGCATGTGTCTTTGATATTCAAATTCTGAAATTTGGGTATGCCGCGGAAAGCACCAGTGGTTTGATATCAAAAGCAATCCAAAGAGTGGTGGAGAAAATATAAAATAAACAAAAAAGTGTCCTTTAGCTTCCCAGTTTTAAGGATATATCCTCATAAAAGAACCTAACAAAACATAAAATTACTTCTCTGCAGGATGGGGAAAATAGCACTTTGCCCGACCAAGTGGAAGTGGATGCCAATGGAACACTGATTTTCCGAAATGTGAACTCGGAACATCGCGGCAACTATACTTGTTTGGCCACCAACACCCAAGGTCAGATAAATGCCACCGTGGCCATAAATGTGGTGGTCACTCCCAAATTTAGTGTGCCCCCAGTGGGACCCATCGAGACTTCAGAGCAGGGCACCGTGGTGATGCATTGCCAGGCGATTGGGGACCCCAAGCCGACCATTCAGTGGGACAAGGATCTAAAGTATCTGAGCGAGAACAACACGGACCGCGAAAGATTTAGGTTCCTGGAGAACGGCACTCTGGAGATACGGAATGTCCAAGTGGAGGACGAGGGTAGCTACGGATGCACAATTGGCAATAGTGCCGGACTTAAGCGAGAGGATGTCCAGTTGGTGGTGAAGACCACCGGTGACGGTTTCGCTCCAGAGGAGTCCGGAGGCGATGGCTTCCTGGTCACCCGAGCTGTGCTGATCACCATGACAGTGGCCCTGGCCTACATAGTTCTGGTGGTGGGTCTAATGTTGTGGTGTCGCTATCGCCGTCAAGCCAGAAAGGCCCGCTTAAACGATATGAGCACTAAGGAAGCTGGCGGCGATCAGCCCGATGCCGCTGGTAATGGCAAGGGCTCTGAACAGGAGCCCTGCCTCTCTAAGCAGCACAATGGCCACAGCAAATCCAGATCCAAGTCCAGTGGCGATGCCCAGAAATCCGATGACACTGCCTGCAGCCAGCAGTCGCGGGCCTCGAAGAAATCGGCGCACATTTACGAGCAGCTGGCTCTTCCCAGATCCGGGCTCAGTGAACTCATCCAAATTGGACGCGGCGAGTTCGGAGACGTGTTTGTGGGCAAACTTAAGGCTACCTTAGTCACCTCGCCCACGGACAAGGATGCGGATACGGAAAAGCAGCACAGCAATAGTGAAAATGGCAGTGGAGGCAGCGGAAGTGGAAGCACCACACTGAGTACTCTAAACGAGAAACGTCGCTCCAAGACCTCCATGGACGACATCGAGGAGATCAAGGAGGAGGAGCAGGAGCAGCACAATCCGTCTGCTCTCGAGCAGCTTGTCCTGGTCAAAGCCCTGAATAAAGTGAAGGATGAGCAGGCCTGCCAGGAGTTTCGGCGACAATTGGATCTGCTGCGCGCCATCTCGCACAAGGGTGTCGTACGTCTGTTTGGACTCTGTCGTGAGAAGGATCCGCACTACATGGTGCTGGAGTACACCGATTGGGGCGATCTCAAGCAGTTTCTGTTGGCCACCGCCGGGAAAGTGAACACTGCCACCGCGGGCAGCTCCTCGCCGCCGCCACTCACCACCAGTCAGGTTTTGGCCGTGGCCTATCAAATCGCCCGGGGAATGGACGCCATCTACAGAGCTCGGTTTACCCATAGGTAAGTTAGGAACAGCATCTTCATAGATCCAATTGGCAATACCGTACCTTACAGGGATCTGGCCACTCGTAACTGCGTGATCTCCAGTGAGTTCATAGTGAAGGTATCCTATCCGGCTCTCTGCAAGGACAAGTACAGCCGCGAGTACCACAAACACCGCAACACGCTGCTCCCGATCCGCTGGCTGGCGCCCGAGTGCATCCAGGAGGACGAGTACACCACCAAGAGCGACATCTTCGCCTACGGCGTGGTGGTGTGGGAGCTCTTCAACCAGGCCACCAAGCTGCCCCACGAGGAGCTGACCAACGAGCAGGTGGTGCAGCGTTCGCAGGCAGGGTCCTTGGAGTGGTCAGTGGCCGAGGCGACGCCCGACAGCCTCCGGGAGATACTGGTAGGCATCCTCAAAACTTAATTATTATATTCATAGGAAATCCTGGAAAATTTCACTTAAATTAAGTGGATTTTATATTTAGCCATTTGATTCAGATGTCTAATATGATTTTAATGGTTACTAATGGATGCCCATTTCTATTGGTGATCTGGGACTTGATGATTATCAGCAATATTTAAAAAGTGAAACTAATGATCTAACCTTTTTCTCCGTCTCCATGCAGTTGTCCTGCTGGGTGTCCAATCCCAAGGAGCGACCCTCGTTCAGCCAACTTGGAGCTGCTCTGAGCAAGGCGATGCAGAGTGCCGAGAAGTGAGGCCAGACTGATGGCTCGATCATGCCAAAAAGTAATTCGTAGTATTGTCTAAGTGTCTGCCCGGGCTTGCTATCCGCGCAAAACCTAGTCTTAAGCTCGAAGGATGTCTGCGCCTGTTCAACATGGTGGCACTTGGTGGCACTTGGTGGCACTTGGTTGCACTTGGTTGCACTTGGTGGCCGATGGCTAAACTTACATAAGCAGTTACTGTACAAACACACGACATGCATCTAGTACATACAGAGTGTACTGGCATGGGGATATCTTCGAGAATAGTATTGCGTGGTGCTGCATATATACATACGTGTATGTGTATGCAGCTAAAATGTACATAATACCTGCCACAAATATGCATTTAAACCAGTTGAAGCATTTCTAGGATTAGATCATTTTAACCTACGTCAGCATTTAATAATCCACTTCTAAGCTAAATCGGTAGTTATAGACACACAAACATATGCATCAGACAAACAACGAGCGATTTCATTGTTTTCAAACCTTGCAAAAACTGAGCCAAAATTTAAGTTTAGCATTAAATATAAATCACACCCACATATTTTATCACACCGCCTAGTTATACACTTATATGCGTAAGAACAAACAGCCGAAACAATTTTATGACTAGCCATTTAAGCTTTGATGCATGTTTACAAAACATTTAAATAAACCCGCATAAATAAATTTAATCAGAAAGCAACATTTTAAAGTCTCGTCCTTACATCTAAAGAAGAAGACAAAGGAGTCTTGGGAGAGAGAGCGAACCTTCGTGGGCTACTATTTTTTATGGCCATTTCATTTGGCATGGCAAATTTGTTGAGGGTCCTTTGGGCCTAAGCGGACTCGGCTCATTCACACTTCACTTGATTTGAAAAATGAGCGCCTATTGAATGGCGGACTGGGCCGTCTTGCCTCCACGTCTTTTCCCAAAACGATTGACAAACAAACATGGCAATAAACCGTAAAGTTGGCTCAGCTTATTGGGGCTTAAAGTCGCCGCACTCCCCGATTTTTTCCCAGATTTTGCTGCTCCGGAAGTTCCAGCGCCTACGTAGCCAACAAAGTTTCCTCGTGCGAAAACTTTGGCCAGGACCAAATCCAAGTAATATTTGCATTTGAATCAGCAGCGAAAACACCACAGTTACACAACGAGTTGCCATTTTCCTAGCCCAGTGGATAGGCTGCTTAGCTTTTCCTGGCACGTACAAATATCTGCCTGTCATGAATATCAAATGCCTCCGAAAAAAGGTTGATTGAACCAGTTGGTAGCAGGAAGTGTGGCAGGAAAAAAGAAAGAGCATAGGGGATATGTCGGAACGGGATGGCAGAGCAGTTGATACTCTATTTTATACAAAACGGGGGCCCTAAAAAGAAGTTTGCTTTATTTCCCTATAGGCCACTTTTTAAAACGAAAACTCCTTGATAACTTATAAACAAAAAAGAAAAGTATTAGCAAACGAGCTAAATGGTAGCTCTGCTCTTTGCTTGCGCAACTCAAAGGCTCAACTGCATTTGCAGTTGGTAAAGCTGCCAAAAATAAAATACACGCCCTGCCGCACATGGCGAATGCGCAATATTTGCAATGTTTGTAATGGAACGACAGCTGTGCAACAAAAGCCTAAGCTCGACAGAAGGAAAACATAAAAATGCCATTTCACATGGCTCTCAATTTATTAATATTTTATACGGGCCACTGGCGGAAAGGGAATAAATAGCGAGAACGCAAATGGCGGACGGTAAAAATGGCTTTGGCAATTCAGGCGTAAAATGTGCATTACTCATACGCCGCATGGGCCAGCGGCGGGATGACCTACACCACTTTGTTATGCCTTTTACCTGGTCGCACGCATAAATTGAACATCACATTACGCATACGCACCGATGGCCAGGACAAACGCACAAATAAATTGCGCATTACATTACTCGTCCACTGTTTACAGGCCCAGCGGCAAAGCCATCAAGTGACTCGAAAGCCAGCAGATTGATGGTGCAACTCGTTGCCGCTCCTGAGTTGCCTCATTATGGAGTCGCCGAAAACATATTTTCGCATTCATCACATGGCAAAAGTTTTTGCAGCCGCAAAAGTGGCAAAAGGGAAACCTCCCAACTTCCTGGCATCCTGGCATCCTGGCATCCTAGCATCCTAGCATCCTGGCACATAATTGAAGCACATCGCAGACTCGTTTATAACGCAGTCATCTCCATGGCAATCCTATGGCTGCGTGTATTGCAGAATTTTATGGATTCTCCCTGCCTTTTATGGCGCTTTCATTTGCAAAATTTCTGCACAATTAGTGAGAGGGAAACTTTGAATTGTGTTTTTGGGGCATGTTGAATGTGAGACAACTCAAAAGGGAAACCATAACTTAATTAATTCAAGCTGGCTCAGAAAAATGCGATAGCTTTAAATTCTGATTGTTCGGGGAAAACTAGGCACTCTTGATGGATAATAGTTTCATTGGTCTACTTGAATATGAATTACCTTATGGAAAGGTACTAAAAATGAAATATATCACTCAATTATCATTTTACATCCTTAATTACAGAGTATATTCTTACTAACAAAGGAGATTTCGCGTTATTTCAAGCTTCATCCTATTGGACGGGTTTTCCCTATGGCATCATTTATTATCGAAAATCATAGATTCCAGAAATAAGATTGGGGTGTAAATATTTCATTTAGGCGTTATTTTCTTTTAATTCAACGACCATTTCAAGTGCAAGAGTTCTAATAGGACAATAAACTTTATAAACTTGAAATCTTCTTCAAATATATTGTAGTACCAACTTCCTATCTAATTTCAAGTTCACCGAAAAGGTCAATCGGATGTAGTCACAGTAATTAGGGATAAACGAAGATAAGTCGTCCTGACACCTTCCACCTGGAGTGATTCGCATCAGTCAATCTGCGAGATGGGAGCCCTTAAAGTCGGCCCAAACTTTGCTCTATTTGGACAAGGCGTAGCGCAACAAAGGCGACATTGAAACTCCACCCACCCACTCAACCACTCAGCCACCCAACCACCCAACCACCTGAAGGGGTGGTGTCTGAAAGGGGTGGAACATGCATTAAACAAACAGCTGAGCCTTTTGTGTTGACTCATTAACGCACAGGTCGGCGTAGAGAGGGGAAAGTGGGGAAAGCAAGGGACAGAGCCAGCGAAACGACAGAAATGAAACATCAGGCTGAAGCGTCCTCCCTTCCGCTCAGTGTAATAAATACCCCACAGTCATAAAAAGCAAGCAGCAACCAAAACAAAGGACAAGTTCAAAACGTGATGTCAACTTTTTTCAAGCTATTTCTGGCGGGAAAACAATTCGAAAAAAAGCTGACATTTCAAATGAAATGCGGAAGAATGTGTGCCATACAATAAAATACACGAATTTAACATAATTTTTCTAGAATGTAATGTAATTAAGTTGTTATACAATTGGAACACCTTTAACTTAGCCATCACCAACTTTTGGTATTACTACCGAATGTATTGAGAAAAAATATTCTCGAAATGGAATATTGTCCTTGCGGAGTTTTGGCTTTTTTTCGATGAATTGTCAACCGTCTGCGCTTTCACCTCTGGGCCAAACAAAGTGCCACCCCTTGGCCACGTCTGGCAGTCGACACGGCACTCGACTTGGCTGAAATACGGGGCATGGGATTCCAACGGGGAATGGGGACAGGCCGGCAGTTGGAGCCGGATCCGGAGTCGACCCGACAGTAAGCTCGCTTGTTGTGGAGTAACAATTTTCATTTTCAACGCCGAGCGTAGGGCGCAAAAAACGCATAAAATTTTACGAGCGCAGCTAAGCAGGAGGCAAAATAGGGGAAAACCGGGGAAAACCCGGGGAAAAACCAGGAGCACCGAGGAGGCATGGGGCAAGGACAAGCTGGCTCCCTTGCGGGGTTACGACTCCCTCGGCAAAAGTTTAGCTTTCGTGTTGGCCATAAAATGCCTGACAGGGCTTAGGAATGCAGTTGATTTGGAATGGAATGGAGTTTGCGAGATGCTTACGCCTCAATGGAGTCGGAGTCGGAGTCGGAGTCAGCAGTCCATTGGGGGACTTTGCGGCTGATGCTTCAGTTTGCCGGGCAAGGGTTAGGCGGGTGCCCAGGTGATGTTGCCCATCGCTTATTGAGTCGCTTTGCGTTAAGTTTGGGAATCTCCTTTTTATGGCCATAACGGTTAGGCGGCATTAGCTTCGACACCGACTATTGTCTTTGGCCAAAACGAGATTGCAGCATTCTGAGAATTAGCGGTAAATGAGCCAAGTTAGTGGGCTGAGACACGGCCAAAACGGATGGGAGGATTCTTGGAGATAGCGACGGAAAATCGCAAGGAAAACTGAAGACAAACTTTTCTTTTCCACGGGGCATTTAAGTTCAATGAGGTGGGCGGGGGACAAACATATAAAACAGGTAATGGAACGTTGGGTAACTGCAGGCTGTGAAATGGAAAATTCGACAATGTGGAGTTGGGGGAATGAATTTATGAAATAATTCTAAATAATTGCCAGCGAAATATTTTTAAACAAAGCTAGCAACAGCATTGATAAGTTGGATTGCCTCTTTAGAAAATAAATTTATTTATTGACTCAAATTAAATCCAGTTCCATTTCAAGATCATAAAATGTTACAAGATATAATATTTACGGGTAAGGTAAATATCCCATTTTAATGGGTTATGTCCTTAGTGCCTTATTCATATTGTTTGATTAGCCGCAAATCCTTTTTCACAGTCTAACGCTCCGACATATTTGACTTGAGCATTAAACGGGCTTTTGCCCTTTGGCCCCGAGCAAATATGCCGCAGAGAGAGAGTGGCAAACTTTAACTACACACTCACAGACAAGAGCGAAAGTCGGAGAAGGTCTAGCAGCAGGGCAAACAAAAGTAACTGAAAAATTCAGCGCTATGTCAACACATTCCAACAGGCAGCCAGCCAGGAAGGTCCTTGGACCGAGCTTTCTACCCGTTTTCCCGGAGCGAGCAGCCAACCGAACAAAAGGACAATGCAACTCGAGTGCTCAGCCGAAAAAAGCGAGTAGTAAGCCCACATGTGCTCAAAGAATTGCCAAGTGCTTGTACTGCTCAATGGGCCAAGGGGAGATTTTAATAAGTAGCCTTAACTTGTAGTTGTTCCCCATTTCCCCATTTCCGCCACTTTTATTTCCTTACAAGGCGAACGATTCCTTCAAACTATTTCGCCGCTGTGCAGAAACTTTGCTTGTACGCTCGCAACCGCATACAAATGATTTTGGCCAAAACTTCTAGACCGACTGAAAAGTATTTTAAAAAACTTTCCCAAACAACCCACTCCATTAGGCGGCGATTGTCTTGTGTGAGCTGAGCAAGATGCTGGATAAATTAAGACGCAGCCAGGACCGCAAATCATTGAATTGAACCGCAGTGCGACAGGATTTCTGGGGTATCTGGGGTATCTGGGGCATTCGAGTGGGAGGAGTTGGCACCCGCGGGCTCAGCTGCCTTTTCCATTCAATCCCAGCCATCGATTGGCCCCTAAAGGCGACACATGTGGCTGGAACCCTCGGAAGTCCCTATACCAACTTCCTTATTTATACCCGACTCCTCGCCCCTATTCAATATTTTTGGTAATACAATTTCATGGAGCTCCTCGGGATTTTCTTTCTGCGGCTGCTGCTGCTCGTCCTGAATTTTAATAAACTGATTCATGGGAGGACGGGGACGAGTTCAATAGGAGCCAAAGGGTTGTCACAGCCCGCACGAACTTTGGTCGGAAAAAGTTGTCGCTTAGCAAAATTTTATCAATAATAAAAATGCAGAGTTTTCCCCTCATTTTCCAGCCACCAAGCTCCGGGCAAAGTTATCTTGTCAAGCATTTTTATAGTCTACTCCCGTCTCGGTTTGCTCTTCGTATTTACTTGGCAATTACTTCGAGTCCGGATTTAATTGAATGCAAAGTAGAAACTGCAACCCAAAACATTTCACTTTTGCGGAGAAGCACTGAATGAACTTTTACACTGTGGAAAATTGGTAGCTTTCGCTACAAGTTCTTGATTGAATTCAAATTGTATATACTTGGTGAACGTGGACAAGGTTTATTGCCTAGTACCTAACTCAACTCAACTGCTACATAAATGTTTAATTAACAACTTTTAAATATTCTTTGGAATTTTATTTTTTTTTTCAGCACATTTGTCGAGACGCCAAGCCACAGAGGAGGCAGCTAAGGGAAGGAGGTGGGTGGAGGGCACTGGGATCCGGAGACGCCTCCAATCGCGCAACAAAAACAGAGCGCTGCAGCTGAGATGGCAACTGAGGAGCAGCCAAGGAGTAGGGATTGTGTGTGGTTCGGTGTAGGCATCCACGTCTGTCTGTCGCCCATTTTCAAGTTGCATAATTTTGTTTTCCTTTCACAGCGAGCTGGCTCATTTCTCGCGTCCTACACGGGCGAACGTACCAGCAGAGCATCCCGTACAGACCGTTCACCCAGCTCCTCCAGCCTCCAGCTCCACCCATCTGGTGTGCACATTCTTGGCTGCATTCATACTTTTTCACACCCTTTAGGATTATTTCGTGCATGGCATCTCAGGGCTGGCAGCTCGAGAGGCTATGCTCGCTGCGACCAGGAGGAAACTGCTGGCCAGGAGCTGCTCCTGTTGCCATTTGCCCTGAATGGAACTCGTTTCTGTTCTCATTTCGCCCATTCAGTGCGCTGTGCACCTGCTGTTTTTAAAGCAATTTAAATTAACAGCAATGACGACGACCAAGTCCTGCCGGAGGAGCAGTACATTGAGTGAATGCGACTCCGTGTGTGTTTGTTTATGCCCCACGGCATCCAGAAGGTGGGCTTCCATGGGGCTGGAGGATCTGGTGGCTGGTGGCTGGGGGATGTGTGCGTTCCCGACATGCAATTGGAATGCAATTTGTTATGGGAAGTTAAGTCTCCACTTGTCAGTTAAGTTTACGCTTGGCTGTTTGCCCGTTGTCGTCGTCCTCGCAGGTTGCCATGCAGTTATGGCCCCGGATCATGGCACTTGGCCTCCTGCTGCTCCTGCTGCTCCTTCTACTCCGTTTGGGCCACCCTGTCTGCGCCTGTCCTTGTTGGGCAGTTAAAAAATAATTAAACTCTTTAAATATTTAAATTAATTTGTGCTGTGCCATGCAGTTGTGCACAAGAAAAATAAACCGAAATTCCGCACTTAATTGGCAAGGACTGAGCTGCTGCTGACGGGGCGAATGAGTGATATTTGGCGCTTTGGTTGGGGGTAATTCGTAGACTTGCCACTAGAAACGTATCCTTACTAATTACTCCTTTGGTGAATAAAGTAGGGAGCACTTAAGCAATTTAAAATATATGTTTGAAAATATTCTATAACTAAAAATCTAGCGAATATGCGTAAAGCAAAGTTATGCATAGCTTAAAAAAATTGTATTGTAAGTGCAACTTATAGGAATTTAAGTGAAGGTTAAAGTTCAAGTAAAACTAAGCAAATGGTCGTTACTGTGGACAAACTAGACTGCGGAGGCTATCGAAGAATTTGCGAAATTAACATTATTTTGAACTTGACAAGTTTACTATTGGTCTGAAGGTAATATCATTTCAGAGCCCTCATCCGATGTTGATCAAATTAAAACCGAAACTAGGGTACACAATCTTTGGCATGCTTACCTTCTTGTTTATACTTATGAGTAATATACATTTTCAGTTATTAATAATTAATTTTCAGTTAATAATATTTTCTAAACTAGCGAATATCTGATATTTCTTTTACTGTACCCCAGCTATAAAAACAAGGGCCGACTAACAAGCTAAGCAAACACCACCAAAACAATGTCCAGAATCATCCAAACGCAGAGCACGCAACTTTTGACTACTGGCGCCAGTTTGGATGCCCCGCCCATCTACCGCCCATCCACCGCCCACTCGCCGGTAGTTGGGGCGGGTTTATTGGCGTTTACTTTGACATATCGCCGTTGACTTAACCAAGACGCCCGGACAACTCTAATCGAGCTGAAGGCTTAACAACTTTGGATACTTTGGTACTGAAAGTACTGCGAACTGTGGGGTGGAGCGCCTGAAATTATGCTACACACAAGCGGGCTGGAAATGGACTCGGAAAATCAGACGATTTACATGCAGGCAAAATGTTGATTAGAAAATTAATTAAGGCTTTTACGATGGCACCGAGCTCTAAGCCCAGTTCTCCACTGGAAAACTTTCGCTTCGGCGAATTTACGACATTTTTATGACGGCCTGCCATGCGAAAGTGGGTTTTTCGAGGTTTTTCGACGCTTTTCTGGGTGGGTTGGCTCGTAAAAAGTGCGTAAAAAGTTGCTGTCAGTGGCAGGAGCTCCTTTTCCAGCTCCAGCTGATAAGGCAGCCTGCCGTCAGGATATTCAATGCTCCTCCAGCTCCATATTTTCCGGCCCGCTTATGCAGATGGGCTCCGGCCGTGGAGTTACTGGTAAATTTCGCCCAATAAATAAATTGTGCGCCAAATGTGTGAAGCCTTTCAGTCGCTGGCTCCTTGTGGGCGTCAACATGCCCACAATTTATTATTGGGGTTTGGGAGGTGAATGAACCCGTACAGGAAAACAAATACATACATACGCGTATATGTATACAAGCTTGCCAGAAAAATGGAATTGTAAAGTACAAAGAACTAAAGCCTTACAAGAGAATTTCCACCTAAACAAAATTTCTAATCAAAGCAAATGCTGAGTTCTATATCTAAACTGAATAATTTGTTATGAACTGGATGGCTTGTATTTGTATTATAAAGGTGTTCTTAATTTATGATGTTGTTAATTTATGATTTAGTTATGATGTTGAAATTCAAGATAATTTAGATATGTCCCAAGGCTGAAGTTCTATACTCCGTAACTCAACTTATCTTAATCGGATTTTCATGTGGCATACCTCTAAATGTTTCTGGCGCAATTCTCTAAAAAACTGCATTCAAATTTAAAAATTTATTTTTTTTTAATTTTTTTGTAATTTTTTTGATGTGATGATGTAGAAAGTCAAGAAAACTAAGAAATGTCCCAAGGCTGAAGTTCTAAACTCCATAACTCTACTTATCTTAATCGGATTTTGATGTGGCATACCTCTAAATGTTTCTGGCGCAATTCTCTAAAAAACTGCATTCAAATTTAAAAATTTATTTTTTTTTATTTTTTTGGTGTGTAGAAATTCAAGATAATTTAGATATGTCCCAAGGCTGAAGTTCTATACTCCGTAACTCAACTTATCTTAATCGGATTTTCATGTGGCATACCTCTAAATGTTTCTGGCGCAATTCTCTAAAAAACTGCATTCAAATTTAAAAATTTATTTTTTTTTAATTTTTTTGTAATTTTTTTGATGTGATGATGTAGAAAGTCAAGAAAACTAAGAAATGTCCCAAGGCTGAAGTTCTAAACTCCATAACTCTACTTATCTTAATCGGATTTTGATGTGGCATACCTCTAAATGTTTCTGTCGCAATTCCCTAAAAATCTGCATTCAAATTTAAAAATTTATTTTTTTTTAATTTTTTTGTAATTTTTTTGGTGTGATGATGTAGAAAGTCAAAAAAATTAAGAAATGTCCCAACGCTGAAGCTCTAAACTCCATAACTCGACTTCTCTTAATCGGATTTTGAAGTGGCATACCTCTAAATGTTTCTGGCGCAATTCTCTAAAAATCTGCATTCAAATTTAAAAATTTATTTTTTTTTAATTTTTTTGTAATTTTTTTGGTGTGATGATGTAGAAAGTCAAAAAAATTAAGAAATGTCCCAACGCTGAAGCTCTAAACTCCATAACTCGACTTCTCTTAATCGGATTTTGAAGTGGCATACCTCTAAATGTTTCTGGCGCAATTCTCTAAAAATCTGCAATCAAATTTAGAAATTTATTTTTTTTTTAATTTTTTTGTAACGCCGCGATCTCAGGAACTACAAAAGCTAGAATGTTGCGATTAAGCATACAGCTTCCAGAGACTGTCACGCACACATTAAAAAAAAAAATTTACGTTTTTTTTCATTTTATCATTTTTTTTCGCAATTTCTACCGAAATTCCAGAAAATGTTTAAATTTCTCGTTTGCACTTCCACTAGCTGAGTAACGGGTATCTGGAGAACTCGACCATAGCATTTGAAATTGTTTTTTCTGTGCATTTCGGCTTAAGCTTCGAAGCTCGATTGGTGCCACCCAGGATCTACCCAGTTATACAGATCCCTGCCAGGAATCCAGGAACCCAGGAGCTCGAGCACGAGCAACCCCCATTGAGTGCAGCAAAACGACGAGGGGAGGATTTCTCGGCTTGGGCGACTGCACAATGGCAAAGAACTTGACGAAATCATTACTTCGCCCCGACATTTATTGATGCCATAAAGTTGAAGATTTATGCGTTGTGGCATTCGCACAAAACAGCCAAAAAGCACCCGCCCAGGAGCATTGCACCCGGTCCGGGGGGAAACCGCACGAGGCGAACGGAGAACAGGGACCGGGGTACGGGGAACCCACCCGGCCAGGACATCGATACCCAGTTTCCCCTCGACCAGGAATAGCATGCTCGCTACGTGGGCATGTCAAATGCTTGCTATTTTGGCATATTGCAGCACAGTGGGGCACGCTGGAATAACCCATTTGTCCTACGGATTTGATCGGAAGGGACACCCCTCCTTATCTTGCCCATTCAGATACACACTCACACACCCACACAACAGCGTGTTAATTTATTTAAATTGACTACGTGCAGAGTTTACTTGCGTCTTGGGCCCCCGCTCCACCCACCTTCCCACCTTTGAAGGAGTTTCGTGGGGGAACTGTCTCACTGTTTGCACAAATTCCACATTTTACTGCGCCCCGTCGACGTTTTTGTCTACAAATGCAAACCAATTCAGCGGACTGCGGACGGGAATGTGTGGCTGAGATTCACGGCATGGCTATAACCGACCATCTCAGTGAGGTACTATGGTACTGAATCTTAAAACATGTAACTACATTTATATTTGAGAAATGCTTTTCCTTAGTTATGACAAACAATTTATGGAGCAAATTGGAAGTCGACGTTTTAATTTTAGATAATCAACCAGTTTTATTTAAATTTGAATAATTTATACACGATTATACATTTAAATGATAGTAATACTTTCTTGGAAACGGCAGTTTATATGTCCTACTGCGCTTCAAATTGAATAGTTAGTTACCTAATTTCTGGGCTATAACATTAAATTCGCATAGTTGTAATCTCTTTTTTAGCATAATCTCTAGGAAAAAGTTTCAAATATATTTTTAAGCAAAGTGCAAATTATTTAAATCAATTGTTATTACATAGCATGTTTTCAAGTATTGTTTTTAGTTTTGCTATATAAGATTTTGTATACCGCAATAAGCAATCTGTCATTTTAATAAATAATTAAGTAAATAATAGTATACTTTACGAAGTCTGTAATAACCGTGCTTTAAAAAATTCTGTTACAGCTCGCGATGGCGAATCATTAGCCTCACTCATATTTCCGTAGGGCATTTGGCAAACGCTCGTGCATAAAAACTCATTTGAAAGAGTGCCTCTCCGGCTTCCTTCGCTGGACGACAACGAAGGGCAACAGAGACAAGGCCCAAAGGGTGCTCCTCCATGGCTCCCATCGCAGTCCTTCACCAGTTCCGGGGGAGGCGCGCTCAAGTGCACATTGACTGCTGGCTGGAATGCACGGGCACAGCTGCTCCTTCAACAATTCGCGTGTCAACAATAAGCGCAATAACTTAAGCTGCATTCAATGTGGTGAGCTGCGGCCCGGGGCAAGTGATGAATGCCTCTCAACGTGGAGGAGACCAGCAAGCTAATTAACCAGCAAATGGATTTCATCTGGCGAACACTAGGCACTTGTGCTTCTCTTTTTCCACTTGTAAAACACAATCTCAACAGTTTGCTTTCACATTCTCTTGGCTATCATCTATGGCGCATGCAGGATTTCCCTCTTTTGTGCTCATCTCTCAACAGCTTTAACAATTGTCTTTGGGTTACGAAAAAAATACGCACAGCTTAAACTAAATAATTAACAAATCAGAACATATGCTTAAGAAGACTTGTATATCTGTAGTGGTGTATATACGTGAATCACAAATATTTTGATCTATAACTCGGGCAAAAAACCAAATGGATTATATATACATATCAAATGAACTGTATAAGATTATATGCTAAACTAAACAATAAATTTTAATGCACACACTTGAACGTGTTCGGTTGACTAGATAGAGCTGCCGCTGCTCCCTACATCTGCCACTATTTCAGGGGATTGTTCTTTAAGTAGTTAGCCAGGAGGACCAGAGCAAATGATGAAATCAGAAATACACTGCCGGGTATAGAACGTCTAACAGGTAAATTGGGATCAAGTTCTCGCTGAGCAAACAGCTCGATATCAGCCTCGTACGTCTGGTAGTTGTTCCAGTGCAGGCATTTCTTTACCGCATAATCCCAGCGCCTGTAGAGCAGCTCTCGACCTGGAAAAGGAATGTAGTTATATATATTTAAAAGAAGTTGTTATAGTAAGAAAAGCTCCCAACTTAGGATTCGATTTAAAAGAAAAATCGATGCAGTGACCTAAATTCAACTTACGATTTTTGGTAGTCATAGGCGCAAAGACATCCGTGGGCGGTGTGTACATTTGAACGGCGTACTTGAGGGACACCACTTTCATCGTCACGCCCGCGGTTATCATAACGCCCAAACCTGCAGGCGAGGTGGTCTGCGGCCGCTCCAGCATGTAGCCAATGATGTCCGCAATGAACTGCACCAGATGCGAGTTCTCGGCGTAATCGCCGCCGAACGTAAGCACTGGCTGCATGCAGGAGCGGTCCCAGTTGGGTGTATCGCGCTTGAACGCCTGTAGCACTTCAAAGATCTGGAACCCGGTGGCCTCGTAAGCAGCTTGGGTGATGTTTTCCGCTGTTGTCTGGCTGGTAAGTCCCAAGATTATGCCCCTGGCATCGTGTCGCCAGTAGGGAGCGTACAAACCATGAAATGCCGGCACAAGCGTAATCTCCGACCTCTTGGCCGCCAGTCCACACTCAGCGTTCAGCATGGATGACGAACAGGAGGACGAGATCATCGAGTTCTCGCCGATGAATGTATTTAACGACTCCACCACATTATCGTTGGAATTTATCTCAGTACTGATCTGTAGTTTATCCCGCAGCCATGTCACCGTGGAACCGGCATTTGAAATGGCTCCCTCAAGTGTGTAGTTAGTGGCTTCTTTTTCGCCCAGCTTGTGCGCTACGCCCGTTATCAGTCCATTTGCAGAGTCCACCTTCTCCCTACCCGTGTTAAGGAGCACGAAGCAGCTATCGTCCAGGTTGCAAACATTTTGCCCGGCCTTCACGCAGAGCTGGCCCAGCAAACTTGCTGGCTGCTCACCCATCATGGCCGCTATGGGAATGCCCAGCAAAGGACCGTCCAGCACATAGCCAAATATTTCGGAGTTGGATCGTATGCGTGGCAGTATGTTTAGGGGCAATCGAAAGAACTGGCAGAGTTTAGGATCCCACTGCTCTGTGGATAGATTCATAAGGCCGGTGTAGTGGGCATTGGTGAGGTCCGTAGAGTGCACACCCGTCTCTACGCCGCCGGTGAGGTTCCACAGAAGCCATGAGTCCAAGGTGCCGAATAAGCACTTCTTCTCCTCAATGGCAGTGGCTACAGAGGGAACGTGATCCATCAGCCAGCGTATCTTTAGGGCACTGAAACAGCTGCTTAGGGGCAAACCACTGCGATACCTCACGTAGTCCACATTGTGCCGAACATTATGGAGCAGACTCTTCAGGATGGAAGTGCTGCGGCAATCTGACCAGCCAATGGCATTGTGCAGCGGCTGTCCCGTCTCCTTATTCCATAACACCGATGTGCCGCGTTGATTTACGATGCCGATGGCAATAATATCATGTGGATTAATCTCCAGTATAACCAGGTTCTTATATGCCGTCTGCAAATGTAGTTAGATTAGTTGACGCATGATGATATAACCCGGCGATTAGGCACCTCTATGCACTCTTGTGTGTTCTTCCATATCTCGGAAGGATCGTACTCCATCCAGCCCGCCTGGTGGACAATCTGCCGCAGCTTGAGCTCATGGTAGGCCAGGACTTCGGCATTTTTGGTTGAGTAAATCTATAGAAATAGAATCTGAGTCAGCGGCGGTTTTCGGCTTTTGGACCTTCTCACCAAAAAGCGGCAGTGGGTGCTGCTCACGCAGGCGACACCGATGAGTGCTCCGAATCTCCCGTAGCGCCCGTTGGACATCTTTGGCCAGCCCGGTGTCCACGGACACGTGCTAAATGGTGTTAAAGCGCGCTAGCCGAGCAAAGTAGCCAAGTCGTGTTTTGTTGTTGTCGCTTTTTGGAACGCCAATTTTGATGTCTAGTGATGTAAAAATTCGTTCTTTCATCGTACATCGATGTTAGTTATCGGTTTCCTAGCGAATACGCCAACCGCAGGCTGCTGTATAATTTCCATCACGATAGGTAACAAGACCGTGGGCATAATAAAAAACTATTTAAAATAGTAATTTAAAAGAATTTATATTTAATATATTTACAGAATTTTATTTATTTTCGGTCCGAAGTTCATAATGTATCAATTAATGCCTAGTACCAGTTCTATATTTGCCGCAACCTTTTGTTTTTACGCAACTCTAACAACACTCGGTAGCCCTGCCATTTTTGGCTTTGCACAATCTGGTCACACGTTTAATTTTCCGGGCTCTTCTCTCCACGAAGCAAAATAGAAACAAATTTCACATATTTCATGCTAAATTGGCAAAGATCCGTACTACCATGCTCATGAGTCGAGCGCTGTGCCGGAGCTGGCTGCCCCAGGTGGCGTAAGTAAGCGGGCGGCGACAGAGTTCCGTATCCGGAGTAACCCAACTTAAACTTACAGCCACAGATGTCATGCTAATGTGAATATACCAATCCTGCGGATTAACTCTGGTCATCCCGCGGCCAGGTCATGTCGCCAGTTTCACAGAAACCGAAAACAGAGCAGCAACCTCAAGCCGACGACTGGGGAGCCTGTGGCAGCGGAGCAGAACACTACGGTGCCGGTGAACAATGTGATCAAGGCGGTGGCCTTCACGGGAGCAGTAAGATTGAATTGTGGCCAGCACTTGAACGGGAGTTACATATAGCCCCTGATTCACATTTGTAGTTTACGGTCGGCTGCTTTGCGGGTGCCACCATCCTGGAGTACGAGAACACACGTAGCCTGATACTGGAAAAGGCGCGCCAGGCGAGATTCGGTTGGTGGCAGAGTCGTTCATTGGCGGACAGAGATTACTGGACACAGCTCAAGCAGGAATTCCGACGGCACTGGGACTCACTGACGCCTGGCGACAAGATGTTTGCTCCTATCTTACTTTGCAATTTGGCGGCCTTCGCCATGTGGCGGGTGCCCGCTCTGAAAGGCACAATGATGACCTACTTCACATCTAATCCAGCGGCGAGTAAGTGCTAAAATCCAGTGTGAGCAGAACCACCAATATCATTATAGCTAAACCTTGCGAAATAACGTATTTCTAAGATATATGCCAAGTTAGATTTGATTACCTTTTAACCCACAAAAAATATAAATGTAAACTTTTCTTTAGTGATTTATTATGTGTGTGAATTTGGACATTATCAAAATGTATCCTATAAGATTCATTCAATAATTAAATGTACCTAGTTTACACTTCAAATCACACTTGAAAGGAAGTAGATGAATCTATTTGAATCCATGAATCCATTTTTTCCACATATGGTTATATAAGAGATTTGTCGAATTTGTTGTAATTATGTCAGATTCTTGTTTTTAGCTTAATACCAAATGGATTTATAAACTATTTTTCGCTTTAAGTATTATTAAAATAGTAATTTATTTTCAAGCTATCTGATTAATTGTATATGATCCCCTTCTCGCAGGAGTCGTCTGCTGGCCCATGTTCCTGTCCACATTCAGCCACTACTCGGCTATGCACATATTCGCCAATATGTACGTGATGCACAGCTTCGCCAACGCTGCGGTTCTTTCGTTGGGCAAAGAGCAATTCTTGGCGGTCTACCTCAGCGCCGGTGTCTTCTCCAGTTTGATGAGCGTGCTCTACAAGGCGGGCACGAGTCAGGCGGGGATGTCCCTGGGTGCGGTAAGACAGCCTTTATTGAATGTAGTATCTATAAACATAAAAGTCTTCGTTTAGTCTGGAGCTATAATGACACTGTTGGCCTATGTATGCACCCAATATCCGGACACGCAACTTAGCATTCTGTTTCTGCCCGCGCTGACATTCTCCGCCGGAGCCGGTATTAAAGTGCTAATGGGCATCGACTTTGCCGGTGTCGTGCTGGGCTGGAAGTTTTTCGATCACGCAGCGCATTTGGGTGGCGCCATGTTTGGCATGTAAGTTTGGCGTGTATGTCCTTACCATCACTGGATCTCTTATTAATCTTGCTGTAATCGACAGCTTTTGGGCCACGTATGGAGCACAGATATGGGCCAAACGCATTGGTCTGCTGAATTACTACCACGACCTGCGCCGGACTAAGCAGAAATAGTACAGAAGGATTGAGGGTTGGCCAAGTGAACGGGCAGCGAGCTGAGGCTAGAGAGTGATAGCAACTAGCACTCTGCTGTATCGATAATAGTGACATCGTTCTGCCTTCGAAGTTCATTGAAATCAGTTAAGTTAAATAAAGCGTTAACATCCTGTACTCATGTGGATTCCCGGCTCTTTTTCGAAAATTGGGGTTGATCCTTCTGATTTCTCAGAATACGAAAAGCCACCTCATTCTTTCGGTGCTGCATCTTCTCCCTAAGTTCCTCGACGGATTCCCGTTCTGGAGCGTAGGATATGTGTAGGGTTCCACCATAAAACTGTTGGGCATCAAGCATCTTCTTGGCTCGTCTGGCCACCTCTAGGAGCTCGAATTTCACTGCAAACACATCTGTAAAAGCTTCCAGCTCCACTACAACAAAAAGAACATTATAAAGAAGATCTTGAACAAGGATAAACATACTTTTTAAGGACATCTCTGAAGTTACGGAAATGCAAGATTGCACTTTACCAAATCCCTGCAGTTTCGCCTTGAGATTAGCTTGAAGGTTTATTTTAGGTACACCAAAGATCAGCAAATGCCGAGACTCACTAGCTACTGTATAAACCTGCAAATTATTGATGATTTAAATAGAAGTTCGAGAAAACAAGATTATTATCCCACCTTGACAGCTTTCAATTCCCGGCCCTGACGGTATTTAAGTCTGGTTGTGCAGTATTCCTGACGTTTGTGGTGTTCAGAAGAGGCTTCCATATTTCGGCTTTTAAGAAATCAGCTATAACTAAACAGAATTGTTTGCTAATATTTTCAAGTCCCCGACCTATCGATAAATATCATCAGTCAGCTGTTAGCTATAATACTGTTAATATGAGAGCTGTAATGGAATGCACTCAAAGTTGCTGAGTTGAGTTACTTTAGCACCTGTTGCATTTCCAAAAAATTAACGATTCCCAAGTAATAGTGGCTGAATTTTAAACCAATGTTTTTGACAACAAAATATAGAACTTTGTTTTCACATTGGTTTATTTTTTGTCTAATATTAGCAAAAGGGCTAACACTTTCACTCAAACCTGATGCCGATTCGTCAGCTGTTGATTTCTGGAAAAGTCTAGGGCTGTCACAATGCTTCAAATATCGCTTACAATAGCATTTCAGAAATATATATTTATTATGTGAAATTTGTACTTCATTCGTGCAAGCTGCAGGGCTAAACTTCGAAATGGTGAATAAGAAGGTTTAGTCGAGTAAACTTCTTCAATATTATTTTTATAGGACAAGACGGCTGAAGTAAGAGTCTCTTAATTACTGCAGCACTCGACAGCCCTGATTTTCCCATAGTTTTCCCATCACCAAAAATGGCGGCAAATCGAAACAGTTTGCCGCCCGGCATAAAAACCAAAGTATCTGCGTTTCTCCGATCATTTACCACGCAAAGATCAAACTGTACGCGTAATACACGCTAGTTATAGTGAATTTCACTACAGAATCAGAGAAGCCAATACCTGCTAAAAACAATCAAATTAATAACATCTCAAATGGCGTCCAAGGAAAACATTGCGGACAACATGGAGAAGTTCTCGCTTAAGGTAATCGACACGCAAATAAAGTCGGAAAGATCACAGCTATACATAGACGTAATACCGCGATCAGTGTGTTTGTGTGGATTTCCTCAGGGAAAAGTGCTACGCAGCGGAAAAATACTCATGATTTGTTTGGCCCTATTTGTTTTTTGCCTCTAACAGAGCCCCAGCAAGAAGATTCTGACGGAGAGCACCAACAAAGTTCGCAAGATGTTCATTGGCCACGAGGTGAACGGCCAGCTGGCCAAGGAACCCTCCGCCGAAAATGGCATCGGCAAGTCTGCCAATTCCCTCATGGAGAGGTCCGTAACACCCTTTGACCCATCGCTGGAACCCCTTCTGCGCGAGAATCCACGACGTTTTGTCATCTTTCCCATCCAGTACCACGACATCTGGCAGATGTACAAGAAGGTGTGTATACCATACGATAATACTATGTGTCTTTGCATTGGTGGTGAAAATTGGTTTTTTTGGGCGCCAAAATTTCAAAAGGGCGGGAATTTTGAGATAAAGCGCGCCAAACGCCGGTCACGTACTCAACGTGTTTGATAACATGAATCAGGCTTTATGATAGCCAACCCGGGTTAGCTAAACAACCCCCTCCCACATTTCTAGACCTCTCCCCTTCCGCTGATTCACTGCATCGTAATGTCAACACTAGCCCTCGCTTTTGGCGGGAAATAACACCACATAACGATTACATACTATACTATTTTATGTACCCATTCACATTTCCCGCCATTTAATTGCTTTGTTGTAACGTCGTTTACATTTTAATTGCTTTAATAAACTCGTCCGAGCTGACTTAAATTAAACCAGGAGTGACCCTTAAAAAGATAAAATTAAATACATTTGTTTATTTTACAAGCGTGGAAAACTAGCTTAGAAAACAGAAAACAAACGAAATTACATACATACATATGTATATCATGTGTATAAATACTGCCCTGCCTTTTGAATGATGTACCTTCATAAGCAAAAAGTATATATGCAAATGTACAGCAATGATCTATTGACATGTTTATGATTTCCAGGCTGAAGCCTCTTTCTGGACCGTCGAGGAGGTGGATTTGTCCAAGGACCTTACTGACTGGGACCGACTGAAGGACGACGAGCGCCATTTCATCTCGCACGTGCTTGCCTTCTTCGCCGCCTCCGATGGCATCGTTAACGAGAATCTGGTGGAGCGCTTCAGTCAGGAGGTGCAGATCACGGAGGCACGCTGCTTCTACGGCTTCCAGATCGCCATGGAGAACGTGCACTCGGAGATGTACAGTGTGCTGATCGACACTTATATCCGGGATCCGAGCCAGCGCGAGTACCTGTTCAACGCTATCGAAACGATGCCGGCTGTGAAGCGCAAGGCAGACTGGGCCCTGTCCTGGATCTCCTCCAAATCTGCCAATTTCGGAGAGCGTATCATTGCCTTTGCCGCCGTGGAGGGCATCTTCTTCAGCGGCAGCTTTGCATCCATTTTCTGGCTTAAGAAGCGCGGTCTAATGCCTGGACTGACCTTCTCCAATGAGCTTATCTCTCGCGACGAGGGCCTGCACTGCGACTTTGCCGTGCTGATGTTCCAGCACCTGGTGCAGCGACCCAAGCACGAGCGCATCATCGAGATCATCCGTGACGCGGTGGCGATTGAGCAGGAGTTCCTCACCGATGCCCTGCCCGTTAATTTAATCGGCATGAATTGTGACCTGATGTCCCAGTACATAGAGTTCGTTGCGGACCGTCTGCTTGTGGAGTTGGGCGTTGGGAAGATCTACAACACCAAGAACCCCTTCAACTTCATGGAGATGATCTCGCTGGATGGAAAGACCAACTTTTTTGAGAAGAAAGTGGCAGAGTACCAGCGTATGGGAGTGGCCAGCAACCGCCTGGACAACGTGTTCACCCTGGACGCGGATTTCTAGGGCTGGTCCCGGACATCATTGTCGCAATTTAAACCTCTCAAGGGCTGGCTTCTCATCCCTTATATTTTATCTGACGGCGTTTATATGTAGTCCGTTTTAATTTTAACGTAGGCTAAGAAGATCACAGACCTCAACACATTCATCATTACTTGGACCTCCACTTTTGGCTCATAAACTGCAATATTCCACACACTTGACTATTACGAGGAGCGTACCTATTCCAAATTCATTGTATATAAAACATTCTAAATAAATTTATGCATAGACAAATTTTAAGCACTGCAATTAAAAAGGGAGTTTTCATATTCTAATAAAATCTTCCAAAATTACTTGGAAGTGATTTGGGAAATTGTAGAATTTAAATATTCAAAACTGCAATTTATCGTCGCAAACTGAAGATGGTAGGTAAACTTATCGATAGTCACGAGGTCCATAACATTGCAATGCATTGAGTCAAAGAATTCCATTCTTAGTTTTTATCAATTTTGCCTTAATTCCTATTATTAAGTTTACATTGTTCTCATGAAAATAATTAAAAGTGAACAACAGAAATGGATGATTAAACCAACCGAATTCCGATAGCATTATCAGTCTAGCTGATAATAGTAGTTAAAAATGCGAACAGTACATTAAAAAGTAGTGGCAGTAAGCAATAATGGACAGAAAGTGGAACCCAGAAAACGTCGAGGAGCAGTGCTCCCTCCTGGCGACGGATATTTCAACCAGCTCGGCAGCAGCTGCTTCCGGATCCGAGGACGATGCGGTGGCCACCAATGGGGTTGTACGCAGTAAAGCGGCGCTGAGGAAGCGGCAGCTAAGAAACCGCATGCCGCTTCCCAGGATGCTGAGACGCCTCGGATGCTACACGCTGAGCGCCTTCATAATCTTTATGCTGTTCCTCGTCTACCTGCCGCTCGTCTACTTGGATGTGCACAAGCGAAGTGGTAGGACAATGGTTTCCTTAACACCCACATGCATTTTTAACAGGATCCATTGATACATTCACAGCGGGTCTGCCCGATTGGACTCTGGAGACCTCCCGCAGCATAGGTGACTACCTGGATCTGGGGCGCAATTCCGCTCTCATTGTTCCTAAGGACTTTTGCCGAAATAAGACCTTCCTGGTAATCGCCGTATGCACCGGTGTTGACAACTTTATTCAGCGACAGACCATCCGCGAAACCTGGGGCAACACCATTGAGTTCAATTACCCAGCCTTTGTAAAACTCCATGGCCATCTCAAGGGGCACTACCTGCCGGCACTCCCCGAGCGTTTAAAGACGTACAGGGATTACCTGAGCGGCGAGGGCGACTCGCTGACTGCCTCAGTGCGCATTGTTTTCATTGTGGGCCGCCAGAAAGATGAGGCCCTGTTGGGCAACGAGACCCTGACTCGCATTCACATTGAATCGGAACAGTACAACGACATCATTCAGGATAACTTCGTGGATAGCTACAACAACCTGACTCTCAAGTCTGTGATGGCTCTAAAGCACATCAGTCTCAGTTGCGTCAATACCTCGGCCTTCTTCCTTAAGTGCGACGATGATACCTTTGTGAATATACCCAATTTGCTACACGTTCTGCTCGGAGGAACTGTACCGTTGTACAACGATACCCTGGACTACCACGATCGGTCCTCCTATTTGGTGACTGCACCGCAAAACCGATTGAAAGCCAGCAGCGAGGTGATGTATGGCCATCAGTTTTGCAACGTTGTGCCGGTTAGTGAAGTGAGCAGCAAGTGGTACATGCCCTCATACATGTACAAGCCGGAGGCGTATCCCAAGTATCTTTCCGGAGCCGGCTATCTGTTCTCCATCGATGTAGTGCAGCGCTTGTTCGAGGCTTCGTTTAATACGACGCTGGTCTACCTGGAGGACGTGTACATCACTGGGTTGTGTGCGCAAAGGGCTAAGATCGATAGACACCATCACCCGCTCTTCAGTTTTGGCCACTCGAAACAGATGTGCGCTTTTAAGGGCAGCATCACTCAGCATCAGTTAAAAGACGATAGCATGGTGGTCGCCTGGAACCACGTGTCCAATTACTCCATTAAATGCCCGCCTCCGGGGCCGTACTTTAGCAAAGTTCGACTGCGCAAGCGGCCGATCTGTTAGAAGTCCTAGCATAGATCTTCAGGGTATGTTCACTACCCCTTCCCATTTCCCCTGCTCTCTAAAAAACCCATAACCTACATGTTATATTGCTTCGGCATATATTCTTGTCATTCAGTTCCTACAATTTCTTGCGAAGAATCTTGGTTTATATAACCAAATCAGTTTGATTGTCAAGCAATAGATATAATTCATCCTAATGAGGTAATGTAGATCACTAACGCATAAATTATATTTCGGTTGAACTGTTGAACTCCGCTTTTGAAGACATGCACAAAAAAAGGGTTTATGTATGTGTGTATATACAAATTTAAATTGATCATGGCCTAGCACCCCCAATACTCCATATCAACGTTAAAAATAATGCACAAAGTAGATATCTGATAAATCTATATTCTTAGAATTAAAGACAGAGTTTATATTAATAGAGTAAGTAATTCTTTCTGACTTGCCATGAAATACATATTTATTTAGTTTTTAGTTGGCAGTAATTTTTCACTTTTACTTGAGTTCACATGTAAATGTGCTTAGTTCACGAGATTACTACAATGTAATACGACCCGAACGAAACCTACCTAATTGACGCACAGGAGTGTTCTTTAATAAGAAATCATTTTTTCATTTGTGATCCCAAAAAAAACTATATATATTTAATTTAACAGATTGCCAAATAAACAGTTTAGTTTTTGTTCAAAAGAGCAAATAAAATATTGTAACCAGTTACCCAATTTGGTTTTTATTTTGTGTACTTTCGATCTCTGGCGTAACACTTTCGAAACTCGCCTTTTCAAAGACTGTCGATTTAAGGGTTTTTAGCCTGAATAAATGCATATTAAGTTCTTGGAAGTGCTTAGGCGACTCTGTAGGATCGTGGCAAGAATCTGGCTATTTATACGAAGGTACAAGGCTATTGTTATCCTCGCATTGTTCTTGGTCTACAGGATATATCATTTTGAGTCGGATCCAAGCAAACGGATCGGTAAGTTAAATAATCCTACGTACTGCTTATTAAATATATATTTTATACAGCTTCCTTGCCGGGATGGGGTCGTGAAGCGCCAAGAAGTATAGCTGCTTACCTGGATCCAACCCAGAATACGGCGCTTATTGTTCCGCGAGATTTCTGTCGGAGCAAGGCATTTTTGACAATAGTAGTATGCTCCTTTGTTCACCACTTTGAACGGCGGCGTGTCATCCGTATGCTTTGGGGCAACTCCACCGACTTCAACTACTCGGCCTTTGTGAAGCTTCATGGCCATCTCAAAGGACGATACCTGGACGTGCTGCCCGAGCGTCTGAAACTGTATAGCGAGTATCTGAGTGGTGAGGGTGACTCCCTAAAGGCCTCTATACGGATCGTTTTCCTTCTGGGTCGCAGAAACTTAGCTTCCCTCCTTGAGAATGAGGCGGTTGCCAGCGAGGCGGAGAAGTATAATGATATTATCCAGGAGAACTTCATGGACACCTACAATAACTTGACCATCAAGGCTGTGATGGCGCTAAAGCACATAAATCAGAGTTGTGTAAACACCACAGCCTTCTACTTCAAGTGCGACGACGACACATTCGTTAATGTACCCAACATTCTGCACTTTCTGCTCGGAGGAACGATTCCCGTGAACGCGGCGACGGCAGGGTTCCAATACGGCAATACCTACGAGGTCACTTCGCAGCGAAAACGATTGACGGCCCGCAGAGAGATGATGTACGGACGAGCGCACTGCAATGTATCGCCGATCACCAATAAGTTCAACAAATGGTACATGCCATCGTACATGTTCCGGGGCGGAGTGTATCCGAGGTACTTGTGCGGATCCGGTTACTTGCTGTCCATTGATGTGGTGCCACGTCTATACAAGGCGTCGCTGGGCACTAGAATTGTGCACTTGGAGGACCTGTTTGTTACCGGACTGTGTGCAGAGAAGGCTGGCATCAAGCGAACCAGCCACCCGCTTTTCAGGTCCACTTATCCCTATGAGGAAAATGAACAATGCACCCTCAAAGGAAGCTTCACTGTTCACCGTGCCAAGGATTACGTCATGCGGGAGGCCTGGTATCAAGTCACTAACTTCAGCAGCAAGTGCCCTCCACCAAAAAAGAACTTCCACTTGAAGCTGCCCAAGATGCAGAAGTGTTAGATTTCAAAGGGTTAATAAAAGTAAAGTATAGAAATATATATGTAAAATAAACTCATTAATTTGAATCAAAGGATTTATAAAAAACTAGTGGCCTTTCTAGATTTCTTTAAATTTAAATAATTTCTTTTCCACATACAATTATAATTATGAGAATACTACGCCGATTGGGCTCGCATCTGGCAAGGATCAGTCGGCTTATCAATCTGAGGCTGTACTCAATGCATCTTCGGGAATTATCTGACTCCCTGACTGCCCACATATGTACGTATAGTATTCATCGTGGGACGATCCAAGCGGTATCATGATAAGTTGACTAGGGAGTCAATTTATTATAACGATATCATCCAGGAGAAGTTCGTAGACAGTTACCACAACCTGACCCTTAAGTCGGTGATGGCTCTGCAGCACATCAGCCAAAGTAGCGCAGAAAGCGCCATATTCTTCCTCAAGAATGATGATGACACATTTCTGAGTGTGCCAAATCTCCTCCACTTTCTGCTGGCGGTGAAGTAACCATGGCATCGGTTGAACGCTAAAAGAGGTCTGATGTACGGTCACAAGATCTGCAACATTTGTTTAGGGGGCCAAGTACCCAAGTACCTATCTGGAACCGGCTAACTGCTGTCCATCGATGTGGTTCAGCGGCTGTACGAGGAAGCCCTCACCACATCCCTCGTCCATCTGGAAGTGCTGGTATCCAACGGCGTCATCAGCCACTTTTAAACTATGTCCACGGGAAGCCACTGTGCATTTTTAAGGGAACCATTACAAGCATCCTGTATCATTGCACTATATGCTAGACGCCTGGGCTTTCGTTTCCAGCTTTAGCATTGAATGTGTACCGCCAAAAAAGCATTTCGTCAAAACGTATATAACAATGAAATCACACTGCTAAGATTTTAATTACATTGCTTTACAATTTTCACTCTTCATGAGAAAAGCCTAAAATTACACAATATAAATTTTAAAGACTAACCTAAATACTACTTCGTTTTCAAGCGACTCCATACGATTCTGTGTTGCTCATTATTAATGAAGTTGATAAATGTTTTTTACACATCAAATTTACAAAATTTAAGCGGTTTGGAAACAACAATGCGTTGTAGAATTTGTATCTATTTGCATTGTATCTAATTGTATGTTGTATGGAGTTGTATCATTTTAAAAATTCGTTGACTGATACAAGCAGAAAGCCATCAATTGTTTTTTGTTTACTTTGTGCATGTTGAGATGTGTCAATTTTATTTGGTTTGTACAAAAGAATTTTGAAAGCTATAAACGAACTTATATAAGTTTGACTTATATTCTCAAGAATACGCGGTTCAAAAGTTATGATTTGAATATCTAAAAAACAATTCCTTATGCAGAAAACAATAATTTTTTCAATGAGAAACAGATCATAGTATTTACATAAAAAAAAGTGTTGTGCTATTTTGGTTTGCTTGTAATTCCAGCACAAATACTAAATGGCAGGTTTTGAGGTCCACAGCTATGATTCTTCTGCGGCGGGACCTCAAATGATCACCACAAACTAGCCAACGATCTGCGCCGTGGCGGGCTCGTCTGGTGCAGAGTCATTTGCTTCAAGCGTGGATCCGAATTCTGTGTCACAATTTTCAGCGGAGCTGGGTGTTCCGATTGAACTAAGTTCAATCTTAGTCAGCGATTCCGCCTTGCTCTCATCCTCCTTCAAGAGGATCTCAGGTGGCTCCGTTGTTTCGAGTGGGAGATTTTCAATAAAATCATTTGCATCCAAATCAGTCTCATTATTATTTGTATTTTCGGAAGTCAGGCCGCTGGAACTGCCCAATGCTTTCATCAGCTCCTCCGTTGCTACGCTCAGTTCTATGCCATCCATGGCAATGACTTCGTCTAGAGCGCAATCTAGTAGTTCTTTGGGTTCGGTAACGTCCATGCTTTCAACGAGTTCCTCTGCGGAAGACTGATCAATTTGATTGGAAGTGTCCATAGGTTCAACTATGTCTAAATCGTCTGAAGTCGAATTTTCTTTCTCCGCACCTGCATCCTTAGGTTCTTCGGTATCTTCTTCTGCAGCTTTAGCTGGGGCCATTGGGGAAGCTTCTCCACCAATCTGTGCTAGTACCACTACCTTTTCAGATTCTTCCGATTTCTTTTCTTTACCTTTCTTGAGAAACTTCTTTTCGTCCTCTCCAATTAAAGTAGGATTTTCAGAAGATGTTTCAGAAACTCCATTTTCATCTTCCATTTTTTCAGTATCACCTTGTTCTGCTTCTAGCCCCTTTTCGGACCCTCCATTTCCTCCATCCTCCATTTCCGATACCATTTCATCTCCTGAACCTTCTTTACAATCGTTTTTTTGGTCATTTTTTGAGACCTTTCCAGATTTATCCTTACTTTCTCCCTTCACAATGTTTTCTTTTGTTTTCTTTTGTTCTTTGTCTGCAACTGTTTCTATACCTGTTGCTTTGTTCTTTTCTTGATCAGTGGATATTGATTTTCCGTTGTCTATATCTTTGTATTTTTCTGTTAAATTATCATCCACTGGCAGTTGGTCTTCCGCCAAGATTTTCTCGTTTTCGCCAATTTTGGCTTTTATTGCCGCTTTTAGTATATCTCCGATTTTTTCCTTATTCTTGGTTTTTTCCTTATCAACCTCACCGTGTTCCTTTGTGCTCTCTTTTTGGGCTGAAGATCCCTTCTTTTCGGAAATTTTCTGAATTTCACTTGCTGGCTTTTGTGTTACGTTTGATGGTGTTGCGTCATTGGAGTCCTTCATATTGGTGGCCAATTCCTGCTCTCGTTTCCTGCAGTCCTCAACCCATTTTCGCGCCACTTCGAACTCATCCTCAGCTCGCCTCAGCTTGACCATGACCTTCATTTTCAGCTTGGCATCGGATTTCTTTATGTCCTCCATGCGTTGACGTTCCAATTGCAAAAGTGCCGGGTTTGGCTTATTGGTCGTCTTCTTGCGTGGCTGCTTCTTTTGGCCAGGAGAGACTGACTTTGGCTCACTGGCGCCTTCGTTGACCTCCACTTCCAGCAGGCTGGCCAATATCGTGGAGCTGAATGCAGCCACGTCGATGTCGGTCTGGTTGTTCTCTTGCAGATCATTTTTCGGCGCCGCCGATGTCACAGATGTTATCTTCATAATAGCAGCTTCCTGAGGCTGTTGTGTGGCGGTCGAGGTGGAAGGCGTGTCGTCTTCGTTGTCCGAATCAATGGTGATGGTGTCCGTTTTGGGCTCCACAATCTCGATTTCGTTATCTTCGTCATCGCTAGCTTGTTTATCTGAAAAGCAAAAGGAAATGTTAATTAAACTCAATAATTAAGTTCATTAAATATACAATTTTAAAATTCCTTAAGGACCAATTGAGTTGACAAAACTTCCGACAGATTAAAAATGCATTAATATTTTAATATATGGCTCCTAGCAAAGTTGGCAAATACAGTTTAGTTAAGCTTAAACGATAATCTCATAGTACAAAAACTTAACCTAAAGGGTGAATGGAATGTCACGTCTAAATGTTGAGGAAGCGCATCTCCTCGAGCGGAAAGTTGGAGCGCAACTTCTGCAACTTGCGCTCGTTGACCCGCGGATGACGCTCCATCTCGCGTAGGTAGCACTCGTAAGCGAACTTGGCCATCTGCCAGCGGAGCTTACAGGCCTGGGCGTCCCGCTTGAATCGGGGTAACCGCCTGGCCACTTCCGGCCATAAGCGCTCCCTGGCTGCCACATCGCTGTAGTCCACATGCCGTGGATTCCAAAGTGTGGGATATGCCCGCATGGCCAAAACCAGTTGCTGACAGAACTGCTTGTCATCGGGCATATCCTTAAGGTTTCCAGCTGAGTCTGTGACGGTCGGGACACAGTCCTGCAGTGGCTCGAACTCGTCGCGGAGGTCCTGCTCATCGATCTTGTACAGGAAATACAAGCTGGCCAAGTACTTTGAGTACTTTAGCTCCAGATTCGCAAAGATGCCCTTATCTTTAATACTCTTCAGGCGAAAAGACTTGTACATCTCGTACATTTGCTGCCAACGCTCCACAAGATACTCGCAAGCATAATCTGTAAAAATATATATTTAAAATGAATCAAGAGCATTTAAGCGGCTGTGGTTAAAGATCTTGATCTTAACGTACTGGGCGCCGACTTCCAAAAGTTCTGCCACAGGGACTTTCGGGTTTGCTCGTCAATACTGTTGAATTCGGGATCAGCGGATTTGCGCCACAATACTGGATGGCTTTTGGCGAAAGTTATGATCCGTTGATCAATAGCACGCACTTCGAGTGGGCGCATCGGCACTCGGCCACCTTTTAGCTTGATTTTAACTACTGGGTGCTTAAGTGCTTTTTGCTCCATTTTATTCTCAATTACGTCCAGATGCTTGCGCTCGAACCCGTCGCCGTCATCTTCGCCACAGTCCACAGCCAGCCACTCGCTGCGCGGTCGATCCCTGTTCTCCAGATAGTTTGTGGCCTTATCGAAGTAGCCCTTGAAACGCTTTCCCTGCTTTAAGCGCCTCTCAATCCGAACGAATCGCTTCCTTACGTTCTTCCAGCGCAGCTTTATGTCATCGCCGCGTGGAAAGTGACTGGCAATCACCCGCCACTGCTTGTTGGTGACCTCTTTCTTGCCGTAATCGGGATGACGGGTGCACCACAACGAAGGATACTCGCGAAGAAGTCGTGTCAACTTTCGATCGTATGCGTGAGCCTGTTCATTCCGATTCATGCTCTCTTCGGTTCCGAGTTCACCACACTCCTCGTTGTCCAAGTCATCGTCATCCAGATCATCATCCAACTCATCTGGCTCATCGTAATCAAAATCAGGCGCTTCTTCGTGGTCCTTTCCGATGTCATCTTGCTCCTGTTCCGGTATCGTTTCTGGTTCCTCGGGCTCGTCGATGGGGTCACCTTCGGCTCGAACTCCCAGCGGCATCAGCGGAGGCAGTGGCTCGCAGTCCTCGCCATCCTTAAGATTGGCATGCAAACTCTTGCGGTACTCGTAGACCTGATTGTGAAAACTATTGCATCCTGTGTTGAAGAGATCCACGTCATCCAGTTGGCCATAGCACACATAATCAACGGCTGCAATAAGCGAGAGGTATAAAGCTTTAGAAACACGGGAAAAACTGCTGCTGGGTTCTATTCCATTGCCTGTTCTGGATGGTATTTTGTAAACACATGGACCACGCTTAAATTAACATATGTATATTCATCGCAGCCAATGAAATGGAACTCGCAGAGTTTTTCATAAACACAGCATACTTACATGCTCTTTCTTCAATTCAACTTCGCCATCCAATCAAAATAAACACACGCGCGAAACGAAAACCGCGAATAAGCAATAATCAACGCCCGTCCATGTGTCGAAAATACGTTCCAAAGACAGTAATATGATATTTTGGCCTCCAAGTGGTGGAGGCAGCTTTTTGTCAACTCCACCTAAAAACTATGATTTCCCCTTAATCTAACATATTTTTTTTAGAATACATCTCTTGAAATTATATTAAATCTATGTGGCTTGTTACGCAATGTCTATATACAAAAATCATTCTTCAAATATAGCAAATTATGTAACTCACCAGCAGCTAGTTGACCATTCTCCAGACTGTTGGCGTCATTCTTGAAGCCCTTCTCTCGCATGTCCACCAAACACTTCTCCTGCAAGTTCTTTAACCGCCCAATCGCATAGGTCATCAAATAAGACATGTGGATGTATAGCTCCTTCAGTTCCAGATAACTGCGAACCTGGTTGTAGGCGTTTGAGTGTGTAAGGGATACTACTTTGCCAGTGAGGTGTGTGCAGATGTCCATGGCGCTAAAGATTTGCTCCTGCAGCTGCGTCCGTGCCTGTCCCATTGGCGTGTTGGGGAAGGTGTGGCGAACCAAAGTTGGACCCTTTGGCGGGGGTGGAGGTGCTGGAGTAATCATAAGTGTTTGACCGCCATTGACGTTGGGTGGAGGACCTTGTATTGGTGGAGGAGCTGGATTGGCGTTTCCAACTCGTACATGCGGAGCCCGCTGCTGCTGGTTCGTCTGCGGGTTATAGATGCCCATGTTAGAGCCGTATGTGCTGATATGCAGTGAAGGCCTATTAGACGTAACCGGAGCTCGCGGTCGGATAACCACACCCGGTCCCACTTGGGGAACGACCAAGGCAGGCGGTGTTGGTGTTGGTGGTGGTGGTGGTGGTGCTGCTGCTGCCGGCTGAGTGGCCAGGGGTAGCTGGCGTTTAACTTGAATCAGTCGACCGTTGGGCAGGCGGTAGGAATCCTGTTGTGCAGCGCTATTCAAATCCACTTTGAACCCATTGATAGTGTGAAAGACAGGCCCACTGGTCTTCACCGAGTTGGGGACTACAGTGCGACGCACCACACCCGAGACCCCACAAGGCGCATTTTGGCGGTAGCGGATTCCAGATCCACTGAGCACCAGAGGAGGTGGCAGGTTACTACGTGGCGGTGGCACCGATGAAGAACCACTTGTGCTTCCATTGCTGCTGCTGTTACTGGAACTTGGTCCCGGTTGGTAGTTCTGCTGGACGGTGACTATTCTCGGAGTGGTTTGGATATTCGCCGCTGGCACCGGCTGACGGCCAGTTGTTTTAGGGGTTACAGAGAGCTGGCAATCCGGCTCCAGCATGCTAAGCAAATCTGGTGTGCAGACCACCTCGTCGTTGGAAGCTTTCAAACGTTTGGCTGGCGGTCCCGAAGGGACGGTTTTGGGCAAGGATCCTCGTTTACTCGAGCCCGCTGAGCTGCCCTGACTGCGCTTGGAGACATTGGACTCCAAGCTCTCCATGGAGTCGGACAAACTGCTGTTTTTCGACTTGGCCAAGCGGCAGCAGTTGCTGCCATCCTTAAGCATTTGGCGTCGGGCCTCCACCTCGGGCAGCTGCAGGGTCTGCAGGGATCTGAAATTATTAAGACATTCATTAAAGTTAGAAAATTTCCAGAAAAACTTGTAAAATAATATATCTATAATTGTACTGAGAAGAAACCATTTCATGGATGTAGCATTAAAAGCATTTTGTAAATGCGATGAGTGGCAAGTCCTACAAACCATCTTAGAACAATATTAAGTATGGGGAAGTACTAAAGCACTAAGCGACTCACCTTTTCTGCGTCTGAAGGTAGTTGACCAGCGCCCAGTGCTGGGCGCGCAGTGGCCAGAGGATCTTGGAGGTGCAGCTGAAGCAGTTCCAGTGCTCGTTTTGCTCGATGTCCACGATGACGCCCTTGGAAAGATTCTTCACAATGCATGACTTGCAGAATACGTACGGGCATGTCGAGCAGCAGTATACCTCGCCACCCTGTCCACACCAGCGGCAGTACAGCTCAGAGCCATCCTCGCCCTTGGAGAACTCGCCGCTGTTGTAGAAATCGTGGCACTTGACGCAGTGCGTCACCCGCAATATGGGATGCATCTTGATGTTGCCTTCGGAGGCGGGGGCTGTGCCCAGGTGGAGTTTGCATACGGTGCAGTGCACCCTACGCTGGTTAACCAGATCCACGTTGGGGTACATCTTAAGGTAAAAGCGGCGTTCCTCGTCCGAAAGCGAGGGGTGCATCTCGAACTTGGAGCCTGCGTTGTGATATGTTTGTCACTGTATCGACCACATGGCTGATGCCCAGTACTCACTCGTAAAATCCGTTTCCATTTTGGCCAGCTGCGATGGCGATGGCGTCGCTACCTTCGTCAGGGCACTTTCGCTGCCCGGCGTACTGCTACTCATGATTGCTGTTCCGTATCCGCGGCTCTGGGTCTGGCGCCCTGGGATCCGCACCAATTTTTGCACCAAAACGCGAAAAATTCACGATTTTCTGCTGCCGCCGCAGAGAAAAGCGGCGCGCTAATCGCGTATATGTTTGGCAACAACAATAACAACAATAACGACAGGGCTGCACGCGACGCGGGTTTATAAAAATAACCGGCAAAAATATTAACAGAACTTATAACGATTGAAGCAGATCTCGTCGAAAATGTGAAAGAATAGATTTTTTCACTCGAGAATGACAGCTAGGCATTCGGCAAAAAATTCAATATGGCTGCTTCTTCGGCTTCAAGCCGAAGTTTTCTCTACGAAGTGTATATAACTAGTTCGGTCCGATACTCTATATTTTTCTTCAGAAAACAAGCCTAAACTGGCTCACTAAAAAAAATATTCGAATTTTAGCATCAGAAGATCATTAAATTAGCTATTATACCACTCATAACATCATTCTTTTAGTTAAAAAACAAAAAAAGATACATTTTAACAAAGCATTTATAAGTTTTTTTGCCATTTTTTTAATAATCCCTATAATTTATTTTAGTTTTTAAAATCGGTTTTCTTATTTTGTAGTCCCTGCAAGCCTTGGCAACCCTAAGAGCACTAGTCATCTCTTTTGCTCTTATTGTGCGGCCGTAAGAACACGAACACGTTACGAAAGAGACACATATATGTGTTGCTTTTAGTTAGGAAGAAAAATATTAACTATTTGTTCATATTACTCAATATTACAGTTTGCTTTAATCTGGTTACGTTTTAATTTCTCCCGCATTAAAAATATAGGAGATATCTATTGCATTTTTCGAACTAGTTCCAAGCAATCGATATAGGTGTGACCGTAAGAAAATATCGATATTTTAAAACACTCTATTGTAAAATCATGACTTAACAAATTATCATTAAAACAAGTTTCCAGAACGCTAAGACTAATTTAGATTGAATTTATATTGAAAAATATATCAAGTAAGGCTCGAAAAAGTGCATTTAAGCGACTTTCCCCAAAAGATCAACATGAAAACTTCATGGAACGAGCCAATCATCACGAATCGTTGTATAAAATAATTAGTAAGTGATAGGGAATTTTATTTACATTCATATAATATATACAATACATTGACATACATGAACATTGAGCATATCTGATCAGTAAATCGATTTGTCTGATTTATATATAAAGAAGACTGAGAATGATTGAATACTAATTTTATAACGGTACTATTATTTATAACGGTATGGAAGTTTTGAGCAAATATCACCGTGTACCTCCAATACTTTGAAATACTCGTACTTTGTTACTGTGCTGTTAGTAACAAGTAGACGATTTTATTATTTATTATTGTTTAAATGGTTTACTTTGTAGTTTCTTGTATTTTAATATAAATATCTAAGTAATAGGATATCTGTATCGATAATCACATCGATAAGTCGCATCGAGAAAATACGAAATCGATTATACCCTTTGTCTTGTTCCAGCTCTAATTTGAATAACTATTTGACTAAACAGCATCAGATGGGGCTATAAAATTAAGAGGCATCTGCTGCAGTAGGGATATTATACCGTATCTTTAAAATAAACTTTCAAAAGAGAGATCTATGGTTCGGCTTGAATAAGTTTTCAAGCATTCACACAAACTTTTAGTATTGTGCTTTCAGAGATCGAAACCACTGACATCTGAAGGATTGTACGACGTCACATCCAAACAAACGAAATGTAAGCACATTTACTTCCACCTAAGCATAAATTAGATCGTTCCATTCGGTCTGTTTAATCCTGTTCAGAAATTTTGAAGGATTATCGGTGGCCGCAATGGAGAGTGGGTCGGCTGCCAAGACGGGCGATTTCTTCTACGGTTGGGATCTACTGTACAAGACCGTCCAGGGTGAGGTTGACAAGAAGTCTGACCTATTGATTGCCCTTGTCCACTTTTTGCTGACCAAGCATTACAACTTCCGCTGCGTTGGCATTGGCGATGATGTGAGTATGATTCTGGCCACTCATATTAGTGTAATTACCTGAATTTTAATAGAAAACCTTGCCGAATGAGGAGGGCAGTGAGCTGCTGCCGGACAGCTGGAATGATGACGATACCAAGTACTCGCTGCGCTACGTGCACGATAAGACGCTCTTCCTGCTGCTGGGCCACATCACCGAGGACGCCCTGTTGATCAACCTGATGGACATCAACACTAAGAAGGTGTCCAACATCTGCGTGGAACCAGAGACCCTAGTGTCTGCGGTTAAAGGCGGCATCACCACCCTAATGCCGACCGCCTCGGAGATTGTTGAACGCTATCGCAGGGAGCTGCTGGACCCTGTATTTACAGGCAACTCGCGGGAGGTCACCACACAGACGACCACCTTACCACGTCCCAGTGGATCGGATCCAGATCCCTTGCGCATCGGCGAGCCCAGGCGTGGCGGGTAAGAAAACTTTTATATGCTGCGAGTGTTTTTCAAATGTACAAATGACTAAAACAGGGAAACTAATAACACATTTTGCTAGTTAGAGTATTAGGTAGCTATTGTGTTCTATACTCGTTAATCGATTGTCGTTGCTTAGATCCTTCGTTCCAGGTGGATTCGAGCCTCGCCCTTTTGGCTTTCCGGACATTGGACGCGGGGATCTCGATCCACTGGGTCGCGGTGGTCCTGGTAACCTGTTCGGCTTTCCATCTCAACCAAATATAGGAACTATGCCCCGCTTCGACCCGTTTAGTCCCCTTAATCCGAATAGGCCGGGACCGGGACAGGGTGGAATCAATCCAGATCATATGCGCCCACCAGATTGGAATCCCGATTACTACATGTGATCACCAGGAATGCCATGCGAAGTTAGTAATTGAAATCTTCAGTTTAGAAACACGAAATAAAGTTTTTGAAAAATTGAACTAATTGTTTTGACGGATTATTTTATTACTTTCAATACACAATACAGAATATTTAGATATAAAATAAAAGGATGCAGCCTGTAGCTAAGAACATTTTTCAAGTAAACACACAGACAGGCCTGTTGAGTCGACGGCTGTCCAAGAAAAATTTACAATAAACTTAAAAGCTTAACTGAAACTCGTAATGTAATGGCTATTCATTCATTTCGTACAACAGGGTAAACAAAATTGGCTCAAGTGCTTAATCTCAAAACTGCTAGGGGAAAAGCGCGAAATATCGCTTGCCGTACCACTAAATATTACAATGGTTTGCGATTGCTCTTGTTTTTTTTTGTTGTTGTTGCTGCTTATGCCTAGCCTAATATTATTTTACCATAATATTTTGCTAAATTAATATAATGTAAATAATATTTGAAGCTTTGTGCAGCCGGTTGACTTAAATTAGCTCTGCACGAGAGGCGTTTCCTCACGCCGGGATGTGCAAGTGGTGTGTTTTGTGCCTTGGCCGCTCAAAATCCGGCTAAAATCCCGCCCAGGTGTGGTGCGCGGTGTGAACTACGCTCAGTCCCATTCCCCGATGAACATGCGTGGCGTGGGCACGTAGCCGCGCGTTGGCAGCGGTAAATGGCGTCCGTAGATGTGATTGTAGGGTGATTCAACAAGCTCCGAATCTACAAGAAGCACAGAAATCGGTGGTTACATAACGGGTGCGGGCACAAATGTCGGGATAATGAATGCCATATGTGTGCTGGAGTGGGTGGATTCTATTGGTAGACCCAGCAGGAGGGTCAGTAATCTTGTGAAGGTCCAAACGATGTACATAAATTTATTTGTTAATGTCATTTTCCTTCATAGATTACACACCACTCCGTAGGCTTTGGACTACCTTTAAAATCAGTAACCCACTCCCACTTGGTGGTGTATGTACAATTGCGTTTCGTGACTGTCCAGGCTAGAGGAGTCCAAGGTGCTATGTTAGTAAAAGTATCGTACAGTTTAGTGGTTCTGTTCACCGGGCAAGGAGGTAACCAATATGCGTTTGTGGGTATAGTATATATGTATGTATGTATGTACAGCCACCCATCATCCGAGCCAAAAGGGTAAGGCAACAAAAAACAATAACTAATATCGATGTCTGGGCCATATAACCTCGTTTCGATTTAGAGCAACCCCATACAAATTCACGTGTCCGTTTAGTAGTCGAGTATTTGGATTTTCTTCAGGCTGAGGCTGCGCGGCTTGCGGGGCTTTAGGTAGCCATAAATGGACTCCATGTCGCTGATGTCAAGGCGGCTGGCACTGCGTCCGGTTCTGGTGGCCGTCGGAGGCGGAGCAGAAGGTGCCTTACTGGCCGCAGTTGCATTGTTTGCGGCTGGGCTGGTGGCCAGTGCTGGCGGCATTGTTGGGCCACCGCCTCCTCTGGCCTTTACCCCAGCAACTCCTGTTGCGCCTGTGCCTGCTCCCGCTCCCGCTACCGCTCCCACTCCCGCATCCGCTCCACCGCCTCCAAATGTTGCTGCAATGTTGGCTGATGCTGCTGTCGCTTTCGCTGCTGCTGCTGCTGCTGCTGCTGTTGCTGCTGCTGCTGCTGCTGCTACTGCTATACTTTTGTTTTTACTATTGAAATAATTTTTGCTTTTCAACATGTCCTCATTGTCTTGCTTGGCGTTCGTTAGCTGTCTTTTGTGCTGGCTGTTGCTGCTGCTGTGGCCGTTGCCATTGCCATTGCTGTTGCTGTTGCCATTGGTGGCATTGTCATATCTTTGTCTTTTGTCAGCGTTTTGAGCCTGCTCCTGCCGCTTGCCGCCTCGCCAACTGGGCGCTGGCAGCTGGGGCTTCTTGTGGCACTGGCCCCTTTTTGGTCCTGCCGCACTGCGTCCCCTGTCCGTGTAGTCGATGGTGCCGCGCACGCGATCATAGATGTTGGTCGCCGACGGCGCCTTCACCGTAATCCGCTTCCTGCCGCCGTACATGTACAGTGAGCCCTCCTCGTTGGGCTGCTCGAAAAAGCTCTCGGTGGACTGCGACTTGGTGCGCAGCACTGTTGGCGCCTGCAGCTGGCGGAGATGGGAGCGATCCATGTACATGTCAACGGTTTCGGTGCCCTTGCGGCGTGGTATGTTCTCGGTCAAGCCCAGGTCATCGTCCAGGTCGAATGCCATGTCGAAGTCGTCGTAGTCGTAGCAGTCGTCGTAGCGTTCGTTTGTTGGTTCCGTCGGTTCCAGCTCCAGCACCGAGACATCGCTCTCGCTGCACCACTTTACCACTGCCGGCCGCGGCTCCTGTTCCACCAGGCTTCCACTTAGCCGCTGGTGGCGCCTCAACTGCTGCTGACTCAGGCTCCTTTGCGGACGTGGCGGCGGAACTGCGCCACAGAGAGGAGCCAGCGCATAGCAGCTCACGCAGTTGCAGGCGGAGCTCTCGTCCGGCGCGGAGCGACGGGTCGAGTGCCGCCTTGTCACCCGGCGAGCCACAGAGTCCTCCAAATTGTCGTAGTACGGTTGCTGCAGCACATGTTGCTGCTGTTGCTGCTGTTGCGTCTGGTGCTGCGCTTGTTGCTGCGGTGCAGAGTGTTGCTGCTGCAAGTGGGCGTGCCTCGCGCAGCGGACGTGGGCATGCCGGTGGAGTCTGTGGTGCGGATGTGCGTGCGGATTTGAGTGCGGATGCAGATGCGGATGTGGCTGGAGGCTACGTGCTTGGTTAGCTGTGCTTTGTGTCTTGGTGGTTGCTGTTGCAGTGGTTGCTGTTAGGTCCGTTGGCAGTGACTGTGGTTGTTGCTGTTGTTGATGTTGCAGTTGCAATTGCAGTTGCTGATGCATTTGCATCTGCAGTGCGTGCGATTTGTGTGATTGGTGGGCGGTGTTGGGTCCACCCTGTTTATAAATACCTATGCCGCTCTCATAGCTGCGAGTCTGCCAAATCTGGTGGTGGTGCTGCTGCTGCTGCTGCTGCTGCTCCCGCTGGTGACCCGCATGGTGGTGCTGTGCCGCATGCGCAGCTGCCGCCGCGGCCATCAGTTGCTGCTGCTGCTGGATGTGGTGCGGATGCATGCCACCCAGGTGGTTGTGTATCATCGACGTTTTCTTCTGGCTGAGCGTGCTGATGCCGCCGTTCCCGATGTTGTTCCCATTGCCATCCCGCTGATCCTTGGCCACCTGGGCGGGCATCGGCTTGCCGGACTTCACAAAGTTCGGCACTCGGGCCCGCAGGCCACAGTAGTATGGATCATCTGCAGACGGAAAGTTTAGTTATGAAACTGGTATTTAAAGTATTATTCTGTTGTTGAGCCCAAATACATTTGCATATAAGTTTTACTAACTGAGATGGGAAACATTATAGAGATTCCTCTCCACATTTACCAAAAGTTCTCAGAGTGTTCTTTAAAGATAGCTTTGTCACATAAATTCTAAACTTAGTATTTAGGCCAAAGAGATTTCTCCGACACCATTGTGTCTGTTCAGCGCTTTTGGATGTCGATCTTACCATATTTCTTGTTATCTTTGCCCTTGTCCGATTTACCACGAGACAGTTTGATACGCGTTTCCAAATCGATGTCATCGTAGTCCGGCTGAAAAAGAAGAAAGGAATTAGATGGAAAGTGACCAGGTGATGGGATCTCCGATCATCATTTTGCACTCGCAGTTGCACAGTTGCGCAAGGTGTGCCCACCAGTTCGGCATAACGGACCCCCAGTGCTCCACTCCAAGAGGCACTGAATCGGTCGTTGGGCCCAATTGGCAATCGAGCTGCAAAGCAATCCGGCGGCATTCCGCGCATATTAATTACACGCGATTCGCTTGCAGTTATTTGCGGCCAGTCGCTGCTGAAATTCGAATATTATTGAGTGCAATGCAATGCCAATTGCTCAGTGAGGCCCAACGGCGAAATCATCGCCAGCCATGGAGCCATGTAGCTATGGAGCCATGGAGCCATGGAGCTAGGGAGCCATGGAGCTAGGGAGCCATGGAGCTATGGAGCCACGGATTTCCATGAGGGAGACCCATTTTCCATTTTGCAAGTGACCGCATTGCGCATATGACCAAGCATGGGCACTCAAACTAACTAGCCAACTGGCTCCACCACGGAGCCCCCAAAAGTAGCTCAACCCAGCGACTCGACAGGTTGCCACACACACTTCTTCTGCAGCGCCGGCGTGGCTTTTAATACTCGTGTTTTGGCGCTTCCAAATTTGTTCCGACACTTTGCCAGCTAATGAACTGCACTTGGGCAATCTCCCACACTTCGGTTGCTTCTAAGTATGCCATAAAATGTATATACTACGTGCTTAACGATCACACCAACGTACGTACGAGTATTGAAAATCGTTTTCATGAAGGAAGTTTCTTTCATGCGAGCTGAGATTGTTTTCTTACCTTTGGAATCAGATCGTGCGAGTAGATATTATCCCTGGGCGGTAGCTTTGGAGGTTTCTCGCTGCGCTTGTGGGCCAGTTGTTGCGTCTGAAGCAGCAGCTGCTCCCGCGTGGCGGCCACATGTCCTCCTCCGTTGCCATTGAGGTGCTTGCCCAGCTGTTGCTGTGGATGCAGTTGCGCCTGGTGGCCACTGCCGAAGCCGGAGCTGCCGGAGCTTCCTCCACTTCCGTTGCCCGCAACGCTGTAGGGATCCTCGTCGGGAATCGGAATGCGCGGGCGGTTCTTGATGTCCACAATGGGACGTTGTACTGCACAGGAAGAGAGGATATCATTATATATTACGCTTAAGAAAATATAGTGCACGTGATATGGCTGCGATGAACCCACCTGGCGGCAGCTTGCTCTTCAGCATGTCCATGGCCACCACATTGACGATGAGCACCCAGATGGGGCACTCCAAGACGTCGTTCTCCGACTTAACAAACGCTACCGAGGAGAGGCACTGCGTCTCCAAGCGGCGGCGATCCGGATAGGCACGTCGCAGTTCGCGATTCACATTCGACTGGAACTTCTTCATGTCGAAGAGCTGGGGAGAACAATGCAACGCTCATTAGCATTTGGAATGGCTGAGAGTTGGGATTCGGATCGCGATAAATGGCAACCACGTAGGTCCCACTCACCTTGACTATTTTTTCGGATTCGAGCGCCTGATTGGGCAGCTTTAAGATCTCGGCACCGATGGAGGTCTCCTCGTTGGGACTGCTGGCGGTACTCTTTACGTAGACATTGCTTTTGGCGTACCGCCGGATGAGGATGTTCCCAGCGTCATCCATTTTGATTTTTACGCCCTATAAACAGGTAAGATCATGAATTTTATTTGATTTGGTTGGCTTTAAAAGCGATGACCCAGGTTTTTTTTAAGCTAAAATCAGGAAAATGTGTTTTAGTATTGAACCTAATAAAAAAAAATCTATTTGCAGCACTCAAAATGTCGTTTTAAAGTAATGTCTGGATGCTTGGGGCTTCTATGACCGTATGGAAATGTAATTTATTTTTCGCATTAGATACAAGCTTTAATTATTCCGTAATCTTCACGCCATCTCACCGCTAATGGAGATTTCTCGTCGATTTATTGGGGTTTATTGTCCAAGCTAATTAAACAGTTGTCGCTTTGGCTGTGCCATAAATTGGAAACCTACCTGTCCGATGACGCGCTTCATCTCGTCGGTCTTCTGATCCCTCATCGGATTGTCGAAGCCACACAGCCCAATTCTGCAAAAAAAAAGGAAATAAAAGTAAAAACAATCTAGACAATGTTGTGCAATCATTAAAAAGGCGTAATGAGCGTTTATTAATTGCAAATCAATCAGCTGCCGCATTTAAATCGATAAGCCAGCATGCCCAAAAATGTTGCCAAAATGATTTGCCACTTGGCGCCGTTCACTTTCTGGAATCGAATCGAGGTTGCTGCCTCGAGTGACTCACTACATACTAGGTTACTTGATTTCTTGATTTCTTGGCCCGTGTGCCCGTGTGCCTGTGCCGCATTTTGTTACACTAAACGTTTGACAAAACATTTACCATGGGTCTGGCTCTTTCAGTTTTGGGCCACGGATTTTGCGTTTTTGCTTGCCGTCTGGGCCCAAGAGAACTGTTCAATCGACTGGCTCAAATGCAGACTGACAGTGATTTATGCCACATGCGGCAGAGTGCGGCAGCTGCAGCCCAAAATTTATTAAACAAACATGTCATATTTCGGCGCCAAGGCCTTCATTTTTATCCTAATTGTCTTAAGTCTAAAAGCTGAGTCATTAACACGCTGAACTTAGCGAACTTATTCCCAATTTAAATAAACTGAAGTTCGTTTAGAGCTTAATAGATAGAAATTTATAAATATAAACCTTTTTCTATAATATTCATTGACGTTATGCTAATGCTTTATTTAAATTTTAAAATATCTGAATTATTAGAGCTCTGGGGCATGCATAAAATCGGATAGGTACATTTTTTTTACATTTTTTGATCAGATATAGATCAGAGATAGATCAGATATATTACATTGTTTACTTAAGCGCAACCTAATAAATTCCTTTAAATCAAAGTTGCAAAGTGAATGTTGATTAGGATTATACCATGTAATTGTATTTCCAAAAAAGGGTTTTTTTAAGAGCTTATAATAAATCTGGCTATCCATAGTTGGGCTCAGACAATCCAGCTAAGCTGCAGCTCAGTCTTAACTTAATGAGGAATGTACGTTTTTTATAGTTTTCGATGATTTTTTTTTGGTTTTTCCTTCGGCGCTAAGGTCGCCGAAAATGTCGGCAGAAATGCTAACAAGAAGCGGCAAGAGGAAGCCGCCGAGCCAAGACAATGAAGACAGGCTAATTGTAATTGTCGTTTGCATAAAAGGCCACGGCAAGGGGCTGAATTTGAAGCTTCATCTGAAGATGAAGCTGAATCTGAAGATGATGCTGCTGCTGGGCTGCTGCAGTGGATGTGGTGGTAATGGCGGTAGTAGTGGCACTGCTCCTGCTGCCGGAGATTCTTCACCTGACGCCGCTCTGTCACTATTATGTTTTATGTTAATTTGGATAATGAAGCGCTGCCAGCGCAGCAAAGCGCAACAGCAGCAGCAGCAGCAGCAACAACAGCAGCAGCCAGAACAAGAACAACAGCGGCAACCAGCAACATCAGCTGGTGGTAGCAACACCAACTTGCAACCAACTACGAACCACAATCGCCGTTAGCATCGCGTTGGCATTTGGCCGTGTGCTTCAGTTCTGCGCGTAACGTCTGCCGCCCGGAGCTGATTTATTGGCTAAACGCTTGTAAAAACCGTTGAAATGTGTGTCAAAGTTTTCCATGAAATGAAATCGACATGGACGGGCTGTGCCGTATGCCCAATGTGATGTGTGGCCCCCAAGGTTGAACGCCAGCTGCCGAAAGCGGATTTGCAGTTCTTTGTTTGGTAAATGCTTCGTTAAATTCGAGCCATCAAAAGCGAAATGTTATTAAGTCTGAAAGGCAACAGCTGAGAACAGAAGGGTGTAAGAAGTACAGGTTGACTTCGCTAAGCAGCATTTTTGCTATTTCAAAACAAATTGAAAACCCACTCAAACAGTATAACATTAAGCAAGTACTTGTAAGGATGACTGATGACATCTGATATAATAAAACATTATTTGGTACAGTCTGCATTGCAAATATATACCCTGTATATTATGCATTAATATGAGATTATATTAGGCTTTTTAAGACCTTCTGCAGAGTTCTATCGGGTCAGGCTATTAAGCTAGACTCTAGAGCCAGCAGCCCAACCCACTGACAGCTTAATATAATGTATAGCTATTCAGAGCATGTCTTGGAGACATTCACTTCGATGTGGCCGGGGCATTATCGCACTTACGTGTATGTATGATAGCCACATATTGAGTAGGTATATTGGTTGCAAGGTCGTCTGGTCTCAGGACTGGACCTGGCTTGACACGCCTAAATGAGCTGCAAATACGAAAGGCCCAGCTGAAAGCGAGAGTCGATCCATCGACCGGACCAACTCGCTCCGCAAAACTGCAAAACTGGAAACCGCTGCGATTTTGGAGTTCAAGTTAAACGTGTGCACTGGGTCAGGCTGCACTTGCGAGGACGAACCAGCTATGTGGCTTCTTCGAGGAAGCCACCGCCGGCGAACGGACAACCCGACAACCAGACCATCACCATCACCATCACCACCACCACCATCGGGTGCAACCGTAAAAATGTTGCAGTTAACGGCAACTGGTTTCGAACGGTGGTTGGGAGCAGCTTTTTGACCTGCGGCTAGTGGGCAAAAACAATGTTCAACCGGTTCAGTTAAAAATACCATAGCAAAGACAACGATTTACAATACCTATATCCATACATACATACATACATGCATGCATAAATATTTTATATGTGTCCATGTATTGCGGTCTATGTGCTTTAGTAAAAGTCGCCAAACGAAAGACTTAGGAAACGAACCCTGATCTGATCGGCGAACTAGTTTGGCTTGATTCGGCTTTAATTAGATTATGGCTAATTATAGGCAACATTTGTGCGGCCAGAGCATTTCCCGCTCCAGTTTTGGGGTCACACCTTAAATTGCTGGGCCGAAGGCCGTCGCCACCATTGTTCTTGCCCTGACAAATGTGGCACGTGTGCTGCAGTGGCAGCAACAATGACAGTGTTGCTTTTGCAACCACTGCGGTTACTCAGCATTAGCAGCAGCCCCCTTGAAGGAAAACACAAAACTGAATAAAAACAGGCTGAAAATGTCTTTTGTCTGTCGGCCAACTCTCGCAAATCTCAACCTTGGCGCGCCCCTTGCCTTAGTTTTTTCCGCACGAAACATGCTAAAAAAAAAAAAAAAAAGTGTATACCGTGTGTACCCATATTGTGTGTTGCAATCGGAGCACAGCTTGATACTATAATTTGATTTCCATTTCATTTGTTCCCAACCACATGCAAATTCGATTGGCAACGCCCACGCAGCGGAATATTTCGCAAACTGTCATAAACAGCAACATTTGTATTGGCGCCAATTCAATTGAGTTCGGAGCCGGAGTTCGGATAATGTAATTGCCTGACCACAATAAGTGCTTAGGGATTGGCCATTAATTAAACGCGCTTGTTGAAGCCCAATGTGCCTCGCAGATCATTGATCGCCGCTGCTAAGGTGTGCGTGTGGTCCTCGCACAGTGAGTGTTGCGCCCACACCACCAACTTGCAACTAGCAACACCAAGCAGCCACCACTGGCCACTAGTCAGTCTAATTAATTAATTTACATGCAGCAGCTGGCAGTTGACTCCGCAAATGGGAATTTGTCTATGCATGCAACACACAAAAATGGGAGTTAGCACACTCATCTAAGCCGACGGTTAAATGCCCTGACTGGCAATAAATGGCAATCTAAACGAGGAACATATATTTTTATGGTCTTGCAGTAAGTTTGAAAGTAGAGAATTGCATATGTAAACCTGTAAGCGGCGAACAGTTGGAATTAATATAATTTAATGACATGTTTGGAAGACTAATAACTGCACAAAATATCCATAACATCTACGTTTTGTTTTAATGCAATTGGAAGTCAATGCACTCATATGCAGTCCAGCCACAATAAATTAATTTGAATAGCACAAGTTAAATGAAAAGTGCAGGGGTTACATACAATTAATAGTTATTGCCTTAGCCACACATACTTTACACTGCATACTTTATGCACATGAAACCTATCATAGTTGAGATCGTGGCCATAGCTCCATATATTTGCATACCGTCCAGATTTCCAATGAAAAGCGTTGCGTGTGAAATGGCATTCAGTACGAGTATGCACGTATGCGCCGCAGTCTCCCGCTTTTCACATTCAAATGCAATTCGGTTAGCCCGAAAGATAGCAGCGGCTAACAAGCGCTGACAGCGGCTAATTAAACAAACAAGCTGCTGGCCCTAGACGGCGATAAAAATACGAAAAGTACGAAAAGTACGGAAAAAAAAAACAGACAAAAATCAGGCAGCTAGAGACAAAGAGACAATGGCAGTGACAAGTACAAGGGACAAGTTTGGACCACACTCAGACTCATAAACATGGGCCAACATGGCCATAAATTATCTTTCCTGTGGTGTGCATGTTTGAAGTCGGCGGCAATTGGCAATTGATTAACTTGACACTCTCGGCATGCAAAGTTTGTTTTGCAGTTTTTCCGATGCTGTGCATTTAACCCCCAGTTGACATAAACAAGTAGTCGAATAGTCGGGTAGTCGGGTAGTCGAAAAAAGGCATTCCCTGTTGAGGATTGGGGGAAAATTGCAGTGAAAGACTTGCCATGACAAGAGCAATTTGCATGGCCAATCTGTGATGACCTCGTCACGAATGAAAACGAATTGAATGAATGACTTTCGTTATTATTTTCAATTTCATTTGTTTTCCACTCGATCTTCATTGTCTTCGGCCCGCTGGCAATTTATTTGTACTTGTATTTGTATTTGTATTTGTATTTTCGCCGTTGACATTTGGCTGGCAGCAACTTTATTTGTGGCCATTTACAAAGGAAGCCGCCGTTGCCGCCGCTGCCGCCGCCACACGATCTCCTCCTGCACTTGATGCCCTTTTTTGGCCAACTCTTTTCAATATTTGAACTGAATTATCGCCACATCCATGCCCATGTACTTAGCCTAATGCATTATGCATAGATCCATTGAATTGAAATTTTTATGTACGTATGTATGCTAGCTTTGAAAACTTCTTGACATTTCGACTGAAGCAAATTGCCGCAGCAATTGAGCGTAAAGCATTTGGCATTTGCCAATTTCTGGCACGCAACAGTAATATTTTTAAGACGAAATATGTTAATTAGGGCCTTTGCTGCAATTGCAGCCACCCAAGAGTACCAAATATCGAGAACCACTTGGAAGACCTAGCAAAAAATACAAAACACAAAAAATAACAGAAATAAGAGATGGCGAATTCTTGACTCAAATTGCTTTGGCAAAACGGAAATCGCTCATTTCATAGAAATAAGCGCAATTATTAAAGCATTTTCACTCGCTTTTCGGTTCTTTTTTTCAGCCCGAAGCTTTTCACATGCTACAAATTGTTTCCACTAAGGTCACCGTTTTGCAATGCCCCTGCCCCTGCCCCTGCCCCCTGACCGAAGGTTCCCCACCACTTACATCTTCTGCGTAGTGAAGTTCATCGGGGGAATTAAATTTTAATGGCATGCCCATCAATTTGATGGGCGTTTCATTCAATGCCCCTTTGAGAGCACATCAGCAGGCATTTATTAGTACAGCAAAAAAGGCAAAAAGTGCCAGCAAGATGGCCAGCTGAAGGTTATAGCCATTCGCATCGAAGTTGGCGATACACTTGTCAAGGGAATTACTGAGATTTCAATTACAAGCACGTTTTGGATGAATTCTAGGGATGGATATCTTTGACAAGAATCTGCCAGCCTCCTAACTCAACAGCACATTAGATGAGTTTTCATTGTGAACTTTATAACAATAAATCAATTATATAAGTGTATCAATTCTGTGAATCTAACACAACTTAATTGAAATTGTGTCTTAAAATGATTAACTTTTCTGAAAAAGAATACATTTTGAAATATTCTCACGCGCTGAGATCACTTTCTGTAGCAAAATGTTCATTAAAGTGAAGCTACCCCTTCGTGGAATCAATTTTCAACAGAGAAAGACGACGAAGAGCAGCTCCTGCTGGTTATTTTCTTTGCCAGTGGGTCAAGGGCATATGATTTTGCTAATGCTCAGGCCCCAACTGACATTAATATTCATGTTTGTCTCATTTTGTTTTGTTTTAGCAAAGTTCAAAGGCATTGTTTGCCCATGTTTAATGTGTTTTGCTGGGCATTTTGCCTCGCTCCCTCGTTCCCTCTGTTTGCCCACACTCGCCTTCGCCTTGCAATGACCAATAATTATGGCTGGTCCAGGGATGGAGGGACTGTGGAAGGGTGGACTGGTGGACTGGGCTAACTGCTACTCACCGCATGCCGTCGAAGCCATCGTCGGATCCATTAATGGTCAGCACTGGAGCGCGTGCGTACGCCTTGGCCACGCGACGATTCCGCTCGAAGACGATCACTTTGGCCCAGATCTCGTCGTCGATTTGGGTCCACTTGTCCAGCACTTCCTGAATGTGCTCCTGAAAGTAAAACCACAGTGAAGTGTGTTTAGGCATGATTGATGTCACTCAATACAAATTAAATTGTTCAACTTCATAAGGAAACATGTTGTAATCAAACATTGTATGGTACAAGTATCTAATTAAATCTTACCTAAAACTGCAAATGCAATTTGCTTTATATATGGAGCTTCTATATTTTAAAGCCAAATTTCATAAATATTAAAAAAATTAATAATAATATATTAATAAAATATTATTAGAGAGCTGTATAGATTTTTACAATATAAATAGGTGGCGAAATGTTTTTTTCTTGCAACGCTACTATATCTAATGCAAAGAAATGCAAATACTATGAAAGTTCCCAAATACTCCTTTTTCATAGCAGCCAATTATTGAGAGCGAGTGCTTTTAATTAAAATAATATAAACTCCGATTGTATCATCTCAGTTGGCTAACTACTTTAACGATCCTTTCAAAACCCATTACAAAGCCAGCACAAAACAAAGGCGAGTTTCCAAAAATCAATCGATTTGATCCCAAAAGATTCGAAACTTGTTTTCGGGGAATCTGAATCTGAAAAACATAGTGACTGCAGCTAATGCTAGCAATTTTCACTTTCCATCGTGTTTGAGTGTTTGTGCCAAAGTGAACGGCCTTGTTGGGCGCTTGCGTTTTAAGTTTTTTTTCATTCACTCACTTTACTTTTACTTATTTGTGTTGCCTTTTTGCTGCCTGGCTGCCATTACAAGCGTCAGTCTGTGTTTGCGTTTGTGTTGTTTTGCAGTTTGTTAAATAAAAGTTAAAATCAAATCGGAGCAAATGCTGACACGAACACAGCCAGACGAGAAAAGAGGGGGTTTCCACGGGGTTTTCAGGGGTTTTCAGTGGGTTTTCAGGGGGTTTTCAGGGGGTTTTAAGGGGCTTTTCGGCTCGATTCGCGTTGCAGTGAGACATTTTAAATTATAGACAACAATATCGTTGCTGTCGGTGGTGCTGCCTTTGGATTTGCTGCTGCTGCTGCTGCTGCTGCTGCAGCCCGAGCATTTGTGTTGCTCTGCTTGAGGTCTTTTTTATATCCAACAATATACTTTTATGCATGGATATTTGAAGTGCTGCAAGGCTTTTGATTGCAGCTTTGTCTGCGAGGTTTGCACTGCTCTGCTCTCGTCTTGCGTCATGCCCAAGTGCACTCTGGAAATATTTTACATTTCTGCCTTATATAAACAGGCTTGCACATAAAGTGGACTAGTATACAACATACTCCACTTTGTATCTGGATTCCAGGGCATTTAATCGATTGTAAAGTAGATCAGCGCACTACACCTCGATTTAGAACTGCACTTATTAGTATTCATAAATGAATAACTAAATATCAAGTAAACTTTAAAATGGCGCCTTAAAATGGTAATAATATTATAATAGTGTTTGTTTGTAATACGAGCATAGAAACTTCAGATGTCTTAGTTTTTCATGGTTTTCCATTTATGACCCCCGCCCATTTTATGTCCATATGCATGCAGCAACAATAAAAAAGCCAAAAACTCAACAGCTGGTATGTTTTCCCTCCGTACCTGGCTTACTCAATTAACCCGAACAAAGAACGTCATAAACAAAGCCATTAGCCCAGTAACCAACATGCCCACAATTTGAGTCACTTTTTTGGGTTATAATAAAAGTGAAATATGAAAAATATGAACAACAAAAATTGTGGGCAACCAGCAAACACCAAATGTTGGCTCGTCTGGCTTTTGGCCACAATTCTACAGACGGCCAGGCGGACGGACGGACGGACGGACGGACGAGCATTTTGGCCAAAACTCGTCTAGGCAAGCTCACTCAGCTTATTCAGCGGGCACACACATTAAAAATGCAAATAAATCATGTAGTGAAACTTGTTAACCTTTCCAGATGCTTTGCGTTTGCGCACTCGTCGGACTCGAAATCGAGAGTCTGGGAGTTGGAAGCACTTTTGATTTCATTCCGTTGGATTCTTTGGGCAGATTCACTTCAGGTTTCCAACGGCCGCGGCAGAAGAATCTTGTAGGCTCGAGTTGCTCGAGTGTCGACGAAACTGGTTACAACCTGTAGTTGTTTCTCATATTTCTAGGCCGTGCAGAGAGACGACCTCAAAATGCCGAAGTTCAGCGAGTGGTGGTTTTTGGGCTTCTTGACTGACTTTTAATTAGCCTCAAGTCCCAGGTTGCAGCGTGCAACAGAAGCTGCCACAGCAGAAGTGCCACACCACGAGCGCGTGTTCTCCGTGGCGTATACGTAATCTGATTTGTGCATGTGGAATTAGTTCGAACGAGTTTCGAAACGAGTTTCGATTAGCATACGAACAGCATTAAATCAGAAACATGAGATATACGAATTTCGGGTGACGTCAGGCGACAAAACCACATTTTTGTGGGCGCAATTAAAGTCTATTATTCTGTTGCAAGATCCGTAATGGAGCCCCAATGGATTAAGTCTGCCTTGCAACACGTGCACCATCGAAGATGAGACGTCGGAGAATCTCCGGTGCTGGCTGCACTTTTTCGTGTAAAATGTTGTTGAACTTTTGCAGTCACGACTTCCAGAGGAAACTGAGCAACAGATGCTCCCAACGCTCAGAGTTGACATTTAATAAAATTATTTTTATTTAGGATCCGGCGGCGGCGGCGGCATCGGCGGCATCGGCGGCATCGGCGGCATCGGCAAAACTCTTTGTGTCTGCCAGGTCAATAGATACAATCGCCGCAAATTATTACGGTCTTGATAAATTCATCTTGTGACAGGTTGCGGCAGCAGTTGCGAACAAAGTTCATTGATATGTTCATTTTCAATTTGTTCCCCTAATGCCAAGTGGGCTCAGCTGGCAAATGTATTTTGCAGATACATAATCTATGCAAATTTTGGGCTGCCATTTGATAATAATGGGCCAGAGCAGCTCTTTTGCCATGAGGTAAATCAATCAAGCAACGAGCAGGAAGTTCAATTGATCCTGCGACGTTGATGAAGTGGCAGCCACAAAAGTTTCCATTGAATTTGTCGTATAATTTTTGGGCTTAAAAGCCAGCCCACACGATGTGTGTGTTGTGTCTGTTGTCTCGTTTTAGTGGTTTTTCCTGCTTATTTCGCTTATTTTGCGCCAACGCCAAATCCTGTTGCTCGGGCCAGGCCAAAAGCGAGACCGAAACCAGGTGAACGGGTGCCAAAACAGCCGTCGCCAGACAACAAATCCCGAGGAAAAGGAAAACAAAGAAAAATGCTTGCAGACAAGAAAAAAAGAAAAAAAAAACCAAACAAAACAGCCTGCGCATGGATGTGGAAAAAGCGAAAACTGTGCAGACCAGCGAGAAAAACTTTCATTTTCACGAAAAACGACTGCGAAAAGTCTATGTTGTTGATGGCTATGTGTTTGGTTTCGTTTTCGTACGCTAGAGTTCTAGTTAAATGCATGCAAGTTCGTTGCCTAAGTCTTTTGTTTGCAAGTCAATTTCTGTCGCTCGGTTCCCAGATAATAAATTCGTAAGCAATATTGAAAATAGCACAGCGGCAGCCAGAGCAACCGAAATTGCTCAATAAGCGCCCCGAGGAGCCAGCAGTCAGTCAGACACAAGTCGAATCAAAGGGCTAACAAGTAACAACCCTCCACAACAAAAGGAAAACTCAGATTCAGACATCATTTGCGACCGTTTCCAGCATGGGAAATACAGTTTCTGTTTCTGTCGACGCCTTTGTGTGGGACCAGACTAAACGGAATTATATAGATGCCACGCTCACGCTAATTGCAACATAACCATAGACGGAAAAAGACAAATACGGCCAAACTGAAATCCAGAAACTGCCGCACGCTTTTCACTTTGGGCGCGGCCTTCGCCCCCCCCCCGTAATTCCGCTGAATCGCTGTTGGAAACGAAATTTATGCAAATCGCCATTAGAAATAAAGCATCGATTTAATGGCCAGCTCTTTGATGGTTTTTCTCTGGGTGTTGCTGCTAACCCAGTTATCTGTGTGGGCAGCACCGCCTGTCTAGGGTGAACCGAAAAAGTCAATAGAGGTACGCTACTTGCGGCATAAGGCCAAGAAAATATACCCAAGACTCGTATGTACTGAAAATATCACTCACTAATCATTAATCTTAAAATATAAAAAACAGCTATATTCCAAATGGACTATATTGTAAACTAGCTAAAGTAATCAAAAACAAATAAAAGTTACTTATTAAACTAGTTTTTCTAAACTTTTTTCATACTGCTGAAAGCAAGGAATATATTTAATTGACTTAGTAGTATTACTAGTATTTAATCAAGTCTGCTTTTGATTTGCTTCAGACATTTTTTCGAGAAGGGTACCCATTTTGATTACTTCTTTTAGTGCTCTTGGCTTAAAAAACAATTACCTAACCGAACCCAAGTTTCCAACTCGCTCGAAAGAGTTCAAAGGTTACACTAAAACCTCAGTTTATGGAGCTTAAACGCAGCTGACTTGCATTATATACGATCGCAGAGCCATAAAAAGACTCACACACCCAAGGCTCATACCATCGGGCCCACTAACACTCCTTGATAAAGGCCAAAAGGGTTGGCTGTTAGTTACCAGTTAGCAGCTTCGTCAATGGGATTCCCACACATAAACAACCAGCTTATACACATACGCGCTGCAAAGAGAAACGGACCCAAAAAATAACACAGCGTAATCGAAGATGGGCGAATGAATACCGATCGCTGAGCTCGTGCTGGGCTTGTCCAAATATTAGGGTTACCTATGGCGTTTTTATAGCCGTAGTGCTGTAGTGGCTACTGCCACTTGGCAGCCGTTGGCCATTTGCCTTACGCTTTTGGCCAGACTCAGCTGACTTACTGCCTTGGCGGCCCGTAGGCAAATTAAAAATGCACAACGCAATGCGATGGCCTAACGGTAATTAATGCAATTGGTCAATACAACAAACAACAAACACCAGAAACCCTAGCCAAAAACAATGAAATAAAACGGAAAATACACAAAAACAAAAAAAAACAAAAAAACAAAAACCAAAGCTTCGGCGTTAGTGCGTCTCATGGTGACCCCAATGCGGTGGACTCGACTCCGCGTTTAGCGCACGTGTTGAGAATGAGCGACAGGAAAATAGCCACAAATCATAGAAGCCGCCCGTCCAAGCCAAGCGGAAGTCGCTCCACGACTGGCCAGGGCCAGTGCTCAGTTCTCAGTTCTCAGCTCTCTACGGATCGGATCACCTAAGATTTTTCATCGCTTTCATCTTTATACGGTAATTAGCCAAGTTAAGTTAAGTACGTTAAAATAGCACTAAGATTGTAAAACATCAGGAGAACTCGCAACTAAATACATAATTTTTGGTAAAAGCAACTCACCTTGTAGAGTTTATCCTTCTGGAACCAGATATCCTCCTCCTCCTCCTGCTGGGCGAACGTCTGGTCGAGATTAAGATCGTCGCGGGAACGTGATAGAATTTTTCGACGCGACACCATTTTGTGCGATTTCTGGGGTCTCTGTTCGCTGCAAAGAGTGAGATGAAGTCGTAAAGGGTTGTGTGAATATCGGAGTTGTAAACCAAATACATAATATGGGCGGTGCGATCTGAAGGAAGGCCGCCGCATAACGGTACCCAAGAACAGCAAACACATCAAATTTCCTCATTTTACGCTGACAGGCCGCGCAAGAAATCCAAAAAGAAACCCCAACAAATGTTTGACTCTCCTCGAAGCGCTGAGCAAACAGAATTTTGGCATCCCTCCGGTGGAGTTCAACGCACCTGGAACTGGGATATACTTATTGTTTATGACCCAAACTCCCTTTTTACAAGTCATCCCGCCTGCAGAGAGGCCACAGCCAAAGCCAAAGCCAAAGCCAAAAAATGTACTCCATATACCAATGCAATTTGCCTTCCTGTATTTTTAAGCCTTTTAGCCGGCCGTTTCTATGTGATAAACTTAATGTTCGCTTTGAGTCCAGGAATTTATGTGTAAAACATGCAATTTTTATTGAAATGCCTTGTTATGACGATCATGTTGTGCGAGCTACGCATAGCAGATTCGGAATCGAGATCCCAACTGCGATTCGGTTTGTGAATCAGCCAGTGCGGGTGAGATACCATCCGAGGCACGTTGACAACAGCACAATAAAGGTAAATAAAGAAGAAATCACCTGTGAGCTAAAGTGGCAAATAACCGCTTGATGGCAAAATGCGTTATACCCTTTCCAAAGTGCTTTGTACTCTATTTTACGACATGAAAACAACACTTAAACGAAATGCATATTTCATCTTTTTCATTGAGACAAACCAAAATTGTAGGGGAAAATTTACCTTAAGGATTTTATCTATTATTAAAATAAATTAAATAAAATTTAATTGAATTCCTTTTTTAATACCCATTGTGTTGTGTATATAAACGATGTGTTAGACTGGTCTAAATCAAAACATACTACACTGTGAATGACAAGTGTGGACAACGAAATGTATTTGATCTTCTATTTGACCATCAGCTGTTAGAGTATTTCGATTGAAGTCTTTTGTTTTTTCACGGCTGAGTCTGTCAAGTTGATGAAAAACGTTGATTGCATAATAAACATCTATGGGGGCTTGGGACTTTGGGGCGAGTTTGGGGCTTCGGGGTTTCGAAGCGTGTAGCGGCAAGAAAGTGCCGTCCCTTTCTTTTGCCATACTACCCATCTCTATCGCACATGCAAATGTGCGAGGTTCGCTAACCTGTTGTCATATGTATATATTTAGCTGTCTTTGTTATTAGTGTCTATAATTGTGATGTGTGTGCTGCTTTTGTTGGCTTTCTTTTTGCAGAAACGGTGCGATTGAGTGATCGACGATACGGCAGTTCGGATGCTGCAAGGGCTGGCCATAAATATTCATCGCCTTTTGCGCAATACCCACTGTGCCGACAATATTGTCAACGATCGACGCCATTTTTTCGCCAGCTTTTAGCCATAGATCGCAATCGCATAACAAATGTTGCCGCTGTTGCCGCTGTTGCAGCTCGATTTATGCAACAAAAGCCGTTAAATTGTACAAGTCTCTCTCGGTGTCTTGGTGTCTCCGTGCCATTTGTTGCCGCTTTATTGAGCTGCGCTGCATTTTCCTTTGTGCACACACATGCACACATGCATTGTTGTTTATGGCCAACAAAGGGCCACTGTCGTCTGCGACACAAAAACGAGCCCAGAACTCAGAAATCATGTAGCCGTACTGTGGCTATATAGAACATATGTACCATCGCGTAGCACACAAAAAGTTCCTCAGGCTGGGCACGTTCTAAAAAACAGACGTGTTCTAGTTTGACTCTCGTCTGCGGTAATTACGTGAATTGCATTCTGAGTGTCATTTATGGGCGCGGAGATTTACTGGATGATCCTCACGGATATGCCTGTCTACTTTTTGGTTTCAAAACTACGAATTGAACAGGAAAGCCGAGGATGAGGGAGAAATATATAGGGTAGGGGCACAACAAGAAAAGATATAAGAATATATGAAAATTAAATGAGGCCCTAAGATGCAACATGATGAAACTATCTATATAAACTAGCTCTATATTAAAAATGAAACATGCACATGAATATAAATTAAAAGGCATGTGCTTTAAACTAGATATTAAAATGTATCTGCATACGCAGATTTAAACACATTCTATTTGGCGAAAATGGGGAAAGACCCATTATATATACTAGAAAATATTATTTGTCAGTTGTATATTCAAAGCTTCTAATTGATTAATTTTTAATAATATCCCAGCCATTACACGAAAATGCTTTTATCCAATTACCCGACGAAAGAACGGCAAAAAGCACCTCGAATTTCACCGCATTCTTTATGGGGCACGTCAAATTAAAGCACTTAAACGGCATCTGCCTGTGTTCTCGGAACAATTCTGGCCAAATAACGCTGACATATCAAGAAAGTTTCTTTTTCTTTATGCGATATGACGGACAATTAACGGCCCACAGGCTGCAGCTGGCGGAGTGGAGTCGAGTGGATCTGAGTGGTGGCCAAGTGGTGCTCGAGTATCCTGCACCATCACAGCCTCCAGTCCAGCGGATGGCCTGTTTTCCTTACTGGACTTTTGTAAACAGCACAACTGTGGATGCCACTTGAGGCCATAAAATAAAGTCATCAGTGCCTTGGATTTTTTCTTTGATAGTTTTCAGCTTTATTTTCCATCTGACTCTGTGTGCGTGTTGACTTTGCTGATTTGGCTGCATGAAAATTTCCCTGATTTTTTACAGTTACGAATCTTAATGCTCAGGAATTGGGAAAATGTGTGCGTCCATTTGGCTGGCAACTTTTCAGCCATCAGCATTCACTTTTCGCTGGAAAATAATACATTTTTCCTTCGCACACGCAAAAATGTGCAGCAACTTTCACAAAAAAAAAACCCAAGGTTAAAAAAAGCAATTCGAAATCATTTAAATAATGCCAATTGACAATTACTTCTTAATTCGATGCAATCCGCCGTATCATCATCCAAGTTCCAGCTGCAACAATCGAACTCTGATTAAAGCTTCAAATTCGTTGAACTTTCACAATTGTCCAACGAAATGATATTAAATTATAAGCAGGCATTTTCCGCACTTTTCCGATGATGGGTTCAATAACTCTGGCCGGCGAATCGAAATGGAAAGAGAAATATTGTAATATCTTTGGCGCAAATATTGATTTGGGAAAATCTCTTGAAAATTTCAACTGGGCTTGTTTACCTACTCAAAGGCTTATTCATTATGCGACTGTCACTTCTTGGCTCTATTAGTATTTTCGATTCCCACAACAAAGGTGGCTTCTTTTTTTAAGCTTTTTAACAGCTGACATTGAGGATGCCCACACTTTATTATTCTGAAAAGATGACGCCATATGCATCAGGTCGTTGTTTCTCATAGATGTAGGATACACATGGTATCTTACACGTATGTAGGTTTGAAAGAGGTATATCACTAATTGATAAGAGAATAACAATCAACATTTATGATTCATAGAGATTATCTATAGATGAATATATTTACTGAAAGCTCGTATGAAATTTGGTTCAACTGTGGGCATAAAATAATATTTTATGTGAGAATTTCTATGCATTCCATACATCAACGACGAAGTGAGTTTTCGAGCTCAATGATTGGCAGGCGGAAAACTCGTTTTTCCCTCGACTTTCTACAGAACTTTCCTCGGACCGAAACAATGAATAATTTAATGGCTACATTCACTGCATATTCAACTACCAGACGATCGCGCACTTTATGAATGAAAGTCAACGTCATGAATTATTGTAGTTTTACGAGTGGAAATGGACGAGACACGACTCTAGGCAATCAATAAGGAATTTTGATGATGACAATCGCTGGCTGACAACACAAGTTGCATATTAATGGAATCGGTGAATGTAAATGATTCTAATGCAATTGCACCTGGGATGCATACGGCTGCAGTGGGGTGGGGTGGGGGTCTCACTGTGCCTAGTCAAGAGGTCGTTAGCAGTTGTGCTTCACTGTAAACGAGACGTCGGCGGTGTGCAAATAGCTGGCAGTTCATTTACCCCTGGAGATGATTGCATTGTTCGAGTGCGTCACGAGATGGCAAAGATTAGACGTGCCTACTTGGCTGAAAACCAGCTTCCAGTTTCCAGCTTCCAGCTATCAGTTTTGCCGAACTCTGCTGGTCAGCTAAATGTTAAGGTCACATCAGTTGGCTGTTGTTACGCTTGTTCCCGCGCATTTGGCTAGAAAGTATTTCTGGCATCCCTAATGGTTTCATTAGGTAACCAGAAACCACATGAAAGTTCCATGGGATGGGACCTAATGAAGCGTCGAAAAATGGGATGTCGGCGAAACATTCGATACTTTCGCGGCCGCGAAGAAGATACATATGTACGCTGGATGTGCAGGAATGCTGGGGAGCCGAGCCACATGATTGATTGGCCGAAACTTCAGAATAGAGCCCATAACGAAATGGCTTTCACAGGGGTCAAGCGAAATGTTCCCGCAACAAAACAACAAAACAACACAAAATACAAAATACAAAATACAAAATAGGCAGGGGCACACGATACATGTGGCCATTGATTTGTGGCCAAATTAAATTAAGCAGTCATTGACTTGTGGAAATGAGAGAAAAGAAAGAGCCGGCCATTTGATAGTGTTTTCGTTGAAATAATGGGCGTGCTGAGAAGATCTCATCATAGCCTGGTAATCCGTTTAATTCCATATGAGAAATGTCTGCAGGTCGATTTGTTGGAACGCATCAGCTTTATGGCTAACACTTAATACTTTACGACGCTCTAATTGAAAGGTGTGAAGTCTGAGGTAGTACGCGAAAACATATTTCGCCTCGAACACGTTGATAGATTAGTTTTATGTGTTTATTTTTCTTTTCAATCGAAATATTTTACATACGAGTATAGTCTTTTTTATAAACTATTTTCCTGATCATTTTACAGCTTGAGATAACACGTAACTTCCTTTCATTTCGAAGAGGTAAGAGTAAGAGTTCCTGTGACTTTCCCTTCGCCCACCACCCACCAAAACCCTTAACCCCTCAAATTAAGTAATGAAATTAGTGTGGGCGAGTGGATCATATTTTCCTAACACTTGTCTGCGGTCGGCATTGTCTGCAAATGCTTCAATTTGCATAGCGTGAAAGTGGCGTGCATTTGGACCCCCAAATGCGAACCCGAACCCAAATCCGAATCCGAATCCGAATCCGAAACCCAGTCGCAGTAGCAATCGCCATGGTTCAGTTCCTCGTTTGGGGTTAAGGTTTTCATTATGCGCGGCAGTGCGCAGTGCAAATTATGCAAAATTGCTCACATCGGGAAGCTAATAATGCGAAATCCGAAGCATTTAACAGCGAATCGCATTGCGGAACTGGCTGCCAGGTATTTAACACCTGAGCGCATCAGCGGCGCATCATGGCCCCATCGGCGAACGGTAACAGTAACAGTAACAGTAAGATTGGATCCCAGAGTAGCAAACAGGTAAAAGCAAAGGTAAACATATACGGACAGGTTGTGCATTTCGATTTCGCAAAATAAAAATAAAAAAACACATTCGGATTTCCCATCACGCACATCTGGCGCTCGGCTCACCAATTCCAGCAATTATTAAGCCCCAAAATATGTTAAATCATATCTGTGTAAATGAGTATCTGTGTGAGCATCACCCATAAGATACTTTTCAAAGTCATGTAACTGTCAGCGCTTTGCGCAATCCGCATCCCAAAAGACAAACGAACAAACTGGAGGACGGATGGATGGATAGGTGGATGCATAGTCGAATGAATGGAGACAAAAAGCACAAGAAATTAACATTTCAATTTTTGAAGATCTTCGAATGTCTCGGCTGCTTTTTGATTGATTTTCGTTGCTAATGCAGCGAATGCTGCTGCAGCACTTTCAAAATGTAAATCTATAAATGGCCCGACACCTTTTCAAAACGTCTACGGGCATTAAATCAAATGATTCGAGATAAGAAAAATAATCAACACAGAAAATTAATAGAGACACAAAAAAAAAATAGCATAGCTAAAGTGCAGGGCAACTTTAAAACCTTTTATAATTATAAAGATGCGGTAGAAACTTAAAAAATCTCTAAAAAATATAACTGAACTGCGTTTTACTGAAATTATTATTTTTTGTTATACGATTTTATGGAAAATATTTTCATAAAACAGGGAAAAACTAGTTTTTCTGATGCATTTCATCAGTAAACATTTGTTTGGTTTCGAATGTTTACAACTCCATAAATAATTTGAAATATTGCCGCAATTAAAACAGTTACTAAAATGGAAAACACTCACTATTTACCGAGTAAAAAAGTAGTATTTTCCGCTGTTTTTGCAACAAACTCATTTCCAATCCCACAAATTTGTTTTGCCTTTGACTAACGAAAAGCCCCATGAAAAACGAGTTGACACTTTCATTAAATTGAAGTGAATTTTTTCCGCATTTCTGCGTTACGTTCCAAGTTGCCCTGACCAAAAGCGAGGTCCGTGCAACAATTTGCTGGCCAAAAAGAGCAAAAACAAAAAACAGGCTACAACTGCAACTAGAGTGAAAAGCAGAAACACAAAATAAAAACACGAATTTCAGCAAATGAAAAGCAGCAAGGCGAAAAGAGCTGCAACTGGCGGCTGCTTCTGCTTTCGTTTTCGCCTGCACGCTTCAACTGCTCCAAAACGCTCCCAGGAAGAGCGAAAGAGATGGCCAGAGTCCAGCCGAAAGAGACGAATAGAGTCTGGGAAGCCGGGTAAGCGAAGCAATTTGAAGCGAAGCTATGACAGCGCCGTTGCACTAAATTTTCCACAACCGACTGAGTTTGAAACCGAAACCAAAACTGTAAACGAAACTGAAACTGATTTCTTTTAGCAGAAAGAAAGAAAGATACTCGTACACATGTACATATATACTTGGAGAAGTTTACACCATAAAAAAGATGCATAAAAACCCCAAATTTCAAACCGGAAATTCATCAAGGAGACAATATTGCTATAAGAAACTTGCATCGTTCGAACTTTGAATTATTGTAAGCATTTCCATAAGTTTGTTTTGTCTACTTTAAGAGTATATCTAAACTAAAATATTGTATTGCCAAAATAACGCATACAATTTAGGAAATAAATCTTGCTACCAACCACAAATATCACTTTAATTATTGGTATAATAGTTTGATAAATAAATAAACATTGTTCTATTTGACATGAAGTATTTTTTGGGTTTTTAAGAAATACAATTTATTACGTAATTTTTCTCTGTGCACTCCTGTTACGTTGGCCATCATTAGTTGGCTCAATAGATGACAAAATTTCTCTCACTCTTTCCTGCGTTTACTGCTTATCAAATGCTTGCAATCAAAAAATCGTCCAAGTTTTCACTTTCTCAGTTCGCATAGCAGCGGCCCATAATGATAATGATAATGATAATGATGATGATGATGCTGATGATCGTGATGCCGGGAGCGGAAGTTTACGTGTAACAATCAGAAAGATCATAATATTTGTGTTGAAGCTCTTTGTTCGCCTGATTGAGTCAGCCATTGGTAGCTCTGCCCACAACAGCAACAGAAATATTGTATTTAAAATGCAATTTATACCCCGAGCCCACAATGCCGGGCCAAATAATGTTTTAATAAAGATGCCTTTGTCTGGCGGCGAGGCGTTAAAGGCCATCACCCCAGCATCTATGTATCTATCCGCTTGTATCTCAATAGCTGGCTAATCGCCGACAACCAACAACACGTGCCTCCCCATCAGACTTAATGTCTCTTTCACACTTTGAAGGCGCCACCACATCGGCGGATTAATTAGCTTCTGAATCGCAGACTGCACGCACTTGAAAAGCGCATTTTTTATACGATCTTTGGGGGTGCGGAAACTCTAACACGTACCTACTATACACAAGTACAACTGCGATTTTAGAGATGTATCTCTGTAGCTATCAGCTACACAGCTATCAGACAGATAAATTACTCAAGTAAATTACAGCCAATAAAATAAGAAATATATCAGTGCCACTATTTTGACCGCAACTGTGTGGCAGACCGCTGAATGAGATTAACCCATTTTCCCGCTAATGAACGGTGCCCATTTGGCGGGGGAATGGCTTTCAATAAACCCAAATAGAACCAAACTCATCGACAGCTCATGAAATATGCGCGCAGCGTGAAAAGAAATGGCCAGAAGCACAAAGAGAGTGAAAGAACGGTAAGGCGGTCGAATGCAAATTCTCCTGGAATTTGGCCAAGTAGAGAAAATGGGTTTAGTTTGTTGGCTAAAAAGGTAGAGTTACAAAACAAATTTATTGCTCGACCTTTTTTCGGGTTTTTCGGGGCTTAGTGCGCAGGCTCATTCGCCGTTTTGCCAAAATGCAAATGAAGTCAACGTTGTCGGCCGACTGACTGACTGACATTTCCCATTAGCTGATTTGGCCACGTTATATTGTCTGCAGATTCTGGCCATGGTGAACTTTTGCCCAGATGGATTTCAGCACGTACTTCTTTTTTTTCGACTGAAGAACCGCTCTTTACAGGGTCTTTTCGACGATTGTTTACATTTATGGATGCATAATTGGGTGCCATGTCAGCCTGCCCCTCACTTCTTACCCTCTTTCTAAATGTATTTACATTTTGCCCACTAATTGACTCCCACAAGCCCACAAGCTGCAGAGATGATTCAAGAAGGCTGAGAAGTTGCATTCAAGTCTGTAACCGAAGCCCAATGAAACTGCGAACTCATGCCGACAGCAACTTCCTTCCTTTGCCTCTCGAGCGCTTCATCACTCACTCTTCGCTCGGATATATTCACTATACTATATTATACTATACTATATATATGTATATGTATGTATATGTATGTATATGTATGCAAGTGTCGGGGCAATTGTCGCAATCGCAATCGCAGTCGGAATCAGAATGGCAACACCTACTGCACATTTTAATTTAGCTTTTTTTTGGGCCGCCCCGTTTCATTATTAAATGCATTTGTTTTCGAAGGCGTGTTGGCTGTCTGAAACTCATCCATCTGTTTTACTCAAGGCTACACGTATATGTGAACTGAGAAAAATCGTTCTCAAACCAAAATATGTAAATCTTGAAACATGAAACTAGACTTTTTCAACATTTAAAATGGATTGCCATTTGACGATTCATTAATTCCTTACTTATTGTCAAAAATTTGCGAGCGCTGAAACAATTATTGACAATTCTTATTTATTGGCTTAAGACGGCAATATACTTGTTATAAAAGACGAAAATACAAGCAATATTTTAAAGGTCACATTTAAATGTTTTGCATTTTGTTAAACGCAGGCCATAAATTGTAATAAAGTTGTCAAAAGGGTAAATATATTTACCAAGAAATACAAGGTTTAGTATATTGTGTGTTAATGTAGATTCAAACGTAAAGGCTGATATAAATAATTTCCATGCATTGTATGCTTAAATATTTAATAAAAAGAAACTGTTTTTCTTTCAGTGCACATGTATCAGAAATAAGAGTTTAAGAGATGAAGAAGATGAAGAGCCAGAAAAAGTTGCTGAACCCAAATTAACTTGACATTGTGCTGCTAATTCAGCACTAATCGCTTGAATTGATGGCAAAAAAGGAACTATTTACGAAACTGAAACGGCCCAAATTGTATAATATTCAAATGTGAATACGCAATCCGAGGAGGAAGCCGAAAAGCAGAGCGGCAAACACAGATCTTGTCAACCTTGAGAGCCAGAGCTGTGTTTTCAGTTCGCATTTAAATGAAAATGAAAATGAAACTGAAGTGTTTGCTACAGCAAACAGCAAACACCAAACAGCAAACACCAAGCAACAGTCGCACCAAAAAAAGCGCGTAAGCAGGAAGTCCAGCGATACAGTTGGAGAAAAAGTGGGCAATTATGAATGGCAGATGCTGGGACCTGCGTTTTCTCCCAGCAAGGCAACAGGTGCAAGGGTTAGGGTTTCCCTTGCTTTTCCATGCTTTTTCCGTGGCTTTTTTCCTGCTTTGCATGCGTGTCTCTTGGTCTCTACGAACTCACCTTTCTGCTCAATTACTTTTGTTGTTTTTTTTTTTTTCTGCAGTCGCTGGTGTTGCTGCTGCTGCTGCTGCTGTTGTTGTTGTTGTTGTTGTGTCGAAACTGTTGCAAAATTGCTGATATTTTCCCAATGATTACGTATTCGCAGAGCGACGACGAGGAAAAGTGCCTAACTGTTGTTATTTTTCTACGTATACATATGTACGTATTTTCCTTCAATGCTGATTTTCTATTATTATTTATATTGATTTTGTAATTGCCATTTGCTACGATTGCCGCTTGCTTTTCACTTTATTAATTTCACTTTTTCGATGCTGCGTGGAAACGAGTTTGCCATAAATTGTAATATTTAATTTGGGCACGAGTATTAATGCGTCTTTTAAACTCGCGCGACATCAATTTCTAATTCCCCAGCAAATTAATGAATTCCAAATTGTTGCTATCTCGGCATTTTGTGAACGCACTTCAATTGCATAACGGCGAAGACTGCGCGCACAAAAATTCGTGATGATGAGGGCCTTTTTCTTCAGCAGCTTCTTTCTCTCTCGCAGTTTGTTTTCTTTTTTTGATAGTATTTTGTGTAGTGGCTGGGATTTGCTTTTCTTTTTTTTAGCTGCACTGCCGACGAGCCAGCGAACCAAACGCACTCGACGACTTTCGCGACTCGACTGAAGAATCGAAGGCGAAAAGCAGAGCCGGGCTTTCGTGGCGGCAGAGCCGAGCTTACCTGGCGGCCTTACCTGCCTTTTCTTACCGTAAGTTCGGTTACGTTGCTTCGGTATTTCTTGTACCTGTTTTTTTCTTACCTTGTCGCTTCATGGCTAAGTTGGCTTAATAGCATTTAGCGTGTCCAAAGCTGGGCGAAGCTTTTACGAAAAGAGTTTCTTCAAGAGCGTAGCTCTAGCTCTTCAATTATGGGTTTCTCTTAGGCAGCTCTTTTAAGCTGCATTTTTGCTAAATTCCCCAGCCAAATCAAGATGTGGTGGTCATCAGTCTCATCTCTCTGCTTTCTACGCCTTAATTACATCATCCCCACATGTTTTTTGTCGTGCTTTTTTTTTGATTATCCAAAAGTATTTATTTTTATTTATCTTCTCGTTACTTAAAAGCTTTTACCCGACATTTTTGGCAGGCCTAACGGTTCTGATTTTTATATTTGCTGTTTATGGCCGATGCGCCGCTTATTCTAATGGCTTTCTGAAGGTCAATCGAAATGTCAAACTACCTGCGGTTCTACAACGCCTGCAGATCTCTGGAATTTATGTGATAGGCAATTAAAAATCGTTATTATACAAATAGCGCCGCTGCAACAAGTGCATGAGCCAAGAACTTGTCCGAGTTGGCCGAGTCTTTTTCGCAACCCGTTTTGCGGGCAGAAATTAAATTGCAAAATCACCAGGCGCAACCAAAAGTGACACGAGGCAAATGCACTAGTTCCATCAAATTCAAATGGAATTAAACAAAATTCTACTGGGCTTGTAAAATGCAAAAGACAAGACGCCTTTGTAGAATTCAAACTTTAAATACCCTTTATGTACGGAAAATAATAAATAATATTTGGGCCAACGATTTGACGGCTAACTATTTCGCCTAAGCCTTTAAGACAGTGTACTAACACTAGATACTAATTTGAATAAACGACGCAAACAGTGTACTAAAGTTTTTTAAACTAAAATGCAGGCGATTAACTAGAGGCAATCAGTTTAAAAATTGTATATCACCACTAAATTCTTGTTTATTGCGTTCAAAGTATGCTTAAAATATACACTGCCTGTGAATATGGCGAATAAAGAGCGTGATGCTGCTGATGATGATGGACGGGCCCAGCAACAATGCTGGGAATGCTGTCTTGAAATCCGCAGCGCGTAAAATTATAAATTCATGTCGACGCAAGCCCAAGTTCGTTGCCTAAGTCTTTTGTTTTGATACGACTGCCTGCCGCTTCTTCTTGCGCTTGTTTATCGATAAGATGCGCGCAGAGTTTCTCATTTAATTTGTCTAAGCAAATATGACTTCATTACGTGCCAAAAAAAAAAGGAAAAAATTGGGGGTTCGCATAACTCATCCCCAACTAATTACACCGCTTGTACAGCTGGGCAATAAGAAGTTTTGACTACTAGCGTATAAACATTTCGCTTGGGTGCTAATTACGGCCAACAACAATGGGAGCCAGCATGGAGACTCGGCCCGCAATCACGTTTAATGATGCTATTATCAAATTATGAGCATTTCCAGTGCGTTTGAAGAGGAGTAGCATTCGCAGGCATGGCGGTCCGAGTCACGCGGATGGCATCATAAAAGCTGATGAAACTGCAAAGTGGGGGCGTTGCTGTCGTTTTGCATTTGCTGTTAATGCGAAGTAGTTTCCCCCGTTATTGTTCATTTCATACATCTTAATATGCAGCCCGCAAGGCTTTGCACTTGTTACACTTTGGTAATCCATATTCAATTACCATGAGACAACTCTGGCATCGGAAATCGCTGGTATGCGACGGTTACATAACATTCGAAACGGCTTCGAAATCGATTGGTCGCGTTAATGAAAAGTGAAAGACCAAAGTGAAAGACACCCAAAAAAAAAGGGAGAGAACCCACAGGTGCTGGTATTGTTGTTACTTTATCGCTAGCCAATTAAAGTCAAGTTCAAGTGGCCGCACCTCTGCTATTCATTAAAAGTCTCCGATCGAGCGTTGCCAATTTGCTAAACATATTTTTAATATCGGGCTCCATATGGGGGTGCTAGGTTTCACTGTAGTCACCATCGCTACGAGTTACTGGGCTAAGCCAGAGCCTTGACAAACAAGCGGCTCGAAGTCGAAAACAAAACGCTGAGAAAACCAAAACACACGCACAAAGTTCAAGTCCAACTAGTGGCAACTGAAGATACACACGGGCAACGCCACGGGGAAGAGCCAAACAAAATGCAGACAACGCAAAACAAGTTGGATAAATGCAGGGCAAAATAAACACTGGTATTTGAGAGCTCGCATATAAAGACTGATTGCTATTTGCTTTTTTACTAAGTTTAATTTATAATCTAGAAACGTTTAATTTGGTAAAGTTACAGTTGTATTTTTAAAACAATTTCATAGTGATCAAACAAATCATTACGCTTTTGCTTAAGTTGGTAACTAAAATAGCTAAAATAATACATATTTTATTATAATCAATTGTGTAGAAAGCAAATGTCAAAACTGCTAAGACTGCAAATTTGAAACGGTAATTGGTATATTTAAAACGAGGCACGAAAGTTGTTTGAATTAGACACACAAATTCTGTTCTGAATAAATGTCTCTTCACAGTTAAAAATTCTATTCCATTGATAGTCAAGTGCTTATTATTCGCCACTCCCAATACAAAAGATAAATAACAAACTATTGTCCAGAAATTTAGGAAAACTGGGTATCCCCTTGGTCTTTAGAAAACACACGCCCCAGCAATTGTTGACTCATTCGATGGCCATTCAAGCCCGACTTGCCATAATCATTCAATTGGCAAAAAATTCCTTTATTCTTTCGGGCCAAAACAAACAAAAAACTTGAGAAACAAAACGGAAACAGTCCGCAATGGAAGCCAATGGAATAGACCAGTTCTGCAGAACCGATTGGGCCAAAAGATCTGTGATCTGTGATTGAGTCGGCCGTGGAGCTGGGTTCTTTCACGTTTACGGCCATAAGTCCCTCGGCTCCAGATCATCGCAATCAATGTCGCCCGATCAGCGCCACTTGGTCGCCTTTTGTACGGAATCGGAGTAATATAAATTGTGAATTATGAACTTGACGCCAATGTGTCACACACTTGAAAAGCATCGAGTGCCGAATCAAAGCGACTGGTTGTGGAATTGTATTTTTCGTTTCTGGGATTGGACAAATGTTGTTCAACTGTTTAGCTTAATTAAATCATTTAACGAAATGATTGTGCGCTATTTTGTACCCCATGTCATTGGCTCTCCCTCTTCTCAGCCGAAACTCTACTGCGAAGGTTAGCACTAAGTGCTTTTTTATACTCCTCGCGCGGATTGCGCAACATGGAACTGGGAGTTGGAGCTATCAGTGCCCCCGGAGGCTCAAGGAGGATGTAGGTCAGTGCGATGCCACCGCATCTCTTTCTCTTTCTCCTTCTCTTTCTTTCTCTCGGGTGCAGCTGATTTCTGAGTTGTGGCATGCCGCAACCGCAGGAAACGGGTTTGGCCAATTGCAAAAAACAGTCTATAATAAAAAAAAACCTGAAAACAGGGGACGCACAAAGTCACTTTCGCTCGCCGCGACCTTTGACAAGTAAGTGCAACTTGGGGCACGACAAGTAGCATAAGAGTGTTACTGCCTTAAGAGAATTTTCGGTATCCTCAATGAGAGTAACTTATATTTGTAACCGAACTGGTAGAAGATTCACGCCTAAGGCATGCTTTTCTTATATATTTGCAAAGTATATACTAACTTATTGTTTTATTTGTATTTTAAATTGTATAGTATTATATTTTATGTATAAAATCATAATCATAAGCTAAAAATAAAGGAAGGATTCGGACAATTAAACTATTAGTTAATTAAAATCGGAGAGCATGCAATACTCAATTTTTCGCAGCAGTTTCGGTTTCTTTAAATTTCACTTTTTTAAATGAAATGGTGTCGTTGGTTTTACAATCTTTGAATTGTTTTTTCCTTTTCTTACTACCTGACATTTAACGTTTCATTATTTCTCTAATTGCTGCGATGCTTTCTTTGCTATCGTGAATTTAATTGCAGTTTCATTTTGCCCTTATCTTTGCTTTTCATCAGTTTGTTGGCCCAGAAAACAGAAACTATTTCAGTGTACTATTGGAGCGGAGGTATTTTAAAGACAACTAGAAGACTTCGACCAAGATGTGTTGGCATTGCCTTGGCATTTTGGTAGTACAAGCATTTTAATGTCATAAATTTGAATGTCCACTTCCCCGTGACTTTTGCCTAGTCACAACCAGATCTCCAGATCTCCGGCTACCGGGTACCGAATACCAAATACCGAATACTGAACACTGGGTAGCCGAAAGTGTGTGCACGATAATCTAACGAGTTCAGTTCCTGCTCGGTGGCTACTGATTTTGGACAGCAGTCGCAAACAGCAGCGCTTGACCCTCTGAGCGGTGGATATAGCGCCGTATGAACAATGTACTCGTACATATAGAGTACATTCCTATCTGATCGAGGCTGTGTCACGTGCAGCAGCCGGTTGTGGGATTTTGAGGAACTGCGTTTGGGGAGTGATATCGTGTAATTTGAGACAATGTGCCGTAAACAATTCATTATGGTAACCGCTGACAGCTGCGCCTTGTTAAGTGATATTCAATAGATTTGAGCCGCTATATCGGAGGGGTTTTGGTTCGGAATGCGAGCGTTATATGTGTTGCGCGTGCTTTCTGGCCAGGATTTGTTGGGTCCGAATGGAATGTGAGCCCAATTGCTTTTGGCCAGCAGCCTTTCACCTGCATTCGTCGTCTGTTGCACTAATTGTTGCATAACTTCTGGATCAGGGGATCGGCGGGAGTTCGGATACCTAAAAACCTGAGAGTCAAGTGCTGGCACTTACATTTTGGCAGTGGGCGTGAATTACTTGGCCTTTTTTTCTGGGGTGAACTAATTTCTATGGCATATACAAATAAATTACGGCCGAAATGAGTCGGCTGCTGCTGCCTTTTGTCTGCTCGGTGGTAGTGAAAGGCGACTCTCGGCTGTGGCCATTACGAAATCCGGGGGAAATAACTCGGGCACTCGCCACAAGTAGAAAAAAAAAATTCAGACTACTCTACAAATTGTTATTGGGGCCCAACTTTTGTGCGGGTGCTACACAGGCCGCAAGTAACATAAATACAATCCCAACGGACAATGGCCAACTGCAGCTGCATTTCGCGCTCCAATTTCGAAGCCAATTAATTTGCCCATAATCGACCGAATATGGCTTTTAATAATAATTATGTAGCACCAATTGCGCTGTAAAAAAAAAAAAGAAACTCATTAGATGCCCCAGCAGGTGAATGGATCAAAAGGCGGTACTTGCAGTTTTATGAATGTAATTACTGGCCCAACTCGATTTAATATTCTGTTAGAAGCTATTTGAAATCATCAGCGATTTTATAGGTACAGATTTGAGTATCATTAAATTGTCCTCTCCAGCAATCAAAACTTAAGTGTTAAGAACATATATTTTTAATAGGCATATAAAAATGTATTTTTAATGTATTTTATGCTCTGTTTATGCTCTGAGAGTTGAGAGATATTGGAATAATGTTATTAAAGTTGAAGTTTATGTTTCTACAAGCACATGGAAAAAATGTATAAAATTATAGTTATAATAAATTATAATTATTTGTAATGATATGTCAGGCTCCACTGTACCGCCACTTGTGATACATTTACACAAAGTAATTCAAAGACAAAAGACCAGCCAAGCGCTGATAAATTCATTTGAATCTGTTTCTTAGCAGCCACGTATTTTTCTTTTTGCTCAAGGTTATGTGTGGAAAATTATATGCCTGGACAGCGAGCAGAAGTTGGGTTGGGCGAGAGAAGTAGTTAACCAGCAGCAGCAGCAGCAGCAGCAGCAGCAGCAGCAGTAGAAACAGCAGAAACAGCAGGGGCACCAGAAGCAGAAGCAGAAGGGGATTGATACTTAGATTGGGGGATCAGTGAGCAGTAGGAGCCGACAGTTTGCTGATTGTTGGACGGAGTGCGATGGTGCAACATCCAGCGGCAGGCGGTGGCGGCAGTTGCGGTTAATTTGCTTGTCATTGCCCAGTTGAGTGGTTGAGCAGCACCACCAATAGCACCACCAATAGCAACACCAATAGCACCACCAATAGCACCACTGTGGCACCACTGTAGCACCTTTGCAGCTCCATCCAACGGCAGCCGTCTGCCGTCTGCGGTCTATTTGAATACAAATTTAATTTGAAATTGAGTTGGCTGTGGGGCAGCTGCCCGGACTTATTTTCGGGCACTTTTGGATTCGGACGTGCCGTAAATTAGCCAGCCGCAAAAACTCCCAGCTCCTAAGTGCGCAAGTTTACCAGTAATTAGAAAGTAAATCCACATGGTTATGAGTGACCTTACTGTTGACTTTTCCGCTTCCTCCACCAACAATCAATTCATATCGAATTTAACCCGCTGACCCCAGTGAACCGTCGGTTCAAAGCCCCAAAGTCAAACAAATTTTGCTCAATCAAGTTGGAAACTCTTTGCATGCCCTTGCAGAGGGTATTCGTAATTGTAGGCTTCATTTAAATGGTAGTTCTGGCCGCAATGGCCTACGGCCTAAACGTCCCATAATAAAATGTAGTCTTAATAAGCAATAATTGTTTGCTCATATACATTTGAGAGTGCTTGATTTGAATACTTCAATTCAAGCATGTAAGTATATTTCTGGATTTCTGGAGGATCAGCAAGTGTATTCCCAACATCGATCCTAGTAACCGTACAACTTTTTAAACTATTTTTGGGTATCCACTCTATTGTGTGGCCCCCCGAAATGGTTATGGCGAATTGAATTGATTGCTGATCGGGGGTTCGGCCGAGTCCAGTGCGGTTTGGCTAGAGCGGGACTGGCTGGTCTATATAGTGTGCTGGCGATCGCCTTGTTCAGTTATTTTTGCGCAATTATAGCCCCCTTAAAGAGACACAAAAAGCATGTGCAAAAGTTGTCCGGCAGCTGGCGGTTAGTATGCCCTACCCCTGTGCCGTTCCCCACCTTCCCCACCTGCGGTTTCTTCTGCGGTGCCAAACTGCTGCAAAAAACTTTTGCTTTCGCTTCTAAAAGCTAACTGCTGTCTTGGCGGTTTATCTGTCTTTTCAGTGGTTGCTGGTTACTGGTTACTGGTTGCTGGTTGCTGGTATGTGGTGGCTGGTTAACAGCGATCGGCACTTGTGCCTGCTCCAATTTGCCACGCTTGATTTTGGCTCTGATTAGGCTTGGACCGGACGGGTTTGCTTAGATCCGAGCTAAATAGTCGCCTAATTTATGTGGGGGATTGCGTAATCGGGGCATGTGAAAATTTGCCGCACAGAAATGCGTTCGCAGCCGCAGCATAAATTTATGCCGTCCGGCTTAAGGTCTTGTTCGGTGTGAATTTTAGGCCGACTCATCAGAGTTTGGTCCGAAAATGGCCATTGATGTGTTCATTTCACACAACCTGATGGATGCTTTGAATTAAGAGTGTGATCACATTTTTGCTTCTTTTTTTAACCCGTATCCAATAGTCAAGTTCGCTGTCTAAGTCTTTTGTTTTCGGAGCAAGTTCGCTGCCTAAGTCTTTTGTTTTTGCGCTAGCAAATTAACTAATTAGATCGACTTGCAGCACGCTTCGCCATTTGTCTGGTTGCACATGGCCACAGAATAGAGTCCTAATGAAGATAAATGGTGAATTAGCTAGTTGCTATTTGGAACTAATCAAGTCCGTGTATACAAGTATAATTATTGCCGATAAACGGGTCGTCGCAGCCGAAACCGAAAGCCAAATGAAGAGTAAAGATATAAGATTGCGGAGAACCTGCAGTCAGGCAAACCAGTTTGCATGTGACTCTTAGCTCATAAATCACCACAGGGATGACCTTGGAACAAGCCCGCAATGTTTCTGTAGGCTGACAGAGTCCTGAGGAACTTCCCAGGAATTTGATTGTACCTTTCTGGCGTGATTAATCGCTCGCTAATGTCAAATTAATCTGATGCCACCGACGTGGTCAGCTCGAGATGCATTCAGCTACCGGTAATTCGTCCAGGGAATGGAGATTGGGCTGAAGGCAACAATAAGCGTGGGCCGACTTTATCAGCGTCATGACCTGCCATCATCAATGGACGTCAATCGGATGTGGCCAGCGAGTCACAACACACTCGCTGATTCCCCGTCGAGCTGTCAGCCCATGTCAACCCCTGTCCAATGAATTGAACGGAGATCGGGCTGCATTGGATCTGTGTATTTGATGTGGTAATGGAACTAGTTCCTTCTATTGCTCAACTGATACGAAGAATGAAAACTTGCAGCTAATCTTCATTGACGGCGAGTAATTAAAAGTTTCATATACTCCTAAAGCTTAGATACATTTTTCAGACGTTGGATTTATTGGTATTTATAATTGAATTTGTAGAAATTCAAAAAATTAAGAGATGTCCAAAGCTGAAGCTCTAAACTCCATAACTCAACTTATCCTAATCGGATTTTGATGTGGCATACCTCTAAATGATTCTGGCGCAATTCTCTAAAAAACTGCATTCAAATTTAAAAATGTATTTTTTCTTAATTTTTTTGTAATTTTTTTGGTGTGATGATGTTGTAGAAAGTCAAAAATATTAAGAAATGTCCCAAGGCTGAATTTCTAAACTCCATAACTCAACTTATCTTAATCGGATTTTGATGTGGCATACCTCTAAATGTTTCTGGCGCAATTCTCTAAAAATCTGCATTCAAATTTAAAAAAAAATTTTTTTTTTTAATTTTTGTAATTTTTTTGTATATGTTGTAGATATTCAAAAAATGAAGAAATGTCCCAAGGCTGAAGTTCTAACTCAACTTATTTTAATCGGATTTTGATGTGCCATACCTCTAAATGTTTCTGGCGCAATTCTCTAAAAAACTGCATTCAAATTTAAAAATGTATTTTTTGTTAATTTTTTTGTAATATTTTTGGTATGTTGTAGAAATTCAGTCGGGGAACTCGACTATAGCATTCTATCTTGTTAAAATTGTGATCTTATAAGCGCATATCTTTCAGCTAGTTCTTGAAACAGATTTATCATAAAATCTCAAGCAAAGCAGATGACTAAATAAAAACGAGGTGCAAACCTTCGAGGAAAACTGGCTCAGAGCCCCATAAAACATAGCTAAGTTCAAGGCATAGTAATCGGTGCTGAAACCATGGCGATGTCTATATAATCGGCGGACTACAATCTGCATATCTTTGTGGCAGCGACAACGCTATAATCGCGGGGCGGCAATTAATCGTTGCACTCGCCTTTGTTTTGGCATTTAATTAGCGATCTCAGCCGGGGCGAAATTGCACCGCGTATAAATTCTTGGCCGACTTGGTTTCGCTGGCATGTGCATTGCAAAATAGCAAACATGAAATGGCAAAAAAAGGCAACTAAAACGAACAAATTAATATCAAATCGATAATGTTAAGGCCCAGAGCAGAAAAGCCAAACAGGTAAAACGAGCTGCTAAGCTGCGATACATTCGCTGCTCTTGGCCCAAAGTGGAGTTTACTAGAGCGAAGAGCCAACGGGAAAAAAAGCTTCGACTATAAAGGCAAAGCGCGGATTTCGGACTCTTTAAGTCTCTATATCTTATGCCACACTATTTGCACTGGCCAGTCTGCAAAAGTGAGAGTGGTCGAGCTTTTTTCTCTTAAGTTTCCGAGCGCTTGCATAGTTCGTGTGTAAATTTTTCTTAATTGCTGCATTCGAAATTAACTGTTGTGAGTTGGTCTTATTGGCCATACGTTGCATAGTTTTAGGCGGCATTTAGTTTTGACTGAAGGAAAACATTTTCGTTGAAAAACAATTTATTACCTCTAATGAGATATTTTTAATATAGAAAAACTTAAAGCGTACATATAAAAGCTAAATGCAGACTAATATCTCATTTTAGATTAAGATCAAGAAAATGTGTATCAACACAAGCTTAAATAGTTTTTTTTTATATATTTATTAAGTGAAGAATCCGTACATCATAATATTGTATCTGAACATCACAGGGTGGAAAAATATTCTAAAGAATTACCAAACACTATATCCACATAAGTGAAGTAGGAACTTAAATAGTAAAAAATAAAATTTAATAGTTAATAATAGTTAATAGTAAAAGGTTTTACCTTGCACATATTTTATTTTGAGAAAAATCTTTTTGCTTAGAATATAAGAAATGACTTTTAAGACCTTGATCTTTGTGGTGAGTATGTCAGTTGAGAACACATTGGTTTCCTTTTAACCAGAATCAACTTGAGTCGATTTCTCTCACGATAAATTTAAGATTATTTTTTACGACCTGTTGCTGCAGGTCGATCGGCCTGGAATCACTTCTCAGACTCAGTTTCATCCTCAGAATCGGACTCATCCGCCTCAAACGAGCCAGAGCTGCCCTCCAATTCGCTTTCGATGCTTCGCTGCGATCTGCATATCCGAGATTCAGGATCGGTTAAGAATATCGCCGCGGGCGAAAGGCGACAAGAAATCAAGAGATCAGTAAACTGGGAAGTGTGTCAGATTATTTTTAAAAACAGAGGGCACTTAGGAACGTTTCAATTAGCTCATGACCTGCATCCGAGATGATCGCAGCCGATGAGGCCCACTGACTGTGTAAACACATGTTCTTGCAACTGATTTACAAATTTACGATTACTGTCGATTTTTGGTTAGTTTTTTTTTCGCTTTGGCCAGTTTTCGAACGCCAGTTTTATTGCAACAGCCACCAAGTGGAACAAAAGGAATTCAATGGCACAGTGAGGTGGAAAAGAAAAAGGAAAAACCGAAAAAGAATGGAATCTCGAATTGCATTTGGTTAGTCATGCGCGAAATAATGGAATAGCTCGGCAAAACACTATATACATATATATATATCAAAATAATAATAATTACTGTTTAAGTTGCTGGCTTTTGTGCTGCACTTGTACCAAAGACAACAGCTTGTCCAAGCCGAAGTTATTTGTTATTACTTTTTTTGTTGTTGCCCGATATCTGCCTTTGTGTGATCTTTTGTGCACTGTTCCCCCACTTCGTTAATAATGGTTTAATTTTTCATATTTCATTGTTCAGCAGTCCGATCCGATTCTGCATCACCAGCCAAGGACGCGCCAATGCGTCAGAGCCAGATATATACTATATCTTATGCTCCACGGCTCATTGGTCGCGATTTCTGCTGACAATCGACCTCCGAAGGCTGAAAAGCAGTTGAAATTCCCGCAGGCGAACATTGAAGCCCTGAAATATAATGGGAATATTTTTAAAACACTTTTTAGTTATGACAGAGTAGTTCCTTTGCTGAAAGGAGTCATTCAGCACAAAGAACGTCCTTCAGGTACAAGATACATTCACTAGGGGAAGATTGTGTTCTTGAAATCTCAAAAATATTCTTTAGTAGTAGCTGAAGAAGATTTATTTTTAGAATGCATACTTCAGTGCATACACAACAATGGTCTCAGTAGTTAAATAGCATTTGGAATGCCATAACAATCATTTATCAGATATGTATTTGAAATCACCCATCTGTTGTCGCTTTTTCGAGAACCTTGTTCAAAGATTCCCCCAATTCGTAAGTTCTTTTATCGCCAAGTAAATATTTGCCAGAACTTTCACCGCAATCGAACGACTGACTGGTGATTCAGATCGGAAAGTAACTCATAATTAAATGGGTATTCACGGGCAACAAAACGGTGCGGTTAGAGAACTCCATGACTACATTGTGCGGACTTCCCAGGGCTGCTGCCTTGTCAGAATCTCCTCCATAATCAGGTCGAATCGGATGTCATAATGGCGAGCACTTTTGGCAAATCCACAACAACAATGACCCCGCATTGATCATGGACAATTTGTTCTAATTCCGCGGTAAGCCAATACAAAACAGGAAACCCCATTGGGCTGTGGCGATGGATGATGCAGCGCATTCCAAGTCCAGGTCCCAAAGACCCCAGATCCCTCGGATCCCCCAGATCCCCCAAATCCACCCAATACCTGTTGGCTGTCTGACCTTGTTGCTGTTTGCATAACGGCAAAGCGGTGACTTAATTGCCGGCCGCCGCCGCCGCCGCCAAGCGATTTGGGAGGTTCAAGCTCAAGTTTTGGTCTGTCTGGTCCAGACTCAGCTGATTCGCCTGATTATGCTGAAGTCGAGTCGGATGGGCGAACATGGAGCTGAGTCCGCGTATGCGGGCGCCACGAGGCCCAAGTCACTGCCAATAATTGAGCGTGCCTCATAAATAACGGTGGTGTGTGTCTCCGTCGCTCCACCCCATCGGATCCACCATCCTAGCTGCGCCTCCACTTCTGGCCCTGCCTCTGCTCCCACCTCAATCATCCCCAAAAGAAGCCCTCGCAGTTGGCAGTGGCGGTAACAGCAACAAGTAGGACAGCGACGTCGACGAATAAAGTTATTAACAATGCCTCAGCGTGTACGTGGTCCTCTCAAAATGGATGAACGTGACAAATACCAAAAGCCATGCGAAGCCGTCTGCAGCTGCACTGCTAAAAAATAAACTAGAGACTTGACTAGAAAGAAAATAGAAAGTTTACTTATATTTATAAGATATACTTATAAGATACAACTTAATGCATTGTGAATAACTTACTAATGCTATAAGCTGAAATTTATGTTCCTAAAATGCTAGTCCCCGATTTTCTTCGCAGTGCTTTAAGCCTGGCCAAATGTTTGTGTTAGCAGCTACGGCAACAACATGGTCCATCATATCAGGTCCGCCTGGGTCGGTGCGCAGAGCCCGAGTTGAAAAAGGGCAAGCCATGCCATGCCGACCGTGGTCGCTGTACAGATGGTTCACTGTGTCCACCGGCCGAGCGGAGACCGTTAACATTTTATTTGGCCAAAATTGCCTATAATTTATTGCTGACGCCGATTGCAACTACGATGTGGGGGAGGGGCGGAGGAGAATGTTTTCATTGTTGATTTATCCAGCCGCTTCGAGTGGCACTTGTTCTAATTTATCCATTTCAATACAAATCAGCGAGGAGTGCGGACCGAAGCTCGAGGATCATGACCGAGGTAGCTCGAAATCGACGCCTCCTGAAGCGCAGTTCCCATCATAAATACACGTATGTGTCCTATGGCTGGCATTTAAATAAATCAATTAAACCCTTGGCTACTCAAGTTGCGATCGGCGTTTCCCGCGAATCTGCATTACTCCTCGGCCACCTGCCTCCTGGACCGGGAGTCTATCTTGGCCCGCCTCCAGCCAGGAAGTGTGTACATCGATGTTAAGTGCAATCTAAGGACACAACAACGTGTGCCCGCAGTACACGTATCGGGGGGATTCTTGGACTCTTGGGGCGGGGGAACACGTGTAACCTGCCTCGGTCTCAGGTGAATCTCTGGCACGTACATGAAAATATTACACAAGATAAGGGAATGCAACTGCCGCTTCATCTGAAGCTTCTTCTGCTGCACTCAGCCAATTTTATGGCCCAAGACCACTAGATATCACACGGAAACTAATAAGTCTAATATTATGTTTTCCATCGACTCCCTAGTTCATTTAATGGTAGGGTTATATTAAGATTATATGTTTTTAAGAGGTATTACTGACCTTTACCTTAAATAGTATCAAGAATCATCAAAAACTGATAGATAAACTCACGAATTGAGTCCATTTGCTTATGTAAAGTAGATTGGTTGCCGGAAACTGAGCATATTTCTTAATTTCCTAATAAAAATGTTTAATACGAACTTATTTAATCTGACACTTTTTAAAATTTTTGCTTGTGTTTTCGACTTTTTTGATGGCTTGCAAGGGAACAGATATCCGCATTGTGCTAGCAAATGTGAATGCGAATTAGAATGCTCGGTCAGCAAATGCAGCGTAATTAATGCCGCTGCCTAGTCGCCGTTCCACCTGTCAGTCCCGCTCAAAATCAAAATTGTGACAGCCGACCGACCGCTTCCACCCACGCCCACGCCCACGCCCACGCCTACATTCCGCCCACTTCCCGGTCCACATGCCAGAGCGACATGACGATAGCCGTCAGCGGCTGCAATGCAATTAGCATCTCCATCTCCATCTGCAACTGCAACTGCAACTGCGACTGCGACTTGACCAAGCAAAGTTCAATATCACCAGCGCCACACCCTCGTGGCGGCGGAGACTGCTCCAAATCCTTGGCGGAGAAACTTGGCCAAAGTACTTAGCCGCCCAGAGTGTTCTCTTGCGGAACTGGGTCACCGCTGTCACAGACGTCAATTGTTCGCCCGATATGTGCGAATATGCAAACAATAAAGCGAATCTGTGGAGGAGGACCCGCCGAGTCATTGGACAAGCTTTGACAGCATCAGCACGAGCGCCGGCCCGGGCATCCGATTCGGACTCCAAGTCAGTACCAGAAGCTGTGGACCCCATGCAGTTGGCCAGATGTGTGAGCCGAGGTGCTAAGTTATAAGCCCGTTGTGCACACAATGCTAAACGATCTGAAAATGTGACAGCGCATTCTTGGCTGTTGGCTAAAATCCACAAGTTCTAAATGAATATGAAAACGCTACCGAAACAGCTGTCATATCTGAGTTATCTGAGTTATTTAACTCATATTTATAGCTAAACAAATAGGAAATGTATTGCATAACTCTATTGTGTTGGCCAGAACGAAACGGCTAGTGATCCTAGTGATCCAAGGATATATACTAGGGTCGGAAACGATTTCTTCTACCTACTAATGTACATACTTTTTTAATGAATCTACGCGCATGGAGTATAAAGCTAAACACCAGTATTCCATTGGCCATCCGCCACTCGGTCTTGGTGGACTCACTGAAATGGGAGGCGTGCAGTAGGGCCCTAAATTACCACATTATCAAGTACAAGGAGGTCCGACTGCCGACCAAAAGCCCCATGTCGATGCCACGAAGCCCAGGGCGGCACGATTGCCATGCCATGGTACATGGGCAGGTCCAGGTTTTGACCCCACAGAAGTAAGAGCCACGAGCGGCTGGCGGGCAGGGGAATGGGAATTGGTGGGGTGCCATTGGGCGGGAACACAAGTTGGCTGCGAGTTAGTTGGCTTCTCGTTCTCGTACAATTTCGACACTTCCGAGATTTTACTATAAAAATTTGCCATAAATTTGTTAGCGCACCGCTTTTGTTGTGTCTTTGGCCCGGAATTCTCCTGCTCCTGCTCCTCCTCCTCCTCCTCCTCCGGCTCCTCCTTCTCCACCTCCACTTCCATTTCATCGCAGTCCACCTTCAATTCCCTGCTCCCCCATAACACCCGTTTCCTCCAGTTCTTATAGATTTTCCCCAACTGCATCCTAGGCAGTGATGCCAAAGTATAAAATTGATTTAAGACTTGGTTTAAATATTACTTTTCATCTTGCATAACCTTTTTAAAAACATTTTATTCTGATATTTGATAAACAAGATAAACCAGAAATACAAGTTAAATAAATAAATCATTTTTTTATAAGTATGAAACCCTTTTATTAAACAAAGTAATGTAAAACCAGCGATCCCAAGATTTCTGGGCACAGAATACATCCGCGGCCAGCAGCTCTGGTCCGCGTCGCCTTGGAGGCTGGATCTGAGCTGGGAAACCTACACGCATGTCCAGTGCCTCTGATGATATGTACTTTCGCGGGCATAACTGACATGTTTGGCCAAGGAGCCGTAAAATAAATTCCAGCGGGGTGGGCGTGGGGGGGGAGGGGAGAGGTTGGAGTGCCAAGCGGGCAGCACGCGTCTTGTCTTGGCCAAGTCAAGCAAATGAAGTTAACTCAATCACGGAGTGGCCAAGGGCCCTGCTCGGGTGTCGGCCGGCGAATAGTAAAAATGTTAGAATAACTTGTATAAAATTTATCAAGCTGCCGCTGCTGCCGTTTCCTCGGCTCCATTCCACTCCAGCCGCAGCTACTTTGGGCTGGGCAAAGGGTTCTGAACTCGGACGTGGGTCTCCCCATCCAGGCAGCTACTCCGAACTCCTCCGAACTCCTGCCTCCTGTCTCCTGCCTCCGGATGCCACACGCTCAAGGGAGCAAAGTGATATTTATGCCAATTGCTGGGCAGTGGTACATGCGTGTGTGGGTCTTAGAAGTGCCAGTAGATGTAGATGGTCATGGAAATGGAAATGGAAATGGGATTGGGATTGGTCTGGATTGGAGCTAGGGATGTACGGAAAAAAAAGGTGGAACCCAGTGTTATGACAATTAATATGTAATAGTTCTCAAATACTTGAAAGAAAGTTATATTGAGTTTTAGAAGTAAAACCCTTTAAGGTAGTACGCCTCTTATTCTGAGACAAACTCTTAGTTATCCGCTTAGATATAAGCTATCTATCTATCTTGAATGAGCTTTATTACTAATCCATATTATCAATAAGAATTTTCTTTTGGTGTAGGGATCAAGAAAAGGGCCGTGTTTCTGCCGTTGTTATTTTAAAGCAAACACAAACGGACACAAAAGGTGAATTCAATTTATTACGAGAGCATTTCAAACTCACAGGCAAGGTTGAAGTTGAGTTGGACTTGCAGATGGAGATGGAGATGGAGTCGGGGCTGAGCTGGGAGTTAAGAACCAGGCTTATCGGAGGCAGTGATCCCTGGGAGCTGAGCAGAGGAGCAGGCGGAGGCCAAATGCAATTATGTGTATTTTATGCTCGGGCTGGCTTCATACTTTTGCCTGATTGACAAATAAATTTGCGATCCATGCGTGACGATAGGCGGCTGCTCGGATTCGAGCGGGTAACGAGTTACTCGAGCTGAAAGTGTTCTATGGGGGGGGGGGGGAGCCACTGCTGGAGGATTAGGAGCAGGAGGCGCTGATAGCACTGATAGTTTTCCATTTCATTGTCCATGACGGCCGGGCGGCTTCAGTTTCAGTTGGTTAATTAAGCCAATGCCAGGGCAATCAATGTTTTCACTTAAGTGCAAGTAAATTTCACATCAGCAGTAGCCATCTGCATTTTCCCCCCTCATTGTCCATTTCCATTTCCATTGCCATTTCCATTTCCATTTCCATCGCCATTGCCATTGCCGTTTCCATGCGGCTGGACCGGCAGAAGGAACAACTGCATTTGTTTGATGTTAGACAGGCTCTGACTTTGACTTTGAGCTTGAGTATGGTTCTAGCTCTGACTTTGACTTGGTCATTAGTGGCTGTCGTTGTTCAATGTTCCTGCTTGCTTGATTTGTTCCGGCCTTCCGGCCGCGGGTTGGGCCACAGTTGGGTTACTTACTCTTCATTGGGTCCATGTGGCACAAAAGCTTTACAAGGGGCAGTCTACTAAAGGAATATTAAAGCTTTATTAACAGCTTACAATATGTCTTACAAATGTAAAATAAATATTTTTAAATATTCTAATAAAAAGCCAGCTGAAGTTCCTTAAAAATAAAATTTAGGACATAGAAAGCAGATATTCATTAATTAATAAGAAACTTCCTGTTCCTTACACAATAGTATAGTAGTATATGGATAAAATCAAAAGTTGTGTAGTGGAAGGGGACGCCTTTGAATGAAATGCCTCTTCCCATTGGGGAAACCCAGTGTCATACACACATTAGAATAGAATTCGGCGGCCTTTTTTACACGCATAGTTCTGCGTAAGCATAGTCCAAAGCGGCCGCATCCAGTGGAGACCGCACGTCCAGGCCACAATTTATGGACGTAGTGGCCAGGAATTTTATGATACAAGGCGGTACCAGCTGCACCCCCGCCCACCCAGGCGGTACCTTGGCATAAAACACCCCGCCCACCCATGTTGTGGCTTATTGGCATGTAAAGAACTGTGCGACTGCGACTTCGACTGCAACTTTGACTTATTACATGTAAAGAGACTGCGACTGCGACTTCGACTGCACTCGACCGATATCGATACGCTAAGCCCCCCATCAGTCCACATTATATGTATGTATCTACAGTACAAGTATATATGCGCTTAAAAATTACCTTTTATCTTGCATAACCTTTTTAAAAACATTTTATTCTGATATTAGATAAACAAGAAATACCAGTTAAATGAATAAATCATTTTTTATAAGTATGAAACCCTTTTATTAAACAAAGTAATGTAAAACCAGCGATCCCAAGATTTCTGGGCACAGAATACATCCGCGGCCAGCAGCTCTGGTCCGCGTCGCCTTGGAGGCTGGATCTGAGCTGGGAAACCTACACGCATGTCCAGTGCCTCTGATGATATGTACTTTCGCGGGCATAACTGACATGTTTGGCCAAGGAGCCGTAAAATAAATTCCAGTGGGGGAGAGGTTGGAGTGCCAAGCGGGCAGCACGCGTCTTGTCTTGGCCAAGTCAAGCAAATGAAGTTAACTCAATCACGGAGTGGCCAAGGGCCCTGCTCGGGTGTCGGCCGGCGAATAGTAAAAATGTTAGAATAACTTGTATAAAATTTATCAAGCTGCCGCTGCTGCCGTTTCCTCGGCTCCATTCCACTCCAGCCGCAGCTACTTTGGGCTGGGCAAAGGGTTCTGAACTCGGACGTGGGTCTCCCCATCCAGGCAGCTACTCCGAACTCCTCCGAACTCCTGCCTCCTGTCTCCTGCCTCCGGATGCCACACGCTCAAGGGAGCAAAGTGATATTTATGCCAATTGCTGGGCAGTGGTACATGCGTGTGTGGGTCTTAGAAGTGCCAGTAGATGTAGATGGTCATGGAAATGGAAAGGAAATGGGATTGGGATTGGTCTGGATTGGAGCTAGGGATGTACGGAAAAAAAAGGTGGAACCCAGTGTTATGACAATTAATATGTAATAGTTAAGAGATGTTGCCTGTTGTTTTTTTTATCATTTTCTCGATTATTTATTCATTTACGAATACTTATGCGGTAAATGTTAAATACTTTATGCAAATTTCCAATTACAAATGAAATGAACCAGTTTACAAGTTGCCAAAAAAGTGAATATATTTAGGCATTTAGTGGCTTAAACATATATTTACAAATACTCAAATAGAGGAAAGCAAACACTCGACCAGATCAAGCAGATGGCTTAAACTTGAACGAATAAGTTTGGTAACATGATTTCTGGCGGCTCATCGTTTATTGAACTCTGGAAATCAGAGTGGCTTGTATCAGAGCTTCAACTTTTGAACCCCCAGTAAACCTCCATAAAATGAGATATTAAAGAACGGTGACAGCTTTTTAGATTGATAAAGTTATGTATACAGCCCTAGTAAACTGTAAACGTCGTCGGAAATTTTACGGACGTTTCAAAATTTACGAAAAACTAGTTTAACCCTGCTACTAGAACCACTGCTAACGCACTCGGCACTCCGGCAGGCGCTGGCATAAAACTTAATAATTATAAGTGCCAGTTTTTGCTTTTTCGCCGAGCAGTTTTCAAATGCTAGAACCGAACCGGATATATGGGGTTGCGTTAGGGTAACTCACTCACTAGACGGTGTATTATGTCATATGAGAGCGAAACACGTTTGCGCAGATAATAATAATAAAAGTGAAACCAAAAAGTGAAATTCACTCGCTGAGAATCGCTTAACGATCGCTTAAACAATGATTTGATTGGGCATTTATGAAATTAATTTGCTTGCAGCATTTCCATGGTTAATTCAATTAACATGCGTTCTTCGTTTAACTTCGCCCTGGGCGCCGAATCCATTCGGCATCACACGTTCTTTGTTAACCCCTTTGTTCAATTATGCGTTATTTTGGCCACTTGTTTCACCGGTACCAGCCAACAATTTATGGCCAACAATTTATGGCCACAAAATACGGTACAGCTACTTACTACGACGAGCAATTAATGTCGCCTCGAGTGCGTTGTGCAGAAAATCAATTAAACCATTCAGAGAACAGCACAAAAGATATAAGATACAAACAACAAATATTTCTCGCTGGCGGAAGTAAAAGTTCAACTGCAGGAGAATCGAGCCATTTTTGACATCGGTTTGGGCGGGTTAGAGCGCCATTAACATTGGATTTGCCATATAGCTGCAGATTCATCGATTTCTCGAGTACTCGAGTTTCATTAATCTTCCGTTTTGTGTTTGCTGCCATTTTGCCATTTGTGGTTTTAACTCGATTTGGCACAAGTCCCGCAAACATACAAGTAATAAACGGAATCAGAATGCCATAGCACACCCGTTTTAATTTTCTGCAAATTAACCAAATAGGAAATCACACTAATTGCTTTGCGTTATGTTTAATTTATTGGTTCGCATTAGGGAAATCATAAATAACATTAACATTAAATTGGTAACAAAACATTAGTTAATGTTGCAAAGAGTATCGTCCAAAAAAGCGCACTATGAATGATATTCAAAAATACTATCTAAGGAATAGATTGTTATGAACACTAATTGTTGGGAAAAGCAGCTCGTAGTTTTAGTTGCTGGGGATGAGAAATTCATATACCTTTTGCTTAAAAAGCTACGCTTGTTTCTTAAAGTGTACTCGATTTCCAAAATACATATCTTGTTTCAGCAAACTAGGTTCCCAGCAGTCACGCCCACCTCTCGTTTTCGATCTGCAAATCGATCATTGTATGTAGATTGCGTTTTTGATGGACAGTGGTCATGAGCACGCAACTCAAGCGAGCAATAAAACTAGGAGGCGTGGGCCTGCTTTACATATTGGCGTTTTATTTTCATTTAATTGTGCCATTAAAGAGTAACAGATTAATAACAATTAAGGCGGCAACAGTTGAGCATTCATCAGACGCGCCAAACGTGTTTAAGCCAATGATATGGTAGTGCCATCGCAGTAGTAAAAACAAACATACCGATTAAAGCTGGCAGCGAATCACTCTTTTTTCAGTTGCCAACTACACACGCAGCTAGAAGGCTTTAAAGCATTGAGGCATTAAAAGATTTAATTTTAAGCGAACCAATCCCAAGTTGATGATGCCGCAGCTGGAACGGGGATCCATTGAAACCAAGAGTAGGCACAGCCTTTCGGTTTCTTTCTGCGGGCGGGCCAACCAACTTTGTGTGAACTATAAAGATTGATATCACCACCCGATGCTAGATACTGCCGATTCTGCTCTTGACGCAAGCCGAAATGTGAATTAATTCTGAAAACAGGTTACAATAGAGCCGACTAGCCGGCCAAATGATTTTTGGCTGCTGGATATCATAAAATACAACAGTTTGCCAGTGATCACAAGACGGTTTGTATTGTATCAAATGTCTCAGCGATGATTATTCAAGGACAGCAGCAGCATTTGCATACTCATATGGCAGCTTAGTCGGACTTACACCCTATGTATGTGTAGTTAGTCGGGCTTAGTGTGTCTTATAGAGCCCATTTAGCAACCAGTATGCAGATTGGGCCAAGAATATGCTCGTTGATCGCGCGATACTACTGTGAAAAGATAGTCGGGAAAGTGTGTGTGCTTTGAAACTTGTTATATATATTCATTGGGATGATATGCACATTCTTAATTTTGGACACCTTGACAATAGTACTTGTATATAAAATATTTTTCCATCCAGAAGAAAAAGAACGATCCTAAAAAGCAACCAGTCTTCACATCCATTAATGTGCATCCTGAGCGGATTGGTACCCAAAAGGAATATTATAAGTAGTAAAAACGCTATAGACTGCATTAGCTCCTTTGGAATGGCTTATAATTCAGCATCCGAATACGACTGAAAATAATTTTATATTTGATTTTGACTGCTATGTAAAATGTTACTGCACTCTACGTGTATAACAAAAACTAGACATCACAGAAATGAGCAAATTTTTGCATAGCGAGCAATCGACTGTAAACGACGGGGAATTTCAATTAGCCAAGTGACTTACAGATAGATACATTGACTTACAGATAGATACATATACATACACGTATGTAACACCCAAGTCTGCATTAGCATCAACCCCTGAAGTCGCCGCTCGATAAGATCTCGACAAGGTCATCTCTGGAGCAGCTCTACCCGTATGATTCCAATGTGAGCTAATGCATAATTAACGCAATTAAGTTGTCGTCCATATGCAATGGACGTCGAGCGCGACTCAACTACGAGTCGCTTTAAATAAACTAATTAATGTTCTAAGATTGGGCCGCGAGATTGTGTTAATTGCAGCTTCAACGCGTGTCGCGATTGCCATCGATGTCGCGGGAGTGAGATCTTCCAGTTCGGCTGCGATGATTTATGGCGAGCATTGCCATAAAATCATTAGAGTGCATCCCAGTGGTATCCCAGAGCGTGGGCGCCTGCCCATGGTATACTCCTATGCCCCGTATGTGGGGGCCTCTGATTAATGGGCCCACTTGGAGGCCAGAAAGCGAAAACGATAAGAATGGCGATGGCGATGGTGGTGGCGATGGCGATGGCTACTGGCGAATAGATTTACGAGAAGGCCAGGCCAAATACACAAGCACCGTGTAAATCAATTATTCATGCCCCAGCAGGCAAATAGCATAAAAACGTCACACAATTTGTGCCAATTACAAGTAGCAGGCGATAAATATGCAGCATCAACAGGGCCAAAACCTCTTGGCCTAGCCCGATCCCCATGGACCCCGAGAATTATGATCGGGGAATTCCCAGCCTTTCTCAAACAGCCGATCTATAAATAGCTGGGTGAGTGATTGTGGCGCGTTATCGCCAGTACTTCTGCCACTGCCATTTGGCTATTCCATTAAGTTGGACTTATTTATAGGCAGGTGATTTATGAAGCCAAATTTGAAATGGATCTAAGTATTGCACTTACGGGGTACTGACACTTTATCAGATGCCTCTAACATTACCTCTAAATAACTAGCTTTTAGCTTTTATGTAGGCATATTTTTAATAATATATTTTGATCCCAAAATGTAAGCTTTTTTAAGGGTAGTTCATCCCTGACACTTTTTTTTAGATATTTCCTATTTTCTTGTTACATTAAACCCATCATTCATTTTTCTTTACATTTTGATTTATTAACAGCCAACTGATTCTCAATAAAAACACATTCTAAGCCACTTACCGCAGATAAAACAACGATTTATTTCATTGCCTGAGAGATTTAAATTAATTTAATTTACAAGTGTCTCTGGCTATTCTACACTTGCCTTAATTGCGTATTTAAAGCCGACATTTATTATAATTAAACTTACATCGCCTATTGCAGACGGCATTCGCTGCCAAACTGGTTGTCTTTCGGCTTTCAGTTTCAGTTGCTTGTGCTAATTTGGCCCAGCAACTTGATAAATAAGCTGCCATAACGCGACTATCGCAGTACAGCAGCCGCCAGCCCAGTCCATCCATCTTCGGGACAAAGAAGCCCCATTCCAGGGAGAACGGAGGCACCCCACCCATCCTTCGAGCGAGATGCTGAAAGCGGCATGGCCTTGGGGCATGAATAATGTGCACAATTACTCTTTGCAGTGGTTGTGCTCGTGCTGCAAGAACTGGAGTGCTCTGCTGATGGTTCTGTTTCGCTTTCTAGTTCTCAGCACTCGACGCCGCATCTAATGGCTGGCCAAGGAAAGTGCAAGTTGACGGGTGCGCTTGGGGAATTGTGCCACTTGCAACTTGCCACTTGCCACTCGCTGGCTTCTTTCTAATGGCGCCCCTCGGATTCAGCTGGTGCTGGTGCTGTTAATTACACCTTGTTGGCCGTGTTGCAAGTCAGCGTGTTGCCGATCCTCCTGGCGATACAGTCACGGTGTACACTGTACAGATGCAGTTTGTACCTGCACCTCGGCACGTTGCAGCGTGTGAAATGAATGGCGCATGTTGCCGATAGCATCGAACAAGGCAGCCAGCAAAATACGCATCTCTCCCCCGATTCGAGGCCCTCTGATAGCCATCGTATTTCGGCATTTCGTTTCTTGACGTGCGAAAAGTCTTCATCTGAGTCACCAGCGTACAAGAAACTCAGTTTGCTGCGGGCAAGGCCGTCGAAAAAGTCAAAACTGAAATAGCAAAATAACTTTGGGCAACCTCATTGGAACATATTTCAGAACTTTTGTTCGCCATTGTACGCTTTACTGTTTTTCAGAATTTTGTTGGACCTTTTTTCACCATTAACAAATACTTAAGCGCAGAATATTAAATTTTTTAAATATATAAAAATATCATTTAAAGCATGTTTTGGTATTGTGTAATTTGTAATTATGTATGTCCCAATATTTTTTACACTATATTTTTGAGTTCTTAAATAAGATTTGTACACCATTATTTATTTGTACAATAATGGAACTTGAAATAACACAAGAGTCAGTTAGAGAAGCTTGCCTGTACCCAAAACCAATTACCGCTATGGCAATTAGCTTCAAATTGGCCACACTCAGGGCAGCTATTTTATGGGACTTTCAGATTTGGACCGCGTCATCGCCAACAAGTTCTTAGCATAATTGTTAACGCCTCGAACGGATTGAGTGCCAAATTATGACCACAAATTTACTTACATCTGCCTGCTGAGCAGTTTCCCAGGCTTCAAGGCTGCGTATGCGGAAATTGCTGACGGTTCAATTAACACACACCCAGAGCGAAGCCTTTTCCCACTGTTTTGATTTTGATGTTGGCTTCGTGTTTCGGTTTTTTTTTTCGATCTGTGTCGGTTTTCCTCACTTTCGGGCATTGAATTCGATCGGTGTTCGCCAGGCGTTAAAAAGCTCTTAAATTGCAAGGCGTCTGCTGCATGCCAAAAAGAGTCGCAATCTTGTGAAATTACAGCCTGAAGGCTGCAGCAGCGACCTTAACTTTTGGTTTCTGCGAGTCGTTGACACCTGGTTTTCGTATCACGCCAATGAATTAGCCATAATTCGAGTGACGTCACAGCTACTTCGCTGCTGAATCATAGTTGCGTTCTGTGAAGGATTTTGGGGCAAAGGGCGGCCCCCATGGCGTATGCTTAATCCAGCCGTGGGCTAGAACCATTCGCTTATCAATCATACGCCACGTTAAGCGCCATCAGCCCACACAATACACCGAGTCACTTGAGGCGCAAGATCAAGAATTTGCCATTATTTTTAGCCAGCTCTTTTTCTTTGTGTGTCAGCACGAATTAATGTTGGCGATTTAAATCGCAGCAAGAAGCCAAAACAAACAACACGATGCGGAAATTGTTTGTACAACATGGCTAAAACAAAGGCGCCAAAACAATTCATTACTATTATTGTTATTTTAGTGCGATGAGCAGCCAAAAAATTGTGCATAAAACAGTGTGTAAAATCAGAATTTGAAACCGTATCTCTGCCTGGCCAACCTTGATTTCAATTAGCAAATATGGAGTGCCTGCAAATTTCTCAATTTGTTGCCAAAACTAAAAAAGCCCTATGTATTTGCCTAGCCATTTTCTCCCAACCAACGTTTCTGTTTCTGTTTTTTTTTCATTTTTTTTTTTTTGGTTTCGTTTTATTTTCCGTTTTTAATGTAGCAAGGTCGTTCGTTGGTCCGCGACGCCAAAAGCAATTTGTAATGATTATTAAAACAACGACCTGCTTGGCATGCTCCAAACAGAGCCCTCCCCTTCACCCGGCCCACAACTGCCATTGTTTACTGTACCTGCTGCCGTAGCTGTTGCCATTTGCCGTTTGGCGTTGGCTTTTAATTGAAATAGCGAAAAACAAAAAGACAAAAAGCAAAAAGCAAAAAACACAGTAACAGTAACAAGGCAGTGGCTAAAAATTATATTTGGATTACAACACGGTCAGCAGAGCTGCGAATATATATCGTACCTTGTACATTGAGCATATGAAATTCTTGGGCAATTATTGCCGCACAACGCAGCCTTTCGATACGTATTCAACCGGTGATTGAATGGCCAAGAGCATTGTGATTATGACAGCCGGACACTCGAGAAGTTCTATTTAAAGCACTCCGATCTCTGGGCATTCCATCTGTGTGAGCTCAGCTCAACGCCAATTTGGCAGAGCCCGATAATTGACTTGTGAAAGGGAAATCCAGCGCAGCTCTGGAATGGAACCGAGACCATTCTATGCTAAGTGACCGCCACACCCTCCGCCATGATTCACAACTTCAAGCACATAAATTGCATTTAATGCTGCCCAGCCAAATAAGCCAATTGCCATAAACGGACGAATCTCGGTCTGAATTATGTCGCCGCCGGTCGGGTTAGTCAAAAAGCCAAAACCAGAGCCAAATAGAGAAGCTCGCGGATCGGGGGAATTACCCAGGGGAATTGAGGCAGATACATCCGCGACGGGAGCGAACACAAACAAATCAAAAGTAATTCACACGCTCAACATGCAAAAATAATAAAGAAATACCCAAATGTTCATTTCAAAGCACTGTAGAAGGAGAACGAGTTATTTTATTCAAAAGTAAGTTCATTTCAAAATGCAAATATTTAATAAAGATACCAAGTGTGTAAAATATCAGAATATATTATAAATAGTAACAGAACATTACAAATTACATATTTATTTATATGTATCTACACTCACATGTCATAAAATCGTATAATTAACTTTCACCTTTATATTGAGCAACATGGCATTTAATTTGGTAGACATTCCTAATTTGAATATATTAAACTCTGATATATGAACTGTGAAGTACAATGAGAGTTTTTCGAAACAAGTTATTTAAATTAAACAAGAGTTATAAAATTCAGATCTCGTTTTGCGAAGAAGCTTTTACAGACTCGGACTTTTTTTTGAGAAGCTACATAAAGAATCTTTCCAAGAATCTCTGCGAACCTTCTTCTTGGGCAGACGACAGGCGTCTGCGAGCGTTGAGAACAGCGGGATTTCAGAGTGCCCTCTTCGCGATGGTGACTGCAGTGGCGTTTGCTCGGCGAGCGAGCTTCGTTTGGGCCTTCGGCTGTGGAGACTTCGGGCCAGTTTGGGCCAACAAGTTGGGGCTGTCTTGCTGTGGGGCTCACCGTTAGCCGAGCAGTCGAAACACGCAGCTTGAGGCGAGCGGTTCTAGCGCGCGCTTCCAAACCGCCTAACTACCTAACTCTTTAACAGCGAGCAGCTACTAACCCACAGCAGACGCTCAGTAGAAGTCGTTATCGCATCGAAATCGTTAAAATCGTTAAAATCGTTGAAATCGTCGCGAACGCAGAGTTCTGAGAGTGCTGTGCCCATAGAGATTGAAAGACAAATCTAAAACCCAAAAGGTGTATAATATTTAAGGAGCAAAAAACAGTACATACACGTAATTGAGGAGAAACCTAGCTGGCTGTTCGATTGTGGGCGTTGCAAGTACCATTCTGACTCGCACTCGGGAATAAATCCAGTACCGATCAGTAAACTTACGGATAACCAAACGTCGCATTGCACTTGGAAGCAGGGTAAGTCATCATCATCCCCCTTTGCGACCTTGACATTTGATGAAATTGATTTTGTCGTTCGTTGCTAATTGAAATGAATGCACGATTGATCGCCAAGCAGAGAAGATCGTTTGATTGGCACATAAATTGTGCTTGTACAATCATCTGGCTGCAAAATTGTCCAAGACAAGATGTTCAGAGCGACAAGCGCGGAGGCACAGTTTTTAATTAGCATTCTGCGGTGTCTTATAAATAAACATGGTTTTATGGTGGATGTGCTAAGCGCCAAAGGCCACTGAAACACGCTGTCCATGAGTGTGAAATAAAAGCTATAAGCTAAGCTAAGCAAAGCAAAAGCCGTGCTATATAGTACATACTGGGCCAAATGTGTGTTAGCATGTAAATTACAAAATCAAGTTCGTTGCCTGAGTCTTTTGTTTGTGCTGCACAAAAGGTTCTATGTGGCTCGGACATGGAATGGAAACCAAGTCAAAACCGAAGTCGAAGTCGGCACTGCACTGCACTGGAAAACTGTTCAACAACCTTCATTGGCCCTGGGAAAACCCGTTCGCATTCGAAATGCGTGTGCTTAATTTACACGAAGATTAGCATTAACGTTGATATAATTTCATATTTTTATTAACCGAAAAATGTCAGCCCAGTGCGGTTTTGGCCGCTTGCCTTGGCCACAATTTATGAGCGATGTAATCTCCACTTCGGCCGAAACATTCAATGCATACAAAATTCCCGAAAATAAGGAAGGCAGCCGAAATCTTGGCGATCTCGTCAAGTGATTCAGCCAACTATATAGTATAGCATCTCATCTCTTCCATCTTCCGGGGGTCTTTGGCCTATTCGCCGTTTATTTTTCCTCGGCTTTTGTTATGGATTCGCTATTCCCGCATCTGGAGATCTATGTAAACAGAAAGACTTATTTGCATGCCAAACGAAAGACTAATTAGGACAGCCAGCCGATGATTCTTTTGGCCTGGCCCACATTCGAGGGCCATTTGGCCCAAGCACTCAAGTCGCTTGGCCGCCCCTGAATTATGTCCACTTTAGCTAGAATTTTACACCCAATTATCCACGCAATTGTTAATTACGCATTTGATTGTGCCGCGGCGACGGCTCAATTTCAATTGCGAGCCCAAATTAATGAACTCTAATTAAGCGGGGTGAAAAAAATATGTATGGGAAATAAAAATACAAGAAATACGAACGGCCTTTGTTGAAGTGCTTACGAGTGGAGTCTTTTCCTGCTCTTTAATTGTATTTCAGCTGCATTGTAGTCGCCGACGACTCTATTGATTGGCATAAATCGGTCTGAAGAGTTTTCATTTCCATGATGTAATTCGGTGCTGAATGCTTGTCATGAATCATGAGCGCGACTGTCACTTACCAATTGCAGCACTGACTGCCAAAGGTATTAGCATAAACAAATCAAATCGATGACTAATCAAAGCGAACGAGTGCCAGAGAACATAACAAGTCAGATTTAAATTAGCCGAAAACGACAAGGCAAGTCATCTTGAACCTGGCACTATTTTCTTTGCAGGCAAGAATTTTGTGCGCCACTTGTTCAGGCCTAAGAATAGACAGATGCCAAGGCCCAAAACGTGCTTGGCCAAATAAAAGCCGAATTTTTGCAAGTAATTTGAACATTAAAAACAATGTCGGGCTATAATAATCACTCATTGGCAACAGCAACAAAAGCGGAAGTCAAAGCCACACGAAAGTGCTGTGCAACAGTTTGATTTCTTTAATTTTACGCTCCTTTTTTTTGTCTTTTCTTTTATTATATCTTTTCGGACGCCTTCCTGGCACGAAATACTTTGGTGAGAATTGCAAATTCTCAGCACTGCAATGGGAGAGAAATAAGTGAAAATATTATGAAAGGCGCCGAGGCAAGTGAAAATCGGAATTTATAATTTTCGTGTGCCGATTTTCCAACCGCAAAAACGCTGCCCCGAGCAGCTGCCACTGCCACTTTTGCTGCTGCTGCTGCTGCTGCTGCTGCGGCAGCATTTGCTGCAATGGTGATGCAATCAGCGGCTTGACATGCACATCGAGTGACAGAGCAGACATTGCGCATACGCCGCATTGTGCAGAGCCCCACAAAGATGAAAGCCGACTGGGGAGTTGCTGGCCCGCCAGTGGAGCATCTCCGCATCTGAGTCTGAATACGAATCCGAATCAAAATCCGAACCAGAATTGGAGCAAGTGAACAGGCCGACACAATGGCGCAGCCCCAATGCCCTAACTTTCCATCCATAAATCCAAAATCCCGCGAACGGGTTCAGATGCGAAGATAGCTGCCGAGACATTTAGATATTAGCATTTAACTCCGCGATCTTAAAGATGAGTTCTTAGAGAAACCTTCGACAGATGGGTTGAGATACAATGATTGCAGAGAAAAATGGCACATTTACAGTCAGTTTATAATTAGTCTATCGGATGAAAGCAGAAAACCCACATTTGTCAATATCTAAAAGAATAATGTCATTGATATACCTAATTTATTTAGTGATAGATTAAGATAATATACAAGAATATCGAAGTTTGAGTATAAAAAAGAATTGGAATTTAATAAAAATAAGTTTTGATTCTTAAAATGCATAGCTTGAATCGGATAAGAGTAACAGATTTCGTAATAGCTCGTAGTACTCTACTTTTCTAATATAAACCACTATATATTTTTGAAGACCCCTTGATGATTATGACACTCACACGTGCCCAGCGTCTCGGGCGACCAAGACAGACTACTCTTCATCCATGAGTTCCTGACTCGGATTTTCTTGCATGTTGCGTGCGCCTCCATACATATATACTTATATATATATAACATCTTTTTTTCATCATCATCATCTTCCCCAGTAACAATATGCGATTTAATTTTCATTTTCTTGCTGCTGTTGCTGTTGCTGGTGGTGCTTGTTTTGTTTTGTCGCCTTGCTCACATGGAGCTCGTCTCCATAAAGTGCCAACTCATAATAATGTAAGCCACAGATGCCCGCGTTGTTTTTGTTGTTAATGGTGTTGTTTGTTGACTGACTTTTGTTGCGTTGCTTCGAAAAAGTAACAAGTGCACAGCCGCCCGCGACATTGTGCAAACAATTCATGCTATTTTGTACGATTTCTTGTTTGTTTTGAATTAAAATCATTATTATGCCATTAAAAGACAATCTCGAGCGGTGGCAAATTAAAAGAAATGCTAAAATGAAATGTTTCACTTTTGATTGGTCGCTGAGTGCCCATAACTTCCGCTGATTCAAGTCCGAAATATACATTTCATTGCAGTTCCCTTCCAGCTGCGAAAGTCAGAGCAGAAATATTGCCTTCGATGACAAATGGTCGCATAAAATCCCCTAAACGTGTTTTAGCCGGACTTGTAAGTGCATGGGACAAGTATGCGAACTCCAGTTTCGGTTCAGTTCGGCTCGGTTCGGTTCACTTTCAAGGTTGGCTGGGGCGTCAAGAACTTGCAGAAACCGTAACAGCAGCAGCTGAAAGGCGAGCTGCAGCTATGTATGTTTGTCTACGGGTGCCATACATTTGGGTGTGGGTCTCTAGATGACAAGTCTCTGCCACACGCGCTCCCATTTGAAAGGCAACGGCCCCTAGAAATGCATGGCACAAGCCACATAAAATTGCGCAATTGCAACTGACTCATACTATCCAAAGTTGCCAATTAACCGAGTGCTAAGCGGCTTAGCCAGCGGACAAAGGAGTCCGCAGCTCGCGACCAAAGACTTCCTTCTGCGCCACGGCCTTGGGGAACTGGTACGGGGCTATACACACACGTATGTATATGTGGTTCTATAAACTGATAAACTGCGTACTCACGCACAGAACAGTTGCCGCGTTGCTAAAAATAGTTGCTCGCATCGACCTTGACGGGCTTACATAATTAATTGCAAGCGGGTTGTGGTATGCGGAAAGTGTGCTGAATCGAAAGACTCAGGGCACGAACTTGACGCGCATCGAAAGACTCTAGAGACGAGCCCGCTCAGGACTTGCTGCTGCTCCCAAAGGGCAACTCTGCTTTTAAGACACCGCTTTGTTGACCAATTCAACTAGCACCGAAAAACCAAACAAACATACCGAGTTGCGACTTAATAAATCAGTCAACAAGATAAATCATCTGCTGGCCATGTAAGAAGGTTTAATAATTTAATGCAGTTTAAGCTTTTCATGACCAAAGGCCAGCTAGATAATTAAATTTCATACCCCTGTCTTTAAACTCGTATACAGATGTTTCGGGTGAGTGTTGTTCTTGTTGTTCAATGCGATCATCGCCAAAAAATCAACATCACGTTCGGCATACAAAAAGATTTTATATACTTATTAGCAAAAAAGTCCGAAGCAAACCGAGCCGAACATCGCCGGCGATGGAAAAAAGAACGAAATGTTATGCGTATATATTATACAATATAAAACAATCTGACGAGAGAAGACAATACAGAAAAAACCAGAACCCCATTGACGTAGGAACCCCAAGAACTTAATCATATCACTCTAAAATAGAAGATGAAGCAGACGCAACTGAATGTTGCTCTTGGGGTTTTGACTTCCAGTCGAGAAGAGGTCAAGTCGTGGCTAGGCAATGATACCTTCGCGATATTTGGCCATCATTAACAGCAGGGCCTCTGATTCATGAATGAAAGTGGGGTGGGTTCTAATTAAGCAAAAAGTTGGTCAATTCATCGGAATTCCTGAGGCCTCAAAAGGTTACGGAGTGTGTAAGTAATTAGATAGAATCTTTAGTTGTATACACGTATAACTCAATCTTTCCTAGAACTTTTCCCTAAATTTCTTATAGATTTCTCAGTGCCAAAAAGTGTCAAAATCTTCGGCTCGTGGGCGTGTCTACATGGTCTTACAGAATATTATTCGCCATAAATCTTAGCGTTTGCCAAAAACAAAACCAGTTTTAATTTGAAATTTCTTCTGGCCGAAAACGGATCTTCGAGCACAAAGTTTTTGGAGACAGAGAAGTGCGTGACACTTATCAGGTTTTATGGCCATTCTGTCCGTTAATTAAAGAACCAACGCCAACGCTTACCCAAATAGAAAGCCCAAGTCGGCGGCTTCAATGGGTTTGGAATCCATGTTTGTGAATGCTCGATGGGAAACTCGCTCGATGGCTATTAAAGCGCACAGAGTGCAGTTCTGGGTAATTTGAAAAACATTTAAATTAGGCCACGAAAGGGGTTGGGTTGCCATAGAAAATGCAGGGCATGTAGTGCCCTTAATTTGACCACGCATAGAAATGTCACATATTTTGAATTGGGAATGGGAAGCTACGATCCACGAGACAGACTCACTTTCATTGCCACTGGCCGCGGGAATATGTGACACTCATATATACATACATATATATTGGTAAATCGCATTTGGTTCGCAATTAATGCCAATCACGTGGCTGACCGCGAATCCACCTGACAGTGGCTACCACTACTGGATTTTGTCACAAAACGCTGACGGCAGTGCGATGCATAAGCAAATCACACTGACTTTGAAGGAAAACCCCAAATGGCCAATTGAAATGCCAGGCCAGTTGGCCTGACCCGAACACAAAGAACCAGCAGCAACAACGATATACACGTTAAATGCAAAAATGCGAGTAGTGTTCGACAAAGTGTTTAACACCAAACACCATCGTTCAATTAGAGGCGGTGACATTGGTGATTCGATGGATCGACCCAAGGAGCTATCGAACAAAAAGTCCAAGCCCAAAAACACCCATTGTTGCCATCCGTGCGCAGAGTTCATTGGCTTGCAGATTGATTGGACTGATTGCCTAATAATCTTTTCAGTGCGTGTCCCATTCGTCGGGGATTTAATTTCGACTGCTAGCCAGATCCAATCAAAGTCATTCGCACCCGCTGGTGGCGCAGGTTAATTGTCTCATAATTATTTATAATAATTTCGGAAAATGTTCTGCCGTTGCAGAGGAAACGAATCAAGCGAGCAGACCGACAAGATGATTTCTCGCCGCAAGATCATATCGCGCTCCCTGGACAATTTGGATGCCATCGGGCAGGAAGAGCAGGAGGAAGACGTCTGGCACGATCGCGAAAAGCTCTTCAGGGTGCGTTTCCTGTCCATTAAAACTCATTTGATCTCTATCTTGATCTCATCATTATCCGTACTTATTGACCCCACGCAGGATCACATCAACGAGGTTCTGTCCAAGTGGGAGCAAATCGACGACGAGATCTGGGCCAAGATAATTGTCTTCGAAAAGAATCGGCGCGTGGCTAAGGCCTACGCTCGCTCCTCTGTGATAACCATCAATGGATCCAAGAATGGATTCGATGGAGTGCGGTGAGTTTGAATTAGACTAGATAATATTTCACTGTACAAGCAAATTTATCAGATTTCAATTTTTGGAAATAGTGTTAGACACCCTTCCTAAATACTTTTCTATTATTTATTTGTATAATTTGACTGTACAAGAAATCATTTGAGAACCAACTTATTTAATCTCCCGAAATCCACAGTATTGGCTTGAATGGATTCGATAACCCCATGCGCGATGCGGAGACGAAGGTGATCAAAAAGTCCATCGGCGATGGATTCAAGATCAAAATGGACGACACCGGCAACATATTCATCAAGCGGTATGGCAAGAGCAGCATCTACGTGAACAGCACATCGCAAGGAAGCGAGGAGACGGTGATCGGCGGCGACATTATCCAAATGCCGCAGATGTCCCTCACCGCGGGAACCTCCGCTCGACTCTTCGACATGAAGAAGTTCCAGACCAACATAAACCGCGAGTTTGCGCGCACTTATCCGGAACGCGGCAGGCTGGAACGGCAGTGCCTGTCCGCCGTATCGCTGGTCAAGTCGAACAACAATCTAATCAACTCGCCGGTCTGGATACTCGTGGTCAACGTGGTGGCCATGGACATGCTGAGGAGTCGCCTTCAAACGATTCCCAAGTCACTGGATGCGATGGGCATGCGAGTGCCGCTGACGAACAGCAGCGAGGATCCCTACTCAACCATCGAGAGCCAGGTGGGGCTGATCTATCCCACGCCCGCCGCCTCGGATGATTCCCAGAACTCCCAGCACTCGAGCAACTCCAGCAAGGGACGTCGCAGCATCTTCAGTGCCGCCTTCCTCAACGAGGGTCCATACGTGCCCAAGGTGGGTTTTAACTTAGATACACTTAAACAATACCTTCCACCTTTTAAATTTTAAAATGCACACTTTTTAACGTTTTTTGGGAAATCATTTAGCATTTGTATGGTTTATATGCTTTGCAGCCTGACTACGAATCTGGAGGGTCGTTGACGCCCATCTATGCGGACAAGAAGCGACAGAAGAGCAGCGGGTCGCAGCAGCGAAAGAAGCAGGATGATCCGTACTACTGCGGCCTCCTGGCGCGGATTCCCAACTTCATCAAGTCCTCCAAGCAGCCGTGCCCCGGAGGAGCCAGCAAGCCCAAGAAGGAGCCGAAGATCTCGCGGAAGATCTCGGCCCAGCACCAGCACCAGCAGTTCCTGCAGCCGGCGCAACCCATTCCCATCGCCACCTTCCACCACTCGTACTTCCCGTACAAACTGTATCCTCCGCAGCACCGTCTCTCCCAGTCGCAGATGTCCCTCTGGGATGCACGTAGTCTGATCAGCGCACATGGTAAGTGAACACTTATTTCCTTAAGTGTATCATCTCTTTTAATTGGAACATTTTCCCTTTTCAGAATGATCACCTTGGCTGGCCCTAATTTATTCATCGTCTAGCGTTAATTCTACAATTATTTAGTCAAAGCCTACGATTAAGTCTGGTCAGTGGAGGATCATCGGTTCACTGGATCACTGTGGAGTGCATTTCGCTCAGTTTTGTGATAAATGCAGCGAAATGCAGCCATTTAGCGTACACCATTTAATACGCACTAACTCTAATTAACCGCAGTTAACTTTAAGTCAAGCAGAGAGATTTAATGATTATGCAATTTGTAATGAGTAATTAAAATTTTGCCATAGTTTCTTAAATCGTTTAAGACTGAGAGAATGTCCTAGAGCCCACGAAAAGCGCAAGGAGAGTTTGGCGGAGATTCAGGATGGGGGCAGATAATGTCATATGCAAATGAATTGCTACTTTAGGCAAGTTCGATTTATTGTTTTCTTATTATTTTTCTGTACATACAATTCATATGTAAATAAGTTCAAATTAAAAACGTGTAATCGATATTAGTACGCATTAAAAGAGAATTATAAAAGTCAAGATGAGTGTTTTACTTTAAGTGGATTAAAGTTATTTTTAACATTTTTCGACATTTCTCAAAATTTCAAATAAATTAACAGCTGTAGCTTACATTTGGGTTTTATTACCTCTATTACCAAACCGCTTTGGATTTTAATCATACATAATTTACCAAATTTTTGTAAGAGAAACATTGTTGGTATTAAGTGCAGCAGCGAAACCACAAGATTCTTGTGTCTCATATTTTAAATTCGAAATAAAATGCCGCCATATTTGTTATCGAACTAAAACCTATAAGGTCAAAATCGGAGACCATATTAAAACCAATCGATTTTCGTTTAGATCGCTTAGATCGATAACCGATATCGAGTGAGTGATCTTCTTACTCTGATGAAACCCGGTCACACTGTCACATTGTGTTGCATTTTTTGTAAGGTTTGGATTAGAGAAATATTGGCGCGTCTTTTGCAGAGTTTTGGGACCAACTGCAGTGCAATAAGGAGCGGAAGAGTGCGGAGCACCTAGCCAGTGACCATGGACAAGTTTCTGCTGCGAAATCCCACATGGAAGACGAAGACGTACGGATCGGTCGTGGCCAGTTCCACCGCAGCCGCCAAAAAAAAGTCGATCACGGCGTCACCGATCCGCCGACCAATGCAGGATTCAAATCCGTGCGACTCCAGGTCCCAACCAGCGGCGCTGGCTCCCAAATATCTATCCCAGGCCCCGGCAGGTTGGCTGTGCATGCCTATTTTAGAATTCGAACACCCACCCCAGTAGTTTTTATTCCGGATACGTAGTTCACCCAAAATTCGTAGTTGTAAAAAATATTAAACAAAAATAACAGATTACCATGTGGACAAACGACCCGAGCATTACTAACAAGTTGCGTTCCCTCCTGCTAGATGACCAGGTGGCCAGGGATCGGCTGATGCTCAACCCGGCATTGGCCGTCTCCAAAGCGATCAGCCAGAACCGCACCGAATTCCATCAGGACCAGAACCAAAACCAGGTGGGAGCGGAGAGAGCGGAAGCAACACCTGCACCAACCATCGGAGCTGCCACGCCAACCAGGCAGGAAGGACACTGGCCCCGACTGCAGCAAGATCTCAATAGCCCCAGCGCGGCCCTTCGACTGCGCGCCATTCGTGCATTAACGTAAGAGCAAAAAGAGGTTACTACAATTAATAATAGGACAACATTGACAATTGGTCAAATAGAAAAATCCGCACAATTTCTGGTTTCTCGACTAATCCCGCCATTTTTCAAGTGATAATCTTTATACACCATCAGTTTCAATGCTACAATTTAGTCCGATCCCTAAGTCCTTCATTTAAAAACAAACTGATCATATTAAAAAAGATGCATTCGTTTTAACATTTCATATATTTTTAGAAGCCCCACCAAGTCGGCGTACAATACCTTTGATGTGCCTTTAGCGGAACAGAGCATCATCACAATGGAAGAACGCAATCCTCCGGAGCCGCCATCCCTCCCCGAGTTGCTCAAGGACATAGTCGTATATGTGGAGGTGCGAACTGGAAACGACAATCGCTCAGAGGGCGTGAAAACAATTATTGCCAAGATGGGTGCCCAGGTCAAGGACCGCCTAACGCGGTAAGTTAAGGGATCACAAACTACTGAGTTTGACTAAAATCTATTAAAACATTTTTCGGTTGGCTTGCAGGACCACCACACACGTTGTCTTCAAGGATGGCCTGCTCTCCACCTATAAAAAGGCCGCCGAGTGGAATATACCAGTCGTTTCGATTCTGTGGATTGAAGCTTGCAAGGTGCAGCGCAAAATATGTGATCCCAAGCAATTTCCCATCAGCAATATACGCATGTACGAGTACCCCGAACTCTACGGCAAAATGCCGGTAAGTGATTAATAATTGTTGCTTCTGTTATACCATCGATCTGGTTTATATATATATTCAAATGTGCTTGGTAAATGGGTTTTAAAAAGCAAACTTTAATTGCCGCCAATCGATTTTGTTAATGGGTGTTCCTTGACTAATTAAAAATAATACATAGCTCACTGCAAAGTACCCAAAAAATACTTTGCCGAAAGTTTGTATGTAGATGTTGGTACTTGTACTTATCAAGGTATTCAAAAACTCTGCAATTGTTTCTGGTTGAAAATAGCAGCTTCTACTTACACCTCAGTTTACAAAAGAAATAGGCCTTTAATTAGTCTAACCGGTGACACTATCAATTTATGGCACTGCGGCCACAGAAGCATTAACTCCACTTGAGGTATGCCCCCAACTAATGGGCTATTCAGGAGGAGTTTATAGTTTTATGGCGCATATAAACAACTGTATGGAAATTGTACAATAGATAGCCAGCAATAGGGCTTATCGACCACTTTTGCTTATGACCACGATCGCAGTGGGTGGACTGTGGCCCGCGGCACTTGTGCGAGTACATACATATCTGAAATGATTAGTTAATCCAGAAAATGGCGAGCAGAAGCGCAGGGCCATGGGCCGTCTGAAACTGCACGTATCTCAAACACGGAATACGCGCAATATTGGGAACTCTTCGTGTCGGACAGATTCTTATCACTTTTCACTGGCTGACAGCGAGTCAACCAGCTGTGTTGTTGGTTCTCCGGGTTATCTAATTGAATTTACTTGCTCTTATCAGTTATCGTGTGGTCCCAGAAACGGCCAGGAAGTTGTCCGGACGGACACATATACACTTGAGCGGGATGGGTGCAACTGAGAGATGTTCGTTTTAATTCATTTAGTTTATTACTTAAACTTTAGACGGTTAAAAAAGACACAAGCTACTAGTGTACCGGTGACAATTTAAAACCTAATTCACATGCACGTTTGTTTACAATTTTTCCTAGAAACAGTTCATTTACATAACTCGCTGGGAATGCTGTACTGTTCACAGATACACAGATACAAAATTGCACGGATGTCGCTGCGGCATCGCTGGTTGTCAAGCTTCTTTCTACAAAACTTACACTCTACGTTAGATTATTAGATTCTCGTTTGGGGCTAGTTCTGAGATTTGTACACAGCATGCTTCTATTTACAAGCAAGCGGAATCTTGCGTTAAGTACAGTAGAATCTTTGAGTTTAGCGCATAGCTTATGGAATCTGCGAGGCGGGCGTAGGCGAGCCGTTGGTTTCTCACGACAGCGCCACCTCCAGACACATCATGATCAGGAAGCCGGACACAGTGCCCCACGTGGCGATCGTTCCATTTCCGCTGGCATGGGCCTCTGGCAGGATATCATCCGACACAATGTAGATCATGGCTCCGGCCGCAAAAGACAAGGCGTAGGGCAGGATCAGGTTGGCAAAGGTCACAGCCACGGCACCTAGCACTCCAAAAATAGGCTCCACCATTCCGGACAGCTGTCCGTACCAAAGAGCCCGCTTCACGCTGAATCCTGCGGCATGCAGTGGCAAGCTGACGGCCAATCCCTCGGGGAAGTTCTGAATGCCAATGCCAATGGCCAAATTGCGGGCGCTCTCAAATGTCGAAGAGTTCGTGGAGCCAATGGCGCCGAAGCTTACGCCCACAGCCAGTCCTTCGGGGATATTGTGGACCGTGATGGCCACGACCAAGAGCATAATCCTCTTCCACTGGGACAGGGCCTCCTCGGCGCGCTGTTGCTCCTCAGGTGTGGTGTAGGTGCATTGCTCCATCTCGTTGATGCTAGCCCCCTTCTTTCGGCGCCTCGATTCGCCGCTGTGTTGCACGCTGAGGCAGTCGGAGAAGCTTTCCAGACTCTTCGAGGCCAATCTATCGGAGGCTACTCCATTGCGCTTAGAGTCCTCGATGGCTATGTCCGCCTTGTCTTTCGACTGCGTCATCTGGATCATCATGTTGGTGCTGTTCAGGCCCAGATATGACATCAGTTTGTCGCATCCATAGACGAATATGGATCCCAAGAGGAAGCCTCCAGAGACGGGCAGAAAGGCGTATACTCCGTACAAATGGGAACTCTCGGCCATTTCGATGGCCGGCTTGAGCAGTGACCAAAACGAGGCTGCTATCATCACGCCAGCTGCGAAGCCTAGGGCGGCGTCCAGAGACCTCCGCTGGTTACCCCGAACAAAGATGACTAGGGCGGCGCCAGCGGCGGTGAGGCCCCAGGTAAGCAGGGTGCCCAGCAGGGCCTGCGTGACGGGTCCATAGCCTGGAATCATCTTGTAGTTAGAGCTCCTCCTCCGTGCCCGTCACCGGCTGGTATGGAATTGTGCTCCCAAGATTTATTCGCGTGCACAGGGAGAACAAGTTTTTTAATTGTTGCGCAGTGATTGTTTACCCACAGTTGGGAATGTGCCACGTTCTTGGGCAGTGATTGCAGGGTAAACAAAACTACTAAGAACCAATTTCAATGGAGTTTTAGATTCTGTCTGTTTCAAGGGAATCTCTGGAACACTTGTTGCTGCTTATCGTGTTGTTTCTACGGAATGCTAATGGGTTTCGGGCGGCGGGGGCTTTTGGGGGAGACGCGTAATACTGACGGGTTGATAAAAAAGGTCTACTAGCTCTACTAGAGCGCGTCGGAAAGTGATGAATGAGCCGCTGACTGAGCTGACAGCCCCACAAAAATCAACTTTTATAGGGCCGCTGGCTGTGTGCCGCGGCAATCGATAGTGCTATCGCTGGCGTCTATCGATAGACGGCCGGCGCTAGGGATGGCACTTGCAAGGCGCCTTTATTTAAAAGCCACAACCGAACTGCAACTAAATCTTTGTATATTAACTTAGATTTAACTTGTTATTTTATCAAAAAAACCTATTTAACGCATGAGCGAGTACTATCGATTACGGCTTGTTGGAACCATCTTCTCAGGCAGCGAGATGGTCTCATTGTAGATAAGAACGTTTTATATTTAAACAACGGGCCAGATATCACGTAGTTATGAACAAATAAAACAGTGTTTTCTAGTCAACATGACTGACAGAGTCGGGCAAAAAGTCGGCAGCATCCGCAGCATTAACAATAACACCAAAGGGCAAAAGCTGCTCACCAAAATTGCACCTACGTAGGCTCAACTAATATTTAAATCCCTTAAACTCACAGCGCGTTAAGTTCATGCAGCCGGACTCCGAGTTGAATCAGCGACCCCGTAAACGACAAGGAACACCCACATCCTCCAAGGACAACGAGGCAGGATCGGCTAATAAACGAGCCCTGCCCGGCACTCCAACAACCACCACACCAAAGGTAAATAAGCTCATTTTACGCTGCCATAGCGTAGATATTTTGGAAGATTAGGATTTAAAATATTTCCATACAATTGAATTGAAATAATCATATACTAATTTTAACAGATATGTATGCACTGATTTGTTGCAAATTTGATCAGTAGACATGATCACTATTAATCCACACTATTTTACAATGTTTCCTTACATTAAAGTTTTACGTTTTTCCATTTTTCCAGAATGACATCAGTCGCTTTTTTAGAGCCATCAGCAAAAAACCTTCGAGTGATGAGGCAATAGAGTCGCCAGCCACCAAACTACTCAACAGGTGTGTTTTTCAATGCTGCACCTGTACAAAAGTCTTGTTAACTAAATAAACAAATTCTTTAACCATAGAATAAGCAGTGGCTGCTATACTCCTGCGCCAGCAATGTCTACTCCCCAGCTGTTGGGAACCAATGGCAGTGGAGATGCGGTCGCCGAAAAAGTGCAGGCCCAAAGGAGTTTGCAATTTGGAGAGCAGACGGTCAGCAATACCCTCCAGCCAAAACCATCGACCTCTTCACGCCCACGGCGGAGTACAGTGGATCCGCCACCGGTAGTGACGCCACCAGCGCGCACCACTCGCCGTCGAAGCTGCGTAGCGGAAATCAGCAGTCCCCTTGCAACGGATACCACAACGACCCGCCGCAGGAGTTCGCTACTGACTTCCACGGTCATTCAGGAGCTTGTTCCAGCTCAAACCGCAGTTGCAGAACCCAGAATGACTCGTCGCAGGAGCTCATTGCTTGCGATTGCTAAACAATCAGAAGAAACATTCCAAAGGAAAACTATTCAAACAATAACTGAGGAGCTGGCTCCCGTTGAAGACGAAAGGAATTCAATAGGTTTGGTCCAGACCAATATAATCAACCAAACTGATTGTGTTGAGCAATCAATAGAGATAACCGCCGTTGAGGGAGAAGTTTCTTATAAAGCGGACAGACGCGGCACGCTCTATGCCTCAGAATGGATGGACATAACTTCCCCTCGTCGGCGCATCGTGGCCAAGTCCAGCTCCGATCTGAGGCAGGAAAACTTAGCTCTTAGTGCTAGGCAGTCGCTCAGCCACATGTCTACACAAAGGTCCAACTCTGTCATCGAGGAGCCAGTGACGCCGCTGTTCAGCTCCACACGACTGCCCGGTCAGTCCACGGGGGGAAATCGCAGGCGAACCATTTTCAACATGGACATGGACGTGATTAACGAAAGCATCGAAAGAATGAATGCATCGCATCGAATGTCGCTAGCCTTGGCTAATGAGGCGGAGTTGGGCGAGTCCCGCCGAGTCACTGAAGAAGAACTACCGGAAACAGCGCCCAAAAGGCGACGACTTTTCAATCCAAACGAGGAGGTGGTTATTTCGCCACCGAAAAGTAATAGAAAGAGTCGTTTAAGCATAACTGGCTCCTCGAGCTCCGTGCAGAAGCGTCGACGCTCGCTAGCCACTCCTGTAAAGTCTTCATCATCGGAGTTGTGTGCCCCGCCTGCTCTTTCCAAAGCCGTCACAACCTCGCAGGAAGAAAAGTCCAAGAACAATGTAGAGACAGTTATGGCTTCGTTGAATACCGTTCCTGAAGTGGAGGAATCCATTTCAGTCACAGGGGAAGAAGACGACAAGCCGAAGGGCAAATCACGTTCACGGATTCGCACGCTAGTCCACACCAACATGCACAAGGAGCAGGTTCACGTCATCAAAAAGGTTGGTAACACGACGGAGTGACCAATACACCATCCACATCTCCCTCTGATTGTAACCATTGTTCACCCAGTTTTGGCAATTCCACTAATGGATTAGTTAGTAAACCGTACTAGTTTGTAAATTAGCATATTCGCAACTCGTTAATGGCCCATATTAATTATTGATTAAGCATAAACAACACTCGGTAAATTGAAAGAGTAGTCCCTCATTTGTAAAGCCTCCCGCACAGTTGAATAAATAATATCCGTGGCGGTTATAAATCCTAATCGAAAACTGCCTTCAATCCCAGGCCCTGCGCCAGTTACGCGGCATGCGGCTGAATCCCACGGTGACACACCGCACCACCCACCTGGTTAGCCTGGAGCCGCGTCGAACCCTGAATCTCCTGCGCGGTTTGATGCGCGGCGTCTGGATCGTTAGTTACCAGTGGGTGTTAGCATCCATACGAGCAGGCAAGTGGATTAGTGAAGAGCCCTTTGAACTGACCAGGTTTTCGCGTGCAATCGAGGTAAGACCAATGCGGCCACCAGTAGCCCACTTACTAACTCAATTCCGTTCTTAATCCTTCAGATTTGCCGTACAGAAAGGCAGGCCTTTGGCGTCCACTACCGTTGTGAGTTGTTTCGCTTCATGGAGCCCTTTTATGTGTCCTCCCTCTGCCAACCGGTGCAGTTCAACAATATGAAGGAGCTGCTTGTGCTGGGCGGCGCCACCCTCACCGAGAACCGCTTCAAGGCCAAGTACGTCATAGGGGACAAGCGGCGCGCCGTGGACGACCGCATCTATCTCGACCCCTACTGGGTGCTGGACAGCATCACGAATATGCAAATACAGCGGTTCGGCAAATACCTTATGAAGAGCGCCATTATCTCGGCCGAGGGCATACTATACGAGGATCCTAGGGAGCGCGATGATGACGAGACCGAGTCACAGAGAATACACCTTCACGACTTCGTCGATCCGCCGTTTGTGCTGGACAAATAGAAATCAGCGGGTCCATCCACTTTACAGAACTCACATTTTAGCCAAGTCCCACCCGTTCCACTTTTTTGTGCAAAATACGCTAATGTAAATATATAGTTATATTGAATCCTATACATTTTACGAACTTTTAGGTTCCTCATATTTATTTCTTAGATTTTTTAATTTGTATTTTTTATGGAACTATAAACGTTGAATAAAATAAAAACACATAAATGAACCTTTTCGCCATCATTATCCCCTGTTGCAAATATCAATTTTGCTCGTAAATATTTCTCCAAATGCAAAATCTAAATTATTCTCTATATATAATAGAGAAATATAATCCCCCAAAAGCAATAAGTTTTCAAATTCTTCATATGCAATTGCTCGCTTTATTAAAACGATCGAGGTATTTGTTGTCAGATTCAAGTGTTGTACTCTTCAATTAGCTCTTGTTTGTACTTTGTGGCATCGACGATAAGTGAACTTGGAGTTGGGGGGTGATGATCGATCTTGGCGCTGAAAATCAGGAGGCAACAACCAAAAAGATGGTGCTTTTAGTGGCTGGGTGGTAAAAACAGAACAAATACAAAAATAGGGTTTATATTTTTTTTGTAAATAATGTTATCGCTTCTATTCTGGTTCTTTTCTTGTGTACAAAGTAGTGTGTGCAAAATTAGGAAGAAGATAAATGATACATATCAAAGTAAAAATGTTAATTTAAACGATATTATAAATGCTACAGAGGATATCTATATATGATACCATAACGAAGTCAACTCCTTATCATATCATACGTAGTAAACTAAAGATCGACGGGGAGATGGAGGAGGAGTGGATGCATAAATGCAAGTGTTTTTCCCAGTGTGCACTCTTCCTTGGGATCCACCGTTTCCCAATTTAGGCGGCCTCGACTGCATTTAGCATTCGTATCCGTCGAAATTCCTTTCGATGGAAGAAATTAAACTTTTGCTTCTGTTGGAACATCATCTTATCGGTCATCTTGCGCAGGACAGGTGTTGGTGTTAAACTACTATTGTGCTCGCTGCTGCTGTTGCTGGTATTGCTGAGTGGTGTTGGTGGCTGCATTATGATGTTGGTTATTTGCTTGATGCTGCTGCTACTGCTTGTTGTTGAGTGGAAGCAAACCAGCTACTTCTTGCCCTTGGTGGCCTTCTCGGCGGCCTTGGTGACCTTGCCACCGGAGGCATCCTTGAAGTTGACAGCCTTGATGACACCGACAGCCACGGTCTGCCTCATGTCACGCACAGCGAAGCGACCCAGAGGGGGGAACTCCTGGAAGGCCTCCACGCACAGGGGCTTGGAGGGCACCAGGTTGACGATGGCAGCATCGCCAGACTTGATGAACTTGGGGTTCTCCTCAGTGGTCTTGCCGGAACGACGGTCGACCTTCTCCTTGATCTCAGCGAACTTGCAAGCAATGTGAGCGGTGTGGCAATCCAACACGGGGGTGTAGCCGTTGGCGATCTGACCGGGGTGGTTCAGCACGATGACCTGGGCGGTGAAGTCGGCGGCGCCCTTGGGGGGGTTAGCCTTGGAGTCACCGGCAACGTAGCCACGACGCAGCTCCTTCACAGACACGTTCTTGACGTTGAAGCCAACGTTGTCTCCGGGAACGGCCTCCTGCAGGGCCTCGTGGTGCATCTCCACGGACTTGACCTCAGTGGTGATGTTAGCAGGGGCGAAGACCACAACGGTACCGGGCTTCAGCACACCAGTCTCCACACGGCCCACGGGTACTGTTCCAATACCGCCAATTTTGTACACATCCTGCAGGGGCAGACGCAGGGCCTTGTCGGTGGGACGGGCTGGGGGAAGGATGGCATCGAGGGCATCGATCAGGGTCTTGCCGTCAGCGTTACCATCCTTGCGCTCCACCTTCCATCCCTTGAACCAGGGCATGTTGGTAGAGGGTTCCAACATGTTGTCGCCGTGCCATCCGGAAATGGGCACGAAGGCAACGGCGGCTGGGTTGTAGCCGATCTTCTTGATGTAAGAGGACACTTCCTTCTTGATTTCCTCATAACGGGCCTCGCTGTATGGGGGCTCGGACGAGTCCATCTTGTTCACACCAACGATCAGCTGCTTCACACCCAGGGTGAAGGCGAGCAGGGCGTGCTCGCGGGTCTGGCCGTTCTTCGAGATACCGGCCTCGAATTCTCCGGTTCCGGCGGCGACAATCAGCACGGCGCAATCGGCCTGCGAGGTACCAGTGATCATGTTCTTGATGAAATCCCTGTGTCCGGGGGCATCAATGATGGTCACGTAGTACTTGGCAGTCTCGAACTTCCACAGGGCAATATCGATGGTGATACCACGCTCGCGCTCGGCCTTCAACTTATCCAAAACCCAGGCGTACTTGAAGGATCCCTTGCCCATCTCCTGGGCCTCCTTCTCGAACTTCTCGATGGTACGCTTGTCGATACCACCGCACTTGTAGATCAAGTGTCCGGTGGTGGTCGACTTGCCGGAATCGACGTGTCCGATCACGACAATGTTAATGTGAATCTTTTCCTTGCCCATGTTGGATGATTACACGATGGCTGTTGTTGTGTGTATTCAAGTGTGTTGGAGTGACGGAACGTTGGAACATTGGAAGGTTGTAGGGTTCGGTGGGTTGGCGAGCAAGAGAGGTTGGAATAAACAAAGGGTAAAACAATTCGTTAGCATTCGGTGGGATTACAACTCTGAACATACAATTATTAGTGGGTCTAACATTTTCTCATTCCCCTTGCGTACGTTCAAACTTTTGTTTGCATGCCCGAGCACAACCTAACCTCAAACTCTGGCATCCGTACAAAACGTGTTTTTTGAGGTTAGGTAGAGTGCCCGCATGTATGGGGTTGAGTAAAGAGGGGCGGCGCAACTACAGAAAAGAGCGTGCAAATAAAAATCCAGATGGAAACTCGATTTTGTTCAGTGATTTTGGTATTTTTGCTTTCGTCAACTGTCTTCAGTAGCAGAACTGAAAAATCATCATCATATCAAATCGAAGAGTCCATAGGAAAATTCCAGCAAATTTAATTTGCAAATACACATGTGCTTATCTGCCTATGCGTGTGTGTATCTATGCCTGTGTATGTGTGTGACGCTGTTACCGGCCGGAGGAAAAGTAAAAGACAAAGAGAGAGAGCGACCAAAATGGCGGATGTGCACTAGTATGCGTGTGTGACTTGTACAAATGCAAGCGATCTCGCCGCGGTGGCACAATTGGAATTGGAAAGAAATGGAAGAGGGGCACATCGAATTAATCAAGAACCTAAAGTGCAGCGGGCAGCCATTTTGCCAAAACCAATTATGGAGTCGGTAAGAAATGACGAAATAGCCGATGCGAGTGCCATTTCACCAGATATTTTAATCGGATGAAAACCAGAAAGAATCACATTTTTTCGCTTGTTGCTAGGCAAGGTTTTTCGCCACTTGACTCACGCCACTGAGTCGCCATTTTAAACTGTCATGCCGCAAAATGGAAAAATAAAAATCTATAGGCTGTGACAAAGGCAAGGAAGAAACCACGTTTTTCTCCCGTGCTACTTGGCACATCTGGTGGATGACCTCTGTGTCTGGCGTGGGCGTGGCAAATTAATTACACACTAATTGCACCATATTGCAGGGCGAAAATGCGGCCCAAGAAGCCGGAGAATTACTAGCGAATGCGGGGTTGCTAAAACCAGCCACGCCGATTAAAATTTTCGGCTTTGCAGACTTGCCACGTGTTTGCTTCTATGGCCACCTTTCACTTTGGAAAATCGCAGTTAGAGGTTATCTCCGAGATTAACATACACACACACAGGAAAAACACTAGAAATATGCACATATTCGGCGTCTCAGTTGCATATTTGTTTATCAATTGTTCGCTGGCTGCAGTCCCGTTGCAGAAATCACTTAATTATAGCCTCACAGGTAAAACTTACTCTCGAATAAGCTGAATGAGAAATCACGAAGTCTAAGCGGCGACGGATTCGAACAAAGTGAACGAGCGTTCGGCTGAGCTGAGCGCAGGAAGCCTCGTTTGACACGCGGTGTGACCGCAGCAGCGCAGATGTCAGAAATGTCAGCGATACTATCGCAGAAACAGTGTTCCCACTGCGGTGTAACGATTCGTTCAAAAAATAAGTAGGATTTGATTGTTTTCAATTGTATTGTATTAATGATAAAATTTATAATTTTTGGAATACAAATTTGGTTCGGAAATTATTAAAATTATGATAGAATTGGTATCCTTATATATACCCAGATCTGGGTCGAAATTTTATATCTATATCTGTCACACTTAATTTATTTAACTTCCCGTCTGTTTTTATTAATATTAAAAACAAAAGTTTGGGTACGCTTTAAAAGAAATGTTTGAGTATAAAACTTAAGAATAATCACGGCCACTTTACACATCCATATTTGTAAGCAATTTTAGAGTTAAGATGTCACCATTAAACATTTTTTTCTTTTGGAAATCTAAAGAATATTAACAATTAATTGACTTTTTTAGGTACTGCTTAATATTTTTTTTTTAAACTATACTTCCACATTGACTCACCAAATTCTTTCATTGTGAATAAAACATGAGTTATCAGCTTACCCATTTATATAGAGGCCCCCTACAAAAGCTCTACAGTGTTTTCCTAATTTTGTGAAATTAATTAATTAGTAATTTTGAATATCATTATTAGTTAGCTAGTTTTGCTAGCCAAATAAGTTATCAATGTATACTATTAAAAACTTGATGTGAATTGATAATTTTATGACATTGTGTTATACATCGGTATCACTTAAATTACTTCATTAAATAATTAATTCTAGAACGCACTCTTTCTGACTGGAAAGCATTCGAGTTAAAGTATATAAGATCTACATATATAAACATTAAGTAATTAATAAATAATGAACATACATGCGTATTGTTGATATCAGGAAAGCTTTTAATTTATTAAAGCTTTTTCGTGAGTGAAGTATTTTCGGTCTGGCCACGCCTGGTCACACTGCGGCGAAGCAGAATGCGAAGCGACGTGGCGAAAGAGGCGAAAAGCGAATTCAATCGTTGAAAAAAACCGAACCGGTCCGGTACTAAGTTTTTGTTGTAGCAGTAGGCGGTCGACGGCCCAGTTGAACTTGAATTATTCACCGATATCGCTCCAAGTGAACCCCAATAATGATGTGGCGCCTCGCTGGAGTGCTCCTACTGGGCTTCATCGCCTTCTCATCCGCAGCGGAGCAGGATGTCCTGGAATTGGGGGACGACGACTTCACCACCACCCTGAAACAACATGAGACGACACTGGTCATGTTCTACGCCCCCTGGTAAGTGAGTGGGCGTGGCCGAGCGCCATCCTATGCCAAATGCATTGCGTGTGCGATTTGCGGCTAATCAGCTTGTTGCGTCCGCACCTTAATTCGATTCTCCCGATGCCCAATGCCCAATGCCCGCTGCCCGTTGCCCGATTTTCCGGCTCTCGCACAACCGCAAAGTACACGTCAGCGTTTGCCTTGCCGGCAAATAAAGAAGGAACGGGAGAGGGAACGAAACGAAACGCGAAGAAAGGGGCAATGATGGCATGCCAGTATTGGTGCCGTCGGCCATTTTAAGCGCGGGGTGCCAAGTTGGTACAATCTGCCTGCATTGCCGCTCCACTTATCCACTGGATAATGATAGTGAGCGGGGATAGGGCCCAGTGACATTTGGTATCTATGTATAGTTCCTTATAATTCCCAGGAGTATGTAGTTCTATAGGGCTTGTTAGCTGAAATGGAATATGCTGTCGATATGGCTCAAAACTAATTATCATAGTAGAAGCTTAAGGTGCTCAGTTAAATGTACTTTCCCAACAGTTTTGCACACGTGTAAGAAATCTTAAATCTCAATTTCACTTGCTTACCTACTCAGAAAGAGATTGTGCCATAAATTATTAATTTTAGCTTAAACTTGTAATGTTCATAAGTAGACACAGTTGAATCCACTTTGAATCTTCATCTTTGAAGTTCAATATGTTTTTGTTTAGCTCTAGGCCCATAGTGCATTATACATATTTACTGTGCCTATTTACTCCGCTTTGAGCCATTTGTTTGCCCATTATCAGGGGTAAACTATAAACTCACACTTAAACAATGAACTAGGTAAATTATTTGTCTTTTTTGCCGGCCGGCTTTCGAAATCCCCAAAGAGCTGTTGAACTACTTGGCATGAAAACTTAATTCCCTCAACACGAACTTTATCAGCATTCAAGTATAAATACACAGGGAGGAAAATGAAAAAGTTGTACAATTTAATTAAACTGCTCTTTTAATTAAAACATAATTCATTTTAAAGGCACCATAAAACCTGTACACTTACACTTACTTTACCAAAAATGATTTATTATGACTATACTCTACTGTTTAAAATAAGAAACTAGTCGTTTTTCTCTCTGTAGGTCTATGGGCACTTGTACTTGTGTGATAAGGCATTTGATTATTCCCGCACCCTAACTTTAATTACAAGCTTGTTTTTTTGGGAACTTGTCTTTCCGTAGCCTTGATAACAAATGATGAATTAGACAGCATAGCTCTCAAAATGTTCTAGTGACGTGTCCTAACAGAGTTTTTTTTCATGTTTAGGTGCGGCCACTGCAAGCGATTGAAGCCGGAGTACGCGAAGGCGGCAGAGCTTGTGAAAGACGATGATCCGCCAATCAAACTGGCCAAGGTTGACTGTACGGAAGCTGGAAAGGAAACCTGCAGCAAGTACTCCGTCAGCGGCTATCCAACGCTGAAGATCTTCCGTCAGGATGAGGTGTCGCAGGACTACAATGGACCGCGTGAAGCTAGCGGCATTGCCAAGTACATGCGCGCCCAGGTGGGACCCGCCTCCAAGACCGTGCGCACCATTGCCGAGCTGACCAAGTTCCTGGACACTAAGGACACCACGCTGTTCGGCTACTTCAGCGACATCGACTCCAAACTGGCCAAGGTTTTCCTGAAGTTCGCCGATAAGAACCGCGAGAAGTACCGCTTCGGACACTCCAGCGAAAAGGAAGTCCTCGATAAGCAGGGCGAAACGTAAGTGGGAAGCTGTATTCAAGATTCAAATATTTGTCATAAGTGTTTTTTCGTTTTATATATTTTATAAGTGTTAATAAACTTCTTCGTGTTCGAATTAGTTAACTCTCAATTAGAGCCTAATTGGGAAGTTCAAATTTGGTAAAATGTAATCAAAAGCTCTATCACTTTATTGTTCATTTAAATTGTTAAGTCTAAAATTAGTTGTATCGTTTGGTGATTTGCGGCTAAAGACCTTCCATCTAGAAATGTGTATTTAATGTAAGTAATGAAACGATGCTTTTTCAATCCCTTCCAGCGACAAGATTGTGCTGATTCGTGCCCCCCATTTGAGCAACAAGTTCGAGGCTTCTTCCATTAAGTTCGAAGCTAGCTCCGAGTCCGATCTGAATACCTTTGTCAAGGAGAACTTGTAAGTAGATTGAAGAAGTTTTCTTCGGGCGTGAATTCCTTACTATTGCTCTCTCTTTCAGCCATGGTCTTGTGGGACACCGTACTCAGGACTCGATCAAGGACTTCCAGAACCCCTTGATCACTGCCTATTACAGCGTGGACTACCAGAAGAACCCCAAGGGAACCAACTACTGGCGCAACCGTGTGCTCAAGGTGGCCAAGGAGTTTGTGGGTCAAATCAACTTTGCGATCGCCTCCAAGGATGACTTCCAGCACGAGTTGAACGAGTACGGCTACGATTTCGTTGGCGACAAGCCAGTGGTTTTGGCTCGTGATGAAAAGAATCTCAAATACGCCCTGAAGGACGAGTTCTCAGTGGAGAACCTGCAGGACTTTGTCGAGAAGCTGCTGGCGAATGAGCTGGAGCCATTCATTAAGAGTGAAGCAATTCCCGAGTCGAACGACGCTCCCGTTAAGGTGGCCGTCGCCAAGAATTTCGACGATCTGGTTATCAACAACGGGAAGGACACGCTGATTGAGTTCTACGCCCCATGGTGTGGCCACTGCAAGAAGCTGACTCCCATCTACGAGGAGCTGGCCGAGAAGCTGCAGAACGAAGAAGTTGCCATCGTGAAGATGGACGCCACCGCCAACGACGTGCCGCCGGAGTTCAACGTGCGCGGCTTCCCCACCCTCTTCTGGCTGCCTAAGGACGCAAAGAACAAGCCAGTGAGCTACAACGGAGGTCGCGAGGTAGACGACTTCCTGAAGTATATCGCCAAGGAGGCGACCACAGAACTGAAGGGCTTCGACCGCAGCGGCAAGCCTAAGAAGACCGAGCTCTAAGCTGCACGCCGGGTTGAACTGGCCGCCAACTAGCATTTCCATATTTTTGTAAAATCGAATGCATTCTCCACAACACTTGAGCAAAAAATGTATTAAATTATTTGATAGTGATGAAACGCGTACGAACACAATTTGATGATTATGTCGCAATAAACTTAATTCTTCATTTAATTAGTTAACCACCTTTGGTTGTGAACTTTTCTTCTGCTTAAGTAAATCATATTTCTTTAAAATTTTAATGTAACTGAAATTTAAATTTACTAGATCCTTTCAAACTCTGGTAGATTTGGCCTGCAACTCGTTCGTGTGTTCGTTTAGCATCATCCGGAACCAGTCCGAAACGAAAGTGTACTGATTGCGCCCTTGCAAGCTCTCGTAGGATACTATTCCTTGGCTCGCGTCGAACCTGAATAGGTATACGGTGCTGGGACAGTCGATCGGCGCCATGACTTGAGACATACAATCAAGCAAGCGAACCATGAAGTTGGCGCACACTGCGGTCGACCAATCATTTTCCTGTGAAGAAACAATTGGGTTTCTTAATGTTAACAAAAGGAATTTACGTCCAAAGTTACCAAAACCAGCGATAAACTTGCAAAAAAGATTCAGAAATCTCTATACCAGCATAGCTTTAATGGAATATACTTACGCAATCCTTCCATAAATCCCGCACTGAAGTCTTTATAATGTTGTGGACAATGGCATTCTCATCGCGATGGGCTATATAGAGGCTTTCGATGCCCAGCAGGAAACACTTGACCCACCACTTAAGGGCCTCCGTGCGATTGTGCACTGACCAATCCGATCGGCTCATGTGCAAGAGGCGCATCTGCAGCTCTGCACAGTTTAGGGGAGACCCATTTCTTATAATCGGAAACGCTTAGTAGTAATGCAATGGGAATGGGAAGCTTGGCCAAATACTTACAATTCATTGGGATTCCTATCGGCCAGTACTGGCGATTCAAATAGCACTCGCTTACCATTTAAGTCAAAGGAAAATACGCCATGAAAACGATAATCTTCTTCGGAAGATTGATTGTGCGTGTGCGTCTCGACGCCGTTTTCTAAAAGTATACAAAATACATGAGTGTTTTGAAAGGCCATGGATGTTTTAAGAGACTTCGTACCAAATACACAATGTCTTCGAAGCGTCCTAAGCCATGACTCTTGCACAATCCTCTTCAGATAGTCGTGGTCGAAGGGTCGTCTGGTTCACTATCAACGCGACAGATGTACATTGTGTTGCAATATCGGGTGACACCCAGAGACCATCCAGTCTTTTTTTCGTAGGGAGCACACATCATCAGCTCCAGGACTTCGCTGGTGCACACAATATGGACATTCAGCTCTGCGTTCAGGTTTTTGCCTACCTTAAGGTACGAGAACGAAGAAGATTCTATATACTGGAGCATGTTGTCCAAAAAGATTTTGGGCATCTTTTCCGGCTTCTGCTGAGGCTCCTTGAGCTGAAGAGAGATCGGAAATTTGTTGATTGGCGGTACCACAATATATGGCACTTTAAAATCCTGTTTAAAATGCCCGTTGGGCGACCAGATGAACCCGCCATGCAAAACGGGCTTGCTAATCGTTGGAAATTGCAGCTTGTCCTCCTCCGTCCAGGAGTGTGCCTGGATGTTCAATATTTGGTAATTAGATATCATCATATTAACGATTTTGGTAATCTCCTCCTCGGAAGTCGGATAACAAACTTTGGCTTACGCTTGCAAAAAGAACAGTTGGCTTGGGCATATGGCAACGCCGTTAGTGGATTGAACAATTGAATGCCAATTTTTTGTAATGAATTATCTGATAAATTATCAAATTAACAAATGAGAATACAATAAAGAAAATATTCCTCAATAATTACAAAATTACACCAAAATTACAAAAATTATATTAAAGAAAAATAAATCGACCCTAACTATGGATATAAAATATAAAAGATATATACATACATGTAAAAATAATTAAAAATAATTAGTTAAAATAGATATTAATATAAAATAAGTTATTTTGAATATATAAAATATAAAATATTACTTTCAGTTGACGTGATTTGCATTACGTTTGCATCTCGTTTTCTTTATTGAGTGAACACTGTCGATCAAAATGTAAACACCAGCCACAACAACAAGCACCAAGCAAAACATGCACTTAGCGCTGCCAGATTTCCGTGGCGTGCCGGCAAAAAGGTAAACAAACATCTAGCCCTGCCACATCGTTCCAATCATATGGTCGCCAAAGAACAGGGTGGCAGCACTGGTTGTGTTTGTTGCACGTGTTTTAAATTCGCATGTGTTGCTCTTCATTCCGGGACATAGTGCTGCAATTTAATCTGGAAAACGTTGAATATAATTCAAATAAATTGAGTGGATCCTGTTGAGATGGAAGTAAATTCCAGTAAGCTGCGGCTTGGCGCCCAGCGGTTGCTGGAACTTACTACAAACGAGTCTGAAGACAACGTGTTTTCTCAAAGTTTACAGAAGTTTATCAAGAAGCAGGTAAGTTAACTTTGTTGGATTGCGAAGTAAAGGGTTTCATCTTTTTCATACTTCAGAAATACGTGCCTCAGGATGTGGAGCGATTGTTCCGGTCGCTCAGTGAGCAACTGCCTCTGCCCGCTTACACGGTGCCGATTGCCGCGAGTTTCGAGGAGCAGCTTCTCCTGCTGCTCTCCATGGCGCTCCGATGGGACTCAACCAGCCAAAGATTTCATCAGTATCAGCAGGAGTGCGTGGCGCTATCCAAGCTTATGAATTTTTCTATCGATGCGCAAAGGTTGGTTTTTATGATTAAACATATTTCAACATAAACCTCTAAACACATATTTTTCAGATTTGCGAAAAACTACTTTCACGACAAGCCAGCTCCTTTTGAGAAAAATCAAAGCAATGGCAGTCTGCCTAGTAAAAAGTCTAAAAATGGCAACCATGCTGCCAATGTAGAAGATTTGGAGGTCATCAAATGCTGCTTTCAATTGCTGAAAAGTGATACAACCTATTTTCGCGAGCTGTGGGATTGGTCCAGCTTTATAGCCACCTATACACACAATTCATCCAACCCGAAGACACAGATTTACTGCAACTACATCGTGGCTATGCTGACCAACATGAGTGCCCCTCAGCTAAATGCTTTGAACGAGAAAATATCGACTCAAACACGTCTGGAGTTTGATCAGGAAAGGGAGCAAGCATGGAACAGAGCCAGCGGCATCCTCTGCAGTTATACACCGGATGTCTCTGATCAACTACTGAACCTGCAATTGCAGGATATCAATCAATCCGTCACCAATATCGAGGGCGTTTTACTGCCCACATTTAATAAGGAGAATCTAGAGTTCTATGCCAGCACCGATGGATGCTACGATCGTATTGTAAAGGTGGATTCAACTGTGGTTAATCTGCGAAGCATTGCCCTAGGAGTAGCAGCTGCCAAGCCCATCTGCCTTTCTGGACCCGTGGGCTGTGGCAAAACCACGCTAATTGAGTACCTGGCCCGCAAAACTGGACGTATTTGTCCCAAACCAAATGAGATTGAAAGAAGGGAGAAGGCTTTAAAGAAAGCTGAAGAGGAGGAACAATTATTGACACCGAAAAAGAAGCCAAAGACAACAGGAAGCAAGCGCAAACTGGAGGAGTTGCCTCTGGAGGAGTTGCTGGACCTAGGCGAGACTACTAAAAAGAGTGGATTCTTACGTATTCAGCTTGGAGATCAGACCGATAGCAAGATGCTACTGGGCCAATATCGCTGCACTGATGTGCCTGGAGAGTTTGTTTGGTTGCCAGGTGTTTTAACACAGGTTAGCTAATGAATTCGTTTTTAAAAACCTTTTCTTACCGTATATTTATTCTGTTAGGCCGTGATGCATGGCCATTGGTTGTTGCTGGAGGACTTGGATGCTGCTACGCAAGACACCTACACCATTCTTAGTAGCCTTTTAGAACGTCAATGCCTTAGTGTTCCCGGTTTTCGTGATTCCGTGAAAATAGAGCCAGGTTTTCAGTTGTTTGTCACAGTGCGGTAAGAAAATTAAAAACGTTGTTATGAATGTAATTAATGACTACTTGTATCTCTTAGAACCAACAAATCAGCCAGCAACTCAAGCCAAAAATCGCTCTATTCCCTTTTGGACAAATATCTATACACCATTAATATACTACCTCTGTCCCGGAATGAGCTTTGCAAAATGGTCAGTATCAACTATCCCAAACTTTCGACAGTGGCCAATAGGATTGTCGATGTATTCCTCACCTTCTCCAGTGGAAATCACACATCCGCGGATAACTTGAGGCAGCAGGAATCGGGCGACAAGGCGGACAACACAGAGCAATATGTGGCCCTTCCCTTCGAGCAAGTCTCTCTTACCTCGAGCCCCAATTCCGGCAGATTGGTTTCGACCCGTGATTTGGTAAAGCTGTGCCACCGCTCTAACTCGCAGTTTTCAGTGACCAGCTCAGAATGTGCTTATTTTGTCTTCCAAAACGCAGTGGACGTGTTTTGTTCATATCTACCGCAGAGCAAGGAAAAGATCACCTTGATCACAAGCATTGGAGCCAAACTGGGGATTATCCGTTCTCGTTGCGAACATTTTGCAAATGAATACAAGCCTGATGTGGAATTTGGACTCGAGCACATACAAATTGGAAGAGCTAGCCTTGTGGCCAAATCGGATTTAAACAATAGTGATAATGGAGATATTTCGGAGCAGGACCTTAAGCGCCAAAAGTTATCACAACAAACAAGGAGAGCAATTGGGAAACTCAGCAACAAGAGGACTACATTTTCGTTTACTCGGCTCGCCAGCTGCATCTTGGAACGGATTGCTGTGTGCGTCACCCACTCTGAGCCCGTTCTTTTGGTGGGCGAAACCGGCGTGGGCAAGACATCTTCAGTGCAATACCTAGCCGAGCGGACGGAACATAAATTGGTGGTGGTCAACATGAACAACCAATCAGATGTGTCCGATTTGGTAGGTGGCTTTAAGCCCGTAGAACTGAATTACGTTTTGGCACCACTGCGAAATGAATTCGAATATCTTCTGTGCCAAACCTTCAATCAAGAGAAGAACTTGCAGTTTTGCGCTTGTTCGCCACACACTACAACAGTGGTCGACATGTGGTGATCATTCGAACCATGATCAATATCTGTCTACAGGTGGACAAAAATTCGGAACTGAAAGCGAATAAGTTACTCCCCCGATGGCAGACGCTGAGAGAAAAGCTTCAGAAGCTTCAATTGCAGCTGGACAAAAGCATCAACATCTCCTTCGCCTTTATACCCGGCTCTCTGGTCAACTGTATCAGCAACGGAGACTGGGTTTTGTTGGATGAAATTAATTTAGCCTCAGCGGAGACGCTTGAATGTCTCTCAACAATCCTAGAACCAGAGGGTTCTGTGGTACTCTTGGAACGTGGCGACTTCACTCCCGTAAAGCGGCATCCAGATTTCCGTATATTTGCCTGTATGAATCCTAACACGGACATTGGCAAGAAGGATTTGCCTGTGGGCATACGTAATCGCTTCACGGAATTCTTTGTGGATGAACTCACAACCGATGCAGATCTGAGTTTGTTGGTAAGCGATTATTTGGCAAACACAGGTATCCAGAGGAAGTCCGTGCACAGCATCGTTCAGTTATACAAGTCCCTGCGAAAGCTCTCCGAGCTGCAGTTAAACGATGGTCTTGGAAATCGACCGGTTTATTCCCTGCGTACACTGTGTCGTAGTTTGCGCATCTGCGCCAGAAATTTATGCGGCTCCATCGAGCGAAACTTGTACGAGAGTTTCTGTTTGAGTTTTCTCACCCAATTGGATCCGGACTCGCACCACGTGGTGCTTCTTCTCATCCAGAATGCCCTCCTTTCGAATGTCAAAGCTATATTGAGTAAGCAGTTGCCTCAGTTGGGAGAGAATTATCTGGACTTCGAGGGATACTGGATCCAGCCGGGCAATTTGGAGCTGCAGCCGTGTACCCACTATATTCTTACGGAGAGTGTAAAGAAGAATTTGAAGGATCTGGCTCGAATCATATCGATTGGGAAACTACCGATTCTGCTTCAGGGACCCACCAGTGCGGGTAAAACCAGTTTGATTGACTATGTGGCCAGAAGGAGCGGAAATCGCTGTCTGCGCATTAACAACCATGAGCACACGGATCTTCAGGAGTATATAGGTACCTACGCAGCGGATTTGGATGGAAAGCTTACATTCAGGGAGGGAGTACTGGTGCAAGCAATGCGTCAAGGCTTTTGGATTATACTGGACGAACTCAATCTTGCGTCTACAGATATTTTGGAGGCTCTAAATCGAGTGTTGGATGACAACAGGGAGCTGTATATTGCGGAGACGCAGACACTAGTGAAAGCTCATCCCAACTTTATGTTGTTCGCTACACAGAATCCTCCAGGGCTTTATGGAGGAAGGAAAACCCTGTCTCGTGCCTTCAAAAATCGTTTTATAGAGCTTCACTTTGCTGACATACCTCGTGGAGAGCTTGAAACCATTCTGGAAAAGCGTTGCTTTATTCCACCGACATATGCTCGCAAGATGGTGCAATGCATGACCCAGTTGCAGCAACATCGCAAGAATACCTCCAAGCAGGTCTTCACCCTGCGCGATCTTTTCCGGTGGGGAAATCGATATACCCATGCGGATAAGTCTCTGCATGATGACAACAGGTACGATTGGAACCAGCATCTCGTTGAGGAAGGCTACCTGGTACTATCCTCAAAAGTCCGATCACAGGAGGAGCACGAGCTCATAGAGAAGACTCTTTTCGCCAACTTCCGCAAAAAGGTTGATCTCCAGACGCTGTTTGATATCCAAACCGAGAGGGAAGGCTCCTCTATGGTAAGTAGAAAAATTCTTGATGCCATAAGAAACTTTAAGCTGCGCGACGACATCGTTTGGACTCGGAATATGACACGCATGGCCGTGGTCACAGCCAAGGCCCTGGAGTTCGACGAGCCTGTACTATTGGTTGGCCCAACTGGCTGCGGAAAGACCACCGTGTGCCAACTTCTTGCTAGCATCGCTAATGTCCAACTGCGCATTCTCAACTGTCACATGCATACGGAAGGAGCTGATTTTCTGGGAGGACTGCGTCCTTGTCGAGGAAAGGAATCAACTCAACTCTTCGAGTGGGCCGATGGGCCATTGATTTACGCTATGCAAGAGGGCTCTTATTTCATGGCCGATGAGATATCGCTTGCTGAGGATTCTGTGTTGGAGCGGCTAAACTGTATACTGGAACCAGAACGTACTGTGCTGCTGGCTGAGAAGGGTGGCATCTCAGAGTTGGATGTAAGTCCCGACTTCGTGGTGCAGGCTACGTCCGGTTTCCAGTTCCTTGCCACTATGAATCCTGGCGGGGACTTCGGTAAAAAGGAGTTGTCACCTGCCCTCAGAAATCGATTTACAGAGGTCTGGTGCTTGCCCTCAGACAACAAGGAGGACCTCATTGAAATTGCCTACAACTGCATGAGACGCCAAAACGAGCATGAGAACCAAGCGATCGACACCCATAAAGTGGCTGAGTACCTGGTGGATGTTGTGCTCCACATCCGCGACACCAACGACAAGTTCAAGTTTTCAGTACGTGACATCCTGGCCTGGGCTAATTATATGGTTACCAATGTAAAGCTAAGTTTTGCAGAGCAGGCAATATTTGGCTTGGAAACTATTTTCCTTGATGCGTTGGAAATGCTTCCCCATGAATCACAGGAGCAGGTTGAGCGGCTAAAATCCAATATTATTAAACAGGCCATCAAGCAAGCGAGTCTTATTCTGCAAGAAAAGTTTACCATAGAGGAACTAAAGGAGAAGCGCGGATCCGAAGTCGAGCTAAATGAATCCCGCTTTGGCATTCGACCATTTTTCATAGACGTTAATCAGGAGCGCTTGACGGCGGTCAAAGAAGATTTCTTATTCGATGCCCCCACTACCAAGCAGAATCTATTCCGTCTGTTATCCGCGCTTTCCCTCCAAAAACCAGTGCTCTTGGAGGGCCCACCTGGTGTGGGCAAGACATCCATTGTGGAGAGCATAGGATCTGCCATTGGGTACCAAATTGTGCGCATTAATCTTTGCGAGCACACGGACTTGGCTGATTTGTTTGGAACCGACTTACCTGCTGAGGACAACTTGCTAGAATCAAATACAGCCGCTACGGAGCGTCAAACAGGCAGCTTTGTGTGGCGCGATGGACCACTTTTGGCTGCTCTTAAAGCAAAGAACACCTGGATTTTGCTGGACGAACTGAATCTAGCTCCTCAGTCTGTGCTGGAGGGTCTCAATGCGGTGCTGGATCATCGTGGAGAAGTCTACATTCCGGAGTTGAACAAAAGTTTCCATTTAGCTGGCTCGACTCGCATATTTGCATGCCAGAATCCTTTAAAGCAAGGTGGCGGCCGTAAGGGATTACCCCAATCCTTCCTTAATCGTTTTACCAAAGTTTATTTGCGCAAGCTCTCCACTGAGGATCTGCTCCATGTGGTAACTGAGAAGTATGGAAAGTACTTTGATCAGTTGAATGCACATTTTTTGGAACTGTTGGATCAGAAACCGGAAGGCAATCTTTTTGAGATATACTCAGGACAGGCAGGTTCAGGCAAATCGAATACATTTGATTTGGCTGCTCGTTTGGTGCGCTTTTCCGAACAACTGGATCGGGGGGTAGCTTCCATGGAGTTTGGCTACAAGGGCGGTCCTTACGAGTTCAATCTACGTGATATTCTACGCTGGTGTGATCTGCTCCACAACCCGCAAACTGGATACATTTTGGGAACTTCGCCGTCAACATTCCAAACCGCTTTCAGAGATTTCTTGCTCACCCTCTACGAACGGATGCAGTTGGTCTACTACCAAAGGATGCGCTGCGACCAAGACAAATCGTACATTCGAAATGTCTTTTCAACCGTATTTCTATGTGATGCTGAACAGCTCAATCAAGTTTCAAACGATGTCGCTCTTTATTGGACAGCAGATAAAGTATATCTTAACGATGTGGTTTTGAGCCGCACGCAAGCGGATGTTCTGGACTTGGTAAACCGACAGGAGCAGGCTCCATTGCTGCTGGACAGTCAGAGGCAGCAGCTTAAGCAAATCGTCGAGGCTGTCCACATGGAGAAGCCTCTACTGCTGTGCGGATCGACGGACAGTGGCAAGACCAAGTTAATAGACGCGCTCTGTGTGCTGTCCAACCGGCTATGTAATACCGATATAATTGACGACTCCGTAACTGGTAGTTTCCAGCAGGTAAGACTTTACCATAAGAGTATAACATTTCAATTGCTTATTGTTTGTCTCCCATACTAGATCGATTTAAATAGACATCTAGAAGTAATTTACAAGAAAGTGGAGATGCTAGTTTTTTCTTGCGTTCAACAGGCATATGTCCTGCACACACAGTCCGAGTTTGTGGAAAAGTTGTGGAACAGTTGGAGCAGCTATAACAAACTTGCCAAAGTTACAACAGGTAAGTGTACACATCCAAATATGGAACAGAATTTTCTATAACATATGTTTTTTTAGAGTCCCAACAACACAGTGTGTTAGACGAGCTAAAACTGTTCAGCGAGCGTCTGGGATCTCTAGGTGAGATCATCGAGGTTCTGGAGGGCACACCAACGAGCTGCCAAGTGAAGGCACTCCAGCAGTTGGCTGAAACCAAGTCCCAGCTTTTGCTACTACAAGCGTACATAAAAACGGCAGATTCCCTCAACACGGGAGGATCTTTCGAATGGGTGGACTCTCAAATTGTTACCTCATTGAAATGCGGTCAATACATCTTGCTAGAGCATGTTAATCTTTGCTCCTCGGCCGTGCTGGATCGTCTAAATCCTGTATTTGAGCCAAACGGAAGCTTGCTAATCGCTGAGAAAGGAATAAGTGCACAGGATAGTGCCGAGGTGGTTTACAAATCAACCAATTTCCGTGCTTTCCTAACCGTGGATCCAAAGAATGGAGAGCTATCGCGAGCCATGCGGAACCGATGTGTGGAGCTATCTTTATCTAGGGACACTTATTCTGTAGATGATTTGCGTGCCTTCGTTCATGAGCAGGGTGTGCACGAAATGGAGGCTATCGATTGTATACTGAGAGTTCATAAGGGCTTAACTCAGCTGACAGAGTTCAATAACTACTCCATATCGCATCTGACGCAGTTTGCCTTTTTAAGTGCTGCCTACAGGAGGATTGGTTATGCGCTTAAGCGTGCTATTTATGTGGCCGCCATGGAGGTTTATGTATACTCAGCCAACACGGACTTAATGGGCTATGGATTGTCTTATTACCAGAATAAACTGCGTGAGGTGGTGCTGGCTCAAACGGAAGCATTTGAGGAAGGTGCTATTGTACAGGAGGATTTCCTTAGCGATGTAATACTTAATTCTGGAAACCTTAACTCGCTGACATTAATTAAACTTCAGGCTGTGGCGTTAAAAGTTTTACTGGATGGATATCCAGAACACAAAATTCCCCAACAGCGGTTGGCTTCTCTCTTCCAAAAGATGGAGAACCTTAAATTGGATCAGCAAAATCCCCAGCAGCTCATTCGTCATTTCCTTTATATACTCTACGAGGCGTCAGCCTTCGGAGACTTGCAATTAAGACATCTATACCTTCAACCTTGGTTATCTAAAAACACGGCTTTTCAAGAGCTTTCCCAGAATCTTTACAATTGCTTGCAGAAAAGGAGTAAATTTGCTAAAGGAACTTTGGTCAATCTACCTTGGAATCGGAAACTCATTCCCAGACTTCGTGATTACTCAACAGCTGGATCGAATTCTGAACTAAAGTCTTTAAATCTGAGTGCTTTGCTTTTGGCGCGCCTTGTGGTCGATATCATACCCGCCAATTCAGTTACTGCAGTGCAGCAAATGAATGCACTGCAGTATTCACAGGCCCTTAGTAAGCAACAAGTGACTGAAAAATACGCCAATGATTTTCTAACTCATTTTTCGAGCTTCCTCGGTGTTCTTCATACTAGTTTGCTGGAGGATTTAGAAACAGCTGATTTGGATCTGCCTCAGTATGCGCAATTAGTTACACGTTTTCATTGGTTCAATCGAATTTTGGCCACGGCGCAGCAGAAACTTCTGTACAACAATGAGCTACATGTGCCGCTGATGCACAAATTGGTACTCCATTTTCATTGGCTCGAGAAGCACCTTCTTGTTCCTTTAATTAAATTAACAGCCAAGAACGGCTGTGAAAGGATGCACACCATTCAAGACCGTACTCTTAAAATCAAGAAATACATCGAGGAGACAAGACGACCTCTAAACGTAACTTGCAAGATTTATTCAAAACAGTTTAGCCAGTTCCAGCCATATTACCAGGATCAACAGGTAAATCAAATTTTGCAGCCAATTGCCAGTTTCGTTCTAATGATTTAATATTCCTCTCAAACATAGATCAAACTGCATAGAGAATTAGCTGAATTGGAAAAATTACTGTCAGTGGTACCCAGCTATGGCAACTTGGAGTTGTCTTCCTGGCTTAAAAGATGGCTTCTTCTTCAAACAGATGACGCAAACAAGTGGCGATCTTTCCTGCGTAAGCACACTGATGGTTTTCAACTCAAGTCTTTCGAACTCAGTGGTTCCTTGCGGAATGAGACGCTACAGTCCCACCTGCAAAAACTGCAATCAACGTTGAGGGACGCTCAAGAAAACAGCGCAGAGAATGAAATGGATTTGGAATTAGATTTAAACAGCCTCAAGAGCCTTTTAGAAGCCGAAACTGCAGAAAGTGAATCTTATATTCACCCAGAAGGAGTACCCACTAATACGCCGAAACTATTAATCGCAGCATTGAGAGAATTATTCATGGAACGCCTGTTGGTTGGAACTCTTCGCGACGACTTCGATGAGGAAGTGAACCCCCTGTACGCTGACCAGTTGCTTACTTTAAACAGCAATCTTTGGCATTGTCTGAAGACACTTGAGAGTGCTAACCATACCGAAATCAATAATGCTTGGATTGAACTCAAGAACGAATTAAGTGAGCTGCAGGATCAGGGGGAGTTCGCAGTGCTGCTGGAAAAGATTGGTAGCAGCTACAAAGGACTGCGTACTTATCAAAGGCAGTATCGAAATTCGGTTCAATGCTACCAACTGGAAAATCTGTCCACCCGACTGGATTGTGTTCAAGGTCCCTCAGAAGACGTTAGCACGGATATATCAAGCCGATTTAGTTATCAAGGCCCAGCTTTATCAGGTGTAATTTTGTCACTGATATGTCAACCAAATGGCCAGCTGCGATCGGTTCCCATAAGCGAGTTACAAGAATGGCGATCCGCTTTGCAGCAAACACGGCACCTGATTTGGGAGAATTCTAATCTATTGACTCCCAGATATAGTGGAGCAGTCAATAATCTCATGCAGGTCAAGGAAAATGCTGGACAACTACTAAAAGAGCTGGAATATGTGAGGAACTTAAGTGAGCAGGAACAGAAAGCCAACCAAGGTTTTGAAAGTTGTGCTAGAGAACTCGAGAAAATGATTGAAAAATTGCAGAAAGAAGATAACAATGATGCCTCTATGACAACAGCTTTTGAAGTCTCGCTAATTAATGCCCTTGTGGGAGCCATCGAGTTGTGTCTACTCACGAATACCCCGTTGATCGATCCCGTGGAAAAGAATCGCCTTAAGAACAAATACATAGCAGAGGATATTGATTGCATTAGCACTTTGACAACCGCCTATGATTTCATGAAAATTGCAATGAAATATCGTCACTTTGGCGAGGAAATTTACAGTCAACTGCAGCTAAGATTGCGGGCGGCTCTCCAACGGCAGCAACAGCTTTCGCAAAAGTTGGCTTTGCGTCCGGAACACTGTCTATATGCGTCTCTGGTCCAGGATATTACGCACTTCCTGTACTCGAATGGCGATTGTGAGTCGCTATATAAGCTGTTCCAGCTTATTAACTCGGAATGGGAAAACTTCAAAGGACTTGATGTCGCCACAAGTGCCCAATTGAAGAGCAGCATTGAAGTGTTGGGAAAACTGGATCTGTGGCTAGCAAATGCTCAGAGATTCGTTCATCACACCCTTTCCAGGTACTCTGCATACTATCAAGATTTTGTGGAGCCCATCAAGTGTTCTGTGAACCAGCTGCGTTTTGGATTGGAGTCCCTTAAAGTAATCTTCTCCAGAGTCCAGCAGGCAGGCAGCGTTTCGCAGGCAGAGCAGTTGCAGCAAACAATCGGGGATATTGTTCAATTCCCATCCCAGCAGCCATTGGTAATAAGGAATAGCAGGCTTTACGGCTTATTGGCCGAGCTTCCTCATAGTGAATATGAGTACTTCCGTTTGCTGAAAGCCAAGTTGAGCGAGCTGAGCAATTATATATCACTGGGAAGAGTAATAGATGAAGCCACCTTTGCGGCGTACGATGATGCGCTAAGCATCTGCAACCAGACCTGGCAGCAGGAGGAGCAGCGTCGCTGTCAATTGAAAGCGGAAGCAGAAAGTCTGTATGTGACCAAGACCAAAGGAGGAGTGGACAGTGATGAGCTAATTGAGATGCAAGAAATCGAGCACAACTTCCCTACAAACCTGGACGAGGACTTTGCCGAGTTCGTGGCTCAACCGACTTTGGAGCAGGTCCTGAAACTAGACAAAAAGGCCAGTGCGAAGGCCAAGCAATCGCAGATTGTAGTTGAGGAGGATTATGCCTTCCTGGCGAGCAATTTTATAGGTGTAATGACTCGCCATACTCCGGTTTATTATAAAGAGCAACCCAAGTCATCGAAGGAATTAGAACTCCATTTGCTCACGCCTTATCAAGCACGCTTCCAGGTGTTTGCTAACTTACATGGTCACTATAAGACAACCTTAGGATCGAGTCTAGAGGAAAGGGCCTGCAATGGATTGGCCTTTGGACTGGCTCTGCAGCAGAAACAGCTTAGGGATATCGAATTGGAGGAAGGAGTATCCAGCTCCCCCTACGACTTTTACAAAGACTCAAATATCAGTGAAGTTCAAAGTTGCCTGGATGTTATGGAGCGGATAGAGAAGCGTGTGCTGGAACAACTGGAACTGTATCCGGAGCACGCAGGTCTTGCAGACATCAAGCTGGTCATCTCTCGCATTCGTCGACTACCGGCTCATGCGCCTGTGGTTCGTTTTAATACGGGCTTCCAGTTGCTAGACAGAAACTGGCCCTCTGGAATGAAGTGGCTCACAAGAACAACAATCTGGTATCGGAGGAAATCGAGGTGGCCGAGTTTGTCCAACGCTGGACTAAATTGGAGCTGCAGCACTGGCGCAATTGCCTAGGACAAACGGCCGCTCAAGTAGAGTTACAGGCCTATCGGTACTGGTTCTTCATCTACAACCTGCTGCAACAATTCATACACCAGAAGCAACTAGATCACTCGTACACAGACATTAAACTGGCAGAGCAACGCTTTGCACAGGAGCATTTGTTAGATGCTCAGGATTTGGGCGAGTCCCAGCGTTTGGAACTTGCCCAGGTGGTGCGCATTTTGAGACAATTTGTGGAGGCCTCCTGTTATGGTGATTTCCATATTCGACAACAGCTTCTTCAAGGATTTGAATTGTACTTGCACAATGTCGAGAGAGCCGGGAAAATCAATGGACTGCCTCCCCTAATTGCAGCATTGCATAATCTCCAGCTCTATTTCTCGCAGTTCGCTGGCGAGATTGCAGACTCTGCGAAATTACGTCGTTCGCCCATCGAAAAGAAGCTGAAAGAGTTCGTGAAGATACAGAGCTATAGCAAGGACTTAAGCTACTTCAGCATGCGCAATAGTGTGGCCAGTGTACACCGCAACCTGAACAAGTTCCTAAAGGAATACCGACTTTTGCTACAGGAGAAGATCAGTGAGGTATTTCAACCCAAGGATTCCACTGCCAAGGACTACACATTTGGCACCGATAAGGGCAAGGGTTTAAGAAATTACAATAAAATAAAGTATCTGCACACCGAGCGACAACAATTCGTGGCCAGTGAGAAGCTTCTGGAGAAGTTTGCCATCCAGGGAGAGTTCCTGTCGGATAACACACTGCTCCAACGCTTGGACAAGCACTTTCGAACGGCACGTCATGTGGTTAAGGAAACGTTAGGACAGGTTCCCTACGGCGAGCTGATCACAGAGTTGGATGACTTGCTGGCCAGTCAGTTGGAGCGATGTGAACATTTACGTTCTTTGAACGTTGATCGTTCGAAGGAGAGACCTCATCAGAAGCAGGAGGCCAAGCAGATTCTTCAGCAAAAACGCAAGGCTCTAACGGATCTCTTCAAGATGCTTCATCGGCTGGGAGCCAGCTATAAGACTGGTCTTTTGGAGCTTTCTTTGCGCAACGAGTTTGAGGATTTCCAACTTCCTCCCTATTCCATTCGATCCATGTTGCCGCGACTCCACCCCACTGCCCAGCAGCTGGATGAGCACCTGGACTTGTACTACATGAAGAGTGTATTCAAGCTAAAGCTCCTGCAAAACATTATGCTGACTCCGTTGTCCGAACTGGGACCTCCTAATATCGAACGCATCAAGGGCTTTGCTGTGGACTTGTTCCTATTAGTACAACAGCAGCGGGAGCAGCTTTCTGGATCTACGAAAGAGCTTCATGAGCTGAGAAATTCGCTGGACAGCTTGCGTAAATTGGCAGAAATTATTCCACAGGCCGACATGAATCCAGCAACTCTCAACTTCGTAAAGAGTGCAGATATAGCAATGGAAATAAAGCAAAATCTTCGCCAGATTCACTACGTCCTGAAGCAGTGGAAACTGCTGTTAAGTTGTGCTCCATGCTCATTCAATGAAAAATCAGAAAACAGCTTACTGGTGCGGAAAATTCCCTTGGCCCAAAGTGATCTCCAGAGTCTAAGTATACAGATTCTGAGCAGCAGCCAAGAATTGCTAAACGAGCTGAACAACGCTAATCTGGAATACCTATCTAGCGAAAAATGTGATTATTACCAGACGAGCTACGCGGAAATCCTAGAGAAAATAAAGAAGACCCTAGAACTACTTAGAACAGGACATAACGATTATTTGCCGTTGTCGCAACCAATTGTTGAGCTTTTGGATAGCGTGCGATTGAAAAACCACACCGAAATCACCCCAGAGACCATAGATCTAGCCAACGTGGACACAGAGTTGGCCAACATTGCCCACAGTGTGTTAATGTCATTGCAAAAGATTTATAAGCATCATGTTATAACTGAAGAAGGTACCAAAAATGGCGAGGCAAAAGAACAGGATCAAGAGTCCAAAGAGGCGCTGCAGGAACAGCATCTGAAGAAGTGCCTCACTGGAGAACTGACTCTGGATTGGCAACAGCTAAGCCTGCCACGTGTGCTCGGCAAGCTGTCCAACGTGCTCCTGGTACTAAAGCACTCCAATTTCGAAGGCCAGGATAAGTTGTTGTGCGTAAGACGAGCGATTGCTCTGTTGCCTATTTTGGAGCAGTACCAATTACTTGCGGATTATTTGCTCCTCCAACAACTGGCCACCCATAAGGTTTCCGCCAAGATGCTGTCCATAGTGCTGACCGTTTTCGTGGAAATTGGCAGTAAGGGCTTCTGTGTACCTCCGGATCTCATGCAAGATGAGGAGGGACAGTCGAAGCAGGAATCCAAGAACGGTGAGGGCTTCGGTCTGGAGGATGGGACCGGTGAGAACGACGCGTCAGACAAGATTGAATCGGAGGATCAACTTGACGATGCGAAGCGACCAGAGGATCGGAAGGACGAGGGCGACAAACAGGAGCCAGACTGCAAGGAAGAGAAAGGCATTGAGATGAGTGACGATTTTGATGCCAAGATGCAGGATGTGGAGAAACCCGAGGAGGATGACAGCGGTGAGTCCGAGGAAGAGGAGGACCTAAACAAGGAGATGGGCGAAACGGAGGAAGGTGCCGAAAAGTTGGACGACCAAATTTGGGGCGATGACGAGGAAGAAAAGCAGGAGGAGGAAGAGGAACCTGATATGAACGAGGAAGATCAGGGCAAGGGAAGCAAGGATGAGAAAGATGCGCACAACGATCTGGATACAAAGAACGATGCAGCGAAGGAGGATGGCAAGGATGAGCATGAAAAGGACGGCTTGGATGCCACCAATGAACCCAGCGGAGAGGACAAACGCAAGGAGCAGGCCAAGGATATTGACGATATGAAGGATCCCGAAATGGATGAGGAGCAAACAAATGCGATGCACAATGAGCTTGAGGAGCCGCCAGAGCCAGAGGAAATGGATTTGGGGGATATGAATAATGTTGACGAGGGACACGATGAGCAGGATGAGCAGCCCACAGATGAAAATCCCTTTGACATTGATGCCATGAAAGAAAACATGCAACCTGCTGAGGAGCCCCAGGCAGACGAGGATGACGAGCCTGATGCAAACGAGGAAGGCGAACCTCAAAGCGACGGCAGCGACTCTGAAGAAGATGAGACGGGTACAGAAGCAAAACCAGCTGAAGAAGATCAGGGCGAGGGCGAAGAAGCCACTCCAGAAGATGAAAAAGATGAGGCCGAAACACAGAAACGCGGCGAGCTAGAGGACGAAGATGATTCAAAGACCGAAGCTACTCCTGAGGATTCCAAGGAGGAAGAGGAAAAGCGCGAGGACAAACCGGAGGAGCACTCACAGTCCAAAGACAAAGCCAGCAAGGAGGAAAATGTCCAGTCCATGCCGGAGACTGACCAAAGCAGTTCGGCCGACCAGGTGCAGCAGCCACAGGACCCGGATATTAAGCAAGACCAGAAGCTTGATGAACAAGAGACTGGTGAAGAGAAGGATGGAGTCGGCCAGGCCGAAAACGACGTAAGATTTAGTTATCATTGCATTTTATATTTATTTCCTAATTCATTTAACCAATATGGCAGGCCGATGATGGCGGTCATCAGGGCGTTGCGGAAACTCAGGAAACTGTGTCCCAGGAGGAACGTAAAAACGAAAGGCAAACGCAGGAGAAGCGCAAGCAAGGAAGAACCAATGAAGAGCGATCCCTAGGTAAGTACTCATTGCCAATTTTATAGCATATTCGCTAACTTTCTAATATTCTCTTAAAATTTGCAGGCGAGGCGGAGCAAAACAAATTAAAACAGCTTAAGACCATTGATCAACTAAAGGACTCAAAGGAGTCCGACGATGCCGAACAGGAGAAACCGGAACCCATGGACCAGGCGGAAGCTGAGGAGTACCAGCATGTAAAGGAGCCGAAAAGCAGTGACAAAACCACGTTGGATAATGCCACCGAAGAACAATCAAAGAAGATCCAGCATCAGGAGGATGAACCACCAAACGAAGAGGAAATTGAGGCGGAAAATGTTGACAAGTTAATGGAAACCGAAGAGCCAGCCGCTGATCCGGAGGATGATGCCCAACTCGAGCAACTGGGGGCCGAAAAGTCGGAGCAAAAGTCAGACAAGCCCTCTAAAACAGAAAAGTCTAAGGAGCGGCTGGAAACTCCTGAGGGCATGGAGATAGAAGGGGAGGTGGTGCCGACAATGACAGTTCCTCGAAGCTCGGAAACTACGGCGCATAGCAAGTTAGTGATATAATCCTATTTTTCCAATTTGTTTTTTATAATATTTATCTGATTCAACAGTTCCGAAATCCTTCTGGACAAGAGCTCGCACGCTGAGGATCTGAGCTCAGCCGAACAGATTGAGCTTAGGCAACAGTATCAACAGCAGTTGACCACATTCAGAGGGGTAAGTTGCACCTTTCATACCTTTCATATATTGACCGTAATTTTTTATTTGTTATACTACTATACTATACTACTATACGTACTAAATTATTTGTTACTGACAGGCACACCCGGAGCACGAGGATTACGAAACATGGCAGGGCATCTCCAATAGAATGACCCAGAATGCCCGTGAGCTTTGCGAACAGTTGCGTCTCATCCTGGAGCCCACCAAATGCACACGATTAAAGGGCGACTACCGCACTGGAAGACGTATTAATATGAAGAAAATTATCCCATACATAGCATCGCAGTTCCGCAAGGACAAGATCTGGTTGCGCCGAACAAAGCCTGCGCAGCGTGACTATAAGATCACCATTGCCATTGATGACTCCAAGTCGATGCACCACAACAACTCCAAGACGCTGACTCTGGAGGCAATTTCTCTAGTGTCGCAGGCGCTGACCCTTCTAGAGAGTGGTCGCCTTAGCATTGTATCCTTTGGAGAGGCGCCGCATATCATACTAAATCACACGGAGCAGTTTGACGGTCCCCGCTTGGTGAATGCTCTGAACTTCGCCCAAGACAAGACGAAGATCGCAGGGCTGCTGAATTTTATACGCACGGCGAATGCAGAAGAGAGTGGCCTGGGGGGCGACAATGGTCTGTTTGAAAACCTGTTGCTCATTCTTAGCGATGGACGTAATATATTTAGCGAGGGTGCACAGAACGTAAAGAACGCCATTAAGTTGGCGCGGCTCCAGCGTATATTCCTTGTATACATCATTATCGACAATCCAGACAATAAGGTAATAGGGTTTCGAAAACTTTTAATGACTTTAACTAATCACTGGCTACTTTTAGAACTCCATTCTGGACATACAGCATGTGGCGGTGAACGCCGATGGATCTGTGAACATTAACTCCTACCTGGACAGTTTTCCATTTCCATACTATGTGATAGTCCGGGACCTTAACCAACTGCCGCTGGTGCTCAGCGAAGCCATGAGGCAATGGTTTGAGTTGGTCAACAGCGAGTAATCTGCAAGAAAAACGTATATAATATATGACAATGATTATTGAAGATAAAAAAGTTACTATAACTTAGAATTAGTATAGGCTTGAATATTTAGCCCATTTAGTTTTATTGCACACTTAATTATTAAGTTGTACAAACTGAAAATGAGACCTAGGGTCTACTTTAATTTTCTTGAAAATGTTACTTTTTTTATATTTTTTACAATTAAACTTTTGTAAACATAAAATTTGATTATAAGCTTTTCATTATCGCGCTGGTTCTTGACTGCCTTGCAAGCCCGTTGACTCACACATTTTGTGTTTGTTTAAAATTTGATCAGATAGTGACTGATATTCTATATATATAGTGACTATAGATGTATAATACTGTCTATTGTGTGCTCAGTATACTTTAGATCGGCGAACAAGAAACATGTATCTTCCCAAAAGAACAGAACATCAAAAAGTAAGTATTGTTACTAGATTGTATACCTTAAATTCATTAGCTCAAATGTACCACTACAGATAGACAGGCTTTATGAACCCAACGACGGCAACTTACTGGTAATGTATCAATTAAACAGAATCCATAAAAGTTCGAGCTAATAATTGAATTTTCCAAAGACTAAATTATTTAAGTCAAATAAAAAACAGAAGCCGCCAGTAGTGTACATTATCAATCATGAGACTTTCCCGGACTCTGAACGAATCGGTAGCTCAAAGGATGTTGAAGCTCTTCTGAAAACATTTAGAAACCTGAAATGTAGGGTTGAAGTAATTTCTAACCCAGCGTTATCGGATGTTAAAAGCAAAGTTGAAGAGTGTAAGAAATATGAGCAAACAGTATTATTCTTACTTACGAATTCCTTCTTAAGGGTCTAAAAAAAAATTCAACCAGGAGGCTGGATTTGTCCTCTGTATCTTGAGCCATGGCTCCTCAAATGGGAAAATTTTAGCGTGCGATAAGAAGAAATACGACTTGGACGATGACGTCCTTTTTCCACTCTTCGAAAATTCAACCTTATTTGGGAAGCCAAAAATTTTGATTGTTCAGGCCTGCAAGGGTGATCTGGTACCTGACGCGCAAAACAACGAACCCTATATAAAGTGTTACAGCACCACCGAGGGGTATTTAAGCTATCGCAATAAAGCAAAGGGTACGGTCTTCATACAAACCTTGTGCGAGGTAATGGATAAATATGGTCGTACAATGGACTTTCAGTCAATCTTTAAGAAAGTGAAGGCTGAGGTCGAGAGAAGGTAATATGTTATTTGAAGACATTAACATACTTTCTACTATCTTACATACTTTCTCTGTTTTTTTAGATGTAAACAAAAACCAACTGAGGAGTCGAACAATTTTGATGAACCCTTTTGTTTTGGAGATTATGTGTAAAACGCTTAATGAAGGATTAACATACATATTTCATATATACATATTTAACATAATTCCAATTTTCTTTCTGTCCAGTCTAAAATAAAACGACCCATACAATTGCATATGATAGCTTTCTGTAATATAACCTATGTATATTTAATCTTTGCCAAACTGCATTTACGGTTTTGGTATCTCACATTCTATTTCCGATTAAATATATATATATATATATCTATATACAAAGTATCACTGTGGACGGCGGTCCACTTAATGACGAAGCGCACATGGAGAGTGCGACTACAATTTGAAAGGCAGCGCAAAAAACGTACCAAGACTATATACACGTATATTATTAAATGCTATTTTCTTGGTAGTAAAATTGCTTGACCTTACCTAACAAACATTGATCACAAGCACCTGAAAAAACGGATAATACAATCCAGAGCAGAAGGCAATTTTATTATTTCTGTGTAGGTAACTAAACTTCCACGTCTTCTTGGGGATTTCTGACTTCAGCATAATATGAGTAGACAACAATCCAGAAGTAGAGGCCACAGCCTGAAAGTGGAGTTCTTGGAGAATGCAGTAACTCACGAAAATAAGAACTTACATATATATATTGCAGAACCTGGTACAATTATTTCACGGTAGCGCTCCTTCTTAATCAGCATGTAGATGCAGTACACGAGCAGGATCATGCAGTTGGTCAGACTGGTGATGAGGAAGAACATCAGCAGAACAGTAGATCTCTATGGTGGTTTAGTTTCGAGATGGGATCGGCTGCAGGGGGTGCCACCCAGTGGCTGCACTTACGATTAGAGCTCCGACCAGCAGGAATGTGCAGCCGATGCAATGGCAGATGGCCACCGCCTGCTCAATGTGTGCGATGAACTCGTCTGAATGTGGGGGGATGCATTACCATGAGGATGATCTTTGAAATGAGTGTGTCAACCCCGAACTTACGACCCGCCAAGTTGAGCACCACTAAATTAAAGATGAGGTCCACGACGGCTATAATGAAGCAGGCTTTGCGCAACTTAATGCAGAAACAGCATTTTTTGACCATTTCTAACACAATTTTTAACTATTCAACTCTTTCAACTGATTAGAGAGGCGGAGCTATTGGCAAAGAACCACAGGATATTTTTTACAACCAGCACCGCCTAATTAAAACAACGTAAATCAAATTATAGAAGCTACTTATCTGAAAGAGTACTGGATAGGTATCATCAAACACAACCAAATGTAGGTAGTAGACACAACATATTGATAGAGAGTTGCGGAGATTCCAGACGCCTTGGTTTCAGTGCATTGTGACTTTCATTTCGAGTTTGGGGATAGTAAGCTAGAAGTGCGTAAGTATTGACATTGTGTGCTTATACTACTCGGATATCGGATAACTCGAAATTGCCTCTTGATTCCACATAATGCCAGAAATCAATACCGCTTTCATTATTTCCGATTTGGATACTTCTTGTTTACGGGTTAGTAACCTCTTAAAAAGCTGGCGCCTCATAAATACCATCGTGTAGATCATGGAACCCACTGGTCGTCCCTGGCCCACCAACGCAATGTGCGAATTATATAATAAATTACAAGTGAGCATCGCAATCGGCCATTAAGGCGAGTGCTTTTGGCAAATATTGGCCGAAAAGGGGCCGGGAAGACCCAAAAACAGAACGTGACGACGACGGGCCCCTCCCTTCGATCTGTTTGCCTGTGCAGTTTTCAGTTTCGTTTCCATCAGCCGAATTTTGGATTCGAATCCGAATCGGAAACGGAATCCATGTCCACTGGCATCGAAAACGAAACCGAAATGGGCACAATGCGCCAGCTAATTTGTATGCATCGCGAATTGCTGGCGGGGATTGAAGAGCTCCGCGTAACGCGATTGGGAAGCCATCGGAAACATTATGCAAGGGAGGGGGACCCATACATTTCTGAGGTGGCGGATTCATATAAAACGCTCGATTGACCTGCAGCAGTAGCTTCATTCGCAGCCGAGCCATCGACATCAGCATGCAGACGCAGTGTATCCTTCTTCTCTTGGCCGCCAGTCTGGCCATAAGTGTGGCGCGTCCGGAACCACCTAGATCCCGCTATGGACCACCACCACCTCCAGCTCCCCAAAAGGAATACGGTCCTCCGGCTCCGCAAGGACAGCCTCTTCCCGTTTACGGACCTCCTGCCGCCTTCTACGGACCACCGGCTGCCTCGGAGGCACTCGTGACCAAGAACGTGTACGTTCATGTGCCGCCAGAGGAGCCAGAGTTCTATCCGGCCTCATCGCCCATCCAGACGGCCGTTCCCAAGAAGCACTACAAGATCATCTTCATCAAGGCTCCCAACCCGCCGACCCCTGTGCGCCAGGTGCTTCCTCCCCCGGTCCAGGATGAGCACAAGACTCTTGTGTATGTTCTGGTGAAGAAGCCCGAGGAGCAGCAGCCCGTCATCCTGCCTGCTCCAGAGCCCACAGAGCCCAGCAAGCCGGAGGTGTACTTCATCAAGTACAAGCAGCAGCAGCCCAAGCCGGCCACCCAGTACGGCCCACCACCGTCCGTCCCCTCCGAGGAGTACGGAGCACCACCTGCCCCCCGCACCGTCGAGCAGTTCTAGTTTGTAGAGTCGTCTAGGTCCACAGCCCATGAATGTAAATATTATTTATGATCGCTGCCATTAAAGAGAGTTTAGAGAATGCGAAATCAGCCGGATCTTAAATTCCTTGGGATATTGAAGAGGTCACTGTATTACATATTCCTACCTTGAAGAGTTATTGTCATAAGCATTCCATTCAGGTTCGGATCCTGAAGTCTTGGGATACGAACCTCAGTCCATGCATCTTAAAAATGGCACTTCAATATTCAACTCTCTGGGAAGTGAGTCCCACTCGATATTTGTTTTGTTTACCACAAAGCACTCATTGAATACAAATGAGGTGCCCACACAAGATATTGGAGTACCGATAATTGGAAAAGCAATAATTTACATTGCTCAATTTTTGATTGACGTCGATTTTTAATACGTCGAGTACATTATTTATTTTTTATTTGGTTACCTAAGACAAGACCTACCTCAATTGAACAATGGATTACAACATGGATTTCTATGACATTTATTAATAAATTTAAAAAATGTTTTCCATGATTTGTATGAGTAACAAGTGCATTTAACAAAATCATCAAAAATATACAAGATCATGCGTTCTTTAACCGATCATAATAGGAGTAGACCACCAACCAAAAGTACAAGCCTAGAACTGGAAAAAGAATTGGCCAAGTTTAAGCGGGCCCAACTACAGAATGCAACTTACGGGATTGGAGAATATCGAAGATTAGATATTCATTCATGATGCCTTCTGTGGCCACGAACACGCCCTCGGCAACTAAAATGAAGAACCGCAGGCAGGAAACTGAGAGGTAGGGCAACATAAAATATCTCAGACCCTGAAATTAGACAGTTTTATATTGCTCGCCATTCAAAATATCTTCGATCCCCACCAGAACAGCTCCGAGCAGTAGGAAGATGCAGCAGATTACGTAGATGCCGCTCACCACGAGCGAAACAAGTCCCAGCAGGCTGTCACCTAAGTAAACCAGTTATATCATTTCGATTCCTATAGCCAGGTCCACTTACGATCAACAAAGAAGCGATCCAGTCCACGGATTAGCACCTCAACGATGGCTATCAGAATGCATCCGCACTTCAGCTCCACGCAGCAACAGCAATTGTCCGAGTAGATCATTTTCGGCTTTTTGGGGTTTCTAGGCCAATTTCAGATATAAGCCGCCTGGCCAACTGACTTACAACAGCAGGTAATTATGTTTGAGTCTTCAATTCAGATCACGTTTCATGTTCCACTGCGTACTGCATGCTTGCGTGGCTTAGGCCAATTAAGGTCATTGCCATCAAAGTGCAGTGTAAGATTAGCAATTGTTGGTCTATATTTCGCTTTAGAACTATAGCAATTCCATCAAATCCATATTTTGCTACATTATCGAATTAAATTAATTGAATAGCTAAATACAGTATATAATTATCTTTTACATATATTTGAATATCATAAATGGAACATCTTTAAGTTACTTTAAAGACAAAAATATTTTTTGAAGCGGGTAAATTACATCCTGATACGTTATAACATTACTAAACTGAGCCACAAATTATGCAAGAGTAAACTTGGAAAGAGGGCTTGGAAAACACCAGTTTGTAGGGCGCGACCAGATAGGTTCATCAAATAATAACCAAATTACACGCATATATTATATATTTAAAAATTATTAGTAGTTAATGTACAAGAAGCGTCTTGGCAACTGCAGAAAATCAGTACTCGCAAGCTGTAGAATGCTCAGTAATAAAGTAGTTGTGGACTTAGACAAATTGTTATTAAATGCGAGGAGACTTATTTCTAGACCGGTTAACGCAATGATTATAGTCAGCCTACAGCGGACTTTCGTCTGGGGCTCCCCCGAACTCCTCGCCCTAGGGGAATCGTCCCCCGCTGTTGAAGTTGTTCGGGGAAGGACGACGAATAGGACGCCGGCTGCGAGACCGTTGAGCAAATCGATTATTGTTGGGCGTCATCTGGTTTTGCTGCATGTTTCCCGGCGACGTGTCCCTCTGCCAGACGATCCGCTGAGGCCTGTTTTGGTTGTTGGGGCTGCCTCCCCTCATGGCGCGATGTCCTCGTCGCGTGGGCACCGCACTACGCAGCGTGCGAAATCGCGTATTCTCCGACGGCGAAGTGGCCTCAGCCTCCCGACCCTCCTCCTTAAAAAAAGGGGACAGCAATCAATTTAGGATTAAGTTGGTGCAGATTGGTCTAGGTTTCACCCGGCTAACAGAACCCACAACAAGTAATAAATTGTATTAATAGGTTTATAACAATAATAAGATTACAACAAAGAACAATAGGTTTAATTAAGATATTAAATATTTACTTTACTTTACTTTACACAGGTCTACAAAAATATTCAAAACTTAAAATAACTGAATGCAAATTTAATTTTTTACCCGTTACACGTAGACCTACTTTTTTATTAGTCTTGTAAATTTCTATCGATTTGAACTCGACTATAGCATTCCATCTTGTTTTTTTTTTAAATAAGTGGAGTGAATTATGGGCCATAGCCCATGGGGATTAATCCCATTTTAAACATACTTATTTCTATGCAGGGTATTATTGTAACCAACCTACTTCCCTCCAAAGCTATCTTGCCACCAATTAAAGTTGCACTTTGCTCAAGGCGTTCTTACCTCGACACCCACCGCCTGCTTCTCACCCTCGGATGAGACGCCGTCGGCTCCCTCGTTGTCCTCAGTGGGGTTGGCCTCACCAAGATTGGCTTGGTTGTGGGACACCTCAGATTGGCTAGTGCCCACATTTGGATCTAGACAAGATGAATTGATTACATTTCCGTTCCATTTATATTATTTTCTGTAACCTACTATCATTTCCTAGTGGCTGAGAGTCCTCTCCTTGGCCAGTAGCCATTGTCTCCTCGGCAAATGCTTCATCTGCTTCGCTGACGTTTTCTGCTCCTCCAGCATGATCACCCTCGTCAGCCGCTTTGAGGGCGTCGCTTCCGCTGCTTTCCCCTGCCTCGCTCTGTTTTTGTGGAGAACTGGCTGTGGCAGCTCCCGGATCGCTGGGTCCCGCGCTTTCATGTGCCGCACCATCGGCCGCCTCAGCGGTGCCATCGACTTCAGCGGTCTCCAAGCGGGCAGGCTGCTCACTAAAATTCGAGACTTGAGGTGAACTCACGATCTCCACTGAGCTGTTGGATTCAATTCAATTAGTAAAGCTCATCGTAGACCGATATATAACTTACCTTTCGTTGCGTCGGGCGGCTGCTGTGGATGTTGAGGCGGCTGCCTGCTTCCAGTTGGAGGCCTCAGCCAGCGGCAGAGTCACCGGGTTCGAGGACTCTCCACTGCCACTGGTGATGGCCTGACTTTGGTTGTTCTCCTGAGTGGAAGCGGATGCGGTTGCGATTGCCTGGTTGTCTAGCGATTGACTCTCTTCCTGAGCCTGCATGTGCTGCTCCGGCACTTCTTCAATGTCAACCTCGTTGTTGTCTTGGGCATCCACAGCTATATCATTGTCATCGTCACCGCCTTCGTTGTCATCCATCTCGTTGTCCTGCTCATACGAATCCTCGTAACCTTCCTGTTCGGCTTCGCCTCCGTCAATGGGACCATCGTCGGCATCGGCCAGAACATCCTCTTCGTCGTCTGAGTCAACCACTTGAATGTCATCCTCCTGATCGCGTTGCGAGGAGGTTGGCATTTGATCGACATCCATTCCGGAATCACCAATGTGGCCGGCGGACAGCTCTCCGCTGTGCATGGGGCCGCGAAGTCTCTTAGCCATTTTTGACATTTTCTCGGGACCACCCTCCTCGTTGGTTGTGGAGGAGTCACCCTCAATGTCGCGCGGTCGCTTAATACCTTGAGATGAGCAGCCAGCCTGGGTGGTCGTCACATTGCTGCTGGATGGGGTGTGCCTGCTATGGCTACTCACCACTGTGGAGGAGCTGCTACTGCTGCCAGAAGTGCTGGGTTGCTGGCTCTGACTTCCGCCATCCTGCACATTTGGAGCAGTGGCAGTCGGGACAGACGTAGAACTGGATGAAGATGACCCTTCCACGCGCGGCGACACAAGAGCAACAACTTGCTGTTGGGCTCCTCCTACAAACAACTGCGAATCGTTCTGCTGCGGGTGCTGGATACTTTCCGCCTCCTGGGAGCTTTCGGCAGCAGATGAAGCACCCATCGGTGGAATAGCAGCGACGGCCACAGATGCAGAGCTAGTGGACGGCATGTAATCGGTATGTGAGGACGTGGGTGAGGAGGAGGCCATCGATTCCAGGGCAGCACTTCCAGTGGTGTGAACCTGTTGCTGTGGTGGCACCAAAGCGGTTTGGGCTACCGCAGAGCTGCCGCCGCTAGCAGCAGCGGATGTTGTGGAAGTGGATGAAGACGAGGATGATGAGGAGCTGGACGTACTGGATCCTGCTGGGGGCTGTTGACTCGTAGGCAGAATGGCGGCCGTGCGGCTGTTTTGCACCGAAATGGGTCGTATGCTGGCCAAAGGAGTCTCCCCTCCACGCCAGGGAGTAACGGTGGCCGATTGTTGCACCGTCGCCGAACCAGACATTGGCTTCACGTTGGCAGTTCGTGGAGAGCTCTCCGAGCTATTGCCCTTCTCGGCACCGAGCTGGTCGAGGGCTTGGTTGACTGCTGAGATCCCAGCTGACGGGTAAGCTGGTTAATTCGCATGTGAAGCGATTCGTTCTCACGGGTGAGTCTCTGGTTAACGTCCTTATTGGCGGCTATGTTCTCCTGCAGCTCTTTCTCTAAACGGGCAATTGTCTCGTCGTATGAGGATTTGGTGCCAGCAAAAGTAGTCTCTTGGTTGGCCAAATCAGTACGAGCCACCGTAAGGTCTACTACAAGTTTGTCCAACTTGGTCTTATATTCCTGTCGAACGGCACTGGCATCCGTTTCTGGTTCTGTGCGCTTTTTCAGCTCATCACATTCTTTGGTAGTCTTTTCGTGCTCATCTTTCAGCGCCCGTAGTTGATTATTAACCTCCTCTAGCTCGCTGCGAACCTTCTCAAGTTCCGCTACGGACTCGGCTCCACCGCCTTGAGCTTGAAGACCCATATAGAAATCCTTGTAGCGTTTGGCCAGTTTACGAAGCTGCAGTTCCTTGGTGTCCTTATCCGCTATGGTCTTGTCCTTCGTCTCCAACTCCTCGTTGGCCTTCAGCAGCTCTTCCTCCTTTTGCAGTAGTCGATTCTTCAATTCCATGATATCCTGCGTCTGGCGCGTGTTAGTTTGCTTGAGATTAGTGAATTCGTCAACTTGCTTCTTGCGCGCCTCGTCGAGAAGTTGCAAGTGTTTGTTTAGCGTTGGGATCTCTGTATCAATACGCTGCTTCAGCACAGCCAGGTCATCCGATTGCTTCTTGTTTAGCTCTTTCTCGGTGGTTAGCAACTTAGCCAGGTGCTCGCGCTCAGCCTGCAGACGCTTGAACTCTTCAGGGTTGCGATTGCTCTTCTCCACCAGCGCATTGGCACGCTGTCGCCACTTGATTGCCTCGGTGCGGAGCGAGGTGTTCTCCACATTAATTTCCTCGATCTTCGATGTCAGTTCCTTGTTGCTGCACTGCAGCGGGAACAGTTCTTTTTCCACGCTGCTGATACGATCGGTGAGCTCGGCGACGCGAAGAGTTAAAGCATTACGCTCCTCTCGCAAAATGCGGTTGCTGTCGGTGATGGCATTCAGAGTTTCTATCTTGCGTAGCACCTCCTCGTGTTTGTTGGCCGACACCACGTCTGTCTGGCTCTTGGCGCGCTCTTGGTTTAGATAGCCGTTCAGTTCGTCAACCTTCTTTTGCTGAATGGCGTGCTCCGAAATCAAACGAGCATTTTCCGCCTTGAGAATGTCCAGCTTGGCAGCGAACAGATCCTTCTCCTTGCGCAAAAACTTTATGATCTTTAGTAGCTGTTCGTTGTTCCTTCCCTCTTCGCCAGCGGCCAGTCCAGAAGCATTCAGGCTCTGATCTGCATCCATTGCAGAGTCATTCAAGGAAGAGTTCGGGTTTTGGCTGTGGCTGGCCAGAACAGCCAGCTTCGAAGCCAGGGCTTCAATTTGATCATGCAAATGGGCGTTCAATGCATGCAAATCAGCCACTCGCTTCTCTGACTCCTCCCTCTCCTTGTCCAGCAGCTTTTGGGCTTCGGCATTCGAGCGCAGAAGTTCATCGTAAGCGGCTTGCAATGATTCCCGACCTGACTTTAATTGGCTTAGTTCGTCGTTGGCTTTGAAGAATTCGGCCTTGTAACGGGTTAGCTCCTGAATATCCGCAGAATGTTGTACCATTCCGTTAGCATACTTCACCTCCACAGCACTAAGAGATTCAGCCAGGTTGGTGTTTTCGGTACGCAGCGTTCTAATGGTGCTATTAGCTTCCGTAAGCTTCTCCAGCAAGCTCTTTAATTCCTCCTGGGTTGATTTTAACTGACCCGACTGGTTGACAGTCTTGCTCTGCTCGGTAACATTGGACAACATGGCCTCCGCTTCCAATTCGCTTATACGGGTCTTTAGTTCAGCCTCTGAACTTTGAAGCTTCTTGATTTCATCCTCCTGCTTGGCCACCAACTCGCCGTGAAGATCGTGCAGACGCTTGATCTCATTTTCGGAACTTTGAGACATCTTGTAGAACTGCTCGCCATGCTCACGTGCCTTTGCCAGCTCCTTAGTGAGTGACTCGATCTCCACCAAGGCCTGGTCCAGCTTAAGCTCGAACTCCCGGGCTCGTTTATTTGCTGCAGTGATGGGATTCTCATTTAGTGACGGCGTCAGGCTTTCCTGAAGTTTTTTGCTTAATTCATTGACTTGTTTGACCTTCTGAGCAAGTTCTTCGCGGACGCTGATTAGCTCCGCTTGCCACTTCTCTGCCTGTTGCTTCTCTTCATCTTTTAACTTGATGGCCGTCTCCGCCTGCCGCTTAAACTCGTTAATTGATTCACGGAACTTCTCCTCCTCTTCCTGGAAGTGACGACGCTGAGCAGCCATTTCCCGCGTACTGTCGTCTAAGCGCTGTTCTAAACGCTGACGGCCCTCCATCTCAGATCGCTCAAGGTTCGTCTTGATGAATTCCAAACTGTTTAGAAGCAGTGACTGACTCTGTTGCTCCCGGTGATAGGTCTCCTTCTCGATCTGCAGTCGAGCAGAAGTGTCCCTAAGAATGCGATTCTCTTGGCGTAGGCCGTGAGCCTCTGAATCGGCCTCTGCGTGCTTACGGTGGGCGACCATAACTTCGTCCTTGAGCAAATGTACGGTTTGCTCATGTTTAATAATGGTCTTCTCGTAGTTCTTGGTACGATCTTCCAATGTAGCCACCTGCTGCTTGTAGGTGCCTATATTTTTGTGAAGTAGTTCGATTTGCTCTTTCTGGAACTCAGTGGCGTTCATCAGCTTGCAGTTGCTGCTGGTTAGCTCCCGCACTTCCTTACGCATAGAGTCAAACTGTTCTTGGGCCAGTGCGTCGTTTTTACGCTTTTCGCTAGTGTAATAGTCGTAGTTCTCTTTCAGGGATGCGTACTTCTTGATCTCCTCTTCTAACTGCTGCTCCAGCTGTTGCACCCTCCTTTCTAGTTTGCTGTTCTCCTCAACCTTGGCTGCCGACTGCGTTGAAGTTTCAAGTACAGAGTCGTTAAGCTCCAGATTGGGGTCGTCCAGATCCACAGCCTTCTGACCAAGCTTCTTTTGAGCCGCGAGGTAGAACTTCATGTAGCGTTCGCACTTGGATAGCAATGTGGTAACCGTATTGTTCTTTTGCGTTAATAGTTCTTCCATTTGCACAAAACGCGCATTGAGCTTAGTTATCTTCTTCTCAGACTGCTCAAGCAAGAACTTGTCTTGGTTCTGTTCGCTAGCCTCCAACATTTCAGCGAGGTCCCGGGACATTTTGAGGAGGTATTCATTTCTTTCCACCAACTCCTCAATAGAACTGAAAGTTACCAAGTTATCGTTGATTACACTTTCGCTGGTGGTTGCCTCCTGACGAGTTGGTTGGTAACGTACTGGTTTCACTCCAGCCCTTATGCAGTTTAATTCGTCCAGCAGCATGCACACCTGTCGGCTGAGATCGCTGTGCGTCTGTTTCAGTTTCTTATTCTCCTTTTGGGTATGACTAAGGGTGGTTAAGGTCCTGTCCAATTCGTGTTCAATGTTGATTTTCTGTTCTAATAATTCTTCATGCTGCCGCAAGAGCTCACTGTTGGTCTCCTTTATTTTGTGGTAATCAGAGTTCTGTTTTTCCAAAATCGGGGCAGTTTCTGAGATCTCGTCAAGAATCGACTTGACCTGCAGCTTTAACTGCTCAATTTCACGGTTGCGCATCTCCAGTTCTTCGCTGTTTTTGGCGTACATGGAGTAAAGTTCTGTAAGCGACAGATCGGAGCGCATAAGGCGACTGGCCACAGCCGCACTGGGCGCCAACTTACATATGGCGCTTTCTAAAGTAGTTGCTTGGGCCTCTTTCAACAAGTCGTTGGCACTTGCTAGCTCCCGTTGCATATCCTGAATCTTCTGATTTTGCTCCTCCAACTCAGCAGTGTGCTTCTGCTTCAGGGTTTCCATTTGCCGCTCCGATTGGGCACACCGCTCATCGGACTCATCTAGCATACGTTTCATGTCCGAGATGCCTTCCAAGAGTTCCTGCCGCTGGACCAGATGATCGGATTCGGTGCTCTTGAAGATTTCAAACAGCTTCTCCTTGGCATCAAGCTCTTTTTTCAGTCTCTCCACATACTCTTCCGTGGCCTGGTTCTGCTTGTAGGTGACGTCGTTTTGGGTTTCAGCCTTACGGGATAATTCCTCGATGGTCTTGACGGCCTGTTCATACTGTTCCTGAATCAGATGTAGGGAATCGGTCTTTTCATTAAGGCGTGACTCTAGCTGCATGGTGTTTAGCGCGTGCTCCCGCCGGATGTTCTGCAACTCGGCGTTGCTTCTGCTGAGATCTCCGCTGATTAACAAAATCTCCTTGTGCAGTAAATCGCGTTCGCTCTCCATGCGGCTCTCCTTAAGCTCCAGAGCCACTTCCTTGCTCTGAATCTCATCTGCGCGAGCAATGGCTTCGCATTTGGCGGAAATCGCGCTGCTTAGCTGCTGCTGGTAGGTGTGCAGATCCTGCTTCAATCGCTCCAGCTCCGCCTGTTGGCGCTCGATTACCTTCATCAGCGAATCTCGTTCCTCAACTGCTGCGACCTTCTCCTTGCGTAACTGAGATACATTCTGCTCGTAGCTGGCGATCGTGTCCACGAGGTGACCCCGTTCCGAAGATACCTGATCTAGCTGGGTGCGCAGCTCTGTTACATTTAGCTCAAAGTTGTTAAATTTGGCTAGATAGTCCTCCATTTTGTTCTCCAGCTCTTCGTTTTTTTGCTTAGTTTCGGCTGTGAAAGGGGGAAAATATTAATCTTCCCTTTGACTGGATATAACTAACGAAAACGTATATACTTTTATTCAATAGATTTTATTTTAATAAATGCGGCTGCAAAGGGCTTTTATTTGCTTAGAACACCAAAATTGTTTTAATTCAAATTGATTGACTTTCGGGAGCAGTTTGTCAGTTGTATGACAATGCTTGCCGATATTTAGCCAGCATTTAGAGCCAAGTTGAAGAGGGTTACATATCGGAAGTGGCCACAAATCCCTAGAGATTTTAAAATTGCGGCTTATCAACTGCTTTGGTGGGAAAATGTACGACCAGTGTTACCACCCCGACGGCAGGTGGAAATTAAAAAGGAAAAAAAGGTTTGTGCGGAGGGCAGCCATTGTTTTGCAAGAGCAACAAGCAAGTCGGAATTTTAAGTTACAATGTGTATACAAGCTATTAAAATGCCTCAAGACTGTTTATCAAGCATGGAAATCAACATTCGCCATTGCCAAAAGTAAAAGTACAGATGTACCAGTAGTACAATCTGAGCCGGCAACCGCCGAAGAGTTGAAGCCGCAAATGTGTGTACTAGCAATTGTATGCAGATTTAAGTTATATGCGAACTGTAGCACACAATAAATATAGGAATAAAGGCTAAGGACACTTACCCAACCGATTGGCGGCCGCTCGGTTCTTGCAGTACTCATCTGAAAAATTGTTAATGTACGCCGACAACTTCTTCTGGATGTCTTCAGGCACGAGTTTCAACTCCTCGGGCTGAAGTATGTTGTTCAGAGCTTGTGGACCGCTGAGATCCATGTTCGCAGTTGATCCTTGTCAAGCAGTGGTACAATCTATGTGGAGCGGTGCGAAGTATACAATATATATCCAATTTTTTTGCGAAATTTGCACTCAGCGGCTCTTGAGACGCGAAAAACGAAGTGACCGTCGCAATTCAGTAGTGATGGAACTGATGGAAATCGATATTTTTCGATGCTATCGATTCTACTATATTATTCTCACTTCTTGGACAGCGGTATAACACCCTATTCACACAGGCGACTTACAACGTAGGGCTTGCTTACGGATAAAGCGTTAAATTGTTGTTGTTTACGTATTCGGCTTACGTATTCATCAACTCGTTTGAATTAATTGTGCTTGCTTAATTTATTTTCGCATAAACTGTTTTTAGTAACGCAGGATTTTGCCTTATAAAGAAATTTTTTATTACGAATTTAAATATTTTAAGTGCTTAAAGTTAATTTAAAGTGTTTCTCCTTATTTAAAAAATTTTGCGGATATATAAAGAAAATATCAACACCAAACTATGATATTCCCTTGTACTCCATAAAACTCGGTTAACCTTTTGATTTTGTGTTTATTTGGTAATTGTCTTTATGGGTAAATGTCTCACAACAACTATTTTAATTCTAGGGTAATGCAATGTGATGTTCTCAATTCAAGCCTCCTTTCTGTCTAAAGCCACTTGATTTTTCCTGCACAACGTTAGTCCGTTCCGATATGGATGTGCGAACCTACAACTATAGTCGGCCTATATAACCATCTAGTCGGGCATTGATCGTAGTTATCATATTATAAAGTTATATACGGGTATTTGTAGTTCATGTCTTTTAAACTCAGTTCTTTTTGCGCAACATTTGGTGCTCAGTTGTTGGTTGGTTGTTTGTTTGGTTTCTTCGTTTGAATATCATCTCACACATCCTTTTGCTGTTGCTCAACGGAAGGATAACAAGCGATTGGGTGCGAGTGGGGGGCATGGATTGGATTTGATTAGATACGGATGAGAACGTACGGATAGTATTAATAGTAACTGGTAGAATCAGCAATATCGGTGAGGCATTCGAACTCTGAAACTCAGGAACTCAACTAGTATTTGATCGCTACTAAAACTCTATTAACATATGGGGCAACCAACGAATCCGAATCATTCCTAGGCCTCCTCGCAGTCCTCCTCCTCGCGCTGAACAAACAACCGATGGTTGCGTGCCTCCAGGATGGACCACACGATCAGCGGAGTGGTCCCGAGCACCATGCAGGATCCCATGCAGTAGAAGCATATCTCGTAGTCCCCAGAAAGATCCCGCATCAGTCCTGCCAGAGGCGGCACCGAAATGGCCCCGATGCTCTGGAACATCCTCACCAGACCGTAGCTCGAACTGATCCTGTCCGTTCCAAAGACGTCCGCAAGGAGCACCGGCATAAGGACATACCAGCTACCCAGGCACAGTCCGTAGACAGCGGCCGATAGACCCACTAAAACCAGGGTCTTGGCGAAGGGAATTGTGAGCACGGCACATCCGGCGCCCAAAATGCTGTTGATATAGGAAAATCCGCTTAGACTGAATCAAAAAATTTATAAATGTATATATCTGTTACTAACCACAAGGTGTAGGTCTTCTTGCGATCGAATAGCTGCAGGTCGCACAGCCAGCCGAGTCCAAGGCGCCCAATCAAATCCAGGACCGCGCTGATGGCCACCAGATATCCCGCCTCACTTTTATTGTAACCTAAAGGTGAACGAAATTTAAGATTCATTTAAACGCAGTCTTTGGAAGCTTCAATGAGTGTACCTATTGAAATAACGTGGGCGGGCAGGTAGTACAGCATATAGGGACAGCCGACGGACATCAAGGTGACGGAGAGGCACATCAGGATAAAGCTCGGGTCCTGCAGCAGACTGATGTCCAGGTACATCTCGATGCGCTCGCAGCAAGTGCGTGGTCCTTGCTCTTCGTCTTCGTCGTCATCCTCATCGGCGGCAAGGTGACATTCGCCGTCGATGATGGACTCCACCAGCTGGGAGTCGAGAATGCCGAGCTCCGCCTGCTCCACCGGTTGCTGCTTGAGATCACTGAGATTGCTCACCGGAGTGGGTATCTCCATGCTCTTGCTGAGTCCGCGACTTACCACACTCGGCGGCGAAAGAGGCTTCTCCAGGTGGGCTTGGATCTTGGAGATCACCTCGTCGTTGGCAAAGACATTGCGCCGACGACGACTTCCTCGATTGGAGTCCGTGCCAGAGTGCTTGCGATACACCCAAGTGGAATCCGTGCTGAGATCTTCGACGGAGTGCAGCAATCCGGAACTGCGCACCTTCTTCATGGGCTTGATGAACGTGGTCTCGCCGATAATATCCTTCACCTCGTCATCGCTCTCCTGCGCTGACTTGTCCTGGGCTAAGAACCCAAATGGTAGTTATTATTTGTAATTTTCATTAACGAAATATCTCCCCACCTGGCTGCTTACTGGCATAGTAGTTTAGGTGGTTCTTGGACTCCTCCAGGAACAGATGCTCGATAAACTTGTCGCTCAGCTCATGGCCCGCACCCACATCGCAGGTGTCTAGGTATGTGGATGTCGTCAGGATGCCCGTGGTGCTCGGATTGATGTCCTCGTTGAGGGGCTTTGCCGTCTCCTCCTGTCCCTGTCCCGAGTCCTGATCCGTGTATGCACTGATTGGGCGGTAAAGGGTGGCAGAGACGCACACGTGAAGCATGCAGCCGCCCAAGATCAGAATGGTGCCGTGGAAGCCGCAGTTCTCGGCCAGGTGCTTTATCAGCACGGGCAGGATGAAGCTGCCGGCGGCAGTGCCCGATACGCAGATTCCATTGGCCAATGCACGGTGCTTATCAAAGTATTGCGACACTATCACTATGCCCGGCGTAGTCGAGAGGCCACCACCTATACCTGAGGGTGAAGAAAAAGTTTAATTACCCCATCATTTCAACCAATACTAATGTGATAAGGATAAATTTATAGTGATTATACATTATGCACCTGTGAGTACGCCGAAAGTTAGAAGGAGGTGCAGCAGACTGGTGGCAAAGTAGCTCAGTATCATGCCCATGGCGCAGAAGATGCCGCCCACAAAGACCACCGTTCGACAGGAGAATCGCTGGCAAAGAGCACTCGACAGGGGCGCCAGGACCAGACAGAGTGCCGACAGGATCGCTGGAATCCAGGAGGCTACAGTGGCCGTGGAACTGGGAAACGTCTCCATAATCTCCACATACAGCACGCCGTACGACTTGACCAGTCCGGCCACCCAGAATTGCACGGAGAAGGCCCCGAAGACGATGAACCAGCCGTAACCGCCGTCCGGTGGCTCCACATTTGGACCACCACTCTCCGTTGTGGTCGTTGAGGAGTCCCGGTCCTTGACCACCTGCTTGCTCCGCCTGGCGACGGTTACGCGATCCCGCTCCCGCTCCTTGGCCCGGCGGACGCACCTGCTCCGGGCCGTATTCAAACCCGATCCGGAACCCGAGCCCGACTTGCGGCTGCTGCGAAGTTCGTGCGATTTGGCAATCAACGGACGCGCCGTGATGCTGGACACGGTCAGCAGGTTCTCGTTGTCGTCCTCCTCCAGCTCGGAGATCTGATGCTCCAGCAGACTGGCGTGCAGGGTCCTCGGGCAGCATTGCGTGTCCAGGCTGAGGGTGGCGGGTCGTCGCATGGGCGAGGCGTTGGGTGAACAGCATCCGGATCGAAAGGCGGCGGACTCCATGTGCTTGCCATCCAGCTCGGTGGGCACAATGATGTCCGGCAGCGGAGCCGGCGGCGCTGATACCACCGAGAACAGGGAGCCGCATTCGAGACCAACTCCGCCACCGGACCCGTCCACGCCCGCCCCTCCGCCGGAGCCCTCAGCCGTATTCGTGTGGAGAAGGCGCCCTCCCGACTCGTACTGGACTCCACCAGTTGGGTCCGGTTCACTCGCGCAGTAAACCGATCCCCGGGAACCCTGCGAAAAATATAAGTAATATTTTTGTAACGCAAAACAATAAATAGGTTAAGCAATTTGGATTTGCAGCGGAATGGCCGAAGACACTTCTAATTCTGAATTTAATGTTAAACTACTAAGGTACTCCTAAATATATTGATTGAACTCGTTGGAGGTTTTTTTAATTAACAATGAAATAACAATATAATGAAGAAAGCAACCCAAGCAAATGGGCCTATTTAATTGCGAAAGTATTTATCAAGCACTTAACATCAAGAGTTAATGACGCAAATTGGCGTGCATCAGAAATTCCGCCTCCTTCGAATGCGTTACCCATTAAAAAATGGGTTAACTCGTCAGAAATCCGGGTTTGTTGACAAATCGACTGGAGGCGGGTCAAGGAAGCAACAACTTAGTCCAATTTGCATTGCTAAACGAAATGCGAGGAGCGCACGCGATCCGCCGACTTATGGACGACATCGCTGCAGCGCCCTAATGTATGCAATACGTTTTGTTTAATTGAGTTAACATCCAGTTTTCCCCAATTCCCGCTCCTTTGGGGTATGTAATTACCCGCGGACCGAGTGGATTTTCTTTGTCGCCCATGCTGCTCTATGGACTTTGTTAAATCGATGCCAGGCTGCAGGTGCATGCTGCGCCTTGTGGGCTGGCATGACGTCTGGGAATTTTCCATTTGTCTGCGGGATCCGCTGCCACTTCCACCCACTTCCTCCCACGAAACTGCCATTTTCCGACGACTCAGGGTCAAGAGCGGGGTGGGTCTGGTCTGCCATGCGGTTGCCTTTCAGCTTTTTCAGGTTCTGTCTTTGTTGCCGGAAATTGATGGGTGGTTCGATTGTCCTCAAAGGAGGAGTGGGTATTTGCTCCAATCCAAGGACGATGCAATGTTCGAACCGAAGGCTACTGCCAGGAAATACCCGTGCTGATAAGGCCGAATGGAAAGACGCCAAACCTTGCCAAGCCCTCGTAAAAGGGACACAATTGGAAACTAGTCAAAAGCGAAAATCGGTAAGTTGATCTTAGGTATTATTGAGCTTATATAGTTTATAGTTATATAGTTTATATTTGTGGCTCATCTTGAACCACTTTTTGCTAATTAGTTTGCATAACCTGCGCCCTGAAATATCGGAACCTTATCGTAATAACCAACAGTTTGTCATAACTCATTTCCTAATAGCTTAGTTTTTTTCGCACTTAGCTAGCCCGCTCACACCTATTTCCTGGTATTTGCAATGACGTACGTATACGTAATATGATACACATTTAGGCATCACATATGAAGTATACGACGCGTGTGCCCATTAGAAAGAAGGATTGGTGCCCATCGCTGGTTAAACCTATTATTAACTCTTACTGAAGTATCCTCTCGAAGTATTCTTGAGCAGTTCAAGCAACATATAAAAGATGTGACAGTTCTTACTAAGCAAATAATTTAATTTGACTATAATGATTAAGTACTAATGCTGCGTACATATTATAAATATATCCATTATATATTTAATCTAATTGGATAGGCATGTAGATTTATATTAAATAGCATTTTCACCTCTTGAAAGGTAAAACTAGCATTTTTTTTACCAGTCCACCTGACATGACATGTGTCTAGTTTCGTGAACATGCTGCTTATGACTGACAGCCATATTGATGGCAGAAATGAGCCAAGTAGTGTAGCAAATAGAAGGCATGC